>CAKJTW010000046.1:16024621-17369495 GCA_917880005.1 Nanger dama | reverse complement strand
TCTGAATGGAAATTTATAAAACAGTGAGTTTGACAAAGAGTTCCTACTACAGACTTTTTTCTGATACAGAAATCATAAAAAAAAAAAGCAAGGTGATATTAATTGATTTTAATTCTATCATCATGCTAATTTCTGATTTCATATCTGATATCAGTGAGATGACAAAAAAGGAGAGTCCCCAACCCCCATTCTCCCACAGAAACAGTGTGCCCCAAACAACCTTATGCCTGCCAACTTCAGACAGAACTGACTCAGAAACTGCTCCCGATGTGGCACCAGCCCTGCACCACCATGGCCCTGGGCAGTCCTGTCTGCCAAGACATCCAGGAGTCACACCACTTGGCATCCCCTGACAACAGGACTGTCAACACTGAACATGCAGATTCTAGTTCACTTACCCTGTGACCTAGGCTCAGTCTCACTTTACTACACTAGGGAAACAATCCTGCCCACCTCAGCACCCAGAGGAAAGGGACACCCATCCGTGCACCTGTCAACAGACGCAAGAGCCGGAACACAACAGCAGCCCGAGCAGCAGCCATGTGAACCTGACTCCAGCTTTGCTGGACCACGAGACCAGGGACAGTCCTATCAGTTCAAGGACAAGGCAGTAGATCTTTACTTGTTGAAATTCTGGAAGAAGTGTCTGCTCCTTCAAATGCACACTCACCAATGCAAGATACACAGATCATGAAGAATCTGCCAAATAATATGCTACTTAAGGAAATCAATAAAACTCCAGCAACTACTCTAAGGAAAATTAAGATTTATGAACAACTGACAAAAATTTAAAATAATTGGTTCAAACTCAATGGCTACAATAGAGGAGCAAACAGACAACTGAACACCATCCGGAAAAGTACATGAACAAATGGCAAAGTTTAATTAAAAAATAGAAAACACACTCACTCACTTCAGCAGCACATATACTAAAACACAGAAAACACAAGAAGAAACCAGACAGACCTGCTGAAACTCAAGAATACAATAACTGAACTGAAATTCAATAGAATGCTTCAGGCAAACTGTACTGCCCAAAACAAAAGAATCAGCAAACTTAAGGACATATTATTTCAAATTATCTTGTTAGAATAAATCAAGTATTGATGGGAGACTTGGACCATAAAGAGGCTGAACACCAAAGAATTGATGCTTTTGATTGTGATTTTGGAGAGATCTTGCGATTCCCTTGGACATTCAAGAGATCAAACCAGTCAATCCTAAAAGGAAATCATCCCTGAATATTCATTGAAAGGACTGATGCAGAAGCTGAAGACCCAATGGTTGTCCACTTGATGTGAAGAGCCGACTCACTAGAAGAAGACCTTGATGCTAGGAAATATTAAGGCAAAGGAGGTGGAGGTGGCAGAGGATGAGATAGTTAAATAGCGTCACTAAGCTTGGACATGAATCTGAGCAAACTCTGGGAGATAGTGAAGGACAGGGGAGCCCTGGTGTGCTGCAGGCCATGGTGTTACAAAGCGTCAGACATGACTTAGTGACCCAACAACAACAAGATGGAAAAAGTGAGAAAATTATTCATACACAATGCATGAGGAAACCATACAGCAAAATTATGCATGCAATATGAGAGTCCAAGTAGGAAAAAGAAAAGGGCAGGAAGCTTATTTAAAAGAACTAATGACTCAAAAATTTCCCAAATTTAGCAAGAGAAAAAAGGACCACTTGATTTGTAAACCCCAAAAGTTCATAGGTAGGTAGAACCTGAAGAATTCGACACCAAGACTCACTATGGTTAAATTATCAAAATTCAAACACAAAGATAATTTTGAAAGTATTAAAGAAAAGGTGGCTTGTTACATATAGGGAGTTTTTGTCATAAAGCAGATTGCTCAGCAGAAACCTCGCTGACCAGAGAGAATAGAGTAACGATATACAAAGCACTTAGAGAGAAAAATCTGCCAATCATCAGCTCTTTATCTAGCAAACGGTCCTTTAAAAATGAAGAGAGAGATTTTTTTAATTAAAAAAGCAAATACTGAGGGTTTCATTACCACTAATCTTGTCTTGGGAGTTGATGATGGACAGGGAGGCCTGGCATGCTAGATTCATGGGGTGCATAAACAGTCGGACACGACTGACGACTGAACTGAACTGAACTGAATATCTTGCCTCTCATTAGTAAAGATAAATATGAAGAGAAGTACAGAATATTGATATATTGTAATCTCAGCACGTGATTTTAACCACGTTTTTGTAAATCAAAACTCAAACACAATAAAGAATAACTATAACCACAGAAATTTGCTGGTGGAAAAAGAATATGTAAAGAAATAAAATTTGATGTCAATGATATAAAGTGTTGGGATAGTAAAATATAGAGTTTCTGTGTGCTATTAAATTTGTTACCTTAATTGTACTTAACTTCAGTTATAGACTATTATAGCTATCAATTGCTTGATGCAAGTTCCCAGGTAACCACAATTAACAGTATAAGTGGATAACAAGATAAGGAGAAAGAGTCAGAGCATAGCACTATGAAAAATCACTTCACAAAGAAAGCAATGGAAGAGAAGAACAGAGAACTACCAAAACAGACAGAAACAATGAACAAAGTAGTAACAAAAGTCCTGATCTTTCAATAATGATTTAAATGTAAATGCATTAAACCTTCCAAATGAAAAATGTTGAGTGGCCTGAGTAGATTAAAACAAGACCCAGGCGAAGAAAAAGATGGCGGAGGAATAGGATGGGAGAACACTTTCTCACTCTACCTCATCAAAGTACATTTCAACACTGAGCAAATTCCACAAAATAACTTCTGACTGCTGGCAGAGGACATCAGGCATCCAGCAAAGCAGATCATTGGCTTCAAAACCAGGTAGGAATTATTTTATTTTATTTTATTTTATTTTATTTTAAAGAACTAAGAGAGAGCGACAAAGGAGGTAGGGAGAGACCTCGGCATGGGAAGGGGAATCCCGTCCCAGGAAGAGACTCTTAAAGAGGTTCCCTAAAATTGAGAAGCTTTCTCACAACTGTGCATGGGGCGACCTGGAAGCACAGAGGGCAACATAACAAGAAGGAAGAATAAATAAATAATTAAAACCAACAGATTACAGGAATTCAACAGTATAACCCCCAGCGGATAAGCAGCGCAAACACCTGCGTCCGACAGCAGTGGGGGGTTGGGAAGGAAGGAGCGCCCGCGACAGTGCTCTCTAAGAATCGGGCCGCGGGAGGCGACGTGGGCTGCAGGGCTTTCTCGAGAATCCGGGCGTAACGGGTCCAGAATCAGGTCCGGCGTGGATAGAGCAATTTATCCCGGACTAGCAAACGAGACTGGGGGATAACAACACACACGAAACACTTGAACATAAGACACTGACAGGCCGCGCACAAGACAAAGGATGGATCCGAAATAGCCGACTGCAGACCATCCCCCACCGGCGACAGGCAGCCCAGAGCCTGAGCGCTGGAAGAGGGCAGTCGCAGCTCAGAGAGACATTACCTACCCAGGTAAGCAGGCCTCTTTGATGAGACTTCTGGGAAATTCCCATCTGAGTGGTCATCATCTGCCTGAAAGAGCCCCAGTGGAGATCCCAGAAAAATTGAGTGACCCGCAAAGCCCAGAAAGATGCAACAATAGTCCGCGCCAAACTCCCTAGCCACTCGGACTTGGGACCAAGCCCGGCACCCGGAGGAGACTTCCTGAGCGCCAATCCTCAGCGGCTAAAACCAGGGAATTGCATGAAACATAGGCCAGGCCCCACACGGTTGTCGCGAGACTGAAGGGGCAAGCCCAGTGCAGAGCTCACCACCACCTCCCTGTGGCAAAGACAGAGAAATCAGACACGGAAGAGACCAGCAACAGAGGAAGGCAAACAGAGGGAACTGCCTTGGTAAAGCGATCCCACACAGTCCTCAACGACAGAGAAAAAGCGACAGATACGCCGTCTCTACTTTTATGATAAAAAAAAAATTTTTGGGGGGGTTGATGTGGAAGCGTATTTTTTCTTAAGAGTTTTTTTCTTTCTTTAAAGGTATTCTTTTCCTTTTTAAATTTGTTTATCCTTTTTCTTTTCATCCTTTTTTCCCTAACTTCCTTAAATTTTAAGTCTCTCTATATTTCTAGTTACTATTTTTGTAACCTAATATTACTTTAAAAAAAAACAAAACCCTATCATTTAAGCAAATCGCCGTATGTAGTGCTTAGGTGAAGGAAGTTGCCTTTTAATAATTCTGGAATCTTTATTATATTTTACTTTTTTTTTTTTTTTTTCTCTATTTTTTTTTTAAATGCTTCTCTCCTCATTCTTCTTCTCTTCAATAATCTATCTTTGAAAATCCAATCTATACTCCAGTTTTTAACCTAGACATTTTGCTATTTGTTGCCACTTTGTACTTTTAAAACCTAATCCACTCAGTACCCAGTTTTACCTGAGTGCAAGACTACTGGCTTAACCACTCTCCCCACCTCTGGAATCTCTCTTTTCCCCACCAGGTGGCTTTTGTCTCCTCCCTCCCCCTCCCCTCTCTACCCAACTCTATGAACCTCAGAGCATTCCAGAAGGAGGAGAACCTAAGGGAACTGGTCACTGACCGGATCTGTATCCTTCCTTCCCATCTCCTCTTTTTATCCTCCTGACCACCTCGATCTACTTCCTTCCTCTCCTTTTCCAAGTATAACTCTGTGACCACCTCTGAGCGGTCCAGACTCGGAGTACACACACAAGAAAGTGGCTACGGGCGAACTCCTTTTCCTCTTTTGATTCCAACTCATCCCATTCCACTCCACCCTCTAACTACTCCCCCTCCCTCTTCTCTCCTCCAAGTAACCCACTCCTATCCTCTAGGGACGACCCCAAGGTGGAGAAACCTATCATCATTAACCTAGATGTTTTAACATTAGTGCTGAATATATGGAGAAATCATGAGGCTATTGTAAAAATAAAATCTAGAAAACCAGAATCAGGAGGCATAATTCCAATCCTGTGATCAACAAAGAATTCTGGAACACAGGGAACATTATCCACCAAGAGCTCATCAAACGCCTTCATACCTATACTAAAACTGAGCACTGCCCAAGGGCCAACAAGCTCCAGAGCAAGACACTACCACCATATTCTCCAGCAACACAAGAACAAGCTCCCTGAGCTTCAATACAATAGAGCAACTCAAAATACTCCAAAACCATTGACGTCTCTCATTAACCCATTACTTCACACGTCACAACACTCCAGAGTGAAGTCCAGATCCACCCACCAGAATTCCAACACAAGCCTCCCTGATCAAGAAACTTTGACAAACCAGTGATATAACACCAAACACAGAGAGAGGAAACTCTATAATAAAGAGAACTCCACAAATTCCCAGAATATAGAAAAGCCACCCCAAACGCAGCAATATAACCAGGATGAAGAGACAGAGGAATTCCCAGCAGGTAAAGGAACAGGAGACATGCCCACCAAACCAAACAAAAGGAGGAAGAATGCGGAATCTCCTGAGAAGTCGAATAATGATAGTGAAAATGATCCAAAATCTTGAAATCAAAAAATGGAATCACAGATAAATAGCCTGGGGTCAAGGTTGAGAAGATGCAAGAAAGGTTTAACAAGGACCTAGAAGAAATAAAAAGAGTCAACATATAATGAATAATGCAATAAATGAGATCAGAAACACTCTGGAGGCTACAAATAGTAGAATATCGGAGGCAGAAGATAGGATTAGTGAAATAGAAGATAGAATGGTAGAAATAAATGAATCGGCGAGGGAAAAAGAAAGAGACGAATTAAAAGAAATGAAGACAACCTCAGAGACCTCCAAGACAATATGAAACGCTCCAACATTCGAATTATAGGAGTCCCAGAAGAAGAAGATAAAAAGAAAGACCATGAGAAAATACTTGAGGAGATAATAGTTGAAAACTTCCCTAAAATGGGGAAGGAAATAATCACCAAGTCCAAGAAACCCAGAGGTGCCAAACCAGGATAAACCCAAGGCGTAAACACCCAAGACATATTTTAATCAAACTAACAAAGACCAAACACAAAGAACAATTACTAAAAGCAGCAAGGGAGAAAAACAATAAATAACACATAAGGGGATCCCCATAAGAATAATTGCAGATCTTTCCATAGAAACTCTTCAGGCCAGGAGGGAATGGCAAGACGTACTTAAAGTGATGAAAGATAATAACCTTCAGCCAAGACTACTGCACCCAGCAAGGATCTCATTCAAATATGAAGGGAGAAATCCAAAAGCTTTCCAGACAAGCAAAAGCTGAGAGAATTCAGCACTACCAACCCAGCTCTCCAACAAATACTAAAGGATAGACTTTAGATGGGAAACACAAAAAAGGACGTATAAACCTGAACCCAAAACAATAAAGTAAATGGCAACAGGAGCATACTTATCAATAATTACCTTAAATGTAAATGGGTTGAATGCCCCACACCAAAAGGCAAAGACTGGCTGAATGGATACAAAACAAGATCCCTATATGCTGCCTACAAGAGACCCACCTCAAAACAACGGACACATACAGACTAAAGTGAAGGGCTGGAAAAAGATATTCCATGCAAATAAAGACCAAAAGAAAGCAGGAGTAGCAATACTCATATCCGATAAAATAGACTTTAAAACAAAGGCTGTGAAAAGGGACAAAGAAGGCCACTACATAATGATTAAAGGATCAATCCAAGAAGATATAACAATGATAAATATATGCACCCAACATAGGAGCACCGCGATATGTAAGACAATTGCTAACAAGCATGAAAGGAAATTAACAAACACAATAATAGTGGGAGACTTTAATACCCCACTCACACCTATGGACAGATCAACTAAACAGAAAATTAACAAAGAAACGCAAATGTTAAATGATACAATAGACCAGTTAGACCCTAATTGATATCTATAGGACATTTCACCCCAAAACAATGAATTTCACCTTTTACTCAAGTGCACATGGAACCTTCTCCAGAATAGATCACATTCTGGGTCATAAATCTAACCTTGATAAATTCAAAAAATTGAAATTATTCCAAGCATCTTCTCTGACCATAATGCACTAAGGTTAGATCTCAATTATAGGAGAAAAACTATTAAAAATTCCAACATTTGGAGGCTGAACAACACCCTTCTGAATAATCAACAAATCACAGAAGAAATCAAAAAGAAATCAAAATATGCATCAGAAACAAATGAAAATGAAAACACAACTACACAGAACCTGTGGGACACTATAAAAGCAGTGCTAAGAGGAAAGTTCATAGCAATACAGGCATACCTCAGAAACAAGAAAAAGTCAAATAAATAACCTAACTCTACACCTAAAGCAACTAGAAAAGGAAGAAATAGAGAACCCCAGAGTTAGTAGAAGGAAAGAAATCCTAAAAATTAGGGCAGAAATAAATGCAAAAGAAACAAAAGAGACCATAGCAAAAATCAACAAAGCAAAAAGCTGGTTCTTTGAAAGGATAAATAAAATTGACAAACCATTAGCCAGACTCATCAAGAAACAAAGAGAAAAAAATCAAATCAACAAAATTAGAAATGAAAATGGAGAGATCACGACAGACAACACAGAAATACAAAGAATCATAAGAGACTACTATCAGCAATTATATGCCAATAAAATGGACAACTTGGAAGAAATGGACAAATTCTTAGAAAAGTACAACTTTCCAAAACTGATCCAGGAAAAATAGGAAATCTTAACAGACCCATCACAAGCATGGCAATTGAAACTGTAATCAGAAATCTTCCAGCAAACAAAGCCCAGGTCCAGACGGCTTCACAGATGAATTCTACCAAAAATTTCGAGAAGAGCTAACACCTATCTTACTGAAACTATTCCAGAAAATTGCAGAGGAAGGTAAACTTCCAAACTCATTCTATGAGGCCACCATCACCCTAATACCAAAACCGCAAAAGACACCACAAAAAAAAGAAAACTACAGGCCAATATCACTGATGAACATAGATGCAGATATCCTCAACAAAATCCTAGCAATCAGAATCCAGCAACACATTAAAAAAGATCATACACCATGACCAAGTGGGCTTTATCCCAGGGATGCAAGGATTCTTCAATATCTACAAGTCAATCAATGTAATTCATCACATTAACAAACTGAGAAATAAAATCATATGATTATCTCAATAGATGCAGAAAAAGCCTTTGACAAAATTCAACATCCATTTATGATAAAAAACCCTCCAGAAAGCAGAAATAGAAGGAACATATCTCAACATGATAAAAGCTATATAAGACAAGCCCACGCTAACATTATCCCTCAATGGCGAAAAATTGAGACCATTTCCCCTAAATGAGAACAAGACAAGGGTGTCCACTTTCACCACTACTCTTCAACATCGTATTGGAAGTAATATTTTTAGCAATCAGAGCAGAAAAAGAAATACAAGGAATCCAAATTGGAAAAAGAAGAAGTAAAACTCTCACTGTTTGCAGATGACATGATCCTCTACATAGAAAATCCTAAAGACTCGACCAGAGAAACTACTAGAGGCTAATCAATGAATATAGTAAAGTTGTAGGATGTAAAATCAACACTCAGAAATCCCTTGCATTCCTATACACTAATAATGAGAAAGCAGAAATAAGTTAAGGAAACAATTCCATTCACCATTGCAACGAAAAGAATAAAATACTTAGGAATATTCCTACCTAAAGAAGCTAAAGACCTATATATCGAAAACTATAAAACACTGATGAAAGAAATCAAAGAACACTAATAGATGGAGAAATATACCATGCTCTGGGTTGGAAGAGTCAATATAGTGAAATTGAGTATACTACCCAAAGCAATCTACAGATTCAATGCAATTCCCATCAAGCTACCAGCAAATATTTTTCTCAGAACTAGATCAAATAATCTCAAGATTTGTATGGAAATACAAAAAACCTCGAATAGCCAAAGCAATCTTGAGAAAGAAAAATGGAACTGGAGGAATCAACTTGCCTGACTTCAGGCTCTACTACAAAGCCACAGTCATCAAGACAGTATGGTACTGGCACAAAGACAGAAATATGAATCAATGGAACAAAATCAAAAGCCCAGAGTTAACCCACCACACCTATGGACACCATATCTTCGACAAAGGAGGCAAGAATATACAATGGAGTAGAGACAGTCTCTTTAACAGGTGGTGCTGGGAAAACTGGTCAACCACTTGTAAAAGAGTGAAATTAGACCCCTCTCCTAACACCATACACAAAAATAAACTCAAAATGGATTAAAGATCTAAATGTAAGACCAGAAACTATAAAACTCCAAGAGGAGAACATAGGCAAAACACTCTCCGACATAAATCACAGCAGGATCCTCTATAATCCACCTCCCAGTATACTGGAAATAAAACAAAGATAAACAAATGGGATCTAATAAAATTAAAAGCTTCTGCACAACAAAGGAAACTATAAGCAAGGTGAAAAGACAGCCTTCTGAATGGGAGAAAACAATAGCAAATGAAACAACTGACAAACAACTAATCTCAAAGATATATAAGCAACTTATGCAGCTCAACTCCAGAAAAATAAATGATCCAATAAAAAATGGGCCAAAGAACTAAATAGGCATTTCTCCAAAAGAAGACATACGGATGGCTAACAAACACATGAAAAGATGTTCAACATCACTCATTATCAGAGAAATGCAAATCAAGACCACAATGAGGTACCATTTCACACCAGTCAGAATGGCTGCGATCCAAAGTCTACAAGCAATAAATGCTGGAGAGGGGTGTGGAGAAAAGGGAACCCTCTTACACTGCTGGTGGGAATGCAAACTAGTACAGCCATTATGGAAAACAGTGTGGAGATTCCTTAAAAATTGCAAATAGAACTGCCTTATGACCCAGCAATCCCACTGCTGGGCATACACACTGAGAAACCAGAATTGAAAGAGACACATGTACCCCAATATTCATAGCAGCACTGTTTATAATAGCCAGGACATGGAAGCAACCTAGATGTCCATCAGCAGATGAATGGATAAGAAAGCTGTGGTTCATATACACTATGGAATACTACTCAGCCCTTAAAAGAATAAATTTGACCAGTTCTAATGAGATGGATGAAATTGGAACCGATTATACAGAGTGAAGTAAGCCAGAAAGAAAAACACCAATACAGTATACAGACACATGTATATGGAATTTAGAAGACAGTAATGATGACCCTATATGTGAAACAACAAGGAACACAGAGGTATAGAGTGGACTTTTGGACTCTGAGGAGAGGAAAGGGTGGGATGGTTTCGGAGAATGGCAGTGAAGCATGTGATTTTCCTGTAAGAAACGAAGCACTAATCTGTGTTTGGTGTAGGATGCAGGATGCATGGGGCTGATGCACAGGATGATTCAGGCAGAGATGTGGGGTGGGGGGGGGGGGGGGCGGGGCTGCGCCATTGGCTGTTCACCTATGGCTGATTCGTGTCAATGTATGGCAAAACAAACACAATATTGTAATTTAAAAAAATAAATAAATTTAATTTAAAAAAATAAAAAATAAAATAAAAAACAAGACCCAACTACATACTTTTGATTTCATGATATACATAGGATGAAAGTGAAGAGGTAGAGACACAATTCCATGCAAATTAGTAATCAAAAAAGAAAGCAAAGTCAAGCAAAGGAGAAGTTATTTTTAAAACCATCACAAAACTATAATGATTAAATAGTTCAGCAAAGATTGATAACCCATGGTATTACATATATATTCAATATATTCCCTCAGCATCAAAAAATGTAAATAAACAAAGCCAACATTGACAGAACTTAAGGGAAATAGAAGCAATACAAAATATCCTACTGTTTATAATGGATGGATCATTCAGACAGAAAATCAATGAGAAAACAACAGAATTGAGCATTACCAGACACATGAACACATTGACCCAATACACTGACCAACAGAGCACATTTTTACCCAATGTATAGAAAAATACACATTCTTCTCAGTGACACATGAAATATTCTCCAGGACATGCTAGATCACAAACAAGTCTCGGAAAATTTAAGAATATCAAAATAACTCCAGTGTGTCTTTGTTGACCGCAATGGTAGCTAGAAATCAAGAATGAAAAGAAAACAGGAAAAATTGATAAATACATGAAAACTAAATGACACACTCATATTTAGAGGCTTTTCTCTATTTACATAAAGAGAATGCTATTGAGATTTTGATAGGGATTGCATCAAGTCTACAGATTACTTTGAGCAGTATAGACATTTTAGCAATATTAATTCTTTCAATCTATTAACACAGAATGATTTTCCAATTATTTGTATCTTTTTAATTTTGGAGATTTCATGCAGGTTTAACATATTAAACATTTCATAATGTTAAAAGGAACTGACTCTTTTAAACAAGGTAGAAGATGAAAGTAGAGAGCAAGCAAGCCATTATTTGGAGGCTCCTAGTTGGAGAAATCTAAGATCATGGCATCCAGTCCACATCATTTCATGGCAAATAGATGGCCAAAACAATGTAAAACAGTGACAGACTTTATTTTGGGGCTCCAAAATCTTTAGATGATGACTGCAGCCATGAAACTAAAGATCTTTGCTCCTTGGAAGAAAAGCTATGACCAGTCTAGACAGCATATTAAAAAGCAGAGACATTACTTTGCTGACAAAGCAATGGCACCCCACTCCAGTACTCTTGCCTGGAAAATCCCATGGATGGAGGAGCCTGGTAGGCTGCAGTCCATGAGGTTGCTAAGAGTCGGACGACTGAGCGACCCTCACTTTTCACTTTCATGCATTGGAGAAATGGCAACCCACTCCAGTGTTCTTGCCTGGAGAATCCTAGGGACAGGGGTGCCTGGTGGGCTACCATTTATGGGGTTGCACAGAGAAGTCAGACACGACTGAAGTGACTTAACAGCAGCATGGTTTATCCAATAGTCATGTGTGGATGTGAGTGTTGGACTAGAAGAAAGCTGAGCACTGAAGAGGTGATGCTTTTGAACTGTGGTGTTGGAGAAGACTCTTGACAGTCCCTTGGACTGCAAGGAGACACAACAGTCCATCCCTAAAGGAGATCAGTCCTGAGTGTTCATTGGCAGGACTGATGCTGAAGCTGAAGCTCTAATACTTCGGCCACATGATGTGAAGAACTGACTCATTGGAAAAGACCTGATGCTGGGAAAGATTGAAGGCGGGAGGAGAAGGGGATGACAGAGGATGAGATGGTTGGATGGAATCACCGACTCAATGGCCATGAGTAAACTCTGGGAGTTGGTGATGGACAGGAAGAGTATATGGCATATTGCAGTCCATGGGGTGCAAAGGAGTCAGACATGACTGAGCGACTGAACTGAAGTTTTATAAGCCTCAATACTGATAAAGACACATACATATTTGGGAAAAATATTAGCTGAATCAGTTTTTAGCATGTTTCATCACCCTCTGCTCCTCTCCGTCTGTCGCTTAACCTGGTTTGTCATTTCTCCCACTTCACACAAGTAAGTTCAGTTCAGTCTCTCAGTCGTGTCCAACTCTTTACGACCCGGTGAATTGCAGCACGCCAGGCCTCCCTGTTCATCACCATCTCTCGGCGGACTTCACTCAGACTCATGTCCATCAAGTCTGTGTTGCCATCCAGCTTCTATCTCATCTCTGTCATCAACTTCTTCTCTGTCCCCAGTCCTCCCAGCATCAGAGTCTTTTCCAACAAGTCAACACTTTGCATGAGATGGCCAAAGTACTGGAGCTTCGCTTACATCATTCCTTCCAAAGAATCCAGGCTGATCTCCTTCAGAATGGACGGTTGGATCTCCTGCAGTCCAAGGGACTCTCAAAGTCTTCTCCAACACCACAGTTCAAAAGCATCAATTCTTCCGGTGCTCAGCCTTCTTCACAGTCCAACTCTCACATCCATACATGACCACAGGAAAAACCATAGCCTTGACTAGACGGACCTTAGTCGGCAAAGTAATCTCTCTGCTTTTGAATATACTATCTAGGTTGGTCATAATCTTTCCTTCCAAGGGACTAAGCATCTTTTAATTTCATGGCTGCAGTCACCATCCGCAGTGATTTTGAGCCCAATAAAATAAAGTCTGACACTGTTTCTACTGTTTCCCATCTATTTCCCATGAAGTGATGGGACCGGATGCTATCGATCTTTTGTTTTCTGAATGTTGAGCTTTAAGCCAACTTTCCCTACTCCCCTCTCACTTTCATCAAGAGGCTTTTTAGGTCCTCTTCACTTTCTGCCATAAGGGTGGTGTCATCTGGATATCCGAGGTTATTGATATTTCTCCTGGCAATCTTGGATTCCAGCTTGTGTTTCTTCCAATCCAGCGTTTCTCTTGGTGTAATCTGCATAGAAGTTAAATAAGCAGGATGATAATATACAGCCTTGATGTACTTTTCCTAGCCCTATTTGAAACCAGTCTGTTGTTCCATGTCCAGTTCTAACTGTTATTTCTGACCTTCATATAAGATTTCTCAAGAGGCAGGTTGGGTGGTCTGGTATTCCCCTCTCTTGAAGAATTCTCCACAGTTTTTTTGTGATCCACACGTCAAAGCTTTGGGCATAGTCAGCATCAAGCAGAAATAGATGTTTTCTGGAACTCTTGTTGTTTCCATGATCCAGCAGATGTTGGCAATTTGATCTCTGGTTCCTCTGCCTTTTCTTAAAACCAGCTGGAACATCAGGGAGTTCATGGTTCACAATTGCTGAAGCCTGGCCTGGAGAATTTTGAGCATTAGTTTACTAGCATGTGAGATGAGTGCACTAGGTAGATTTGAGCATTCTTTTCCCCATTGCCTTTCTTTGGAATTGGAATGAAAACATTACTTTTCCTGTCTTGCAGCCACTGCTGAGTTTTTCAAAAATTGCTGGCATATTGAATGCATCACTTTCACAGCATCATCTCTCAGGATTTGAAACAACTCAACTGGAATTCCATCTCCTCCACTCAGGCTTTGTTCGTAGTGATGCTTTCTAAGGCCCACTGGACTTCACATTCCAAGATATCTGGCTCTAGGGATTCGTGATCACATCATCATGATTATCTGGGTCGTGAAGATCTTTTTGTACAGTTCTTCTGTGTATTCTTGCCACCTCTTCTTAATATCTTCTGCTTCTGTTAGGTCCAGACCACTTCTGTCCTTTACGAGCCCATCTTTGCATGAAATGTTCCCCTGGTATCTCTGATTTTCTTGAAGAAATCTTTAGTCTTTTCCAATCTGTTGGGTTCCTCCTATTTCTTTGCATTATTCACTGAAGGCTTTCTTATCTCTTCTTCTCTTCTTTGGAACTCTGGCATTCAGATGCTTATATCTTTCCTTTTCTCCTTTAGCTCTCCCTGGCTCTTCTTTTTTCACAGCCTTTTGCAAGGCCTCCCCAGACAGCCATTTTGCTTTTTTGCCTTTCTTTTCAAAGGGGATGGTCTTAATATACATATATTTATTGATTTGTAATTGGGTTTGTTGAAAGGGAAGTAAATGCTATGGAAGTGAAGGGTAGGTATATAGGTGGGGTTTGTGGCAAGTAAGGTGAGATCATAGCAAGCTTTGAAACTTAGGAGGGAAAATTAAAATGACAATGTATCATTGGTCATCCAAGGAACATATTTTGAGACGAATAAAAGGGAACCTATTACTTAATTTTTAAATTCCACTTGTTTCTGAGTATATTCAATTATTTTTTACTAGAGATTCTTCCTGGTTAAAGACACTTAGTAATGCCTGAATCAGTCAAAAACTAGACTTCCAAAGAAGAGAGAATATAACCCATAAAAGAACTAATGAGCAATCATTAAAAAAGCAAAATTCAGAAATTACAGAGATGATTTAATTGGCTGATAAGATCTTTAAACTCTAATATAACAATACCTACTGAGGCATAAAAACAAAGCAGAAAGAAAAAATAGGGAAATGGAGCTACAAAAGCAAAATACAATATCGGAATGAAAAACTATCTGGATTAACGTAGCAAGAGACAAGACATTGCAGAATAAAAGAAATTTGAAAATCAACACATAACAATTGACCATTCAAATTGAAGCAGAGAGAGAAAAATATGAGTAGAAATTAGTATCATGAATGATAATATAAAACCATGTAAAATATGTTATTTGGAGTTCAGAATAAAGGGATAAGTGGAAAAAATTTTATGATAGATGGAATTTTTCAAAATTTAATGAAGCTATAAACCCACCCATCCAGGGCAACAACCTCACAAAACAATATAAACTAGATAAAACCACCTAGGGCACTTTGATAATATGTTGCTGTGTCCATCATTCAAACAAAAATAACTCTTAAGAGCAGCCTAGGATATTTTGACACAATATATACAGGGGAACAATGTTAAGTATTACTAACTTCTTGTTTGAAGTAATGCAAGCCAGATACTTTGCAAAAACATCTTTAGAGTACTCGGGGGGGGGGCAAATTTTAAATATAGCATTCAGACATTTGAAAATAACATTCCAAACCTCAAAGGAAAATTAAAATTTTTTCAGATGAATAACAGATGATAGAATATGAGGTTATCAGACATACTGTACAAAAAATGTTATCTAAAGGTCTAAAAGCTAAAGGAAAGTGATAATAAATGAGCTTGGATCTACCCAAAGCTATAAGAACTGTGTTAAATGATAATTCTGCCACAGTAAATATTTTAAAAACTTCTCATTTTTAAAATACTACAATATTTAAAATAAAATAAGAATTTTTATTACAAAATCATAATATATTTTATAGGTAGATATATGACAACGTAACATAAACAAGAAGAACAGTGAAATAGAATTATACTATAATAAGGTCTTACATTATATATTAAGTGACATGATATCTAAAGAAAAATTTGATTAAAGAGTAATATTTTCTCAACATTATGATAAGCTCTTGCAAAAAGAGATATAGCCAATAAACCAACAGAGTACATAAAATAGTACATAAAATGCTCAATTAAAGATTAAAATAGGAACAAAAAAGCATAAAACAGACAGCAAGCTAGTAAACTTAAACACAAGAGTACTAAAAAATTATGTTAAATTTAAATAATTTAAATTTAAATAATTTAAACACTCCAACTAAAAGCAAGATGATCAGACTAGACAAAGTCAGATAAAAACCAAACACTGTATAAACACAGAAACATAGGGTCACAAAGATATACCATGCAAACACTGATCAGAGAAAGCTGTATTATATATATTAATATTATATGAAGTAAGACTATAGGATAAAGAATATATATTCAGAGAGAAAAGAACATTTCATGATGATAAAATACAAAAGGAATTATAGTTTCAAAATCAGTGTGAAGCAACTGAAATGGTGTTTAGAGGAAAATTTACGCTTTATGCTTCTTGAGGCTTACACTGGAAAAGAAAACTGAGAGCAAATGATCTGAGTCCACCTCAGAATCTATAAAAATACAGCAAATCAAAACCAAACAAGAACAAAAACTAATAGAAATCAATGAAATAGGAAACATAAAACAATAAAGAAAATCAACAAAGTCAACTGGTAATTCTTTTTGAAAGGCTAATGAAACTGATAATCCTCCTGAAAATTCAATCAAAGAAAAACTAAGAGAACACAAATTTAACGACACCAAGAATGAAGGGGTTATCTTTAGATCTTACTGATATTCAAAGATACATTGTTGTTCAGTCACTAAGTCGTATCCACCTCTGTGACCCTGTGGACTGCAACACCCAAGCCTTCCTGTCTTTCACTATCTTCTGGAGTTTGCTCAGATTTATATCCATTGAGTCAGTGATGCCATTCAACCATCTCTCGTCCTCTGTCGCCCCCTTCTCCTGCTCTCATCTCAGTCTTTCCCAGCATCAGGGTCTATTCCAGTGAGTTGGCTCCTCACATCAGGTGATCAAAGTATTGGAACTTCAGCTTCAGCATCAGTCCTTTCAATGAATCTTCAAAGGTTGATTTCCTTTAGGACTGACTGGTTTGATCTCTTTGTTGTCCAAGGGATTCTCAAAGACTTCTTCCAGCGCACAGTTCAAAAACATCAGTTCTTTGGTGCTCAGTCTTCTTTATGGTCCAACTCTCGCATCCATAACGGACTACTGGAAAAAACATAGCTCTCACCTTTGTCAGCAAAGTGATGCTTCTGCTTTTAATATGCTGTCTAGGTTTATTATAACTTTTCTTCAAGGAGCAAGCATCTTTTAATTTCATGGTTGAAGTCTGCGTCTGCAGTGCTCTTGGAGCCCAAGAAAATAAGATCTGCCACTGTTTCCATTTCTCCCTCACATATTTGTTTCCCAGAAGTGATGCTAGTGGTAAAGAACCTTCCTAGCAATGCAGGCAGACATAAGAGACGTGGGTTCTATTCCCTTCCATCCTGGGAAGATTCCCTGGAGGAGGAAATGGAAACCCACTTCAATATTCTTGCCTGGAAAGTCCCATGAACAGAGGAGCCTGGCAGGCTACAGCCCCTAGGGTTGCACAGAGTTGGACACAACTGAAGCAACTTAGCACTGCACATTTGCCATGAAGTGATGGGACTGGATGCCATGATCTTGGTTTCTAGCTACAATATTGGTCATGTTCAGGGTGGTGTGACCTAGACTGATCTTAGTTTTTGAATGCTGCCCAGAGTTTTCGTCAGCTTTCTCCTCCTTTCACCTTCATCAAGAGGTTCTTTAGTTCCTCTTCACTTTCTGTCACAAGGTGATAACATCTGCATATCTGAGGTTGTTGATATTTCTCCTGAATAACTTTGATTCCAGCTTGTGCTTCATCAGTCCCCTAGTAGCTCTCATGAATCCTCTGCATATAAACTAAATAAGCAGGGTGACAACATACAGTCTTGTCATACTCTTTTTCCTGTGTTAAACCAGTCCATTGTTCCATGTTTGGTTCTAACTTCTGCTTACTTGTACAGGTAAGGTAGTCTGGTATTCCCACCTCTTTTAAGATTTCTACAGTTTGTTGTGGTGCACACAGTCAAAAGATTTAGCATAGTCAATGAAGCAGATGTTTTTTGTAAATTCTCTTGCTTTTTCTATGGTCAACAGATGTTTAGTAATATGATCTTGGTTCCTCTTCCTTTTCTAAATCCAGTGTGTACATTTGGAGGTTCTCAGTTCACGTACAGTTGAAGCCTAGCTTGGAGTTTTGAGCATTACCTGGCTAGCATGTGAAATGAGTGCACTTGTGTGGAGCTTTAAACTTTCTTTGGCATTGTCCATCTTTGGGATTGAAATGAAACAAACTGACTTTTTCCAGTTCTGTGGAACTCCATTGCTGAGTTTTCCAAATTTGCTGGCATATTTGGTGCAGCACTCTAACAACATCATCTTTTAGGATTTGGACTAGCTCAGCTGAAATTTCCATCACTTTCACAAGCTTTTGTCATCTTAAGGCTTCCAGGCCCACTGACTTCAGACTCAGGGTATTAAGCACTAGGTGAGTGACCACATTATCATCATTATCTGGGTCAATAAGACCTTTCTCTGTGCAGTCTCTGTGTATTCCTGCCACCTTTTTTAAAAATCTCTTTTACTTCTATTAGGCCCTTACCATGTCTTCCCTTGAAAATAAACCACCAATATTTGAAAGCACAAAATGGAAAAGAAAAAAATCTGGAAGTTTCTTAGAAAACTTCCATTAAAGAAAAACTGCAGTCCTCAATGTGAGCTCTTCCTCAGAGCTCAGAAACGATTTCTACTCTGGATTTATTCTAAGCAAGTGCTTCACCTTAACCAGTCTGATAAAGGCAGTGAAATTCTCTTTCACACCAATTTCTAAATTGAAGAAACTTCAGACTTCAGTTTCCAGTTAGAGAGTGGAACAGACATGCTCTTCTCTTCTTACTTTCCTGTGTCACCACTTTGACCTACCTTCACTAAAACATGTTTTGGAAAATACAGAAGGGATAGACCAGAGGAAGAAACGACAAAGAATTAGCACAAGAAAACTGGAACAGTTCATAAACATATGAAATCTAAATTAGAGCAGCATTAGGGTAGAAAACCATAACAGGTTAGAGCTCTTATAGCACTCTGTTAATTTTAAAGTATATCCTAACTGAAAGTAATATTAGAACATTGATTTTTCTTAAAACAGTAACATTAGGAGCTCCAGCATCACATAAACTTACAGACACATTGCATTTTTACTGAGACAAGATTTATCCAAATAGGTGGAAACTCATGTAGTGTTTCCACAAGTTTATCTTCAGATAAAACCATGATTAGGGCATGGTGACAATAGAAATGTTACCTGAAATGCCAGAAAACAGATTTTCTTAAAACAAAAATTCCTAACTGAAATTCAAATGCCCCTTAAACTAATTATTTAATAATAATAATAACAGAAGAAAACATTTGCAGTGATGAATAGGTTTTTGCATAGATCATGGTATGATTTCACAGATATGTACTGACCTCCCAAGTTCTAAGTTGTATACATTAAATATATATACTTTGTGTATGTCAGTCATACCTCAATAAAGTAGCAAATGAAACTAATTCTTTTCTTAGGGGTCTCAACTAGTATCATCAAAGATCTGCTGAGGTGAGATTAGAAAAGTCACTTTTCTGGTGGTCTTCCCAAAAGAGCTGATTAGCCATGAGCTGCTAGAAATGTACTGCAAATATTCTCAGGGCTCCCCATCTCACCCACCAGATGGCTGAGCATTTTTAAAGACTCAACTAAGTGGTTAGGAATTCACTGTGATATCTGACTTTCCTCTAGTCCACCTGGTCTGATGGGATTAATGTGCAAAGCATCTAGATCTTCCACCATTGTAATAACAACTGGAAACTGCGACCACCTACTCATACCCTAGTCTCACTGCTATCTGTACTGTCTCCACCTTGGCACAATCCAATGTGAGCAACACTGAGGACTTCTGGTGGGTCACTTCAGGTCCTATTAACCTCACTGACTGTTACACTTGATGTACTTCAGCTACTGTGCTGTTAATTTCCAAGTTTCTATTTTGCTTCTCCTTCAACAACCCCACAAACAGAATGTGAGCTCCCACCGAGGTGGCCAGGTGATGGACTACAAGCAAAATCCTCCTGCTTGCCCTGACTGTGACCTAGGACCATCAAATGCACCCGTGACATCCCTCATACCCTTTTCCTTGTGTTGCACCCTGACTCCCGGGGTTGTCACTCTCTCTTTTGGCTTCTCATGCTTTGTTGAGTCAACCTCCTTGCAGCCTCCCTGATATGATCCCTTCTATTCTAGTGATCTGTTTCTTTAAGACCAGAGTGTAATAAACTATCTTGCCTGCCCCTCTCTTATGCCCCTCTTTTGGCCAAACCTGACTAGCCATCTCAACAGAATAAAAAATAATCATGACAGAAACTACTCTGTCACATCATTAGCATAAAAGTATAAACCAGCAGTTGTGCCTGTTTGTAACATTTGACCTCACCTCCTACCTCTTATGACACATCACAGAGATCTGAAGGGTCCAGCAGTCCACAGATCTGGGTTTTTACTGTCAGGGCCAAGCAAACCCCTTACTCGCTGTAAGGAACCTAATGCTCTAAGAGCAGTGTGACCAGTCTTCCCCAAGGGTGCTGTAAAGCATGTGGGCTGGTTTCCTCAGGGTCATTCTGTGAATGAGACAGGGTGTTTCTGCAGGGAGTCCCCCTCCCGGACCAGACAGGCCTTACCTGAGCAGACTGCTCCAACATCCTGGTCATGAGAGAGGGTGTCATTATGGTTTTTAAAAATCAATACGGACACATATAAGACTCAAAGTTGATTCAACCACTCTACTCTCACAGGAAACATATAAAAACCAAAATGGGGCCAAGTCTTGGTCCAAAATATGACCCTCTGGGAACACAATGGCAACTCCACATTCAGTAGTCTGCACACACCTCTCTCTACATGTGCTATGAGCCAGTACTCAGGTACACTGTCCCCCATTCTCCTTTGTACTTCGCTTCCACTCTCCCTCACAGCGGTGAGCTCCATCCTTCAGCCTCAGCTCCAGAGCTGCAAGAGAGACAGACACAAGACAGAGGAGAGATTTTAAGAGAGTGCAGTGGTATGCCGGAGTATTTAAAAAAAAAAAAAAAAAAAAAAAAAAAAAACCTTCTCTCTGAGGGGAAAAAATATCCCTGCATTTGTTGACTTTTATGGTATAAACATTCTCTCATGGCCAACTCGAAGTTCCCAATGTGCCATCACTGAACCTGGAGCAGGAAGGGAGGCACCAGGTATTCCTCACAAGCCTGTAGAACCGGCTCAGGGACATCACCGAGGACAGGCCTTCAGAGACTCTGTATACTGCCCTCCCTGTAGATGTGCCCAAGGCTCCTAGGGCCCAGCTTCCCCTTCTCAGTTACAGCTCATGGCCCAGGATCCAGGGAGGAATACTGCTTCTCCTTCCCTGTCCTTAGGGAGCATCTCATCCAGCTCAGGAACAGAGGGCTTAGGCAACAGGATCTACAGTGTCCTGACTGTTCCTGTCACGTGGGGTTCACATCCTTATGTAATCCCCACTCTCGAATGTATCTAGTAACATACCCCGTGTAACAAATGGAATTTGGCAAAAGTGATGAGATGTCACTTAAGAGATTAGTTTCCCAAGATGACTCTGGTTTCCCTTTGGTGACCTATCTTACTCTCTCTGTTTTATTTCTGCTTTATTGACTATGCCAAAGCCTTTGACTGTGTGGGTCACAATAAACTATGGAAAATTCTGAAAGAGATGGGAATACCAGACCACCTGACCTGCCTCTTGAGAAACCAATATGCAGGTCAGGAAGCAACAGTTAGAACTGGACATGGAACAACAGACTGGTTCCAAATAGGAAAAGGAGTACGTCAAGGCTGTATACTGTCACCCTGCTTATTTAACTTCTATGCAGAGTACATCATGAGAAACGCTGGGCTGGAAGAAGCACAAGCTGGAATCAAGATTGCTGGGAGAAATATCAATAACCTCAGATATGCAGATGACACCACCCTTATGGCAGAAAGTGAAGAGGATCTAAAAGCCCCTCAATGAAAGTGAAGGGGAGAGTGAAAATGTTGGCTTAACGCTCAACATTCAGAAAATGAAGATCATGGCATCCAGTCCCATCACTTCATGGGAAATAGATAGGAAACAGTGGAAACAGTGACAAGATTTTATTTTGGGGGCTCCGGAAATCACTACAGATGGTGACTTCAGCCATGATATTAAAAGATGCCTACTCCTTGGAAGAAAAGTTATGACCAACCTAGACAGCATATTGAAAAGCAGAGACATTACTTTGCCAACAAAGGTCCATTTAGTTAAGGCTATGGTTTTCCAGTGGTCATGTATGGATGTGAGAACTGGATGGTAAAAGCTGAGTGCTGAAGAATTGATGCTTTTGAACTGTGGTGTTGGAGAAGACTCTTGAGAGTCCCTTGGACTACAAAACAATCCAACCAGTCCATCTAAAGAAGATCAGTCCTGAGTGTTCTTTGGAAGGACTGATGTTAACTGAAACTCCAATACTTTGACTACCTCATGTGAAGAGCTGACGCATTGGAAAAGAGCCTAATGCTGGGAAGGACTGGGGGCAGGAGGAGAAGGGGACGACAGGACAAGATGGCTGGATGGCATCACTGACTCAATGGATATGGGTTTGGTAGACTCCGGGAGTTGGTGAAGGACAGGGGAGGCTTGGCATGCTGCTATTCATGCAGTCGCAAAGAGTTGGACACGACTGAGTGACTGAACTGAACTGAACTGAACTTACTCTCTCTCTCTGTCTCTCTCTCTCTTGCTCTAATGAAGCTAGCTGCCACATTGTGAGCTGTGTATGGGGAAACCCTCATGACAAGGAACCAAGGGAGGCCTCTTGGCAACAGCCAGAAAGAGACTGAGGCTCTCAGTTAAACAGTCTCCCTAAAGTCTGAATGCTGCCAATAACCAGGTGGGTGTGAGTGGTACCCACCCCTCGTTGAACCTTCAGATGATTGAACCAGTGAGACGACACGAGTCAGAGGACCCTGGTAATCCTTGCGATTCTAGCCCATGGAAATTATGAGGTGCTAGATGTTTGCTGCTTAAGCTGTTGTTTTGTTTGTTTATTTATTTTTGGCTGTGCTGGCTTTTGTTGCCACTCACAGACTTTCTCTAGTTACAGAGAGTGGAGGCTGCTCTTCATTGTGGCGCATGAGCCTCTCATGCCCGTGGCTTCTCTTGTTGCTGAGCACGGGCTCTAATCACAACAGCTAAGATGCCAAGTTTTTCAGTATTTTGTAGCACAGCAACACATAACTAAGGTAGGAAGGGATTATGCTAAGTGAAAGAAGTAAGACAGAGAAAAGCAACTACTGTTTGATCCCATTTATATGTGAAATCTAAAAAAAAAAAAATTCATAGATAAGAAGAGTAAATTGGTGGTTGTCTGGGTAGAGGTGGGAGTGGGAGGAAAGGATGATGGTGGTACAAACTTCCACTTAGAACACAGATAAGCCCTGGGGATGGAATGTACATGTGGCTGTAGTTGACAATCGTTGTTGTTTAGTCACCAAGTCATGTCTGACTCTCTCTCCCAACCCCATGAACTTCAGCACTCAGGCTTCCCTGTCCTTCACTATTTTTTGGAGTTTGCTCAAACTCATGTCCATTGAGTTGGTGATGCCATCCAACTATCTCATCCTCTGTACTCCTTTCTTCTCTTGTCCTCAGTCTTTCCCAACATCAGGGTCTTTTCCAGTGAAATGGCTCTTCATATCAGGTGGGCCAAAATATTGGAGCTTCAGCATCAGTCTTCCAATGAATATTCGGGTTGATATTCTTTAGGATTGACAGATTTGATCTCCCTGCTGACCAAGGGACTCTCAGAGTATTCTCCAGCACCACAGTTTGAAAGTATCATTTCTTTAGCACTCCACCTTCTTTATGGTCCAGCTCTCACAACCATACATGACTACTGGAAAAGCCATAGATTTGATTATAGGGAGCTTTGTTGGTAAAATGATCTCTCTGTTTTTAATATACTGTTTCGTTGCCATAACTTTTCTTCAAGGGAGCAAACATCTTTCGACTTTATAGCTGCAGTCACCATCTATGGTGATTTTGGAGACAAGAAAATAAAATCTGTCACTGTTTCCACTTTTCCCCATCTTTTTGCCAAGAAATGATGGAATCAGTTGTCATGATCTTAGTTGACAATACTGGATTGTATATTTGATCATTACTAATAAAATCAGTCTTAAAAGTTCTCATACACACAGTAACTATGTGACATGATGTGATCAATGTGTTAACTAACTAATTATGTTAATAGTTTCAAAATCATATGTATTTTTTTTTAAAACCTTAAGCTTTGGAGTATAGCTGATTTACAATGTGTCAATTTCAGGTGTACAGTAAAGTGACCCAGTTATATTTTTAATACATATAGTCATTCTTTTTTTTAGATTCTTTTCTCTTCTGCTTATCACAGAATACTGATTAGACTTCCCTGTGCTATACAGTAGGTCCATGTTGATTATCTATCATATATATAGTAAGGTGCATGTGTGTTAATTCAAATTCTTGATTTATCCATCTCCCTAACTCCCAACATTTCCCCTTATGTAACCATAAGTTGTTTTGGATGTCTGTAAGTCCGCTTCTGTTTTGTAAATAAGTTCATTTTATCCTTTTAAAATTAATTTTTATTGGCGTATGGTTGCTTTACAATGTTGTATTTCCTCTGTACAACAAAAGTGAATCAGTTGTTTGTTGTTGTTCAGTTGCTAAGTCATGTGTAACTCTTTGTGAATTCATGGACACACTCAGGCTCACCTGTCCTCCACTATCTCAGAAAGCTTGCTCAAATTCACAATGATTTCTAGTCATCATGCTATCTAACCATCTCCTTCTCTGCTGCATCCTTCTCCTCTTGCCTTCAATGTTTTCCCAGATCATTTCCAATGAGTCTGCTCTTAGTTGAGTCCTTTTCTCCCCTCCCTAGCATTTATAGTTTACAGAATTTTTGATGGCCAGTTCTGACTGGTGTGAGGTGATGCTTCATTGTACTTCGACTTGCATTTCTCTGATGATTAACGATGCTCAGTATCTTTTCATGTGTTTTTTGGACACCTGTGTGCCTTCACTGGAGAATATATACATATGTTTTTCAAGTCATCATGCTGTACACTTTTCATTTATATCTTATTATAGGTGATTATGTTCCAATAAAGCTGAAACAATAGATAAAAAAACTATATAGAGGACAAAAACTTTTGCAAATGCAGGGAAAAATGATAGGAATAATAGTAATGGGAGCTTGAAATATATTTCTCAGCTTTTAACACTTGGAATGGTCATCTGAACTAACTTCAATGGGGAAAAAGTGGAAGTAGTGACAGATTTTATTTTCTTGGGCTCCAAAATCCTGTGGACAATGACTGCAACCATGAAATTAAATGACACTTGCTCCTTTAATACAAACCTAGTCAGTGTATTAAAAAGCAGAACATCCTTTTGCCAGCCAAAGTCCCGTATAGTCAAAGCTATGTTTTTCCTGTAGTCATGTACGGATGTGAGGCTGAACCATAAAAAGCTGCGTGCATGCGTGCTAAGTCGTTTCAGTAGTGTCCAACTCTTTGTGACCTTATGGACCACAGCCTGCCAGGTTTCTCTATCAGTGGGATTCCCCAGGCGAGAATACTGGAGGCGGATTGTCATTTCCTTCTCCAGAGGATCTTTCCAACCCAGGGGTTGAAACTGCATCTCTTATGTCTCCTGCATTGGCAGGCGGGTCCTTTCCACTAGCACCACCTGGGAAGCAGCCCCGAGGAACTGATGCTTTGAACTGTGGTGTTGGAGAAGGGTCTTGAGAGTGCCTTGGACTGTCGGAAATCGAACCAGTCAATCTAAAGGAAATCAACTCTGAATATTCACTGGAAGGACTATACTGAAGTTGAAACTCCAATACTTTGGCCACTTGATGCAAAGAGCTAACACATTGGGGAAAAAAAAAAGCCCTGCTGGTGTCCCCACTGATGGCACTTATCAGAGTTTATTATAATTTCTATTTTTTATTGTCCAGCTTCACTAGACTATCAGTTAATATGGGCCAGTGAGCTTTATTCACCATCATCAGGGCCTCAGCATCTGGTGAATTGCAAAGGATATGGATTGAATGCCCCACAAACCCATCTTTAAATTAATAACCATTTGTAGAATGAAGTCTAAATAAACTCTGAAAAGAAAGTATGGAAATGATATAATTTAGCACATTTATGGCATTGAAATCCAGTAAGAAAGAAAAAATAATTCAAGAATGACATTGGAAAAAATAAAATAAAATTAGGTAGAATGTCATATCATATATAAAATAACACACAATTATTTAGTATTTACACATGTAAATATATTCATAAAATTATTATGGATAAAAATAATTTATTTAAATTTGAAGTGAGGAAGAACATGTGACAAGGCTCTGAAAGTGGAAACAAAACCAGGAAATTTTAACAGGCAATTAATATTATTAGAAACTTCCATGAGGACTTCCCTGGTGGTCCAACAGTTAGGACTCTGCACTTCCAATGAAGGTAACACAGGCTTGATTCCTGGTCTGATTTGGTACAGCCAAAAAAATCAAACAATAAACTGAAGGAAGCATATTCAGTCTATAAATAATGTAATTCAATAGGACAGGGACTTGCACCCAAACTGCTTGGTTTCAAGTCTTACCTCTGTTTCTTACAACTGACTCATCTTGGGCAAGTGACTTTGCTTTGCCTCAGTGATCTGTTTGGTGGATAAAATATATTCTGCCTTGTTGGACTGTTGTGCCCTCAAATGAGTTCATATAAGTAAATGCACTGTAGGTTGTTGCAGTAGATGACAGTAGTACTATAAAGAGCTTGAATGCAAATCGTGACAAAAATGATAGCCATCACAGGGTAAAAAGGACAAATGTAATGAGCAAAGTAATTCACAAAAGAAGGATTACATTACCTAATATATGCCAGTATTTGCCTACCAAACTGGCTAAAATTTTAGAACCTCATAAGAAGACAAAGTTCGTGAAGCTACGTGGAAACTAACATTCTCATTCACCATTTGTAGAACTAAAGTTCAATGCAGCTATTTCTGACAAGCATTAATCTCTATGTACCAAAAACTTTAAAGGTATAC
Source organism: Nanger dama (assembly GCA_917880005.1). Classification (NCBI taxonomy): domain Eukaryota; kingdom Metazoa; phylum Chordata; class Mammalia; order Artiodactyla; family Bovidae; genus Nanger; species Nanger dama. The sequence goes on along the minus strand of CAKJTW010000046.1, from coordinate 17,342,422 downwards.
ATACAAAGCCTTAAAGCCTTAGAGGTATTCAGCCTATAAAGTTTTTTTTTCAACATTTAAATATTTGTTTATTTGTCCATTTATTTGACTGCCCAGGTCTTAGCTGCCATATGCAGGATCTTTAGCTGCAGCATGCAAACTCTCGGTTGCCACATGTGGAGTCTAGTCTCTGACCAGGGATCGAATCTGGGATCCTGCACTGGGAGCATGGAGTCTCAATTACTGGACCACCATGGAATTCCCGGAAACCTCACCTTTAGAATATGATTAAGAGAAGCAATCATAGATGGTCCTACATTTAAACCTAGGGCAGTTCAGGTAACATTTTTCAATAGCAAAAATTGTTGAAAACAACTAAATGCTCAATACAGATGGTCAGGTGAGCATATTGCATTTCTGCATATATATATAGTGAAATAGCTGGAGCAGTTAAAATTCAGTACTATCCCTGTGATAGCCTATATTTTTAATTCTACAATAGAATGTTTTAGTGTGTAAAAGAATAGTTAATGATATAGAAAAATGTCAAAATATATTTTGGATTGTAAAAACGGAATAAAAACAACATATGCCAAATTATCTAATCCTGAGGATCTACATTTTGTCTAATGGTATCAATTGCATTTGAGAGATAGTTTTATGCCAATGCCTATCATGAATTTCAAGGTGGAGATTTCTGTAATGTGTGAGAAATCATCAGGTGCTCAGAAAAGTCAAGCCTGTTATTTTACAAGGACAAGTCTACTGTGGCATGAAGTAGAAGAACAAAATGTTATAGGATAACTCTGAATGATATTGTTTCAAATAAAATGAAAATAGTGCTTGCTTTGGTGAAATATTCTTGCTTCTTAAAAACAGCTGATGATATTTCCTACAATTTTCCTTGTGACAGGAAGGGGCCATGCATCAAAACATCCATTATCTCCCCTTGTGAGACCAAAACCCACCTCTGACCTCTGAGCCCTCAGGAGGAGACGTTTCACCAGCATCTGCTCAGCACTCAGGAGCAGAGTGAGGGGGGAAGGGACTTCCCAAGGAGGCTGTGGACTGGAGGCTGAGGTCTAGGGGATGACAGTGATCTTAGAGATGAGATGGGGCTGCACTGAGTCTCAGCCAGACCAGCACCCACATCTGAGAGGGCCACCTCCACCAGACTGGAGACCAGATTCTCCGCAGCCTCAACCCTGACGCCTGCCGTCCTCTCACTCAGGGAGAGGGAGGGACAGGGAGGGGCAGAAGGCAGAAGGCAGAAAGTGCTCCCTACAGAATCCCAGCAGATCCTGGGAGGGGAAAGGGCCATCCCAGGCCCCCAGCACATCAGGAAATGTCACAGGGGCCGGGGCAGAGACCAGGGGCTTAGACACTGGGGTTGCACAGCAACTGATCTCTACGGACAAGGATCCCCTCTCCTGGCTGTGGGCTTCTGCTCTGTAATGGACACCTGGTGGGGACAGGTGAGATAAGCAGGCAGAGCCTCTCACAGAGCCCAGTGCTGGGCAGACACAGCAAACATGCAGGGGGGAGCCTGGGGATGGGGGAGAGGAATGGAGAGAGGCAGGCAGGTGCGCCATTATCTCTGACCTGGTTACATGCAGCGGCCTGACCCCAGCCCTGTGGGACCCTGTGTGCTTCACAGACCAGCGGACTCAGTTCCTGCTCAGCAGCCCCGTTCCTCTCACACACAGGATCCGCACACTCCTCACACACACTCACACACCACATACACACAAACTCCTCATACACTCCCACTCCCACACACACACACACACACACACACTCTCACACACACTCCACACACACACTCTCACATACTCCTCACACACCCTCACACACACACAAACTCCTCACACACACACACTCTCACACACACACACACACACACAAACTCCTCACACATGCCTCACAATCACACAGACAACCTCACACTCCTCCACCTCCTCACACCCAAACACACTCCTCACTCACCCGCTCACACACACACACACATACCTCCTCACCCTCACACACACACACACACACACACACTCCTCACACACTATCTCCTCACACATCCTCATGCACAGATACACACAGGTCCTCACACACTCCACATACATCCAGATACCCACTCACACACCCACACACCCCTGCAAACACACATACCTTTGCACACAAACTCAAACTCCTCACACCCTCTCTCACACACACCCTCTCACAGTCACACACTCATCACACACCCTTGCAAACAAACATATACTTGCACACAAACACAAACTCCTCACACAAGACACAGACACACACAAGCACAGAGCCTACAGGGCAAAGACACAAGAAACACGGGGACCCAGGGGCAGTGCTCACCCACCAGGCGTGGGCGTGTGGGAACAGCCCAGAGTCCCCGCTGGGGTCAGTTGCTGGACCTTCCACACACTGAGAGCCACTAGGACTCTAGAAGCTCCCAGAACAAGGGAGACAGTGGAGGGGGACTCAAGCTGACCCAGCTCGGTCCAGACCAAACCTCACTGCTCTGTAAAATCTGTAGCCCCCACAGGGGAGGACTGGTATTCACACTCAGCGTGGCTCCTTTTAGTCAAAAACACTGAAGCTCGGCTCCAGAACTCCAGACACCTTTCCTTTCACCAAGGCATCCACTCCCATGCTGTGGACCCAGGACAAGGCCAGCTCTTACCTTGACCACCGACCATGGTGCTGAGGGGGAGGACACAGGGTCCCCTCAGGAAGAGGTGTCTGCCCAGAGCCATCCTGAGCCCACGTCCTCAAGGTCACAGTCCCAGCTGCAGGGTCAGCCTGTCAGGAGGCGTCAGGGTGCCAACCGGGGTCTATATAGACCACCCATACACCCTCCCTCCTGAGGCCAATAGCAGCACCTCTCACCATTTCAGGCACTATCCGAGGCTGCATCTGCCCCTTTCTGAAGCTCAGACGCCAATGAGCTTCTGAATCTTCAACATCTCCTTATATGAGCAACATGGTCCTTTGACCTCCTGCTTCTGTGGTCCTGAGCCAGGACCCTGACCAGGGGCTGGAGTAGAAAAGTCACATCAAAAAACTATAGTACCATTCTCTCCTCTGATCACCTTGGCCAGTCCCCAAGGACCGGTAAGATCTTGCATGGTCAGGTTGTGGAATTCACTGGACCACGGAGAATAACTTCAGTGATATCAGGCATTGGTCTTCCCCCAGCACTGAGCTCAGCAACAAGAGTACTACAAGAAGGCTTCAAATACAAGAACATTTCTTGGGCCAGCAGAAGATGAGGAGAAGAATTTCAGGAATTCAGGTGACTGTGGAGAGGGTGGGGAGGGAAGCATTAAGCTGAGTGGGTGAGATTGCGAGGTCTTCTCCTTTCAGAATGATCTGGAGACTGGGTCCCGCAGAAGGTGCCTGTGCGCTCAGTTGTGTCCTACTTTTTGTGACCCCTGGACTGTAACCTGCCAGGCTCCTCTGTCCCACAGGATTTCCTAGGCAAGAATCCGGGAGTGGGTTGCCATTTCCTTCTTGAGGGCATCTTCTCGACCCAGGCATCGAACCCCGTCTCCTGCATCTCCTGCACTGGCAGGCAGGTTCTTTTGCTGAGCCACCTGGGGCCCTATAAGGGATTTGCAGACATGCTAGTCCCTTTCCCTTTATTGCATAAATTTTATGTGACATATCCTCTCACCTAGTCAACAAATGATGCTTGAGAGAAAGGATTGCTGTTACGGAAACAAAGAAAGTAGGAGTTATTATTCAACTCTAGCCTGCCAAAATAGGTTTGGGGATCTAAGAAGAAAATATATAACTTAGAAAGATCTGGGTTTTCTAAACTTCACATTGTCCCTCTTTTGCATATTGAGAGTTTGGTTTTATAGGATTCAGAACACCCTTGTATTATAAGCCATAACTAAAGAAGATGTAAAATATAATTTAAAAGCAACTGCCCCAGACAGAAGGATAAATAGAAAGTATTCTGCTGCACAGTGGCTGCAGGCAAAGGGCAAAGAAAGAGGCGAGTGAAGCAGAAAACAGAAGCGGCTTCATTCACTCTAGTCTAAGAGGAAAGGTGGCAGCAAGAATGGAATGCTGAGTGGACTGAGGGCACAGAGCCAAGCAGAAGGGGCTGATGTCCAGTATGGCCATTGCTGCCCTTGTTTCTGTTTCCCACTGATCAGAGAAGCTCCCAGATGCTCTCCAGAAAGAAGCCAGGGATGGTATAGAGAATGAGTAGGGCCATAAGTGATGCAAGACAGAGCTCCTCCATCGAAATTCAAGGTCACTAACATGCTGCCCTCATTCCTCATCTCCCTCAGGCTCAAGATTCCCATGATGCTCCTCTGTGGTCCACACAAACCCACCCTGAGGCCCCCTCACCCTGACTCTCATCATTTCAGCACAAATGTGGGAAGGACCCACCTGTGACACACGCCCCAGAGTCCCCACAGAGCTCAGAGACGGCTTCACAGCCTCCCCCCCCACACCTGAGGGCAGCTGTGGACCAGTCCAAGGCTGTCACATCCCCACTGGGAAGAACACCTCATCCTGGTCAGCAGACATAGCTTCTCTGTCCCTTGAGACTCAGGTAAATGAAAAGGGAGAAAATCAATTGAACATATGCATTTCTCCCTCTAAATATGCTAACATTAACCCATTATTTTACAACTGTCACTCATTTGCCCTGTGTTCCTCTGACTTCCAAGCCTCCATCTGTACATGAACCCCATCTCCTCTGGATGTTTAAAACAGTAGTGACAATAACTGATTATAAAGATCAAAACCAGAAATGTAAACTCAGGGGACTGGAGTAGGAACAGGATCTGCTGAGTCACCAGAGTCGATGCTGTACTCCCCCTGGGCCCCAAGTCATCACTCCTTGCCCAGGTATGGACTCTGCAGCATCGCCAGAAACCACCAGACAAACAACTAGAACATAGGACGTGCTTCCTGGAGTCCAGTCATTCCTCCCACAGGATGACACAGAGATGCGATTAGTGAACCAGGTACACATGGTCTTACCTCAGGATTGAGACCTTGCAGGTAACATACTGTTAGGGATGCTATACCCTGTTATGGGGATGGAGTGGGCTGGAAGGAGGGGCTAAACCAGCGCTGGCAGGGGGTGTGCCCAGGCAGTACCCTCTACCCCCAGAGCTGGGGATGCAGGTCAACATGGACCAACTCACCCTCTGATGAAGATTCGTCTTTGACACATAAAAATCTCAGTGTCTAATCTCATCCAAGATTTGAAGGAGGAAAGCTTCAGGGGAGGACACTAACCCAGCTGTACCATGTGAACTTCAGGGGTCAGGGGAACAGGCTCAGGAACCAGTCTGCCCTGGCCTGACTCAGAGCTCAGCCACATGCCAAGTGTGTGACCTTGAACAGGGTCCTTACATTCTCTGTATAGTGGCTTTGTCTATAAAAGGAGAGTTATACTTATGTATAGATGACAGAGTTTTGGTTAGAATTAAATGAGTTGGCATTAGTGAGAGATATAACCAGCAGTCAACAGCAGTACCTCGTCTTGGCAGAGGAGCGATATTGGGGCCCCCTCTCTCCACTCCATCCCCAGGAATCCAGGGCTCTAGAGCAGGAATTCAGTTCTGTTTCCTGGAGCCTTGGCTGGAGCTGTCAGAACTCTCCCAGGACACATGCTTGGCGGTGATTGGGGCCAGAGCTGTGAGCGTGTTCCACACATCGCCCCCTTCTCTCTGTGCCCCCAGAGAGGGGTTCCTCTGCTCATGAACCTCCAACCTTACCAACTGTGAACCTCATGAATTAAGTTGTTTACTTGCTAATTTTACTTTATAAATGGAGTTGGTAAGGTTCTGTGTCTAATTCACCTCCTTATCCCCAATGCCTGCTAATTAAAAATCCTAAATGATGTCTATTGGATACCTGAATGAATGAATGTCAGCCAGGTATTTTGCACAAATCATTTCAATCAAAAGCAATCTTTTGAGATATAATTTAACTTGGTTGTGAGGACTTAACAGCACAGTGCAAGTTGTCACTTCTTGTGATGCTATTTCAATATGATTACGTGGCATAAGCTGTGTATGGTTCACTTCTACACTTCTCTGCAATGACTGCAGTCAGCTGCAATACCAGAAACAAGCTAGCCCCATTCCAAGAGCAGTGCTGAGAGAGCCAGTTCTAAATACGTATAAACACTGCATCTTTGTGTATCTGAAGATAGAGAAGACAAACCTCAGCACACTGACAGGTGAACACCATGAAGCCTCCTGTTCTGGTCTTAATCAGATAGGGCCATGTGGTTCGGATGTTTATATATTTATCATTTGGCATATTTTCAGTTCAAACCACACATAACTGTAACAGGAAGAAACTTTGTTATAAAAATTTTAGTTTAACAAGTTCTATATTGAATTAGAGAGTGCAGAAGTTAAGAGCAGGAAGAATCCTGTCCTTTAACTTAGACTAACTGTTTATTCAGTCTTATGGATTGTAAAGCAATACAATATGTAGCATTATTATTCCCAAATCACCATGAAAATATGGAGATTTCAGAGGTTCAGTAATCTCTTTGCTAGGAAAGTTAATAATTAAATATCCTTGGTAGAGGGACATTTTCGGGACCAATCAGAGTGACTAACATACAAAATATTTTTGAATTAAAAAAGAACTATATGACTTCAAAGGGAAATAATTAATTGAGTTGTTACACCAAAGTATTGGAGACCCACCTCACCATCTGTGTTCCTTGCATGGCTGGGACCAAGATTTGTAAAGGCTTCTTTACTAAAGACCACTTCATCACAAGGGCATGGGATGAGCTTGGTCATGAGCTGACTGAGGTCCAACCCATCATCTCTGTTCAACCCTTTACAGTATATTACTGGCAACATCAAACAAAGAATATGGCACTGAATTGGCCTCCTTCATTCCTCCATGGTGCAACATCAGATACCCAGAGACCAGAGCAGATAAATGCTACTAAATCAAAGACAAGCAGATTCTAAGTGGAGAGCATGCAACAAAGGGCCCTTCCTTGCTACTGCTGGAAAGGAAGAAGCCCCCTCATCCCAGACACCATCTGTGGGATGAGAGACAAGAAGATGCCTCCTGAAATGAGAGGAAAAACCAGTCTCAGTAGGGAGCTTGAACTGGAGCTGACAAGATAATTATTAACATAAATCCGAGCTAACTTGGGGGACAAATTTTAAATGGGGAGTCTTTGTTAACTTCATGGAAATTTCAAGTCCATGTAAACACCCCTTGCTACTGCATAAGATGAAATCAGTTATAAAAATAGCAAATATCACATTCATGTATATTTGAATCTAGAGGACACAATTTCAAGCCCACTACAGAAAGAAAATATGTATAACTTCCTTTGTTTTTAAATGCACAGAGCTGTCATCTCTGTGAACGCTTTCTGATTCTTCTAGTTCAGAATTACTGCTGTGTCTATTTAATCTGTAAAAACTTTCTGTCTCTAAAGTGGTGTTTTTGAGAGCAAATATTGTGTCTTGTTCTTCAATGCCTCCATAAGGTCAAGTAAAGATGCATAGAAAGAGCCTAACAAATATCAGATAAGAAATGAACGCATGAACAAACGCTGACAGTCACCCTGCAGTTAGTGATACTGAGTGGGGAAGGGAGGTGGGAGCAGGGGAGACACAAATCTGATTAATCCCCATTCGAACAAGCTGGAGTGGAGTAAGGAGTCAGAGACACACCAAACAAAGGAGCCAGATAGAAAATGCCTTCAAATCCCACTCCGGAGGGTCAGATCCCGTTCCATCTCTGCACAAAGCTGTACCTAAGAAGCTTCTCAAGGTGAGAAAAAACTGACAGCACTCTCCCAGGAGTTCCACTGAAGGATGTGCGTGAACAGCGACGCTCGTCAAACAGCTGCGTTTCTGCTCCCCGGTGACTCCCTGTGGCCAGCGAGGCGTGGGCGGAGTCACCTGTGCCGCTTCTGAGTGGAGGCCGGAAAAGCCCAAGTGTGCCTCTAGTCTCTCTCTTTCTCCTGCCCCAGAGGCTCCTGCTCCAGATGGTGCCTGTGCAAGAGCCTCACAGACCACAGACGTCTGTAGGTTGTGATGAGTGTGTGTGTATGTGTGTCTGTATATGAGTATGTAAGTATGTGTTCATTTGTGTATGTGTGTGTATGTGTGTGTGTGTGTGTACACGTGTGTGTGTGTGTTGCAACTGAGATTTGCGGGTCACTTTTTCCAGCAGCAGAGATGGATACAAGGAGAAAGAAGACTTGAAGACAGAATCTGTCACGTGAAGCAGGTCCTTTCCTGGATCTCCTCTTCCTTCTGTGTCTTCGTCTTAAGCTGCTCCCTCTGATCCCACCTTGCTTCCTCTGTTGGGCTTGGTTGATTCTCACTAGATCTAAATCCTAAGAGCACCCACTCCCTGGTGCAGCTCCTGTTCCCTTTACATCACTCTGTGCTAACAGGCAGGCTCAGTTTCCCAAATTTGTCTCTTAGCATCTTGGCATTCATCCTTAAACAGCTCTTCTCTCCTCTGGGTTAGCCAGTCCACCATCTCTGATTCTGTTCTTACCGTCCACCAGTCCTGTACTAATGAAAAGGCAGCATGCATCTCTAAGCCCCCTGAGTTGTTTCCTGATTTCCTGAACAAATCTGATTCCTGGGTTTAGTGCTCCATGTAGATAATTAACTACTTCACTTTCGGTTAAGAAATAATTTTTGCTGAATTTTCCCCCCTCAACTCAAGAAAATGGCACATTCAAAACCTATACTCTTATGAGCACAGTCCTAGGGCTCCCTCCCAGGACTTGGAAGGGGCTGGGGTAAGGAGGAGGCTGTGAAGGTGAAGCTTTGTTAGCTTCATGATTAATCCACCTCTGTTCAGGGTTGATGTAATTGCCAACTCCAGAGCTATCGATTTCTTGTGGGTGGTCATTCTTAAGCCACTTAAATCCAAGATTAGTGCCCCTGGAATGGCATTCAGAGTTCAAAGGCTGAGTGGCAAGTCAGACTTGAACTCTATGACCTGATGCTCTACTGCACATGGAGCTTTGGTGCAGCTGAGTCCAGTCTGAGGACCAGCCTAAGAATACTGGAAATACAGCAAAATGTGTTCCTCCTTTAACATCTGAAAGTCTGTGATCAGATTCTCTTTTCCTTATCATCGAATCCTTCCCCATCTGGGCATGCTATCCAAGGCTCCTACAGGCTACAGGCATCTGCTGAGGCCCTGCCAGAGCCCAGGTTGGAGTGAGGTCTGTACCTGAGTATAAGCTCTGTATTTCTACTCTCTGTAAGTTAATAGATGCTCAGCTAAGGTTTATTGAATGATTGAATGGCACTATGCTAGATATTTAAGAGAAATTATCTTAAATATGAAGAACTATTTTGAGGGCATCATTTAGCTAATTGACATTTTTGTTTTAAAGATAAATGTTTTCAGCAATTAACAGGCCAAAATTTGATTTTCAAAAGAAGGTGCATATCACCACCAGATAGATACATCACAACAAACGCTGCAAATCTCTGTCTCTAAGGATACACAAGACAAACCACAACACACTCACATGTGGCTTCTTATTAAGTCTTAATCAGACCCAACAGTGGAGACAGGGTATTTGGATGACTTATCACTCGGCAGTTTTTCAATTAAAACCACACAGGAACGTCACAAGAAGAAAATTTGCAATTACAAAAGTACAGCCACACCATCTATATGACATATGGAAGGAGACGAGGTGCAGAAAGAGTTCTTTGGCTTAAAATAACAAACAGACTAATTAGTCTTTCACTTTGTGAAGGAAGTTCCTCTGGGGCTGATACTGAAGGATGCTGTAGAGACCAGGAGAATTCGACTTTTCTGTACAACAGTTAGAACTGTGAATTGATCGTTTTGGATAATAATGTGCTTTGATTTTTTCTCTCTCTACTTTTTGTGAATCTACTGTAGGTTTTTACATTTTTGTCACTGCATGTCTCACATAAAACATCTTAAAGACACAATAGTCTATATTACACTGATAACAAATTAATTTCAATCACATACAAGCGCTCTACCTTTTGATCCTCTCCTATACTTTCTCCTTTTGATGTCAGAATTTATCTCTCTTTATATTGTATGTCACTAACAAAATATTTTTCTCTATAGTTATTTTAATGCTCACCTTAAACTAGAGCTAACTCGTTAGCACACTACCATATTCAGTGTTAGAATATCGGAATTGCATTGCACATTTAAGTTCACGAGGCTGTTGTATAGTTTCATTTCTTTAATATAATAATTATTATCCTTCATTTGGGCTTCCCTGGTGGCTCAGAGGTTAAAGCATCTGCCTGCAAGGTGGGAGACCTAAGAACTCCCCCTCAGCAATCTTGTAAGACAAAACTCTGTTGGTGGATTCCCTCAACTGTTGTTGTTTGGGGAAAGTTTTTAACTCATCTTCATTTCTGAAAGACAACCTTCCTGAGAAAAGTATTCTTGGCTTGCAGGTTTTTTTCTTTCATCAGTTTGAATATATCATCCCTTTCTCTCTTGGCTTGCCAGCTTTCTTCTGAGAAGTCTGGTGATATCCTTTTTTTTAAATTTTTTTAATTTTATTTTTACTTTATTCTACGTTACAATACTGTATTGGTTTTGCCATACATTGACATGAATCCGCCACAGGTGTACACGATCTCCCAATGCCGAATCCCCCTCCCACCTCCCACCCCATATCATCTCTCTGGATCATCCCCGTGCACCAGCCCCAAGCATCCTGTATCCTGTATCGAACATAGACTGGCACTTCATATCTTACATGATAGTATACATGTTTCATTGCCATTCTCCCAAATAATCCCACCCTCTCCCTCTCCCTCAGAGGCCAAAAGTCCATTCTATACATCTGTGTCTCTTTTGTTGTCTCACATACAGGGTCATCATTACTATCTTTCTAAGTCCCATATATATGTGTCAGTATACTGTATTGGTGCTTTTCTTTCTGGCTTACTTCACTCTGTATAATTGGTTCCAGTATCATCCATCTCATTAGAACTGATTTAAATTTATTCTTTTTAATGGCTGAGTAATACTCCATTGTGTATATGTACCACAAGATTCTTTAGAGAATTTCTTTTTTGTGAGCATTTGCTTTTATCTTGAAAGTGAAGTTGCTCAGTCATGTCTGACTCTTTGCGGCTCTTGGACTGTAGCCCACACAAGCTCCTCCATCCATGGGATTCTCCAGGCAAGAGTACTGGGTGGGTTGCCGTTTCCTTCTCCAGGGGATCTTCCTGACCAGGGATCGGACCCAGGTCTCCCCACATAGCAGGCAGACGCTTTAACCTCTGCACCACCAGGGAAGCCCATGCTTCTAAAATTCTCTCTTTGAGTTGATTACAAACAATGTGTCTTGGAGACAATCATTTTGAATGAACTCTGAGGAGTGACCTATTAGCTACATGAACTTGAATGTCTAAATCTTATCAGATGTGGAACTTATCTGGTATTATTTCTTTAAGTACAGTCTCTGTCCCTTTCTCCCTCTCTTTTCCTTCTGGGACACCAATAATGTGCAGGTTGTTACTGTGAATGTTACCCCACAGTTCACACAGGTTCTTTCACACTTTTTTCATTCTTTTTTCTTCTTTCTCCTCTGGCTGGGTAATTTCAATTGTCTTGTCTTCTGCCTCAAACATTCTTCTGCTATTGCTGATGCTTTCTGTAGCATTTTCCATTTTGTTGCATTCCATTCATTGTAATCTTAAAAGAATTTCTGTTTGATTCCTTCTCTTCTTCTGCCTCATTGCACAGCTTCAGGGATCTCAGTTCTCTGACCAGGACTGAATCCAGGCACAGCAGTGAAAGCATCAAATCATAACCACTAAACCAACAGCAAACTCCCTGTTTGCTTCCTTTTTTAATGATTTCAGTCTTTAAAAAAAAAAACAAAAACTGAATTTATTCTGTGGAGTGACTCAGAGCCCATGCACAACAAATGCTGAGCCCATGCTCTAAGACCCACAAACCACAAACAGGAACCTGCATTCTGCAACTGCTGAAGCCTGAGCTCCTAGAGGGTGTGCTCCAAACAAGAGAGGCATAGAAGGCTGCTGTCCACAAAGAGAGTAGTGCCTGCTTGCTGCAGCTAAAAGCCCAAGTGCAGCAACAAAGACCCACTAAAGCCAAAACTTTAAAACAATAACAATAATGATAATAAATGTTTTTAATCTTATTTTGTTCACATATTCTTTTTCTGGATTTGATTGTTTATCTGTGTTTTGGAGTTCACTGAGCTTCTTGGTGGGTATTCTTTATTTCTTTCATCATATATCATTTATTTCATTACTTCCCAATGGTGAATAGCTATGTAAGCTGCCCTGGGAGAGTCCTGGGTATCTTCCCATCCCCAAGCACAGCCTAAAACTATGAAGACTGCAAGCGTGACTATAGATCTGAGCCCTGGACACCATGCAGAGCCATCAGCCAGGGACTGGGTGGGTTCAACTCACAACCAGGCCATCACCCTCAGGTCTCATATTAGTTTAGCAGCTTCTCCACATGTCCACAGTGAAACTAGGGGCAGGGGGTGTTGTGAAATGTAATACTTACTTGGCCACTCCTACAGGACAGCTCTCTCTACCCTGAAGAATCACAGCAGGATCACATTTACATTTTCAGTAGTAACCAGATTAAAGCAATCTTGAAACAGTGTGTTTTCAGAGAAGCCCATTAGCCTGAAATTCTTTATTTAAGTTCTAGATTTAATTCATCAAGAGATGGGAATATCAGAAAACCTGACTTGCTTCCTGAGAAATCTCTATGCAGGTCAAGAAGCAACAGTTAGAACTGGACATGGAACAACAGACTGGTTCCAAATCCAGAAAGGAGTATGTCAAGGCTGTATGTTGTCATTCTGCTCATTTAACTTATATGCAGAGTACATCATGAGAAATGCTGGACTGGATGAAGCACAAGCTGGAATCAAGACTGTCAGGAGAAATATCAATAATCTCAGGTATGCAGATGACACAACCCTTATGGCAGAAAGTGAGGAAGAACTAAAGAGCCTCTTGATGAAAGTGAAGGAGGAGAGTGAAAAATTTGGCTTAAAACTCAACATTCATAAAACGAAAATCATGGCATATGGTCCCATCACTTCATGGGAAATAGATGGGGAAACAGTGGCTCACTTATTTTGGGGGGGCTCCAAAATCACTGCAGATGGTGACTACAGCCATGAAATTAAAAAATGTTTGGAAGAAAAGCTATGACCAACCTAAATAGCATATTAAAAAGAAGAAATATTGCTTTGCCAACAAAGGTCCGTCTAGTCAAAGCTATGGTTTTCCAGTAGACATGTATGGATGAGAGAGTTGGACTATAAAGAAAGCTGAGTGCTTATGTATTAATACTTTTGAAGTATGGTGTTGGAGAGACTCTTGAGAGTCCTTGGTCTGCAAGGAGATTTAACCAGTCCATCCTAAGGAGATCAGTCCTGAATGTTCATTGAAAGGACTGATGCTAAAACTGAAACTCCAATACTTTGGCCACCTGATGGGAGTAACTGACTCATTTGAAAAGACTGATACTGGGAAGGATTGAAGGTGGGAGGAAAAGGGGACAACAGAGGATGAGGTGCTTGGATGGCATCACTGACTTAATGGACATGAGTTTGAGCAAGCTCTTGGAGTTGGCGAGAGACAGGAAACCTGGCTTGCTGCAGTCCATGGGGTCGCAAAGAGTCGGACACGACCGAGAGACTGAACTGAACTTCCTCGTGGTGGATTCATGTTGATGTATGGCAAAACCAATACAATATTGTAAGGTAAAAAATAAATAAATAATAAAATAAAATAAAGATTTTAAAAAAAAAAAAAAGATTCAATCATATCAGATCTCTCCATCCACATCTTTGAAACGTAAATAGGCAAATGTACCTGATCTTCCCATCTATATTCCTTCTTCTGGATCTCCTCTGCCTAGGTCTCCACTTTCTTGCCCTCCTGTCCCACGTGAATACAGGGTGTGGGTGAGCACCAATTTGCCATCCATCAGCTAAAGACACAGATGAGCTGATATAATTCACTCAGAAGGATAGATAATTGAACAGACAAGAACTGGTAATGTCCTGAAGAAAAAGGACGAAGATATGGAAGAATGGATTCATAAAGATTTGATAACCTACTCCACAATCACTGCAGATGGTGATTGCAGCCGTGAAAGTTGAAAGACGCTTACTCCTTGGAGGGAAAAGTTATGACCAACCCAGATAGCATATTGAAAAGCAGAGACATTACTTTGCCAACAAAGGTCTGTCTAGTCAGGCTTTGGTTTTCAGTGGTCATGTATGGATGTGAGAGTTGGACTGTGAAGAAGGCTGAGTGCTGAGGAACTGTGCTTTTGAACTGTGGTATTGGAGAAGACTCTTGAGAGTCCCTTGGGCTGCAAGGAGATCCAACAGTCCATTCTGAAGGAGATCAACCCTGGGATTATTTTGGAAGGAATGATGCTGAAGCTGAAACTCCAGTAGTTTGGTCACCTCATGTGAAGGTTGGCTCATTGGAAAAGACTCTGGTGCTGGGAGGGACTAGGGGCAGGAGGTAAAGGGGATGACAAAGGATGAGATGGCTGGATGGCATCACGGACTCGATGGACCTGGGTTTGAGTGAACTCCAGTAGTTGGTGATGGACAGGAGGCCTGGTGTGCTGTGATTCATGGGGTCACAAAGGTTGGACACCACTGAGCGGCTGAACTGAACTGAACTGAACTGAGGACATGGGAGAGAGCAAGGAGGAATCTATATCTGCTTGAGAAATAAACAGATAAAGTAACCAGGGGAATGAGAGATGAAAAAGGAGAGGTACTTAGGTAGAGTTAGAGTTTTAATTGGCCTGTGAACACTTGGGCAGGATAAGGAAAACTGTATACCTTTTCTCCCAACAGCAAAGCTCCAACTTTGAAACTCATCCAAGTCTGATGACCAAGAACAGGTTAAAACAGGTGATGTGACATCTCAAGGAGAACATACAGGAATGTTCAGGATCGGGTTTTTTCCATGAGTTTGTGAAATCTCCTGCCATATCAATAAACAAGAAATGTCACAGCCATCAGTGATTTCTGGCCTCCAAATGTGAATGAGGGCTCCCAAAACTTTGATCCTGGGGATGCTGCCACCCCCATGGTGATGGTTGAGGCGCTGGGGGAAAAAGCAAGAAGCCGCCATCTGCCACTCCATAAGGTGAACAGGTGAACAGGGAACCAGGGTTGCCCCAGATAGCTGAGCTTCATATGGAAGGATTGAGTCCAGTGAGTCCGGAGGCTTGCATCTTCCCACACATAGAGGCTACATTCCTTAACTTGGTACCTGATCTTTGATGTTCAGACTGCCCGCTCCCTTTGTTGCAAACTTGTTTATAGGCTGACTTCTCCTCCTGCCTCCTTGGAGCAATTTTCTCAGAGCTACTGAGATGCTGTCTCCAGGGCTTAGAGTCCTAAGCATTCCCAAAAATAACTCTATCAGGTTCTGACTATATTTTCTGGTTGGCAAATTCATCTTGCTAGGAAGGAGAGTACGAATGTGGACCAAGTTTAGATGCTGTTTCTAAGTAGGAGTGACCTGGAGCATTTGTGTTTCAGGCAAAGTCATGGCCTCATTAGCCTTTGATGGAGGTGGGAAAACAGGGCAGTGCTCTCATCATGTATTTCCTTTGAGAAAATGGTGTTTGAGGACCAATCATCTAAAAGCATTTGACATGGAACTTGGTAATGATTAACAAAGAAAAAGAAAAAGTTACTTGAATCAGAATATTTCATTTTGAGCAATTTCCATATAACACCATCACAGGTCAGCTTCTATTGAAATACAGGCAATTAGAATATATGAGGCATCATCTTGTATTTAATACAACATCACAGGGAAAGTCACTGTGGATGTTCCTGGGACACTGAGTTTAACATCATCGTACCCAGGGTCCCCTCTCTCCCCCTGGAGTAGGCAAGGGCTCTCTTCTCCTTCCCCAAGATCAGCTTCCTCTCTGAGAAGAGCCTGAAAAAGCAAAGAGAAGCATAATTAGAACTGAGACAAAGGAACTGGACAGGATGTTGGAAGCGTGTTAAACAAGTGAGGATAACAAAGAATCCCTGGGAGCCAGGTGTGGACAGGAGGCTCAGACTATTTCACACCAGTTACAGTGAGGATGGATCCAGGCTGTCCTCTCAGATCAGGTCCATGTGGTCCCTGGGGCCTCCAGTTCATACAGGAAATTCTGCATCACAGGAGACCTGTGCTCATACAGAGCTCTGGGAAGATCTGCTTCCAGGCTACACAATAGCAAGGAGATGCCCAGGAACAGTAGGAGCATAACAACAATTTAAATGTTCTCCTCTCACAGCTGAAAGATGTGAAATCACAATGAGGAGGCAGAGTGGACACAGGGAAAATCTGAGTTCCTCACTCATAAATCAACTCTGCTTTTAGTTATCTTGACACATGTTCCCAGAATGTCCACAAAGAGTATCGCAGGTGCATCCACAGATGGCCTCTCCCAGGGACCACACAGGCCCTCAGATGGATAAATACTCTCTTCCAGAGAAGAGTGTTTTTCTTTTGACAACTGAAATATCTGGAGGAAATTAGACCTTAGCTGACCATAAGCTCTGAGTCAATGATCCACCAACATGGCTTAATGTTAAGGCCACCATATACCATAGACTTTGTACATGTCATTGCAACCTTAAACACACAGTGCTCTTCTTAAATTATAAGATGACTCACAAATTTCAATACTTCAATACATTTTTAAATATCTTTCACATGCAGGGCAGCACAGAGATGTTATCAAAACACTTGTCTGCTTTTGTATTTAGTAAATATGCTCAATTAATCTATAAACTACCTATTTCTTTTGACTACTATATAATGCTTGTGGGATCTTAGTTCCTTGACCAGAAATTGAACCCAGAGGTGCTAGCAGTGAAAGTGCAGAGTCCTAACCACTGGATTACCAGAAAAAGTCCCTAATCTATAAACTTTAATGCAAGCATATTACAAATAAAATGAGAATTTATGTTGCATTATGGGGACATAAATGCCAAAAGTAAAGTGATTCCTCACCCCCCAAGAGTCTGACAGCATTAAAGATGGCAAATGGTTGAGAAGTGAAGTGTTAGTGACTCAGCTGTGTCTGTTTGCAACGCTATGAACTGTAGCCCACTAGGCTCCTCTGTCCATTGGGTTCTCAGGCAAGAATACTGGGTGGGTAGACATTCCCTTCTTGGGGTCTCTTCCTGATCCAGTGATCAAATGCAGGTCTCCTGCATTGCAGTTGAATTCTTTACCAGCTGAGCCACTAGGGTGGCCCATCCAATGCATGAGATCACTCATATTTTGAAACTGCAGAGGCTGGACATTGAAGAGCTCAAATTCACCTTTTCAGGACAAAGACCAAAGATTACAGGGGATCAGCTACACTGTGCTAGATCAGAGCCCCAGCACCCCAGACACTCTCTGAACACAAACTCCCCACCACGCCTGGCCCAGCCCCCTGCCCCCATGCTGCCCCAGCTCACCCAGGGTGGACCCTGAGCCCCTCACTCACCCAGGCACCTCACGCCAGCGTCCTCCTCGTGCTTGCAGTCGCTCTGCCCCAGGGCCCCCAGCACAGTCCCACAGGGAGGACTCCCGGCCCCTGCACCACACCTCGTCCAGCCAGATGCTCCCATTTCCATGGCCGAATGTCAGGCCCGCGACTTCAGGGCCCAGCCACAGCCCAGCTGCTGACATAACACCTCAGCCTCTGCCAGGCTCCAGGAGTCATCACCGGTGCCCCAGGAGCCGCTGTGCCAGACCTCCACCCGCCCTGAGCACTCGCTGTCTCCTCCCTGAGCCGGGCTTCTCTCTGTCTGAAAAGGCAGCAGCCCCTCCTGTGACTGCCTGTTGGGAGGAAGGAGCCCCTGGGGAGCCATGGGGAGGGGGGTGGGCTGACGTACCTATGCAGGGGGCAGCAGTTGGACAACTCTTGGGTCTTCTTCCTGCAAACAACAGGAAACAGTGGATCCAGGAACAGCAGGGGTGGTCCTATCCCACATAAGATTATTTAGGTCTGACTCAGTGCAAATGACATGTGAAAACACAGGCTCATTATCTCCTGGTCTGAGACATTCAGTGCATGTGATCATCAGCTGAAATAACTGTAACTTTTCATCATTTATTGCTCTCCATACCCCATAACAAATACAAACACAGACACAGGCACATAGACATTTTGTAGACTCAACTTAAAATCATCACTTAGACTGGAAAGCATAAAAATCACTCTAACAACATCGTTCGGGTTGAGACAGACACAGAAACAGTAAGTCACCTGCACCCGAGATATAGGCTTCCTCCTTGGGAGAGCAGGAACTGTATTTCAAGGGTCAGAAGGACACTGCCAGAGGAGGTGTCAGTTTTCTGACACTGGATTCCATCTACCCACCGGAGTCTAGAACCTTCTCTAAGAGCAACAAAAGTGTCAGGGGTTCCACTGTCCCCACAGCCAAGCTATCTGCAGATCATGGACACAGTGATGTCATCTATGGGGTTACGGCAGACACTGCCCCAGGTCCCATTGTGAAAACTTCCAGCCACCCAGCACACTGCTGGTCCTCGCTCACCATCCTGAGGGCCAGGAACTCTAAGGTTTAAAGGAAGGGAGATGGGACACAGTGAGCCCTCCGCTCAATGCTCTAGCTCTTCCTCTCTCCCAGAAACTGTGACCATACATCCCTGACCCAACTGCGGAGATACCCACTAGTTGACAAGACTATCACTGCCTCACTTTTCCCTGACTTTATTCGTTTTGTGTCTGCCTTTCTATTTCTACCACGATAATGTAGTGGATACAAACTGAAAGACCAGCCGGGGTGCCTGCAGGATGGAGAACTGACTCCTGCTTCCTGAAAAAAACTCTAAAACAGTTTGTGGATGGAATGTAATGTGGGTATTTGGGGAGGAAGCAAAATAATGGAGCCACAAATGTCCACATACCAATCCTTAGTACCTGTGAATATGTTACCTGACCTGGCAAAAGGGGCTTTACAGATGTAACTAACTTAAGGACCTTGGGATGTTTAGACCCCAGTTTAAACACCTCCTTAGCCCCACTCTCCTTAGAAATGGACAACCTTTCCCAGTACTAGTCAGAGGGAATGTGAGTGAGGAAGAATGGGCAGAAGAGGCACTGTTGTTGGAGAGGAAGAAAGACCCAAGCCAAGGAATGAGACCACCCAGAAACCAGGAAAGGCTGGGAAAGGGGCCTCCAGGAAGAACGCAGCCCTGTGGACACAGGGATATTCACACACAGAGACCTTCATCAGACTCCTAGCATACAGAACTGAGTAGAGTAAATCTGTGCTTTCATTACATAATCCACAGGATCACCAGACTGTACTACCACAGGGAACTGGAGAGAGCCCTGCTTTCACGTGGAAACTGTCAGAAACAGCTCTGCCAGAAACACTATTGAGAAAAAAGGACCAGAATCTCAGCTGCTGCAGGAGGAGGTGAAAGCATTTCCTCTTCACGTCTGCTGGAAACACAGGCTCCACGGGAAGAAGCTTCCTTCTCTGGTCCTTTCAGCATCTCTCCTTCAGGGCTCAGAACCCCGTCCTCCAGGGCCCCACCCCTCCTCCAGCCTGTGGACAGTGTGCAGCGCGCACCTGAGCAGATGACCCCGGCATCCTCCTTGTGTCTGCAGTCGTTCCACCCCCAGCCCCGGGAAGGGGGCACCTCCCACACGTGGGACTCCTTTCCCGTGCAGTTCAGGTCGTCCAGCCAGATGGGCCCTGATCCCACCCCAAAGTGAGCAGACCCTGTGGCATTGAGGGGCTTCTCCACAGACCAGCTGCCTGCACACCATGTGGGCATCATCCAGGTCCCAGCCGTCATCACAGATGGTGCCCCAGGAGCCATGGTCAAGGATCTCCACTCTCCCGGCACAGGGACCGCCCCCGTCCACCAGGCGGAGCTGCCTGCTGTCTGAGGAGAGAGAAATGGGGCGGTTTCGCGTGGTGAGGGGGCAAGGGAGCAGGGGTAAGAAGGGTCTTCTGTCCTGTGGGACCCTCACCTGAGCAGTAGGGGCGCTCTCCTCTGAGGCCGCAGAGCCTGCTGGTTCGGACACAGAGTCGTTGCACTGGGGCAGCACCTGGGTCTGGTTTCCTGCAGAAACACCAATGGTCAGAGGGCTGGGAGGGTTGGAAGTACAGAGAACTAAATTAAGGTTAAAAATGACCTAGCAGTGAAGCCTGAAGTGAAAGCTGTGACATATCAGTAAAGTTATCATAACTTTAGTGTCCACTTTCTCTATGGAGAATTCTGCTTCTGACAGTGCCATAAATTTGGTTTAAGCCAAGTGTCCCACTAAGAATGAGCTAAATAAGATGTGTTACTCCTAAATCTATCCTTAAGTAGAAGAAGCAAAACAAAATCCTTTCTGAAGAATTTTGACAATTTTCATCTTCAATGTCTATCATTTAAACAAATACTTATACAAAAGAGATTTCATGGAAGCTCAAGAGGCAAAAGGAAACATTGGAAAGAATATCCCAGAGTATCCAGCTATTAGTTATTAGATAGAGAATTTTTTTATTTTGTTAATTTATTATTTTTACTACTGGAAGATCATTGCTTTACAATGTTCTGTTAGTTTCTGCTGTACAACAACGTGAATCAGCTGTAAGTATACACATATACCCTCCCTCCCCAGCCTCGCTCCCACCCCATCCACCATCCCACCCTTTCAGGTCCTCACAGAGCATCTAGCTGAGCTCTCTGTGCCATGGAGCGGCTTCCTGCAGCCATCTGTTTCCCATGTGACAGTGTATATGAGTCAGTGCTGCTCTCTCAATTCATCCTGCCCTCTCCTGACCACCGCGGTGTGTTCCCAGCTGTTCTCTAGGTCTTCATCTCTGTTTCTGCCCTGAAAATAGATTCACCTGTACCCTTTTCCTAGATTCCACTGACAGAGAACTTAAACAGCCATGATTAAAATGCTCATCAAACTAACTCACAAGATATGTATCTTGGCAAGGAAATGATTACAAAAACAAATAAAAATTCTAGAGCTAAAAAACTTAATAGCTGGAATAAAGAACTAGAGAATGAGTGTATCTCAGTATTAGATCAGCATAAGGTAGAAAGAGTTCAATGGAAAATCAGAGGACAAATATTCCTCTATTTAGAAATACTGGAGAGAGAAAAGATGGCAGAGGAATAGGATGGGGAGAACACTTTCTCCCTCACTACTTCATCAAAGAACATTTCAACACTGAGTAAATTCCACAAAACAACTTCTGATTGCTGGCAGAGGACATCAGGCATCCAGCAAAGCAGATCATTGGCTTCAAAACCAGGTAGGAATAAATATAAAAGATGAAAAAAAGAGACAAAGGAAGTAGGGAGGGAGCCCCGTCCCAGGAAGGGAATCTCGTCCCAGGAAGAGACTCTTAAAGAGAGGTTTTCTAACATCAGGAAGCATTCTCACAGCTGTGTCTGGGGCGAGCCCTGGAAGCACAGAGGGCAACATAACAGGAAGGAAAAATAAATAAATAATTAAAACCAACAGATTACAAGTTCAACAGTAAAACCCCCAGCGGATAAGCAGCGCAAACGCCTGCATCCGACAGTAGCAGTGGGGGTTGGGCAGGGAGGAGCACGAGGCGCCAGCAACAGTGCTTTCTAAGAATTGGGCCACAGGAGATGTAGGGTGCAGGGCTTTTCTCGAGAATCGGGTCATAACGGGGCCAGAACCGGGTCCACATGTGGCTAGAACAAACTATCTTGGACTAGCAAACCAGACTGTGGGATAGCTAACAAGCGAAATGCTTGAACATAAGATACTGAAAGGCCCGCGCACAGAACAAAGGACGGATCGGAAATAGCCGGCTGCAGACCATCCCCCTCTGGCGACAGGCAGCCAGAGCATTAAGTGCTGAAAGGGGGCAATCGCAGCTCAAGAGAGACATTACCTACCAAAGTGCAAGCAGGTTTCTTTGCTTATTAAGATTTCTGGGGGCTCTGGACAGTCATCATCTGCCTGAGAAAGAGCCCCAGCTGTCCTCCCAGAAAACTGAGCAACCCGGGAAGGCCAGAAGTCACTGCAATTGTGCGTGCCAAACTCCTAGCTACTCGGACCTGGGAAGGGAACAAAGCCCAGGCTCAGCCAAATCCGAGCCTCGGAGGGGCTTCCTGAGCGCCAAACCTGAGTGGCTTAGACTGGGAGGTGCATGAAGCCTTGGGCAGGCCCCAGACAGTTATCCCACAGAGCAACAGACAGCCTGAGTGGTGTGCGCCGCGAGAAGGGGCAAGCCCAGTGCAGAGTCCACCACCACCCTCCCTGTGTCAAGACAGAAATCAGACACGGAAGAGATAGCAAACAGAGGAAGTCAAACAGAGGGAACTGCCTTGGTAGCGACCCCACACAGCCCACAACGACAGAGAAAGCGCCAGATATACCGTTACTACTTTTATGATCAAATTTTTTTGGGGGTGGGTTGATGTGGAAGCGTGATTTTTTTTTAAGAATTTTTTTCTTTTAATTTTTTGAAAAAAATTTGTTTTTCTTCTTTTCTTTTTCATCTTTTTTCTAAACTTGCTTAAATTTTTAAGTCCTCTATATTTCTATTTATTATTTTTATAACCTAATATTACTTTTCAAAAAAAAAAAACCCTATCTTTAAAGCAAATGCTGTATATAGTCCTTTTGGTGGTGGAAGTTGTTGTCTTTTAATAATTCTGGAGCCTTTTTTTTCTCCTTCTTCTTTTCTTTAATATTTTATCTTTGAAAATCCAATCTCAACTCCTGATTTTTAATCTTGGCATTTTGGTATTTGTTGCCAATTTTATACTTTTAAAAACCTAATCTTCAGTACCCAATTTTACATGAGTGCGAGATTACTGGCTTGACCACTCTCTCCTCCTTTGGACTCTCTTTTTTCTCCACCAGGTGGCTTCTGTCTCCTCCCTCCCCCTCCTCTTCTCTATCCAACTCTATGAATCTCTGTGTGTTCCAGAAGGTGGAGAACTCTCAGGGAACTGGTTACTGGCCGGACCTGTATCCCTCCTTTGCATCTCCCTCTTTTATCCTCCTGACCACCTCTATCTACTTCCCGCCCTCACCTCTTCCTGTGACCACCTCTGAGAGGTCCAGACTTTGCAGTACACACAAGAAAGTGGTTGCAGGCTAGCTTGCTCTTTCCTCTTTTGATTCCACCTCATCCCATTCCACTCACCTCTAACTACCCCCTCCCTCTTCTCTCCTCCAAGTAACTCAGCGATCCTGTAGGGGCGACCCTCAAGGTGGGAGAAACCTATCATCTTTAACCTAGATGTTTTAACATTAGTGCTATATAGATGGAGAAATCATGAGGCTATTGTAAAAATAAATCTGAAAACCAGAATCAGGAGGCTTAAGTCCAAATCCTGAGATCATCAGAGAATTCCTGAATACAGGGAACATTTTCCAATAGGAGCTCATCAAACACCTTCAGATCTACACTGAAACTGAGTACCACCCAAGGGCCAACAAGTTCCAGAGCAAGACATACCACGCAAATTCTCCAGCAACACAAGAACAAGCCCCTGAGCTTCAATACACAGGCAGCTCAAAATACTCCAAAACCACTGACGTCTCATAACCCAATACTAGACACTTCACAGCACTCCAGAGATAGGAAATCCAGCTCCACCCACCAGAATTCCAACACAAGCCTCCCTGATCAAGAAACTTTGACAAGCCACTGATACAACCCCACACACAGAGAGGAAACTCTATAATAAAGAGAACTCCACAAATTCCCAGAATATAGAAAGGCCACCCCAAACGCAGCAATATAACCAAGATGAACAGACAGAGGAATACCCAGCAGGTAAAGGAACAGGAAATATGCCCACCAAACCAAACAAAGAGAGGAAGACATAGGGAATCTACCTGAGAAAGAATTCCGAATACTGATAGTGAAAATGATCCAAAATCTTGAAATCAAAATGGAATCACAGATAAATAGCCTGGGGTCAAGGATTGAGAGATGCAAGAAAGGTTTAACAAGGACCTAGAAGAAATAAAAAAGAGTTAACATATAATGAATAATGCAATAAATGAGATCAGAAACACTCTGGAGGCAACAAATAGTAGAACATCGGAGGCAGAAGATAGGATTAGTGAAATAGAAGACAGAATGGTAGAAATAAATGAATCAGCGAGGGAAAAAGAAAGGCGAATTAAAAGAAATGAGGACAACCTCAGAGACCTCCAAGACAATATGAAACGTTCCAACATTCAAATTATAGGAGTCCCAGTAGAAGAAGACAAAAAGAAAGACCATGAGAAAATACTCAAGGAGATAATAGTTGAAAACTTCCTAAAATGGGGAAGGAAATAATCACCCAAGTCCAAGAAACCCAGAGAGTGCCAAACAGGATAAACCCAAGGTGAAACACCCCAAGACATATATTAATCAAACTAACAAAGACCAAACACAAAGAACAAATATTAAAAGCAGCAAGGGAAAAACAACAAATAACACACAAGGGGATCCCCATAAGAATAACTGCAGATCTTTCAATAGAAACTCTTCAGGCCAGGAGGGAATGGCAAGACATACTTAAAGTGATGAAAGATAATAACCTTCAGCCACGACTACTGTACCCAGCAAGGATCTCATTCAAATATGAAGGGAGAAATCAAAAGCTTTACAGACAAGCAAAAGCTGAGAGAATTCAGCACCACCAAAACCAGCTCTCCAACAAATACTAAAGGATAGACTTTAGACAGGAAACACAAAAATGGCGTATAAACCCGAACCCAAAACAATAAAGTAAATGGCAACAGGAGCATACTTATCAATAATTACCTTAAATGTAAATGGGTTGAATGCCCCAACCAAAGGCAAAGACTGGCTGAATGGATACAAAAACAAGATTCCTATATATGCTGCTTACAAGAGACCCACCTCAAAACAACGGACACATACAGACTAAAGTGAAGGGCTGGAAAAAGATATTCCATGTAAATAAAGACCCAAAGAAAGCAGGAGTAACAATACTCATATCCGATAAAATAGACTTTAAAACAAAGGCTGTGAAAAGGGACAAAGAGGGCCACTACATAATGATTAAAGGATCAATCCAAGAAGAAGATATAACAATTATAAATATATATGCACCCAACATAGGAGCACCGCAATATGTAAGACAATTGCTAACAAGCATGAAAGGGAAATTAATAATAACACAATAATAGTGGGAGACTTTAATACCCCACTCATACCTATGGACAGATCAACTAAACAGAAAATTAACAAAGAAACACAAACTTTAAATGATACAATAGACCAGTTAGACCTAGTTGATATCTATAGGACATTTCACCCCCAAAACAATGAATTTAACCTTTTTCAAGTGCACACGGAACCTTTTCCAGGATAGATCACATCCTGGGTCATAAATCTAACCTTGATAAATTTAAAAAAAAAAAAAAAAAAAATTATTCCAAGCATCATCTCTGACCATAATGCACTAAGGTTAGATCTCAATTACAGGAGAAAAACTATTAAAAATTCCAACATTTGGAGGCTGAACAACACCCTTCTGAATAATCAACAAATCACAGAAGAAATCAAAAAAGAAATCCAAAATATGCATCGAAATGAATGAAAACAGAAAACACAGCTACACAGAACCTGTGGGACGCTATAAAAGCAGTGCTAAGAGGAAAGTTCATAGCAATACAGGCATACCTCAAGAAACAAGAAAAAAGTCAAATAAATAACCTAACTCTACACCTAAAGCAACTAGAAAAGGAAGAAATAGAGAACCCTAGAGTTAGTAGAAGGAAAGAAATCCTAAAAATTAGGGCAGAAATAAATGCAAAAGAAACAAAAGAGACCACAGCAAAAATCAACAAAGAAAAAAACTGGTTCTTTGAAAAGATAAATAAAATGGACAAACCATTAGCCAGACTCATCAAGAAACAAAGAGAAAAAAATCAAATCAACAAAATTAGAAATGAAAATGGAGAGATCACGACAGACAACTCAGAAATACAAAGAATCATAAGAGACTACTATCAGCAATTATATGCCAATAAAATGGACAACTTGGAAGAAATGGACAAACTCTTAGAAAAGTACAACTTTCCAAAACTGAACCAGGAAGAAATAGAAAATCTTAACAGAGCCATCACAAGCATGGAAATTGAAACTGTCATCAGAAATCTTCCAGCAAACAAAAGCCCAGGTCCAGACAGCTTCACAGCTGAATTCTACCAAAAATTTCGAGAAGAGCTAACACCTATCTTACTGAAACTATTCCAGAAAATTGCAGAGGAAGGTAAACTTCCAAACTCATTCTATGAGGCCACCACCACCCTAATACCAAAACCTGACAAAGACACCACAAAAAAAAAAAAAAAGAAAGAAAACTACAGGCCAATATCACTGATGAACATAGATGCAAAAATCCTCAACAAAATCCTAGCAATCAGAATCCAGCAACACATTAAAAAGATCATACACCATGACCAAGTGGGCTTTATCCCAGGGATGCAAGGATTCTTCAATATCCACAAATCAATCAATGTAATTCACCACATTAACATATTGAAAAATAAAAATCATATGATTATCTCAATAGATGCAGAGAAGGCCTTTGACAAAATTCAACATCCATTTATGATAAAAACGCTCCAGAAAGCAGGAATAGAAGGAACGTACCTCAACATAATAAACTATATATGACAAACCCACAGCTAACATTATCCTCAATGGTGAAAAATTGAAAGCATTTCCCCTAAAGTCAGGAACAAGACAAGGGTGTCCACTTTCACCACTACTATTCAATATAGTTCTGGAAGTTTGGGCCACAGCAATCAGAGCAAAAAAAGAAATACAAGGAATCCAAATTGGAAAAGAAAACAAAAGCAATCTTGAGAAAGAAGAATGGAACTGGAGGAATCAACTTGCCTGACTTCAGGCTCTACTACAAAGCCACAGTCATTAAGACAGTATGGTACTGGCACAAAGACAGAAATATAGATCAATGGAACAAAATAGAAAGCCCTGAGATAAATCCACACACCTATGGATACCTTATCTTCGACAAAGGAGGCAAGAATATACAATGGAATAAAGACAGTCTCTTTAACAGGTGGTGCTGGGAAAACTGGTCAACCACTTGTAAAAGAATTAAACTAGACCTCTTTCTAACACCACACACAAAAATAAACTCAAAATGGATTAAAGATCTAAATGTAAGACCAGAAACTATAAAACTCCTAGAGGAAAACATAGGCAAAACACTCTCCGACATAAGTCACAGCAGGATCCTCTATGATCCACCTCCCAGTATAATGGAAATAAAAGCAAAAACAAACAAATGGGATCTAAGTAAAATTAAAAGCTTCTGCACAACAAAGGAAACTATAAGCAAGGTGAAAAGACAGCCTTCTGAATGGGAGAAAACAATAGCAAATGAAACAACTGACAAACAACTAATCTCAAAGATATACAAGCAACTTATGCAGCTCAACTCCAGAAAAATAAACGAACCAATCAAAAAAATGGGCCAAAAACTAAATAGGCATTTCTCCAAAGAAGACATACAGATGGCTGACAAACACATGAAAAGATGCTCAACATCACTCATTATCAGAGAAATGCAAATCAAGACCACAATGAGGTACCATTTCACACCAGTCAGAATGGCTGCGATCCAAAAGTCTACAAGCAATAAATGCTGGAGAGGATGTGGAGAAAAGGGAACCCTCTTACACTGCTGGTGGGAATGCAAACGAGTACAGCCACTATGGAAAACAGTGTGGAGATTTCTTTAAAAATTGCAAATAGAACCGCCTTATGAACCAGCAATCCCCCTGCTGGGCATACACACCAAGGAAACCAGAATTGAAAGAGACACATGTACCCCAATGTTCATTGCAGCACTGTTTATAATAGTCAGGACATGGAAACAACCTAGATGTCCATCAGCAGATGAATGGATAAGAAAGCTGTGGTACATATACACAATGGAGTACTACTCAGCCCTTAAAAAGAATAAATTTGACTCAGTTCTAAAGAGATGGATGAAACTGGAGCCGATTATACAGAGTGAAGTAAGTCAGAAAGAAAAACACCAATACAGTATACTGACACATATATATGGAATTTAGAAAGATAGTAATGATGACCCTCTATGTGAGACAACAAAAGAGACACAGGTATAGAACGGACTTTTTGGACTCTGAGGGAGAGGAGAGGGGTGGGATGATTTGGGAGAATGGCATTGAAACATGTATACTATCATGTAAGATAAGAAGTGCCAGTCTATGTTCGATACAGGATACAGGATGCTTGGGGCTGGTGCACGGGTGATCCAGGGAGATGGTATGGGGTGGGAGATGGGAGGGGCCTTCAGCATTGGGAGATCGTGTACACCTGTGGCTGATTCATGTCAATGTATGGCAAAACAAATACAGTATTGTAATGTAGAATAAAGTATTTAAAAAATAAAAAAAATAGAAATACTGGTCACATGGTAAGTGTCCTAGTTATAGTGCTGCAAAACAAATTCCCCCAAAACTTAACAACTAAAGCAAACCGTATACACTTCAGTTTGCTTGTGATTTCCTGAGTGTAATCTGAGAAATACTCCACTTTCCAGTTCTGTCTTGAGGTTTTTCATGTGGTTTGCACTAGAGGTCATCTGGGGTTGAAGTTTGCTAAGACTTGACTGAACTGTGGATAATAACTGTGGAAATTTCCTGAAGTGTTCTAGGGATAAAGGGACATCATGTCTGCAACCTAATTCAGAAGAGTTTACATATTTAGGGACAAATGGAACAGGAGGGGGACAGACAGAAAAAGAGGGAGACAGAGAGATAAAGATTAAAGCAAAACAGGACTTCCAATTCGAGATGGCAGAGTAGAAAGAATGAATATGAAATAGAAAAAGGAAACATACTAGATAAAAGTAAAAGATCATGTTTCACTTTCTCTATTTCATATTCAGTGCTCCCATTTCATTTAGTTTATGTTCTCCAATTTCTCCATCTCTCCTTTTTTTTTTTTTTGATGTTCTTACTCAAGTCTTTATCAAGTGTAGTCAGTTCAGTCAGTCAGTTCGGTCGCTCAGTCGTGTCCAGCTCTTCGTGACCCCATGAACTGCAGCACGCCAGGCCTCCCTGTTCATCACCATCTCCTGGAGTTCACTCAGACTCACGTTCATCGAGTCAGTGATGCTATCCAGCCATCTCATCCTCTGTCATCCCCTTTTCCTCCTGCCCCCAATCCCTCCCAGCATCAGAGTCTTTTCAATGAGTCAGCTCTTCGCATGAGGTGGCCAAAGTACTGGGTTTCAGCTTTAGCATCATTCCTTCCAAAGAAATCCCAGGGCTGATCTCCTTTAGAATGGACTGGTTGTATCTCCTTGCAGTCCAAGGGACTCTCAAAGTCTTCTCCAACACCACAGTTCAAAAACATCAATTCTTCAGCGCTCAGCCTTTTTCACAGTCCAACTCTTACATCCATACATGACACTGGAAAAACCATAGTCTTGACTAGAGGGACTTAGTCGGCAAAGTAATGTCTCTGCTTTTGAATATACTATCTAGGTTGGTCATAACTTTTCTTCCAAGGACTAAGCTTCTTTTAATTTCATGGCTGCAGTCACCATCTGCAGTGATTTGGGAAGCCCCCAAAAATAAAATCTGACACTGTTTCTCCATCTATTTCCCCTAAAGTGATGGGACCAGATGCCATGATCTTCATATTCTGAATGTTGAGCTTTTAGCCAACTTTTTAACTCTCCTCTTTCACTTTCATCAAAAGGCTTTTTGTTCCTCTTCACTTTCTGCCATAAGGGGTGGTGTCATCTACATATCTGAGGTTATTGATATTTCTCCCGGCAATCTTAATTCCAGCTTGTGTTTCTTCTACTCCAGCATTTCTCATGATGTACCCTGCATAGAAGTTAAATAAGCAGGGTAACAATATACAACCTTGACGTACTCCTTTTCCTCTTTGGAACCAGTCTGTTGTTCCATGTCCAGTTCTAACTGTTGCTTCCTGACCTGCATACAGGTTTCTCAAGAGGCAGGTTAGGTGGTCTGGTATTCCCATCTCTTTCATGATTTTCCACAGTTTATTGTGACCCACACAGTCAAAGGCTTTGGCATAGTCAATAAAACAGAAATAGATGTTTTTCTGGAACTCTCTTGCTTTTTCCATGATCCAGCAGATGTTGGCAATTTGATCTCTGGTTCCTCTGCCTTTTCTAAAACCAGCTTGAACATTAGGGAGTTCACGGTTCATGTATTGCTGAAGCCTGGCTTGGAGAATTTTGAGCATTACTTTACTAGCATGTGAGATGAATGCAGTTGTGCAGTAGTTTGAGCATTCTTTGGCATTGCCTTTTTTGGAATTGGAATGAAAACTGACCTTTTCAGTCCTGTGGCCACTGCTGAGTTTTCCAAATTTGCTGGCATATTGGGTGTAGCACTTTCACAGCATCATCTTTCAGGATTTGAAATAGCTCCACTGGAATTCCATCACCTCTACTAGCTTTGTTTGTAGTGATGTTTTCTAAGCCCCACTTGACTTCACATGCCAGGATATCTGGCTCTGGGTGAATGATCACACCATCATGATTATCTTGGTCGTGAAGCTCTTTTTTGTACAGTTCTTTTGTATATTCTTGCCACCTCTTCTTAATATCTTCTGCTTCTGTTGGGTCCATACCATTTCTGTCCTTTATCAAGCCCATCTTTGCATGAAATGTTCCCTTGGTATCTCTGATTTTCTTGAAGAGATATTTATTCCTTCCCATTCTGTTGTTTTCCTCTATTTCTTTGCATTGATCGCTGAGGAAGCCTTTCTTATCTCTCCCTGCTCTTCTTTGAAATTCTGATTCAGATGCTTATATCTTTCTTTTTCTCCTTTGCTTTTCCTTCTCTTTTTACAGCTATTTGTAAGGCCTCCCCAGACAGCCATTTTGCATTTCTTTTCCAAGGGGATGGTCTTGATCCCTGTTTCCTGTATAATGTCACAAACCTCCGTCCACAGTTCATCAGGCACTCTATCAGATCTAGTCCCTTAAATCTATTTCTCACGTGCACTGTATAATCATAAGGGATGTGATTTAGGTCATACCTGACACACTTAGGCAGCAGTGCACACTTCTTAGGGTCCCTTCAGGTCCCTTCAGGTCCTCTTAGTTTCACTACGTGATGTGCTTCAGCTGCTGTGTTGTAAACTTCAAGACTGCATTTTCTGCTCCTCAACATCCCTGCAGATCTGATGTGAGCTCCCCACTCTCCTGATCAGGTGCACCAGTGTGATGAGACTGTTCCCTGCCACGAGTCCCACTTCTGGCTTCCTCTGACTGTGACCTAGAGACATTTAAATGCAGCAGTGAAATCCCTTCACACCTTTTCCTTGTGTAACTACAGCCTGACCCCCAGTATGGTCACTTGTCCATGGGTCTTCACATGCCATTTGGGGTCACGATTGCTTGGTTGAGCCTGTTCTCTTGGCACATCCTCCACATACCAGCATGATGGAGTGTGTGACTCTGACTTTGAATATGATAAACCTTGTTGCCCACAACTCTTCTATGACCCCTGCCCCCACCATGTAGCCACACCCTACTGACCATTATGTCCAAAGAAAACAGAAAACTTACCATGCTGAGACTGTGTTACAGAGGGTCGAACCCAGAAGCTGAATCTATATGAAACTTTTGACCTCACCTCTTCCTCCAGTGACACATCACAAAGATCCTTCACCCAAGCATGTTCTAATGGCTGTATCCATAATCTCGAGTCATTCTGGTGATAAGACAGAGGCTTTTCCTGCTAGAGATCCCCACACAGACCAGACAGGACTTACCTGAGCAGACTACTCCAGCATCCCAATCATGGGTATAGCTATCATTATGATGGTCTTTAATATTAGAATGCCTACAGTCACTGACAGTTGACTCCACCCCTTTACATGAAGTATACAAAAGCCAAATGAGGCCAAGTCCTGGTCCAAAATAAGCC
This sequence comes from Nanger dama, assembly GCA_917880005.1. Lineage (NCBI taxonomy): Eukaryota > Metazoa > Chordata > Mammalia > Artiodactyla > Bovidae > Nanger > Nanger dama. The sequence goes on along the minus strand of CAKJTW010000046.1, from coordinate 17,310,424 downwards.
CCTTCAGGAAAACCAATGGCAGCTCCACACCCCAGCTGTCTGCACACTACAGATGCATCCTCCAAGCTCTAGTTGTGATCATTCACTGTGCTCCATTCTCCTTGGTGCTTCACTTCCATTCTCCCCTCACAGCGGTGGGCTCCATCCTTCAACCTCAGCTCCAGAGCTGCAAAAAGACACAGACAAAGGACACAGGAGAGATTTTAGGAGACTTGCAGTGATATGAGTATTTAAAATATTAGTTCTCTGAGGAGCAAAAAAAAGTGCATGGTATATAGTATTTGTTGACTTCTGTGGTATAAATATTCCCCCTGTGTCCAACTCTAGGCTCCCAATGTGCCATCACTGAACCTGGAGCAGGAAGGGAGGCACCAGGTGTTTCTCACAAGCCTGTAGAACCAGCTCCAGGGACACCACCAAGGACAGGCCTTCAGAGACTCTGGATGCTGCCCTCCCCTGTAGATGTGCCCAAGGCTACTAGTGCCCAGCTTCCCCATCTCAGTTGCAGCTCATGGCCTGGGATCCAGGGAGGAATCCTCCGTCTACTTCCTTGTCCATAGTGAGTATCTCATCCAGCTTAGAAACAGAGGGCTATGGAAACAGGCTTTTAAATGGCCTGGCTATTCCTGCCATCTGGTGTTCATATCCTTGTGTAATCCACACTCCGAATGTACCTAGTAACATACATCTAACAAATGGAATTTGACAAAAGTGATCAGAAGTCACTTTAGCCATTAAGTTAGACAACTCTAGTTTCTGCATATAGAAAGGATTTCATTTGTAGGAACATCATAGATGGAGACATTACGAGTGTTCAGCAACACTTTATGAACATGTGGAAATAGTAATACTTCCTTGCCTGTTTGAAGTTAAGCATAACCCTGTGATCTGGATCATTCAATGAAGTCAAGAACAAATGATGTCAGTTCCACACAGAAATATTTAAGAACCAATATATTTTTCTACCACCGCAAATACTGAAGCCTTGTGTTGCAGTGGTAGCATAATGAAATTGTGGAGCATTCAACAACCTGAGTGCTTGAAGAATTATGATAGCAGAAGTCCTGCCAAAGTGAACAGAACTTGTCATACAAGGATAAATTTTGTTGTGTTTTTTTTTTACTACAAGATACCTAGCTTACTTTTACTAAAATGGACAATAACAGCAGAAAATTGACAAAGAAAAACACTGAGATAAAGATTAGGCATATAAAATTGAGAAATACCTATACTAACATCTAAATCCCCAAGAACAAAAAGAGATGCTGGGGTGGAATAGATTGAAACTTTAGATTTACCAAAGGAAAAAAAAAAAAACCTGCCAATCTATAATTCTGCACTCAAAACCATTCTCTCAAGGAATAAAGACCTCAAACATGCCATTACCAAACTGCTGATGTAGGAGACAGCAGCCTCCATCCTCTTAAAAAAGACCAAAGGTAGACAGTGATCTGTAATAAAAACAGCTCCGGAAAAAACTGGAGTACCCTAAGAAGTTTGACCATGCCAAGACACTGTCATTTTTGTGGCATCATTCCATCCTTCAAACCAGCATCACTCAGAGTTTCCCTCACAAGGAGGGTAAGAGCAGGTTGAGTAACCAGTGTCCCCTAGCCTTTGGGGGCACCATATGACAGTCCTGCTTCAGGTTCACTTCACGCAGACCTGCAAAGCTGAGCCAGTCTTATAGAGATGGCTAGGCATAAGAAAGAAGAGCAAAGGACCAATAGTAACCACATGGCAGGAGAAATCACAGTTCACAGTGACCTGCTCTGCAGACAGAGGCAGCAGACTTTACCCCTGAAAGAATTCATAACCAGCACAGATGATGGTTTCCAGTAGTCATGTATGGATGTGAGAGTTGGACTGTAAATAAAGCTGAGCGCCAAAGAATGGATGCTTTTGAACTGTGGTGCTTGAGAAGACTCTTGGGAGTTCTTTGGACAGCAAGGAGATCAAACCAGTCAATCCTAAAGGGAATCAACCCTGAATATTGATTGAAAGGACGGATGCTGAGGCTGAAGCTACAATACTTTGGCCACTTGGTGCAAAGAGCTAACTCATTGGAAAAGACCCTGATGCTGGGAAAGACTGAAGGACAAGGAGAAGAGCAGCACAGGATGAGATGTTAGATAGCATCAGCAACTCAATGCACATGAGTTTGAGCAGTGAACCATTGTTGGTCTCAGTCTTTGCTCCCTTCCTAGGCCTTCCCACAACCTGAGAACCTGCAACCAGCTAAATGGATCTCATGCCCTCCCGGACCCAGTGCCACCTTATGCTTCTGCACTTGGCACCCTGCAGTACATTCCAGTGTTCCCCTACCCAGAGGTGAGAGGCTTTCCCTACTGAAATCATAATATAGATTCTGGTACAGGTGATGGCTTTTTAAATATGCAGACATCTACAAGAGAATAAGACATCAAGAAGAATCTGGAAACAAAATCCCACCAAAGGAATACAGTAAACCTCCTGTAACCGACTCAAAGTAATGGAGATCCAGGAATTCAAAATAATACTTCAAAAGATGATCAGAGAGTTATAAGATAACTCAAATATTTAATGATACCAATAAAACAATGCAAATAAAATAAGAAGAACAATAAAGATTTATGAAATATCTTTGTAAAAGAACTAACCAGAAATTTTGAAACTGAATAATAAATGAATGGGCTTTCCAGGTGGCGCTAGTGGTAAAGAAGCCGCCTGCAAATGCAGGAGATGTAAGAGACCTGGGTTCAATCCCTGGGTCCAGAAGATCCCCTGGAGGAGGCATGGCAACCCACTCCAGTGTTCTTGCCTGAAGAACCCCATGGACAGAAGAGCCTGGTGGGCTACAGTCCATAGGGTCACAGAGACTCAGACATGACTGAGGCGACTTAGAATCCACACAATATAATGAGTAAACTGAAAAATTCAATACAGAGATTCAACAACAGACTTGACTGAGGGAAAGAAAAGAAAAAGAATCGATGAGTTGGAAGAAAGATCAGCTGAAAGTATCCAAAGAGAGCAAGCAAAAGAGAGTGAAAGGAATAGAGAAAGCCAGTGGGAACGCTGGACACCATAAAGAGGAACAAGGTCTGCAATGGAGTCAGGGCAGGAGAAGTGAGGGAGAAAAGAATTAAGGGCTGAGGACTTCCTGGTGGTGCAGTGGATAAGACTCCACCTGCCAATGCAGGGGCATCAGCTCAATCCCTGGTCCAGGAAGATGCCACATGCCGCTGAGCAACCAAGCCAGGGTGCCACAGCTGCTGAAACCTGTGCACCCAGAGCCTGTGGTCCAAGGCAAGAGAAGCCACTGCAGTGAGCAGCCTGGCACTGCAGCGAGGAGCAGCCCCTGCTTCCCCAGCTAGAGAGAGCCCGCAGGCAACAGGAGACCCAGCACAGCCCAAAGTGAATAATTAAAACAGAAAGGAGAAAACACAGGCTGAGAGCTTCCAAACCTGGGGAAAGATCTGGACATCTAGGCTCAAGAAGCTAATAAGTCACCCCAAAATTTCAATCCAAAGCAACCTTTTCTATGACTCATGGAGGTAACTGTCCAAATGCAAAGACAAAGAATTCTAAAGAAGAAAAACTTCTGTCGTCCAAGAGGACTCCCACAAGGAGATGAGCGGATTTGTCCAAGAGACCCTGCAGACCGTGAGGAAGGATTGGTGACACACCCCACCCTCACTCAGGGGAGAGCAGCTCCAGGGAGGGACAGGAGAGGGCACGGAGAAAGGGCTCCCTACAGGGTCACAGCAGATCCTGGGAGGGGAAAGGACCTTCCCACGCCCCCCAGCACATCAGGAAATGAGTCACGGGAACCAGGGCAGGGACTCGGGGACTTATACACCTGAGGCTGTGCTTCAACTGATCTCTGCAGACAAGAGGGCCCCTCTCCTGGCTGCAGGTTCGTCTGATCCACAATGAACACCTGGTGGAAACAGGTGAGGCCAGCAGGCAGAACCTCTCTAGAGCCCAGTGCTGCAAAGACACGGCAACAAGCAGAGGAGAGACCGGGAGAGTTGGGGAGAGGAGCCACAGAGAGGCAGGCAGGGGCACCATTCTCTGATCTGGTCACATGCAGCAGCCACGACCCCCAGCCCTGTGGAGACCCTGTGTGCTTCACAGACCAGCGGACTCAGTCCCTGCTCAGCAGCCCCGTTCCTGTCACACAGACAGGCTGTATCGCCCCCTTACACACACGTGCACACACACACACACATTCTCACACACACACAACATCACACACCCTTACACACTCCTCACACACCCCAGAAACACACACAACCTCACATACTCTCACCCTCACATACTCCTTATACACTCCGCATACCCTCACACACAAACACTCTCACACACTCCTTACTTCACACACACACACACACACACACACACACACACTACACAGAGCCTACAGGAGCAGAGACAGGAAACACGGGGACCCATGGGCAGTGCTCACACACCAGGCACGTGAAGCATGTGGGAACAGCCCAGAGTCCCCGCTGGGGTCAATCTCTGGACCTTTCACACACTGGGAGCCACTGGGACTCCTAGAAGCTCCCTGAGAACAAGGGAGACAGTGGAGGGGACTCAGGCTGACCCAGCTCAGTCCAGACCAAACCTCACTGCTCTGTAAAATCTGCCGCAACGACCAGTGGAACCCACACAGGAGACAGACCAGTGTTCACAGTCAGCGGGGCTCCTTTTTGGTCAAAAACACCGAGACCATGGCTGCAGAGCTCCAGAAACCTTTCCTTTCACCACAGTGACCACTTCCTGCTGTGAACCCAGGACAGAGGGCCAGCTCTTACTTTGACCACCCATTATGGTGCCGAGGAGGAGGACACAGAATCCCTGCAGGGAGAGGTGTCTGCCCAGAGCCATCCTGACCCCACGTCCTCAAGGTCACAGTCCCAGCTGCAGGATCAGCCTGTGAGGGGGATCAGGTGCCAACCGGGGTCTATATAGACCACCCCTTACACCCTCCCTCCTGAGAGCCAAGAGCGACACCTTTCTCCATTTCAGGCACTATCGGAGGCTGCATCTGCCCCTTTCTGAACACCAATGAGCTTGTGAATCTTCCACATCTCCTTATATGAGCAACAAGGTCCTTTGACCCTGAGAGCTGGGTCCCATGACCGGGACTGGTATAGAAAAGGTGCATCAAATACCATGAGTGACTTTCTCTCTCCTAATCACCCTGGTTGCCATCTGCAGACTGTGAGATCTCACAGGGTCTGGGTGTGGGATCTGTTGGCCTGTGGAGAATATCTTTTGTACCATCAAATAATGATTTTCCCCAGCACTGAGCTCAGGGTGGAAGCAGAGACCTCAAGAAGTTTTGAAATACAACAATATTTATCAGGTCAGCAGAAAATGAGGGCCTGGAGTACAAGAATTCACAGGTGACTGTGGAGGCATGAAGTGAGACCCATCAAGTTGGGGGATGAGATTGCAGGTCTTTTCCCCCTCTCAGAGTGATCTGGAGATTGAGTCCTGGAGCACATGCCTGCATGCTCAGTCGTGTCTGACTCTTTGTAACCCCTGCACTATAGCTCGCCAGCCTACTCTGTCCAGTGGATTCCCCAGGCAAGAGTACTGGAGTGGGTGGCTATTTCTTTCTAAAGGGATCTTTCTGACTTAGGATCAAAACCGTGTCACCTGTGTCTCCTGCATTGCCAGTCGGGTTCCCTATAGGGATGTTCAGACATGTTAAATCCCTTTCCCTTTATTGCATTTCATTTTTATGTGAAGTGTCTCTTTCAACTAGTCACCAAAAAGGTTTATGGAGAGAAAGAGATTGCTATTAAAGGAAACAAAGAGAGGAGGAATCATCATTCTACTCTAGTCTTCCAAAATTGTAGCAGGGATCTCTAGAAGAAAACGTGGAGCTTCCCTGATGGCTCAGCAATAACGAATCCACGCGCAAAGCAAGAGATGTGGATTTGACCCCTGGGTCAGGAAGATCCCCTGGATAAGGAAATGGAAACCCACTCCAGTGTTCTTGCCTGGAGAATTCTGTGGATAGAAAGGCCTGGTGATCCTTTCAGTCCAACACAGTCCATCGTGTCGAAAAGAGTCAGACACAACTAAGGAACTAAACAACAACAAGAAAATTAAAGTTTAGAAAGACTAAAGTTTTATAAACTTCACATTTATCCCCCTCATAAGCTGAGAGTATGGTTTGATAAGATTCAGAATACATTTGTATTGTAAACCATAACTAAAGACAATGCAAAATGTAATTTAAGGGAACAGCTCCAGACAGAAGGGGAAATAGAAAGTCTTCTACACTATAGCTGCATGTGATGGGGAAAGAAGGGGTGAGTGAAGCAGAAAATAGAAGGGATTCATGCTTCCTGCAACCATCAGTGACCCCACCTCCTCTGTTCTGCATTTAAGAAGAAAGGTGGCGGCAAGAATGGAATCCCAGGTGGGTTGAGGGGACAGATACAAGCAGAGAGGACTGATGTCCAGTACAGCCATTGATGCCTTGTTCGGTTTCCACTGATCAGAGAAGCTCTCAGATGCTTCCCAGAAAGTAATCCTGATGAGTATAGAACTGAGAAGCACCATAAGGGATGCAAGAGAGAGCTCCCCCATCAAAATTCAAGGTCACTAATGTGTTGCCCCCATTCCTCATGCCCCCTCAGGCTCATGATTTCCATGATGCAGCCCTGTGGTCCACACGAGCCCAGCCTGAGGCCCCTCATCCTGACTCTGTCTTTTCAGCACAGACGTGGAAGGAAGCACCTGTGACACACAGGCCCCAGAGGCCCCACTGGAGCTCAGAGACGGCTTCATGAGCCACACGCACATGCCCACCTTAATGTCTCAGCCTGGCCAACACCCAGGGCAGCTGCTGGACATTTAACAGCCCCTGCCACATCCCCCACCAAAGGACTCTCCTCCTGGTCCTCAGACACAGCTTCTCTGTCCTGTAATACTCATCCTTCCTTCTTGAGACTCAGGAGAAAAGACAACTGAACACAAGCTTTCCTCCCTCTAAATATGCTAATATTTACCCATTATTTATACAAGATTCACTTCCTTGTCCTCTGGTCCTCTCACTCTCAAACTCCGTGACTGTACCTGAGCCCCATCTCCTTCTATATCTGGACCTTTAACTTATTAATGATGAAAACTAATTATAAATATCAAAACCAAAATTTAGAGTCAGGGGCTGGAGAAGGACCAAGATCTGCTCAGTCACTTAGAATTGATGCTCTACTCCCTCTGGTCCCAAAGTCATCATTCCTTACCCAGTTATGGACTCCACACCATCACCAGAAATCACCAGACAGACACCTAGAACACAGGACATGCTTTTGGGGGTCCAGTCATGCCTCCCATGGGATGACACACGGATGCATTTAGTGAACCAGGTACATATGGTCTCACTCACCTTGGGACTGAGATCTCACAGGTAAGACACTGTTGAGGGTTCCAGACTCTGTTATAGGGAAGGATGAGCTGGAAAGGAGTGGCTAACTCAGGGCTGGCAGGCTGTCCCCAGGCAGCACCCTCTACCCCAGAGATGGGGCTGCAGGGTCAACATGGACCAACTCACCCTTGGAAGAAGTTACTTCTTCTCTGACACATAAAATCTCAGTGTCCAATCTCATCAAAGATTTGAGAAGGAAAGTTTTAGAGAGGACACTAACGCAGCTGTGTCCACAGTGAACTTAAGAGAGTGGAAGGCAGGGGTCAGGAGAACAGACTCGGGAGCCAGACTGCCTGGTCTTGACTCACAGTTTAGCTGCATGCCATGTGTGGGCCTTGAACAGGGTTCTTACACTCTCTGATTAGTAAAAGGAGGGTTGTGATCATGTCTTGATTACTGAGTTTTGGTGAGGATTAAGTGAGTTGGCATTAGCATGTGATATTACAACACTAGTTAACAGTAATACATGAGTTGATGCTGATTTGCTCAGTCAGGGCCGACTCTTTGTGACCCCATGTACTGTAGCCCACCAGGTTCCTCAGTCCATGGAATTTTCCAGACAATAACAGTACTACATAGTAGTAATATTATGTACTACTGTTAACTTGGCTTCCTGATGACTCAAATGGCAAAGAATCTGCCTGCAATGCAGAAGATCTGAGTTCGATCCCTGGGTCAGGAAGATCCTCTGGAGAAGGAAATGGCAACCCACTTCAGTGTTCTTGCCTGGGAAATCCCATGGACAGAGGAGCCTGGAAGGGCTACAGTCCATGGAGTCGCAATTGTTAGTCATTAGTGAGTGACTCACACACACACACACACACACACACACACACACACACACACACACCGTAGTAGTAAAGAAGCAGAGTTAGGGCATCTCCCACCATCTCATCGCAGGAACCCCAGGACTCTAGAACAGGAATTCAATTCTGTTACCTGGAGCCTCGACTGTGGCTCTTGGAACTCTCCCAGGAGCTATAGGCTGTGATGGTGATTGGTGCCAATCAGAGTTATGAGTCTTCTGTACATCACCCCTTCTCTCTGTTCCCCATGCAACTGCTCAAGAACCTCAGTCTTACCATTGGTGAGCTTTTGTGAATTAAATTGTTTACTTAATCATTTTACTTTATAAACTCGAACGTACTTGGCAAAACATTTTGCATCTAATTCAACATGAATCCGCCACAAGTGTACATAAGTTGTAAATGGTAAAAATAAAAAAATAAAAACATTTTGTGTCTAATTCACCTTCATATCCCCAATGCCTGGCAAATTAAAAATCCTAAATGTTGTCTTTTGTGTACCTGAATGAATGAATGTCAGCCTGATATTTTACACAAATCATTTCAATCAAAAAGAGATCTTTTGAGAAATAACTTAACTTGATGTGAGGATGTAACAGCACAGTGCAAGCTGCATCATTTGTTTGAATGATATTTCAATACTGTTAAATGGTATGAGCTATATATGGTTCACTTCAACACCTTTCTGCAATGAATGCAGTAAATTGAAATAACTAGAAACAACCTAGCCCCAGTACAAGAGCAGTGCTGAGACAGCCAGTTCTAAACACATATAAACGCTGCAAATTTCTTTCTATATCTGAAGATAAAGAAGACAAACCACAGAACACTGACAGGTGAAGACCATGAAGCCTCCTGTTCTGGTCTTAATCAGATATGGCCAAGTGGTCAGGATGTTTATGTATTTATCATTTGGCACATTTTCAATTCAAACCACACACAACTGTAACAGGAAGCAATTTTGTTATAAAAAATGTGAACAGCTTCCTGTCAATTAGAAGTGCAGAAGTAAAAAGCAGAAAAAATCTTGTTCTTTTACTTAGGCTAACTATTTGTCCTTATGGACTGTAAAGCAATACAACATGTAGCATTATTAATCCCAAGTCACCATGAGAAAATGGTGGTTTCAGAGGTTCAGTAATCTCTTTGCTAGGACAGTTAATAATTAAACCTGCTTACTTGAGGATAATTTCCTCAGGACCAATCAGAGTGACTAAAATACTAAATATTTTTAATTAAAAAGAGGCATACAACTCTAACTGAAAATTATTAATGGAGTTGTTATACCAAAGCATTGGAGACCTGCCTCACCATCTGTGTTCCTTGCATGGATGGGACTAAGTTTCGTAAAGACTCCTTTACCAAAGACCACTTCATCACCAGGGCATGAAGGAAAGCAAGGTTATAAGCTGGTGATGTCCAGCCCATCACCTCTGTTCAACCCTTTACAGTCTATAACCAAAAACATCAAAGAGTGTGGCCTCATTCATTCCTCCATAGTGCAACATCAGATACACAGAGACAAGAGCAGATCAAAGCTAATAAATCAAAGACAAGCAGATTCTAAGTGGAGCGCATGCTGACCAAGGACCCTTCCCCACTGCTGTTGGAAAGGAAGAAGCCCTCCCACCCAGACACCATCTGTGGGAGGAGAGATAAGAAGGTGCCTCCGTAAATAGAGAAAAATCAGTCTGAGCAGGGAGCTTGAACTAGAAATGACAAAACAATTATTACAATGAGCCCAAACTAAGTTGAGGGACAAATTTTAAATAGGAGAGTCTGTGTCAACTTTATGGAACTTTCAGTTCACACAAACATCCCTTGCTAATACACAAAATGAAATCAGTGATAAAAAGACTATATTACATTTATGTACATTTGAATTCTAGAGGGCACATTTTTAAGCCCACTATGGAAAGAAAACTCATAAATCTCATTTTTAAATGCATGCTAATTTCTCCAGTTCAAAATTACCACTGTGCTTATTTACTCTATAAAATCTTGCCCACTGTCTTTAAAGTGGGGGCTTATTGAAAGCAAGTATTGTGTCTTACTTTTCAATATCCTTTTAAAGTCAAGTAAAGACACATAGAAAGAGCTTAACAGGATTATCATTACCAGATTCATGTTGATGTATGGCAAAACCAATACAATATCGTAAAGTAATTAATCTCCAATTAAAATAAATAAACTTTTATTTTAAAAAATAAAAAGAAAGAGGTTAACAAATAGTGGATTTAAAAAAATGAATACATGAACAAATGCTGAAAATCACCCTGAGTTAATGATACTGGGTGGGAAAGGGATACTGCTAAGTCGCTTCAGTCGTGTCCGACTCTGTGTGACCGCATAGATAGCAGCCCACCAGGTTGCCCCGTCCCCAGGATTCTCCAGGCAAGAACACTAGAGTGGGTTGCCATTTCCTTCTCCAATGCATGAAAGTGAAAAGTGCAAATGAAGTGGTTCAGTCGTGTCCAAATCCCAGCGACCCCATGGACTGCAGCCCACCAGGCTCCTCCGTCCATAGGATTTTCCAGGCAAGACTACTGGAGTGGGGTGCCATTGCCTTCTCCAGGGAAAGGGATAGGGGAGACACAAATCTGACTAATCCCACTTGGCACAGACTGAAGTGGAGTAAGGAGTCAGAGACACACTAGACAAAGGAACCAAAGAGAAAATGCCTTCTTCAAATCTCACTCTGGGGCGGGTCCAATCACATTTAATTTCTGCACAAGGCTGTAGCTCAGAAACTTCACCAAGGCAAGAAAAACGCTGACAGCGTTGCTATCAAGGATGTGGCATTGGCAATACTACTCATCAAATAGCTCTTTTTCTAGCTCCCAGTGACTCATTCTGGCCAATGGAACGTGGGTGGTGCCACATGTGTCTCATCCGAGTGAAGACATGAAAACCCCATGTGACTCTCTAGTCTCTCTCTTTTCTGCCCAGAAGTCGTGTGTTCCACATGGTGCACAGCAAGCTGATGGTGCCTCGCTGACCACGGTCCATTTGTAGGTTGGTCATGAATGTGTGTATGCATGCATGAGTTGCTTCTGCGATTTGGGGTCAGTTGTTCCAACAGCAGAACGGAGTCTATTCTGACAGATCCAAAGGGGAAGGAAGACTTGAAAAAAGACAGAATCTGTCACGTGAATCAGGCACTTTCCTGGATCCCCTCTTCCTCTGTTTCTTCATCCCAAGATACTCCCTCGGGTGGTCAGCTTGCATCCTCTCTTGGGCCTGATTGTTTCCCAGTCACCATTTCTGGTTGACCAACAACTAGATCTAAGTCCTGTCTAAGAGCACCCGCCCCTGGTGCAGCTCCTGGTCCCCTTACATCACTCTGTGCTGACAGTCAGGCTCAGTTTCCCGAATTTGTCTCTTAGCATCTCCACCTTCATCCTTAAACAGCTCTCCTTTGCTCGAGTTAGTCAGTTCATCATATTTTTACTTTCCACCAATCCTGTACTAATGAAAAGGCAGCATGTACTTTCTAAACCTCTTCAGTTTCTTCTTGATTTCCTGAACAAATGTGACTCCTGGATGTAGTGCTCTATGTAGTTAATCAATTTCTTCACCTTTGGGTAAGAAATAATTTTGCTGAATTTTTCCCCTAACTGAATAAAATGGCACATTCAAAGCCTATCTCTTTGTGACCATGTTACTGAAAGGTATGTGTGTGGGGCCTGACTGCTCACTGCTTAAAAGCCAGTAAACAGGTCAGGTTGGTGGAAAAAGAAAGTTTGCTTTATTTCATATGCTGGCAACTGGCAGGCGCAGTGGCAGACATCTGTTCAAAGGCCAACATTCAACCCCCATGACAAGCAGGCAGTGAGAATTTTATAGACAAAGTGGGAGGGGGTTACATGCAAAAATACTACAGTCATCTTCAAATTGTCGTGAGTGGTCTGATGAGTGTCATCTTGGTTGCTTTCAATTCAGTTTAGTCGCTCAGCCATGTCTGACTCTTTGCTACCGCATGGACTACAGCACGCCAGGCTTCCCTGTCCATCACCAACTCCTGGAACTTGCTCAGACTCATGTCCATTGAGTTGGCGATGCCATCCAAAACATCCACTGGTTGTTTTAGGTACAGTTAATCTTCAGTGCTGGGGTGGACTTGTTCCCGGGTCTTTGCGGTCAGTTCTCAGAACTGTGGGTGCTCAAGTCCTGGGTGCAGTGTGCTCATCATGTGGTCACTGCTCCACCTGGTGTTTTGTATCTATAAGACGCTCCCAGGACATGGCTCAGAATATCATCCATAACCCTTGAGAAAGAACTAAAGGGCCTTACTGTGCTTAATGACCACAGTATTATTATTTAGTCTCCTCTGACTGTTTTCCTTTGTTTCCACGTTTCTCGCTTCTCCAGTTAAACGTATTCTTTGACTAAAGTTTTCCACAGGCAAAAGGCAGGCAGAGGACACGGTGAGGGGCGAGGATCCTGGAGTCCTCTCTGTTTCAGCCCCAGCCCCAGGGCCCCCTCGGGACTCGGAAGGGGCTGGAGCAAGGAGAGGCTCTGAAGAACACGCTTCGTCAACTTCATGATTAACCCACCTCTGCTCAGAGCTGATGGAATTACCAGCTACAGAGCTATTGAGTTTTGATGGGTGGCACTCAGAGTTCAAAGCCATGAACTGAGGCTCTGTTGAAAGTGGAGCTTTGGTGCAGCTGAGTCCTGCCTGCAGACCAGCCTAAGAATACTGGAAATACAGCAAAATGTGTTCCTCCTTTAACATCAAAGACTCTGTGAACAGATCTCTTTTCCTTGTCATCGAATGCTTCCCAGTCTGGGCATGCTAACCACGGTGCCTGCAGTCTGCACGCATTGTCTGAGGCCTTGCCAGGGCCCAGGATTGGAGTGAGTCCTGTGCCTGTGTATAAGCTCTGTATTTCCCCTCTCTATAACTTAACAGATGCTCAGCTAATATTTACTGGATGGCTGAGTGGCACTGTGTACTAAATATTTAAGAGAAATTGTCTTAAATATAAAGAAATGTTTCTGAGAACATCATTTAGCTAATATTTTTGTTTTAAAGGCATATGTTTCTTGAAATTAGCAAGGCAAGATTTGATTTTCACAAACAAGCAGCTTATCACCAACAAATATGTCACAATGAACACTGCAAATCTCTATCTCTAAGGATACACAAGACAAACGACAAAGTACCTACATGTGGCTTCTTAATAAGTCTTAATCAAGCCCAACTGAGGAAACAGGACATTCATATGGTTTATCATTGGCAGTTTTTCAATAAAATCACACAGCAATATCAGAGGAAGAAAATTGGCGATTAAAAATGTACAACTGCATCATCGATGTGACATAAGGAAGGAGATGAGGGGCCAAAAGATTTCTTTGGCTTAAAATAACAGACAGCTTAATTAGTTTTTCACTTTTTGAAGGAGAGGCCTCTTGGGCTGATCTTGGAAAGATGATGTGGAGACCAGGACAACTCAACTGTTCTGCACAGCAGTTAGAACTGTGAACGGATAATTTTGGATAATGTTGCTCTTTGAGTCCCTTCTTGTTGCTGCTGTTACTGCTGTTAAGTCACTTCAGTTGTGTCCGACTCTGCATGACCCCATTGATGGGCTTGGAAGCCCAGGGATTCTCCAGGCAAGAACAATGGAGTGGGTTGCCGTTTCCTTCTCCAGTGCACGAAAGTAAAAGTGAAAGTGAAGTCGCTCAGTCATGTCTGACTCTTAGCGACCCCATGGACTGCAGCCCACCAGGCTCCTCCATCCATGGGATTTTCCAGGCAAGAGTACTAGAGTGAGGTGCCACTGCCTTCTCCACTCTTCTTGTTACTTTCTGTGAATGTACTGTAGGTTTTTACATTTTTGTTGCCACATGGCTCACATAAAATGTCTCAGAGGGACAACAGTATATACTACACTGATAACAAGTTAATTCCAATGACATGCAGCTCTACCTTTTTATCCCCTTCTACGCATTTTGTTTTTGATGTCAATTTACCTCTCTATATATTGTATATCCACTAACAAAATATTTTTTCTATAGCTATTTTACCGGAGAAGGCAATGGCAGCCCAGTCCAGCACTCTTGACTGGAAAATCCCATGGACAGAGGAGCCTGGTGGGCTGCAGTTCATGGGGTCACTGAGAGTTGTACACGACTCAGTGAATTCATTTTCACTTTTCACTTTCATGCATTGGAGAAGGAAATGGCAACCCACTCCAGTGTTCTTGCCTGGAGAATCCCAGGGATGGTGGAGCCTGATAGGCTGCCATCTACGGGGTTGCACAGAGTCGTACACGACTGAAGCGACTTAGCAGCAGCATAGCTATTTTAATACTTTCTTTAGACTAAAGCTAACTGGTTAGCACAGTACCATATTACAGCATTGGAATATGCTGAATTGGATTCAGTATTTACATTTAGAAGTCTGTTGCATATTTCTACTTCTTTCATATAAAAATTAGCATCTTTTATTTTGTTTGAAGAATTGCCCTCAGCAATCTTGTAAGACCAGCCTAATGTTGCTGAATTCCATCAACTGTTATTTTCCTCAACAGGATATCCATGATTTGACTTTATATAAGGAAAGTCTTTATCATCTTCATTTATGAAAAATAACCTTCCTGAGAAAATTACTCTTGTTTGGTAGGGTTTTGTTTTGTTTTGGTTTGTTTTTTTTCATAAGATCGAATATATCATTCTTTCTCTCCTCAACAGTCAGGTTTCTACTAAGAAGTCCACTGATATTTTCAAGGGAATTTTTCTTTTTGTGAGCATTTACTTTTCTCTTGCTGCTTATAAAATTCTCTCCTTTTCTTGATTACATGTGTCTTGGGGATGATCATTTTGAATGAACTCTGAGGAGTGGCCTATTAGCTACATGAACTTGGATGTCTAAATCTCATCAGATTTGGGGCTTTTCTGGTATTATTACTTGAAGGACAATCTCTGTCCCTTTCTGCCTCTCTTCTCCTTCCGGGACTCCAATAATGTGCAGGTTGTTTCTGTGAATGTTACCCTGTAGTTCACACAGGTTCTTTCACACTTTTCCATTCCTCTTTTCCTTTGTCCCCTGGCTGGGTAATCTCGATGGTCCTCCTTCTAAGCTACAGAGTCGTCTGCTGTTGTTGATGCTCTAGGCAGCATCTTTCATTTTGTTGCATTTCATTCATTGTAGCCTTAAGCAACTGATCCAACCAGTCCATCCTAAAGGAAGTCAGTCCTGAATATTCACTGGGAGGACTGATGCTGAAGCTGAAACTCCAATATTTTGACCACCTGATGCGAAGATCTGACTCATTAGGAAAGACCCTAATGCTGTGAAAGATTGAGGGCAGGAGGAGAAGGGGACGACAGGGGATGAAACGGCTGGGTGATGGCATCACCGACTCAATGGACATGAGTTTGGGCAAGGTCTAGGAGCTGGTGATGGGCAGGGAAGCCTGGCGTGCTACAGTTCATGGGGTCGCAGAGTCGGACACGACTGAACCACTGAACTGAACTGAATCTTCAGCATCTGGATTTCTGTTTGGTTCATTTTTCTGTTTTCTTCCTTCTGTTATTCTCTTTGCCTCACTGCAAAGCTTGAGGGATCTCAGTTCCCCGACTGGGATTGAATCCAGACCACAGCAGCAAATGCATCGAATCCTAAACACGAAACCATCAGCAAACTCCGTTTACTTCCTTTTCATAATTTCTATCTCTGTTAAAAAAATCTGATTTTATTTTATTCTGTGAAGTAACACCCTAGCTCAACAATTACTGAGCTTGAGCTCTAAGACACACAAATCACAAATAGGAGGTGATGCTGCAACCCCTGAAGCCTGGGTGCCTAGAACCTGTTCACAAAAAGAGAAGCCCTCACATAGAGAAACCTGCTTGTTGCATTTAGAGAAAGCCCATGGGCAGCACAAAGACTCAGTGCAACCAAAAATTAAAAACAACAATAAGGATGATGATGATTTTTTAACTCTTATTGTCTTCATATATTGTCTTCCTGAATTTAATCGTTTATCTGTGTTTCCTTGGAGTTCACCGAGCTCCTTGCATGTGTGCCTTATTTCATCATATGTCATCTATTTCATCACTTCCCAAGTGAATAGCCATGTGAGCTGCCCTGGAAGAAGCCCTGGGCATCTTCCCATCCCCAAGCACAGCCTAGAACTATGAAGAGTGAAAGCGTGAACGTGGGTTGGAGCCCTAGACCATCCAGAGTCATCAACCAAGTAACTGGGTGGGTCCAGGGACAACCAGGCCAGCACTCTCAGGTTTTATATTAGTTCAGCAGCTTCTCCACATGTACACAATGGAATTGGCCGAGGGATGGGGGTGCAGGGAGGTTGCGGGGGTAGTGCTGTATAAATGTAATTTTTACTTTGCCACTTCTTCATGACAGCTCTCTCTACCCTGAGGAGTCACAGCAGGATCACAATTACATTTTCAATCAGTTCAGTTCAGTCACTCAGTTGTGTCCGACTCTTTGCAACCCCAGGAATTGCAGCACGCCAGGCCTCCCTGTCCATCACCATCTCCCGGGGTTCACTCAAACTCATGTTCATCGAGTCCATGATGCTTTCTCATCCTCTGTCATCCCCTTCTCCCCTTGCCCCCAGTCCTTACCAGCATCAGCGTCTTTTCCAATGAGTCAACTCTTCTCATGAGGTGGCCAAAGTACTGGAGTTTCAGCTTTAGCATCATTCCTTCCAAAGAAATCCCAGGGCTGATCTCCTTCACAATGGACTGGTTGGATCTCCTTGCAGTCCAAGGGACTCTCAAGAGTCTTCTCCAATGCCACAGTTCAAAAGCCTCAATTCTTCGGCGCTCAGCCTTCTTCATAGTGCAACTCTCACATCCATACATGACCACAGGAAAAAACGTAGCCTTGACTAGATGGACCTTTGTGGGCAAAGTAATGTCTCTGCTTTTGAATATACTATCTAGATTGGTCATAACTTTTCTTCCAAGGAGTAAGCATTTTTAATTTCATGGCTGCAGTCACCATCTGCAGTGATTTTGGAGCCCCCAAAACAAAGTCTGACACCGGTTCCACTTTCTCCCCAACTATTTTCCATGAAGTGATGGGACTGGATGCCATGATCTTCGTTTTCTGAATGTTGAGCTTTAAGCCAACTTTTTCACTTTCTTCTTTAACTTTCATCAAGGGGCTTTTTAGTTCCTCTTCACTTTCTGCCGTAAGTGTGGTGTCATCTCCATATCTGAGGTTATTGATATTTCTCCCAGCAATCTTGATTCCAGTTTGTGTTCCTTCCAGTCCAGTGTTTCTCATGATGTGCTCTGTATATAAGTTAAATAAGCAGGGTGACAATATACAGCCTTGACGTACTCCTTTTCCTCTTTGGAACCAGTCTGTTTTTCCATGTCCAGTTCTAACTGTTGCTTCCTGACCTGCATACAGATTTCTCAAGAGGCAGGTCAGGTAGTCTGGTATTCCCATCTCTTTCAGAATTTTCCACAGTTTCTTGTGATCCACACAGTCAAAGGCTTTGGCATAGTCAATAAAACAGAAATAGATGTTTTTCTGGAACTCTCTTGCTTTTTCGATGATCCAGCGGATGTTCGCAATTTGATCTCTGGTTTCTCTGCCTTTTCTAAAACCAGCTTGAATATCAGGGAGTTCATGGTTCACGTATTGCTGAAGCCTGGCTTGCAGAATTTTGAGCATTACTTTACTAGCAGGTGAGGTGAGTGCAACTGTGCAGTAGTTTGAGCATTTTTTGGCACTGAATAAAGGGATGGAGCCAAAGCAAAAACAATACCCATTTGTGGATGTGATTGGTGATAGAAGCAAGATCTGATGCTGTTAAGAGCAATATTGCATAGGAACCAGGAACGTTAGGTCCATGAATCAAGGCAAATTGGAAGTGGTCAAACAAGAGATGGCAAGAGTGAACGTCACCATTCTAGGAATCAGCTAACTAAAATGGACTAGAATGGGTGAATTTAACTCAGATGACCATTATATCTACATTTTCAGTAGTAATCAGATTAAAGCAATCTTGAAATAATCTTGAAACGTCTGAAAAGTAGATGTTTCCAAAGAGCCCCTTGGTCTGAAATTCTTCCTCTAAGAGATCAGTCATGTCAGATGCCTCCATGCATATCTCTGACACATAAATAGCCAAATGTTCCTGATCTTTCTATCTACATCCATTCTTCTGGATCCCCTCTGCCTAGGTCTCCACTTTCTTGCCCTCTTGTCCCACCTGAATACAGGGTGTCGGTGAGCACCAGTTTGCCCTCCATCAACTTGAAGATGTATATGAACTGATATAATTCACTTCGAAGGAGAGATCCTTGGAGAGACAAGAAATAGCAGCATCCTGAAGAAACAGTAGGAAGAGATGGAGAAGAAAGAATGGATTTATAAGGGTTGGATAATCACAAAGACATGGGAGACGAGCAAAGAGGTGTCTGTATCCACTAAAGGAATAAATGAGAGATGAAAAAGGAAGAGGTAGTTATGTACAGTTAGATTTTTAATTGGCCTGTGAATAATGAGTCAGGATAAGGAAAGCTGTATCCATTCTTTCCTACCAGCCAACCTTCCACTTTGAAGCTCACACCCAGTCTGGTGTTCAAGAACAAGTTACAAACTCAGAGATGTTTAGAACTGTTTTGTTTTTGTTTCTGTTTTTGTTTTCCCATGAGTTCATCTTGTTAGGAAGGGGTGTGTGAATGTAGACCAAGTTTACATCCTTTTCTAAATAAGAGTGACCTGGAGCACTTGTGAGCATGCCCTCATTAGCCTCTAAGATAGGTGAGAAAGCAGGTCAGCTCACTCATCTTGCATTTCCTTTGAGGAAGATGGCATTTGAGGACCAACCTTCAAAAAGCATTTGACATGGAACTTGCTAAATGAACAGCACAGCAAAAGTTAATTCATTCAGAATATTTCATTTTGAGCAATTTTCATATGACACAGTTACAGGTCACCAATACTCTATTGAAATACAGGCAATTAAAATATCTGAGGCTTCATCTCATATTTAATACAGCATCACGAGAATGTCACTGGGGATGCTCCCAGGCCACTGAGTTCAACATCATCGTACCCAGTGTCCCCTTTCTTCCCCTGGAGCAGCCAGAGGCTCTCTTCTCCTTCCCCAGGATCAGCAGCCTCTCTGGAGAAGTTCAGACAAGAGCCTGAAATAGAAAAGAGAAGTTTGATTAGAACTGAGACACAAGGATGGGACAGAACCCTCTGGTGGAAGGGAGTCAAGCAAGTGCTTATGACAAAGCCTCCCTGGGACCCAGGTGTGGGGAGGGAGGCTCAGGCCTTTTCACATAAGTCCCAGTGAGGATGGATCCAGCTGTCCTCTCAGATCCACTTCATGAGGTCTCCTGGGCCTCAGTGCATGTGGAAATCCTGCATCACAGGAGACCTGTGCTCAGATGCTCTGGCAGACCTGCTTCCAGGCAACACAATACCAAGGAGATGCCCAGCAATGGTAAGAATCATTAAAAGGAATCTAAATGTTCTCCTTTCACAGGTGATAGATGCAAATTCACAATAAGAGAGAGACTGGAAACAGCAAAAATCTGAATTCCTCACTCACAACCCAAGTCTGCTCTTAGTTTACTTAACTCTTGTTTCCAAATGTCCACAAATAGTATCACAGGTCCAGCCACAGATATCTCCTCCCCAGAAACTACACAGGCCCTCAGATGGAGAAATACTCTTTTCTAGAGAATGAGTGTCTTCATGCAGCTACTGAAATATCAGTTTATTGTGATCCACAGTCAAAGGCTTTGGCTTAGTTAATAAAGCAGAAATAGATGTTTTTCTGGAACTATCTTGCTTTTTCCATGATCCAGTAGATGTTGGCAATTTGATATCTGGTTCCTCTGCATTTTCTAAAGCCAACTTGAACATCTGGAAGTTCATGGTTCACATATTGCTGAAGGCTTGGAGAATTTTGAGCATTACTTTACTAGCGTGTGAGATGAGTGCAATTGTGCGGTAGTTTGCACATTCTATGGCATTGCCTTTATTTGGGATTGGAATGAAAACTGACCTTTTCCAGTCCCATGTCCACTGCTAAGTTTTCCAAATTTGCTGGAATATTGAGTGCAGCACGTTCACAGCATCATCTTTTAGGATTTGAAAGAACTCAACTGGTATTCCATCACCTCCACTAGCTTTGTTCGTTGTGATGCTTTCTAAGGCCCACTTGACTTCACATTCCAGGATACCTGGCTCTGTGTTAGTGATCACACCTTCGTGATTAGCCGGGTCATGAAGATTTTTTGTCTAGTACTTCTGTATATTCTTGCCACATCTTCTTAATATATTCTGCTTCTGTTAAGTCCATAATATTTCTGTCCTTTATTGTCCCCATCTTTGCCTGTAATATTCCCTTGGTGTCTGTAATTTTATTGATGAGATCTCCAGTCTTTCCCATTCCATTGTTTTCCTCTGTTTCTTTGCATTGATCTGTAAGGAAGGTTTTCTTATCTCTCCTTCCTATTCTTTGGAACTCTATATTCAAATGGATATATCTTTACTTTTCTCCTTTGGTTTCACTTCTATTGTCTCAGCTATTTGTAAGGCCTCCTTATGTCTGATGAGGCCTCTGAGGAAACCATTTTGCCCTTTTACATTTCTCTTTCTTGGGGATGGTCTTGATCCCTGCCTCCTGTACAATGTCACAAACCTCCACCCATAGTTGATCAGGCACTCTGCCCATCAGACCTAATGCTCTGAATCTATTTGTCACTTCTACTGTATAATCATAAAGAATTCGATTTAGGTCATATCTGAATGGTCTAGTGGGTTTCTCTACTTTCTTCAATTTAAGTCTGAATTTGGCAATAAGGAGTTCATGATCTGAGCCACAGTCAGCTCCCGGTCTTGTTTTGCTGACTGTATAGAGCGTCTCCATCTTTGGCTGCAAAGAATATAATCAATCTGATTTTTGTACTGACCATCTCATTATGTCCATATGTGGAGTCCTCTCTTGTGTTGTTGGAAGAAGGTGTTTGTTATGACCAGTGCATTCTCTTGGGAAAACTCTATTAGTCTTTGTCTTGCCTCATTTTGTACTCCATGGCCAAATTTGGCTGTTACTCCAGGTATCTCTTGACTTCCTACTTTTGCATTCCAGTCCCTTATAATGAAAAGGACATCTTTTTTAGGTGATAGTTCCAAAAGGTCATCAGAGTCTTCATAGAATGGCAACTTCAGCTTCTTCAGCATTACTGATTTGGCATAGACCTGGACTACTGTGATATTGAATGGTTTGCCTTCATGTATGCGACAGTGCAAAGATATTATTAAAACACTTGTTCCACCTTTCAATTTGGTTCAGTTCAGTTCAGCCACTCAGTCATGCCTGACTCTCTGTGACCATGTGAACTGCAGCACACCAGGTTTCCCTGTATATCACCAACTCCCAGAGCTTGCTCACACTCATATCCATCGAGTCAGTGATGCCATCCAACCATCTCATCCTCTGTCATCCCCTATTCATCCTGCCTTCAATCTTGCCCAGCCTCAGGGTCTTTTCTAAGGAGTCAGTTCCTCACATCAGTTGGCCAAGGTATTGGAGCTTCTATTTCAGCTCAGTCTTACCAATGAATATTAAAGATTGATTTCCTTTCAATTGACTGGGTTGATCTCCTTGCCATCTAAGGGTCTCTAAACAGTCTTCTCCAACACTACAGTTCAAAAGCATCAATTCTTTAGCACTTAGCCTTCTTTTAAATATGCTAATTTAATCAATAAGTTTCTCTTTCAGCCATGACCCAATGCTTGCAGAATCTTAGTTCCTTGACCAGGGCTGAAACTAGGCCCTAGCAGTGAAAGTCCAGAATCCTAACTTCTGGGCCACCAGAAAATTCCCTAATCTATAAATCTTCATGCAAGTATATCACATATAAAGTGAGAAGTTTATGTCACATTATGGAGACATAAATGCCAAAAGCAGAAGGATTCCTCACTCCTTTCAAAGAGTCTGACAGCATTAAATATGGCATACAATCAAGATGATGATACCAAATGTATGAGATTACCTATATTTTGAATCTCTAGGGAGGCTGGGCATTGAGGAGCCCAAATTCACTCTTTCCAGATAGAAAGATTGCAGGAGACCAGCTGACCCCCACTCACCTGTCTGAGAGGACCTCACCCCATCGTCCATCTCTAGAGGCACTTCCTCCTCCCTCCTCTGAGAGGCAAGAGGAGTTCCAGGTACTGGTACTTCTTCAGCATCATCATAATTTTCAGCAGGGACATCAGTCCAATCTGGGGATTCCAAGAGCAGACAAGGGAGTGTATGAACCGCCATAAGTGGGTTGTTCTGGGGAATACCTAAGAGACCTTCTGACCCAGAGTTTCTGAGTTTCTGAATAGAGACACCAGTCACTCCTTGTTTCAAGAGACTTTTTCTCTAAGACTATGTTTCATTTTGATGTGTCCATAATCCAAAACATGATTTTACATATCTTAATATTTTCTGATGGAAACTATGTATCTCAAAGCAACTCTTCCACCCCTGAGCATTGCTAAAGGTCTTTGACAAATTGTGCTTTACAGATGCTATTTTTTTAAAACATTGTTTGCCTGTGGTGATTATGGACACAGAGACCAGCCCCGACGTGAGACATCACAGAACAGCCAGAGAAGGAGAAGGATGGACCCCATCAGGACACAAGGGATGCCTCTGGTCCGTCATAGGAAAATCATTCCTCTTAAACCTCGTCTAAGGGAAACTCTCCTCCCCAAAGCCCAGCCGAGGCAGGTCCACCTCTAATTCCTGGGGCGGGCCTGCAGTCACTGTTGCCCTCGCCATCTCTGGTGCAATACGGCAGTTTAGTGAGGAATCTGACGGGAAGCCTCATGTGGAGACAAACATCACACAACACACAGAACGCCCCTCCCCACACCCACGGGACCTGTGTTAAGGCTGAGAAGGGACAGGCCTGGCTTCTGCAGTGTAGACAGAGGCTGGGAGATCACGGGGCTCTGAGAGGCCATCCTGCCTCTCTGGAGGAGCCGTCTCTGTGAGCCTGGGGCACACAGGGGGCCTGCAGATGCTGAGAAGATGTGCACAGCCAGTGGGTGGTGACAACCAGAGATGCCAGGAGGGCAGAGAGAGACACTCACCTGAGCTGCCCAGACCTTCCTTCTGTGTCAGAAGGTAATCAAACTCCTCATACACAGCTTCAGCAAGAGCATCTTCATAGCTGGATAAGGCTGAGAGATCACACAGCAGGTCAGAGGACCTTCCCCAGATACCCCGATCCAGCCAGCTCACCTTCATCTCCCTGGAGCTCACATGGGGGCTGCCAGCACCTCAGCATCGTCTCCTACTCCATGCACCATGTCAGCACATTTTCCCTCATCTCACCCTGATTACAGCTCAGCGCCAACTCTCTGGTCTCACAGGAGAGGCCATGACTTATGAGAGTTCCCACCTCAGTCCTAAGAACCTCTGTCTACTCAGCCCTTAGAGCTCAGCACGGAGCACATGGAGTCTGCAACTCAGAACAGTACCTGGCCCAGGTTCCCCTCCTCACACCTGCCCCATTCCCCACCTTCACACACTCTCCCTGGTCCCCAGCTCCCCATGCAGCCCACCTCTGCGCTCTGCTCTCCATCTGAGCAGCTGAGTCACCAGGATGACGAGGACCAGGAAGAGAAGGGCCCCCAGGATGAGGCAGAGGACCCCAGGCAGGGAGAAGATGCCAGGGAGAGGATTTGAGGTTGTTCTGGTCCCTAAGGAGAACAGGAACAAGGGCTGGAGATAGTCTTGGGCACAGAGAAATCTCCTGTGTCAGCATTTTCAGGAGCTCCAGACAATGGCGTCTCAGCTTCAGACAGTTCAGGGCTCCCCTGGGTCTCGTCCTGAGACAAGTCTACTCCACTCTGGCCAGTGTGGCCCGAGGCAGAGCTGGGGATTGTCAGGGAGCTGCCCTGCCGAGACAGCCTCTGAGGACCCAGCTCATCCCCTCTCCTTGGGCTTCAGGAGACAGAGCATCAAACATCCAGGGACCTGCACCTACTGATGAGGAGCAACACTCAGGGGCAGGTGGGAGATGCTTAGATTCTCCAACATGAGAACAGACTTCCTTGGCCCCGGGCATGAGAACATTTGACCCTGGACATCAAGAAAGGGATTGCCCCAGTGTAATGCCCTGGCTGTTCCCCAACAGCCATGGCTCCTCAGACTCATTCCTCTTCTGAGCTGTCAGAGAGCCCACAGAACAGGTCCCCAGTATTTGAGTATTCTCCTCTGCCCGTGGATGGATCACAGTACCTGCTGTAGTCGTGGGCAATGTTGTCCTTGCACCTAAAGAGAAAAAACAGTAGGGTGGGGAAAGAGGAATTGGCCAGAATGCAGGCAAACCTTTTCCCTCCTGAGCCTGAAATCACCCCTCAGTCTCCACAACACCAGTGTCCAGTCCACCCAGCTCCCTCATCCTAGATCAGAGCCCCAGCACCCAGCATGTCTGAACACAAACTCCTCACCAGGCCCGGCCCAGCCCCCTGCCCCCGCGCTGCCCCAGCTCACCCAGGGTGGACCCCGAGCCCCTCACTCACCCAGAGCACCTCACGCCAGCGTCCTCCTCGTGCTTGCAGTCGCTCTGCCCCCAGGGCTCCGCAGCACAGTCCCACAGGGAGGACTCCTGGCCCCCGCACTGCACCTCATCCAGCCAGATGCTCCCATTTCCAGGGCCGAATGTCGCGGCCTGCACGGCTTCCAGGGCCCAGCCACAGCCCAGCTGCTGACACACCACCTCGGCCTCTGCCAGGCTCCAGGAGTCATCGCACACGGTGCCCCAGGAGCCGCTGTGCCAGACCTCCACCCGCCTGAGCACTCGCCGTCTCCTCCCCTGAGCCGGAGTTTCTCTCTGTCTGAAAAGGCAGCAGCCCCTCCTGTGACTCCCCTGGTGGGAGGAAGGAGCCCCTGGGAGCCATGGGGAGGGGGCGGGGCCGGCGTACCTGTGCAGGGGGCAGCAGTTGGACAGCTCTTGGGTCTTCTTCCTGCAAACAACAGGGAAACAGTGGATCCAGGAACAGCTAGGGGGTGGGCCTCTCCGCACATAAGATTATCTAAGATCCATGGCACCCACTCCTGTACTCTTGCCTGGAAAATCCCATAGACAGAGCAGCCTGTTAGGCTGCAGTCCATGGGGTCGCTAAGAGTCGGGCACTACTGTGCGACTTCACTTTCGCTTTTCACTTTCATGCATTGGAGAAGGAAATGGCAACTCACTCCAGTGTTCTTGCCTGGAGAGTCCCAGAGACAGAGGAGCCTAGTGGGCTGCTGTCTATGGGGTCATACAGAGTCGGACACGACTGAAGCGACTTAGCAGCAGGAGCATGGCTCAGTGCAAATGACATGTGAAAATATAGGCTCATTATCTCCTGGGCTGAAACATTCACTGCATCTGATCACCAGCTGAAATTACTTTAAACTTTTACTTCTTTATCAGTCTTCATAACCCACAGCAAATATAAACACAGCCATCTACGAATGTACACACACTCCTCTGAATGAAAGGCCCATTAGAAGAAGGACCTTGTATATCCTATATGCGCCATGTTTCTGCTATTAGGACAGTGCCTGTACACTGTATGCACTCATTCAACAATATCTATGGAAAACCATTTCTAAATACCTAGATAGGGGCTTGATAAATATTTATTAAATGAATGAATAGACATAAAAAATTCAGTAAAATAAAACTACTTTTTTAAAATTCATACTAATCAGTGAAATATTAATACAAATATAAATTAATGGTAACAGTCTATGATAATAGCTCACATAAAAAATAATCAGTCCAGAAGCACAAAGTCAATTTATATTCAAAATCTCATGTACATAATTTTAATGGAAAATTATTAGACAGATTATAAACTACTCTTACCTATTATTCGGTGTGACAGTGGGCAAGTGAAGACTACTGTTGTAAAAGGAAACCCTCTTTTCTACATTTATTTTTAACTGGGAGATAATTGCTCCACAGTGCAGTGCTGGTTATGTGTGTGTGTGTGTGTTAGTCACTCAGTCATGTCCAGCTCTTTGTGACCCTAAGGACTGCAGCCCACCAGGCTCCTCTGTCCATAGCATTTTCCAGACAAACATACTGGAGTGGATTGCTATTCACTTCTCCGCTGGATCTTCCCTACCCAGGGATCAAACCCAGGCCTCATGCACTGGAGGCAGGTTTTTGCTGTCTGAGCCAGCAGAAAAGCCCATAATGTTGGTTAGGAATCTCTTAAAAGGAAATACACAGGAAAGACTTAGTAGAATTCTGAGAGGATATATAGACCCACATATGTACACACTGAGTAAGCCAGAAATTTTTGCAATAGTTAAAAAAAAGCCTACTGAGAAAAATTTGTATTGAGAAGATGCAAAATAATAAACAAAAGACTGAAAATATATATGAAAGAATTGAAGCTGACAGAAATAAATATAAATTCAAAAAAAAAACCAGAAGGGTAAATAGTACCTGTCATAAAGTATCAATATTTCTATATTCTTTACAGATCATCCTATCAAACCTCCTACTCACTCTATGCAGAGAACCTCTGAGAAAATGATGGCAGGACCTCTGTGAGCAGGTTGCTCATTTTCATGGCCAAAGACTTTACCACCTCTCAATTCACAGGGTTTAATTGTAGGAAAAACATCATCAACAAAAGGTCTGATGGTTTAATGCCTCTTTGGCCTTCAAATGAAAAAGACAAAGAGATGAGCAAGGAGAGGCAAGGAAGGGAGTGAGCCTCTGCTTTTGAAGTATCTGATCCCACATTCTCTTAGCTATGGGTTTCAGGCAACATCCAGCATTCCATTCAAGGTGTCCCTGAATGGGGTGTGTGTGTGTGTGTGTATGTGGAGGAGGAGAGAAGGAGAAAGAGAAACAGAGAGAGAAATGTTGAAGGAATAAGGTGCTATGGTTGGACTGTTTGTCACCCTCCCCAATATTTATTTATTTCATTCAAAATTTATTGCTGAAATCTCAGTTCCCAATGTAACAGTATTTAGTGGGGAGCCTTCTCAAATTCTTTCAAAAACAGAAGAAAAGAACACTTCCAAATTCATTTTCTGAAGCCAACATTAGTCTGATACCAAAGCCAGATAAGGACACCATGAGAAAAGAAAATTACGGGCTAATACTCTGATAAATACAGGTTTCCAAAATCGTCCACAAAACATCAGAAAACTGAATCTGACAATACACTAAAAGAATCATACCTGATGATCAAGTGATATTTGTTCCAAGGATACAAGGATAGTTCAACATTCACAAATTAATCAATGTGATACACCAAATAAATACAATGAAGGTAAAAATCATATCCTCAAAGGATGCAGAAAAAGGGTTTGACAAATTCAACATCCACTTATACTAAAAATTCTTTTACAAAGTTGTATAGAAGGATTGCATCTCAACATAATTAAGGCCATATGAAAAGAACACAGCTAACATCGTACTTGCCTGTAAAAAACTGAAAGCTTTTCCTCTGAAGTCAGACACAAGACAAAAATGTCTACTCTCACCACTTTTATTCAACTTAGTTTTGGTAATCCTATCCAGATCCATCAGGCAATAAAAAGAAAATCAAGATATCCAAATCTGAAAGAAAGAGGCAAAATTGACACTTTCTGCACACTGAAAAGTGAAAGTGTTAGTTACTCAGTCCTGTCTGACTCTACGACCACAAGGACTGCAGCCTGCCAGGCTCCTCTGTCCCCTGGGATTTTCCAGGCAAGAATACTGGAGTGGGTTGCCATTCCTTCCTACAGAGGATCTTCCTGACCCAGGGACTGAACCCAGGCCTCTTGCATTGCAGACAGATTCTCTACCATCAGAGTCATGAGGAAAGAAACCCGCTTATGTGATATATGTAGAAAACACTAAAGACTTCAGCAAAAAAATATGAGAACCAATACACTCAGTGAAGTTGTAGAAGAAAAATCTGTATACAAAAATCATATGCATTTCTTTACACTAACAACAAACTGCTATAAGAGAAACTGAGAAAACAATTCTATTTACATTTGCATGAAAATGAATAAAATATCTAGGAATAAATTTAACCAAGGAGGTGAAAGATCTGTACACTGAAAACTATAAACACACTGATGAAAGAAACTGAAGATGACTCAAATAAATGGAAAGACATTCTGTGCTCATGGATTGGGAGATCTAATATTATTAACATGCCCATACTACCCAAAGCAATCTACAGATTCACTGCAATCCTTATCAAAATTCCAATGGAAATTTTCACAGATACAGAAGAAACAATTCTAAAATTTGCATGGAACCACAAAAGATGCTCAATACCAAAGCAATCTTGAGAAAGAATAACAAAGCTAGAGGTGTCATGTTTCCTGTTTTCAAACTATATTACAAAGCTATCTTAATCAAAACAGTATGTGGTTGGTATAAAAATGAACACAGAGTTCAATGGAACAGATTAGAGAGTCCATAAATAAATCATTTATGACCATTTCTATGGTCAATTAATTTTTGACAAAGAAGCCAAGAATATACAGTGGGAAAAGGACAGTTTTTTCAGTAAATGGCATTGGGAAAACTGGACAGCCACATGCAAAAACTGAAACTGGACCACTATCCTACACCATTCACAAAAATTAACTCAAAATAGGTTAAAGACTTGATCACAAGTCCTGAAGCCATAAAATTTCTACAGGAAAACACAGAAAGTAAAATCCTTGACACCAGTCTTTGTGATGATTTTTGGATTTGACACCAAAAGCAAAGGGAACAAAAGTAAAAACAAGCAGCTGTGATGACATAAGGCTAAAAGCTTCTGCCCAATTAAGGAAACGATCAACAAAGTGAAAAAGCCACCTATGGAATTGGAGAAAATATTTGCATATTATATATCTGGTAAGGATTATTATCCAAAATAAACAAGGAACTCATACAACTCAATAGCAAAAAACAAACAATCTGATTTTTTAAAAATGGGCAGAGAACCTGAATAGACATTTTTTTTTAAAAGAATACATACAACTTGCCAATAGGTACATGAAAACATGCTCAACACTATTAATCATCAGAAAATACAAATCAAAACCACAATGAGATATCATCTCAGATCCTCTAGAAAGGCTTTTATCCAAAAGAAGAAGTAACAGGAGTTGAGGAGAATGTGAAGAGACAGGAAAGCTTTTGCACAGTTAGAGGAATATAAGTTGATACAGCCCCTATGGAAACAGTATTGAGGTGCATCAAAAATTAAAAATAGAACTGCCATATGATTTAGGAATTTTACTTTGGAGTATTTATCTGAAGGAAACAAAAACACTAACTTGAAAACACAATGTTCACTGCAGCAACATATGTTCAGTTGCTAGGTTGTGTCTGATTCTTTGCAACCCCATGGACTGCAGCATGCCAGGCTCCTCTGTCTTTCACTATCTCCCAAAATTTGCTCAAATTCATGTCCACTGAATTCGTGATGCTATCTCTCTCATCTTCCCTGGCCCCCTTCTTCTTTTGCCTTCAATATTTCCCAGCATCAGAGTCTTTTCCAATGAGTCAGCTCTTCTCATCAGGTGGCCAAAGTATTGGAACTTCAGCTTCAGCATCAGTCCTTCCAATGAATATTCAGGGATGATTTCTTTTAGGATTGATTGGTTTGATCTCCTTGCTGCCCAAAGGACTCTCAATGCAACTGTGGCATCCAAGCACCACAATTCAAAAGAATCAACTCTTTTTAGCTTCTTCTATAACCCAGCTCTCACGTCCAGAGATGACTACTGGAAAAAATATAGCTTTGACCATATGGGCCTTTGTCAGCAAAGTGATGTCTCTTTTTAATACCTTGTCTAGGTTTGTCACAGAGGAGCAAGCCTCCTCTAATCTCATGGCTGCAGTCACCATCAGCAGTGATTTGGGAGTCCAAGAAAAGAAAATCTGTCACTGTTCCCACTTTCTCCCCTTTTATTTGCCATGAAGTGCTGATGATCTTAGTTTTTAGAATGTTGCATGTTGAGCAGTAAGCCAGCTTTTTCACTCTCCTCTTTCACCCTCAATGAGAGGCTCTTTAGTTCCTCTTCACTTTCTGCCATTAGAGTGGTAGCATTTGTTTATCTGAGGTTGTTGATATTTCTCACAGCAATCTTGATTCCAGCTTGTGATTCATCCAGCCTGGCATTTCCTATGATGTTCTCTGCATATAAGTTAAATAAACAGGGTGACAATATACAGACTTGACAGACTCTTTTCCCAATTTGAAACCAGTCAGTTGTTTCATGTCCAGTTCCAACTGCTGCCGGGTTTCCGGTATGATTTGCATACAGGTTTATCAGGAGGCAGGTAAGGTGCTCTGGCATTCTCATCTCTTTAAGAATTTTCCACAGTTCATTGTTATCCACATGGTCACAGGCTTTATGTAGTCAATGAAGCAGATGATTTTCTGGAATTCTCTGGCTTACTCTATGATCCAACAAATGTTGGCAATTTGATCTCTGGTTTCTCTGCCTTTTCTAAACCCAGCTTGTACATCTCAGAAGTTCTCAGTTCACTTTCAAGCCTAGCTTGAAAGACTTTGAGCATAACCTTGCTAGCATGTGAAATGAACACAACTGTGAGGCAGTTTGACCATTCACTGGCATTGCCCTTCTTTGAGATTGAAATGAAAACTGACCTTCTCCAGTCCTGTGGCCACTGATGAATCTTCCAAATTTGCTGACGTATTGATTGCACTTGAAACAGTATTACCTTTTAGTATTTTATGGCAATATATATGAGTCAAGCAATGTAAGTCTTCACTGATGAATGGATAAAGAAAATGTAATATAGACTTATGCTGCTGCTGCTAAGTCGCTTCAGTCGTGTCCGACTCTGTGCGAACCCATAGATGGCAGCCCACCAGGCTCTGCCGTCCCTGGGATTCTCCAGGCAAGAGTGCTGGAGTGGGCTGCCATTGCCTTCTCCAATGCATGAAAGTGAAAAAAGAAAGTGAAGTCGCTCAGTCGTGTCTGACTCTTAGTGACCCCATGGACCACAGCCTACCAGGCTCCTCCGTCCATGGGATTTTCCAGGCAAGAGTACTGGAGTGGAGTGCCAGTGCCTTCTCCAAATATAGACTTATAGACTTATATCCACCCATAAAAAAGAAGAAAATCTTGCCAGTTTCAACAACATGGATGGACTTGAGGGCATTATGTTAAGTGAAACAAATCAGAGAAGGAAAAATACCATGTAATCTCATTTATATGTGTAATATTAAAACAAAAAGCAAGTTCAGAGATGCTGAGTGGTTGGTGGTTGCCAGAAGTGGGGGATTTGGTGCAGGCAAAGTTAATCAAAAGGTATAAATTTGAACTATAAAATGAATAGGTAAAGAGATACAACATACAGCATGATAACTATAGTGAATACTGTACTGTCTATTTGAAAGATGGCAAGAAAATACATCTTAAACATTCTCATCATGTAAGAAAAATATTTAACTGTATATATGGATCTATATATACAGATCCATATATAAAGATATAACTAGACTTACTGTAGAGATCATTTATCAATACACACGAACATATAAGCTTTATGTTGTACATAGCAAAAATATAATGTTGTATCAATTATATCAATTAAAAATTTTAATAAAGCAAGTTTGGAACATGTGGATTAAATTAGCTCCATCCAAACTTCATTTTATAAACTCAACTTTAACCCATCACTTAGATTTCAAAATATCAAATCTCACTAATAACTTCCTACAGAGTTGGGAAAGACACAGAAACAAACATAAGTCACCTGCACATGAGATGTAGGCTTCCTCCTTTGAGGAGCATGAACTGTATTTCCATGGGCCAGAAGGACACTGCCAGAGAGAGGTATCAGTTTTCCGACACTGAATTAAATCTATCCACCGGGGTCTGGAACCTTCCCTGAGACCAACAGAGGTGTTGAGACTTCCACTGTCCCCACAGCCAAGCTGTCTGCAGATGATGGACACGGTGACATCATCCATGGGGCTGCGGCAGACACTGCCCCAGGTCCCATTGTAGAAAACTTCCAGCCACCCAGCACACTGCTGGTCCTCGCTCACCATCCTGAGGGCCAGGAACTCTGAGATTGAAAGGGAGGAGACAGGACACAGTGAGCACCCCACTCAGTGCTCTGGGTTTTCCTCTCTCCCCAAAATTGTGAACATTCATCTATGACCAGACTGAGGAAGCAAATCCGTTAGATGACCAGAGTGAAACTTGTCTCCTTTTCACCTGACTTTGTCCATCTGTGTCTGTCTTTCTAAATATTTCTACCACCATGATGTAGTGGATATGAACTGAGGGAAAGACCAACCTGGACACCTGCACGGAGAAGGAGCTGACTCCTGCTTCCTGACAAGACATCTAAAAGAGTGTATGAAAGGGATGTGATGTGGACAGTGTGGAGGCAGATAGAATAATGGACCCACAGATGTCTACATGGAAGCTGTGTCTGTTTCCTTATCTGGCAAAAGAGACTTTACATATGTGATTAAGGTATGGTCCTTGGGATGGTAAGAGTAACCTGAAATGTGGCGGATTAACCACCTGAGCACAGTCTAATCACAGTCTTAGACTCACTATCCTTTAAAGTGGAATCCTTTTCCTCGTTATGGTTAGAGGGAGATGTGAATATGGATAATGGTCAGAGAGGTGGAGCGTTGCTGGTCTGATGATGAACAGAAGGGGTTATGAGTGAAGGAAGGCAGGCGGCTTCTAGAAGCTTAAAAGGCCAAGAAACAGATTCTTTCCCAGAGTCTCGGAAGTTACGTGGGCCGGCTGAAACTTTTATCACAGTCCAGTGAGATCCCTGCTGGACACCTAAGCCAGAGAAGTGAAAGGAAAGAAATATGCTGTTTTAAACCATTATCAATGTAGCAATTTGTTATAGAACAAACAAAAACTAGCACAGTGGCTTTAAGACTTCTCTACTCTCTGTACCAGAAGAGTGAGCCCTGATTTCAAGAAAAACTGAGAAAAGGCTCTGCCAGAAAAACACTACTGAGAAGAAAGAACCAGAATCTCAGCTGCTGCAGGAGGCAGTGAAAGCATCTTGTGTTCACAAGTGCTGACCTGAGCAGATGACCCCGGCGTCCTCCTTGTGCCTGCAGTCGTGCCGTCCCCAGCCCCGGGAAGGGCACCTCCACACGTGAGACTCATTTCCAGCACAGTTCAGGTCGTCCAGCCAGATGGGCCCTGATCCTGCCCCAAAGTGAGCAGACCCCGTGGCATTGAGAGCTTCTCCACAGCTCAGCTGCCTGCACACCACGCGGGCATCGTCCAGGTCCCAGCCGTCATCACAGATGGTGCCCCAGGAGCCCTGGCCAAGGATCTCCACTCTCCCGGCGCAGGGACCGCCCCCGTCCACCAGGCGGAGCTGCCTGCTGTCTGAGGAAAGAGAGAAATGGGACAATGGGGAGGTGAAGGTGGTGAGGGGGCCGAGGGGGCAGGTGGTGAGAAGGGTCTTCTGTCCCGTGGGACCCTCACCTGAGCAGTAGGGGGCGCTCTCCTCTGAAGCCGCAGATCCTGCTGGTTTAGACACAAAGTGGTCACACTGGGGCAGCACCTGGGTCTGGTTTCCTGAAGAAACAGCCATGATTAGAGGGTTGGGAGGGTTAAAGAACAGGAAAGTCAGTTAAGTTAAATAATTTTTAGGAGGGAGGCAAGTTTGGGGGAAATGGATACATGTGTATGTACGGCCGAGTCCCTGGCTGTTCACCTGAAACTATAACTACATTGTTAATCGGCTAAACCCCAATACAAAGTAAGAAGTTCAAAAGAAAAAAATAGTGACCTGGTGACGGAGCTGAGATGAAAGCTGGAACATGCCTGTAAAGCTACCACAATCTTAGTGTTCCCTTTCTCCAGGAAGAGCCCTGGTCCTGACAATGGCCCGATTCCTGGTTTAAGCCAAGCTTGGCCCTGAGAATGAGCTAAGCAAGTTGTTCTATCCTTAATCCACCCCTGAACAGAAGAGGCAAAACAAAGCCCTTTCTGAAGTTGTACAATTATTTAGCTACAATGTTTGTGTTTTAAAAAAACTGATATAAAAGAGATCTCATGGAACACCAGCAAAAAGAAACATTAAAAAGTTTCCCAGCGTGTTTGGCTCTTAAAGTTACCTGGCAGAGAATTTATTTTATTCAATTGTATTAATTTTTGAGCATAATTGCTTTACAATGCTATGGTAGCTTCTGCTGTACATCAAGTTTAGTAAGTTATACATGTACATATGGGCTTCCCAGGTGACTCAGTGGTAAAGAATCTGCCTGCCAAACAGGAGACTGGGGTTCCATCCCTGGGTCAGGGAAGAGCCTTTGGAGAAAGAAACGGCAATCCACTCCAGTATTCTTGCCTGAGAATTCCTATGGACAAAGGAGTATGGCAGTCCATGGGGTCACAAAAGAGTCAGACACACTCAGCAACTAAACAACAACAACTATATCTATCTGTCTATTTATATATATACATGTCCCCTCTTTCTTGGATTTACTTCCTATTTAGTCACCACAGAACACTGAGTAGAGTTCCCTGTGCTATAAAAAAGTTATTAGTTATCTATTTCTGTGTACATGCATGCTAAGACACTTCAGTCATGTCTGACTCTGTGACACTATGGATTGTCGCCCATCAGGCTCCATGTCTATGGGATTCTCCAAGCAAAATCTATTTTATATTTAGTATCAATAGTGTAGGGCTTCTGAGTCTGGTGGCTCAGACAATAAAGAATCTGCCTGCAACCTGGCTTTGATCCTTGGGTTGGAATGTCCCCCAGAGGAGGGCATGGCAACCCACAGCAGTTGTACCAATTTACATACTCATATGTAGGAGGATTCCCTTTTCTGCACATCCTCTCCAGCCTTTATTTGTGGATTTTTTTTTAATGATAGACATTCTAACTGGTGTGAAGTATTACTTGACTGCAGCTTTGACTTGCATCTCTCTAATTATTAGTGATGTATTTGTTAGCCATCTGTATGTCAGGAAAAAATGTCTATTTAGGTCTTTTTCCCATTTTTTTCATTGGATTATTTGGTTTGTTGATATTGAGTTTTTGTGTATTTTGGAGATTAATCCCTTGGTAATTACTTCATTTGAAAATATTTTCTCCCATTCTGAGAGTTGTCTTTTTGTTCTCTTTATGGTTTCCTTTGATATGTAAAAGCTTTTAAGTTTAATTAGATCCTATTTTTTGTTTGTTTTTTTTTTATTTTCTTTGGGAATTTGATCAAAAAGATCTTGTTGCAACTTATGTCAAAAATTTTCTGCCTATGTTTTCCTCTAAGAGTTTTATAGTCTGACAGAGAATTTAAATAGCCATGATTAAAGTGCACAAAGAATTAATTGACACGACGTGTATCTTGGCAGAGAAATGATAACAAAAACAAGTGAAAATTCTACAACTGAAAAAGTTAACAGCTGAAATTAAGAACTAGAGAATGAGTGTATCAGCACATTAGATCAACATAAAGTAGAAATAGTAAAATGGAAAAATCAGAGGATAAATATTCCTCTATTTAGAAATGCTGGTCCTATGGTAAGTGCCTGGTTAATAATGCTATATAACAAAATTTCCCCCAAAACTTAGTAGTTGAAGGAATTTATTTTTAAATTTTGCTCATGATTTCCCGGGTGAGTAAGTTGAGAAAGACTCAACGTGGCGGTTCTATCTTTGGGGTTTTTCATGTGGTTGCATTTAGATGTCATCTGGGACTAACATTTCTAAAAGTTTGACTGAACTGTGGTTATGTAAGGAAATTCCCAGAAGTATTTTTGTTGTTGTTGGGAGGGAGGGATAAAGGAGCATCATGTCTGCAACCTAATCCAGAAAGATTTCACATACTCAGGGAAAAAGAGGGCAGGAGGGGAACAAAAAGGAGAGAAAGGGAAAGCTAGAGCAAGAGAGAGAGAGGAAAAGAAAGAAAGAAGGATTAAAGCAAAATACTAATCTAGCGTTTGGGAAATCCAGGTAAAGTTCAGAGAGAATTCATTCCTAGAAAACCTTCACTAAAAGAAATACTAATAACCTCAAACCCATAAAATGCCTAGAAGAAAACCTAGTTAAAGGTGTGCAAAACATCTGAGAGAAAGTCAAGACCTAACTGAATGAAGGGATATATGTTGTCAGTGAATTGGGAAACTCAGTGTTGTCAAAGTCAGTCATTCTCAAATTTATATACAGACTAAATCTAACCTCAGTCAAATTCCCTTGTGCTTTGGTATGTCTGAAACATGACAAGCTGATTCAAAATTTACGTTGCTGTTCAGTCACTTAGTCGTGTCTGACTCTTTGTGACCCCAAGGACTGCAGCACACCAGGCTTCCCTGTCCATCACTCACTCCTGGAGCTTGCTCAAACTCATGTCCTTTGAGTCAGTGATGCCATCCAACCATCTCATCCTCTGTCATCCCCTTCTCCTCCTGCCTTCAGTCTTTCCTAGCATCAGGGTCTTTTCTAGTGAGTCAGCTCTTCACATCAGGTGGCCAAAGTATGGGAGCTTCAGTTCAAAAATGTATACAAAATACAAAAACCAAGACTGATCAAAGCAGTTGGCAAGAAAAGCAACAACAGAACTTCTTTAAATTAAAGTTACCCAGACTTACTATGTGTGTTCAGTCACTCAGTTGTGCCCAACTCTTTGTGATACAATAGAGTATAGCCCGCCAGGCTCCTCTGTCCACAGGGATGCTCCAGGCAAGAATACTGGAGTGGGTTGTCATGCCCTTCTCCAGGGGATTTTCCCAACCCCGGGATCAAACCCAGGTCTCCCACCTTGTAGGCAGGTTCTTTACTCTCTGAGACACCTGGGAAGGTTCAAGACTTACTATAAAATCACAGTAATTAACAAAATGTGGTACAGGTGCAAGGAGAGACAAAGGATACAGTGGAACAGAATAGAGAGTCTAAAAACTGTATTCAGACATATGTGCCCTTCTGCTTATCACAGAGGTGGCACTGCAGTGGGGAACAGTCTTTTCAGAAAAAGATTTTGAGTCAACTGGATACTCATATGAAAACAGGCCACTTGACCCTTATCCTACACAGATGTCCGTCCTAGAAGCAATGTACAATTATATGCAAAAAAAAAAAAAAAAAAAAGTAATTACATTTCTGTGAGATACTATCAGAGAAAAATTTTGTAATTTTGGAGTAGACAAAGTTCATTTTAGAAGAATATAAGGAGTTTTAGGGACTGGATCAGTGGACTAGTTCAAAACTGAGACAGAAGTATGTCAAGGCTATATTGTCACTCTGCTTATTTAACTTATATGCAGAGTACATCATGTGAAATGCTCGGCTGGATGAAGCACAAACTGGAGTCAAGATTGCTGGGAGAAATATCAATAACCTCAGATATGCAGATGATACCACCCTTATGGCAGAAAGTGAGGAGATATTAAAAAGCCTCTTGATGAAACTTAAAGAGAAGAGTGAAAATGTTGGCTTAAAACTCAACATTCAAAGAATTAATATCATGGCATCTGGTCCCATCACTTTATGGCAAAAGATGGGGAAAGAGGGACAGAATTTATTTTCTGGGGCTCCAAAATCACTGCAGATTATGTCTACAGCCATGAAATTAAAAGATGCTTGCTGCTTGGAAGAAAAGCTATGACCAACTTAATCAACATATTAAAAAGCAGAGACATTACTGGCAAAGGCCCATCTAGTCAAAGCTATGATTTTTCCAGTAAAAATGTATGGATGTGAGAGTTGGACCATAAAGAAAGCTAAATGCTGAATAATTGATGCTTTTGAACTGTGGTGTTGGAGAAGACTCTTGACAGTCCCTTGGATGGCAAGGAGGTCCAATCAGTCAATCCTAAAAGGAAATCAGTCCTGAATATTCATTGGAAGAACTGATGTTGAAGCCAAGCTCCAATACTTTGGCTACATGATGGGAAGAACTTACTCACTGGAAAACACCCTGAAGCTGAGAAAGATTGAAGGCAGGAAGAGAAAGGGATGACAGAGAATCAGATAACTGGATGGTTTCACCGACTCAATGGATATGAG
The DNA here is from genome assembly GCA_917880005.1 of Nanger dama. NCBI lineage: Eukaryota > Metazoa > Chordata > Mammalia > Artiodactyla > Bovidae > Nanger > Nanger dama. Next base: position 17,272,174 of record CAKJTW010000046.1, on the reverse strand, counting down.
CTTGAGCAAGCTCCAGGAGATGGTGAAGGACAGGAAAGCTTGGCATGCTGCAGCCCATGGGATTGCAAAGAGTCAGACATGACTGAGTGATTGAATGGAACTGACTGACTGAAAGAGCACGACATGGACAGAAAAAAAGTCGATAAGTCAAACCTGAGATGAGTAACTTGGCTCATTGAAGTACAGCATACCATTAAGAAAATAAAAATGTAAGACCAAGAATTAAACACACAAAAATCATAATAAACACTATTGCCAAAAGTCATCATCATGATAATTTGCATCATTGTATTTGTAATAGTCAAGAACTGGAAATAAACTCAAATCTCTGCCAGTAGTTGAATGGGTCAACATATGGTCATGTGATCATTGAAAGGCACACTCTATAGTAATAAAAGTGAATGAAATGCTGCCATAAACAGCATCATGAGTGAATCTCAAACACAGTTTGGAGTCAAAGAAATTAGACACAAAGAGAACACACTGTATGATTTTACATAAAGGTCAAAAACATAGAAAATATTCTATGGCAGTACAAGTCTTAGGTAAGCAGGCTTCCCTGGAGAGGAGGAGGCCATGGCTATTGGGAGGCAATAGTGGTTCTGTGTTGCTGTGAATGTTCTCTTTGTGGATCTGGGATGGAGAACATGACCTAGGTGTACACTTATTGTTTGTACTTTGTTCTCTATTATTATCCTTAAATAATAATGTTTCATTAAAAATAGCATTCATCTAGGTGTTTCTTTCCCTGACATAGCACTTAGCATTTCTTAGCACTTCTTTCCCCTGAAAAAATGAGGGAACAATGAGAATGCTGTGGAGCAGGACCTTACGGACTTCTCAGGACAGACCACGTCAGGTCCTCCACCTGCCTCTGTTTGTAGAAAAACCTAGCTAAAGAATTAATTTGAGCACAGAAATGAAAAAAATCAGAAACAAAGGAAAACAGTCAAATAGTCAAACAGTTTAGCCCTAAACAAACTGAAGGGCCTTTAGTTCCTTCTCATGGGCTATAGATAACATTCTGAGCCATATCTTTTGAGCTATTTTGCAGATACTGAAATCCTAAACAGGTGGTAGCAATAAATTACATGATGACCAGACTAGTGGGGCGCCATTTCCTTCTCCAGGGTATCTTCCCAACCCAGGAATCAAACCTGAGACTCTTGCAGGCAGGTTCTTTACCATCTGAGCCAACAGGGAAACTAATAATCTTCATCTTACACAATTCCAAGACCATCCTCAAGGAAATGGGAACAGATCGACACTAGAACTGATGATTAACTGTATTTCAAACAATAAAGGTGACACTGATCAGACCTATTTCAAGATGATTGTTGGAGCTAGCTGTGCTCTTCTGCAGGTGAACCGTCCCCGACTTCCACTTGTGCACTCCTGAAATTCCCATTTAAAACACTCACCCCTGATCAGCAAGGAGGAGCCTTGCTGATCTTTGTAATATTAGTCCTCTATCTCCCCCAGAACTGCTGGTTTCCTCAATAAAGCTGTCTTTAATTTTACCCCACACTTGTCTCTCAGTGTTGGATTCTTGACTAATCAGCAGCTGAAACCGGAGTTCAGTAACAAGATTAAACATTTCACTACAGAAATCTTTCTTTTTAAGCCTGTTTTCCCTTACTCTCTGCTCTGGGGACATTTCACTCCAGGAGCATCCTAAGTATAGTAACCCTTCCCTCTCTTACCTGAGCAGATCACAGAGGCCGTGTTGCCATGGGAACAGTCAGGAACACCCAGGGCAGTCACAGGGCATTTCCACAGGAAGGACTCAGTCCCTGAGCAGTGAAATCGGGCTTTCCAGAGCTGATCACTTCCTTCTGCTCCGTTTGGGGTGGAGATGGCGACTCCACAGCCGAGCTGACGACAGACAACATTGGCATTGGCCAGACTCCAGTGGGAGGCACAGAGTGCTCTCCATCGTCCAGAAATGTTCATCTCCACCTGCCCCTCACACTGAGAGGAGCCGTTTGTAACGAGCCGGACATCTGTGTACACTGATAGAAACAGACAGGATTTCAGAAAAATCTTATTTCTTTTTAACTTGAAGTGAGTGTACACAGAGGCTAAGTCTGACCTGCATCTCACCTGAACAGACAACCTGAACAGCTCCACTGTGGTGACAAGTGCCCCCTGGACAGGGCACTCTGGGGCACCACCAGAGCTCAGGCTCCTCCCCCTCACACCTGAACTCTTCAGCCCAGACCTGGCCATTGGACTCTCTGAAGGGTACTTGTCCCAGGACAGACACAGCCTTGCCACAGCCCAGCTCTGCACAGATGACCTGGGCAGTGGGGAGTGTGAAGTTTCCATCAGACACTGGGATCCAGGCTTCTCCAGAATGCACTTCTACTTGCCCTGAGCAGGGCCCATCTCCTCCAGCCAGACGCACAAATCCTAAGAGAAACAAAGAACAACAAACCCAGTGAGTGTTTATGAACCTGGCTTGACAATTGGAAACAACATCTCACAGGCAATGCTGGGAAAGCTTTTCTTTCCAGCAGTGGAATAAGAGGGGATAAGAAGAGAGAATTTCACTGTCATTGTCAAATTGCATTTTCATGAGCAAGTTTCTGAAGAGATATCCAGAAGGATTGCAGGGTCAGTTTGGAATGGTTGAATCCTGAGAATATATATTGGTTAGGAATGTTAATTCCTATCTGGGGGCTTGGAAACTTCAGGGCCCAAAGAAACTGCACTGGGGTAAACACTCAAACTTGAGTGCAGAGTTGAACTAACTAAGAGTGAAAAGAGATCATGGGATTCGAGAGGTTAGAGGCCTAAGAGCCAGAGAAGTTTAGAAGGTCATCCTGAAATTTCTGGGGCTAGAATTTGGGGCAGTTTTCTCTGAGCCAATATTCTAGTCACTGGGGATGGGAACATCATCTGGGCTGGATCTGAGTGCAGGCATTAGGTCACAATTAGGTAACCTAACTGTGAAAGAAGTTGTCCACAGATAAGCTTGGAAATGATGAAAGCTCAGAGAGTCATAGGAGAGGGAGGGAATGGTCCTAGCCATCTTTTTAAAAACCTAGGATTTATGGAGAAGGAAATGGCAACCCACTCCAGTGTTCCTGCCTGGAGAATCCCAGGGATGGGGGAGCCTGGTGGGCTGCCCTCTATGGGGTCGCACAGAATCGGACACAACAGGAGCAACTTAGCAGCATGAACACACCTGAGAGAAAGTGAAGTCTCAATGGGATTGTGCAAGACAACTGAGTTAGTTGATTACTTCATCCTAGACATAAGATTCTTAGCAAATGTGAAGGAGTGATGAAAATTTAATGTATTCTAACCCTATCTATATGCCAACTGCATATTCTTTTCCCTTTTGGATTTCTGAGATAAGAAGCCAGCAAGCTACGAAAAAGGAGAGTGAGAGGAAGATAGCAGAGAGCAAACAAGCCGTATATATCTTAGAGATGTCTAAATTGCAAAAGCCTCAATAGTGTTGAAACATAGATTTGGAAACCAAATACTTGTTCAACAAGATTTTAACACCTTTTACCCCCTTGTGCTTCCCCCATTTGCCACCTAACACTGCTATCTTTTCCCAATTCCCCCAATGTAGAAAAGAAGAAATGATCTTAAGAGCTACAAATAGATGGAAAGGACGCTCCAAAAGGGAAGAACTTCTGTAGGGAGTGAGGTGGGGTGAGTGGTAGGTTAAATGGGGAGTGGATGGAGTATGAGAGAGAGACCAAGTAAATGATCATGATCATGATTTCATCCTTCAGGGACCATATTTGGACACAGAAAAGGTAATCCTATGGGAAAAAAAAACAAACCTGCATATCATAAAGAACAATTTTTAAAATAATTTGCCTGGTTTCTGAGTGTGCTCATGGTTATGTACGTAATGGTGGAATTTGTCCTGGTCAAGGACAAAGTATGTGAACTTTGAAGTCTCAAAAGAATGATATAACAAAATAAAAATCTACTATAGAGAACAGGAGAGAACAGAAGAGACACCACAGAAATTAAAGAATTGAAGGATTAGCTTGACCACTGATATAAGAATGAATGATGAGGGAGAGGATGAACTGCTTGAGTTTTATTATTTATCCATTTCCATCTCTGGAGAGAGGCCCAGGTCAGGACCCCTAAGCCTCCTCTGGCAGGGAGTTTGGTCACAGGCTACACATTCTAATTAAAGCATTTTTATTTAACTGGTTGTTTTTGTTGCTCAGTTACTCAGTAGTGTCCGACTCTTTGTGACCCCATGGACTGCAGCACTCCAGGCTTCCCTGTCCTTAACTATCTCCCTGAGTTTATTCAAACTCATGTCCATTGAGTCAGTGATGCCATCCAACCATCTCATCCTCTGTCATCCCCTTCTTCTCCGGTCTTCAATCTTTCCCAGCCTCAGAGTCTTTTCCAATGTGTCATTTCTTCTTATCATGTGGCCAAAGTATTGGAGTTTCAGCTCCAGCATAACTCAGCTTCCAATGAGTTATTCAGGGTTGATTTCCTTTAGGACTGACTGATTTGATCTCCTTGCTGTCCAAGGGGCTCTCCAGAGTCTTCTCCAGCACCACAGTTCAAAAGCATCAATTCTTCAGCTCTCAGCCTTCTATATGATCCAACTCTCACATCCATACATAACTATGGGAAAAATTAAAAAAAAAAAAACATAGCTTTGACTTATACGGACATTTGTCACAAAGTAATGTCTCTGCTTTTTAGCATGCTGTCTAGGTTTGTTGTAGCTTTTCTTCCAAGGAGCAAGCGTCTTTTAATTTCATGGCTGCAGTCACAGTCTGCAGTGATTTTGGAGCCCAAGAAAATAAAGTCTGTTGCTTTTTCTGTTTTTCCTCATCTCTTTGCCATGAAGTGAGGGGACTGGATGCCATGATATTAGTTTTTTGAATGTGGAGTTTCAAGCCAGCTTTTTCACTCTTCTCTTCCATTTTCATCAAGAGGCTCTCCTCTGTTCCTCTTTACTTTCTGCCATTAGGGTGGTGTATCTGCATATCAGAGGTTATTGATATTGTTATAGTCTATGGGATTAAAAATTTAGAAAGAACAAGAAAAAGGTATGTCTTGTATTCTGTTTTATATACCCTGATACATGTGAAATATTCAAATATATGCCAAATACTCAATAAAGTCTTATAATATCAGGATAGAGACTTCTGAGATATCGTATATCTTTTTATTTCCTACTTGATTTTAGAATTTACCTGGAAGAATAAGTATGTGATAGTTCCAAGAAAATTATTAAATAGAAGGCCAATGTGAGTAAAGATATTAAATATAGTAAAGACATATCTTTGTCTGGTCTCTTGCTGTGTACACATCCTGTGTCCTTAGGCACACGTAGCATCCTTCACACCACACTTGGCCCCTCAGTGCTGCTCAGAGAACCTCACACTTGCCTTCATCAGCTCCCATTGCCATTCTCCTTCCTCCCAACTACTATAAAACCTTTTCCACCTTCTTCAAAAATTATATTTGTCCACTTACTCCAAATAAGCCCCCAAAGGCAATTCTCTTGTATCACTGAAGTCATCAAATATAAACTATATAATCTTTTAACATAAAGCACAGAAATTCAAGTTTTATTACCTCCACCTTTGACTTGTCAGTGCATGGCTAAGTCTTCCTCCACAGTTTGCATTCATACAGATATTTTAAAGGAAAAATTTGACAGAGAGACTTTTCTAGTAACAATGGAAGAATATATGACTCAGAGCATTCCATAAGCAATTCTCTACCATCAAAGAACTATGAATATTTATCTCTAAATTTGCAAAGGAAACTTGAAATCTTGCACAAATCCATAAGAATCTCTGATCTGTTAAATGATAACCCCTGTAGGGATACCCTCTATACATGTAAATGATATCCTCCTATAGTAGGAGTAGCCTCCACTCATACTAACCTAGTGCAAAATAATGTCTCACACTGTCTGTATAGAAAAAACTCCACCCAAGAAAGTACATCCTCATTTTTTGTCCCTCCCTCTCATAGCCTTCATGTGCAAAGGGGGTGTGTATGTGGCTGTTAGCAAATGTTTCACTCTTACAAAAAGTGAATTATGAAAAAAAAATGATGAGGATTTATTTTAATGGGGAGAATAAATAAAGCTAATTTAGTGTCAGGTAAGACCGCTGAAGAAGAGAAGAATAGCAGAGACTTGTAAGAGGAAAGTGTATGAAGCTCATAGCTCACAGCTACAGGGCACTCGGGGAGGATGGGTAGTTGTCTCAGTCCTCTCTAGACCACCTGTCCCCTATTGTCCCTCTGATCAGACACCAGCTTTCTTGGAACTTTCCATTCTCCCAGCTGGTGGGCAATGAACTGACCATACCTGAGCAGATGACTCCGGCATCCAGGCTATGATCGCAATAGTGCTTCCCCCAGGCCCAGGAAGGGCACCTCCACACGTGGGACTCCTTTCCTGTGCACTTCACGTTGCCCAGCCATATGGGCCCTGATCCCGCCCCAAAGGAAGAAGAGAGTGGCATCGAGGGCTTCTCCACAGCCCAGCTGTCTGCACACCACGCGGGCATTGTTTATGCTCCAGTTGTAATCACAGATGGTGCCCCAGGAGCCCTGGTTAAGGATCTCCACTCTTCCGGCGCAGGGACCGCCCCCGTCCACCAGGCGGAGCTGTCTGCTGTCTGAGGAGAGAGAAATGGGACACGGGAAGTTGACCTGGAGAATGAGAAGGGTCTACTGTCCTTTGGGACCCTCACCTGAGCAGTAGGAGGCGCTCTCCTCTGAGGCTGCAGACTCTGCTGGTTCTGATATGGAGTCTTCGCCCTCGTGCAGAAGGCAATGGCAACCCACTCCAGTACTCTTGCCTGTACAATCCCATGGACAGAGGAGCCTGGTAGGCTGCAGCCCATAGGTCGCTAAGAGTCGGACACGACTGAAGCGACTTGGCAGCAGCAGCAGCAGCATTGCACTGGGGCAGCAGCTGGGTCTGGTGTCTTACAGCAGTGGCAAGAGAATTAATAAGGCTGAAAAGTAGGAGGAAAGGTTAAAGAAAAAGGTAGGTAAAGAAAGGTTAAACAATGTCTGTCAGTGCTTCACATTAAGTAGATAATGAAGTAGAGAATTAAACCTAAAATTTTCCACTTCCAAGGAGAATGGAGTTCACAGCAGGCCAATGTGTCTTGTTGGGTCTTTCTGGATACAACTTTAAAAGCTGGAAAATGTTTTTTAAGAAACAGTAAATGTATTCGACATTTGTTAACAACATGGACTAAATATGCTAAAATTCTAAAGAGTGGAGATTATTTCAATGTTAGTCCAGGATCTGTAGCTTCTTTTTCTCTGTGGGAATTTGCCAATTCATTGCATAATTTAATGATTCAGAATCTGGGCTCGGACAAGCAGAGGACTACCGCTGTGACAGGAAGCCAGCATAATCTGGGGGTACCTGGTGCTGCAGAGGCAAAACTAGAGTCTTGAGAGCCTCTCTCACACAGCAGGCTTTCTCTTCAAACTTTTGCCCAGTATATAAGCTAGAAGGGCAGGAAGCTAGAGAACTATATAAAAAGACTTGGAAAGCGGAGTCTTTTTCATCATTTTGGGTACTTTGCTACCAAAGACTATAGGCTCTGAACTGAAATCTCTGAAAGCCTATGTCACAGGGACAGAGAAATCAGAGGTGGACTGAGTGCTACCAAGACTGCAACCCATACTTGTTACAGCTCAGGTTTAGGTCACATTTAGATGTTTGGTTTATACGCACCCCTTCCCCCTACCTGCCTAGGAAAACAAAGGGTAAGTCCTTTCAGGTGTTAGAAAATGTATCAGGAGTATCTTACTTTTTCATATATAATTTATAGCATCCAATGAAAAATGGCATGACATTTGACAAGCTAGGAGAGCATGACAAATGACCAAAGTGGAAAAGATGAGAGAATGCAGAGACACCTGTGATAGAAATGCTGGGCTCAGCAGACGAGGGTTTTAACTGCAATCAATGTATTTAGGGGAAAGAGAGAAGAAGAGAATAAACAGGTAAAAAGATGAAAAAAATAACAAATAATCATAAACAAATAAAAATGTCTAAGGAACTATTGCCAACCTAAAATAAAATAGCTAGGTTTAAAAAGTGAATGAATAAGTTAAAAGAATTTTATATAGAACTTAGAGTATAATGATTTAGAGGAGTCCTAAAGATGAGAGATGAGAAAGAGAAGAAAGAGGAGGAGCAGAGGGAGAAGAGATAAGAGACAGAGGGACAGAACTGCAGAAGTAATATCTGAAGATATAGCAATAGAGAATCTCTTTAAAAAATGAATGGAGGAGTATGAAAACCCCACTCCTAGTAACACTGCTGAAAATCAAAAGGAAAAAGGAAAATCTGGAATAATAACAGATTTATTTCATACAAAAGGAGGGAAAAAGAGGAGACAAAAGGAACATAAAGCAGGGGGATCAATTAAAAACAAATGGCAGATACCAACATGTCAATATCAGTAACTGCATTTACAGTAAATGGATTAAGATAAAACAAAATTAACACAAATGTTACTTGCAAAATGCCCACCTTATATTATGAAAGCAAAGAACAGTTGAAAGTAAAATGATGGAAAAGATGTACTACCTGTAACAAAACTGGAGTAGCTATATCAATGTCCCAGAAAGTAGACTTTAAGCCAAGATACCCTAATTGAATTAGAGGGAATTTTCATGATTTATAATGAGATGCACCCTTAATAAAGATATTTTAGACAACAAAATTCAAGAAAGGTAACAGAAAATAACTTTGAAACATACTTGACAGAGTGAAAAGAAGAAATAGACAAAATCACAATCAAATGGGGGATTATTACCATATCTTTTTCAATAGCACGGAGACCAAACAGACAAAAAAACAAAGAATACAGTAGATGAACAACAACACAATCAGCACATTTAACTAAGTAACACATAGAGCAATGCACCCAACAATGCAAGAGTTCACATTACTGTAAACTTTTACCAAAATGACCACATAATAGGACAAAATCTTTCACTCTTTGAATTCATACTTTGAATATTTGAATTCATACTTTAATTCATACTTTTAATATTTACTCTGACCACAGTGGAATAAATTTAAGAACTAATAAGAAAAGATTTATAGCCACCTCTAGTTGGGGAAATTCAGCAAGATCCTTCCAAAAACACCCGAGTCTGGGAATAAATTTAAAACTTAAAAAATACTGTGACATAATGATAATAAACACAAAATAATGGTATGGTAAATTCTTCTAGTGAAACTCAAGTAGTGCCTAAGGGAAGTTTATACCCTAGGTTTAGAGAAGAGGAAAGACTGAAAGTGAAAAAAGTAAGCTTCCAACTAAGAAACTAGATGAGAAAGTCTAAAGAATGTTGCGGTTAATTTTAAAAGGAACAAAAATTAATGGAAAAGAAGGTAAGCATAAGATAGAAAATATAGAAGAAAACCTTTAATCGTGGCTCACTGAAAAGTGATGAACACTGAGCAATACTAACGCAGAGCAGAGAGAAAATGAAGCTGACAACAGCAAGAATGAAAAGGGACATCAGCACAGAGCATACAGATGTTCTGCTCATAGTTTTGGGCTGTTGTTTGTTTGTTTCTGGCTGTGCTGTGGCTCATGGGATCATAGTTCCCAGGTCAGGGATTGAACCTGGAGCCATGACAGTGAAAGCCCAGAGATTTAACCCCTGGATTACACAGTTTTATTAGTATAATTTATACATTTAATGTGGATAAGTACACATAAGGTGTCAGTTTCTCCACAGCCTTGCCGACACTAAGTATCTTTAAAAAAAAAAGACAAAACAGTCACTCTGACATGTGTGAGATGATATCTCTTTGTGGTTTTAATTTACATTTCCCTGATGATTGACAATGTCAAGCATTTTTTCATATACCTATTGCCATTTGTATGTCTTCTTTAGAGCAATGTCTATTCAAGCCCTTGGCCAATTTTTTAATTGAGTTATTAGGTTTTAAGTTTGTTGGTTTTTTTTCTCTTAAGTTATAGGAGTTTCTTATTATTTTTGGAAATTAATACCTTATATAATTTGTGCTAGCTTGCTTTTTCACTCTGTTGATTTTTCCTTTGGTTTGTGCAAGCTTTTAGTTTGATATATTCCCACTTGTCTATTTTTGCTTCGTTGCCTGTACTTTTGATGTCATATCCATGAACTCATGAAACCATGTGCTTTCATTTTGTGATGGAAAATGTAATTCCTATCTGGTGATGATGTTACATCATCACACATAGTAAAATAAATTCAGATAAATAAATAAATTTGAAATTAGGTTTGAATATTCTTTAGTGGAACTATAAAATTGTTTGCAGAAAATAAAACTTGATTCAATGTTATTTTGAGATTTAAAAAATGGCATTTGAAACACTGCACTAAAGGCAGAAGTCAAAAAAGCAAAACATTACAGATTTGACCACATAACCCACCCATACACACATACAACCTTAAAAATATATGTAAAATATGGGGAAAACCTTACAAAAATATTTAAGAAAGACAGTAAGTGATGTTTGTCTATAAAGAGTTTCTATGAATAAATAAGAAATTTTAAAACATTCTAGAGAAAAATATTGTCATGAAAGATATCTTAAGACAGAAATATAGGAAAGAAGATAATATTTTTGTATATAGTGTTTGTGAAAGTCACTCAGTTATGTCTAACTCTTTGCAACCCCATGGATTATAAAGTCCATGGAATTCTCCAGGCAAGAATCCTGGAGTGGGTAGCCATCCCCTTCTCCAGGGAGTCTTCCCAACCCAGGGATCAAACCCAGGTCTCCCACATTGCAGGCAGGTTCTTTATGAGCTGAGTCACAAGGGAAGCCCAAGAATAGTGTAGTGAGTAGCCTATCCTTCTCCAGCGGATTTTCCAGACTCAGGAATCAAACCAGGGTCTCCTGCATGGCAGGCGGATTCTTTACCAGTTGACCTACCAGGGAAGCCCTTATGTGGATAAAAAGCCACGAGGCTATGACGAAAATTATACTCTCTTTTAAAATTAAGTATTTATTTCATTGTGCTGGGTTTTAGTTGCAGCATGCAAATTCTTACTTGTGGGATCATAAGAGAAAAAAATTGTAACTGATGTGGTGATGGATATTACTGTATGTGTGGTGATTTACCAATATGTACAAATACATAAACACTATGTTTTATACTTAGAACTAATATATGTTACAAGAATTACATCTCAATTAAAAATTTTAACAAACAAGATTGGAATATGTGTATTAAATTAGTTTCATTCTTACCTCATTTAAGCTTCTCTGGTGGCTCAGACAGTAAAGAATCTGACTGCAGTATAGGAGATACTGATTTTCATACCTGGGTCAGGATGACCCCCTGGAGAAGGGAATGGTAACCCATTCCAGCGTTCTTGCCTGGAGAATCCCAAGGACAGAGGAGCCTGGCAGGCAACAGTCCATGTGGTCACAAAGAGCACAACTGAGCAACTAACATTTTCACTTTATATCATTTTGTGAACCTAAATTAAACTCATCACTTAGATTTTAAAATAGCAAATCTCACTGCATCCTACAGGGTTGGGACAGACACATAGAAACAGTCACCTGCACACGCGATATAGGCTTCCTCCTTGGGAGAGCATGAAGTGTAATTCCAAGGGTCAGAAGGACACTGCCAGAGAGAGGTGTCAGTTTTCCGACACTGGATTCCATCCACCCACCGGGGTCTAGAACCTTCTCTAAGAGCAACAGAGGAGTTGAGGGTTCCACTGTCCCCACAGCCAAGCTGTCTGCAGATCACGGACACGGTGATGTCTTCCATGGGGTTGCGGCAGACACTGCCCCAGGTCCCGTTGTAGAAAACTTCCAGCCACCCAGCACACTGCTGGTCCTCGCTCACCATCCTGAGGGCCAGGAACTCTAAGGTTGAAAATGAGGAGACAGGACACAGTGAGAGCTTTGCTGCATGTTCTAGGTTTTCCTTTCTTCTAGAAATGGTGAACAGTCATCTCTGACCTTGCTCAAGAGATACCCACTAGATGACAAGATGGACATCGCCTCCCTTTAACTGACTTTGTCCATTTGTGTCTGTCTTTCTATTTCTACCACAATGGTGCAGTGGATATGAACGGAGAGGAAGACCAAACTGCATGGGTGCTAGTCAGGGAGGGGCAGCTGAATACTGCTTCCTGACGAAAGAGTATGTCAAAGGGATGTGATGTGGATATTAGGGAGATAGGGATAATAATCCAAAATGTCCACATCCCAATCTCTGAAACCTGTGAATATGTTACCATACCTGACAAGAGGGATTTACAGATGTAAGGACAGATTTACTAATTTACAGATGTAAGGACCTCGGGATGGCGAGATGATGTATTGACAATATGAGCCCAGTCTAGTCACATCCTTAGACGCACTATCCTTAAACGTGGAATACTTCTCTTAGCTCCGGCTGGAAAGAGAGGCGTGATACTGGATAATGATTGGAGGCCTGCAGCATTGCTGGTCTCATAATGGGTGAAGGGTGCAGTGAAGGAAGGAATGTAGGTAGTTTCAAGAAGTTTGAAAAGACAAGAAACAGATTCTCCCCTAGAGCCACAAAAGTGATGCAGCCCTGCTGAAGCCTTGATCCCAGTGCGAGCCGCAAAAGTGATGCAGCCCTGCTGAAGCCTTGATCCCAGCGCAGTGAGATCCCTGCTGAACATCTAAGCTAGAGAAGAGTAAGGAAATAAAGATATGCTGTTTTGAAGCAATGACTGGTAAATTGTTAAGGAAGCAAACAAAAACTAGTACCGTGGGTTGAAATTTTTCGTATGCAACTGGAGAGAGAGCCCTGCTTTCAAGAAAAACTGTGACATAAGGCTCTGCCATGAAACACTGCTGAGAAAAATGGACCAGAACCTCAGCTGCTACAGAAGGAAGTGAAAGCACCTCGTCTTCACATCTGCTGGAAAGACAGGCTCCATGGGAGGAAGCCTCCTTCTCTGGTCCTTTCAGCATCTCTCCCTCAGGGATCAGACCCCGTCCTCCAGGGCCCCACCCCCTCCCCCAGCCTGTGGACAGTGTGCAGCGCAGACCTGAGCAGATGACCCCCCGCGTCCTGCTTGTGTCTGCAGTCGTGCCGCCCCCAGCCGTGGGAAGGGCACCTCCACACGCGGGACTCCTTTCCTGTGCAGTTCAGGTCATCCAGCCAGATGGGCCCTGATCCCGCCCCAAAGTGAGCAGACCCCGTGGCATTGAGGGCTTCTCCACAGCCCAGCTGCCTGCACACCACGCGGGCATCGTCCAGGTCCCAGCCGTCATCACAGATGGTGCCCCAGGAGCCCTGCTCAAGGATCTCCACTCTCCCGGCGCAGGGACCGCCCCCGTCCACCAGGCGGAGCTGCCTGCTGTCTGAGGAGAGAGAAATGGGACAATGGGGCGGCGACTCCAAGGGTTGAGAAGGGTCTTCTGTCCTGTGGGACCCTCACCTGAGCAGTAGGGGGCGCTCTCCACTGAGGCCGCAGAGCCTGCTGGTTCCACCATAGAGTCGTTGCACGGGGGCAGCACCTGGGTCTGGTTTCCTGAAGAAACAACAGTGATCAGAATTCTGGACGGGAAGAAGAACACGGAACTGAATTAAGGAAAATAATGACCTACTGATGGAGTCTAAGATGAGAGCTGTGACCCTGCAGTAAAGTTATCATACTCTTAGTGTTCACCTTCTCCCTGGAGAGTTCTGTTTCTGACGGTACCACAATTTCTGTTTTAACCCAAGTGTTGCTGTAAGAATGAGTTAAGTAAGTTGTATCCCTAAATTTATCCCTGTGCTGTGCTTAGTCGCTCAGTCATGTCCAACTCTTTGTAACCCCTTGAACTGTAGCGCACAAGTATCCTCTGCCCATAGGATTTTTCAGGCAAGAATATTGGAGTGGGTTGCCAAGCCCTCCTCCAGGGGATCTTCCCAACCCAGAGATCAAACCCAGGTCTTCCACACTGCAGGTGGATTTTTACCGTCTGAGCCACCAGGGAAGCCCAAATCTATCCCTAAGTAAAAGCAAAATAAAATTCTTTCTGAAGGATCTCTACAATTTCTTCAATGTGTATCTTTAAGACAAACATATAAAATAGATCTCATGAAAAACAGAAAGGAAAAAGGAGACATTAGAAAGAAGTTCCCAGGATTTTCAGCTGCTAGAGTTACCTGATGAGAATATATATAGCCATGGTTAAAGTGCTTATGGAATTAATTGACAAAATGTGTATCTTTGCAGAGAAATGATAACAAAAGCCAAATACTTCTAGAGCTGAAAAACTTGCTAGCTGAAATTAAGAACTAAAGAATAAGTGTAGCCGCACATTAGCTCAGATTAAAGCTGAAACATCAAAATGCAAAATCAGAGGATATTCTTCAATTAATTCAGGTCACATAGCAAGAGTTCTGGCTATACTGTTGTATGGCAGTTTTCCAAAAAACTTGGCTCACTTCAGTTCAGTCCCTCAGTCATGTCCAACACTTTGTGACCCAATTAACTGCAGCTTGCCAGGCTTTCCTGTTCATCATCAACTTCTGGAGCTTGCTCAAACTCATGTCCATCAAGTCGGTGATGCCATCCAATCATCTCATCCTCTGTCATCCTCTTTTCCTCTTGCCCTCAATCTTTCCCAGCATCAGGGTCTTTTCCAATGAGTCAGCTCTTCTCATCAGGTGGCCAAACTATTGAAGATTCAGCTTCAGTATCAGTCCTTCCAATGAATATTCAGGACTAATTTCCATTAGGATCCACTGGTTTGATCTCCTTGCAGCCCAGGGGACTCTCAAGGGTCTTCAACACCACAGTTCAAAAGCATCAGTTCTTCAGTGCTCAACTTTCTTTATGGTCCAACTCTTACATCCATACATAACTACTGCAAGAATCACAGCTTTGACTAGATGGACCTTTGTCAGCAAAGTAATGTGTCTGCTTTTTAATATGCTGTCTAGGTTGGTCATAACTTTTCTTCCAAGGAGCAAGCATCATTTAATTTCATGGCTGCAGTCAACATCTGCAGTGATTTTGGAGCCCAAGAAAATAGTCTGTCACTGTTTCCATTGTTTCCTCATCTATTTGCCATGAAATGATGGGACTGGATACCATGATCTTTGTTTTTTGAATGTTGAGTTTTAAGACAGCATTTTCACTCTCCTCTTTCACTTTCATCAAGAGGCTCTTTAGTTCCTGTTCACTTTCTGCCATAAGGGTGGTGTCATCAGCATATCTGAGATTATTGATATTTCTCCTGACAATCTTGATTCCAGCTTGGGCTTCATCCAACCCAGTATTTCACCTGATGTACTCTGCATATCAGTTAAATAAGCAGGGTGACTATATACAGTCTTGACGTACTCCTTTCCCAATTTGGAAACAGTCTGTTGTTCCATGTTCAGTTCTCACAGTTGCTTCTTGACCTGCACACAGATTTATCAGGAGGCAGGTAGGTGGTCTAGTATTTCCATTTCTTTAAGAATTTTCCACATCTTGTTGTGATCCACAAAGTCAAAGCCTTTGGCGTAGTCAATAAAGCAGAAGTAGAGGTTTTTCTGGAACTCTCTTGCTTTTTCTGTGATCCAACAGATGTTGGCAATTTGATCAATATGAAAAGGTAAAACTTAGTAGCGGAAGAAAAAAATGTACTTAATTTTGCTTATGACTTTCGGTCATTAATCAGGAAAAAACTCAGTTTGGCAGTCTTTCAGTGCTGCAATTAGATGTCTCCTAGAGCTGAAGTCATTTAAAGACTTGACTGAACTCTGGTTCTGTAAGGAAATTCCCAGAACTGTTCTAAGGATAAAGGAACATCATGTCTTCAACTGAATTTAGAAAGAACTTACATGTTCAGGAAGAAATGGGGCAAAAGGGGAACAGAGAAGAAAGGACACACACACACACACACACACACATACACACAGATTAAAGCAAAATATTGATACTAACATTTAGAAACCCAGGTAAAGGTCATAAAGGAATTTTTATATTGATTTCCCAACATTTTTATGTCTCAACATACATCAAAATTGAAAACATTAAAAGATGAAAACAAGTCAAAGAGAATTCGTTACCAGGACACTTTCACAAAAATACTCATAACATCAAAAATAAAATACCTAGAAGTCCTAGTAGAAGATGGGGAAAATCTCTGAAATTCAGGATCTAACCAAATGGAGGGATGTACTATGGCAGTGATTTGGAAAACTCAACATTGTCAATGCCAATCATCCTCAAATTTCTATGTCTGCTCTCAAATTTTTAAATCTAATCTCAATGATACCCTTAAGCTTTTCTTTTGGTGAAAATGACAAGCTGACTTCTAAATTCATACAAAATACAAGCAACCAAAAATGAACAGCACAGTTGGAAAGAAAAGCAATGATATTAGAGGAGTTAATATAAAGTAACTGTTGTAAATTATTCAGACTAACTACAAAGTTTGAAATTCAGGGAGATAGTGAAGGACAGAGAAGCCTGGTGTACTGTAGTCCATGGGGTCACAAAGAGTCAGACATGACTTAGCGATTGAACAACAACTACGAAGTTATGATAATTTAAGAAAATGCAGTATTTGTGCAAGGATAGACAAATGACAACATGGAACAGAATCGAGAGTCTCAAATAGGACAGACATACTTGCCTTTCTGTTTATGACGAAGGCAGCACTGCAGTGGGGAAGAATCTTTTCAGAAAAAGATTCTGAGTCAATTGGATGTCCATATGAAACCTGACCCTTATCTTACACAGATATCAATCCCAGAAGGAATGCACAATAATATGCGAGAAAAATGATACAATTTCCATAAGATACTCTTAGAGAATGTTTGTAAGATCTTTGAGTAGACGGCAGCCCATCAGGGCTAAGAGTATCTTGTGGAAATCGTATCATTTTTCTCTTGCCTATTATTGTGCATTCCTTCTGGGACTGATATCTGTGTAAGATAAGGGTCAGGTTTCATATGGACATCCAACTGACTCAGAATCTTTTTCTGAAAAGATTCTTCCCCACTGCAGTGCTGCCTTCGTCATAAACAGAAGGGCAAGTATGTCTATCCTATTTGAGAGGAGCCATTTCCTTCTCCAATGCATGAAAATAAAAAGTGAAACTGAAGTCCCTCAGTCGTCTCCGACTCTTAACAACCCATGGACTGCAGCCTACCAGGCTCCCCCATCCATGGGATTTTCCAGACAAAAATACTGAAGTGGGTTACCATTTCCTTGTCCTTTAAAGAACATAAGAAGCATTAAATGTACAGAAGAATGTTGGTAAGTTATATTTACATAAGAAATGAGTTCATCAAAGGACACCATTTGACTAAGAAACTGAAAGACCAAGAGTTCAACATGGAAAATAAGTAACACATATTTGCATCGAAAGACATTGTCATGGTAAGTTGTAGTATCATATTTGTAATAGTCAAAAACTGGAAATAACTCAGATCTATACTCTCAGTAGAATTGATCATTACATGGCCATGTGATCATTCAAAGCATACTCTACAGTAATGAAAAAAAATAAAAATAAAGTGCTACAATATACAACATCATGTGTGAATCCCAAACATAATTTTGAGTCTTCGAAATTAGATGCAAAAGATGAAACATATGGCATCATTTTACATAAAGTTCAAACATTGATAAAACTTTCTATGTCAGTAGAAGCTAGGTAAACGTTTTTGGGTTTTTTTGTTTTTGTTTTTTGTTTTGTTTTGTTTTGTTTTTTTCCTGTTAAGGAGGGAAGACACAGAGACCTGGGACAACAGTCACTGTGGTGCTGGCGACATTCCCTTTGCTGCTCTGGCCTAGGGTTCATACTGAGGTCTATACTTACTGCTCCTACATTGTTTTCTATGATTACACATAAGCAACAATGTTGCTTTAAAAATATATTATTCCCCTATACACCATCCCCATGGAAAAGAAATGCAAAAAGCACAATGGCTGTCTGGGGAGGCCTTCCAAATAGCTGTGAAAAGAAGAGAGGCAAAAGCAAAGGAGAAAAAGAAACATATAAGCATCTGAATGCAGAGTTCCAAAGAATAGCAAGAAGAGATAAGAGAGCCTTCTTTAGCAATCAATGCAAAGAAATAGAGGAAAAGAATAGAATGGGACAGACTAGAGATCTCTTCAAGAAAATTAGAGATATCAAGGGAACATTTCATGCAAAGATGGGATCAATAAAGGACAGAAATGGTCTGGACCTGACAGAAGCAGAAGATATTAAGAAGAGGTGGCAAGAATACACGGAAGAACTGTACAAAAAAGATCTTCATGATCAAGATAATCATGATGATGTGATCACTCATCTAGAGCCAGACATCTTGGAATGTGAAGTCAAGTGGGCTGTAGAAAGTATCACTATGAACAAAGCTAGTGGAGGTGATGGAATTCCAGTTGAGCTGTTTCAAATGCTGAGAGATGATGCTGTGAAAGTGCTACACTCAATATGCCAACACATTTGGAAAACTCAGCAGTGGCCACAGGACTGGAAAAGGTCAGTTTTCATTCCAATTCCAAAGAAAGGCAATGCCAAAGAATGCTCAAACTACCACACAATTGCACTCATCTCACATGCTAGTAAAGTAATGCTCAAAATTCTCCAAGCCAGGCTTCAGCAATACGTGAACCGTGAACTTCCTGATGTTCAAGCTGGTTTTAGAAAAGGCAGAGGAACCAGAGATCAAATTGCCAACATCCACTGGATCACTGAAAAAGCAAGAGAGGTCCAGAAAAATATCTATTTATGGTTTATTGACTATGCCAAAGCCTTTGACTGTGTGGATCACAAGAAACTTTGGAAAATTCTGAAAGAGATGGGAATACCAGACCACCTGATCTGCCTCTTGAGAAATCTGTATGCAGGTCAGGAAGCAACAGTTAGAACTGGACATGGAACAACGGACTAGTTCCAAATAGGAAAAGGAGTACGTCAAAGCTGTATACTGTCACCCTGCTTATTTAAATTATATGCAGAGTACATCGTGAGAAACGCTGGACTGGAAGAAACACAAGCTGGAATCAAGATTGCCAGGAGAAATATCAATAACCTCAGATATGCAGATGACACCACCCTTTTGGCAGAAAGTGAAGAGGAACTAAAAAGCCTCTTGATGAAAGTGAAAGAGGAGAGTGAAAAAGTTGGCTTAAAGCTCAACATTCGGAAAACGAAGATCATGGCATCCGGTCGCATCACTTTATGGGAAATAGATGGGGAAACAGTGGAAACAGTGTTAGACTTTATTTTGGGGGCTCCAAAATCACTGCAGATGGTGACTGCAGCCATGAAATTAGAAGACACTTACTCCTTGGAAGAAAAGTTATGACCAACTTAGATAGCATATTCAAAAGCAGAGACATTACTTTGCCGACTAAGGTCCGTCTAGTCAAGGCTATGGTTTTTCCTGTGGTCATGTATGGATGTGAGAGTTGGACTGTGAAGAAGGCTGAGCGCCAAAAAATTGATGCTTTTGAACTGTGGTGTTGGAGAAGACTCTTGAGAGTCCCTTGGACTGCAAGGAGATCTAACCAGTCCATTCTGAAGGAGATCAGCGCTGGGATTTCTTTGGAAGGAATGATGCTAAAGCTGAAATTTAAGTACTTTGGCCACCTCATGCGAAGAGTTGACTCATTGGAAAAGACTCTGATGCTGTGAGGGATTGGGGGCAGGAGGAGAAGGGGATGACCAAGAATGAGATGGCTGGACGGCATCACCAACTCGATGGACGTGAGTCTGAGTGAACTCCAAGAGATGGTGATGAACAGGGAGGCCTGGCGTGCTGCGATTCATGGGGTCGCAAAGAGTCGGACACGACTGAGCAACTGAACTGAACTGGACTGAACTGAACACACTTCTTGCCCTGACCTGAAAAATGAATGAACAATGAGAAGATCCATATTTCACCACAAAATCTCTGACTTTGAAGTCCATTTAACCTCACTCTCTACTCTTGGAGACATTTCACTCCAGGAGCATCTTGAATATAAGTAGTCCTTCCCTCTCTCTTACCTGAGCAGATCACAGAGGCCGTGTTGCCATGGGAACAGTCAGGACCACCCAGGGCAGTCACAGGACAACTCCACAGGAAGGACTCAGCCCCCGAGCAGTGAAATCTGGCAGTTAGGATCTGACCACCTCCTTCCACCAAGTGTGGTCCTCCGGGGGTGGAGATGGCGACTCCACAGCCAAGCTGACGACAGACGACATTGGCATTGGCCAGACTCCAGTGGGAGGCACAGAGTGCTCTCCATCGTCCAGAAATGTTTATCTCCACCTGCCCCTCACACTGAGAGGAGCCGTTTGTCATGAGCCGGACTTCTGAGTATGCTGGTAGAAGAAGACAGAGATTCAGCAAAATCTCATGACTTTCTCACCTGAACAGAGTGTTCACAGAGGTGAAAGGCCTGACCCGCATCTTACCTGAACAGACAACCTGAGCAGCTCCACTGTGGTGACAAGTGCCCCCTGGACAGGGCACTCTGGGGCAGACCCAGAGCTCAGGCTCCTCCCCTCACACCTGAACTCTTCAGCCCAGACCTGGCCATCAGACTCTCTGAAGAGCTCATGTCCCTGGACAGACACAGCCTTGCCACACCCCAGCTCTGCACAGATGACCTGGGCAGTGGGGAGTGTGAAGTTCCCATCAGACACTGGGATCCAAGCTTCTCCAGAATGCACTTCTACTCGCCCTGAGCAGGGTCCATCCCCTCCAGCCAGACGCACAAATCCTAAGAGGAAACAACAACAAAACCAGTGAGTGTTCATGGTACCGACTTGGCAACTGGAAACCACACGTCATAGGCAACGGAGTGAAAGTTTTTCTTTTTAGGAGTGGACCATGTAGACAGTCTTTGACAGCTAGTGTCCTAACTGAATTTTCATGAGCAGGTTTCTGAAGAGAAATCTGGGAGGATTACAAGGTCAGTTTGGAATGGTTGAATCCCAAGAACATACACCTTGAGACTGGTTAGAAATGTGAATTCCTTGGTCTAGGAGCCTGGAAACTACAGAGCCCAATTCAGATTATTGGAATGGCTGAATACTGGGAACACGTGTCTTAGCACTGGTTGCAGAAGTGAATTTCTCACTTAGCAGCCTAGGACCTACATACAGACCAAGGATAATGTATAATATTCAGGTACCTAAACTTGAACATAGAGATATGCAGACCAGAAGCCACCCAGAGGGGCATGGGCTATGAGATTAGAGACCTAGCATCCAAACAAGCTTAGAAGGCTTTCATGGGACTTGTGGGGCTAATATTCTGACCAGTTTTCTCTCTCAAAAGCTAGTCCTCAACTGATTTAAGCTAAGGAAACTCCTGAGGCTGGGTCCATGAGGGCCTGCCAACCTGTAGATGGGTGACAGCTCCAGGGAAGAAATACGGACACTATCACTAATTCACATTTATGTCATCACATCTTGTCTTTCTGATACTTTTTGTGCCAAAAATTCCATGAATTCCTTCAGTGACCTCAGTGGGAAGGAAAATGAGTTAAGAAAACTCAGAGAGTCATAGAGAAAGAGTCCCAGCCATCTCTCTTGAAACCTAGGATTTGTCAAAGAATCTGGGGGAGAGTGTGATCTCACTGGGAGTTTACCAGATAGCTGACTTTCCACATCGTCTCCTATTAAAGGTTTTTCCTCTCAAACAAGACTCATAGAAAATGCTAAGGGCTGATAATAATTGATTTTAATACCATCATTGTACTAATTCTAACCACAGAAAAATAGGCATTCTTCTCAAGCACACATGGAATAGTCTCCAGGCTAGGTTACAAATAAGCCTTAACTAATTCAAAAATATTAAAATAATTCCAAGTATCTTACATGATCATAATGAAATGGAACTAAAATTCAATAATGATCAGAAAATAGGAATTCATGAATATATAAAAATTAAACCACAAACTCATTTTAAGATTGTTTTCTTATTTCTATAAAGAATGCTATTTAGATAGGAATTGCATTAAACCAATAGATCTCTTTGAGAAGTACAGGCATTTTAACCATACTAATTCTTTCAGGCCAGAAACACAGAATGACTTTCCATTGATCATATTGTCTTTAATTTCTTTCATGAATGTTTTACAATTCTAAAAGAAGATGGCATGTTGCCAAAAGAAGGAAGAAGAAGAAGGAGAAGGAGGAGGAAGTGAGCAAACAAGCCATAATTTGGAGAGTTTCAAGTTGAAAAGGCCTCAATATGGATAAATATGCAAATATTCGGGGGAACACTCATTGAATAGGTTGGTAGCATACTACATCACCCTCTGCTCCTCCCATCTACCACCTAAACTGCTGTCCTTTCTCATTTCTCCCACTTCAGACAAGCAAACGCCATTTTAAAAGATACAGATGGATGGAAAAGAAAATCAGAAAGGGTAGCTACTGCTGAAGAAGTAGGATGTAGGCGGCATATATGGCATGCAAGGTGGGATCAAGGAAGTTTTGAAACTAAAGGAGGAAAACCAAAATAGAAGTTCATCATTTGGTCATCAAAGGAACACATTTTGAACTGAATGAAGATAATCCAATGAAAGAACTTTATTTAATTCATCAAGGACAATTCCTTGACTTCTGGGTGTGTTCTGATTATTTACTTTTGAAGTTCTTCCTGGTAAAGGACTGTTTAGTGATACTCAACATCCAACTAAAAATTATTAGAATTCCAAAAGAGAGAAACGTAACCCATAACACTTTTTTAAAAATAATCATACAGCAAAAGAGACACCAATGCATAGAACAGTCTTTTGGACTCTGTGGGAGAGGGCGAGGGTGAGATGATTTGGGAGAATGGCAATGAAACATGTATAATATCATATAAGAAACAAATCACCAGTCCAGGTTCAATGCATGTTACTGATCCTCGGGACTGGTGCACTGGGACAACCCCGAGGGATGGTATGGGGAAGGAGGTGGGAGGGGGCTTCAGGATGGGGAACATGTGTATACTCGTGGCAGATTCATGTTGATGTATGGCAAAACCAATACAATATTGTAAAGTAATTAACCTCCAATTAAAATAAATAAATTTATTTTTTAATAAAATAAAGCAGCTTCAGAAAGTACAGAAATGGTTCAATTGGCTGAAGAGCTCCTTAAACCACTAATATCAATATGCTTAATGAAGCAGAAAAATAAACAGAGAAACAAACTAGGAAAAATAAACAAATGAGACTTCTGAAACTGAAAAATATAGTACTGGAATGAACAATTATTTGGATTAATTACACAAGAGACTAGACACTGCAGAATAAAAGAACTGGGAAGTAAAACACAGCAGTAGAGACTATCTAAATTGAAGCAAAGAGAGTAAAAAGGCAGAGAAATATGAATGGAAACACAGTGGCATGTGGGATAATATAAAAATACATGAAATATGTGTATTTGGAGTTTCAAAATAAGGGATGCTCAGAAAAATATTAAGAAAAGATAAATGACATTTTCCCAAAGCTATTGAAAACTGTAAACCCATTGATCCAAAAAGCTAAACAAACCCCAAACAAGATAATGAAACCATTTTCAGAAAACTTGACAATGTAATTATTGAAATTCATTGGTAAACAAACAAACAAAAATATGTTAAGAGCAGCCAGGGAAGTTTGACACATTATCTACAGGAACAAAAGGATAAGTATTACTTGCTGGCTTTTTGTTGGAAGCAATGAAAGTCAGATGACAATGTAAGAACATATTTAAACCATTGGGGTTGGGCATTTGTTACCCTAAAATTGAATCAGCTATGAAAATACTTTTCAAAACTGAATGAAAATTAAAATGATATATCCGTGGCGGATTCGTGAACTGATATTAAAAAAATAAAGTAAAATGGTTTCAGGTAAATGAGAGATGATGGAATTGGAGGCCACCAGAAACACACTACATAAAACTGCCTCAGGAAGTTCTTCAAGCTCAAGGGAGATGACAGCAGATGAAAACATGGATCCTCTCAAAGCGATAGAGAGTGTGCTAAATCTTGATTCTGTATTAGAAGATTTAAGGCAAAAACATTAGCAACAAACTATAAGATTCATAATAAATTTATAAATAGAATGTATGACAACGATAGCACCAAGGATAAGAGCAGGAACGGGGAGAAAAGTAAACCGACTGACGCTGCGCGCTGTGACGTAGAATCTCAAGGTAAAATGCAACTGAAGATTAATCATTCCACACTGGGCTTTCCGGTGGGTCAGTGGTGAAGACTCCCTGACAACGCAGGAGACGCGGGTTCAATCCGTGGTCTAGAAAATCCCGCGCACCACAGCGCCGCTGAGCCCGCACCACAGCGCCGCTGAGCCCGCACCACAGCGCCGCTGAGCCCGCACCACAGCTGGTGCGCCTGCACTCCAGAGCCCGGGCCGCGCCCACCGAAGCTCGTGCCCCAGGCAGCCTGCGCTCCGCAGCTAGAGAGGCCCCCGCAGAGAGCGCCCCCTGCCTGCACCAGAGAGCAGCCTCTGATCTCCACAGCTAGAGAAAGGCCCATGCAGCAGTGAAGACCCAGCCAGCAAAAATAAAAATTACTATAAACTAAAAAAATTAAACATTATAATCACCTAAAAATCTGATACAATTAATAAACCAATACAGTATTTAAATTAGAATGGTAAAATATACTCAAATATTAAAATAAGAACAAAGATATAAAATATAGCAGAAGCTGCTGCTATTGCTGCTAACTCACCTTAGTCTTGTCCGACCCTGTGCAGCCCCATAGACGGCAGCCCACCAGGCTCCCCCGTCCCTGGAATTCTCAAGACAAGAACACTGGAGTGGGTTGCCATTTCCTTCTCCAATGCATAAAAGCGAAAAGTGAAAGTGGATTTGCTCAGTCGTGTCTGAGTTTTAGCTACCCATGGACTGCAGCCTACCAGGCCCCTCCGTCCATGGGATTTTCCAGGCAAGAGTACTGGAGTGGGTTGCCATTGCCTTCTCTGACAGATAGCAGGCAAGTACACTTAAACCCAATTATGTCAATAATTACATTAAATGTGAATAATTTAAGTACTCCAAATAAAAAACAAGATCGTCAGACCACATAAAATAAGACAAAACAATATACTATCTACAAACTTATATGTGTTTAAATATAAACACAGAAACATACTAAAGAGGTAAAAATTACATACCATGCAAACACAAATCAGAGAAAACTGTATACAATATCTAAATTAATATCATACAAAGTCAGACAATAAGACAAAGAATTCATTCAGAGAAAAAGAAACATTTTATGATAATAAAATACAAAAGAAATTATATAGTATTGAAACTGGTGGGTTAAAAATAAAGTGATGCTTAGAGGAAAATTTAGAACCTTGATGATTACTTTAGAACAAAAATAGAAACAGAAGGAAATGATCCAAGACTCCACCTCAAGAATCTACAAAAGCAACCACAATCATAACTGAAAAAGAGGAATGAAAACTGAGCATAGAAATCAATTAAGAAGAAAGCAAATACACGGGAAAATCAATACAGTCCATTAGTGATTCTCTTAAAAAGAACATTAACACAGATAATCTTCTGGCAAACCAAGTAAGAAAAAGAGAGGGAACACATAACAGCACCAGTAACAAAAGGAGGAATATCCTCATAGATCTTCCCAACATGTAAAGATATGAGATATGAACCAGTGTTACTGACTTGGAAATTTATTTGTAAAATGGGCCATGACCTTAAAAACACATTACTTGTTTCTGATACGAGAAAAATATGAGGAAATTTATTTGTTAAATCAACAGAATCTATATTATAGAAATTTTCCATTAAGAAAACTGCCAGCTACAAATGCTAGCACTTCCACAGAGCTCAGAAATGACTCCCACAGCAAGATAAAGGAAGAGAGGGAGGGAAGGAATGGGGGCAGGAAGGAAGTGTAACACAGAGGCTGTGGTGAATGTATGAGTTGACCTACATGTTTCCAACCCTCCCCTCCTGCAATCCTTGCATCTTCATCCCCTCACCATTTTGCACTTCAGTACTGTAGTCCCTGCTGGCTCGGAAGATAATCAAGACTCTACCTGCAATGGAGGAGACCCAGGTTCGATCCCTGGGTGAGGAAGATCCCCTGGAGAAGGAAATGGCAACCCACTCCAGTATTCGTGCCTGAAGAATCCATGGGGTCCATGGGGTCACAAAGAGTAGGACAGGACTGAAGCAACTTGGAATGCTTGCACCACAGTCCTTCACAATGTGTGTGTTCCCTCCCAGATCTTCCACCTGAACTCCATGAAATCTCGTTATTTCAAACAAGCTTCTCTACATTCTACTCTGGTCATTGTTTCCACTCCAGATTTCTCCCTAAACACAGTACTTCACTTCCAGCAATCCACTACTGAGGCTGAAATTTCTCTTCCATACCTGACTCCTAAGGTTGAGCAGAAGAAACTCCAAGAGTTTTGATTAAGATAATGCAAGCACATGCTATTCTAATCTTATTTCTGCTACATCACCACCGCTTTGACTTATCTTCACACCATTAAAATATGTCTGAAAATACAGAAAAAACAGACCAGGACGAGGAAACTAGTGACCAAAAGAGAAATAGAAGGAACCCGGAACCGTTCATAAAAATGTGAGAGTCTAAGTTAGAGCAATGGTAGTCAGGGTGTACAAACCACAATCAGGAATTAAATATTAGTTCAGTTCAGTTCAGTTCAGTTCCGTCGCTCAGTTGTGTCCGACTCTTTGTGACCCCATGAATCGCAGCATGCCAGGCCTCCCTGTCCATCACCAACTCCTGGAGTTCACCCAAACTCACGTCCATTGAGTCCGTGATGCCATCCAGCCATCTCATCCTCTGTCGTCCCCTTCTCCTCCTGCCCCCAATCCCTCCCAGCATCAGAGTCTTTTCCAATGAGTCAACTCTTCACATGAGGTGGCCAAAGTACTGGAGTTTCAACTTTAGCATCAGTCCTTCCAATGAACACCCAGGAGTGGTCTCCTTTAGAATGGACTGGCTGAATCTCCTTGCAGTCCAAGGGACTCTCAAGAGTCTTCTCCAACACCACAGTTCAAAAGCATCAAGTGTTCTGCACTCAGCTTTCTTCACAGTCCAACCCTCACATCCATACATCACCACTGGAAAACCATAGTCTTGACTAGACAGTCCTTGGGTAAATATCAGAGCACTTCTAATGCTCTACTTCTAAGTATATCTTAACTGGAATTAATATCAAGACCTCATTATTCTTAGGATTTTAACATTGGGACTTCTAATTTCACACAAAGTTTCAACATCACACACTCCATTTGCACTCAGAGGCTGATTTTTCAAAATATGGTAGAGACACCTGTAGTATTTCCATAAATTTATCTTCAGGTGGAACCATGATTATGACATTGTGACAGTGAGGAAGGTTACTTGAGATGACAGAAGACAGATTTGTTTAAAAGAAAAGTTTCTAACTAAAATTCAAATTCACCTTGAAAATAATTATTTTTAATAAGAACGTAAAGAGAATGGAAGAAAGCATTTTGAAGAGATGACTAGATTTATGACATAAGTGCTGCAGTGGTTTCACAAATGCACACTTATCAAGCAGTTTTGTATGTCAGACATACCTCAATAAAGTGCTTTTTAAACTGTTTCCTTAAGGGCATCAACTAGAATCGTCAAAGATCTGCTAAAGGTGAGATTAGAAAAGATCACTTTTCCAATGATCTTCCTGCACATAAACACCCAGGAGCTGACTGGCTGTGGCTGTTAAGGACCTACTCCAGATGTCCTCAGGGCTCCCCTGTCCCACCATCCCATTAGATGGGGTGATACTATCCTAAGACCAGCCTTCTACCTTAGGGAATTCACTGTGATAACTGACAATATCTTCCTCCAGTCCAGTTGTTCTGATGTGATTAATAACCTGGACATCCAATCTGCAATTGGAAGCATCTCTGTCAAATACTGTGAGCACCCACTCATACGCTGTCTTTCCTGCATCCACCTTGGCACAGGTCAAACACACTTAGGTAGCACTGAGTACTTCTTAAGAGTCACATCAGGTCCTCTCAGCTTCAATTCAGTTCAGTTCAGTTCCTCAGTCATGTCTGACTCTGCAACATCATGGACTGCAGCATGCCAGGCCTCCCTGTCCATCACCAACTCCCAGGCTTTTCTCTAACTCATGTCCATTCAGTCGATGATGCCATCCAACCACCTCATCCTCTGTCATCCCTTTCTCCTCCCACCTTCAATCTTTCCCAGCATCAGGGTCTTTTCCAGTGAGTCGGTTCTTCACATCAGGTGGCCAAAGTACTAGAGCTTCAGCATCAGTCCTTCCAATGAACACTCAGGACTGACTTCCCTTAGGAGGGACTGGTTGGATCTCCTTGCAGTCCAAGGGACTCTCAAGAGTCTTCTCCAACACCACAGTTCAAAAGCATTGCTTCTTCAATGCTCAGCTTTCTTTATAGTCCAACTCTCACATCCATACAGGACTACTGGGAAAACCATAGCTTTGACTAGACCGATCTTTGTTGGCAAAGAAATGTCTCTGCTTTTAATATGCTGTCTAGGCTGGTCATAGCTTTTCTTCCAAGGACCAAGTGTCTTTTAATTTCACGGCTGCAGTCACCATCTGCAGTAATTTTGGAGCGAAAGAAAAAAACAGTCTGTTACTATTTCCACTGTTTCCCCATCTATTTGCCAGAAAGTGATGGGACCAGATGCTGTGATCTTAGTTTCTGAATGCTGAATTTTAAGCCAACTTTTTTTACTCTCCTCTTTCACTATCATCAAGAGGCTCTTGGCCATAAGTGTGATGTAATCTGCATCTAAGGTTATTGATATTTCTCCCGACAGTATTGATTCCAACTTGTGCTTCATCCAGTCCAACATTTCTCATGATGTACTCTGCATACAAGTTAAATAAGCTGGGTGACATTATACAGCCTTGATGTACTCCTTCCTCGATTTGGAGCCAATCTTTTGTTCCATGTCCAGTTCTAACTGTTGCTTCTTGACCTACATACAGATTTCACAGGATACAGGTCAGATGGTCTGGTATTCTCATCTCTTGAAGAAGTTTCCAGTTTGGTGTGATCCACACAGTTAAAGGCATTGGCATAGTCAGTAAAGTGGAAGTAGATGTTTTTCTGGAACTCTTGCATTTTCAGTGATCAAACAGATGTTGGCAATTTGACCTCTGGTTCCTCTGTTTTTTTCTAATCCAGCTTGGACATCTGGAAGTTCACAGTTCATGGACCACAGCCTTGTCTAACTCAATTAAACTATGAGCCATGCCATGTAGGGCCACCCAAGACAGACGGGTCTTAGTGGAGACTTCTGACAAGACATGGTCCATGGAGAAGGAAAGGCAAACCACTTCAGTATTCTTGCCTTGAGAACCCCATGAACTCTTAGCTTCACTGTCTCTTATACGTGATGTGCTTCAGCTACTGTGTTGTAAACGTCAAGACTTCATTTTCCTGCTCCCTCAACATCCCTGCAAACATGGTGTGAGCTCCCCACTTGATTGATCAGGTACACCAGTGTGAGATTTTCCCTGCCACAGTCCCGCTTCTGGCCTCCTCTGACTGTGACCCAGGGAGATTTAAATGCAGCACTGAACTTCTCTCACACCTTCTCCTGAGTAACTGCACCATGACTTCCGGGTATGGTCACTTGTCCATGGGTCTTCACATGCCCTTTTGGGGTCACCATTGCTTAGCTGAGCCTGTTCTATTGGTACATCACCCACACACCAACCTGATGGAGTGTGGTGACTCCTGACTTTTAGGACCAATGAGGATAATCAACCTTGTTGCCTACAACTCTCCTATGACAGCTCCCCCTCCAAAAATGTAGCCACACCCTACTGACCATTGTGTCAAAGAATACAGAACAGTTGCCATGCTGAGACTGTGGCACAGAGGCTGAATCCAGAATCTGAATCTGTATGAAATTTTGACCTCACCTCTGCCTCCTGTGACACATCACAAAGACCCTTCACCCAAGCATGTTCTAAAGGCTCTATCCATAATCTCGAGTCATTCTGGTGATAAAACAGAAGCTTTTCCAGCTAGAGATCCCCAAACAGACCAGACAGGACTTACCTGAGCACACTACTCCAGCATCCCAGTCATGGAAATAGCTTCCATTACGATAGTCTTTAATATTAGAATGCCTACAGTCACTGAGAGTTGACTCTACCCCTTCACATGAAGTATACAAAAGCCAAATGGGGCCTAGTCCTCGTCCAAAATAATCCTCTTTAGGAATACCAACAGCAGCTCCACACCCCAGCTGTCTGCACACTACAGATGCATCCTTCAAGCTCCACTCCAGATCATCCACTGTGCCCCATTCTCCCTGGTGCTTCACTTCCACTCTCCCCTCACAGCGGTGGGCTCCATCCTTCAGCCTCAGCTCCAGTACTGCAAAAGAGACACACGACAGGAAAGATTTTAGGAGACTTAGAGTGGTATAATATTTAAAACCTTAGCTCTCAAATGAGCAAAACAGTGCATGGGATATAGTATTTCCTGACCTCTGTAGTATAAGCATTCCCAGCGTAGCCAACTCTAAGCCCCCAGTGTGCCATCACTGAACATGGAGCAGGAAGGGAGGCACCAAGTATTTCTCAGGAGCCTGTAGAACAAGCTCCAGGGACACTACCAAGGACAGGCCTTCAGAGACTCTGGATGCTGCCCTCCCTGTAGATGCGCCCAAGGCTACTAGAGCCCATCTTCTCCATCTCAGTTGCAGGTCATGGCCTGGGATCCAGGGAGGAATCCTCCCTCTCCTTCCCTGTCCATAGGAAGCATCTCATCCAGCTCAGGAACAGAGGGCAGGGGTAACAGGCTCTAAAATGTCCTGGTTATTCCTGCCATCTGGTGTTTGTGTCTTTGTGTAATTCTACACTCCAATGTACCTAGTGACATGCATCTGACAAATGGAATTTGACAAAAGTGGTCAGATGTCACTTTAGTGATTAAGTCATAAGATGACTCTGGTTTCTGCATAAAAAAGGAGTTCATTAGTAGGAACATCATAGATGGAGACATTATCAGTGTTCAGTTCAGTTCAGTTCAGTCACTAGGTCATGTCTGATTCTTTGGGACCCCATGGACTACAGTACACCAGGCCTCCCTGTCTGTCACCCACTCCCTGAGTTTACTCAGACTCATATCCATTCAGTCAGTGATGCCATGCAAGCATCTCATCCTCTGTTGTCCCCTTCTCCTCCCACCTTCAATCTTTCCCAGCATCAGAAGACTCTATTTTTTGAAAAAAAAAAAAAAGAACTAACCAGAAATTTTGTGATTCTCTGGTAGCTCAGTTGGTAAAGAATCCACCTGCAATGCAGGAGACCCTGGTTCAGTTCCTGCATCAGGAATGTCTGCTGGAAAAGGAATAGGCTACCCACTCCAGTATCTTGGTCTTCTCTTGTGGCTCAGCTGTTAAAGAATCAGTCTGCAATGCTGGAGACCTGGGTTTGATCCTTGGGTTGGGAACACCCCCTGGAGAAGGGAAAGACTACCCACACCAGTAAGGCTTGGAGAAGTCCATGGACTGTGTACAAAGAGACAAACATGACTGAACTGAGTGACTTTCACTTCTTCAATTCTTCAACCAGATATTTTGAAGCTGAATAATAAAAGAATGGGCTTCCCAGGTTGCGCTAGTGGTAAAGAACCTGTCTGCAAGTGCAGGAAATGTAAGACACTCAGGTTCGATCCCTGGGTCCAGAAGACCCCCTGAAGGAGTGCATGGCAACCCACTTCAGTATTCTTGCCTGGAGAATCCCATGGAGAGAGGAGCCTGGTGGGCTACAGTCCATAGGGTCACAAAGAGTCAGATATGACTGAGGCGACCTAACATGCATAATACAATGAGTAAACTGAAGAATTCAACAGAGATTCAACAACAGACTTGACCAAAGGAAAGAAAGAGAAAAAAGAATCAATCTGTTAGAAGAAAGATTAGTTGAAAGCATCCAAATCGAGGAGCCAAAAGAGAATGAAAGGAATACAGAAAGCCAGTGGACACCATAAAGAGAAACAATGTATGGACTGGATTCAGAGCAGAAGAAGTGAAGGAGGGAAAGAATTAAGGGCTGAGGACTCCCCTGGTGGTGTAGTGGTTAAGAATCCACCTGCCAGTGCAGGGGGCATGGGTTCAGTCCCTGGTCCAGGAAGATCCCACATGCCACAGAGCAGCTAAGTCAGCGGGCCCCAGCTGCTGAAACCTGTGCACCCAGGGCCTGTGCTCTGCACCGAGAGAAGCCACTGCAGTGAGCAGCCTGGGCACCGCAGCGAGGAGCAGCCCCTGCTTCCCACAGCTGGAGAAAGCCCGCAGGCAGCAAGAGACCCAGCACAGCCCAAAGTAAATAATTAAAACAGAAAGAAAGACAGGCTGCGAATTTCCAAGCCTGGGGAAAGATCTGGACATCTAAGTTCAAGAAGCTAATAAGTCACCCCAAAGTTTCAATTCAAAACAACCTTCTCCAAGACTCACAGAGTAAACTGTTCAAATGCAAAGAGAAAGAGAGAATTCTAAAAGTCTAAAGAGAAGAAAAAAATTCTGTTACCCAAGAGGACTCCCATAAGAAAATCAGCAGATTTGTCCAAAGAAACCCTGCAGACCATGAAAAGGATTGGTAACGCACTTCACCCTCACTCAGGGGAGAGCAGCTCCAGGGAGGGACAGGAGAGGGCATGGAGAAAGGGCTCCCTACAGAGTCACAGCAGCTCCTGGGAGGGGAAAAGACCGTCCCAGGCCCCCAGCACATCAGGAAATGAGTCACAGGGACCGGGGCAGGGACTCAGGAACTTATACACTGGGGCTGATCTTTACAAACAGAGGGACAAGTCATTCATTGGAAGGACTGATGTGGAAGCTGAAACTCTAATACTTTGGCCACCTTATGTAAAGAGCTGACACATCTGAAAAGACACTGAAGCTGGGAAAGAGAGAAGGTGGGAGGAGAAGGGGACGACAGAGGATGAGATGGTTGGCTGGTGTCACCGACTCAATGGACATGAGTTTGGGTAGACTCCGGGAGTTGGCGATGGACAGGGAGGCCTGGCGTGCTGCGGTCCATGGGATCACAGAGTCAGACACCAGTGAGAAACTGAACTGAATTGAACAGACAAGAAGGCCCCTCTCCTGGATGCAGGCTTCTCTGCTCCCTAATAGACACCTGGTGGGAACAGGTGAGGCCAGCAGGCAGAGCCTCTCACAGAGCCCAGTGCTGGGCAGACACGGCAACAAGCAGAGGCAAGCCCGAGAGATGGGGGAGAGGAGCCAGAGAGAGGCAGGCAGGTGCACGATTATCTCTGATCCAGTTACATGCAGCGGCCACGCCCCCAGCCCTGTGGGACCCTGTGTGCTTCACAGACCAGCGGACTCAGTCCCTGCTCAGCAGCCCCGTTTCTCTCACACACACAGGCTCCACTTCCTCACACACACACACACACACACACACACAGCCTCACACAGCCTCACACACTCCTCACTCATTCTCACTCACCCACACTCACCCACACATACTCCTCACACACCTTAATACATCACTTGCACACTCCTCACACACTCCACAAACACACTCTTCACACCCACATACACCCTCACATATACACACCCTCACACACACACACTCTTCCTACCCTCACACACACACCCTCACACACTCCTCACCTGCACACATACATACACATATACACACACAATCACAGAGGCTACAGGAGCAAAGACACAGGAAACACAGGGACCCAGGGGCAGTGCTCACACACCAGGCACGTGGAGCATGTGGGAACAGCCCAGAGTCCCTACTGAGCTCAGTCACTGGACCTTCCACACACTGGGAGCCATTGGGACTCCTAGAATCTCCATGAGAACAAGGGAGACGGTGGAGGGAACTTAGGCTGACCCAGCTCAGTCCAGACCAAACCTCACTGCTCTGTAAAATCTGCTACTATGACCAATGGACCCCCCATAGGAGAGGGACCAGTGTTCACATCAGCATGGTTCTTTTTGGTCAGAAACACTGAGGCTCAGCTCCAGAACTCCAGACTCCTGCCTGGTGTGGACCCAGGACAGAGGGCCAGCTCTTACCTTGACCACCCACCACAGTGCTGAGGAGGAGGACACAGAGTCCCCGCAGGGAGAGGTGTCTGTCCAGAGCCATCCTGACCCCACGTCCTCAAGGTCACAGTCCCAGCTGCAGGATCAGCCTGTGAGGAGGCGTCAGGGTGCCGACCGGCGTCTATATAGACCATCCCTTACACCCTCCCTCCTGAGAGCCAATAGCGACACCTCTCACCATTTCAGGCATTATCGGAGGCTGCATCAGCCACTTTTTGAAGCTCAAACACCAATGAGCTTCTGAATCTTCCACATCTCCTTATATGAGCAACACGGTCCTTTGACCTCCTGCTTCCGTGGTCCTGAGAGCCTGGTCCCATGACCGGGACTGGGATAGAAAAGGTGCATCAAAAATCATGAGTGCCTTTCTTCTCCCCTGATCACCCTGGTCAATATCTGAAGACTGTGAGATCTCACAGGGTCTGGGTGTGGGATCTGTTGCCCCGTGAAGAATAGCTCTTGTAGAATCAAGTATTGATCTTCCCAGGCACTGAGCTTAGGGTGGAAGCAGAGAACTACAAGAAATCTTTTTTTTTTTTTTTTAGTTTTCTAGCTTTTTAATTTGATGTATAGCATACATACAAAAAAGTGCCCAAAGCATAAATTTTCAGTTCAGTGAATTATTATAAGTTGAAAATCAATATGTGCATAGGTATGTGTATATATGCATATAAATGTTTTTGAGAAGCACACCTTGAAATATGAGTGCATTATCAGGTCAGCAGAAAATGAGGACCAGTAGTACAGGAATTCACAGGTGACTGAGAAGGCATGAAGTGAGATCCATCAAGTTGAGGGGATGAGATTGCAGGGTTTTCCCCCTTCTCAGCATGATCTGGAAACTGGGTCCTGGAGCAAGTGCCTGCATGCTCAGTCATGTCTGACTCTGCAACCCATGGACTGCAGCTCGCCAGACTCCTCTCTCCAATGGATTTCCCAGCAAGAATCCTGGAGGGGGTTGCCATTTCCTTCTAAAGAGATCTTTCTGACTCAAGGATCGAATCTGCTCCTCCTGCACTGGCAGACGGGTTCCCTATACGGACATTCAGACGTGTTAAATCCCTTTCCCTTTATTGCATTTCATTTTATGTGAAGTATCTCTTTCAGCTAGTCACTAAATGATGCTGACGGAGAGAAAGAGATTGCTCTTAAAGGAAACAAAGAGAAAGCAGGAGTCCTCATTCAACTCTAGCCCACCAAAATAGGAGCAGGGATCTCTAGAAGAAAACGGGTCTTCACTAATGGCTCAGCAGTAAAGAATCTGCCCACAAAGCAAGAGACGTGGATTCGATCCCTGGGTCAGAAGATTCCGTGGAGAAGGAACTGGCAACCCACTCCAGTATTCTTGCCTGGAGAATTCTGTAGACAGAATGGCCTGGCCAGCTACAGTCCACAGCGTTGAAGGGAGTTGGACACAACTAAGTGACTAAACAATGAGAACAAGAAAATTATACTTTAGAAAGACTAAAGTTTCCTAAACCTCACATGTACCCCCTTTATATGCTGAGAGTATGTTTTGATAAGAATCAGGATACACTTGTATTTTAAACCATAACTAAAGAAGACACAAGATATAATTTAAGGGAACAGCTCCAGAGAGATGGGGAAATAGAAAGTCTGCTACATGATAGCTGCAGGCGGGGGGCAAAGAGGGGGGTGAGTGAAGCAGAGAAGAGAAAGGGGTTCATGCTGCCTGAAACCACCAATGAACCCCCCTCCTCTGTTCCGCATTTAAGAGGAAAGGTGGCGGCAAGAGTGGAATCCCAGGTGGGTGAGGGGACAGATCCAAGCAGAAGGGATGGTGTCCAGCGTAGCCGTTGCTGCCTTGTTCTGTTTCCACTCATCAGAGAAGCTCCCAGCTGCTCCCCGAGAAGGTGCCCCAGGGATGAATAGAGACTGAGAAGGGCCATAAGGGATGCAGATAGAGCTCCCCATCAAAATTCAAGGTCACTAATGTGCTGCCCCCTTTCCTCATGCCCCCTCAGGCTCAAGATTCCCAAGATGCAGCCCTGTGGTCCACACAAGCCCACCCTGAGGCCCCCTCACCCTGACTCCATCTTTTCAGCACAGACGTGGAAGGAAGCATCTGTGACACAGAGGTCCCAGAGTCCTCACCAGAGCTCAGAGACGGCCTCAAGAGCCACCCACGCCCCCTTAAGGCCTGAGTAGGGCCAGCACTGAGGGCAGCTGCAGGTTCGCCCACAGCCCTGCCACACCCCCAGCAGAGGGACCCCTCACCCCAGTTAGCAGACACAGCTTCTCTGTCCCGCCATGCCTGTCCTTCCTATTGAGACCTGGGAGAAAAGACAGTTGAACACATGCTTTTCTTCCTCGAAATAGGCTAATATTTACCCATTATTTATCCAAGAATCACTTCCTTGTCATCGGGTCCTCTCACTCTCAAGCCCCATGACTGTACCTGACCTCATCTCCTTCTATATCTGGACCTTTAACAGATTAATGATAAAAACTGCTTATAAATATCAAAACCAAAATTTAAACTCAGTTGCTGAAGTAAGACCAGGATCTGCTCAGTCACTTGGAATTGATGCTCTACTCCCTCTGGGCCCAGAGTCATTATCCTTACCCAGTTGTGGACTCCACACCATCACCAGAAACCACCAGACAGACACCTAGAACACAGGACATGCTTCCTGGGGTCCAGTATCCCTCCCACAGGATGACACAGGGATGCATTTAGTGAACCAGGTACACACGGTCTCAACTTGGGATGGAGATCTCACAGGTCTCCAGACACTTTCTAGAAAAGGATGGGCTATAAGGAGTGGCAAACTCAGGGCTGGCAGCCTGTCCCCACAGCACCCTCTACCCCAGAGCTGGGGGTGCAGGGTCAACATGGACCAACTCACCCTTGGATGAAGCTACATCTTTCTGACATACAAAGAAATCTCAGTAGCCAATCTCACCAAAGATTTGAAGGAGGAAAGTTTTAGGCAGGACACTAACCCAGCTGTGTCCACAATGAACATGAGAGAGTGCAGTATAGGGGTCAGGAAAACAGGCTCAGGAGCCAGACTGCCTGGTCTTGACTCACAGTTTAGCCACATGCCAAGTGTGGGCCTTGAACAGGGTTCTTACACTCTCTGATTAGTAAAAGGAGGGTTATGATCCTACCAAGATGACTGATTTTGGTGTGGATTAAGTGAGTTGGCATTAGTATGGATATTGTAACACTAGTTAACAGTAGTACACATGCTGGTGCTGATGTGCTCAGTCGTGGCCAACACCTTGCGAACCCATGCCAGGTTCCTCTGTCCATGGAACTTTCCAGGCAATAGCAGTAGCACATAGTAATAGTATTATGTACTACTGTTAACCTGCTTTCCTGATGGCTCAGGTGATAAAGAATCTGCCTGCAATGCAGGAGATCTGAGTTCGATCCCTGGGTCAGGAAGATTCTCTGGAGAAGGAAATGACAACCCACTTCGGTATTCTTTCCTGGGAAATCCCATGGACAGAGGAGCCTGGAGGGGCCGCAGTCCATGGAGTCACAATGAGTTGGTCACAGCTGAGCAACTAATACACACACACACACACGTAGTAGTAGAGAAGCAGAGTTAGGGCATCTCCTACCATCTCACCCCAGGAATCCCAGGACTCTAGAACAGGAATTCAGTTCAGTTACCTGGAGCCTTGACTGAGGCTGTCAGAACTCTCCCAGGAGACACATGCTGTGATGGTCATTGGTGCCAATCAGAGTTGTGAGTCCTCCACAGTTCACTCCTTCTCTCTGTGCCCCATGTAACTGCTCAAGAACCTCGACCTTACCATTGGTGAGCTTTTGTGAATTAAGTTGTTTACTTAATCATTTTACTTCATAAACTCGAATGTACTTGGTAAAACATTTTGTGTCTAATTCACCTCCATATCCCCAATGCTTGGCTAACTAAGATTCGTAATGATGTCTCTTGTATACCTAATGAATGAATGTCAGCCTGGTATTTTACACAAATCATTTCAATGAAAAAGAAATCTTTTTGAGAAATAATTTAACTTATTGTGAGGATGTAACAGCACAGTGCAAGCTGCATCATTCGTTTTAATGATATTTCAATACTGTTAAATGGTATGAGCTATACATGGTTCACTTCAACGCTTTTCTGCAATGAATACAGTAAATTTCAATAACTAGAAACAACCAAGCCCCAGTACAAGAGCAGTGCTGAGACAGCCAGCTCTAAACATGCATAAACACAGCAAATTTCTTTCTATATCTGAAGATAAAGAAGACAAACCACAGAACACTGACAGGTGAAGACCATGAAGCCTCCTGTTCTGTTCTTAATCAGATATGGCCAAGTGGTCAGGATGTTTATGTATTTATCATTTGGCATATTTCAAACCACACACAACTGTAACAGGGAGAAATTTTGTTGTAAAAAAATTTAAACATCTTCCATGTTGAATTAGAAGTACAGAAGTAAAGAGCAGAAAGAATCTTGTTCTTTTACTTAGGCTATTTGCCCTTATGGATTCTAAAGCAATACAACATGTAGCATTATTATTCCCAAATCACCATGAGAAAATGGTGGTCAGAGGTTCAGTAATCTCTTTGCTAGGAAAGTTAATAATTAAACCTGCTTGCTTGAGGAAAATTTCCTCAGGACCAATCAGACTAAAATAAAAAATATTTTTAAGTTAAAAAGAGGTATACAGCTCTAAAGGAAAATTATTAACTGAGTTGTTACACCAAAGTGTTGGAGACCCCCTTCACCATCTGCGTTCCTTGCATGGATTGGACCAAGTTTAGTAAAGACTACTTTACCAAAGACCACTTCATCACAAGAGCATGAAGGAAAGAGCAAGGTCATGAGCTGGCTGAGGTCCAGCCCATCATCTCTGTTCAGCCCTTTACAGTCTATAACCAGAAACATCAAACAAAGAGTGTGGCACTGAATTGGCCTCATTCATTCCTCCATAGTGCAACATCAGATACCCAGAGACAAGAGCAGATCAAAGCTAATAAATCAAAGACAAGCAGATTCTAAGTGGAGAGCATGCAGACAAAGGGTCCTTCCCTGCTGCTGTTGAAAAGGAAGAAGCCCTCCAACCCCAGACACCATCTGTGGGAGGAGAGACGAGACGATGCCTCCTGGAATAGAGGAAAACCAGTCTCAGCAGGGAGCTTGAACTAGAATAACAAGACAGTTATTAGCATGAACCCAAGCTAAGCTGAGGGATAAATTTTAAATGGGAGAGTGTATCAACTTTATGGAACTTTCAATCCACACAAACATCCTTTGCTAGTGCACAAGATAAAATTAGTGATAAAAATAGAGAATATTACATTTATATATATTTCAATTCTAGAGGACACATTTTTAAGCCTATTACAGAAAGAAAATTCATAAATCTTCTCTTCTTTTTAAAAGCACAGAGTTGTAACATCTGTGAACTCTTTCTAATTCCTCCAGCTCAAAATTACTGCTGTTTATTTAATCTGTAAAACCCTGCTCAGTGTCTCTAAAGTGAGGGCTTCTTGAGAGGAAGTATTGTGTCTTACTCTTCAATATCTCCTTAAAGTCAAGTAAAGACACATAGAGAGAGCGTAACAAATAGAGGATAAAGAAAGAAATGAGTGCATAAACAAATGCTGAAAATCACCCTGCAGATAGTGATACTGAGTGGGGAGGGTGGTGGGGGCAGGGAGACATGAATCTGACTCCTCCCACTCAGCACAGACAGAAGGGGAGTGAGGAGTCAGAGACACACCAGACAAAGGAACCAGATACAGAAGGCCTTCTTCAAATGTCCATCAGCAGACGAATGGATAAGAAAGCCATGGTACATATACACAATGGAGTATTACTCAGCCATTAAAAGGAATACATTTGAATCCATTCTAAAGAGGTGGATGAAACTGGAGCTGATTATACAGAGTGAAGTAAGCCAGAAAGAAAAACACCAATACAGTATACTGACACATATATATGGAATTTTAAAAGATGGTAGTGATAACTCTGTATGCGAGACAGCAAAAGAGACACAGAGGTATCAAACGGACTTTTGGCCTCTGAGGGAGAGGGAGAGGGTGGGATGATTTGGGAGAATGGCATTGAAACATGTGTACTATCATGTAAGAAACGAATCGCCAGACTAGGTTCGATACAGGATATAGGATGCTTGGGGCTGGTGCACTGGAATGACCCAGAGAGATGATATGGGGAGGGAGGTGGGAGAGGGGGTTCAGGATTGGGAACTCATGTACACCGTGGAGGATTCATGTCAATGTATGGCAAAACCAATACAGTATTACAAAGTAAAATTTTAAAAATTTAATTTAAAAAAATCCCATTCTGGGGATGTTCTAATGACATTTAATTTCTGCAGAAAATTGTACCTCAGAAATTTCACCAAGGCAAGAAAAAAACCTGACAGCATTGCTACCAAGGATGTGGCATCAATAGTAATATCATCAAATAGCTGTTGTTCTATCTCCCAGTGACTCATTCTGGCCAATGAAACGTGGGTGTTGCCACCTGTGTCACTTCTGAGCAGAGGCATGGAAACCCCATGAGATTCTAGTTTCTCTCTTTCCTGCCCCAGAAGCTGCGTGTTCCATGTGGTACCCGTGTGAGCCTGTGGAGCCTCACTGCCCACAGTCGTTTGCAGGTTGGGAATGAATATGTGTATGCAGGTGTGCACTCCTTCTGAGACTTGGGAGTCAGTTGTTCCAGCATCAGAACAGAGCCTGTTCTGAAGACTTGAGGAAGACAGAATCTGTCCCATGAAGCAGGTACTTTCCTGGATCTCCTCTGCCTTCTGTGCCTTCACCCCAAGCTGCTCCCGCAGGTCTCAGCTTAATTCCTCTTGGGGGCTTGGTTGATTCCTAGCCACCATGACTGACTGACCAACAACTAGATCTAAGCTTCCGTTTTGCAGCGTCCACAGCCGGGGCAGCCCCCCTTCCCTTTACATCAGTCTGTGCTGACAGCTGTGCTTCCGTTTCCCCATTTTGGTCTCTGAGCATCTTGACCTTCATCCTGAAACAGCTCTCCTTTGCTCTGAGTTAGCCAGCTCATCATCTTTGATCTTTTTTTCACATTCCACCAATCCTGTACTAGTGAAAAAACAGCATGTACTTTCCAAACCTCTTCTGTTTCTTCTTGATTTCCGGAACAAATCTGATTCCTGGATTTAGTTCTCCATGTAGTTAATTAAATTCTTCATCTTTGGTTAAGAAATGATTTTGCTGAATGTTTTTTTTTTTCCCCCTCAACTGAAGAAAATGACATGTTCAAAACCTATCTCCTTGTGACTATGTAACCAAAGGTATATGTGAGGGGTCCAGCGCTAACTGCTCAAAAGCCAGTATACAGGCCAGGCTGGTGGAAAGGAAAGTTTGTTTTATTTCAGATGCCAGCAACTGGCGGGGAGGGTGGTGGACATCTGTACAAGGGGCTGATTCAGCCCACTCCATGACAAGAAGAGGGTGAGAGCTTCTGTAGACAGAGCTGGGGGTGGGGGGGACATTATATGCAGAAAGAGCACAGTCATCTCTAACAGTCATCTTCTAATTGGTCATCAGTGGTCTCATTAGCATCATTTTGGTTGTTTTCAGTTCAGTTGCTCAGTCGAGTGCGACTCTTTGCGACCCCATGGGCTGCAGCAAACCAGGCTTTCCTGTCCATCACCAGCTCCCAGAACTTGCTCATACTCATGTCCATTAAGTTGGGTGATACCATCCAAAACACCCATGGGTTGTTTTAGGTACAGTAATCTTTGTTTCCATTTCTTTTCAGTCAGTTCTCAGAACTGTGGATGCGCAAGTCCTGGGTGCAGTGTGCTCATCATGTGGTCACTGCTCCACCTGGTTTTTGTATCAATAAGACGCTCCCAAGACATGGCTCAGAATACCATCCATAACCCTTGAGAAAGAACTAAAGGGCCTTACTGTGCTTAATGACCACAGTATTATTATTTAGTCTCCTCTGAATGTTTTCCTTTGTTTCCTCGTTTCTCACTTCTCCAGTTAAACGTATTCTTTGACTAAAGTTTTCCATAGGCTAAAGGCAGGCAGAGGACACGGTGAGGGGCGAGGATCCTGGAGTCCTCTCTGCTTCAGCCCCAGCCCCAGGGCCCCTCGGGACTTGGAAGGGGCTGGAGCAAGGAGAGGTCTGAAGAACACGCTTCATCAACTTCATGATTAACCCACCCCTGCTCAGAGCTGATGGAATTACCAGCTGCAGAGCTACTGAGTTCTTGTGGGTGGTGATTCTTATGCCACTGAATCCTAAGGTTAGTGCCTCTGGGGTGGCACTCAGAGTTCAAAGCCTGAGCGATTGCTCAGACTCAAAGTCTGTGAACTGAGGCTCTATCGCATATGGAACTTTGGTGCAGCTGAGT
The DNA here is from genome assembly GCA_917880005.1 of Nanger dama. Taxonomy (NCBI): domain Eukaryota; kingdom Metazoa; phylum Chordata; class Mammalia; order Artiodactyla; family Bovidae; genus Nanger; species Nanger dama. Next base: position 17,229,742 of record CAKJTW010000046.1, on the reverse strand, counting down.
CCTGCCTGCAGACCAGCCTAAGAACACTGGAAATACTGCAAAAAGTCTTCCTCCTTTAACATCAAAGACTCTGAACAGATCTCTTTTCCTTGTCATTGAATGCTTCCCAATCTGGGCATGCTAACCATGATGCCTGCAGTTTGCAGGCATTGTCTGAGCCTTGCCAGGGCCCAGGATTGGAATGAGGCCTGTGCCTGTGTGTAAGCTCTGTATTTCCCCTCTCTATAACTTAACAGATGCTCAGCTAATATTTATTGAATGGCTGAGAGGCACTGTACTAAATGTTGAAGACAAATTGTCTTAAATATAAAACGTTTCTGAGAACATCATTTTAGCTAATATTTTTGTTTTGAAAGCATTTGTTTCTTGCAATTAGCAAGGCAAGATTTTATTTTCAAAAACAAGCAGCTTATCACCAACAAATATGTCACAACGAACACTGCAAACCTCCATCTCTGAGGATACACAAGACAAACCACAAAGTACCTACATGTGGCTTCTTAATAAGTCTTAATCAAACCCAGCTGAGGAGACAGGATATTCATATGGCTTATCATTGGCAGTTTTTTCATTAAAATCACACAGCAATATCAGAGGAGGAAACTTTGCAATTAAAAAGTACAGCTGCACCATCGATATGACATAAGGAAGGAGATGAGGGGCCAAAAGACTTCTTTGGCTTAAAATAACAGACAGCTTAATTAGTCTTTCACTTTTAAAGGAGAGTCCTCTTGGGCAGATCTTGAAAGATGATGTGGCGATCAGGACAACTCAACTGTTCTGCACAGCAGTTAGAACTGTGAACAGATAATTTTGGATAATGTTGCTCTTTGAGTCCCTTCTTGTTACTTTTTGTGAATCTACTGTAGGTTTTTACATTTTTGTTGCCACATGGCTCACAGAAAACATCTCAGAGGGAAAATAGTATATACTACACTGATAACAGGTTAATTCCAATGACATGCTAAAGCTCTGCCTTTTTACCCCCTTCTACGCATTTTGTTTTTGATGTCAATTTACCTCTCTATATATTGTATGTCCACTAACAGAATCTTTTTCTCTATAGCTATTTTAATACTTTCTTTAGACTAAAGCTAACTGGTTAGCACACTACCATATTACAGCATTAGAGTATGCTGAATTGGATTCAGTATTTACATTACAAGTCTGTTGCCTATTTCTACTTCTTTCATATAAAAATTAGCATCCTTCATTTAGTTTGAAGAATTGCCCTCAGCAATCTTGTAAGACAAGCCTAATGTTGCTGAATTCCATCAACTGTTATTTTCCTCACAGGATATTCATGATTTGACTTTATATCGGGAAAGTCTATATCGTTTTCATTTATGAAAAACAACCTTCTTGAGAAAATTATTCTTGGTTGGTAGGGTGTTTTGTTCTGTTTTTTTTTCATAAGATTGAATATATCATCCTTTCTCTCCTGGACTGTCAAGTTTCTACTAAGAAGTCCACTGATGTTTTTAAGGGAATTTCTTTTTGTGAGCATTTACTTTTCTCTTGCTGCGTATAGAATTCTCTCTTTTTCTTGATTACAAGTAATGTGTCTTGGGGATGATCATTTTGAATGAACTCTGAGGAGTGACCTATTAGCAACATGAACTTGGATGTCTAAATCTCATCAGATTTGGGAGTTTTCTGGTATTATTTCTTGAAGGACAATCTCTGTCCCTTTCTCCCTCTCTTCTCCTTCCGGGACTCCAATAATGTGCAAGTTGTTTCTGTGAATGTTACCCCATAGTTCACACAAGTTCTTTCATACTTTTTCATTCCTCTTTTCCTTTGTTCCCTGGCTGGTTAATCTCGATGGTCCTGCCTTCTAAGTTACAGAGTCTTCTGCTGTTGTTGATGCTCTAGGCAGCATTTTTCATTTTGTTGCATTTCATTCATTGTAGTCTTAAGCAACTGATCCAACCAGTCCATCCTAAAGGAAATCAGTCCTGAATATTCACTGGAAGGACTGATGTGAAGCTGAAAGTCCAATATTTTGACCACCTGATGTGAAGATCTGACTCATTAGGAAAGACCCTAATGCTGTTTAAGATTGAGGGCAGGAGGAGAAGGGGATGACAGGAAATGAAATGGTTGGATGATGGCATCACCGACTCAATGGACATGAGTTTGGGCAAGGTCTAGGAGTTGGTGATGGACAGGGAAGCCTGGCGTGCTGCAGTCCATGTGGTTACAGAGACTTGGACACGACTGAACCACTGAACTGAACTGAATCTTAAGCATCTGAATTTCTGTTTGGTTCATTTTTCTGTTTTGTTCCTTCTGTTATTCTCTTTGCCTCACTGCAAAGCTTGAGGGATCTCAGTTCCCCTACTGGCATTGAATCCAGACCACAGCAGCAAATGCATCAAATCCTAACCACAAAACCATCAGCAAACCCCCTGTTTACTTCCTTTTTATGATTTCTATCTCTGTTTATAAAAAAATCTGAATTTATTCTGTGAAGTAACACTCTAGCTCAACAATTACTGAGCCCTAGCTCAACAATTACTGAGCCTGAGCTCTAGGACCCACAAATCACAAGTAGGGAGGCTATGCTGCAACCCCTGAAGCCTGGGTGCCTAGAACCTGTTCACAAAAAGAGAAGCCCTCACATAGAGAAACCTGCTTGCTGCATTTAGAGAAAGCCCATGTGCAGCAACAAAGACTCAGTGCAACCAAAAATTAAGAACAATAATAATGATGATAATAATTTTTAAATCATATTTTCTTCATATAGTGTCTTCCTGAGTTTAATTGTTTATCTGTGTTTTCTTGGAGTTCCTTGAGCTTCTTAGCATGTGTGCCTTATTTAATCATATGTCATCTATTTCATCACTTCCCAAATGAATAGCCATGTGAGCTGCCCTGGAAGAGGCCCTGGGCATCTTTCCATCTCCAAGCACAGCCTAGAACTATGAAGAGTGCAAGTGTGAGTGCAGGTTGGAGCCCTAGAAACCATCTAGAGTCAGCAACCAAGAAACTGAGTGGGTCCAACTCACAACCAGGCCAGCACTCTCCAGGTTTTATATTAGTTCAGCAGCTTCTCCACATGTCCACAATGGAATTGGCTGGGGGGTTGGGGAGGGGGTGCAGTGGGGTTTGTAAGGGTAGTGCTGTGTAGACATAATCTTTACTTTGCCACTTCTTCATGACAGCTGTCTCTACCCTGAGGAGTCACAGCAGGATCACAATTACATTTTCAGTAGTAAGCAGATTAAAGCAATCTTGAAACAATCTTGAAACATCTGAAAAATAGATGTTTCAAAAGAAGCCCCTTGGTCTGAAATTCTTCCTTTAAGAGATCAGTCATGTCAGATGCCTCCATCCATATCTCTGAAACATAAATAGCCAAACGTTCCTGATCTTTCTATCTACATCTATTCTTCTGGATCCCCTCTGCCTAGGTCTCCACTTTCTTCCCCTCTTTTCCCACCTCAATGCAGGGTGTAGGTGAGCACCAAGTTGCCTTCCATCAACTTTAAGATATATATGAACTGATATAATTCACTTCGAAGGAGGGATCCTTGGAGAGACAAGAAATAGCAGCATCCTGAAGAAATAGTAGGAAGAGATGGAGAAGAAAGAATGGATTTATAAGGACTGGATAATCAAATAGACATGGGAGACGAGCAAAGAGGTGTCTGTAAAGGAATAAATGAGAGATGAAAAAGGAAGAGGTAGTTATGTACAGTTAGATTTTTAATTGGCCTGTGAATATTGAGGCAGGATAAGGAAAGCTGTATCCACACAGAATGTGACCCATTGAAGAATGAAATGGCAAGCCACTTCACTATTCTAGCCTTGAGAACCCCATGAACAGTATGAAAAGGCAAAATAATAGGATGTTGGATGAGGAACTCCCCAGGTCAGTAGGTGCCCAATATGCTACTGGAGATCAGTAGAGAAATAACTCCATAAAGAATGAAGGGATGGAGCCAAAGCAAAAACAATACCCAATTGTGGATATGACTGGTGATAGAACCAAGCTCTGATGCTGTAAAGAGCAATATTGCATAGGAACCTGGAATGTCAGGTCCATGAATCAAGGCAAATTAGAAGTGGTCAAACAAGAGATGGCAATGGTGAACGTCGACCTTCTAGGAATCAGCAAACTAAAATGGACTGGAATGGGTGAATTTAACTCAGATGACCATTATATCTACTACTATGGGCAGGAATCCCTCAGAAAAAATGGAGTAGCCATCATGGTCAACAAAAGAGTCCAAAATGCAGTACTTGGATGCAGTCTAAAAAACAACAGAATGATCTCTGTTCATTTCCAAGGCAAACCATTCAATATCACAGTTATCCAAGTCTATGCCCCAACCAGTAATGCTGAAGAAGCTGAAGTTGAATGGTTTTATGAAGACCTTGTAGAACTAACACACAAAAAAGATGTCCTTTTCATTATAGAGGACTGGAATGCAAAAATAGGAAGTCAAGAAACACCTGGAGTAACAGGCAATTTTGGCCTTGGAATGCGGAATGAAGCAGGTCAAAGACTAATAGAGTTTTGCCAAGAAAATGCACTGGTCATAGCAAACACCCTCTTCCTACAACACAAGAGAAGACTCTACACATGGACATAACCAGATGGTCAACACTGAAATCAGATTGATTATTTTCTTTGCAGCCAAAGGTGGAGAAGCTCTATACAGTCAGTAAAAACAAGACCAGGAGCTGACTGTGGCTCATATCATGAACTTCTTATTACCAAATTCAGACTCAAATTGAAGAAAGTAGGGAAAACTGCTAGACCATTCAGGTATGACCTAAATCAAATCCCTTATGATTACACAGTGGAAGCGAGAAATAGATTTAAGGGCCTAGATCTGATAGATAGAGTGCCTGATGAACTATGGAATGAGGTTTGTGACATTGTACAGGAGACAGGGATCAAGACCATCCCCATGGAAAAGAAATGCAAAAAGCAGAAAATGGCTGTCTTGGGAGGGCTTACAAATATCTATGAAAGAAGAGAGAGCAAAAAGCAAAGGAGAAAAGGAAAGATATAAGCATCTGAATGCAGAGTTCTAAAGAATAGCAAGAAGAGATAAGAAAGACTTCTTCAGCAATCAATGCAAAGAAACAGAGGAAAAGAACAGAATAAGAAAGACTAGAGATCTCTTCAAGAAAATCAGAGATACCAAGAGCACATTTCATGCAAAGATGGGGTCGATAAAGGACAAAAATGGTCTGGACCTAACAGAAGCAGAAGATATTAAGAAGAGGTGGCAAGAATACATGGAAGAACTGTACTAAAAGATCTTCATAACCCGGATAATCACGACGGTGTGATCACTCGCTAGAGCCAGACATCCTGGAATGTGAAGTCAAGTGGGCCTTAGAAAGCATCACTATGAACAAAGCTAGTGGAGGTGATGGAATTCCAGTAGAGCTATTTCAAATCCTGAAAGAGGATGCTGTGAAAGTGCCGCACTCAATATGCCAGCAAATGTGGAAAACTCAGCAGTGGCCACAGGACTGGAAAAGGTCAGTTTTCATTCCAATCCCAAAGAAAGGCAATGCCAAAGAATGCTCAAACTACCACACAATTGCACTCATCTCACATGCTAGTAAAGTAATGCTCAAAATTCTCCAAGAACTTCCTGATGTTCAAGCTGGTTTTAGAAAAGGCAGAGGAACCAGAGATCAAATTGCCAACCTCCACTGGATCATGGAAAAAGCAAGAGAGTTCGAGAAAAACATCTATTTCTGCTTTATTGACTATGCCAAAGACTTTGACTATGTGGATCACAATAAACTGTGGAAAATTCTGAAAGAGATGGGAATACCAGGGAATACCTGATCTGCCTCTTGAGAAATCTGTATGCAGGTCAGGAAGCAACAGTTAGAACTGGACATGGAACAACAGACTGGTTCCAAATAGGAAAAGGAGTACATCAAGGCTGTATATTGTCACTCTGCTTATTTAACTTATATGCAGAGTACATCATGAGGAACACTGGACTGGAAGAAACACAAGCTGGAATCAAGATTGCTGGGAGAAATATCAATAACCTCAGATAGGCAGATGACACCACCATAATAGCAGAAAGTGAAGAGGAACTAAAAAGCAACTTAGGAAAGTGAAAGAGGAGAGTGAAAAAGTTGGCTTAAAGCTCAACATTCAGAAAACAAGGATCATGGCAGCCGGTCCCATCACTTCATGGGAAATAGATGGGGAAACAGTGTCAGACTTTAATCTTTTGGGCTCCAAAATCACTGCATATTGTGACTGCAGCCATGAAATTAGAAGACACTTACTCCTTGGAAGAAAAGTTATGACCAGCCTAAGACAGTATATTCAAAAGCAGAGACATTACTTTGCCGACTAAGGTCTGTCTAGTCAAGGCTATGGTTTTTCCTGTGGTCATGTATGAATGTGAGAGTTGGACTGTGAGAAGGCTGAGCACCAAAAAAATTGATGCTTTTGAGCTGTGGTGTTGGAGAAGACTCCTGAGAGTCCCTTGGACTGCAAGGAGATCCAACAAGTCCATTCTGAAGGAGATCAGCCCTGGGCTTTCTTTGGAAGGAATGATGCTAAAGCTGAAACTCCAGTACTTTGGCCACCTCATGTGAAGAGTTGACTCACTAAAAGACTCTGCTGCTGGGAGAGATTGGGGGCAGGAGGAGAAGGGGACAGCAGAGGATGAGATGGCTGGATGGCATCACTGACTCAATGGACGTGAATCTGAGTGAACTCCAGGAGTTGGTGATGAACAGGGAGGACTGGCATGCTGCAATTCATAGGGTTGCAAAGTGTCGAACACGACTGAGCGACTGAACTGAACTGAACCTTCCACTTTGAAACTCACACACAGTCTGGAGTTCAAGAACAAGTTACAAACTCAGAGATGTTTAGAACTGTTTTGTTTTTTTTTTTTCAATGATTTCATCTTGTTAGGAAGGGGATGTGTGAACTTAGATCAAGTTTACATCCTTTTCTAAATAAGAGTGACCTGGAGCACTTGTGAGCAGGCCCTCATTAGCCTCTAAGATAGGTGAGAAAGCAGGTCAGCTCACTCATCTTGCATTTCCTTCGAGGAAGATGGCATTTGAGGACCAATACTCTAAAAGCATTTGACATGGAACTTGCTAAATTAACAGCACAGCAAAAAGTTAATTCATTCAGAATATTTCATTTTGAGAAATTTTCATATGACACAATTACAGGTCAGCACTACTCTATTAAAATACAGGCAATTAGAATATCTGAGGCTTCGTCTCATCTTTAATACAGCATCACGAGAAAGTCACTGGGGTTGCTCCCAGGGCACTGAGTTCAACATCATCGTACCCAGTGTCCCCTTTCTTCCCCTGGAGCAGCCAGAGGCTCTCTTCTCCTTCCCCAGGATCAGCAGCCTTTCTGGAGAAGTTCAGACAAGAGCCTGAAATGGAAAAGAGAAGTCTGATTAGAACTGAGACATGAGAATGGGACAGAATCCTCTGGTGGAAGGGAGTCAAGCAAGTGCTTATGACAAAGCCTCCCTGGGACCCAGGTGTGGGGAGGGAGGCTCCAGGCCTTTCACATGAGTCCCAGTGAGGATGGATCCAGCTGTCCTCTCAGATCCAGTTCATGTGCTCTCCTGGGCCTCAGTGCATGTGGAAATCCTGCATCACAGGAGACTGTGCTCAGGAGCTCTGGGAGACCTGCTTCCAGGCAACACAGTACCAAGGAGATGCCCAGCAATGGTAAGAATCATAAAAAGGAATTTAAATGTCCTCCTTTCACAGGTGATAGATGCAAATTCACAATAAGAGGGAGACTGGAAACAGGAAAAATCTGAATCCTCACTCACAACCCAAGTCTGCTCTTAGTTGACTTGACTCCTGTTCCCAAATGTCCACAAATAGTATCACAGGTGCAGCCACAGATATCTCCTCCCCAGAAACTACACAGGCCCTCAGATGGAGAAACACTCTTTTCTAGAGAATGAGTGTCTTCATGCAGCTACTGAAATGTCAGTTTATTGTGATCCACACAGTCAAAGGCTTTGGCATAGTTAATAAAGCAGAAATAAATGTTTCTCTGGAACTCTCTTGCTTTTTCCATGATCCAGCGAATTTTGGTAATTTGACCTCTGGTTCCTCTGCCTTTTCTAAAGCCAACTTGAACATCTGGAAGTTCATGGTTCACATATTGCTAAAGGCTTGGAGAATTTTGAGCATTACTTTACTAGCGTGTGAGATGAGTGCAATTGTGCAGTAGTTTAAGCATTCTTTGGCATTGCCTTTCTTTGGGATTGGAATAAAAACTGACTTTTTCCAGCCCCATGTGCACTGCTGGCATATTGAGTGCAGCATGTTCACAGCATCATAATTAGGATTTGAATGAACTCGACTGGTATTCATCACCTCCACTAGCTTTGTTCGTAGTGATGCTTCCTAAGGCCCACTTGACTTCACATGCCAGGATATCTGGCTCTAGGTTATTGATCATACCTTCGTGAGTATCTGGGTCATGAAAATTTTTTGTATAGTTCTCTGTATTCTTGCCACCTCTTCTTAATATCTTCTGCTTTTGTTAGGTCCATAATATTTCTGTCCTTTATTATACCCATATTTGCATGAAATATTCCCTTAGTATCTGTAATTTTCTTGATGAGATCTCTAGTCGTTCCCATTCCATTGTTTTCCTCTGTTTCTTTGCATTGATCAGTGAGGAAGGCTTTCTTATCTCTCCTTGCTATTTTTTGGAACTCTGTATTCAAATAGATTTATCTTTCCTTTTCTCCTTTGGTTTCTCTTCTCCTCTTTTCTCAGCTATTTGTAAGGCCTCCTCATGTCTGAGGAGGCCATTTTGCCTTTTGCATTTCTTTTTCTTGGGGATGGTCTTGATCTCTGCCTCCTGTACAATGTCACCAACCTCCGTGCATAATTCATCAGGCACTCTGCCTATCAGACTTAATCCCCTGAATCTACCTGTCAGTTCTACTGTATAATCATAAGGAATTTGATTTAGGTCATACCTGAATGGTCTAGTGTGTTTCTCTACTTTCTTCAATTTAAGTCTCAATTTGGCAATAAGGAGTTCGTGATCTGAGCCACAATCAGCTCCCAGTCTTGTTTTTGCTGACTGTATAGAGCGTCTCCATCTTTGGTTGCAAAGAATATAATCAGTCTTATTTTGCTACTCACCATCTGATGATGTCCACAGGTAGAGTCCTCTCTTGTGTTCTTGGAAGAGGGTGTTTGTTATGACCAGTGAGTTCTCTTGGGAAAACTTTATTAGCCTTTGCCTTGCCTCATTTTGTACTCCATGGCCAAATTTGGCTGTTACTCCAGGTATCTCTTGACTTCCTACTTTTGCATTCCAGTCCCTTATAATGAAAAGGACATCTTTTGTAGGTGATAGTTCCAACAGGTCATGAGACTCTTCATAGAATGGCAACTTCAGCTTCTTCAGCATTACTGATTTGGCGTAGACCTGGATTACTGTGATACTGAATGGTTTGCCTTCATGTATGCGACAGTGCAAAGATATTATTAAAACACTTGTTCCACCTTTGAATTTGGTTCAGTTCAGTTCAGTCACTCAGTCATGCCTGACTCTCTGTGACCCTGTGGACTGCAGCACACCAGGTTTCCCTGTATATCACCAACTCCCAGAGCTTGCTCACACTCATATCCATCGAGTCAGTGATGCCATCCAACCATCTCATCCTCTGTCATCTCCTTCTCCTGCCTTCAATCTTTCCCAGCATCAGGGTCTTTTCTAAGAGTCAGTTCCTTACATCAGTTGGCCAAGGTATTGGAGCTTCTACTTCACCTCAGTCCTACCAATTAATATTAAAGATTGATTTCCTTTAAATTGACTGGGTTGATCTCCTTGCCATCCAAGGGTCTCTGAAGACTCTTCTCCAACACTACAGTTCAAAAGCACCAATTCTTTAGCACTTAGCTTTCTTTTAAATATGCTCAATTAATCAATAATTTTCTCTTTCAGCCATGACCCAATGCTTGCGGGATCTTAGTTCCTTGATCAGGGTTGAACCTAGGCCCTAGCAGTGAAAGTGCAGAATCCTAACCTCTGGGCCACCAGAAAATTCCCTAATCTATAAATCTTCATGCAAGTATATCACATACAAAGTGATAAGTTTATGTCACATTATGGAGACATAAATGCCAAAAGCAGAAGGATTCCTCACTCCTTGCAAGGAGTCTGACAGCATTAAATATGGCATACCATCAAGATGATGATACCAAATGTATGAGATTACCTATATTTTGAATCTCTAGGGAGGCTGGGCATTGAGGAGCCCAAATACACTCTTTCCAGATAGAAAGATTGCAGGAGAACAACTGACTCCACACACCTGTCTGAGAGGACCTCACCCCATCGTCCTTCTCTGGAGGCACTTCCTCCTCGCTCCCTGAGAGGCAGGAGGAGTTCCAGGCACTGGTACTTCTTCAGCATCATCATAATTTTCAGCAGGTACATCAGTCTTCTGATCTGAGGGTTCCAAGAGCAGACAAGGGAGTGTATGAAACCACAGTAAGTGGGTTGTTCTGGGGAATACCTAAGATACCTTCTGACTCAGAATTTCTGAGTTTCTGAATAGAGGCACCAGTCACTCCTTGTTTCAAAAGACTCTTTTCTCTAAGACCATGTTTCATTTTGATGTGTCCATGAGCCAAAACATTTTACATATCTTCATATTTTCTGATGGAAACTACATATCTCAAAGCAACTCTTCCACCCTTGAGCATTACTAAAGGTCTTTGACAAATTGTGCTTTACAGATGTTATTTTTAAAAACATTGTGTGCCTGTGGTGATTCTGGACACAGAGAGACCAGCCCCGACGTGAGACATCACAGAACAGCCAGAGAAGGAGAAAGACGAACCCCATCTGGACACAAAGGATGCCTCTGGTCCATCAAAGGAAAACCATTCCCCTTAAACCTCCTCTGAGGGAAACTCTCCTCCCCAAAGCCCAGCCAAGGCAGGTCCACCTCTAATTCCTGGAGCGGGCCTGCAGTCACTGTTGCCCTCACCATCTCTGGTGTAATACGGCAGTTTAGTGAGGAATCTGACGGGAAGCCTCATGTGGAGACAAACATCACACAACACACAGAACACCCCTCCCCACACCCACGGGACCTGTGTTAAGGCTGAGAGGGGACAGGCCTGGCTTCTGCAGTGTAGACAGAGGCTGGGAGATCACGGGGCTCTGAGAGGCCATCCTGCCTCTCTGGAGGAGCCGTCTCTGTGAGCCTGGGGCACACATGGGGCCTGCAGATGCTGAGAAGATGTGCACAGCCAGTGGGGGGTGACAACCAGAGATGCCAGGAGGGCAGAGAGAGACACTCACCCGGGCTGCCCAGACCTTCCTTCTGTGTCAGAAGGTAATCAAACTCCTCATACACAGCTTCAGCAAGAGCATCTTCATAGCTAGATAAGGCTGAGAGATCACCAGCAGGTCAGAGGAGCTTCCCCAGATACCCCCGATCCAGCCAGCCCACCTTCATCTCCCTGGAGCTCACATGGGGGCTGCCAGCACCTCAGCATCCTCTCCTACCCCGTGCACCATGTCAGCACCTTCTCCCCTTGTCTGACCCTGATTACAGCTCAGCACCAACTCTGTCTGGTCTCACATGAGAGGCCATGACTTATGAGAGTTCACACCCCAGTCCTAAGAACCTCTGTCTACTCAGCCCTTAGAGCTCAGCACGGAGCACATGGAGTCTGCAACTCAGAACAGTACCTGGCCCAGGTTCCCCTCCTCACACCTGCCCCATCCCCTGCCTTCACACACTCTCCCTGGTCCCCAGGTCCCCCTGCAGCCCACCTCTGCGCTCTGCTCTCCATCTGAGCAGCTGAGTCACCAGGATGACGAGGACCAGGAAGAGAAGGGCCCCCAGGATGAGGCAGAGGACCCCTGGCAGGGAGAATATGCCAGGGAGAGAATCTGAGGTTGTTCTGGTCCCCTAAGGAGAACAGGAAAAGGGCTGGAGATAGTCTTGGGCACAGAAAAATCTCTGTGTCAGCATTTTCAGGAGCTCCACAAATACTGTCTCAGCCTCAGACAGTGTCAGGGCTCCCCTAGGTCTCGTTCTGAGACAAGTCAACTCCACTCTGGCCAGTGTGGCCTGAGGCAAAGATGGGGATTGTCAGGGAGCTGCCCTGCACAGACAGCCTCTGCAGACCCTGCTCATCCCCTCTCTTTGAGCTTCAGGAGACAGAGCATCAAACATCCAGGGACCTGCACCTACTAATGAGAGGAACACACAGGGGCAGGTGGGAGTTCCTTAGATTCTCCAACATGGGAACCAGAATTCCTTGGCCCCAGGCATAAGAACATTTGACCCTGGACATCAAGGCAGGGGATTGCCCCAGTGCAGTGTCCTGGCTGCTCCCCCAATAGCAACAGCTCCTCAGACTCTTTCCTCTTCTGAGTTGTCAGAGAGCCCACAGAACAGGTCCCCAGCATCTAAGTATTCTCTCCTGCCCGGTGATGGATCACAGTACCTGCTGTAGTCGTGGGCAATGTTGTCCTTACACCTAAAGAGAAAAACAGTAGGGTGGGGAAGAGGAATTGGCAAGAACGCAGGCAAACCTTTTCCCTCCTGAGCCTGAAATCACCCCTCAGTCTCCAAAACATCAGTGTCTAGTCCACCCAGCTCCCTCATCTTAGATCAGAACCCCAGAGCCCGGGATGTCTGAACACAAACTCCACACCACGCCTGGCCCAGCCCCCTGCCCCCGCGCTGCACCAGCTCACCCTGGGTGGACCCCGAGCCCCTCACTCACCCAGAGCACCTCACGCCAGCGTCCTCCTCGTGCTTGCAGTCGCTCTGCCCCCAGGGCTCCACAGCACAGTCCCACAGGGAGGACTCCCGGCCCCCGCACCGCACCTCGTCCAGCCAGATGCTCCCATTTCCAGGGCCGAGATGTCGCGGCCTGCACGGCTTCCAGGGCCCGGCCACAGCCCAGCTGCTGACACACCACCTCGGCCTCTGCCAGGCTCCAGGAGTCATCACACACGGTGCCCCAGGAGCCGCTGTGCCAGACCTCCACCCGCCCTGAGCACTCGCTGTCTCCTCCCCTGAGCCGGAGCTTCTCTCTGTCTGAAAAGGCAGCAGCCCCTCCTGTGACTGCCTGGTGGGAGGAAGGAGCCCCTGGGAGCCATGGGGAGGGGGCGGGGCCGGCGTACCTGTGCAGGGGGCAGCAGTTGGACAGCTCTTGGGTCTTCTTCCTGCAAACAAGAAGGAAACACTGGATCAGGAATAGCTGGGGGTGGACTTGTCCCAAAATAAGATTATCTAAGGCCCTTGGGTCAGTGCAAAGGACATGTGAAAACACAGACTCATTCATTAATTCCTGGGCTAAAACTTTCACTACCTCTGATCACCAGCTGAAATTACTTTAAATATTTACTTGTTTTTCAGTCTTCACACCCCACAGCAAATATAAATATAGCCATCTACGAATGTACACACACGCCTCTGAATAAAAGGTCCATTAGAAGAAGGACCTTGTATATCTTACATGCGCCATGTTTCTGCTGTTAGGACAGTGCCTGCACATTGTGTGCACTCATTCAACTAATACCTATGGAAAACCTTTACTAAATACCTAGATAAGGGCTTGATAAATAGTTATTGAATGAATGAAGAGATGAATAAAATTCAATAAAATAAAGCTTCTATAAATTCACACTAATCAGTGAAATAGTAAACCAAATATCAGTGACTGGTAGTAGCCTATGATAATAGCTCATATTAAAAATGATCAGTCCAGAAGAACAGACTTAATTTATACTCAAAATCTCACGTATGTAATTTTAATGGAAAATTATTTGATAGATTATAAGCTACTCTCTTACCTACTATTCACTGAAACAAGTGGGCAAGTGAAGACTACTGTTGTAAAAGGAAACTCTGTTTTAAATTTATTTTTAATTGGAAGATAATTGATCTACAATGCAGTGTTGGTTATGTGTGTGTGTGTTAGTTGCACAGTCGTGTCTGACTCTTTGTGACCTATGGAATGCAGCCCACCAGGTTACACTGTCCATAGGATTTTCCAGGCAAGAATACTGGAGTAGATCGCTATTCTTTTCTCCACTGGATCTTCCCTACCCAAGGATCAAGCCCAGGTCTTCTGCACTGCAGGCAGTTTCTTTGCTGTCTGAGCCACCAGAAAAGCCCATAGTGTTGGTTAGAAATCTCTTAAAAATGAAATATACAGGAAAGAGTAGAATTCTAAGAAGATATATGTACACACTGAGTAAGGCAGAAATTTTTGCAACAGGGTAAAAAAACCTACTGAGAAAAATTTGTATTGAGAAGATGCAGAAATAACAAACAAAACACTGAAAAGTATATATAAAAGAATTGAAGCTGAGAGAAATAAATACAAATTCAAAGCAACACAAAAAACCAGAAGGGTAAATAGTACCTGTCATAAAGTATCAAAATTTGTATATTCTTTCCAGATCATCCTATCAAACCTCCTACCCACTCTATGCAGAGAATCTCTGAGAAAATGGTCAAAGACATTACCACCTCTCAATTATCAGTATTGAATTGTAGGGAAAATATCATCAATAAAAGGTCTAATAATTTAATAACTCTTTGGCCTGAAATGAAAAAAACAAAGAGATGAAAAAAGAGGGGCAAGGAAGGGAGTGAGCCTCTGCTTTTGAAATCTTTCTCGCCACATTCTTAGCAGTGGGTTTCAGGCAACATCAGCATACCATTCAAAGTGTACTTGAATGGGGTATGTGTGTTTGTGTATGTGGAGAGGGAGGGAAAGAGAAAGAGAAACAGAAAGAGAGAAATGTTGAAGGAAGTAAGGTTTAACTATGGTTTAACTATGGTTTAACTATTTGGTTTAACTATTTGTCGCCCTCCCCAACATTTATTTATTTCATTCAACATCTTTTTCAAAATCCCAGTTCCCAAAGTAACAATATTTAGTGGTGGAGCCTTCTCAAACTCTTCCAAAAACAGAAGAAAGAAACACTTCCAAACTCATTTTATGAGGCCAACATTATTCTGATACTAAAACCAGATAAGGACACCACAAGAAAAGAAAATTATAGGCTAATACTCTGATAAATATAGGTGCAAGGATCGTCAACAAAATATTAGAAACCTGAATTTGACAATACACTAAAAGAATCATACACCATAATCAAGTGATGTTTGTTCCAAGGATGCAAGGATAATTCAACATTCACAAGCTAATCAATGTGATACACCAAATAAAGAAAACAAAGGTAAAAATCATATCTCAAAGGATGCAGAAAAAATGTTTGACAAATTCAAAATCCATTTATGATAAAAAAAAACTCTTTTACAAAGTAGTTATAGAAGGATTGCATCTCAATATAATTAAGGCCATATGAGAAGTTCACAGCTAACATCATATTTGACTGTAAAAAAACAAAAGCTTTTCCTCTGAAATCAGACACAAGACAAAATTATCTACTCTCACCACTTTTATTCAACTTAGTTTCGGCAGTCCCATCCAGATCCATCAGGCAATAAAAAGAAAATCAGACATCAAATCTGAAAGGAAGGGGCAAAACTGAGACTATGTGCAGATTGAAAAGTGAAAGTGTTAGTCGCTCAGTCGCGTCTGACTCTTTGCGACCTCAAAGACAGTAACCTGCCAGGCGCCTCTGCCCATTGGGATTCTCCAGGCAAGAATACTGGAGTGCATTTCTATTCCCTCCTCCAGGGGGTCTTCCCAAATTAGAGATCAAAGCCAGGTCTCTTGCTTTGCAGATGGATTCTTTACCATCAGAGTCATGAGGAAGGAGACTCCTTTACATGATATTATATATAAAAATCCCCAAAGACTTCAGCAAAAATATGAGAAATAATACACTCAGTAAAGTTGTAGAATGAAAAATCTATATACAAAAATCAGTTGCATTTCTATGCACTAACAACAAACTGCATGAGAAGAAACTGAGAAAACAATTCTATTTACATTTGCATAAAAATGAATAAAATATCTAGGAATAAATTGAACCAGGAGGTGAAAGACCTGTACACTTGACAGGGTAACAGGCAGGAAGGCCAGGGGTCTCCAAACGGAGGAAATAGCCTGCAAGTGTCAGACATTTTCTCTCTCTAAGCGGCAGGAGGAAACAAGCTAGCGATACTTTTTCCTTCTCTATACAAATTTAAAAGGAGGTTTCTCTTAAAATTCTGTGTTGCTATAATGACACCTAGTTTCACTTAAAGTTAACCATTGCCTTTTTCTTATGGAAATGTTTATCTTAAGCTATGCTAATGTACTATGCATTTACCCCCAAACTCTGTCTTCAAGTCGGTTCCGCCTTTTGGGCTCAGACCTACTTGATAAACCAATATGTTATACTCCGATATTGTTCCTCTAATCTATGTAAATGAAACTATTTATATGGTGATCTGCCCTTCTTCAAGATTCAAGTTAATCATTTTATGGCCCAAGATAAACCGTTTGGAGCCAAGGTTATCCCCAAAATACATCTTATGGGTGAGGGCCTGGTGCCATTCTAAGTTTTGAGACATTCCTTTCTTTCATTAACAAACTGCTGGTGACTATATAACATCCAGCTAAAGACCAGCAGAGGGTCTACCCCCTTCTGATGCCTATGTCAGAAGCTTTCTCTGTCTCCTTTATACTTTAATAACACTTTGTTACACAAAAGCTCTGAGCGATCCAGCCTCGTCTCTGGCCCCGGATTGAACTCTTCTCCTCCGGGGGCCAAGAATCCAGGCGTCGTGATTCAACAACAACCTTTCACACTGAAAATTATAAGATATTGATGAAAGTTACTGAAGATGACTCAAGTAAATGGAAAGATATTCTGTGCTCACGGATTGGAAGATCTAATATTATTAACTTGCCCATACTACCCAAAGCATTCTGCAGATTCACGGCAATCTTTACCAAAATTTCAATGGAAATTTTCACAGATGCAGACAAACAATCCTAAAGTTTGCAAGGAACCACAAAAGACGCTGAATACCAAAGCAGTCTTGAGAAAGAGTAATAAAGCTGGAAGTGTCATACTTCCTCTTTTCAAACTATATTACAAAGCTATATTAATCAATACAGTATGTTGTTGGTATAAAAATGGACACAGAGATCAATGGAACAGAACAGAGAGCCCAGAAATAAAACCACATGTGTATGGTCAATTAATTTTTGACAAGGAAGCCAAGAACATACAATGAGGAAAGGAGAGTTTTCTCAGTAAATGGCACTGGGAAAAACAGACAGCCAATGCAAAAGAATGAAACTGAACCACTATCTTATACCACACACAAAAATTAACTCAAAATAGATTAAAGACTTCATCACAAGTCCTGAAGCCATACAATTTCTATAGGAAAAAAAAAAGAAAATAAAATCGTCGACATCAGTCTTCGTGAGGATTTTTTGGATTTGACCCCAAAATCAAAGGGAACAAGAGTGAAAACAAGCAGATGGGACCACATAAGGCTACAAAGCTTCTGCCCAATTAAGGAAACCATCAACAAAATGAAAAAGCAACCTATGGCACTGGAGAAAATAATTACATATTATATTTCTGATAAAGATTATTATCCAAAATACACAAGGAACTCACACAACTTGCCAGCAAAAATCAAACAATATGACTTTCAAAAAATGGGCAGAGGAACTGATAAATTTTTTTCTAAATAATACATACAACTTGCCAATAGGTACATGAAAATGTGCTCAACACAACTAATCATCAGAAAATACAAATCAAAACCACAATGAGATATGACCTCATACCCTCTAGAAAGGCTTTTATCCAAAAGAAGAAATAAAAGGAGTTGAGGAGAATGTGAAGAGACAGGAAAGCTTTTGCACAGTTAGAGGGAATGTAAGTTGATGCAGCTCTTGTGGAAACAGTATTGAGGTGCATCAAAAGTAAAAATAGAATTGCCATACGATTTAGCAATTTCACTTTGGGGTATTTATCTGAAGGAAACACTAACTTGAAAACCCAATGTTCAGTGAAGCAATATTTTTTCAGTTGATAGGTTGTGTCTGACTCTTTGCATCCCCATGGACTGCAGCATGCCAGGTTCCTCTGTCCTTCACTATCTCCCAGAGTTTGCTCAAATTCATGTCCACTGAATTGGTGATGCTATCTAACTATCTCATCCTCTGTGGCCCACTTCTCCTTTTACCTTCAGTCTTTCTCAGCATCAGGGTATTTTCCAATGAGTCAGCTCTTCTCATCAGGTGGCAGAAGTACTGGAGCTTCGGCTTCAGCATCAGTCCTTCCAATGAATATTCAGAGTCGATTTCCTTTAGGATGGACTGGTTGGATCTCCTTGCTGTCCAAGGGACTCGTAATTCACTTGTGGCATCCAAGCACCACAATTCAAAAGCATCAACTCTTTGGCACTCAGCTTCTTTATAATCCAACTCTCACATCCATACATGACTACTGAAATAAACACAGCTTTGACTATATGGACCTTTGTCAGCAAAGTGATGTCTCTGCTTCTTAATCCTCTGTCTAGGTGTGTCATAGCTTCCTTTCCAAGCAGCAAGCCTCTTTTAATCTCATGGCTACAGTCACCACCAGCAGTGATTTGGGGGCCCAAGAAAAGAAAATCTGTCTGTATCCACCTTCTCTCTATTCATTTGCCATGAAGTAATGGGGCCTGATGCCATGATTTTAATTTTTAGAATGTTGAATTTTGTGCTTTAAGCCAACTTTTTCACTCTCCTCTTTCACTTTCATCAAGAAGCTCTTTATTGCGTCTTCTCTTTCTTCCAATAGAGTGCTATCATCTGCATATCTGAGACTGTTGATATCTCTCAGAGCAATCTTGATTCCAGCTTCTGATTCATTCAGCCTCGCATTTCCCATGATGTACTCTACATATAACTTAAATAAACAAGGTGACAATATAGAGCCTTGATGAATCCCTTTCCCAGTTTTGAACCAGTCGGGTGTTTATGTCCAGTTCCAACTGTTGCTTCTTGACCTGCATACAGGTTTCTCAGGAGGCAGGTAAGGTGGTCTGGTATTCTCATCTCTTTAAGAATTTTCCACAGTTCATTGTGATCCACATAGTCAAAGGCTTTAGTCTAGTCAATGAAGCAAATGTTTTTCTGGAGTTCTCTTATTTACTCTATAATCCAACAAATGTTGGCAATTTGATCTGTGGTTCCTCTACCTTTTCTAAACTCAGCTTGCACATCTTGGAAGTTCTCAGTTCACTTATTGCTGAGGCCTAGCTTGAAAGACTTTGAGCATAACCTTGCTAGCTTTGGAAATGAGCACAACTGTGCAGTAGTTTGAACATTCTTTGGCATTGCCTTTCTTCAGGACTGGAATGAAAATTGACCTTCTCCAGTCGTGTGGCCACTGATGTATTTTCCAAATTTGCTGATATATTGACTGCAGCACTTTAACAGCATTACTTTTAGTATTTTATAGCAATATATACAAGAGCAAACAAGGTAAGTATTCACTGATGGATGAATGGATAAAGAAAATGTAATACAGACATATATCCACTCATAAAAACTAAGAAAATTTTGCCAGTTTCAACAAGGATGGACCTTGAGGGCATTATGCTAGGAGAAACAAATCAGACAGAGAAAGAAAAATATGATAAAATCTCACTGATATGTGTAATCTTAAAAAAACAAAACCCAAGTTCAGAGATGCTGAGTAGTTGGTGGCTGCCAGAGG
This sequence comes from Nanger dama, assembly GCA_917880005.1. Lineage (NCBI taxonomy): Eukaryota > Metazoa > Chordata > Mammalia > Artiodactyla > Bovidae > Nanger > Nanger dama. The sequence continues at coordinate 17,210,055 of CAKJTW010000046.1, read as the reverse complement.
TGGGGAATTTGGTGTGGGAAAATGTAGTCAAAAGGTATAGACTTGAGTTATAAAATTAATAGGTGAAGAGATATAACATACAGCATGGTGACTATAGTGAATACTATACTGTCTATTTGAAAGATGGCAAGAAAATACATCTTAAACATCCTCATCATATAAGAAAAATATTTAACTATATATATGGTTATGGATATAACTAGACTTACTGTGGTGATCATTTATCAATATACACAAACATATAAGCATTTTGTTGTAGACAGCAAACAATATAATGTTCTGTCAATTATATCAATTAAAAACTTTTAATAAAGCACATTTGGAACATGTGGATTAAGTTAGCTCCATCCAACTTCATTCTATAAACTCAACTTAAACGTATCACTTAGATTTTAAAATATCAAATCTCACTAATAACATCCTACAGAGTTGGGACAGACACACAGAACAGACATAAGTCACCTGTACATGAGATGTAGGCTTCCTCCTTTGGAGAGCATGAACTGTATTTCCAAGGCTCAGAAGGGCACTGCCAGAGAGAGGTATCAGTTTTCCGACATTGGATTAAATCTACCCACCGGGGGTCTAGAACCTTCCCTGAGACCAACGGAGGTGTTGAGACTTCCACTGTCCCCACAGCCAAGCTGTCTGCAGATGATGGACACGGTGATGTCTTCCATGGGGCTGTGGCAGACACTGCCCCAGGTCCCGTTGTAGAAAACTTCCAGCCACCCAGCACACTGCTGGTCCTCGCTCACCATCCTGAGGGCCAGGAACTCTGAGATTGAAAGGGAGGAGACAGGACACAGTGAGCACCCCACTCAGTGCTCTGGGTTTTCCTCTCTCCCCAAAACTATGAACATTCGTCTGTGACTCAGCTGAGGGAGCAAATCCATTAGATGACCAGAGTGAAACCTGTCTCCTTTTCATCTGACTTCGTCCATTTGTGTCTGTCTTTCTAAATATTTCTATCACCGAGATGTGGTGACTGTAAACTGAGGAAGACCAACCTGGACACCTGCAGGGAGTGGAAATTGACACCTCCTCCTGACAAGACATCTAAAAGAGTGTATGAAAGGGATGTGATGTGGACAGTGTGGAGGCAGAAAGAGTAATAGACCTGTCACTGTTTCCTTATCTGGCAAAGGGACTTTATAGATGTGATTAAGGTAAGGACTGAGATTACCCTGAAATATGATGGATTAACCACCTGAGCACAGTCTAATCACAGTCTTAGACTCACTATCCTTTAGAGTGGAATACTTTTCCTCATTCTGGTTAGAGGGAGATGTTAATATGGATAACAGTTAGAGAGGTGGAGCGTGGCTGGTCTGATGATGAACAGAAGGGGTTATGAACAAAGGCAGGCAGGCAGTTTTTAGAAGCTTGAAAAGACAAAAACAGATTCTTTCCCAGAGGCTCAGAGGTGATGTGGCCCTACTGAATCCTTGATCCCCATCCATTGAAATTCCCGCTGGACATCTAAGCTACAGAAATGTAAGGAAGTAAATACGTTGTTTTCCATTAACTATGTGGTAATTTGTTACAAAACAAAAAAACTAGCACCTTGGCTTTAAGACTTCTCTACCATATGTACCAGAAGAGTGAGACCCGATTTCAAGGAAAACTGAGAAAAGGCTCCACCAGAAAACAATACTGAGGAGAAAGGACCAGAATCTCAGCTGCTGCAGGAGGCAGTGAAAGCACCTCATCTTCACGTCTGCTAGAAAGACAGGCTCCATGCGAGGAAGCCTCCTTCTCTGGTCCTTTCAGCATCTCTCCCTCAGGGTTCAGACCCCCGCCCTCCTGGACCCCACCCCTCCCCCAGCCTGTGGACAGTGTGCAGCGCGGACCTGAGCAGATGACCCCTGCGTCCTCCTTGTGTCTGCAGTCGTGCCGCCCCCAGCCCCGGGAAGGGCACCTCCACACGTGAGACTCTTTTCCTGTGCAGTTCAGGTCGTCCAGCCAGATGGGCCCTGATCCTGCCCCGAAGTGAGCAGACCCCGTGGCATTGAGGGCTACTCCACAGCCTAGCTGCCTGCACACCACGCGGGCATCGTCCAGGTCCCAGCCGTCATCACAGATGGTGCCCCAGGAGCCCTGGTCAAGGATCTCCACTCTCCCGGCGCAGGGACCGCCCCCCGTCCACCAGGCGGAGCTGCCTGCTGTCTGAGGAGAGAGAAATGGGACGATGGGGCGTTGACCTGGGGAACGAAAAGGGTCATCTGTCCTGTGGGACCCTCACCTGAGCAGTAGGGGGCGCTCTCCTCTGAGGCTGCAGACCCTGCTTGTTCAGACAAGGAGTCATTGCACTGGGGCAGCACCTGGGTGTGGTTTCCTGAAGAAAAGAGCGATGATGAGAGGGTTGGGAGGGTTGAAGAACAAGAAACTCAGTTAAGTTAAATAATTTTTAGGAGAGGAGGGGAGTTTGGGGGAAATGGATACTTGTATATGTATGGCTGAGTCCCTGCCTGTTCACCTGAAACTATAACAACACTGTTAATTCGCTAAACCCAACACAAAGTAAAAAGTTCAAAAATAATAATAATAATGACCTAGTGATGGAGCTGAGATGAAAGCTGTAACATACCAGTGAAGTTACATAATCTTAGTGTTCCCCTTCTCTATGAAGAGCCCTGGTCCTGACAATGCCACGATTCCTGTTGTGAGCCAAGCTTTGCCCTAAGAATGAGTTAAACAAGTTGTTCTAACCTTAATCTTCCCTAAATAGAAGAAGCAAAACAAAATCCTTTCTGAAGGATTTTTACAATTTTATCTACAATGTTTGTGATTTTAAAAGCACTTATATAAAAGAGATCTCACGGAAAACAAGAAGAAAAAGAAACATTAAAAAAATTTCCCAGAGTATTTGGATCTTAGAGTTATCTGACGGGGAGTTTATTTTATTTATTTTCATTAATTTTTATTTGAGCATAATTGCTTTACAACATTGTGGTAGCTTCTGCTGTACAGCAAATTTAATATGTTATATATACATATAAGGGTTTCCTAGGTGACTCAGTGGTTTTAAAAAAAAAAAAAAAAAAACTGCCTGCCAAAGAGGAGACTGGGATTCCATCCCTGGTTGGGAAGATCCTCTGGGGAAAGAAATGGCAACCCACTCCAGTATTCTTGCCTGGGAAATCATATGGACAAAGGAGTGTCACAGGCTACAGTCCATTGAGTCACAAAAGAGTCAGACGCAACTCAGCGACCAAACAACAATGACACACACATATATATCCCCTCGTCTTGGATTTACTTCCTATTTAGATCACCACAATGCACTGAGATCCCTGTGCTATTCAATAGGTTATTATTTACCTATTTTGTGTGTTCATTTCAGTCGTTCAATAGTGTCCAACTCTTTACGACCCCTGAACCGCAGCATGCCAGGCCTCCCTGTCCATCACCAATTCCCAGAGTCCACCCAAACCCATGTCCATCAAGTCGATGATGCCATCCAACCATCTCATCCTCTGTCGTCCCCTTCTCCTCCTGCCCTCAGTCTTTCCCAGAATCACTGTCTTTTCCAATGAGTCAGCTCTTCGCATCAGATGGCCAAAGTATTGGAGCTTCAGCTTCAACATCAGTCCTTCCAATGAACACCCAGGACTGATTTCCTTTAGGATGACTGACTGGATCTCTTTGCAGTCCAAGGGACTTTCAAGAGTCTTCTCCAACACCACAGTTCAAAAGCATCAGTTCTTTGTGCTCAGCTTTCTTTATACTCCAACTCTCACATGCATACATGACCACTGGAAAAACCATAGCCTAGACTAGATAGACCTTTGTTGGCAAAGTTTATGTGTGCGTGTACGCTAAGTCACTTCAGTCGTGTCTGTGACACTCTGTGACACTATGGATTGTAGCCCATCAGGCTCCATGTTTATGGGATTCTCCAGGCAGTATCTATTTTATACTTAGTATCAATACTGTAGAGCTTCTGAGTCTGGTGGCTGAGGCAGTAAAGAATCCGCCTGCAATGCAAGAGACCTGGGTTTAATCCTTGGGTTGGGAAGATCCCCTGGAGGAGAGTATGGCAACCCACTCCATAATTCTTTCCTGGAGAATCCCCGTGGACAGAGGAGCCTGGTGGACTACAGCCCATGGGGTTGCAAACAGTTGGGTATGACTAAGTGCACAGCACAGCACATCAATAGTGTGTATGTGTCATATATGTCAATCTCAACGTCCCAATTCATCCCACTCTTCATTTCCCCTCTTAGTATCCATATGATGTTCCCTGTGTTGTGTCTCTATTTCTGCTTTGCAGTAAGTTCATCTCTACCATTTATCTAGATTCTACATATAAGTGATATTATACAGTATTTGTTTTTCTCTTTCTGATTTACTTCATTTAACATAATAATCCTATTTCAAATCCTAAAAGATGATGCTGTGAAAGTGCTGCATGCAATATGCCAGCAAATATGGAAAAGTCAGCAATGGCTACATGACTGGAAATGGTCAGTTTTCCTTCCAATTTCAAAGAAAGACAATGCCAGAAAATGCTCAAACTGCCACACAATTGCACTCATCTCACTAGCAAAGCAATGCTCAAAATTCTCCAAGGAGTCTTCAACAACACACCAACCGTGAACTTCCAGATGTTCAAGCAGGTTTTAGAAAAGGCAGAGGAACCAGAGATCAAATTGCCAACATCTGCTGGATCATCAAAAAGGAAGAGAGTTCCATAAAAACATCTATTTCTGCTTTATTGACTATGCCAAAGCTGTTGACTGTGTGCATTACAATAAACTGTGGAAAATTCTAAAAGATGGGAATACCAGACCACCTGACCTGCCTCTTGAGAAATCTGTATGAAAGTCAAGAAGCAACAGTTAGAACTGGACATGGATCAACAGACTGGCTCCAAAAGGAAAAAGAGTACGTCAAGGCTGTATATTGCCACCCTACTTATTTAACTTATATGCAGAGTACATTATGAGAAACGCTGGGCTGGATGAAGCACAGGCTGGAATCCAGATCGCTGGGAGAAATATCAGTAACCTCAGATGTGGAGATGACACCACCCTTTGGCAGAAAGTAAAGAAGAACTAAACAGCCTCTTGATGAAAGTGAAAGGAGAGGGAAAACATTGGCTTAAAGCTCAACATTCAGAAAACAAGGATCATGGTTATCTAATCCCATCACTTCATGGCAATCAAATGGGGAAACAGTGGCTGACTTTATTTTTTTGAGCTCCAAAATCACTGTAGATGGTGACTGCAGCCATGAAATTAAAAGACCCTTGCTCCTTGGAAAAAAAGTTATGACGAACCTAGACAGCATATTAACAAGCAGAGACATTACTTTTCCAACAAAGCTCTATCTAGTCAAGGCTATGGTTCTTCCAGTAGTCATGTATGGATATGAGAGTTCGACTATAAAGAAAGCTGAACACCAAAAAATTGATGCTTTTGAACTGTGGTGTTGGAGAAGACTCTTAAGAGTCCCTTAGACTGCCAGGAGATCCAACCAGTCCATTCTAAAAGAGATCAGTCCTGAATGTTCATTGGAAGGACAGATGCTGAAGCTGAAGCTCCAGAACTTTGGCCACCTCATGCTAAGAACTTACTCATTTGAAAAGACCCTGATGCTGGAAAGATTGAAGGCGAGAGAAGAAGGGGATGACAGAGGATGAGACAGTTGGATAGCATCACCAACTCAGTGAACATGAGTTTTCATAATCTCCAGGAGTTGGTGATGGACAGGGAGCCCTCTTGTGCTACAGTCACTGGGGTCGGAAAGAGTCGGACATGACTGAGCAACTGAACTGAACTAAACTGAACATAACAGTCTCTAGGTCCATCCATGTCTCTGCAAATTTCACAGCTTTATTCTTTTATGGCTGAGTCATATTCCATTTTATATATGTACAGCATCTTCTCTATCCATTCCTCCTATGAGGGACATTTAGGTTGCTTCCGTGTCCTTGCTGTTGTAAATAGTGCTGCAGTGAACATCAGGATGAATGTGCCTTTTGAATGACGGTTCGCTCCTGGTATGTGCCCAGAAGTGGGATTGCTGAGTCATACGATAGTTCTATTTTTAGTTTTTGAGGAACCTCCATACTGTTCTCCATAGTAGTTGTGCCAATTTACACACCCATATGTAGGAGGATTCCCTTTTCTGCACATTCTCTCAGCATTTATTGTTTGTAGATTTTTTTGATGATAGAAATTCTGACTGGTGTGAAATAATACCTGACTGCAGTTTGCATCTCTCTAGTAATTAGTGATGTTGAACATCTTTTCACATATTTGTTAGCCATCTGTAGGTCTGGAGAAATGTCTGTTTGTCTTTTTCCCATTTTTCAGTTGGGTTGTTTGGTTTGTTGATATTGAGTTGTTTGTGCATTTTGAAGATTAGTCGCTTGCTAGTTGTTTCGTTTTAGTTGCAAATATTTTCTACCATTCTGACAGTTGTCTTTTTGTTCTGTTTATGGGCTCCTTTGCTATGCAAAACCTTTTAAGTTTAATCAAGTCCTATTTGTTTATTTTTGTTTTTATTTTCTTTACTCTAGAAGGTTGGTCAAAAAGATCTTGTTGCAATTTATGTCAAAGAATCTTCTGCCTGTGTTTTCCTCTAAGAGTTTTATAGTCTGACAGAGAATTTAAATTTAAACATGATTAAAGTCTTCAAAGAATTAATTAACAAGATGTGTGTCTTGGCAGAGAAATGATAACAAACACAAATGAAAATTCTACAGCTGAAAAAAGTTAACAGCTGAAATTAAGAACTAGAGAATGAGTCTATCGGCACATTAGATCAATATAAAGTAGAAATAGTAAAATGGAAGATGAGAGGATAAACATTCCTCTATATAGAAAAGCTGGCTACATGGTAACTGCCTGGTTAACAATACTGTATAACAAAGTTTCCCCCAAACTTAGCAGTTGAAGGAATTTTTTTATCATAATTTCCTGGTCAGTAATTTGGGAAAGACTCAACTTGGCAGTTTTATCTTTGGGGTCTCTCATGTGGGTGCACTTAGATGTTATCTGGGGCTGATATCGCTAAAGGTTTGATTGAACTGTGGTTATGGAAGGAAATACCCTGAAGTATTTTTTTGTTGGGGATGGGGAGAAATAAAGCAGCATCCTGTCTGCAACTTAATTCAGAAAGATTTTACATACTCAAGGGGAAAATGGGGCAGGAGAGAGACAAAGGAGGGGAGAGAGGGAAAGCTAGAGCAAGACAGAGAAAGAGAGAGAAAACTAGAGTGAGAGAGAGGGAGAGAGGAAAGAAAGAAAGAAGGATTAAAGCAAAATACTAACCTAACATTTGGGGAATCCAGATAAAATTCAGAGAGAATTCATTCTTAGAAAACCTTCACTAAAAGAAATACTAGTAACATCAAATCCATAATATGCCTAAGAGAAAACCTAGGTAAAGATGTGCAAAACATTTGAGGAAATTCAAGACCTAATTGAATGAAGGGATATATTTTGCCAATGAATTGGGAAACTCAATGTTGTTAAAATAAATCATTCTCAAATTTATATAGAGATTAAAGCTAACCTCAATAAAATTCCCTGATGCTTTTGTGTGTGTGAAACATGACAAGATGATTCAAAATTTATGTTGTTGTTCAGCCACTCAGTCATGCCTGACTCTTTGCAACTCCATGGACTGCAGCATGCCAGGCTTCCCTATCCATCACCAACTCCCAGAGTTTACCTAAACTCATGTCCATTGAGTCAGTGATGCCATCCAGCCATCTCATCCTCTGTCGTCCCCTTCTCCTCCTGCCTTCAATCTTTCTAAGCATCAGGGTCTTTTCTAATGAGTCAGCTCTTCACATCAGGTGGCAAAGTATTGGAGCTTCAGCTCAAAAATGTATACAAAATACAAAAAATCAAGAATGACCAAGGCAGTTAGGAAGAACAGCAACAACATAACTTCTTTAAATTAAAGTTACCCAGACTTACTATGTGTGCTTAGTCACTCAGTCATGTCCGATTCTTTGTGACCCAATGGACTATAGCCCCCCAAGCTCCTCTCTCCATGGCGACACTCCAAGCAAGAATACTGGAGTGTGTTGCCATGCACTTCTCCAGGGGATCTTCTCAACCCAGGGATCAAACCCAGGTCTCCCACCTTGCAGACAGATTCTTTACCATCTGAGCTGCCAGGGTAGGTTCAAGATATACCATAAATTTAGAGTAATTAAGAAAGTGTGGTACAGGTGCAAGGATAGACAAATGACACAGTGGAACAGAATAGAGAGTCTAAAAGAAGTACTCAGACATATGTGCCCTTCCGTTTATCACAAAGGTGGCACTGCAGTAGGGAATAGTCTTCCAGAAAAAGATTCTGAGTCGACTGGATACCCATATGAAAACATGACACTTGACCCTTAGGCTCCACGGTTATCAGTCCTGGAAGCTGTGTATAATTATATGCAAAAGAAAAGTAATTACACTTCTGTGAGATACGCTCAGAGAATATTTTTGTGCTTTTGGAGTAGACAGAGTTCTTTCTAGAAGGATATAAGGAGCTCTATGGACTGGAACAATGGACTGGTTCAAAACTAAGACAGGAGTACGTCAAGCCTGTTTATTGTCACCCTGATTATTTAACTTCTACGCAGAGCACGTCATGCAAAATGCCAGGATGGATGAAGCACAAGCTGGAGTCAAGATTGCTGGGAGACATATCAGTAACCTCAGATATAAAGATGACACCACCACTATGGCAGAAAGTGAAGAAGAACTAAAGAGCCTCTTGATGAAGATGAAAGAGGTGAGTGAAAATGTTGGCTTAAAACTCAACGTTCAGAAAAGGAAGATCATGGCATCTGGTCCAATCATTTCATGGCAAACAGACAGGGAAACAATTAAAACAGTGACAGACTTTACTTTCTTGGACTCCAAAATCACTGCAAATGGTGACTGCAGCCATGAAATTAAAAGATGCTTGCTCCTTGGAAGAAAAGCTATGACAAACCTAGATAGCATATTAAAAAGCAGAGACGTTACTTTGCCGACAAAGGTCCAACAAAGCTATAGTTTTTCCAGTAGTTATGTATGGATGTGAGAGTTGGACCATAAAGAAAGCTGAGCACTGAAGAATTGGTGCTTGTGAACTGTGGTGTTGGAGAAGACTTTTGAGAGTCCTATCGACTTCAAGGATATTAAACCAGTCAATCCTAAAGGAAATCAGTCCTGAATATTCATTGGAAGGACTGATGCTGAAGTTGAAGCTCTAATACTTTGCCCACATGATGGGAAGAACTGGCTCATTGAATAAGACCCTGATGCTGAAAAATACTGAAGGCAGGAGGAGAAGGAGATGACAGAGGGTGACATGATTGAGTGGTATCACCAACTCAGTGGATTTGAGCTTGAGCAAGCTGCAGGAGATGATGAAGGACAGGGAAGCTTGATGTGCTGTGGTCCATGGGGTTGCAAAGAGTCGGACATGACTGAGTGACTGAACTGAACTGACTGACTGAAGTTGCAGCACATGTACAATAAAAAGGTGAATGAATTAACTTAAGATTAGTAACTTGGCTCATTGAAGTACACGATGCCGTTAAGAAAATAAAAATATAAGATAGAATTAAACACACAAAACATAATAAATATTTGCTCCAAAAGTCATCATCACGCTAATTTGCACCATTGTGTTTGTAACAGTCAAAACCTGGCAACAAACTCAAATCTCTGCCACAAGTTGAGTGGATCCCTGCATGGTCATGTGATCATTCAAAGGAATACTCTACAGCAATAAAAATGAGTGCAGTGTTGCCATAAACAGCATCATGAGTGAATTTCAAATACAATTTGAAATTTAAAAAATTATACATGAAAGAAAACATTCTGTATGGTTATACATAAAGTTCAAAAACTGAGAAAATATTCTATGGCAGTACAAGTCTTAGGTAAGCAGGCTTCCCTGGAGAGGAGGGAGGCCACGGCTATTGGGAGGCAATAGTGGTTCTGGGGTGCTGTGAATGTTCTCTTTGTAGATCTGGGTTGGGGAACATGACCTGGGTGTACACTTATTGTTTGTACTTTGTTCTCTATTATTATCCTTAAATAATAATGTTTCATAAAAATATTATTCATCTAGGCATTTCTTTCCCTGACATAGCACTTCTCAGCATTTCTTAGCACTTCTTTCCCCTGAAAAATTGAGGGAACAATGAGAATGCTGTGGAGCAGGACCTTACGGAGACTTCTCAGGACAGACCACCCTCCTGTCCTCCACCTGCTTCTGTCTGTACAAAAACCTTAGCTAAAGAAAAAAATTTAGTCACAGAAATGAAAAATTTTCAGAAACAAAAGAAAACAGTCAAATAGGACAAAATAATAATAGTTTAACCCTAAACAAAGTCAAGGATTTTTAGTTCTTCCTCATGGCTATAGCTAACATTATGAGCCATATCCTTTGAGCTGTTTTGGAGATGCTGAAATCCCAACCAGGCGGTAGAAGTAAATTACATGATGACCAGACTAGTGGGGTGCCAGTTCCTTCTCCATGGGATCTTCCCAACCCAGGATAAAACCCGAGACTCTTGCATTGCAGGCAGATTCTTCACCATCTGAGTCAACAGGGAAGCCCATAATCTTATTCATCTTACACACTTCCAAGAATCGGCCTCAAGGAAATGGGAACAGACCAACACTGTAACTGATGATTAGCTGTATTTCCAACAATAAAGGCGACACTGATCAGACCTATTCCAACATGACTGTCGGAGCTGGCTGTGCTATTCTGCACGTGACCTGCCCCCTGCCTCCACCTGTGCACTCCTGAAATTCCCGTTTAAAAACTCTTGTCCCTGATCAGCAAGGGGGAGCTGGTTCTTTGATACATTAGTCCTCTTTCTGCCCAGAACTGCTGGTTTTCTCAATAATGCTATCTTTAAATTTACCCCACACTTGTCTCTCAGTATTGGTTTCTTGAGTAATAAGCAGTTGAAACCTGAGTTCAATAATTTCACTACAAAATATCTTCCTTTTAAAGCCTCTATTCCCTTACTCTCTGCTCCGGGGACAATTCACCCCCAGGAGCATCCTAAGTACAGTAGCACTTCCCTGTCTTACCTGAGCAGATCACAGAGGCCGTGTTGCCACGGGAACAGTCAGGAACACCCAGGAGAGTCACAGGGCATTTCCACAGGAAGGACTCAGTCCCTGAGCAGTGAAATCGGGCTTTCCAGAGTTGATCACTTCCTTCTGCTCCGTTTGGGGTGGAGATGGCGACACCACAGCCAAGCTGACGACACACAACGTTGGCATTGGCCAGACTCCAGTGGGAGGCACACAGAGCTCTCCATCGTCCAGAAATGTTCATCTCCACCTGCCCCTCACATTGAGAGGTGCCATTCCTCATGAGCCGGACATCTGTGTACACTGATAGAAAAAGACAGGATTTCAGCAAAATCTGATTTCTTTTTAGCTTGAACTGATTGTACACGACAGAGGTTAAGTCCTGACCTGCATCTCACCTGAACAGACAACCTGAGCAGCTCCACTGTGGTGGCACGTGCCCCCTGGACAGGGCACTCTGGGGCACGACCAGAGCTCAGGCTCCTCCCCTCACACCTGAACTCTTCAGCCCAGACCCGAAGACTGAATACTCTGAAGGGCACGTGTCCCAGGACAGACACAGCCTTGCCACACCCCAGCTCTGCACAGATGACCTGGGCAGTGGGGAGTGTGAGGTTCCCATCAGACACTGGGATCCAGGCTTCTCCAGAACGTACTTCTACTCGCCCTGAGCAGGGTCCATCCTCTCCAACCAGACGCACAAATCCTGAGAAACAAAGAACAACAAACCCAGTGAGTGTTCATGAACTTGGCTTGACAATTGCAGACAACATCTCACAGGCAATGGTGTGAAAGCTTTTCTTTCCAACAGTGGAATAAGAGGGGATAAGAAGAGAGATTTGACTGTCATTGTCAAACTGCATTTTCATGAGCAAGTTTCTGAAGAGATACCCAGAAGGATTGAAGGATCAGTTCGGAATGGCTGAATCCCGAGAATATATATTCTGGTTAGAAATGTTAATTCCTACCTGGGGGCCTGGAAACTACAGTGCCCAAAGAAACTGCACCTTGGTCGACATTCAAACGTGGGTGCAGAGCTGAGCTGAGAGTGAAAAAGGTCCAGGGGATTCAAGAGCTTAGAGGCCTAAGAGCCAGAGAAGTTGAGAGGACCATTCTGAGATTTCTGGTTCTAAATTCTGGCCAGTTTTCGCTCAGAGCCAATATTCAAGTCACTGAGGACAGGGAAAATCACACGAGTTGGATCTGAGTGAAGGTATTATAATCTAATTGTGAAAGAAGTTGTCCACAGGTAAGTTTAGAAATGACAAAAGCTCAGAGAGTCATAGGAGAGGGAGGGAATGGTCCTAGCTATCTTTCTTGAAAACCTAGGATTTATCAAGACATCTGGGAGAAAGTGAGGTCTCGGTGGCCTCACAGGCAATGGTGTGAAAGCTTTCTCATTGCCTGTGAGAAAGTGAGTTAGTCGATTATCATACTAGACATGAGATTCTCAGCAAATGTGGAAGCATAATGATAATTTAATGTATTCTAACCTTCTATGCAGAGTACATCATGAGAAATGCTGGATTAGAAGAAACACAAGCTGGAATCAAGATTGCAGGGAGAAATATCAATAACCTGAGATATGCAGATGACACCACCCTTATGGCAGAAAGTGAAGAGGAATTAAAGAGCCTCTTGATGAAAGTGAAAAAGGAAAGTGAAAAAGTTGGTTTAACGCTCAACATTCAGAAAACAAAGATCATAGCATCCGGTCCCATCACTTCATGGGAAATAGATGGGGAAACAGTGGAAACGGTGTCGGACTTTATTTTGGGGGCTCCAAAATCACTGCAGATGGTGACTGCAGCTGTGAAATTAAAACACGATTAGTTCTTGGAAAAAAAGTTATGACCAACATAGTATATTCAAAAGCAGAGATATTACTTTGCCGACTAAGGTCTGTCTAGTCAAGGCTATGGTTTTACTTGTGGTCATGTATGGATGTGAAAGTTGGACTGTGAAGAAGGCTGAGCACCGAAGAATTGATGCTTTTGAACTGTGGTGTTGGGAAGACTCTTGAGAGTCCTTTGGACTGCAAGGAGATCCAACCAGGCCATTCTGAAGGAGATCAGCCCTGGGATTTCTTTCGAAGGAATGATGCTAAAACTGAAACTCCAGTACTCTGGCCACCTCATGCGAAGAGTTGACTCATTGGAAGAGACTCTGATGCTGGGAAGGATTGAGGGCAGGAGGAGAAGGGTATGACAGAGGATGAGATGGCTGGATGGCATCACTGACTTGATGAACTTGAGTCTGAGTGAACTCCGGGTGATGGTGATGGACAAGGAGGCCTGGCATGCTGCAATTCATGAGGTCACGAAGAGTCGGACACGACTGAGCGACTGAACTGAACTGAACCTTATCTATATGCTAACTGCATATGCCTTTCCTATTTGGATTTCTGAGATAAGAAGCCAGCAAGCTATCAAAAAGGAGAATGAGAGGAAGAGAGCAGACAGCAAACAAGCCATGTATACTTTCAGTTCAGTTCAGTTCAGTCGCTCAGTCGTGTGCTACTCTTTGCGACCCCATGAATCGCAGCATGCAAGGCCTCCTGTCTACCACCAACTCCTGGAGTTCACTCAGCCTCAAGTGCATCGAGTCAGTGATGCCATCTAACCATCTCATCTTCTGTCGTCCCCTTCTCCACCAGCCTCCAATCTTTCCCAGCATCAGGGTCTTTTCCAATGAATCAGTTCTTCATATCAGGTGGCCAAAGTATTGGAGCTTCAGCTTCAGCATCAGCCCTTTCAGTGAATATTCAGGGTTGATTTCCTTTAGGATTGAGTGGTTTGATCTCCTTGCAGCACAAGGGACTCTCAAGAGTCTTCTCCAACATCGCAGTTCAAGAGCATCAGTTTTTCAGTGTTCAGCCTTCTTTATGGTCCAACTCTCACATCCATACATAACTATTGAAAAAACCATAGCTTTGACTAGATGGACATTTGTCTCAAAGTAATGTCTCTGTTTTTAATATAATGTTTAGGTTGTCATAGCTTTTCTTCCAAGGAGCAAGCATCTTTTAATTTCATGACTGCAGTCACTGTCCACAGTGACTTTGGAGCCCAAAAAATAAAGTAAGTCACAGTTTCCATTTTTCCCCCATCTGTTTGCCATGAAGCGATGGGACAGGATGCCATGATCTTAGTTTTTGAATGCTGAGTTTCAAGGCACATTTTTCACTCTCCTCTTTCACTTTCATCAAGAGTTCCTCTTCACTTTCTGCCATTTAGGGTGATGTCATCTGCATATCCGAGGTTGTTGATATTATTATATTAATTCCACGAGATTAAAAATTTAGAAAGAAAAAGAGAGAAGTATTCCTTGTATTCTGTTTTATATACCCTGATAAAAGTTAAATATTCAAATATGTGCCAGATAATCAATACAGAATTAGGATATATTAGGATAGAGACTTCTGAGATATATTATTTCTTTTTTATATTCTACTTGATTTTAAAATTTACATAGAAGAATAAGTGTGAAAATTCCAAGAAAATTATGAAATAAAAGGCTGATGTGAATGAGTCAAGATATTAAAATAATAAAGATATATCCTTGTCTGGTCTCTTGCTGTGTAGACATCTCGTGTCCTTAGGCACATATAGCATCTTCCACACCACACCTGGACCTTCAGTGCTGCTCAGAGAACCTCACAGTTGCCTTCATCAGCTCCCATCACCATTCCCCTTCCTCCCAGCTACTATAAAACCTGTTCCACCTTCTTCAAAAAGTACATTTGTCCTCTTGCTCCACATAAGTCCCCAGACACAAGTGTATATCAATGAAATCATCAAATATAAACTACATACTCTCTTATCATAAAACACAGGAATTCATGTTTTATTGCCTCCACCTTTGACTTGCCAGTGCATGGCTAAGTGTTCCTCCAAAGCTTGCATTTGTTCAGATATCTTAAAGGAAAAATTAGGGAGAGAGACTTTTCTAGTAACAGTGAAAGAATATATGACTCGGAGCATTTCATTCACAGTTCTCTAGTTCTACCATCAAAGAACTATGAACATTTACGTCTAAATTTGCAAAGGAACTTGAAATCTGCCACACTTCCATAAGAATCTCTGATTTGTTAAGTGATAACCCTTTAGGGATCACCTCTATATGTGTAAATGATATCCTCCTATAGTAAGAGTAGCCTCCACTCCTACTAGCCTAGTGCAAAATAATGTCTCACATTGTTTGTATAGAAACAACTCCACCCAGGAAACTACATCCTCATTTTTGTCCCTCCTTCTCATAGCCTCCCTGTGCAAAGAGAATGTGTATGTGGCAGTTAGCAAATGTTTCACTCTTACAAAGAGTGAATTATGAAAAAAAATTGTATTTATTTTAATTGAGAGAATAACTAAAGCTATTTTAGCATCAGGTAAGTCCACTGGAGAAGAAAAGAATAGCAGAGACTTATAAGAGGGAAGTATATGAAGCTCATCACTCATAGCCACAGTGCACTCAGGGAGGATGGGTAGGCGTCTCAGTCCTCTCTAGCCCACCTGTCTCCCATTGCCCTGCTGATCAGACACCAGCTTTCTTGGAACTCTCCGTTTTCTCACCCTGTGGACAAAGAACTGACCATACCTGAGCAGATGACGCCTGCATCTTCCTGATGATTGCAGTTGTGTTGCCGCCATCCCCAGGTAGGGCACCTCCACACTTGGGACTCGTCTCCTCTGCAGCTCACTTCATCCAGCCAGATGGGCCCTGATCCCTTCCCGAAATAGGAAGAGACAGTGGCATTGAGGGCTTCTCCACAGCCCAGCTGTCTGCACACCACGCGGGCATCGTCCAGGTCCCAGCCGTCATCACAGATGGTGCCCCAGGAGCCCTGGTCAAGGATCTCCACTCTCCCAGAGCAGCGACTACCTGCGTCCACCAGGCGGATCTGCCTGCTGTCTGAGCAGAGAAAAATGGGATACGGGCTGATGACACCAGGGGCTAAGGGTTTTCTGTCTTGTGGGACCCCTACCTGAGCAGTAGGGGGCGCGCTCCTCTGAGGCTGCCGACCCTACTGGTTCAGACACGGAGTCACTGCACTGGGGCAGCAGCTGGGTCTGGTTTTTATACCAGTGGCAAGAGAATAATAAGGTTGGAAAATAGGAAGAAAATAAAACAGGAAATATTAAGTTGAAAACACCCTAGTGAGTAGTCTGAGACAGAAGGGGGTACAAGGTCCTATCAGAGTTAACATTCTGATCTGTAGAGTTCTGCACAGCATCTGAGAAAGATTTACAGGAAATGTTAGTCTCTCTACCCGGAGCAGTTAAATGAGTTCAGAGTCACGGGAATGAGCTGACAGCAGGATGGATTCCTTTCACAGCACACACACTGTGATGCCATTGACCTAAGAGTTAAAGGGGTTCATTAAAGGGAGTGGAGTCAGGAACGGGCCTTATCAGATGCCTCAGACAGCAGTCATGAATCCTCTAGCATTAGAATCCTTCTTCTTGGCACAGTCATTCAGAATTGAAAAACAAATGGATTCTGTGATATCTTGGTTTACCCCAGAATACTTCATTTGCAGATCTAAGCTTCAGACTTCAGATCTGGATACTTACTTTCAAACTATGTGATCTCTTTGAGTAGACTGAACAACTTTGCATGAGAGATAATGTCAGAGAACACTGACACTGGCCAGATTCCACTGGGAATCATAGAATGTTGCTTCTTCTCCCCAAAAATATAATCGCTCGTTGGACTTTGTGTCAAGAATTGGAGTTCTGGGATCTTTAGGGGGAAATCGTGTGTATGTTTACTTAGTCACTTCAGTCATGTTCAACTCTTTAAGACCCTATCAACTGTAGCCCACCAGGCTCCTCTGCCACGGGATTCTCCAGGCAAGAATACTGGAGTGGGTGGCCATGCCCTCCTCCAGGGGGTCTTCCTGACCCAGTGACCTAACCAGCGTCTCCTGCATGCAAGTGGATTCTTTACAGCTAAGCCACCGGCAAACCCTTCTAGTTCTATCACTGAGCAGAAATAGGTCACATTCCTGCAAGCCCTTGAACAAATAACATTATCAGGCTCACTGTATTCTCCTCTCCTTTTAAACATAACAGTGATGTAAAGAAACGTTAAAGAATGTCTATCAATGTTTCACTTTAAGTAAATGATGAAGTAGAGAATTAAACATAAAATTTTCCACTCCCATGGAGAATTCAGGAGTTCACAGCAGGCCAACCATGTGTTTTGCTGGGTCTTGCTGGATACAACTTAAAAACCTGAATGTTTTTCAAGAAACACTAACTGTTACTTTGCCAACAAAGGTCCATCTAGTCAAGACTATGGTTTTTCCAGCGGTCATGTATGGATGTGAGAGACGGACTGTGAAGAAAGCTGAGTGCCGAAGAATTGATGCTTTTGAACTGTGGTGTTGGAGAAGACTCTTGAGAGTCCCTTGGACTGCAAGGAGATCCAACCAGTCCATTCTAAAGGAGATCAGCCCTGGGTGTTCTTTGGAAGGAGTGATGCTAAAGCTGAAACTCCAGTACTTTGTCCACCTCATAGGAAGAGTTGACTCATTGGAAAAGACTCTGATGCTGGGAGGGATTGGGGGCAGGAGGAGAAGGGGACGACATAGGATGAGATGGCTGGATGGCATCACCAACTTGATGGACGTGAATTTGAGTGAACTCTGGGAGTTGATGATGGACAGGGAGGCCTAGCGTGCTGCAATTCATGGGATCACAAAGAGTCAGACATGACTGGGTGACTGAACTGAACTGAATTAAACTGAAATGTGTTCAACATTTGTTGACACAACATGGACTAAATATGAAAATTCTAAAGAATGGAGGTTATTTCAATGTTAGCCAAGGATCTAGACCTTCTTTTTCTCTGGGAATTTGCCAATTCATTGCATAATTTAATGACTCAGAATCTGGGCTTGAGCAAGCAGAGAACTATTGTTGTGACAGGGAGCCAGTGTAATTTGGGGGTACCTGGTGCTGGGGTGACAAAATTAGAGTCTTGAGAGCCTCTCTCACACAGCACGTTTTCTCCTCAAGTATCTGCCCAGTATATAAGCTGTGAAGAACAAGAGGCTAAAGAACTATATAAAAAGACTTGGAAAGCAGAGTCTTTCTCATTCTCTTGGTACTGAGCTACCAAAGAATCCAGGCTCTGAACTGAAATCTCTGAAAGCCCTTGTCATAGGGCCAGAAAAATCAGAGGTGGACTGAGTGCTACCAAGCTGCAACCCACACTTACTACAGCTCAGTTTTAGGTTATATTTAGATGTTTGAGTGATATACACCCCTTCCCCCTATCTGCCTAGCAAAACAAAGGGTAAATCCTTTCAGATATTAGAAAATGTATCAGGAATATCTTACTTTTTCATATAGATATCATGACAAATGACCATAGTTAAAAGAAGATAAGAGAATGCAGAGACACCTACATAGAAAAGCTGGATTTAGCAGATAAGGATTTTAACTACAATCAATGTGTTTAGGGGATAAGAGAGAAGGGGAGGATATACAGGGGAAAAGATGAAAAAATTAACAAATAAACATGAACAAATAAAAACAGCAATGGAGCAATTGCCAACCTAAAATAAAATATCTAATATTAAAAAGTGAATCAATAAGGCAAACAGATTTCAGATAGAACTTAGAATATAGTGATTTAGAGGAGTCCTAAAGGTGAGACATGAGAAGGAAAATAAAGAGTAGGAGAGGGAAAAGAGATATAGAGACAGAGAGGCAGAACTACAGAAGTCATATTTGAAGATATAATAATAGAGAATTTTTTAAAATATAAATAAAAGAGTATGAAAACCACCACTCCTAGTAAAGCTGCTGAAACTCAAAAGGAAAAAGGGAAATCTGAAATAATAACAGATTTATTTAATACCAAAGGAAGGGAAAAAGGGAGAGAAAAAGGAACATAAAGCATGTGGATCAATTAAAAGCAAATGGCAGATACCAACACATCAGTATCAGTCATTGCATTCACAGTGAATGGATTAAGATAAAACAAACCTGATGCAAATGTTATTGCAAAATGATCACCTCATATTATGAAAACAAAGAAAGATTGAAAGTAAAATGACGGAAAACATGTACTAACCATAAGAAAACTGGAGTAGCTTTACAATGTGCCAGAAAGTAGATGTTAAGAAAAGATACACTAATTGACAGTAGTGCTGAGAGAGGGCCTCAGAGGGCAGAGAGACTGAAACCACAACCACAGAAGACTAGCCCACCTGACCACATGGACCACAGCCTTGTCTAACTCAGTGAAACTAAGCCATTCCGTGAGGGCCAACCAAGACGGCCGGGTCATGGTGGAGAGTTCTGACAAAATGTGGTCCACTGGAGAAAGGAACGGAAAAACACTGCAGTCTTCTTGCCTTGAAAACCCCACGAACAGTATGAAAAGGCAAAAGATAGGACACTGAAAGATGAACTCCCCAGGTCAGTAGGTGCCCAATATGCTACTGGAGATCAGTGGAGAAATAACTCCAGAAAGAATGAAGATAGGGAGCCAAGGCAAAAACAACACCCAGTTGTGGATATGACTGGTGATAGGAGCAAGGTCCAATAGTGTAAAGAGCAATATTGCCTAGGAACCTGGAATGTTAGGTCCATAAATGAAGGGAGATTGGAAGTGGTCAAACAGGAGATGGCAAGAGTGAACATCGACATTCTAGGAATCAGTGAACTAAAATGGACTGGAATGGGCGAATTTAACTCATATGACCTTATATCTACTACTGTGGGCAGGAATCATTTAGATGAAATGGAGTAACCATCATAGTCAACAAAAGAGTCTGAAATGCAGTATTTGCATGCAGTCTCAAAAACCACAGAATGATCTCTCTGTTCATTTCCAAGGCAAACCATTCAATATCACGGTAATCCAAGTCCATGCCCCAATCCGTAATGCTGAAGAAGATGAAGTTGAATGGTTCTATGAAGACCTACATGACTTTTTAGAGTTAACATCCAAAAAAGATGTCCTTTTTATTATAGGGAACTGGAATGCAAAAGTACAAAGTCAAGAAACATCTGGAGTAAGAGGCAAATTTGACCTTGAGTACAGAATGAAGCAGGGCAAAGGCTAATAGAATTTTGCCAGAACACACTGGTCATAGCAAACACCCTCTTCCAACAACACAAGAGAAGACTCTACACATGGACGTCACCAGATGGCCAACACCAAAATCAGATAGATTATATTCTTTGCAGCCAGAGATGGAGAAGCTCTATACAATACAGGCAACAAAAACAAGACCAGGAGGTGACTGTGGCTCAGATCAGTCACTCCTTATTACCAGATTCAGACTGAAATTGAAGACAGTGGAGAAAAACACTAGACCATTCAGGTATGACCTAAATCAAATCCCCTAGAGTATACAGTGGAAGTGAGAAATAGATTTAAGAGACGAGATTTGATAGACAGAGTGCCTGCTGAACTATGGATGGACATTTGTGACACTACAGGAGACAGAAATCAAGACCATCCCCTAGAAAAAGAAATACAAAAAAGCAATATGGGTGTTTGAGGGGCCCTTACAAATAGCTGTGAAAAGAAGGAAAGAAAAAAGCAAAGGAGAAAAGGAAAGATATAACCATTTGAATGCAGAGTTCCAAAGAATAGCAAGGAGAGATGAGAAAGCCTTCCTCAGCGATCAGTGCAAAGAAATAGAGGAAACCAACAGAATGGGAAAGACTACAGATCTCTTCAAGAAAATTAGAGATACCAAGGGAATATTTCATGCAAAGATGGGGTCAATAAAAGACAGAAATGGTATGGACCTATCAGAAGCAGAAGATATTAAGAAGAGATGGCAAGAGTACACAGAAGAACTACACAAAAAGTTCTTCACGACCGGGATAATCACGGTGGTGTGATCACTCCCCTAGAGCCAGACATCCTGGAATGTGAAGTCAAGTGGGCCTGAGGAAGCATCACTACGAACAAAGCTAGTGGAGGTGATGGAATTCCAGTTGAGCTCTTTCAAATCCTGAGAGATGATGCTGTGAAGGTGCTGCACTCAATATGCCAGCAAATTTGGAAAACTCAGCAGTGGCCACCGGACTGGAAGAGGTCAGTTTTCATTCCAATCCCAAAGAAAGGCAATCCCAAAGAATGCTCAAACTACTTCACAATTGCACTCATTTCACACGCTAGTAAAGTAATGCTCAAAATTCTCCAAGCCAGGCTTCAGCAATACATGAACCGTGAACTTCCAGATGTTCAAGCTGGTTTTAGAAAAGGCAGAGGAACCAGGGATCAAATTGCCAACAACCGATGGATCATTGAAAAAGCAAGAGAGTTCCAGGTAAATATCTATTTCTGCTTTAGTAACTATGTCAAAACTTTGACTTGTGGATCACAATAAACTGTGGAAAATTCATCAAGAGATGGGAATACCAGAATACCTGACCTGCCTCTTGAGAAACCTGTATGCAGGTCAGGAAGCAACAGTTAGAACTGGACATGGAACAACAGACTGGTTCCAAATAGGAAAAGGAGTACATCAAGGCTGTATATTGTCATCCTGTTTATGTAACTTATATCCAGAGTACCTCATGAGAAATGCTGGGCTGGATGAAAACAACCTAGAATCAAGGTTGCTGGGAGATATATCAATAACCTCAGGTATGCAGATGACACCACCCTTACGGCAGAAAATGAAGAAGAACTAAAGAGCCTCTTGATGAAAGTGAAAGAGGAGAGTGAAAAAGTTGGCTTAAAGCTCAACATACAGGAAACTAAGATCATCGCATCTGGTCCCATCACTTCATGGCAAATAGATATGGAAACAGTGAAAACAGTGGCTGACTTTATTTGGGGAGGCTCCAAAATCACTGCAGATGGTGACTGCAGCCATGAAATTAAAAGACACTTGTCCCTTGGAAGGAAAGTTATAACCAACCTAGACAACATATTAAAAAGCAGAGACATCACTTTGCCAACAAAGGTCTGACTAGTCAGAGCAATGCTTTTCTAGTAGTCATGTATGGATGCGAGAGTTGGACTGTAAAGAAAGCTAAGCAACGGAGAATTGATGCTTTTGAACTGTGGTGCTGGAGAATACTCTTGAGAGTCCCTTGGACTGCCAGGAGATTCAACCAGTCCATCCTAAAGGAGATCACTCCTGAAGTTCACTGGAAGGACTGATGTTGAAGCTGAAACTCCAATATTTTGGCCACCTGATGTGAAGAGCTGACTCATTTCAAAAGACCCGATGCTGAGAAAGATTGGGGGCAGAAGGAGAAGGGGATGACAGAGGATGAGATTGTTGGATGGCATCACTGACTCAATGGACATGAGTTTGGGTAAACTCTCGGAGTTGGTGATGGACAGGGCTGCCTGGCGTGCTATAGTCCATGGGGTCACAAAGAGTCAAACACAACTGAGCAACCCAGTGGAACTGAACTGAACACTAATTGGATTAAAGAGGGAATTTTCATGATTATAATGAGATGCACCCTTAATAAATATATAGACATCAAAATAAGAAAGGTAACAGAACATAGCTTTGAAAAATACTTGACAGAATGAAAAGAAGAAATAGGCAAAATCACAATCAAAATGGGGGATTTTTAATCTTTTCAATAGCATACAGACCAGACATACAAAAAACAAAGAATACAGTAGATGTACAAGAAAATAATCAGCACATTTAACTAAGTAACACATAGAGCAATGCACCCAACAATGCAAGAGTTCACATTACTGTAAATGCACTAGGAACATTTATCAAAAATGACCACATAATAGGAGAAAATATTTCACTCTTTGAATTCATGCAGTGCATTTACTCTGACCACAGTGGAATAAAATCAAGAATTAAAAAGAAAATATTGTTAGCCATCCCTATTTTTGGAAATTCAGCAACACCCTTCCAAAAACACCTGAGTCTGGGAATAAATTTAAAATTTACCAAATATTGTGAGATAATGATAATAAAAATACAATGATAATGATAATAAACACAAAATAATGATTTTATCATAAATTCTTCTAATGAAACTTGAGTAGTGCCTAAAGGAAATTTATACCCTAGATTTAGAGAAGAGGAAAGACCGAAAGTGAAAAAAAATGTAAGCTTCAATTAAGAAACTAGGAGATGAGAAAGCCTAAGAATATAGAATGTTGGGGTTAATTCAAAAGGAACAATAATGATTGGGAAAAAAAGGTAAGCATAAGATAGAAAACATAGAAGAAAACCCTTTAAACATGGCTCATTGAAAACTGATGAACACTGATCAATACCGATGAAGAGCAGAGAGTAAATGAAGTTAACAGTATCAAGAGCGAAAAGGGACATCACTATAAATCATACAGATTTTTGTGTCCTACTGTGTTGTTGTTTGTTTGTTTTTGGCTGTGCTGTGGCTCGTGGGATCTTAGTTCCCAGGTCCGGGACTGAACCTGGACCATGACAGTGAAAGTCCAGAGATTTAACCCCTGGATTGCATAGCTTTATTAGTAAAATTTATACATTTAATGTGGATAAGTACACAGAGAGTGTCGATTTCTCCACAGCCTTGAAAACACTTAAGTGTCTTAAAAAAAAAAAAAACAGTCATTCTGACATGTGTGAAACGATATCTCTTTGTGGTTTTGATTTTCATTTCCCTGATAATTGGCAATGTCAAGCATTTTTCATATACCCATTGGCCATTTGCATGTCTTCTTTAGAGAAATGTCTATTCAAGACCTTGGCCAATTTTTTACTGCATTATTAGGTTTTGGATTTTTTTTCTTGAGTTGCAGGAGTTCCTTATTTGTTTGGAAATTAATACCTTATAAAATTTGTGCTAGTTTGCTTTTTCACTCTGTTGATGTTTCCTTTGGCTTGAAGAAACTTTTTAGTTTCATATATTCCCATTCGTCTATTTTTGTTTTGTTGCCTGTACTTTTGACATCATATCCATGAAATCATGAAGCAATGTGTTTTTATTTTGTGATCAAGCTACCACATATCTAAAATATAATTCTTATGTAGTGATGATGTTACACAATCACACATAGTAAAATAAATTCAGATGAATAAATGAATTCAAAATTAGGTTTTGAATATTCTTTAGAGGAACTGTAAAGTTATTTGCAGAAAATAAAACTTGATTCAATGTTATTCTGAGATAAGAGTGGCCTATGAAACATTTCATTAAAGGCAGAAGTCAAAAAAGTAAACCATTGTAGGTTCGATAACATAATCCCCCATTCACATATATAACCTTAAACATATATGCAAAAAATGGGGGAACTGTTTACAAAAATATTTAAGAAAGAGTAAGTGATGTTTCTTTATAAGACTATTTAAAAAATGAGTACTGAAGAATTGATGCTTTTGAACTGTGGTGTTGGAGAAGACTCTTGAGAGTCCCTGGGACTGCAAGGAGATCCAACCAGTCCATCTTAAAGGAGATAAGTCCAGAGTGTTCTTTGGAAGGACTGATGTTGCAGCTGACACAACTGAGCAACTGAACTGAAGTGATGTTTGTTTATAGAGAGTTCCTATACATAAATAAAAAATTTTAAAACATTCTAGAGAAAAAAATATTGTTATGAAAGATATCTTAAAACTGTAATATAGGAAAGAAGATAATGTTTTTGTATATAGTGTTTGTGAAAGTCACTCAGTCCTATCCAGATCTTTACGAACCCATGGAATATACAGTCCGTGGAATTCTCCAGGTCAGAATACTAGAGTGGGTAGCCTTTCCCTTCTCCAGGGGTCTTCCCAAGCCAGGGATCGCACCTGGGTTTCCCACAGTGCAGGCAGATTCTTTACCCGCTGAGTCATCAGGGAAGCCCGAGAACACTGGAGTGAGTAGCCTATCCCTTATCCAGGGGATCTTCCCGACCCAGGAATCAAACCCCGGTCTCCTGCATCACAGGCAGATTCTTTACCAGCTTAGCTACCAGGGAAGCCCTAATATGGATTAAAAAAAAAGAAAATGATGCATGTTCTTATGTCAAGACTATGAAGAGAATAATACTCTCTTTTAAAATTAATTATTTATTTGGTTGTGCTGGGTCTTAGTTGCAGCATGCAAATTCTTACTTGTGGGATCATAAGAAAAAAAAATTGTAACTACATGTGGTGATGGATATTACTGTACGTGTGGTGATGATTTACCAATATGTACAAAAACATAAACACTATGTTTTACACTTAGAACTAATATAATGTTGCAAGAATTACATTTCAATTAAAAATTTTAACAAACAATATTGGAATATGTGGATAAAATTAATTTCATCCTTACCTCATCTAGGCTTCTCTGGTGGCTCAGATGGTAAAGAATCTGACTGCAGTGTGGGAGACTCAATTGCGATACCTAGGTTGGGATGATCCCCTGGAGAAGGGAATGGAAACCCATTCTAGTATTCTTGCCTGCAGAATTCCGTTGACAGAGGAGCCTGGCAGACTATAGTCCATGCAGAGACAAAGAGTCGAACATGACTAAGTCGGACACTAACATTTTCACTTAATGTCATTTGTGGACCCAAATTAAACTCATCACTTAGATTTTAAAATACCAAATCTCACTGCATCTTACAGGGTTGGGACAGACACACAGAAACAGACAGTAAATCACCTGCACATGAGATATAGGCTTCTTCCTTGGGAGAGCATGAAGTGTAATTCCAAGGGTCAGAAGGACATTGCCAGAGAGAGGTATCAATTTTCCGACACCGGATTCCATCCACCCACTGGGGTCTAGAACCTTCCCTAAGAGCAACAGAAGAGTTGAGGGTTCCACTGTCCCCACAGCCAAGCTGTCTGCAGATCACGGACACAGTGATGTCTTCCATGGGGCTGCGGCAGACACTGCCCCAGGTCCCGTTGTAGAAAACTTCCAGCCACCCAGCACACTCCTGGTCCTCACTCACCATCCTGAGGGCCAGGAACTCTAAGGTTGAAAGAGGAGGAGACAGGACACAGTGAGAACTTTGCTGCATGTTCTAGGTTTTCCTTTCTTCTAGAAATGGTGACAGTCATCTCTGCCCTTGCTCAAGAGATACCCACTAAATGACAAGACTGACATCACCTCCCTTTTAACTGACTTTGTCCATTTGTGTCTGTCTTTCTCTTTCTGCCACAATGGTGTAGTGGATATGAACGGAGAGGAAGACCAAACGGTGGGCACGAGTCAGGGAGGGGCAGCTGAATCCTGCTTCCTAACAAAATCTTTGAAGAGTATGTTAAGGGATGTGATGTGGATATTAGGGAGATAGGCGGAATAATTAAGCCAAAAATGTCCACATCCCAATCTCTGCAACCTGTGAATATGTTACCATACCTGACAAAAGGGATTTATAGATGTGATTAAGATAAGGACCTTGGGATGGAGAGATTAAGCTGTTGCTGCTGCTGCTGCTAAGTCACTTCAGTCGTGTCCGACTCTGTGCCACCCCGTAGGCGGCAGCCCACTGGACTCCCCCATCCCTGGGATTTTCCAGGCAAGAATACTGGAGTGGGTTGCCATTTCCTTCTCCAATGCATGAAAGTGAAAAGGGAAAGTGAAGTCGCTCAGTCGTGCCCGACTCTTAGCGACCACATGAACTGCAGCCCACCAGGCTCCTCCGTCCATGGGATTTTCCAGGCAAGAGTACTGGGGTAGGGTGCCATTGCCTTCCCTGGAGATTAAGTTAGAATATTGTATTAACAATGTGAGCCCAGTCTGAGCACATCCTTAGACCCACTATCCTTAAATATGGAATACATTTCTTAGCTCTGCCTAGAGAGAGAAATGGGACTCTGGGTAATTTCTGGAGGCCTGCAGCTTTGCTGGTCTGATAATGGATGAAGGAGGCTGTGAACCAAGGGATGGAGGCAGTTTCCAGAAGCTTGAGAATTCCATGGACAGAGGGGCAGGGCAGGATACAGTCCGTGGGATCGCAAAGAGTCAGACTCGACTGTGTAACTAACTTTCTTTTTTTTAATCTAGAAGACTGAAAAGACCAGAAATAGACTCTCCCTCAGAGCTGCAGAAGTGATGCAGCCCTGCTGAAGCCTTGATCCAGGCCCACTGAGATCCCTGCTGGACATCTAAACGACAGAAGTGTAAGAAAATAAATAGATGTTGTTTTAACCCACTAATTGGTAAATTGTTACTGAAACAAACGGAAACTATTACATGGGTTTAAAATTTTTGTATGTAACTGGAGAGAGAGCCCTATTTTCAAGAAAATTTGTAAAAAATGGCTCTGCCTATAAACACTGCTGAGAAGAAAGGACCAGAACCTCAGCTGCTGCAGAAGGAAGTGAAAGCACCTCGTCTTCACGTCTGCTGGAAACACAGGCACCATAGGAGGAAGCATCCTTCTCTGGTCCTTTCAGGATCTCTCCCTCAGGGCTCAGATCCCCGTCCTCCAGGGCGCACCCCTCCCCCAGCCTGTGGACAGTGTGCAGCGCGGACCTGAGCAGATGACCCCCGCGTCCTGCTTGTGTCTGCAGTCGTGCCGCCCCCAGCCCCGGGAAGGGCACCTCCACACGCGGGACTCCTTTCCTGTGCAGTTCAGATCGTCCAGCCAGATGGGCCCTGATCCCGCCCCAAAGTGAGCAGACCCCGTGGCATTGAGGCCTTCTCCACAGCCCAGCTGCCTGCACACCACGCGGGCATCGTCCAGGTCCCAGCCGTCATCACAGATGGTGCCCCAGGAGCCCTGGTCAAGGATCTCCACTCTCCCGGCGCAGGGACCCCCCCCGTCCACCAGGCGGAGCTGCCTGCTGTCTGAGGAGAGAGATGGGACGATGGGGGCGTTCCCCTGGGGAACGAAAAGGGTCATCTGTCCTGTGGGACCCTCACCTGAGCAGTAGGGGGCGCTCTCCTCTGAGGCTGCAGAGCCTGCTGGTTCAGACACGGAGTCGTTGCACTGGGGCAGCACCTGGGTCTGGTTTCCTGAAGAAACAACAATGATCAGAAGTCTGGAAGGTAGAAGAAGAGGAAACTGAATTAAGGGAAATGACGACCTGGTTAGTTAGTTAGTCACTTCAGTCGTTCTGTCGTGTCTGACTCTTTGCGACCCCATGAATTGCAGCACCCCAGGCCTCCTTGTCCATCACCAACTTCCGGAGCCCACCCAAACCCATGTCCATCCAGTCGGTGATTCCATCCAGCCATCTCCTCCTCTGTCGTCCCCTTCTCCTCCTGCCCTCAGTCTTTCCCAGCATCAGGGTCTTTTCACGTGATAGAGTTCTTCATATCCGGTGGCCAGTGTACTGGAGTTTCAGCTTCATCAGTCCTTCCAATGGACACGCAGGACTGATCTCCTCTAAGGTGGACTGGGTGGATCTCCCTACAGTCCAAGGGACTCTCAGGAGTCTTCTAAGCGTCAATTCTTTGGTGCTCAGCTTTCTTTACAGTCCATCTCTCACATCCATGCATGACTACTGGAAAAACCATATTCTTGACTAGATGGACCTTTGTTGACAAAGTATTGTCTCTGCTTTTTAATATGTTGTCTAGGTTGGTCATAACTTTCCTTCCAAGAAGTAAACATCTTTTAAGATCTTGGCTGCAGTCACCATCTGTAGTGATTTGGGGGCCCAAAAAAATAAAGTCAGCCTTTCTTCCACTGTTTCCCCATCTATTTGCCATGAAGTGATGGGACCAGATGCCATGATCTTCGTTTTCTGAATGTTGAGCTTTAAGCCAACTTTTTCATTCTCTTCTTTCACTTTCAGCAAGAGGCTCTTTAATTCTTCTTCATTTTCTGCCGTAAGGGTGGTGTCATCTGCATATCTGAGATTCTTGATATTTCTCCTGGCAATCTTGATTCCAGCTTGTGCTTCATCCAGCCCAGCATTTCTCATGAGGTACTCTGTATATAAGTTACATAAGCAGGATGACAATATACAGCCTTGATGTACTCCTTTTCCTATTTGGAAGCAGTCTGTTGTTCCACGTCCAGTTCTAACTGTTGTTTCCTGACCTGCATACAGGTTTCTCAAGAGGCAGGTCAGGTGTTCTGGTATTCCCATCTCTTGACGAATTTTCCACAGTTTATTGTGATCCACACAGTCAAAGGCTTTGACATAGTCAATAAAGCAGAAATAGATGTTTACCTGGAACTCTCTTGCTTTTTTGATGATCCAACAGATGTTGACAATTTGATCTCTGATTCCTCTGCCTTTTTAAAGCCAGCTTGAACATCTGGAAATTCATGGTTCACGTACTGCTGAAGCCTGGCTTGGAGAATTTTGAGCATTACTTTACTAGCGTGTGAGATGAGTGCAGTTGTGAGGTAGTTTGAGCATTCTTTGGGATTGCCTTTCTTCAGGATTGGAGTGAAAACTGACCTTTTCCAGTCCGGTGGCCACTGCTGAGTTTTCCAGATTTGCGGACATATTGGGTGCAGCATTTTCACAGATTCATCTTTTAGAATTTGAAACAGCTCAACTGGAATTCCATCACCTCCACTAGCTTTGTTAACAGTGATGCTTCCTAAGGCCCACTTAACTTCACATTCCAGGATGTCTGGCTCCAGGTGAGTTGAGTGATAATACTATCCTCATTATCCAGGTCATGAAGATCTTTTTGTACAGTTCTTCTGTGTATTCTTGCCACCTCATCTTAATATCTTCTGCTTCTGTTAGGTCCATACCATTTCTATACTATATTGACACCATCTTTGCATGAAATGTCCCTTTGGCATCTCTAATTTTTTGAAGAGATCTCTAGTCTTTCCCATTCTGTTGTTTTCCTCTAATTCTTTGCATTGATCGCTGAGGAAGGCTTTCTTATCTCTCCTTGCTATTCTTTGGAACCCTGCATTCAAGTGGGTATATCTTTCCCTTTCTCTCTTGCTTTTTGCTTCCCTTCTTTTCACAGCTATTTGTAAGGCCTCCTCAGACAGCCATTTTCCTTTTTACATTTCTTTTTCTTGGGGATGGTCTTGATTTCTGTCTCCTGTACAATGTCACAAACCTCCATTCATAGTTCATCACACACTCTGTCTATCTGGTCTAGTCCCTTAAATCTATTTCTCACTTCCACTGTATAGTCATAAGGGATTTGATTTAGGTCATACCAGAATGGTCTAGTGGTTTTTCCCGTTTTCTTCAATTTAAGGCTGAATTTGGCAATAAAGTGTTCATGATCTGAGCTATAGTCAGCTCCTGGTCTTGTTTTTGCTGCTGTATAGAGCTTTTCCATCTTTGGCTGCAAAGAATATAATCAGTCTGATTTCGGTGTTGGCCATCTGGTGATGTCCATGTGTAGAGTCTTCTCTTGTGTTGCTGGAAGAGGATATTTGCTATGAAAGCTGTGACCCAGCAGTAAAGTTGTCATTCTCTTTATTGTCCACCTTCTCCATGGAGAGTTCTTCTGACAGTATCACAGTTTTTGTTTTAACCCAACTGTTGCTATAAGAATGAGTTAAGTAAGTTGTTGTATCCCTAAATCTATCCCTGTGCTGTGCTTAGTTACTCAGTCATGTCAGACTGTTCGTGACCCCCATAGGATTTTTCAAGCAAGAATACTGGAGTAGGTTGCCATGCCCTCCTCCAGGGGATCTTCCCAATCCAGGGATCAAAGCCAGGTCTCCCGCACTGCAGGCAGATTCCTTACCATCTGAGCACCTGGGAAGGCCAAATCTATCCCTAAGTAAAAGCAAAACAAAATTCTTTCTGAAGCATTTCTACAATTTCTTCAATGTCTAACTTTAAAACAAACACTTAAATAAAATAGATCTCATGAAAAACAGAAAGGAAAAAGGAGACATTAAAAAGAATTACCCAGATTTTTCAGCTGCTAGATTTACCTGACAGAGAATTTAAATGGCCACGATTAAAGTGTATATGGAAATAATGGACAAAATGTGTAACTTTGCAGAGAAATGATAACAAGTGAAGTACTTCTAGAGCTGAAAAATGTGTTAGCTGATATTAAGAACTAAAGAAT
Organism: Nanger dama; assembly: GCA_917880005.1. NCBI lineage: Eukaryota > Metazoa > Chordata > Mammalia > Artiodactyla > Bovidae > Nanger > Nanger dama. The sequence goes on along the minus strand of CAKJTW010000046.1, from coordinate 17,179,100 downwards.
AATAGGAGCTGTGCACTAGCTCAGCATAAGGTAGAAACATCACAGTGCAAGATCAGAGGTTATTCTAGAAATTCAGGTCATGAAACAAGAGTTCTGGTTACATTGTTGTATAGATTTTCCCCAATTTTTAGCCAAGTTCACTTCAGTCACTCTGTCATGTCCAACTCTTTGTGTCCATTTACTGCAGCTCACCAGGCTTCCCTGTCCATCACCAACTCCTGCAGCTTGCTCAAACTCATGCCCATCAAGTCAGTGATGCCATCCAACCATCTCATCCTCTGTCATCCATTTCTTCTCCATCCTCAATCTTACGGCATCAGGGTGTTTTCCGATGAGTCAATTCTTCTAATCAGGTGGCCAAATGATTGCAGCTTCAGCTTCAGAATCAGTCCTTCCAATGAATATTCAGGACTGATTTCCATTAGGATCCACTGGTTTGATCTCCTTGCAGTCCAGGGGACTATGAACAGTCTTCTCCAACACCACAGTTCAAAAGCATCAATTCTTCAGCGCTCAGCCTTCTTTATGGTCCAACTCTTACATCCAGACATGACACTGGAAAAGCCATAGATTTGACTAAATGGACAGTTGTCAGCAAGGTAATGTCCCTGCTTTTTAATATGCTCTCTAGGTTTCTCATAGCTTTCCTTCAAAGGAGCAGATGTCTTTTAATTTCATGGCTGCAGTCACCATCTACAGTGATTTTGGAGCTCAAGAAGATAAAGTCTATCACTGTTTCCATTGTTTCCCCATCTATTTTCCATGAAGTGATGCGACTGGATGCCTTGATCTTAGCTTTTTGAATGGTGAATTTTAAGCCAGCTTTTTCACTCTACTCTTTCACTTTCATCAAGAGGCTCTTCAGCTCCTCTTTGCTTTCTGCCATAAAGTGGTGTCATCAGCATATCTGAGGTTATTGATATTTCTCCTGGCAATCTTGATTCCAGCTCGTGCTTCTTCCAGCCCAGCAGTTCACATGATGTACTCTGCATATAAGTTAAACAAGCAGGGTGACAACATACAGCCTTGACATACTCTTATCCCAGTTTGGTACCAGTCTGTTGTTCCATGTCCAGTTCTAACTATTGCTTCTTGATCTGCATACAGGAGGCAGGTCAGGTGGTCTGGTATTCCCATCTCTTTTAGAATTTTCCACAGTTTGACATGATCCACACAGTCAAAGGTTTGGCATAGTCAATAAAGCAGAAGTAGATGTTTTTCTGGAACTCACTTGTTTTTTCTGTGATTCAATGGATGATAGCAATTTGATCAAAATGAAAAGGCAAAACTTTTAGCTGAAGAAAAGGAATATATATTTCATTTTGCTTATGACTTTGGGTCATTAATCAGGAAGAAATTCAGTTTGGCAGCCTTTCAGTCGGGTCTTTCAGTGCCGCAAATAATTAGATGTCACCTGGGGCTGAACTCATTTAAAGACCTGACTGAACTCTGGTTCTGTAAGGAAATTCCCAGAAGTATCCTAAGGGTAAAGGAGCATCATGGCTTCAACTTAATTCAGAAAGATTTTACGTATTCAGGAAGATATGGGACAGAAAGAGACTCGAGAAGGAAAGACACACACATACAGAGATTAAAGAAAAATATTGATACTAACATTTAGACACCCAGGTAAAGGTCATAAAGAAAATTTTATATAACTTCCCCAACTTTTTAATGTCTCAAATACATCAAAATTTAAAAACTTAAAAGATGAAAACAACTCAAAGAGAATTCATTGCCAGGACACTTTCACAAAAATACTCATAACATCAAAAATAAAATACCTAGGAAAATCACAGTAGAAAATGGGCAAAATCTCTGAGAGGAATTCAAGATTTAACTGAATAGAAGGATGTATTATGTCAATGATTTTGAAAACTCAGCATTGTCAATGTTAATCATCCTCAAATTTCTTTGTCTTCTCTCAGATTTTTAAGTCTAATCTCAATGAAAAAAAACACTAAGCTTTTCTTTTGGCAAAAAATGACAAATTGATTTCTAAATTCATACAAAATACAAGCAACGAAGTATGACCATCACAGTTGGTAAGAAAAGCAACAAAATTAGAGGAGTTAATATAAACTAACTCTTGTAAATTAAAATTATTAAGACTAGCTACAAAGTTTGAAACTCTGGAAGATAGTAAAGGACACGGAAGCCTGGTAAGCTGTAGTTCATGGGGTCACAAAGGTCAGATATAACTTAGGGATTGAACAACAACAATGACAAAGTTATGATAATTAAGAAAATGCAGTATTGGTGCAAGGATAGACAAATGATAACATGGAACAGAATAGAGAGTCTTAAAAAGGACAGACATACTTGCCCTTCTGCTTATGATGAAGAAGGCAATGAAGTGGGGGAAAGAGTCTTTTCAGAAAAAGATTGAGTCAGTTGGATGTCCATATGAAACCTGACCCTTATCTTACACCGATATCAATCCCAGAAGGAATGCACAATTATATGCAAGAGAAAAATAATACAACTTCCATAAGATATTCTTGGAGAATGCTTTTATGATCTTGGAGTAGGCAAAAATTCTTTTTAAAGGCTATAAGAAGCCTTAAATGTACAGGGAAAAGTTGGCAAGTTATGTTTCCATAAGATTAAGAAATGAGTCCATCAAAGGACATTTGATTAAGAAAAAGAAAATAAAAGACCAAGGGTCAAACATGGAAAGTGAGTAACACATATTTGCATCGAGACATTGTCATGGTAAGCTGTAGTATCGTATTTGTAATAGTCAAGAATTGGAAACAACTCAGATTTATACAGTCAGTAGAACTGATCAGTACATGGCCATGTGATCATTCAAAGTCATACTCTACAGTAATAAAAAAAAATTAAGTGCTACAGTATGAAACATCATGAGTGAATCCCAAACATAATTTTGAGTCTAAGAAATTATATGCAAAAGATGCAATATACTGCATCATTTTATAGAAAGTTCAAAAATTGATAAACTCTCTATGTCAGTAGAAGTTCGGTAAGTGCTTTTCCCTGTTGAGGAGAGGGGACGACAGTGAATGTGGTGCTGGAGACATTCTCTCTGCTGCTCTGGGCTGGGCTTCATACTGAGGTCTCTACTTACTGCTCCTACATTGTGTCTTATGCTTTTATGTGAGCAACAATGTAGCTTAAAAATATATTATTCCCCTTTACACTTCTTGCCCTGGCCTGAAAAATGAAGGAACAATGAGAAGATCCGTATTTCACCACAAAATATCTGACTCTGAAGTCCGTTTTCCTCACTCTCTGCTCTTGGAGACACTTCACTCCAGGAGCATCCTGAGTACCAGTAGCCCGTCCCTCTCTTACCTGAGCAGATTACAGAGGCCATGTTGCCATGGGAACAGTCAGGACCACCCAGGGCAGTCACAGGACAACTCCACAGGAATGACTCAGCCCCCGAGCAGTGAAACTGGGCTCTTGAGGTCTGATCACCTCCTTCCACCAAGTGTGGTCCTCCGGGGGTGGAGATGGCGACTCCACAGCCGAGCTGACGACAGACGACATTGGCATTGGCCAGGCTCCAGTGGGAGGCACAGAGCGCTCTCCATCGTCCAGAAATGTTTATCTCCACCTGCCCCTCACACTGAGAGGAGCCATTTGTCATGAGCCGGACTTCTGAGTATGCTGGTAGAAGAAGACAGAGTTTCAGCAAAATCACATGACTTTCTCACCTGAACAGGGTGTTCACAGAGGTGAAAGGCCTGACCTGCATCTCACCTGAACAGACAACCTGAGCAGCTCCACTGTGGTGACAAGTGCCCCTGGACAGGGCACTCTGGGGCAGACCGTGAGCTCAGGTTCCTCCCCTCACACTTGAACTCTTCAGCCCAGACCTGGCCATCAGACTCTCTGAAGAGCTCATGTCCCTGGACAGACACAGCCTTGCCACACCCCCAGCTCTGCACAGATAACCTGGGCAGTGGGGGAGTGTGAAGTTCCCATCAGACACTGGGGTCCAGGCTTCTCCAGAATACACTTCTACTCGCCCTGAGCAGGGTCCATCCCCTCCAGCCAGACGCACAAATCCTAAGAGGAAACAACAAAACCAGTGAGTGTTCACAGTACTGACTTGAAACCACACATTACAGGCTGTGGTATGAAAATTTGTTTTTTTTTTTTTAGACGTGGAGCACATAGAGAGTCTTTGACAGTTAGTGTCATAACTGAATTTTCTTGAGCAGGTTTCTAAAGAGAAATCCAGGAGGATTACAAGGTCAGTTTCGAATGGCTGAATCCCAAGAACATATACTTTGAGACTGGTTAGAAATCTGAATTCCTGGTCCAGGAGCCTAGAAACTACAGAGCCCAATTCAAATCATTGGAATGTCTGAATATGGGAACACGTGTTTTAGCATTGGTTGGAGAAGTGAATTTCTCACTTAGCAGCCTAGGACCTATATACAGATCCCAGGATAATGCGTAATATGCAGGCACTTGAAAATAGAGATATGAAGAACAGAAGCCACCCAGAGGAACATGGGCTATGAGATGAGAGACCTAGTATCCAGACAAGCTTAGAAAGCTTTCCTGGAACGTGTGGGGCTAATATTCTGATCAGTTTTCTCTCCCAGGAGCTAGTCCTCAAGTGACTTAGGTGAGGGAGTCTTGAGGCTGGATCCATGAGGGGATGCCAACCTGTAGACGGGTGACAGCTCCAGGGAAGAAATATAGACGCTATCACTAACTCATGTTTAAGACATCTCATCTTGTCTTCTCAATGGCAAAAATTCCATGAATTTCTTCAGTGACCTCAGTGGGAAAGCAAATGAGTTAAGGAAACTCAGAGAGTCATATAGAGAAAGTCCCAGCCATCTCTCTGGAAATCCTAGGATTTGTCAAAGGACCTGGTAGAGTGTGTGTTCTCAGTGGGAGCTTACCAGTGGGAGCTGAGTGGGAGCTGAGTTTCCAGATCATGTCCTATTAAAGGTTTTTCTTCTGAAACAGGACTCATAGAAAATGCTAATTGATTTTAATACTATCATTGTACTAATTCTAACCACAGAAAAATATACATTCTTCTCAAGCACAAATGGAATATTCTCCAGGCTAGGTTACAAATAAGTCTTAACCAATTCAAAAATATTAAAATAATTCAAAGTATCTTTCATGACCATAATGCAATGGAACTAAAACTCAGTAGTGATAAGGAAACAGGAAATTCATGAATATATAAAAATTAAAACACACACTCCTATTTTAAGATGTTTTCTCTATTGCTATTAAGAATGCCATTGGGATTTAGATAGGAATTGCATTAAATCTGTAGATCACTTTGACAAGTACAGGCATTTTAACAATATTACTTCTTCCATGACAGAAGCACAGAATGACTTTCCATTGATAATAATGTCTTTAATTTCTTTCATGGATGTTTTACGATTCTAAAAGAAAATGGCATGTTGAATGTTTTACAGTTCTAAAAGGAAGAAGAAGGAGAAGGAGGAGGAAGTAAACAAACAAGCCATAATTTGGAGAGTTACAAGTTGAAAAACCCTCAATATGGACAAAATATGCAAATATTTGTGGGAAACACTTGTTGAATAGGTTGTTAGCATATTACATCACCCTCTGTTCCTCCCATCTACCACTTAAGCTGCTATCCTTTTTCATTTCTCCCACTCAGACAAGCAAACACAATGTTAAAAGACACAGACGAATGGAAAAGAAAATCAGAAAGGATAGCTACTGCTGAAGAAGTAGGGTACAGGTGGGGCATATGGCAGGCAAGATGAGATCAAGGAAGTTTTAAAACTAAAGGAGAGACACCAAAATCAAAGTTCATCATTTGGTCATGGGAAGAACACATTTTGAAGAGAATGAAAACAACCCAATGAAAAAACTTTACTTGATTCATCAAGTACAATTCCCTGATTTTTAGATGTGTTCTGATTATTTATTTCTAAAGTTCTTACTGGCAAAGGACTGCTTAGTGATGCCCAACATCCAACCAAAAAATTATTAGAATTTCCAAAGGGGAAAAATGGAACCCATAACACATTTTTTAAAAATAATTATTTAAGTCAGCTTCAGAAATTACAGAAATGATTGAATTGGCTGAAGAGATCTTTAAACCACTAATATCAATACGCTTAATGAACAATAAAAATAAACAGGGAGGAAAACTAGAAAAAATAAACAAATGAGACTTCTAAAACTGAAAAATAAAGTATTGGAATAAACAATTATTTGGATTAATTACACAAGAGACTAGACATTGTAGAAGAAAAGGACTGGGAAGTAAAACACAGCAGGAGAGACTATCTAAACGGAACCAAAGAGGAAAAAGGCAGAGAAATATGAATGGAAACTCAGTGGCATGTGGGATAATATAAAAATATATAAAATACGTGTATTTGAAGATTCAGAATAAGGGCTGTGCAGAAAAATATTAAGAAAAGATAAATGAAAATTTTCCAAATTTATGGAAAACTATAAATCCACTGATTCAAAAAGATAAACAAACCCTGAACGAAGTAATGAAATCATTCTCAGAAAACATGACAATGTAAATACTGAAATTCAGTGCAGACAAACAAACAAAAATATCTTAAGAGCAGCCAGGGAAACTTGACACGTTATATACAGTGGAACAAAAGGATAAGCATTAGTTACTGACTTTTTGTTGGAGGCAGTGAAAGTCAGATGACAATGTGAAAGCATATTTAAAGTATTGGAGTTGGGCATTCGTTACTCTGGAATTGAATCACGTATGAAAAAACTTTTCAAAACTGAATGAAAATTGAAACGACTTCAGGTAAATGAAAAAATGACAGAATTGGAGGCCACGAGACACAACTACACAAAACTGCCTCAGAAAGCTCTTCAAGCTGAAGGGAGATGACGGCAGCTGAGAACAGGGATCCTCTCAAGGGATAGAGTCTCTGCCGAATGCTGACTCTCTGTTAGTAGATTTAAGGCAAAAATATTAGCAACAAAGCATAAGATTCATAATAAACTTATAAGTAGAATGTCCGACAGTGACAGCACCGAGGACCGAAGCGGAAGGAACCCGCAGCGCCTGGCACTGCACGTGGCGGCGGGACAGCATTTCAAGGCGGGTGTGATTAAAGGTTAGTGACTCAACTAACCTCTATTTCTATAGGTTGTGTTCACCTGTGGCTGATTCGTGTCAATGTATGACAAAACAAATACAGTATTGTAATTTTTAAAATAAATAAATAAATAAATAAATTTTTTAAAAAGATTAAAAAAAAGGTTAGTGACTCAACGCGGGCTTCCCAGGGTTCAGTGCGGAGCAATCCAGCTGCCAATGCAGGAGATGCGGTTTGATCCCAGGTCTAGGAAAATCCCGCACAACACCGAGCAGCGAAGCCCGTGCACCACAGCTAGCGAGCCTGTGCTCCAGAACCCGGGGCCACGCCTGCTGAAGCCTGAGCCCCGTGGAGCCTGCGCTCCACAGCGAGAGAGGCCACCGCAGAGAGAGCCTCTTGCCTGCAGCCAGAGAGCAGCCTCCGATCCCCACAATAGAGAAAAACCCATGCAGCAGTGAGGACCCACCCAGCAAAAAACAAATAAAAATTATCTTAAATTTTAAAAAATAATTCAACATTATTATCACCTAAAATCTGATATGACTAATACGCCAATAGAGTTTAAGAAAAAATAATATACTCAAAGAATAAAATAGGAACAAAGATATAACAAATAGCAGGCAAGTACACTTAAACCCAATTATATCAATAATTACATTAAATGTAAATAATTTAAGTACTCCAAATAAAAAACAAGATGATCACACCAGATAAAATAAGACAAAACAATATACTGTCTATAAATATACATGTGTTTGAATATGAACACAGAAACATATTAAAAAGGTAAACAAGTATATACTATGCAAACACAAATCAGAGAAGGCTGCATACAGTACCTATATTAATATCATACAAAGTCAGACTATAAGACAAACAATACATTCAGAGAAAAAGAAATAGTTTATGGTAATAAAATACAAAAAAAGTATATACTAGCAAAACTGGTGGCTAAAAAATAAAGTGATGCTTAGAAGAAAATTTAGAACCTTGATGCTTCCTTGATGCCTACATTAGAATAAAAATAGAAACAGAAATGTATGGCAAAACCAATACAGTATTGTAAAGTAAAATAAAGTAAAATTTTAAAAGTGACAATATTAAATGAAATATTATAAATATTTTAAAACTTTAAAAATTTTAAAAAGAAAATGATCCAATACGCAAGAATCTACAAAAGCAACAACAATCATAACTGGAAAGTGAAAGTTGCTCAGTTGTGTCTGACCCTTTGTGACCCCATGGTCTATACAATCCATGGAATTCTCCAGGCCAGAATACTGGAGTGGGTAGCCTTTCCCTTCTCCAGGGGATCTTCCCAACCCAGGGATTGGACCCAGGTGCCCCGCATAGCAGGCAGATTCTTTACCAGCTGAGCCACAAGGGAAGCCCAAGAATACTGGAGTGGGTAGCCTATCCCTTCTCCAGGGGACCTTCCTGACCCAGGAATCAAACAGGGGTCTCCTGTTGCAGGCAGACTGTTTACCAACCGAGCTATCAGGGAAAATTATAACTGAAAAAGAGGTGTGAAAACAGTACAGAAATCAACTAAGTAGAAAGCAAATACAAATCAAGAAAATCAATAGGGTCCATTAGTGATTCTCTTAAAAAGAATGTTAACACGGATAATCTTCTAGCAAAACCAATTAAGAAAAAGAGGGAACACAAATTAACAACACCAGTAACAAAAAGAGGAATATCATTATAGATCTCCCCAACATCTAAAGATAAGAGATTATGAACCAGTGTTATTCTAATTTGAAATTTTTTTGTAAAGTGGGCCTAGTCCTTGAAAACACATTACTTGTGAAACACAACTCACCAAAATCTGATGCAAAAAAGAAAAATAACAGTAAACATATATTTGTTAAATAAACAGAATCCGTATTATAAAAACTTTCCTCTAAGAAAACTGCAACCTCCAATGCTAGCACTTCCACAGAGCTCAGAAATGACTCCCACAACAAGATAAAGGAAGAGAGGGAGGGAAGGAATGGGGGCAGGAGGGAAGTGTAACACAGAGGGTGTGGTGAATGTCCAAGTTGACTGCATCTTTCCAACTCTCCCCTCCTGCAGTCCTTGCATCTTCATCCCCTCACCGTTTTGCATTTCAGTACTGTAGTCTCTGGTGGCTCAGAATATAATCAAGACTCTGCCTGCAATGCAGGAGACCCAGGTTTGATCCCTGGGTGAGGATGATCCCTGGAGAAGGAAATGACAACCCACTCCAGTATTCGTGCCTGGAGAATCCCATGGACAGAGGAGCTTGGTGGGCTACAGTCCACGGTGTCACAAAGAGTAGGACAGGACTGAAGCAACTTGGAACACTTGCACCACAGTCCTTCTCAATTTGTTTAGCCCCTCATTGAAATCTCCTCCTTATTTCAAAAAGCTTCTCTACCTTCTTCTCTGGTCATTGTTTCTACTCTAGATTTCTCCTAAACACAGCACTCCATTTCCAACAATCCACTGCTGAGGCTGAAATTTCTCATCCATACCTGACTCCTAAGATTAAGCAGAAGAAACTCCAAGAGTTCGATTTGAAGATAATGAAAAGACAAGCTATTCTAATCTTATCTCTACTACATCACCACCACTTTAACTTATCTTCGCATCATTAAAACATGTCTGAAAAGACAGAAAAGACAGACCAAGGTGCAGAAACTAGTGATAGAAAGAGAAATAGAAGGAACCTGGAACCATTCATAAAAATGTGAGAGCCTAAGTTAGAGCAATGGTAGTCAGGGAGTACAAGCCACAATCAGGGTGTAAATATCAGAGCACTCTCCAGTTCTCTACTTTTAAGTGTATCTTAACTGGAATTAATATCAAGACATAAATCTTCCTGGGATGATAACCATGGGGGTTCAATTTCATAGAAAGTTCAAACATCACACACTCCATTTTCATTCAGATGCTGATTTATCAAAATATGGTAGAGACACCTGTAGTCTTTCCACAAATTTACCTACAGTTAGAACCATGATTAGGACATTATGACAATGAGGAAGGTTACTTGAGATGCCAGAAAACGGATTTGCTTAAAACAAAAGTTTCTGGATTCATGTTGATGTGTGGCAAAACCAATACAACACTGTAAAGTAAAAAAATAATAATAATAAAAGCACCTTGAAAATAATTATTTTTAGTAAGAATGTAAAGAGAATGGAAGAAGACTTTTTGAAGAGATGAATAGATTTATGACATAAGCGCTGTAGTGGTTTCACAAATGCATGCTTATCGAGCAGTTTCGTATGTCAATCATACCTCAATAAAGTACCTTTTAAAAAAGAAAAGAATTGTTTCTTTAAGGGCTTCAACGAGAATCATCAAAGATCTGCGGAAGGTGAGGTTAGAAAATATCACTTTTCCGGTGATCTTGCTCAACATAAACACCCAAGAGCTGATTGGCTGTGGCTGCTAAGGACCTACTAAGGGCTGCTAAGCCCCTGCTAAGGGCTCCCTTGTCCCACAATTACATCAGACGGGTGATTCTTACCTAAGCCCAGCTCCCTACTTGATGGAACTCACTGTGATAACTGACAATATCTTCCTCCAGTCCCGCTGCTCTGATGGGATTAAAATCCTGGACATCCAATCCACAATTCTGATAACAACTAGAACAATTTCACTTTCACTTTTCGCTTCCATGCACTGGAGAAGGAAGTGGCAACGCACTCCAGTGTTCTTGCCTGGAGAATCCCAGGGACGGGGGAGCCTGGTGGGCTGCCGTCTATGGGGTCGCACAGAGTCGGACACGACTGGAGTGACTTAGCCGCAGCAGAAGCCTCTGCCAAATACTGTGAGCACCCACTCTCACCCTAGTTTCACTGCTGTCTTTCCTGCATCCACCTTGGCACAGGTCAAACACATAGACAGCACTGAGCACTTCATAGGAGTCGCTGCAGACCCTCTGAGCTTCACTGCCTCTTATATGTGATGCACCACAGCTGCTGTGTTGTAAACTCCAAGACTGCACTTTCCTGCTCCCTCAAAATCCCTGAAAATCTGATGTGAGCTCCCCACTCAGTTGGTCAGGTGCACCAGGGTGATGAGACTGTTTTCTGCCACAAGTCCCACTTCTGGCTTCCTCTGACTGTGACCTAGAGACATTTAAATGCACCAGCGAAATCCCCTCACACCTTTTCCTTGTGTAACTGCACCCTGAACCCCAGTGTGATCACTTGTCCACGGATCTTCACATGTCATTTGGGGTCACCATTGCTTGGTTGAGCCTATTCTATTGGAACATCCTCCCCAAAGCAACCTGATGAGTGTGTGACTCTGACTTTTACACCCTATGAGTATGATAAACCTGTTGCCCACAACTCTCCTGTGACCGCCCCCTCCACCATGTATCCACACCATACTGACCATTCTGTCAAAGAAAACAGAACAATTACCGTGATAAGAGGATCTCACAGAGGTCCAACACAGCAGATGTATCTGTATGAAACTTTTGACCTGACTTCTCTACCTTCTGTGATGCATCACACAGACCCTTTACCCAAGCATGTTCTAAAGGCAATAATCCATAAGCTCGAGTCATTCTGATGATAAGACAGAGGCTTTTCCTGCTAGAGATCCCTTCCCAGATCAGACAGGACTTACCTGAGCAGACTACTCCAGCATCCCGGTCATGGGTATAGCTATCATCACGATAGTCTTTAATATCAAAATGCCTACAGTCACCGACAGTTGACTCTGTCCCTTCACATGAAGTATGCAAAAAGCCAAATGGGGCCAAATCCTGGCCCAAAAGAAGACCATCCAGGAAAACCAATGGCAGCTCCACATCCCAGCTGTCTGCACACTACAGATGCATCCTCCAATCTCCAGCGGTGATCATGCACTGTGCCCCATTCTCCTTGGTGCTTCACTTCCACTCTGCCCTCACAGCGGTGGGCTCCATCCTTCAACCTCAGCTCCAGAGCTGCAAGAGAGAACAGACACAGGAACAGGAGAGATTTTTGGAGGCTTGCAGTGATATAATATTTAAAATATAAGCTCTCTGAGGAGTGAAAGAGTACATGGGATATAGTATTTCTAGTCCTCTGTGGTATAAACATTCCCACCACGGTCAGCTCGAAGCTCCCAAATTGCCATCACTGAACCTGGAGCAGGAACGGAAGCACCAGGTGTTTCTCACAATCCTCTAGAACCAGCTCCAGGGACACCACCGAGGACAGGCCTCCAGAGACTCTGTGTAGATGTGCCCACGGCTACTAGGGCCCAGCTTCCCGTCTCAGTTACAGCTTGTGGCCCAGAATCCAGGGAAGAACCCTCCCTCTCCTTCCCTGTCCATTGGGAGCATCTCAGCCAGCTCAGGAACTGAGGGCTGGGGTAACGGGCTCTGAAAAGTCCTGACTATTCCTGCCACCTGGTGTTCATGTCCCTGTATAATCCACACTTGAATGTACCTAGTAACATGCATCTAACAAATGGAATTTGACAGAAGTGATCAGATGTCACTTTAACGATTAAGTTTTAAGATGACTCTGGTTTCTGCATTAAAAAGGAGTTCATTTGTAGGAACATGACAGATGGAGACATTACTAGTGTTCAGCAACATTTACAATTCTCTTTTTGTGAGCATGTGGAAATAGTAATACTTCCTTGCCTATTTGAAGTTAAGCATAACCCTGTGATCTGGCTCATTCAACAAAGTGGCAGAACAAATGATGTCACTTCCACATGGAAACAGTGAAGACCCAATATCTTTTCCTGCCACAGCAAATACTGCAGCCTTGTATTGCAGTGGGAGCATAATACAATGGTGGAGCATTCAACAACCTGAGTGCTTGAAGAGTTACGATAGCAGAAGTCCTGTCAAAGTGAACAGAACATGTTATACAAGGATGCATCTTGTTTCTTTACTACACCATACCTAGCTTACTTTTACTAAAATGGAAAATGACAGCAGAAAATTGACAGAAAGAAAAATACTAAGATAAAGACTAGGTATATAAAATTTAGAAACATCTATGCTAACATCTAAAACCCCAAGAGCAAAAAGAGATGTCAGGGTAGAGTCGACTGAAGCCTTAGATTTACTGAAAGAAAGAATTAAAATTGCCAATCTCAAATTCTACACTCAAAACCATTCTCTCAAAGAATAAAGACCTCAAATGTGCCATTACCAAAATGCTGATGTAGGAGACAGCAGCCTCCATCCTCTTAAAAAGACCAAACTTAGTGATCAGTAACAAAAACAGCTCCACAAAGATCTGGAGTACCCTAAGAAGTTTGACCATGCCAAGATACTATCATTTTGGAGGCATCATTACATCCTGCAAACCAGAATCACTCAGTGTCAAGGGTGCCAGGAGAGTTTCTCTCACCAGGAGGGTAAGAGCAGGCAGAGTAACTAGTGTCCCTAGCCTTTGGGGGCACCATATGACAGTCCTGCTTCAGGTTCACTTCACACAGACCTGCAAAGCTGAGCCAGTCTTATAGAGATGGCTAGGCATAAGAAAGAAGAGCAAAGGACCAACAGCAACCACATGGCAGGAGAAACCACAGTTCACAGTGACCTGCTCTGCAGACAGAGGCAGCAGATTTTACCCGTGAAAGAATTCATAACAAGCACAGATGATGGTTTCCAGTAGTCCTGTGTGGATGTGAGAGCTGGACAGCAAATAAGGCTGAGCCCTGAAGAACGGATGCTTTCGGACTGTGGTGCTTGAGAAGACTCTTCAGAGTTCTTTGTACAGCAAGGAGATCAAACCAGTCAATCCTAGAGGAAATCAACCCTGAATATTTATTGAAAAGACTGATGCTGGAGCTGAAGCGCCAATACTTTGGCCACTTGGTGCAGAGAGCTGACTCATTGGAAAAGACCCTGATGCTGGGAAAGACTGAAGGACAAAGAGAAAGGAAGCACAGGATCAGATGTTAGATAGCATCACCAACTCAATGGACATGAGTTTAAGCAATGAGCCACTGTTGGTCTTGGCCTTTCTGCCTTCCTAGGCCTTCCCACAACCTGAGCACCTGCAGCCATCATCTCCCCCAACAAAGGCACCTGCAACAGGCCCCCAAAACCAAATGTGTGCACACCATTGGCTCTGGCCACCACCACTGCTGGTCATGATCCCTAGGCTCTAGGACCAGTGGCACTGCTGAGAACACTCAGTACCATTCCAGTGACAGCAGGCCCCCTGCAACACTTGCCAAATGCCACACAGCTGTCAATGCTGAGAATGTCAGCAGCCTGAGCCAAATGGATCTCATGCCCTCCACCACCCAGTGCCACCTTATGCCTCTGCACTTGGCACCCTGCAGTACATTCCAGTGTGCCGCTACCCAGAGGTGAGAGGCTTTCTCTACCAAAATCAGGACATAGAGTCTGGCAGAGGTGACAGCTTTTTAAATGTGCAGCCATCTACAACAGAATAAGACATCAAGAAGAATCTGGGAAACAAAATCCCACCAAAGGAATACAGTAAACCTCTTGTAACCAGCTCAAATTAATGGAGATCCAAGAATTGCTTGACAAAGAATTCAAAATAATACTTCAAAAGATGCCTAGAGAGTTACAAGAGAATTCAAATATCTATTGATAACAGGAAAATAATACAAATAAAATAAGAGCAATAAAGACATATACTTTAAAAAAAAAAAAACTAACCTGATATCAAAGCTAAATAATAAATGAATAGGCTTTCCAGGTGACACTAGTGGTAAAGAACCCATCTGCCAGTGCAGGAGATGTGAGAGACTCAGGCTCGATCCCTGGGCTGGAAGATCCCCTGGAGGAGTGCATGGCAACCCACTCCAGTATTCTTGCCTGGTGAATCCCATGAACAGAGGACCCTGGTGTGTACAGTCCAAGGGGTCACAAAGAGTCACACATGACAGAGGCGATTTAGCATGAACACAATCCAATGAGTAAACTGAAGAATTTAGTACAGAGATTCAACACCAAACTTGACCAAGGAAAAGGGGAAAAAAAGAACCAATAAGTTAGAAGAAAGATCAGTTGAAAGTATCCAATTAGAAAAACAAAAAGAGAATGAAAGGAATATAGAAAGCAGTGGGACCTATGTACACCATAAAAAGAAGCAATGTATTGAATGGAGTCACAGGAGAAGTGAAGGAGAAAAGAAAGAATGGCTGAGGACTTCCCCGGTGGTGAAGTAGAGAAGAATACGCCTGCCAATGCAGGGGACATGGGTTCAATCCCTGGTCCAGGAAGACTGCACATGCCTCAGAGCAACTCAGCCAGCGTGCCACAGCTGCTGAGACCTGGGCACCCAGAGCCTGTGCTCTGCACCGAGAGAAGCCACTGCAGTGAGCAGCCCGGGCACCGCAGCGAGGAGCAGCCCCTGCTTCCCACAGCTGGAGAGAGCCCCGCAGGCAGCAAGAGACCCAGCACAGCCCAAAGCAAATAATTAAAACAGAAAGAAAGACAGGCTGCGAATTTCCAAACCTGGGGAAAGATCTGGACATCTAAGTTCAAGAAGCTAATAAGTCACCCCAAAATAGCCTTCTTCAAGACTCACAGAGTAAACTGTTCAAATGCAAAGAGAAAGAGAGAATTCTAAAAGTCTAAAGAGAAGAGAAACATTCTGTCACCCAAGTGGACTCCCATAAGGAGATGAGCGGATTTGTCCAAAGAGACCCTGCAGACCAGGAGGAAGGATTGGTGGCACACCCCACCCTCACTCAGGGGAGAGCAGCTCCAGGGAGGGACAGGAGAGGGCACGGAGAAAGGGCTCCCTACAGAGTCACAGCAGCTCCTGGGAGGGGAAAGGACCATCCCAAGCCCCCAGCACATCAGGAAATGAGTCACGGGGACCAGGGCAGGGACTCCGGGGACTTATACACCTGAGGCTGAGCTTCAACTGATCTCTACAGACAAGAGGTCCCCTCTCCTGGGTGCGAGCTTCTCTGCTCCCTAATGACACCTGGTGGGAAGAGGTGAGGCCAGCAGGCAGAGCCTCTCACGGAGCCCAGGGCTGGGCAGACACGTCAACAAGCAGAGGGCAGCCTGAGAGATGGGGGAGAGGAGCCAGAGAGGCGGCAGGGGCACGATTACCTCTGACCCACTTACAAGGAGTGGCCATGACCCCCAGCCCTGTGGACACCCTGTGTGCGCCACAGACCAGCGGACTCAGTCCATGCTCGCAGCCCCGTTCCTCTCACAGAGGCAGGCTCCGTCCCCCTGACACACACAGCCTCACACACTCCCACATACACACACATATTCTCACACAAATACACGCAATCTCCCAGGCTACTAAACACTCCTCAGACAGCCTCATACACCACTCACACACTGCTCACATACTCCACACACACACACACACACACTCACTCTTCACACCCTCACACACACAAATACATGAACTCCTCACACACACATACGTACTCATACACTCCTCACAAACTCACACACACACACTCCTCACATACTCCACACACACACACACACACACACACACACACTCACTCTTCACACCCTCACACACGCATACACACACACTCCTCACAAACTCACACACACACTCCTCATACCCTCACACACATACACCCTCACACGCTCCTCACCTGCACACACACACACACACACACACACACACACACACATTCTCACTCTTCACACCCTCACACACACATACGCACTCACACACTCCTCACATACTCCACACACACACACACACACACACACTCACTCTTCACACCCTCACACACGCATACACACACACTCCTCACAAACTCACACACACACTCCTCATACCCTCACACACATACACCCTCACACGCTCCTCACCTGCGCACACACACACACACACACACACACACACACAGCACAGAGCCTACAGGAGCACAGACACAGGAAACACAGGGACCCAGGGGCAGTGCTCACACACCAGGCTTGTGAAACATGTGGGAACAGCCTAGAGTCCCCGCTGGGGTCAGTCGCTGGACCTTCCACACACTGGGAGCTGCAGGGACTCCTAGAAGCTCCCTAAGAACAAGGGAGACAGCAGAGGGGCTCAGGCTGACCCAGCTCGGTCCAGACCAAACCTCACTGCTCTGTAAAATCTGCCGCTACGACGAGTGTAGCCCGCACAGGAGAGGGACCAGTGTTCACAGTCAGTGCGGCTCCTTTCTGGTCAGAAACACTAAGACTGTGGCTCCACAACTCCAGACACCTTTCCCTTCCTCAAGGCGTCCACTCCCCTGCTGTGGACCCAGGACAGAGGGCAGCTCTTACCTTGACCACCCACCATGGTGCCAAGGAGGAGGACACAGAGTCCCCGCAGGGAGAGGTGTCTGCCTAGAGCCATCCTGAGCCCACGTCCTCAAGGTCACAGTCCCAGCTGCAGGATCAGCCTGTGAGGAGTGTCAGGGTGCCGACCAGGGTCTATATAGACCACCCCTTACACCCTCCCTCCTGAGAGCCAATAGCGACACCTCTCACCATTTCAGGCACTATCGGAGGCTGCATCTGCCACTTTCTGAAGCTCAGACACCAATGAGCTTCTGCATCTTCCACATCTCCTTATATGAGCAACACAGTCCTTTGACCTCCTGCTTCCGTGGTCCTGAGAGCCGGGCCCCATAATCAGGGCTGGCGTAGAAAACTATGAGTACCTTTCTTTCCTCTGATCACCCTGGCCGATCCCCAAGGACTGTAACATTTCGCAGAGTCAGGTTGTGGAATCAATTGGCCCGTGGGGAATAACTCTAGTGGAATCAAACACTGATCTTTCCAGTAGTGACCTCAGGCTGGAAGCAGAGTACTACAAGAAGACTTGAAATACAAGAGTATTTATTGGGCCAGCAGAAAATGAGGACAAGGATTGCAGGAATTCACAGGCGACCATGGAGAGGGTGAGGCGGAAACCATTAAGTTGAGGGAATGGGACTGCACGTCTTTCTTCTCTTCTCAGAATGATCTGGAGACTGGGTCCTGGAGAAGGTGTATTTATGCTCAGCTATGTCCTACTCTTTGTGACCCCTGGGCTTTTACCCCACCAGGCTCCTCTGTTCATAGGCTTTCCCAAGCAAGAATACTAGATTGGGTTGCCATTTCCTTCTCGAGGAGTTCCTCTCGACCCAGGGATCAAACCCATGTCTCCTGTGTTTCCTGCATTGACAAGCAGGTTCTTTATTGCTGAACCACTGGGAAGCCCTATAAGGGATTTTCACACATGCTAAATCCCTTTCCCTTTATTGCATTTCATATTATGTGAAATACCCCTTTCACCTAGTCAACAAATGATGCTTCAGGAGAGAAAGAGATTGCTGTTACAGGAAACAAACAGAAAGCAGTAGTCATCATTCAAATCTAGCCCTCCAAAATAGGAGTGGGGATCTCTAGAAGAAAATATGTAGCTTAGAAACATTAACATTTTCTAAACTACACGATTTCCCCCTTTGGATATTGAGAGTTTGGTTTGATAGGATGCAGAACCCACCTGTGTTATAATCCATGACTAAAGAAGATGTAAAATATTGTTTAAGGAACTTCCCCCAGACAGAAGGATAAATAGAAAGTGTTCTGCTGCACAGTGGCTGTAGGCAAGGGGCAAAGAGGAGGCAAATGAGGCAGAAAAGAGAAGAGGGTTCATTCGTTCTGAGCTCAAGAGGAAAGTTGGCAGCAAGAATGGAAGCCCAGGTGGGTTGAGAGCACAGAGCCAAGCAGAAGGGGCTGATGTCCAGAGTGGCCACTGCTGCCTTGCTGTGTCCCACTGATCAGAGACGCTCCCAGATGCTCTCCAGAAAGCAGCCCAGGGATGCATATAGACCATGAGAAGGGCAGTAACGATGCAAGACAGAGCTCCCCCATCCACATTCAAGGTCACGAACATACTGCCCTCATTCCTCATACTCCCTGGGGCTAAAGATTTTCATGATGCACCTTCTGGTCTACACAAACCCACCCTGATGCCCCCTCACCCTGACTCTCATCATTTCAGCACAAACTTGGGAAGGACCCACCTGTGACACACATGCCCCAGAGTGCCCACCAGAGCCCTGGAGACGGCTTCACACCCTCCCCCTCCCACACCTGAAGGTCTCAGTGAAGCCAACACGGAGGGGAGGGTGTGGGCCAGTCCACAGGCCTGGCACATCCCCCACTGGAAGGACCCCTCATCCCGGTCAGCAGACACAGCTTCTCTGTCCTGCCATATGCATCCTTCCTACTGGAGACTCAGGTAAACGAAAAGGGAGAAAAGTCAGTTGAACCTTGATTTTCTCCCTCTAAATATGTTAATATTAACCTGTTATTTTATAACACTTACTTGTCCTGGGTTCCTATGACTTCCAAGCCCCATCTGTACATGAACCCCATCTCCTTCTGGATGCTTAACACAGTAGTGATAATAACTCATTATACATGTCAGAACCAGAATATAAACTCAGGGACTGGAGTAGGAACAGGATCTGCTCAGTCACTAGAGTCGATGCTGTACTCCCCCTGGGTCCCAGAGTCATCAGTCCTTACCCAGTTATGGACTCCACTCCACAGCATCACCAGAAACCACCAGTCAGACACCTAGAATACAGGATGTGCTTCCTGGAGTCCAGTCATTCCTCCCACAGGATGACACAGGGATGTGTTTAGTGAACAAGGAACACATGGTCTCACCTCAGGATTGAGACCTTGTGGGTAACACACTGTTAGGGGACTCCACACCCTGTTATAAGGATGGAGTGGGCTGGAAGGAGGGGCTAACCCAGCGCTGGCAGGCTGTGCTCAGGCAGCACCCTACTCCAGAGCTGGGGATGGAGTGTCAGCATGGACCAACTCACCCTCTGATGAAGGTTCATCTTCTCTGACACATAAGGAAATCTCACTGTCTAATCTCATCCAAGATTTGAAGGAGGAAAGCTTTAGGGAGGACACTAACCCAGCTGCGTCCATGTGAACTTCAGGGGTCAGGAGAACAGGCTCAGGAACCAGTCTGCCCTGGCCTGACTCAGAGCTCAGCCACATGCCATGTATGTGACCTTGAACAGGGTCCTTACACTCTCTGTATAGTGGCTTTGTCTGTAAAAAAAAGAGTGATACTTTTGTATTGATGACAGGGAGAAGACTCTTGAGAGTCCCTTGGACTGCAAGGAGATCCAACCAGTCCATTCTGAAGGAGATCAACCCTGGGATTTCTTTGGAAGGAATGATGCTAAAGCTGAAACTCCAGTACTTTGGAAGAGTTGACTCATTGGAAAAGACTTTGATGCTGGGAGGGATTGGGGGCAGGAGGAGAAGGGAACGACTGAGGATGAGATAGCTGGATGGCATCATGAACTTGATGGACGTGAGTCTGAGTGAGCTCTGGGAGATGGTGATGAACACAGAAGCCTGGCATGCAGCGATTCATGGGGTCGCAAAGAGTCGGACACAACTGAGTGACTGAACTGAACTGAACTGATAGATAAGAGAGTTTTGGTTACAATTAAATGAGTTGGCATTAGTAAGAGATATAACCACTAGTCAACAGTAGTACCTTGTCTTGGCAGAGAAGACTGGGATGGCAGAGATTCCATCCCAGGAATCCAGGGCTCTAGAACAGGAATTCAATTCTGTTACCTGGAGCCTTGACTAGAACTGTCAGAACTCTCCCAGGACACATGCTGTGGCGGTGATTGGGGCCAGAGTTGTGAGTTTTCCACACATCGCCCCTTCTCTCTGTGCCCCAGAGAGGGGGTTGCTCTGCTCATGAACCTCGACCTTACCAACTGTGAACCTCATGAATTAAGTTGTTTACTTGCTAATTTTACTTTATAAATGGAGTTGGTAAAGGTTCTGTGTCTAATTCACCTGCTTATCCCCAATGCCTGCTAATTAAAAATCCACTCCAGTACTCTTGCCTGGAAAATCCCATGGACGAGGAGCCTGGGTAGGCTGCGGTCCATGAGCTCGCAAAGAGTCGGACACGACTGAAGTGACTTAGCAGTAGCAGCAAATGATGTCTATTGTATACCTGAATGAATGAATGTCAGCCAGGTATTTTGCACAAATCATTTCAATCAAAAGCAATCTTGTGAGATATACTTTAACTTGGTGTGAGGACTTAACAGCACAGTGCAAGTTGTGTCACTTCTTGTGATGCTATTTCAATATGATTAAGTGGCATAAGCTGTGTATGGTTCACTTGTACACTTCTCTGCAATGAATGCAGTCAGTTGCAATACCAGAAACAAGGCTAGCCCCATTCCAAGAGCAGTGCTGAGAGAGCCAGTTCTAAATCGTATAAACACTGCATCTTTGTGTATCTGAAGATAAAGAAGACAAACCTCAGCACACTGACAGGTGAACACCATGAAGCCTCCTGTTCTGGTCTTAATCAGATAGGGCCATGTGGTCCAGATGTTTAAATACTTATCTTTTGGCATATTTTCAGTTCAAACCACACATAACTGTAACAGGAAGAAATTCTGTTTTTAAAAATTTAGTTTTACAGCTTCTGTATTGAATTGGAAGTGCAGAATTAAAGACCAGGAAGAATCCTGTTCTTAACTTAGACTGTTTATTTCATCTTATGGATTGTAAAGCAATACAATATGTAACATTATTATGCACCAATCACCATGAAAATATGGAGGTTGCAGAGGTTAAGTAATCTCTTTGCTGGGAAAATTAATAGTTAAATATTCTTGGTGGAGGAACACTTTCAGGACCAATCAGAGCGACTAATATACAAACATTTTTGGATTAAAAATAACTATACAACTGTAAAAGGAAACATTGATTTGTTACACCAAAGTTTGGAGACCTACCTCACCATCTGTGTTCCTTGTGTTCTCTTAGCATCTCGACCTTCATCCTTAAACAGCTCTTCTTTCCTCTGAGTTAGTCAGTTCATCATCTTTGATCTTGTTTTTACCTTCCCCCAATCCTGTACTAATGAAAAGGCAAGTATTTCACATGTACTTTCTAAGCCCCCTAAGTTTTTTCTTCATTTCCTGAACAAATTTAATTCCTGGATTTAGTGCTTCATGCACTTGATAAACTACTTCACATCTGGTTAAGAAATGATTTTGCCGAATATTTTTTTCTTCCTCTCAAGAAAATGGCTGTTTCAAAACCTATATCCTTGTGAGCACAGCCCTACGGCTTCCCTCATGGGACTTGGAAGGGGCTGGTGTGAGGAGAGGCTGTGAAAGTGAAGCTTCATTAGCTTCATGATTAATCCACCTCTGCTCAGAGTTGATGTAATGACCAGCTCCAGAGCTATTGAGCTCCTGTGGGTGGTCATTCTTAAGCCTCTTAAACCTAAGATTAGTGCCACTGGGATGGCACTCATAGTTCAAAGTCTGAGTAGTTGCTCAGACTTGACCTCTATGAACTGATGCTCTATTACACATGGAGCCTTGGTGCAGATGAGTCCAAGCTGCAGAACACGTTAAGAACACTGGAAACAGAGCAAAATGTGTTCCTTCTTTAACATCTAAAATACTGTGAACAGATTCTCTTTACCTTATCGAATCTGTCCACATCTGGGCATGCTGTCCAAGGCTCCTACAGGCTGAAGGCATCTGCTGAGGCCCTGCCAAGGCCCAGGATTGGAGTGAGGCCTGTTACTATCTATAAGCTCTGTATTTCCACTCTCTGTAAGTTAATAGATGCTCAGATCAGTTCAGTTCAGTCTCTCAGTAGTGTCCAACTCGTTGTGACCCCATGAATCACAGCACACCAGACCTCCCTGTCCATCACCAACCTCCAGAGTTCACTCAAACTCATGTCCATCTAGTCGGTGATGCCATGCAGTCATCTCATCCTCTGTCATCCCCTTCTCCTGCCCCCAATCCTTCCCAGCATCAGAGTCTTTTCCAATGAGTCAGCTCTTCCCATGAGGTGGCCAAAGTATTGGAGTTTCAGCTTCAATATCAGTCCTTCCAATGAACAGCCAGGACTGGATCTCCTTAAGAATGGACAGGTTGGATCTCCTTGCAGTCCAAGAGACTCTCAAGAGTCTTCTCCAACACCACAGGTCAAAAGCATCAATTCTTTGGCGCTCACCTTTCTTCACAGTCCAACTCTCACATCCATACATGACCACTGGAAAAACCATAGTCTTGACTAATAGATGCTCACCTAATGTTTATTGAATGACTGAATGGTACTATGCTAGACTTTTAAAAGAAAGTATCTTAAATATAAAGAATTAGTTTTGAGGACATCATTTAGCTAATTGATACCTTTGTTTTAAAGGCAAATGCTTTCAGCAATTAACAGGGCAAACTTTGATTTTCAAAAAGAAGGTGTATATCACCACCAGATACATCACAGCAAACTCTGCAAATCCCTATCTCTAAGGATACACAAAACAAACCACTCACATGTGGCTTCTTATTAAGTCTTAACCAGAACCAACAGAGGAGACAGGGTATTGGGATGATTTATCATTTGGCAGTTTTTCAATTAAAACCACACAGGAATGTCACAGGATGAAAATTTGCAATTAAAAAGTACAGCTGCACCATTTATATGATATAAGAAAGGAGATGAGGTTCAGAAAGAGTTCTTTGGCTTATAACAACAGACAGACTAATTAGTTTTTCACTTTGTGGAAGGAGAGTCCTCTGGGGCTGATCTTGAAGGATGATGTAGAGACCAGGACAACTCGACTGTTCTGTACAACAGTTAGAACTGTGAACTGATGATTTTGGATGATGATATGCTTTGATTTTTATCTCTTTACTTTTTTTGAGTCTACTGTAGGTTTTTACGTTTTTATTGCCACATGGTTCACATAAAATATGTAGTCTCTAGTACACTGATAACAAATTAATTTCAATCACATACAATCCCCTCCCTACACTTTCTGGGTTTGATTTCAGAATTTACCTCTCTTTATATTGTATATCACTAACAAAATATCTTTCTCTAGAGTTATTTTAATACTTCCCTAGACTAGAGCTAACTGGTTAACACACTACCATATTCAGTATCGGAATCTGTATTGGATTACACATTTACATCTACAAGTCTGTTCTATAATTTCACTTCTTTCACGTAATAATTAACATCCTTCACTTAGCTTGAAGAACTCCCTTCGGCAATCTTGTAAGGCAAGCCTGTGTTGGTGAGCTCCCTCAACTGTTGTTTGTTTGGGAACGTCTTTATCTCGTCTTCATTTCTGAAAGACAACCTTCCTGAGAAAAGTATTCTTGGCTGGCAGGTTTATGTTCATCAGTTTGAACATATCATCCCTTCCTCTCCTGGCTTGGCAGGTTTCTTCTCAGAAGTCCACTGATGTTCACAAGGGAATTTCTTTTTCGTGAGCATTTGCTTTTATCTTCATGCTTCTAAAATTCTCTCTTTGGCTTGATTATAAACAATGTATCTTGGAGACGATCACTTTGAGTGAACTCTCAGGGATGACCTATTAGCTACATGAACTTGGACGCCTAAGTCTCATCAGACGTGTGACTTATCTGGTATTATTTCTTTAAGTACAGTCATGTCCCCTTCTCCCTCTCTTCTCCTTCTAGGACTCCAATAATGTGCAGGTTGTTACTGTGAACGTTATCCCAAAGTTCGCACAGGTTCTTTCACATCTTTTCATTCTTTTTTTCTTCTTTGTCCTCTGGCTGGCTAATTTCAATTTTCTTGTCTTGTGCCTCAAAGATTCTTCTGCTGTTGCTGATGCTCTTTGTAGCATTTTTTATTTTCTTGCATTTAATTCATTGTAATCTTCAATTCAGTTCAGTTCAGTCGCTCAGTCGTGTCCGACTCTTTGCGACTCCATGAATCACAGCACGACAGGCCTCCCTGTCCATCACCAAATCCTGGAGTTCACCCAAACCCATGTCCATCGAGTCAGTGATGCCATCCAGCCATCTCATCCTCGGTCGTCCCCTTCTCCTCCTGCCCCCAATCCCTCCCAGCATCAGAGTCTTTTCCAATGGTTCATAACTCTTCGCATGAGGTATCCAGAGTACTCAAGTTTCAGCTTTAGCATCATTCCTTCCAAAGAAATCCCAGGGCTCTTCTCCTTCAGAATGGACTGGTTGGATCTCTTGCAGTCTAAGGGACTCTCAAGAGTCTTCTCCAACACCACCGTTCAAAAGCATCAATTCTTTGGTGCTCAGCTTTCTTCACACTCCAACTCTCACATCCATACATGACTACTGGAAAAACCATAGCCTTGACTAGACGGACCTTTGTTGGCAAAGTAATGTCTCTGCTTTTCAATATGCTATCTAGGTTGGTCATAACTTTTCTTCCAAGGAGTAAGTGTCTTTTAATTTCATGGCTACAGTCACCCTCTGCAGTGATTTTGGAGCCCAAAATAATAAAGTCTGACACAGATTCCACTGTTTCCCCATCTATTTCCCACGAAGTGATAGGACCAGATGCCATGATCTTAGTTTTCTGAATGCTGAAATTTAAGCCGACTTTTTCACTCTCCTCTTTCACTTTCATCAAGAGGCTTTTTAGTTCCTCTTCACTTTCTGCCATAAAGGTAGTGTCATCTGCATATTTGAGGTGATTGATATTTCTCCCAGCAATCTTGATTCCAGCTTGTGTTTCTTCCAGTCCAGCATTTCTCATGATGTACTCTGCGCAGAAGTTAAATAAGCAGGATGACACTATACAGCCTTGATGTACTCCTTTTCCTATTTGGAACCAGTCTGTTGTTCCATGTCCAGTTCTAACTGTTGCTTCCTGACCTGCATACAGGTTTCTCAAGAGGCAGGTTAGGTGGTTTGGTATTCCCATCTCCTAAAGAATCTTCTACAGTTGATTGTGATCCACACAGTCAAAGGCTTTGGCATAGTCAATAAAGCAGAAGTAGGTGTTTTTCTGGAACTCATTTGCTTTCTCCATGATCCAGCTGATGTTGGCAATTTGATCTCTGGTTCCTCTGCCTTTTCTAAAACCAGCTTGAACATCTGGAAGTTCACGGTTCACGTATTGCTGAAGCCTGGCTTGGAGAATTTTGAGCATTACTTTACTAGCATGTGAGATGAGTGCAACTGTGAGGTCGTTTGAGCATTCTTTGGGATTGCCTTTCTTTGGATTGGAATGAAAACTGACCTTTTCCAGTCCTGTGGCCACTGCTGAGTTTTCCAAATTTGCTGGCATATTGGGTGCAGCACTTTCACAGATTCATCTTTTAGAATTTGAAACAGCTCAACTGGAATTCCATCACCTCCACTAGCAGCTTTGTTCATAATGATGCTTTCTAAGACCCACTTGACTTCACATTCCAGGATGTAATCTTAAGCAACAAAATTTCTGTTTGGTTCCTTCTCTTTTTTTTGCCTCATTGTACAGCTTGAAGGATCTGTTTTCTTTTCTTTTCTTTTCTTTTCTTTTTTTTTTTTTTTTGGCCATATTGCACAGTTGCCTGACCAGGATAGAATACAGGCACAGCAGTGAAATCATCAAATCCTAACCACTAAACCATCAGCGAACTCCCTGTTTGCTTCCCTTTTATGATTTCAATCTCTGTACAGAAAAAAAAAAACTGAATTTATTCTGCAGAGCAACTCAGAGCCTGGGCACAACGACTCTGTGCTCTGGGACCCGCAAACTGCCAACAGGAGCTGGCATGCTACAACTACTGACGTCTGTGCACCTAGAGCCTGTGCTCCACAGCAAGAGAAGCCCCCAGTGAGGCCTGCTGTCCACAAAGAAGAGCAGTGCCTGCTTGCCGCAACTAGAGAAAGCCCATGTGTGTCAACAAAGACCCGGGGAAACCAAAATTGAAAACAATAATAATAAATAATCATTTTTCAGTCGTATTTTGTTCACATATTCTTTCCCTGGATTTGATTGTTTATCTGCATTTTTTGGAGTTCCCTGAGCTTCTTGGTGGGTATACTTTATTTCTTTCATCATATGTCATTTATTTTATCACTTCCCAGTGGTGAATAGCCATGTGAGCTGCCCTGGGAGAAGTCCTGGGCATCTTCTAATCCCCAAGCACAGCCTAGAACTATGAAGACTGCAAGCGTGACTGTAGGTCGGAGCCCTGGATACCATGCAGAGCTATCAGCCAGGAACTGAGTGGGTTCAGCTCACAACCAGGCCTGACTCTCAGGTCTTCTATTAGTTCAGCAGCCTCTCCACATGTCCACAATGGAACTGGGGAGGGAGGAGGGGTTGTGAAATGTAATCTTTACTTGGCCACTCCTACATGACTGCTCTCTCTACCCTGAAGAATCACAGCAGAATCACGTTTACATTTTCAGTAGTAACCAGATTAAAGCAATCTTGAAACAAGTTTGTTTTCAGAGGAACCCATTAGTCTGAAATTCTTCCTTTAAGAATTCAATCATATCAGGCCCCTCCATCCACATCTTTGAAACATAAATAGACAAATGTACCTGATTTTCACATCTATCCCTTCTACTGGATCCCCTCTGTCTAGGTCTCCACTTTCTTGTCCTCTTGTCCCATGTGGATTCAGGCTGTGGGTGAGCATCAGTTAGCGATCCATCAACTTAGAGAGAGAGATGAGCTGATATAATTTGCTCAGAACGATAGATAATTGGACAGACAAGAAATGGCAATGTTCTCAAGAAGTAGTAGGCAGGGATGGAAAGAATGGATTCATAAGGATTTGATAACCAACTAGACATGGGAGAAGAACAAGGAAGAATCTATATCTGCTTGAGAAATAAACAGATAAAGTAACCTAGGGAATGAGAGATGAAAAGGCAGAGGTAGTTGCCTAGAGTTAGAGTTTTAATTGGCCTGTAAACACTTAGGCAGGTTAAGGAAAGCTGTATCCCTTTTCTCCCAACAGCAAACTCCAACTTTGAAACTCACATCCAAGTCTGGTGCCCAAGAACAGGTTAAAACAGGTGATGTGACATCTCAAGGAGAACATACAGAAATGTTCAGGATTGGGTTTTTCCCATGAGTTTGTGAAATGAAAATGTCTCCTGCCGTATCAATAAACAAGAAATGTCACAGCCATCAGTGATCGCTGGTTTCCAAATGTGAGTGAGGGCTTCCAAAACTTGAATCCAGAGGATGCTGCCACGCCCCATGGTGATTGCTGCGGAGATGGGGGATGCAAGCAGCAGCCGTCTGCTGCTCCTTAAGGTGAACAGGGAACCAGGGTTGGCCCCAGATAGCTGAGCTGCATGTGGAAGGATTGAATCCAGTGAGTCCAGAGGCTTGCATCTTCCCATACACAGAACGCTACATTCCTTGACTTGACACCTGATCTTCGATGTTCAGACTCCCTGCTCCCTTTGTTGCAAACTTTTATACAGCCTGAGTTCCCCTGCTGCCTCCTTGGAGCAGTTTTCTCAGAGCTACTGAGATGCAGTCTCCAGGGCTTAGAGTCCTAAGCATTCCCACCAAATGAAATAACTCTATCAGGTTCTGACTATACTTTTCAGTCAACAAAGTCATCTTGCTAGGAAGGAGGGTGTGAATGTGGACCAAGTTTAGATACTTTTTCTAAGCAAGAGTGACCTGGACCATCTGTGATCCCAGACAAATTCATGCACTCTAGCCTTTGAAGGAGGTGAGAAAACAGGGCAGTGCACTCATCATGTATTTCCTTTGATGTAAACGGTGTGTGAGGACCAATCCTCTTAAAGCATTTGACATGGAACTTGGTAATAATTAACAAAGCAAAAAAAATTTTACTTTATTCAGAATATTTCATTACGAGCAATTTCAATATAGCACATTCACAGGTCTGCACTATTCTACTGAGATACAGGCAATTAGAATATCTGTAGCATGATCGTGTATTTAATACAATGTCATGGAAAAGTCACTGTGGATGTTTCCAGGGCACTTAGTTCAACATCGTCGTAGTCAGGGTCCCCTTTCTCCCCTGAAGCAGCCAGGGGCTCTCTTCTCCTTCCCCAGGATCAGCTTCCTCTCTAAAGACGCTTAGAGAAGAGCCTGAAAGGGGAAAGAGAGGTACGATTTAGAACAGAGACAAGGGGGCCGACAGTGAGGAGGAAGCAAGTGAAGCAAGCGGTGATGACAAAGCATCCCTGGGGCCCAGGGGTGGGCAGGAGGCACAGACTGTTTCACATCAGTTACAGTGAGGATGGATCCCAGCTGTCCTCTCAGATACAGTCCATTTACTCTCCGGGCCTCAGCTCCTGTGAAAACCCTGCATCACAGGAGACCTGTGCTCACACAGGAGTTCTGGGAAGACCTGCCTCCAGGCAGTGAAGTGCTTGTTATTCAGTGTGTCTGAATCTTTGCAACCCTATGAAGAGTAGCCCGCCAGGCTCCTCTATCCATGGGATTCTCCGGGCAAGAATACTCGAGTGGGTAGCCATTCCCTTCTCCAGGGGATCTTCCTGATCCAGGGATCAAACCTGGGTCTCCTGCATTGCAGGCAGATTCTTTACCATCTGAGCCACCAGGGGAGTCCATCAAATGCATGAGATTACCTTGCATGGGATTCTCAAATGCATGAGAAACTGTAGCGAGGCTGGACACTGAGGAGCTCAAATTCACCCTTTCCAGGACAGAGACCAAAGATTACACGGGATCAGCTAACCCCCTCACCTGTCTCAGACTTCATCCCATCTTCCTTCTTTGGGAGCACTTCCTCCTCACTCCCCTCAGAGGCAGGAGGAGCCCCAGGCACTGGTACCTCTTCAGCATCATCATAACCCTCACCAAGGGCATAGGTCCTCTGATCTGGGGCTTCTGAGGGCAGAGCAGGGGTCAGATGAAACCACATTAATGAGTTGGTCTGGGAAATATCTAAGATCCCTTCTGACCCAGAGTTTCTGAGCTGCTAAATAGAGGCACCAGACACTCCTTCTTTCAAAAGACCTTTTTCTCTGAGACCATGTTTCATTCTGATGTGTCCATAAACCAAAACATGATTTTACATATCTTAATATTTCCTAAATGAGAATATATATCTCAAAGCAACTCTCTCACCATTGAGCATTACTAAAGTGTTTTGACAAACTGTGCTTTACAGAAGTTATTTTTAAAACCAGTGTGTGTCTCTTGTGATTCTGAACTCATAAAGCCCAGCCCCAAACGTGAGACAACACAGAAAAGCCAGAGAAGAAGGACAGACCCGACCTGGACACAAAGGCTCCCTCTGGTCCATCAGCGGAAGACTGTTCCCTTTGCATCTCCTCTCTGTGAGGAGGGAAACTCTCCTCCCCAACACTCAGCGGAAGCAGGTCCATCTGTATTACCTGGAGCGGATGTGGCTTCATCGTTGTCCTCACCATCTGACAGGAAGCCTAAAGTGGAGAAAAACAACACACAGAATGACCCTCCCCACACCCACAGGACGAGTTTTAAGGCTGAGAAGGGACAGATCTGGCTCTTGCAGTGTAGACAGAGGCTGGGAGCTCACAGCGCTGTGAGAGGCCATCCTGCCACTTTGGAGAGCCACCTCTGTGATCTTGGGGAACGTCTGGGGTCCGCAGATGCTGAGGAAATGCACATCCCCAGTGGGAGTGACAACCAGAGGTCCCAGGAGGGCAGATAGAGAAACCCACCTGGGCTGCCTAGAAGACCCTCCTTCTGAGTCAAAAGGTGATCGAGCTCCTCATACACGGCTTCAGCAAGAGCATCTTCATAGCTGGATAAGGCTGAGAGATCCCCTAGAAGGTCAGCGGTGCCGCCCCAGACACACCGGTCCAGCAGGTTGGGAGATCCACTAGGAGGTCAGAGGTGCTTCCCCAGACACCCTGGTCCAGCAGGCCCATCCTTTATCTCCCAGATGTTCACACAGAGGTTACCTGGACCTCCGCATCATCTTCCACCCCATGCACCATGTCAGCACCTTCTCCCCTCGTCTGACCTGAATTCACAGCTCAGCCCCGACTCTGTCTGCTCCCATAGGAGAGGCCATGACTTATGAGAGTTCACGCCCCAGTCCTAAGAACTTATTTCTACTCACCCCTTAGAGCTCAGCACGGAGTGCATGGAGTTCATCGGACTCACAACAGAGACCTGGCCCAGGTTCCCCTCCTAACACCTGCCCCATCTCCTGCTTCCACACACTCTCCCTGGTCCCCAGTTCCCCCTGAAGCCCACCTCTGCGCTCTGCTCTCCATCTGAACACCTGAGTCACCAGGATGACAAGGACCAGGAAGAGAAGGGACCCCAGGATGAGGCAGAGGACCCCAGGCAAGGAGAAGATGCCAGGGAGAGGACTTGAAACTGGCCTGGACCCTAAAGAGAACAAGGCAACAGGGTGTGGAGAAGGTCCTGGGCACAGAAACCCCCTGTGACAGTGTTTCCAGGGACTCCAGACAATGGCGTCCCAGCCTCAGACACAAGTGCACTGAGAGTGACCCTGTTCCCCCAGGTCTCATCCTGAGATGGGTCAACTCCACTCCGGCCAGTGTGGCCCCAAAGCAGAGCTGCGGATTGTCAGGGAGCTGCCCTGCTGAGACAGCCTCTGAGGACCCGGCTCATCTCTTCTCCTTGGGCTTCAGGAGACAGAGCATCATACAGTCCTGGGACCCGCGCCTCACTGATGAGGAGCAACACTCAGGGGCCGGTGGAGGAACCTTAGATTCTGCAACATAGGAACCAGTCTCCTTGGAGCCCAGTCATGAGAAAATGTGGCCCCAGGAGCCAAGGCAGAGGAGTTCCCCAACATAACGCCCTGGGCTCCTCCCCCACCAGCCAGGGCTCCTCCAGGCTCTTTCCTCTCCTGAGCTGTCAGAGAGCCAGAGAACAAGTCCCCAGACCTGAGTAGTCTCTCCTGTCCGCGGGTGTTCACAGTACCTGCTGGAGTCGGGGGCAATGTTTTCCTCACACCTAAAGAGGAAAACAGCAGTGTGAGGAAAGGGAATTGGCCAGAAAGCAGGGCAGCCCTCCTGAGCCTGAAATCAGCCCTCAGTCTCCATAACACCAGTGTACTGTTTTCCCAGCTCGCCCGTCCTAGATCAGAGCCCCAGCACCTGGACACCGTCTGAATACAAACTCCACACCAGCTGCACTGCTCCCCCACCCCCCGCCCCGCTGCCCCAGCTCACCCAGGGTGGACCCTGAGCCCCTCACTCACCAGAGCACCTCACGCCAGCGTCCTCCTCATGCTTGCAGTCGCTCTGCCCCCAGGGCTCCGCAGCACAGTCCCACAGGGAGGACTCCCGGCCCCTGCACCGCACCTCGTCCAGCCAGATGCTCCCATTTCCAGGGCCGAATGTTGCAGCCCGCACGGCTTCCAGGGCCTGGCCACAGCCCAGCTGCTGACACACCACCTCGGCCTCTGCAAGGCTCCAGGAGTCATCGCACACGGTGCCCCAGGAGCCGCTGTGCCAGACCTCCACCCGCCCTGAGCACTCGCTGTCTCCTCCCCTGAGCCGGAGCTTCTCTCTGTCTGAAAAGGCAGCAGCCCCTCCTGTGACTCCCTGGTGGGAGGAAGGAGCCCCTGGGAGCCATGGGGAGGGGGCGGGGCTGACGTACCTGTGCAGGGGGCAGCAGTTGGACAGCTCTTGGGTCTTCTTCCTGCAAACAAGAAGGAAACACTGGATCAGAAACAGCTGGAGGTGGTCTTGTCCCCAAATAAGATTATCTAAGGCCCTTGGGTCAGTGCAAATGACATGTGAAAACACAGGCTCATTCATTAACTCCTGGGCTAAAACTTTCAGTACATCTGATTACCAGCTGAAATTACTTTAAATATTTACTTGTTTATCAGCCTTCACACCCCACAGCAAATATAAACACAGCCATCTACCCATGTACACATAAGCCCCTCTGAATAAAAGGTCCATTAGAAGAAGGACATTGTGTATGTTATATGCGCCATGTTTCTGCTGTTAGGACAGTGCCTGCACATTGTGTGCACTCATTCAACAATATCTATGGAAAACCATCTCTAAATACCTTGATAAGGGCTTGATAAATAGTTATTGAGCGAATGAAGAGATGAATAAAATTCAGTAAAATAAAACTTCTTTAAATTCACACTAATCAATGAAACAGTAAACCAAATAGCAGTGACTGGTAGTAGCCTATGATAATAGCTCATATTAAAAATGATCAGTCCAGAAGAACAGACTTAATTTATACTCGAAATCTCACATATGTAATTCTAATGAAAAATTATTTGATAGATTATAAGTTACTCTTACCTAGTATTCAGTGTGACAAGTGAGCAGGTGAAGACTACTGTTGTAAAAGGAAACTCTGTTTTAAATTTATTTTTAATTGGAAGATAATTGATCTACAATGCAGTGTTGCTTATGTGTGTGTGCTAGTTGCTCAGTCGTGTCTGACTCTTTGTGACCTCTGGAATGCAGCCCACCAGGCTACACTCTCCATAGGATTTTCCAGGCAAGAATACTGGAGTAGATTGCTACTCCTTTCTCCACTGGATCTTCCCTACCCAGGGATCAAACCCAGGTCTTCTGCACTGCAGGCAGTTTCTTTGCTGTCTGAGCCACCAGAAAAGCCCATAGTGTTGGTTAGTAATCTCTTAAAAATGAAATATACAGGAAACATTTAGTAAAATTCTAAGAAGATATATGTACACACTGAGTAAGGCTGAAATTTTTGCAATAGAGTAAAAAAAAACCTACTGAGAAAAATTTGCATTGAGAAGATGCAGAAATAACAAACAAAAAGACTGAAAAGTATATATAAAAGAACTGAAGCTGAGAGAAATAAATACAAATTCAAAGCAACACACACACACATACACACACAAACAGAAGGGTAAATAGTACCTGTCATAAAGTATCAACATTTGTATATTCTTTCCAGATCATCCTATCAAAACTCCTACCCACTCTATGCAGATAATCTCTGAGAAAATGATGGCAGGACCTTTGTGAGCAGGTTGCTCATTTTCATGGCCAAAGACATTAAGTTCAGTTCAGTTCAGTCACTCCCTCATGTCCAACTCTTTGCGACCCCATGAATAACAACACACCAGGCCTCCCAGTCCATCACCAACTCCCGCAGTTCACTCAGATTCACATCCATCGAGTCCGTGATGCCATCCAGCCATCTCATCCTTGGTCGTCCCCTTCTCCTCCTGCCCCCAATCCCTCCCAGCATCAAAGTCTTTTCCAATGAGTCAACTCTTCGCATGAGGTGGCCAAAGTACTGGAGTTTCAGCTTTAGCATCATTCCTTCCAAAGAAAGCCCAGGGTTGATCTCCTTCAGAACGGACTGGTTGGATCTCCTTGCAGTCCAAGGGACTCTCAAGAGTCTTCTCCAACACCACAGTTCAAAAGCATCAATTCTTCGATGCTCAGCCTTCTTCACAGTCCAAATCTCACATCCATACATGACTACTTAAAAAACCATAGCTTTGACTGGATGGACCTTTGTTGGCAAAGTAATGTCTCTGCTTTTGAATATGCTATCTATTCTATGCTAACTTTTCTTCCAAGGAGTAAGCGTCTTTTAATTTCATGGCTGCAGTCACCATCTGCAGGGATTTAGGAGCCTCAAAAAATAACGTCTGACACTTTTTCCACTGTTTCCCCATCTATTTCCCATGAAGTGATGGGACCGGATGCCATGATCTTCGTTTTCTGAATGTTGAGCTTTAAGCCAACTTTTTCACTCTCCTCTTTACCACCTCTCAATTCTCAGTGTTTAATTGTAGGAAAATATCATCCATAAATGTCTAATAATTTAATGACTCTTTGGCCTCAAATAGAAAAGACAAAGAGATTTTTAAAAAAAGAGAGAGGCAAGGAAGGGAGTGAGCCTCTGCTTTTGAAATCTCTCTCGCCACATTCTTAGCAGTGGGTTTCAGGCAACATCCAGCATACGATTCAAGGTGTACCTGAATGGGGTCTGAGTCTTTGTGTACATGGAGGAGGAGGGAAGGAGAGAGAGAAACAGAGAGAGAGAAATGTTGAAGGAAGTAAGGTGCTATGGTTTAACTATTTGTCGCCCTCCCAACATTTCTTTATTTCAGTCAACATTTATTTTCAAAATCCCAATTCCCAATGTAACAGTATTAGTGGTGGAGCCTTCTCAGACTCTTCCAAAAACAGAAGAAAGAAACACTTCCAAACTCATTTTATGAGGCCAACATTATTCTGATACCAAAACAAGATAAGGACTCCACAAGAAAATAAAATTACGGGCTAATACTCTGATAAATATAGGTGCAAGAATCCTCAACAAAATATTAGAAAACTGAGTTTGACAATACACTAAAAGAATCATACACCATAATCAAGTGATGCTTGTTCCAAGGATGCAAGGATAATTCAACATTCACAAGCTAATCAATGTGATACACCAAATAAAGAAAACGAAAGTAAAAATCATATCTCAAAGGATGCAGAAAAATGTTTGACAAATTCAAAATCCATTTATGATAAAACTCTTTTACAAAGTAGTTATAGAAGGACTGCATCTCAGTATAATTAAGGCCATGTAAGAAGTTCACAGCTAACATCATATTTGACTGTAAAAAGCAAAAGGTTTTCCTCTGAAATCAGACACAAGACAAAAATGTCTACTCTCATCACTTTTATTCAACTTAGTTTTGGTAGTCCCATCCAGATCCATCAGGCAGTGAAAACAAATCAGCCGTTCAGATATGAAAGGAAGAGGCAAGACTGACACTATTTGCACATTGAAACGTGAAAGTGTTAGTCGCTCAGTCGCGTCTGACTCTTTGCGACCTCAAGGACGGTAACGTGCCAGGCGCCTCTGCCCATTGGGATTCTCCAGGCAAGAATACTGGAGTGGGTTTCCATTCCCTCCTCCAGTGGATCTTCCCGACCCAGGGATCAAACCCAGGTCTCTTGCATTGCAGATAGATTTTTTACCATCAGAGGCATGAGAAAGGAGACTCCCTTACATGATATTTTAGATAGAAAACTCCAAAGACTTCCTCAAAAATATGAGCAATAATACACTCAGTAAAGTTGTAGAATGAAAAATCTATATACAAAAATCAGTGGCATTTCTATGCATTAACAACAAACTGCCATAAAGAGAAACTGAGAAAACAATTCTATTTACATTTGCATGAAAATGAATAAAATATCTAGGAATAAATTTAACCAAGGAGGTGAAAGACCTGTACAGTGAAAACTATAAGATACTAATGAAAGTTACTGAAGATGACTCAAATAAATGGAAAGATACTCTGTGCTCATGGTATGGAAATCTAACATTATTAACATGCCCATACTACTCAAAGCAATCTACAGATTCACTGCAATCCTTAGCAAAATTTCAAAGGAAATTTTCACAGATACAGACAAACAATCGTAAAATTTGCATGGAACCACAAAGATGCTGAATACCAAAGCAAACTTGAGAAAGAGTAAGAAAGCTGGAAGTGTCATACTTCCTCTTTTCAAACTATATTACAAAGCCATATTAATCAAAACAATATGTTGTTGGTATAAAAATGAACACAGAAATCAATGGAACAGAACAGAGAGCCCAGAAATAAACCCACATTTGTATACTAAATTAATTTTTGACAAAAAGCCAAGAACATACAATGAGGAAATGACAGTTTTCTCAGTAAATGGCATTGGGAAAACCAGACAGCCAATGCAAAATAATGAAACTGAACCACTATCTTACACCACACACAAAAATTAACTCAAAATAGATTAAAGACTTGGTCACAAGTCCTGAAGCCACACAATTTCTACAGGAAAAAAAAAAAAAACCCAGGAAATAAAATCGTTGACATCAGTCTTCGTGAGGATTTTTTGGATTTGACACCAAAATCAAAGGGAACAAGAGTGAAAACAGTTGGGACCACGTAAGGCTACAAAGCTTCTGCCCAATTAAGGAAACCATCAACAAAATAAAAAAGCAACCTATGGCACTGGAGAAAATATTTACATATTATATTTCTGATAAAGATTATTATCCAAAATACACAAGGAACTCAAACAATTCACCAGCAAAAATCAAACAATATGACTTTCAAAAATGGGCAAAAAAACTGATAAATATTTTTTTTAAAGAATACACACAACTTGCCACCAGGTACATGAAAAAGTGCTCAACGCTACTAATCATCAGAAAATACAAATCAAAACCACAATGACATATGACCTCATATCCTCTAGAAAAGCTTTTATCCAAAAGAAGAAATAACAGGAGTTGAGGAGAATGTGAAGAAACAGGAAAGCTTTTGCACAGTTAGAGGGAATGTAAGTTGATGCAGCCCCTATGGAAACAGTATGGAGGTGCATCAAAAAGTAAAAATAGAATTGCCATACAATTTAGCAATTTCACTTTGGGGTATTTATCTGAAGGAAACACTAACTTGAAAACCCAATGTTCAGTGCAGCAATTTTTGTTCAGTTGATAGGTTGTGTCTGACTCTTTGCAACCCCATGGACTGCAGCATGCCAGGATCCTCTATCCTTCACTATCTTCCAGAGTTTGCTCAAATTCATGTCCACTGAACTGGTGATGCTATCTAACTATCTTGCCCTCTGTGGCCCACTTCTCCTTTTGCCTTCAGTGTTTCTCAGCATCAGGGTATTTTCCAGTGAGTCAGCTCTTCTCATAAGGTGGCAGAAGTACTGGGGCTTCAGCTTCAGCATCAGTCCTTCCAATGAATATTCAGAGTCGATTTCCTTTAAGATGGACTGGTTGAATCTCCTTCTTGTCCAAGGGACTCGCAATTCACTTGTGGCATCCAAGCACCACAATTCAAAAGCATCATCTCTTTGGCACTCAGCTTCTTTATAATCCAACTCTCACATCCATACATGACTACTGAAATATACACAGCTTTGACTATATGGACCTTTGTCAGCAAAGTGATGTCTCTGCTTTTAATACTCTGTCTAGGTGTGTCATAGCTTCCCTTCCGAGCAGCAAGCCTCTTTTAATCTCATGGCTACAGTCACCACCAGCAGTCATTTGGGGGCCCAAGAAAAGAAAATCTGTCTGTATCCACTTTCTCTCTTTTTATATGCCATGAAGCGATGGGGCCAGATGCCAAGATCTTAATTTTTAGAATGTTGAATATTAAGCTTTAAGCCAACTTTTTCACTCTCCTCTTTCACTCTCAACAAGAAGCTCTTTATTGCATCTTCTCTTTCTTCCAATAGAGTGCTATCATCTGCATATCTGAGGTTGTTGATATCTCGCACAGCTATCTTCAGTCCAGCTTCTGATTCATTCAGCCTGGCATTTCCCATGACATACCCTACATATAACTTAAATAAACAGGGTGACAATATACAGCCTTGACGAATTCCTTTCCCAATTTTGAGTCAGTCAGTTGTTTATGTCCAGTTCCAGCTGTTGCTTCTTGACCTGCATAGAGGTTTCTCAGGAGGCAGGTAAGGTGCTCTGGTATTCTCATCTCTTTAAGAATTTTCCACAGTTCGTTGTGATCCACATAGTCAAAGGCTTTAGTCTAGTCAAAGAAGCAGATGTTTTTCTGGAGTTCTCTTGCTGACTCTATGATCCAACAAATGTTGGCAATTTGATCTCTGGCTCCTCTGCCTTTCCTAAACCCAGCTTGCACATCTTGGTAGGTCTCAGTTCACTTATTGCTGAGGCCTAGCTTGAAAGACTTTGAGCATAACCTTGCTAGCATGTGAAATGAGCACAACTGTGCAGTAGTTTGAACATTCTTTGGCATTGCACTTCTTCAGGACTGGAATGAAAATTGACCTTCTCCAGTCCTGTGGCCACTGATGACTTTCCCAAATTTGCTGGTATGTTGACTGTGGCACTTTAACAGCATTACTTTTTAATATTTTACAGCAATATATACAAGAGCTAAACAAGGTAAGTCTTCACGGATGGATGAATGGATAAAGAAAATGTAATACAGACATATATCCACCCATAAAAAGAGGAAAATTTTGCCGGTTTCAACAAGGATGGACCTTGAGGGCATTATGCTAGGTGAAACAAATCAGACAGACATAGAAAAATACCATAAAATCTCATTGATATGTGTAATCTTAAAACTAAAAGCAAGTTCAGAGATACTGAGTAGTTGGTGGCTGACAGAGGTGGGGAATCCGGTGTAGGCAAATGTAGTCAAAAGGTATAAACTTGAATTATAAAATTAATAGGTGAAGAGATATAACATACAGCATGGTGACTATAGTGAATACCATACTGTCTGTTTGCAAGATGATGAGAAAATACATCATAAACATCCTCATCATATAAGAAAAATATTTAACTATATATATGGTTATGGATATAACAGACCTTACTGTGGTGATCATTTATCAATATACACAAACATATAAGCATTTTGTCGTAGACAGCGAACAATATAATGTTCTGTCAATTATATCAATTAAAAACTTTATTAAAAGCAAGTTTGGAACATGTAGATTACATTAGCTCCATCCAACTTCATTTGATAAGCTAAACTTAAACATATCACTTAGATTTTAAAATATCAAATGTCACTAATAACATCCTACAGGGTTGGGACACACACAAAAGCAGCCATAAGTCACCTGCACATGAGATGTAGGCTTCCTCCTTTGGAGAGCATGAACTGTATTTCCAAGGGTCAGAAGGACACTGCCAGAGAGAGGTATCAGTTTTCCGACATTGGATTAAATCTACCCACCGGGGTCTAGAACCTTCCCTGAGACCAACAGAAGTGTTGAGGCTTCCACTCTCCCCACAGCCAAGCTGTCTGCAGATCACGGACACAGTGATGTCTTCCATGGGGCTGCGGCAGACACTGCCCCAGGTCCCGTTGTAGAAAACTTCCAGCCACCCAGCGCACTGCTGGTCCTCGCTCACCATCCTGAGGGCCAGGAACTCTAAGGTTGAGAGGGAGGAGATGGGACACAGTGAGCACCCCACTCAGTGCTCTAGGCTTTCCTCTCTCCCCAAAATTGTGAGCACTCATCTCTGACCCAGCTGAGGAAGCAAATCCACTAGATGCCCAGAGTGAAATCTGTCTGCTTTTTATCTGACTTGTCCATCTGTGTCTGTCTTTCTCAATATTTCTACCACTGTGATGTAGTGGATATGAACTGAGGGAAACCAACCTGGACACTTGCAGGGAGAGGGAGCTGACTCCTGCTTCCTGACAAAACATCTAAGAGAGTCTATGAAAGGGATGTGATGTGGACAGTGTGGAGGCAGAAAGAATAATGGACCTGTGACGGTTTCCTTATCTGGCAAAGGGGACTTTACAGATGTGATTAATCTAAGGGCTGAGGTTACTCTGAAATATGATGGATTAACCACCTGAGCACAATCTAATCCCAGTCTTAGACTCACTATTCTTTAGGGTGGAATACTTTTCCTCGTTCTGGTTAGAGGGAGATGTGAATATGGATAACAGTTAGAGAGATGGAGCGTTGCTGGTCTGATGATGA
The DNA here is from genome assembly GCA_917880005.1 of Nanger dama. Lineage (NCBI taxonomy): Eukaryota > Metazoa > Chordata > Mammalia > Artiodactyla > Bovidae > Nanger > Nanger dama. The sequence goes on along the minus strand of CAKJTW010000046.1, from coordinate 17,138,829 downwards.
ACGGAAGGGGGTTATGAACAAAGGCAGGCAGGCAGTTTTAGAAGTTTCAAAAGACAAGAAACAGATTCTTTTCCAGAAGCTCACAGGTGATGTGACCCTACTGAAACCTTGATCCCCATCCAGTGAAATTCCCGCTGGACATCTAAGCTACAGAAGTGTAAGGAAGTAAATGAGTTGTTTTAAACCATTAACTATGTAGTAATTTGTTACAAAACAAAAAAAAAACTAGCACAGTGGCTTTAAGACTTCTCGACCATATGTACCAGAAGAGTGAGCCTCGATTTCAAAGAAAACTGAGAAAAGGCTCCGCCAGGAAACACTACTGAGGAGAAAGGACCAGAATCTCGGCTGCTGCAGGAGGCAGTGAAAGCACCTCGTCCTCACGTCTGCTGGAAAGACAGCCTCCATAGGAGGAAGCCTCCTTCTCTGGTCCTTTCAGCATCTCTCCCTCAGGGTTCAGACCCCCCGTCCTCCTGTGCCCTCCCTTCCCTTAACCTGTGGACAGTGTGCAGCGCAGACCTGAGCAGATGACCCCTGCGTCCTCCTTGTGTCTGCAGTCGTGCCGCCCCCAGCCCCGGGAAGGGCACCTCCACACGTGGGACTCCTTTCCTGTGCAGTTCAGGTCATCCAGCCAGATGGGCCCTGATCCCGCCCCGAAGTGAGCAGACCCCGTGGCATTGAGGCCTTCTCCACAGCCCAGCTGCCTGCACACCACGCGGGCATCGTCCAGGTCCCAGCCATCATCACAGATGGTGCCCCAGGAGCCCTGGTCAAGGATCTCCACTCTCCCGGCGCAGGGACCGCCCCCCGTCCACCAGGCGGAGCTGCCTGCTGTCTAAGGAGAGAGAAATGGGACAATGGGGCGTTCACCTGGGGAACGAAAAGGGTCATCTGTCCTGTGGGACCCTCACCTGAGCAGTAGGGGGCGCTCTCCTCTGAGGCTGCAGACCCTGCTTCTTCAGACACGGAGTCGTTGCACTGGGGCAGCACCTGGCTGTGGTTTCCTGAAAAAAGAGCGATGATGAGAGGGTTGGGAGGGTTGAAGAACAAGAAACTCAGTTAAGCAAAGCAATTTTTAGGAGGAGAGGGGAGTTGGGGGAAATGGATACATGTATATGTATGGCTGAGTCCCTGCCGTTCACCTGAAACTGTAACATTGTTAATCAGCTAAACCCAACACAAAGTAAAAACTTCAAAAATAATACTAATAATAATGACCTAGTGATGGAGCTGAGATGAAAGCTGGAACATACGAGTGAAGTCACCATGATCTTAGTGCTTCCCTTCTCTATGAAGAGCCCTGGTCCTGACAATGCCACGATTCCTGATTAAGCCAAGCTTTGCCCTAAGAATGAGTTAAATAAGTTGCTCTAACCTTAATCTTCCCCTAAATAGAAAAAGCAAAACAAAATCCTTTCTGAAGGATTTGTACAACTTTATCTACAATATTTGTGATCTTAAAAACAAGAAGTAAAAATAATAATAAATTAATTTTTTTAAGAGATCTCATGGAAAACAAGAGGAAAAAGAAACATTAAAAATTTTTTCCAGGGTATTTGGCTTTTAGAGTTACCTGACAGAGAGTTTATTTTATTTATTTTCATCAATTTTTATTTGAGAATAATTACTTTACAATGCTGTGGTACCTTCTGCTGTACAGCATTTAATACTTTATATATACATGTAAGGGTTTCCTAGGTGACTCAGTGGTAAAAATCTGCCCACCAAAGAGGAGACTGGGATTCCATCCCTGGTTGGGAAGATCCTCTGGGGAAAGAAATGGCAACCCACTCCAGTATTCTTGCCTGGGAAACCATATGGACAAAGGAGTGTCGCAGGCTACAGTCCATTGGGTCACAAAAGAGTCAGACGCAACTCAGCGACCAAACAACAACACACACATATATATCCCCTCATCTTGGATTACTTCCTATTTAGATCACCACAGTGCACTGAGATCCCTGTGCTATACAATAGGCTATTATTTATCTATTTTAAGTGTTCAGTTCAGTTGCTCAGTAGGGTCCGACTCTTTACGACCCCTTGAACCGCAGCACGCCAAGCCTCCCTGTACATCACCAACTCCCGGAGTCCACCCAAACCCATGTCCATCGAGTCGATGATGCCATCTAACCATCTCATCCTCTGTCGTCCCCTTCTCCTCCTGCCCTCAATCCCTCCCAGCATCAGTGTCTTTTCCAGTGAGTCAGCTCTTCGCATCAGATGGCCAAAGTATTGGAGCTTCAGCTTCAACATCAGTCCTTCCAATGAACACCCAGGACTGATTTCCTTTAGGATGGACTGACTGGATCTCTTTGCAGTCCAAGGGACTTTCAAGAGTCTTCTCCAACACCACAGTTCAAAAGCATCAAATCTTTGGTGCTCAATTTTCTTTTTAGTCCAACTCTCACATGCATACATGACCACTGGAACAACCATAGCCTAGACTAGGTAGACCTTTGTTGGCAAAGTTTATGTGTGCGTGTATGCTAAGTCACTTCAGTCGTGTCTGACTCTGTGACACTATGGATTGTAGCCCATCAGGCTCCATGTCTATGGGGTTCTCCAGGCAATATCTATTTTATACTTAGTATCAATAGTGTAGGGCTTCTGAGTCTGGTGGCTGAGGCAGTAATGAATTCGCCTGCATTCTAAGAGACCTGGATTTGATCCATGGGTTGGGAAGATCCCCTGGAGGAGGGTATGGCAACCCACTCCACAATTCTTTCCTGGAGAATCCCCGTGGACAGAGGGAGCCTGGTGGACTACAGTCCATGGGGTTGCAAAGAGTCGGATACGACTAAGCACACAGCACAGCACATCAATAGTGCATATATGTCCATCTCAATGTCCCAATTCATCCCACTCTTCATTTCCCTCTTCGTATCCATATGATGTTCTCTATGTTGGTGTCTCTATTTCTGCTTTGCAATAAGTTCATCTCTACCATTTTTCTAGATTCCACATGTAAGTGATGTTATACAGTATTTGTTTTTCTCTTTCTGATTTACTTCATTCTACATAACAATCCTATTTCAAATCTTAAAAGATGATGCTGTGAAAGTGGTGCAAGCAATATACCAGCAAATTTGGAAAACTCAGCAGTGGCCATGGGACTGGAAAATGTCAGTTTTCATTCCAATCCCAAAGAAAGACAATGCCAAAGAATGCTCAAACTACCACACAATTGCATTCATCTCAGACGCTAGCAAAGTAATGCTCAAAATTCTCCAAGCCAGAGTTCAACAACACGTGAACCATGAACTTCCAGATGTTCAAGCTGGTTTTAGAAAACGCCGAGGAACCAGAGATCAAATTGCCAACATCCGCTGGATCGTTGAAAAAGCAAGAGAGTTCCAGAAAAACATCCATTTCTGATTTATTGATTACGCCAAAGCCTTTGAATGTGTACATTACAATAAACTGTGGAAAATTCTAAAAGAGATGGGAATACCAGAACACCTGACCTGCCTCTTGAAAAACCTATATGCAGGTCAGGAAGCAACAGTTAAAATGGGACATGGAACAACAGACTGGCTCCAAACAGGAAAAGGAGTATGTCAAGGTTATATATTGCTACCCTACTTATTTAACTTATATGCAGAGTACATTATGAGAAACGCTGGGCTGGAGGAAGCACAGACTGGAATCGAGATTGCTGGGAGAAACATCAGTAACCTCAGATATGGAGATGACACCACCTTTATGGTAGAAAGTGAAGAGAAACTAAAGAGTCTCTTGGTGAAAGTGAAAGATGAGAGTGAAAAAGTTGCCTTTAAAGCTCAGCATTCAGAAAACAAAGATCATGGCACCCAGTCCCATCACTTCATGGCAAATAGATGAGGAAACATTGGCTGACTTTTTTTTTTTTTTTTTGAGCTCCAAAATCGCTGTAGATGGTGACTACACCCATGAAATTAAAAGACACTTACTACTTGTAAGAAAGATTATGACCCAACCTAGATAGCATATTGAAAAGCAGAGACATTACTTTGCCAACAAATGTCCATCTGGTCAAGGCTATGGTTTTTCCAGTAGTCATGTATGGATGTGAGAGTTGGACTATAAAAAGGCTGAGCAACAGAAAAATGATGCTTTTGAACTGTGGTGTTGGAGAAGACTCTTGAGAGTCCCTTGGGCTGCAAGGAGATCCAACCAGGAAATCAGTCCTGAACGTCATTGGAAGGACTGATGCTGAAGCTAAAGCTCCAGTACTTTGGCCACCTGATGTAAAGAACTGACTCACTTGAAAAGACCCTGATGCTGGGAAAGATTGAAGGCAAGAGGCGAAGGAGTCGACAGAGGATGAGATGGTTGGATGGCATCACCAACTCAGTGAATATGAGTTTGAGTAATCTCCAGGAGTTGGTGATGGACAGGGAGCCCTCTTGTGCTACAGTCAACGGGGTCGCAAAGAGTCGAACATGACTGAGCGACTGAACTGAAGTAAACTGAACATAACAGTCTCTAGGTCCATCCATGTCTCTGCAAATTTCACAGCTTTATTCTTTTATGGCTGAGTTATATTCCATTTTATATATGTACAACATCTTCTCTATCCATTCCTCCTGTGAGGGACATTTAGGTTACATCCATGTCCTGGCTGTTGTAAATAGTGCTGCAGTGAAGATCAGGATGAATGTGCCTTTCTGAATGGTGATTCTCCCAGGTATGTGCCCGGGAGTGGGATTGTGAGTCATATGATAGTTCTATTTTTAGTTTTTTGAGGAATCTCCATACTGTTCTCCATAGTAGTTGTGCCAATTTACACACCCATATGTAGGAGGATTCCCTTTTCTGGACATTCTCTCCGGCACTTATTGTTTGTAGATTTTTTAATGATAGACATTCTGACTGGTGGGAAGTAATACCTGACTGCAGTTTGCATCTCTCTAGTAATTCGTGATGTTGAACATCTTTTCACATATTTGTTAGCCATCTGTATATCTGGAAAAATGTCTGTCTTTTTCCCGTTTTTCAGTTGGGTTGTTTGGTTTGTTGATATTGAGTTGTTTGTGCATTTTGAAGATTAGTCGCTTGCTAGTTGTTTAGTTTAAGTTGCAAATATTTTCTCCCATTCTGACAGTTGTCTTTTTGTTCTGTTTATGGGCTCCTTTGCCATGCAAAACCTTTTAAGTTTAATTGGGTCCTATTTGTTTATTTTTGCTTTTATTTTCTTTAGAAGGTTGGTCAAAAAGATCTTGTTGCAATTTATGCCAAAGAATCTTCTGCCTGTGTTTTCCTCTAAGAGTTTTATAGTCTGACAGAGAATTTAAATTTAAATTTAAACATGATTAAAGTCTTCAAAGAATTAATTAACAAGATGTGTGTTTTGGCAGAGAAATGATAACAAAAACAAATGAAAATTCTATAGCTGAAAAAGTTAACAGCTGAAATTAAGAACTAGAGAATGAGTCTACCAGCACATTAGATCAATATAAAGTAGAAATAGTAAAATGGAAGATGAGAGGATAAATATTCCTCTATATAGAAAAGCTAATTACATGGTAAGTGCCTGGTTAACAATATGGTATAACAAAGTTTCCCCCAAAACTTAGCAGTTGAAGGAATTTTTTTTTTTTTTATCATAATTTCCTGGTCAGTAATTTGGGAAAGACTCAACTTGGCAGTTCTATCTTTGGATTCTCTCGTGTGGTTGCACTTAGATGTTATCTGGGGCTGATATCACTAAAGGTTTGATTGAACTCTGGTTATGGAAGGAAATTCCCTGAAGTATTGTTTTGTTGGGGAGGGGGAGGGATAAAGGAGCATCCTGTCTGCAACTTAATCCAGAAAGATTTTACATACTCAAGGGGGAAATGGGGCAGGAGAGGGACAAAGGAGGAGAGAGAGGGAAAGCTAGAGCAAGACAGAGAAAGAAGGAGAAAACTAGAGTGAGAGAGAGAGGGAGAGAAAAGAGAGAAAGAAGGATTAAAGCAAAATACTAACCTAACATTTGGGGAATCCAGATAAAGTTCAGAGAGAATTCATTCCTAGAAAACCTTCACTAAAGGAAATATTGAGGTGAGGTGAAGTCGCTCAGTCGTGTCCAACCCTTCATGACCCCGTGGACTGTAACCTACTAGGCTTCTCTGCCCATGGGATTCTCCAGGCAAGAATACTGGAGTGTGTTGCCATTTCCTTCTCCAGTGGGTCTTCCTGACCCAGGGATTGAACTAAAGGAAATGGGTTGCCATGCACTTCTCCAGGGGATCTTCCCAACCCAGGGATCAAACCCAGGTCTCCCGCCTTGCAGACAGATTCTCTACCATCTGAGCCACCAGGGAAGGTTCAAGATTTACTATAAAGTTACAATAATTAAGGAAGTGTGGTACAGGTGCAAGGATAGAAAAATGACACAGTGGAACAGAATAGAGAATCTAAAAGAAGTACCCAGACATATGTGCCCTTTCGTTTATCACAAAGGTAGCACTGCAGTAGGGAATAGTCTTCCAGAAAAAGATTTTGAGTCGACTGGATACATACAAACATAACACTTGACCCTTAGGTTATCAATCCTGGAAGCAGTGTATAATTATATGAAAAAAAAAGTACACTTCTGTGAGATACGCTCAGAGAACATTTTTGTGATTTTGGAATAAACAAAGTTCTTTCTAGAAGGATATAAGGAGCTCTATGGACTGGAACAATGGACTGGTTCAAAACTGAGACAGGAGTACGTCAAGCCTGTATATTGTCACCCTAATTATTTAACTTCTATGCAGAGCACGTCATGTGAAATGCCAGGATGGATGAAGCACAAGCTGGAGTCAAGATTGCTGGGAGACATATCAGTAACCTCAGATATACAGATGACACCACCACTATGGCAGAAAGTGAAGAGGAACTAAAGAGCCTCTTGATGAAGATGAAAGAGGTGAGTGAAAATGTTGGCTTAAAACTCAACGTTCAGAAAAGGAAGATCATGGCATCTGGTCCCATCACTTCATGGCAAATAGACGGGGAAACAATGAAAACAGTGACAGACTTTATTTTCTTGGACTCCAAAATCACTGCAAATGGTGACTGCAGCCATGAAATTAAAACATGCTTGCTCCTTGGAAGAAAAGCTATGACAAAATAGATAGCATATTAAAAAACAGAGACGTTACTTTGCCGACAAAGGTCCAACAAAGCTATAGTTTTTCCAGTAGTTGTGTGTGGATGTGAGAGTTGGACCATAAAGAAAGGTGAGCACTGAAGAACTGATGCTTGGTGTTGGAGAAGACTTTTGAAAGTCCCTTGGACTTCAAGGATATTAAACCAGTCAATCCTAAAGGAAATCAGTCCTGAATATTCATTGGAAGGACTGATGCTGAAGATGAAGCTCTAATACTTTGGCCACATGATGGGAAGAACTGACTCATTGGATAAGACCCTGATGCTGAAAAATACTGAAGGCAGGAGGAGAAGGAGATGACAGAGGATGATTGGGTGTTATCACCAACTCAATGGATATGAGCTTGAGCAAGCTGCAGGAGATGATGAAGGACAGGGAAGCTTGATGTGCTGTGGTCCATGGGGTTGCAAAGAGTCAGACATGACTGAATGACTGAACTGAACTGACTGACTGAAGGAGCAGCACATGTACAAAAAAAAAGGTGATAATTCAAACTTAAGATTAGTAACTTGGCTCAGTGAAGTACACCATGCCGTTAAGAAAATAAAAATATAAGATAGAATTAAACACAAAAAACATAATAAATATTTGCTCCAAAAGTCATCATCACGGTAATTTGCACCATCGTGTTTGTAACAGTCAAAGCCTGGCAACAAGTTGAACCTCTGCCACAAGTTGAGTGGATCCCTGCATGGTCATGTGATCATTCAAAGGAATACTCCGCAACAATAAAAATGAGTGCAGTGTTGCCATAAACAGCATCATGAGTGAATTTCAAACACAATTTGAAATTTAAAAACTTGGACACGAAAGAAAACATTCTGTATGGTTATACATAAAGTTCAAAAACTGAGAAAGTATTCTATGGCAGTACAAGTCTTAGGTAAGCAGGCTTCCCTGGAGAGGAGGAGGACGCGGCTATTGGGAGGCAATAGTGGTTCTGTGGTGCAGTGAATGTTCTCTTTGTGGATGTCGGTTGGAGAACATGACCTGGGTATACACTTATTGTTTGTTAATTTGTTCTCTATTATTATCCTTAAATAATAATGTTTCATAAAAATATTATTCATCTAGGCATTTCTTTCCCTGACATAGCACTTCTCAGCATTTCTTAGCACTTCTTTCCCCTGAAAAAATGAGGGAACAATGAGAATGCTGTGGAGCAGGACCTTACGGAGACTTCTCAGGACAGACCACCCTCATGTCCTCCACCTGCTTCTGTCTGTAGAAAAACCTTAGCCACAGAATAAATTTAATCACAGAAATGAAAAATTTTCAGAAACAAAGGAAAACAGTCCAGTAGGACAAAATAAAAATAGTTTAACCCTAAACAAAGTCAAGGATTTTTAGTTCCTCCTCATGGCTATAGCTAACATTCTGAGCCATATCCTTTGAGCTGTTTTGGAGATGCTGAAATCCCAGTCAGGTGGTAGAAGTAAATTACATGATGACCAGACTAGTGGGGTACCATTTCCTTCTCCATGGGATCTTCCCAACCCATGATCAAACCCGAGACTCTTGCATTGCAGGCAGATTCTTCACCATCTGAGTCAATAGGGAAGCCCATAATCTTATTCAGCTTACACAATTCCAAGAATTGGCCTCAAGGAAATGGGAACAGACCGACACTGGAACTGATGATTAGCTGTATTTCCAACAATAAAGGTGACACTGATCAGACCTATTCCAACATGATTGTCGAAGCTAGCTGTGCTATTCTGCAGGTAACCTGCCCCCTGCCTCCACCTGTGCACTCCTGAAATTCCCGTTTAAAAACTCTTGTCCCTGATCAGCAAGGGGGAGCTGGTTCTTTGGTACATTAGTCCTCTGTCTCCCCAGAACTGCTGGTTTCCTAATAATGCTAACTGTAAATTTAACTCACACTTGTCTCTCAGTTTTGCATTCTTGTGTAATAAACAGTTGAAACCTGAGTTCAATAATTTCACTACAAAATATCTTCCTTTTAAAGCCTCTGTTCCCTTACTCTCTGCTCTGGGGACAATTCACCCCAGGAGCATCCTAAGTACAGTAGCCCTTCCCTGTCTTACCTGAGCAGATCACAGAGGCCGTGTTGCCATGGGAACAGTCAGGAACACCCAGGGCAGTCACAGGGCATTTCCATAGGAAGGATTCAGTCCCTGAGCAGTGAAATCGGGCTTTCCAGAGTTGATCACGTCCTTCTCCATTTGGGGTAGAGATGGCGACACCACAGCCGAGCTGACGACACACAACGTTGGCATTGGCCAGACTCCAGTGAGAGGCACACAGAGCTCTCCATCGTCCAGAAATGTTCATCTCCACCAGCCCCTCACATTGAGAGGTGCCATTCCTCATGAGCCGGATATCTGTGTACACTGATAGAAAAAGACAGGATTTCAGCAAAATCTGATTTCTTTTTAAGTTTGAACTGATTGTACACGACAGAGGTTAAGTCCTGACCTGCATCTCACCTGAACAGACAACCTGAGCAGCTCCACTGTGGTGGCACGTGCCCCCTGGACAGGGCACTCTGGGGCACGACCAGAGCTCAGGCTCCTCCCCCTCACACCTGAACTCTTCAGCCCAGACCCGAAGATCGGATACTCTGAAGGGCACGTGTCCCAGGACAGACACAGCCTTGCCACACCCTAGCTCTGCACAGATGACCTGGGCAGTGGGGAGTGTGAAGTTCCCATCAGACACTGGGATCCAGGCTTCTCCAGAACGTACTTCTACTCGCCCTGAGCAGGGTCCATCCTCTCCAACCAGACGCACAAATCCTGAGAAACAAAGAACAACAAACCCAGTGAGTGTTCATGAACTTGGCTTGACAATTGCAGACAACATCTCACAGGCAATGGTGTGAAAGCTTTTCTTTCCAACAGTGGAATAAGAGGGGACAGAAGAGAGAATTTGACTGTCATTGTCAAACTGCATTTTCATGAGCAAGTTTCTGAAGAGATACCCAGAAGGATTGAAGGATCACTTCGGAATGACTGAATCCCGAGAATATATATTCTGGTTAGAAATGTTAATTCCTACCTGGGGTCCTGGAAACTACAGTGCCCAAAGAAACTGCACCTTGGTCGACATTCAAACGTGGGTGCAGAGCTGAGCTGAGAGTGAAAAAGGTCCATGGGATTGAAGAGCTTAGAGGCCTAAGAGCCAGAGAAGTTGAGAGGACCATTCTGAGATTTCTGGTTCTAAATTCTGGCCAGTTTTCACTCAGAGCCAATATTCAAGTCACTGAGGACAGGGAAAATCACACAAGTTGGATCTGAGTGAAGGTATTATAATCTAATTGTGAAAGAAGTTGTCCACAGGTAAGTTTAGAAATGACAAAAGCTCAGAGAGTCATAGGAGAGGGAGGGAATGGTCCTAGCTATCTTTCTTGAAAACCTAGGATTTACCAAGACATCTGGGAGAAAGTGAGGTCTCGGTGGCATTATGCAAAACAAGTGAGTTAGTCCATTATCATACTAGACATGAGATTCTCAGCAAATGTGGAAGAGTAATGATAATTTAATGTATTCTAACCTTCTATGCAGAGTACATCATGAGAAATGCTGGATTAGAAGAAACACAAGCTGGAATCAAGATTGCTGGGAGAAATATCAATAACCTCAGATATGCAGATGACACCACCCTTATGGCAGAAAGTGAAGAGGAACTAAACAGCCTCTTGATGAAAGTGAAAGAGGAAAGTGAAAAAGTTGGTTTAAAGCTCAACATTCAGAAAACAAAGATCATAGCATCCGGTTCCATCACTTCGTGGGAAATAGATGGAGAAACAGTGGAAACAGTGTCAGACTTCATTTTGGGGGGCTCCAAAATCACTGCAGATGGTGACTGCAGCCATGAAATTAAAACACAATTAGTTCTTGGAAAAAGTTATGACCAACATAGATAGTATATTCAAAAGCAGAGATATTACTTTGCCGACTAAGGTCTGTCTAGTCAAGGCTATGGTTTTACTTGTGGTCATGTATGGATGTGAAAGTTGGACTGTGAAGAAGGCTGAGCACCGAAGAATTGATGCTTTTGAACTGTGGTGTTGGAGAAGACTCTTGAGAGTCCTTTGGACTGCAAGGAAATCCAACCCGTTTATTCTAAAGGAGATCGGCCCTAGGATTTCTTTGGAAGGAATGATGCTAAAGCTGAAACTCCAGTACTCTGGCCACCTCATGCGAAGAGTTGACTCATTGGAAGAGACTCTGATGCTGGAGAGGATAGAGGGCAGGAGGAGAAGGGGATGACAGAGGATGAGATGGCTGGATGGCATCACTGACTTGATGAACTTGAGTCTGAGTGAACTCCGGGTGATGGTGATGGACAAGGAGGCCTGGCATGCTGCAATTCATGAGGTCACGAAGAGTCGGACACGACTGAGCGACTGAACTGAACTGAACCTTATCTATATGCTAACTGCATATGCCTTTACTATTTGGATTTCTGAGATAAGAAGCCAGCAAGCTATCAAAAAAGAGAATGAGAGGAAGAGAGCAGACAGCAAACAAGCCATGTATTCTTTCAGTTTAGTTCAGTTCATTTCAGTCACTCAGTCATGTGCGACTCTTTGCGACCCCATGAATCGCAGCACGCCAGGCCTCCCTATCACCAACTCCCAGAGTTCATTCAAACTCAAATGCATCGACTCAGTGATGCCATTCAGCCATCTCACCCTCTGTCATCCCCTTCTCCTCCTGCCCTGAATCCCTCCCAGGACCAGGGTCTTTTCCAGTGAGTCAACTCTTCGCATGAGGTGGCCAAAGTACTGGAGTTTCAGCCTCAGCATCAGTCCTTCCAATGAACACTAAGGACTGGTCTCCTTTAGAATGGACTGGTTGGATCTCCTTGCAGTCCAAGGGACTCTCAAGAGTCTTCTCCAGCACCACAGTTCAAAAGCATCAATTCTTTGGCGCTCAGCTTTCTTCACAGTCCAACTCTCACATCCATACATGACCACATGAAAAACCATAGCCTTGATTAGATGGATCTTTGTTGGCAAAGTAATATCTCTGTTTTTGAATATGCTGTCTAGGTTGGTCATAACTTTCCTTCCAAGGAGTAAGCGTCTTTTAATATATACTGTAGAGATTTTTAAATTGGAAAAGCCTGAATAGGAATGAAACATAGAGAGATTTGGGGAAAAAAACACTCATTCAACAAGATTTTAACACTTGTTATCCCCTGTGCTCCTCCCATTTGCCACATAACTCTGCTACTCTTTCCCATTTCTCTCAATGCAGAAAAGAAAAAAACAAGCTTAACAACTACAAATATATGGAAAGGAGACTCCAAAAGGGAAGAGCTTCTGTAGGGAGTGAGGTGAGGTGAGTGGCAGGTTAAACGGGGAGTGGATGGAGTATGAGAGAGACCAAGGAAGACTCGTGATCATGATTTCATCATTCAGGGACCCTATTTTGGACACAGAAAAGATAATCCAAGAGGGAAAAAACTGCACATCATAAAGAACAATTTTAACAATCATTTTCCTGGTCTGCGTGTGCTCATAATTATTTATGTACATGGTGAGATTTGTTCTGGTAAAGGACTCTGATTGCATAAGTTTGTGAAATTTGAAGCCTCCAAAAGAATGATGTAACAGAATAAAAATCTACTATAGAGAGCAGGGAGAGAAGGCAAAGGCAACCCACTCCAGTGTTCTTGCCTGAAGAATCCCAGGGACAGCGGAGCCCTGTGGGCTGCCGTCTATGCGGTCGCACAGAGTCGGACATGACTGAAGCAACTTGGCGGCAGCGGCAGCAGCATAGAGAGCAGGAGAGAACAGAAAAGGCACTGCAGAAATTAAAGAATTGAAGGATTAGCTTGACCACTCATACAGGAATAAATGATGTCAGAGAGGATGATCTGCTTGCCTTTTATCATTTATCCATTTCCATCTTCCTGGAGAGGCCCAGGTTATGACTCCTAAATCTATTCTGGCTGGGAGTTTGGTCACAGGCTACACATTCTAGATAAACCATTTTTATTTAACTGGTTGTTGTTGTTGTTGTTGCTCAGCCACTCAGCTGTGTCTGACTCTTTGCTACCTCCATGGGCTGAAGAATGACAGGCTCTTCTGTCCTTCACCATCTCCCCGAGTTTGCTCAAACTCATGTCCATCGAGTCAGTGATGCCATCTAACCATCTCATTTTCTGTCGTCCCCTTCTCCACCAGCCTCCAATCTTTCCCAGCATCAGGGTCTTTTCCAATGAATCAGTTCTTCATATCAGGTGGCCAAAGTATTGGAGCTTCAGCTTCAGCATCAGCCCTTTCAGTGAATATTCAGGGTTGATTTCCTTTAGGATTGAGTGGTTTGATCTCCTTGCAGCACAAGGGACTCTCAAGAGTCTTCTCCAACATCGCAGTTCAAGAGCATCAGTTTTTCAGAGTTCAGCCTTCTTTATGGTCCAACTCTCACATCCATACATAACTACTGAAAAAACCATAGCTTTGACTAGATGGACCTTTGTCTCAAAGTAATGTCTCTGTTTTTCAATATAATGTTTAGGTTGTCATAGCTTTTCTTCCAAGGAGCAAGCATCTTTTAATTTCATGACTGCAGTCACTGTCCACAGTGATTTTGGAGCCCAAAAAATAAAGTAAGTCACAGTTTCCATTTTTTCCCCATCTGTTTGCCATGAAGCGATGGGACAGGATGCCATGATCTTAGTTTTTGAATGCTGAGTTTCAAGGCACATTTTTCACTCTCCTCTTTCACTTTCATCAAGAGTTCCTCTTCACTTTCTGCCATTTAGGGTGATGTCATCTGCATATCTGAGGTTGTTGATATTATTATATTAATTCCATGAGATTAAAAATTTAGAAAGAAAAAGAGAAGTATTTCTTGTATTCTGTTTTATATACCCTGATAAAAGTTATATATTCAAATATGTGCCGGATAATCAATACAGAATTAGGATATATTAGGATAGAGACTTCTGAGATATATTATTTCTTTTTTATATTCTACTTGATTTTAAAATTTACATAAAGGGAGGGGGCTTCGGCATTGGGAGATTGTGTTCACCTATGGCTGATTCATGTCAGTGTATGGCAAAACAAATACAGTATTGTAATTAAAAAAATAAATAAATTTAATAAAAAAATTTACATAGAAGAATAAGTGTGAAAATTCCAAGAAAATTATGAAATAGAAGGCTGATGTGAATGAGTAAAGATATTAAAATAATAAAGATATATCCTTGTCTGGTCTCTTGCTGTGTAGACATCTCGTGTCCTTAGGCACCCATAGCATCATCCACACCACACCTGGCCCTTCAGTGCTGCTCAGAGAACCTCACAGTTGCCTTCATCAGCTCCCATTGCCATTCCTCTTCCTCCCAGCTACTATAAAACCTGTCCCACCTTCTTCAAAAAGTACATTTGTCCTCTTGCTCCAAATAAGACCCCAAACACAAGCGTGTATCAATGAAATCATCAAATATAAACTACAGAATCTCTTATCATAAAACACAGGAATTCGATAGCTCCGCCCCGCAGGAGACTCGGCGCCACCATGGAGGAGTACCACGCCCCTGCGACGAGGTTGGCTTCAATGCTGATGAAGCTCACAATATTGTTAAAGAGTGTATAGATGGGGTCTTGGGAGGTGAAGATTATAATCAGAACAATATCAGCCAGTGGACTGCAAGCATAGTGGAACAATCCCTAGCACATCTGGTTAAGCTGGGGAAAGCTTATAAGCATATTGTGACCTGTGCAGTGGTCCAGAGGAGTCCATATGGCTTTCACACAGCCAGCTCATGTTTTGGGGACACCACATCAGATGGAACCTGCACTGTAAGATGGGAGAACCGAACCATGAACTGTATCGTCAACGTTTTTGCCATTGCTATTGTCCTGTAGCTGGCTAAAAATACTTGGGGAGAGCCAATAACCTAAGAATTTGTCAGTGTATCCTTTCTAAAAAGAGTAACAGTTACTTATTCATATGCTAGATGACAAATGTGCAATATGCTTCAAATCTATCAACAAAAACAGAATAGTGCAAGCAAGCAGTCTCATAGGAAGTTGGCAGATTTTCTCATCTTCCATACAGAATCATTTAAATAGGGAAAACTTAATGTTAGCAAAAACAAATATAGAAATATGGCATGACATGAAAATACACTCTTAAATTTACACCAGCTTTTCACTAACAATATGTACGTAAGGAGATGGGGAAATCTAGGCAGATAATTAAATTTTCTTTCAGCTAGAAAAGTTAACAGGGATAAATACATGAACAAAATGCTGCAAGGATAACTGTGGAGAAAATGATAAAAATCAGTTAATGCTTAGTTGTTGTTTTTTTCTCCCCAGTTGTATGTATGATTTAGTGGAAAGTAATCCCATCCTTTTATTTTCCCATCAACTAGTAGCAACTGTTATTATTAACTTGTTTACCTTTACTGAGAATAGCTAAATCACTTTTTAAAATTTAAAATTCTTAGATTTACATCTGAGAGTGAATTGAATTGGGTAACCTGAATTCCCTAGGTAAACAAAATTAGTTACAGCATATGACAAAAGTATAAGACTCCAACAGCTGCCTTACAATTCATTCATTCCAGATGGAAGAAGCACTTATTGAATGTCTATTATGAGCTATTTTTTTGCTAATCATAGTTATCAATATGCTGTTCAAACTTTCTTTTGGTACCTAGTCAGTTGGACAACATTTATGTCTGGGAAAGAGAAAAAATGTTGTTTTACAAGAGAGGAAAAAGTGAATCTTGTTATCCAAGTAGGAATAAGCAAATGAAAAGCAATTATTACTGACAGAATTATTGATGTAATTTTAAGAATGGCTCCTAGCAAGCAAAAAACTGCATAAAATATGCGACTCTTAGTTAAAGGCCTTATTATCAGTCTAATACACAAGTAGTAAATTCCATCATTGCTTTAGTTACAATCATCTGTAAATAATTTTAAGTACTTATGAGAGGTTCAAATTTAGTAAAGTATAAATTAAAAGTATACAATCATTAGCAGGTTATTGAATATCTCAGGGCTTATGAAATGTAGTTAAATTTGTGAAAGAAATAACTGATAAAAAATTAGGGTACACAGCTGGCCACCAAATGCAAAGTCAGTCTGTTATTTAACCTTGAAACCAAAATCAATTTTGCATATTACCACTAATACATGTAGGGAGTGGAACCATGAGTCACTGAATTCCAGGGGGAAAGGAAGGCTTAGTGTTGACAGTGTTAAGAGAGTATTCTTGTAGGCATGCTGTGTGCATGTTTGACATTTTGCCGAGTAACAATAATTGTTCAATGTTGAATACAAGGATAGAGTTTAATGCAGTGATCTACACTTTGGCCCATTAAATTTTTCAGTGATTACCTTTATGTTAGTTTACGCTGCTGGCTTTGGTGCCCTTGAAGATTATAATAGTGACCAAAATATATCTGTGCAGTTAAGGCTCGCTTTTGACTATTGTTATTGAAGCCTGATTTTAAGAGAATAATAATCAAAAATACCTCGTGAACTTGCTATCTGCTCTGTTTCTAGTTAAATGTAATAAAGAGTATCTTCCTGCACTGTAAAAACAAATTAAAAAAAAAAAAACAGGAATTCATGTTTTATTACCTCCACCTTTGACTTGCCAGTGCATGGCTAAGTGTTCCTCCAAAGTTTGCATTTGTTCAGATATCTTAAAGGAAAAATTAGGGAGAGAGACTTTTCTAATAACAGGGAAAGAATATATGACTCAGAGCATTTCATTCACAGTTCTCTAGTTCTACCATCAAAGAACTATGAACATTTATGTCTAAATTTGCAAAGGAACTTGAAATATGCCACACATCCATAAGAATCTCTGATTTGTTAAGTGATAACCCTTTAGAGATCACCTCTATATGTGTAAATGATATCCTCCTATAGTAAGAGTAGCCTCCACTCCTACCAGCCTAGTGCAAAATAATGTCTCACATTGTTTGTATAGAAACAACTCCACCCAGGAAAGTACATCCTCATTTTTGTCCCTCCTTCTCATAGCCTCCCTGTGCAAAGAGAATGTGTATGTGGCAGTTAGCAAATGTTTCACTCTTACAAAAAGTGAATTATGAAAAAAAAATATTGTATTTATTTTAATTGAGAGAATAACTAAAGCTATTTTAGCATCAGGTAAGTCCACTGGGGAAGAAAAGAATAGCAGAGACTTATAAGAGGGAAGTATATGAAGCTCATCACTCATAGCCACAGTGCACTCAGGGAGGATGGGTAGGCGTCTCAGTCCTCTCCAGCCCACCTGTCTCCCATTGCCCTGCTGATCAGACACCAGCTTTCTTGGAACTCTCCATTTTCTCACCCTGTGGACAAGGAACTGACCATACCTGAGCAGATGACGCCTGCATCTTCTTCATGATTGCAGTTGTGTTGCCGCCATCCCCAGGTAGGGCACCTCCACACTTGGGACTCCTCTCCTCTGCAGCTCACTTCATCCAGCCAGATGGGCCCTGATCCCTTCCCGAAATAGGAAGAGACAGTGGCATTCAGGGCTTCTCCACAGCCCAGCTGCCTGCACACCACGCGGGCATCGTCCAGGTCCCAGCCGTCATCACAGATGGTGCCCCAGGAGCCCTGGTCAAGGATCTCCACTCTCCCAGAGCAGCGACTACCTGCGTCCACCAGGCGGATCTGCCTGCTGTCTGAGCAGAGAAAAATGGGATACGGGCTGATGACACCAGAGGCCAAGGGTTTTCTGTCTTGTGGGACCCCTACCTGAGCAGTAGGGGGCGCGCTCCTCTGAGGCTGCCGACCCTACTGGTTCAGACACGGAGTCATTGCACTGGGGCAGCAGCTGGGTCTGGTTTTTTATACCAGTGGCAAGAGAATAATAAGGTTGGAGAATAGGAAGAAAATAAAACAGGAAATGTTAAGTTGAAAACACTCTAGTGAGTAGTGTGAGACAGAAGGGGGTACAAGGTCCTATCAGAGTTAACATTCTGATCTGTAGAGTTCCGCACAGCATCTGAGAAAGATTTACAGGACATGTTAGTCTCTCTACCCGGAGCAGTTAAATGAGTTCAGAGTCACAGGAATGAGCTGACAGCAGGATGGATTCCTTTCACAGCACACACACTGTGATGCCATTGACCTAAGAGTTAAAGGGGTTGATTAAAGGGAGTGGAGTCAGGAACGGGCCTTATCAGATGCCTCAGACAGCAGTCATGAATCCTCTAGCATTAGAATCCTTCTCCTTGGTACAATTCAGAACTGAAAAACAAATGGATTCTCTGATACCTGGGTTTACCCCAGAACATTGCGGTTCTAAGCTTCAGACTTCAGATCTGGATACTTACTTTCAAACTATGTGATCTCTTTGAGTAGACTGAACAGCTTTGCATGAGAGATAATGTCAGAGAACACTGACACTGGCCAGATTCCACTGGGAATCATAGAATGTTGCTTCTTCTCCCCAAAAACATAATCGCTCCTTGGACTTTGCGTCAAGAATCTGTTATTCAAATTTTGGAGTTCTGGGATCTTTAGGGGGAAATCATGTGTATGTTTCCTTAGTCACTTCAGTCATGTTCAACTCTTTAAGACCCTATCAACTGTAGCCCACCAGGCGCCTCTGCCACGGGATTCTCCAGGCAAGAATACTGGAGTGGGTGGCCATGCCCTCCTCCAGGGGGTCTTCCTGGCCCAGTGACCTAACCAGCGTCTCCTGCATGCAGGTGGATTCTTTACAGCTAAGCCACCGGCAAACCCTTCTAGTTCTATCACTGAGCAGAAATAGGTCACATTCCTGCAAGCCCTTGAACAAATAACATTATCAGGCTCACTGTATTCTCCTCTCCTTTTAAACATAAAAGTGATGTAAAGAAAGGTTAAAGAATGTCTATCAATGTTTCACTTTAAGTAAATGATGAAGTAGAGAATTAAACCTAAAATTTTCAACTCCCATGGAGAATGGAGGAGTTCACAGCAGGCCAACGTGTTTTGCTGGGTCTTGCTGGATACAACTTAAAAACCTGAAAAATGTTTTTCAAGAAACACTAACTGTTACTTTGCCAACAAAGGTCCATGTAGTCAAAGCTATGGTTTTGCCAGTGGTCATGTATGGATGTGAGAGTTGGACTGTGAAGAAAGCTGAGTGCCAAAGAATTGATGCTTTTGCACTGTGGTGTTGGAGAAGACTCTTGAGAGTCCCTTGGACTGCAAGGAGATCCAACCAGTCCATTCTAAAGGAGATCAGCCCTGGGTGTTCTTTGGAAGGAGTGATGCTAAAACTGAAACTCCAGTACTTTGTCCACCTCATAGGAAGAGCTGACACATTGGAAAAGACTCTGATGCTGGGAGGGATTGGGGGCAGGAGGAGAAGGGGACGACAGAGGATGAGATGGCTGGATGGCATCACCGAATTGATGGACATGAGTTTGAGTGAACTCTGGGAGTTGGTGATGGACAGGGAGGCCCTAGCGTGCTGCAATTCATGGGATCACAAAGAGTCAGACACGACTGGGTGACTGAACTGAACTGAAATGTATTCAACATTTGTTGACACAACATGGACTAAATATGAAAATTCTAAAGAATGGAGGTTATTTCAATGTTAGCCAAGGATCTAGAGCTTCTTTTTCTCTGGGAATTTGCCGATTCATTGCATAATTTAATGACCTAGAATCTGGGCTTGGGCAAGCAGAGAACTATTGTTGTGACAGGGAGCCAGCGTAATTTGGGAGTTACCTGGTGCTGGGGTGACAAAATTAGAGTCTTGAGAGCCTCCCTCACACAGCACGTTTTCTCCTCAATTATCTGCCCAGTATATAAGCTGTGAAGGACAAGAGGCTAAAGAACTATATAAAAAGACTTGGAAAGCAGAGTCTTTCTCATTCTCTTGGGTACTGAGCTACCAAAGAATCCAGGCTCTGAACTGAAATATGTGAAAGCCCTTGTCATAGGGCCAGAAAAATCAGAGGTGGACTGAGTGCTACCAAAGCTGCAACCCACACTTACTACAGCTCAGTTTTAGGTTATATTTAGATGTTTGAGTGATATACATCCCTTCCCCCTATCTGCCTAGCAAAACAAAGGGTAAATCCTTTCAGGTATTAGAAAATGTATCAGGAGTATCTTACTTTTTCATATAGATATCATGACAAATGACCATAGTTAAAAGAAGATAAGAGAATGCAGAGACACCTACATAGAAAAGCTGGACTTAGCAGACAAGGATTTTAACTACAAGCAATGTGTTTAGAGGAAAAGAGAGAAAGGGAGGATATACAGGGGAAAAGATGAAAAAATTAATAAATAAACATGAATAAATAAAAATAGCAATGGAGCCATTGCCAACCTAAAATAAAATATCTAATATTAAAAAGTGAATCAATAAGGCAAACAGATTTTAGATAGAACTTAGAATATAGTGATTTAGAGGAGTCCTAAAGGTGAGACATGAGAAGGAAAATAAAGAGTAGGAGAGATGAGAAGAGATACACAGACAGAGAGGCAGAACTACAGAAGTCATATCTGAAGATATAATAATAGAGAATTTTTTAAATATAAATAAAAGAGTATGAAAACCACCACTCTTAGTAAAGCTGCTGAAAATCAAAAGGAAAAAGGAAAATCTGAAATAATAACAGATTTATTTAATACCAAAGGAAGGGAAAAAGGGGAGAGAAAAAGGAACATAAAGCATGTGGATCAATTGAAAGCAAATGGCAGATACCAGCACATCAGTATCAGTCATTGCATTTACAGTGAATGGATTAAGATAAAACAAACCTGATGCAAATGTTATTGCAAAATGATCACCTCATATTATGAAAACAAAGAAAGGTTGAAAGTAAAATGATGGAAAACATGTACTAACTATAAGAAAACTGGAGTAGCTTTACAATGTGCCAGAAAGTAGATGTTAAGAAAAGATACACTAATTGACAGTAGTGCTGAGAGAGGGCCTCAGAGGGCAGAGAGACTGAAACCACAACCACAGAAGACTAGCCCACCTGACCACATGGACCACAGCCTTGTCTAACTCAGTGAAACTAAGCCATTCCGTGAGGGCCAACCAAGACGGCCGGGTCATGGTGGAGAGTTCGGACAAAATGTGGTCCACTGGAGAAGGGAATGGCAAACCACTGCAGTCTTCTTGCCTTGAAAACCCCACGAACAGTATGAAAAGGCAAAAGATAGGACACTGAAAGATGAACTCCCCAGGTCAGTAGGTGCCCAATACGCTACTGGAGATCAGTGGAGAAATAACTCCAGAAAGAATGAAGATAGGGAGCCAAGGCAAAAACAACACCCAGTTGCGGATGTGACTGGTGATAGGAGCAAGGTCCAATGGTGTAAAGAGCAATATTGCCTAGGAACCTGGAATGTTAAGTCCATGAATGAAGGGAGATTGGAAGTGGTCAAACAGGAGATGGCAAGAGTGAACGTCGACATTCTAGGAATCGGTGAACTAAAATGGACTGGAATGGGTGAATTTAACTCAGATGACCATTATCATTATATCTACCACTGTGGGCAGGAATGACTTAGAAGAAATGGAGTAACCATCATAGTCAACAAAAAGAGTCTGAAATGCACTACTTGGATGCAATCTCAAAAACAACAGAATGATCTCTCTGTTCATTTCCAAGGCAAACCATTCAATATCACGGTAATCCAAGTCCATGCCCCAACCCATAATGATGAAGAAGCTGAAGTTGAATGGTTCTGTGAAGACCTACATGACTTTTTAGAGTTAACACCCAAAAAAGACGTCCTTTTTATTATAGGGGACTGGAATGCAAAAGTACAAAGTCAAGAAACACCTGGAGTAACAGGCAAATTTGATCTTGAGTACAGAATGAAGCAGGGCAAAGGCTAATAGAATTTTGCCAGAACACACTGATCATAGCAAACACCCTCTTCCAACAACACAAGAGAAGACTCTACACATGGACATCACCAGATGGCCAACACCAAAATCAGATAGATTATATTCTTTGCAGCCAAAGATGGAGAAGCTCTATACAATACAGGCAGCAAAACCAAGACCAGGAGGTGACTGTGGCTCAGATCAGTCACTCCTTATTACCAGATTCAGACTGAAATTGAAGACAGTGGAGAAAAACACTAGACCATTCAGGTATGACCTAAATCAAATCCCTTAGAGTATACAGTGGAAGTGAGAAATAGATTTAAGGGACGAGATCTGATAGACAGAGTGCCTGATGAACTACGGATGGAGATTTGTGACACTGTACAGGAGACAGAAATCAAGACCATCCCGGAGAAAAAGAAATACAAA
Organism: Nanger dama; assembly: GCA_917880005.1. Classification (NCBI taxonomy): domain Eukaryota; kingdom Metazoa; phylum Chordata; class Mammalia; order Artiodactyla; family Bovidae; genus Nanger; species Nanger dama. Next base: position 17,116,461 of record CAKJTW010000046.1, on the reverse strand, counting down.
AAAGCAATATGGGTGTTTGAGGGGCCCTTACAAATAGCTGTGAAAAGAAGGGAAGCAAAAAGCAAAGGAGAAAAGGAAAGATATACCCATCTGAATGCAGAATTCCAAAGAATAGCAAGGAGAGATGAGAAAGCCTTCCTCGGCGATCAGTGCAAAGAAATAGAGGAAAACAACAGAATGGGAAAGACTAGAGATCTCTTCAAGAAAATTAGAGATACCAAGGGAGTATTTCATGCAAAGATGGGGTCAATAAAAGACAGAAATGGTATGACCTAACAGAAGCAGAAAATATTAAGAAAAGGTGGCAAGAATACACAGAAGATCTATATAAAAAGATCTTCATGACCCAGATGATCACGGTGGTGTGATCACTCCCCTAGAGCCAGACATCCTGGAATGTGAAGTCAAGTGGGCCTTAGAAAGCATCACTACTAACAAAGCTAGTGGAGGTGATGGAATTCCAGTTGAGCTGTTTCAAATCCTGAGAGATGATGCTGTGAAGGTGCTGCACTCAATATACCAGCAAATTTGGAAAATTCAGAAGTGGCCACAGGACTGGAAAAGATCAGTTTCCATTCCAATCCCAAAGAAAGGCAATCTCAAAGAATGCTCAAACTACTTCACAATTGCACTCATTTCACACGCTAGTAAAGTAATGCTCAAAATTCTCCAAGCCAGGCTTCAGCAGTACGTGAACCATGAACTTCCAGATGTTCAAGGTGGTTTTAGGAAAAGGCAGAGGAACCAGAGGTCAAATTGCCAACATCTGTTGGATCATTGAAAAAGCAAGAGAGTTCCAGGTAAACATCTATTTCTGCTTTAGTAACTATGTCAAAACTATGACTTGTGGATCACAGTAAACTGTGGAAATTCTTCAAGAGATGGGAATACCAGAACATCTGATCTGCCTCTTGAGAAACCTGTATGCAGGTCAGGAAGCAACAATTAGAACTGGACATGGAACAACAGACTAGTTCCAAATAGGAAAAGGAGTACATCAAGGCTGTATATTGTCATCCTGCTTATGTAACTTATATACAGAGTACCTCATGAGAAATGCTGGGCTGGATGAAGCACAAGCTGGAATCAAGATTTCTGGGAGATATATCAATAACCTCAGATATGCAGATGACACCACCCTTATGGCAGAAAATGAAGAAGAACCAAAGAGCCTCTTGATGAAAGTGAAAGAGGAGAGTGAAAAAGTTGGCTTAAAGCTCAACATACAGGAAACTAAGATCATCGCATCTGGTCCCATCACTTCATGGCAAATAGATGTGGAAACAGTGAAAACAGTGGCTGACCTTATTTGGGGCGGCTCCAAAATCACTGCAGATGGTGACTGCAGCCATGAAATTAAAAGACGCTTGTTCCTTGGAAGGAAAGTTATAACCAACCTAGACAACATATTAAAAAGTAGAGACATCACTTTGCCAACAAAGGTCTGACTAATCAAAGCTATGATTTTTCTAGTAGTCATGTATGGATGTGAGAGTTGGACTGTAAAGAAAGCTAAGCAACGGAGAATTGATGCTTTTGAACTGTGGTGTTGGAGAATACTCTTGAGAGTCCCTTGGACTGCCAGGAGATTCAACCAGTCCATCCTAAAGGAGATCACTCCTGAAGTTCACTGGAAGGACTGATGTTGAAGCTGAAACTCCAATATTTTGGCCACCTGATGTGAAGAGCTGACTCATTTCAAAAGACCCGATGCTGAGAAAGATTGGGGGCAGAAGGAGAAGGGGATGACAGAGGATGAGATTGCTGGATGGCATCACTGACTCAATGGACATGAGTTTGGGTAACCTCTGGGAGTTGGTCATGGACAGGGCTGCCTGGCATGCTGCAGTCCATGGGGTCACAAAGAGTCAGACACAACTGAGCAACTAAGCTGAACTGAACTGAACACTAATTGAATTAAGAGGGAATTTTCATGATTATAATGAGATGCACCCTTAATAAATATATAGACATCAAAATTCAAGAAAGGTAACAGAACATAGCTTTGAAAAATACTTGACAGAATGAAAAGAAGAAATAGGCAAAATCACAATCAAAATGGGGATTTTTAATCTTTTTCAATAGCATACAGACCAGACATACAAAAAACAAAGAATACAGTAGATGTACAAGAAAATAATCAGCACATTTAACTAAGTAACACATAGAGCAATGCACCCAACAATGCAAGAGTTCACATTATTGTAAATGCACTCGGAACTTTACCAAAAATGATCACATAATAGGACAAAATATTTCACTCTTTGAATTCACAGAGTATTTACTCTGACCACGGTGGAATAAAATCAAGAATTAAAAAGAAAATATTGTTAGCCATCCCTATTTTGGGAAATTCAGCAACACCCTTCCAAAAATACCTGAGTCTGGGAATAAATTTAAAATTTACCAAATATTGTGAAATAATGATAATAAAAATACAATGATAATGATAATAAACACAAAATAATGATATTATCATAAATTCTTCTAATGAAACTCGAGTAGTGCCTAAGGGAAATTTATACCCCAGATTTAGAGAAGAGGAAAGACTGAAAGTGAAAAAAATGTAAGCTTCAATTAAGAAACTAGGAGATGAGAAAGCCTAAGAATATAGAATGTAGGGGTTAATTCAAAAAGGAACAATAATGATTGGGAAAAAAAGGTAAGCATGAGATAGAAAACATAGAAGAAAACCCTTTAAACATGGCTCATTGAAAATTCATGAACACTGATCAATACTGATGAAGAGCAGAGAGTAAATGAAGTTAACAGTATCAAGAGCGAAAAGGGAATCACTATAAATCATACAGATTTTTTATGTCCTATTGTGTTGTTGTTTGTTTGTTTTTGGCTGTGCTGTGGCTCGTGGGATCTTAGTTCCCAGGTCCGGGATTGAACCTGGACCATGACAGTGAAAGTCCAGAGACTTAACCCCTGGATTGCATAGCTTTATTACTAAAATTTATACATTTAATGTGGATAAGTACACAGAGAGTGTCAATTTCTCCACAGCCTTGAAAACACTTAAGTGTCTTAAAAAAAAAAAAAAAACAGTCATTCTGACATGTGTGAGATGATATCTCTTTGTGGTTTTGATTTTCATTTCCTGATGATTGGCAATGTCAAGCATTTTCATATACCCATTGGCCATTTGCATGTCTTCTTTAGAGAAATGTCTATTCAAGCCCTTGGCCAATTTTTTTTACTGCATTATTAGGTTTGGGATTTTTTTTTTCTTGAGTTGCAGGAGTTCCTTATTTGTTTGGAAATGAATACCTTATAAAATTTGTGCTAGCTTGCTTTTTCACTCTGTTGATGTTTCCTTTGCTTGAAGAAACTTTTTAGTTTGATATATTCCCACTTGTCTCTTTTGCTTTGTTGCCTGTACTTTTGATATCATATCCATGAAATCATGAAGCAATGTGTTTTTATTTTGTGATCAAGCTATCACATATCTAAAATATAATTCTTATGTAGTGATGATGTTACACAATCACACACAGTAAAATAAATTCAGATGAATAAATGAATTCAAAATTAGGTTTTGAATATTCTTTAGTGGAACTGTAAAATTATTTGCAGAAAATAAAACTTGATTCAATGTTATTTTGAGATTAAGAGTGGCATATGAAACATTTCATTAAAGGCAGAAGTCAAAAAAGTAAACCATTGTAGGTTCGATAACATAACCCCCTCCCCATTCACATATATAACCTTAAACATATATGCAAAAAATGGGGAAATGTTTACAAAAATATTTAAGAAAGAGTAAGTGATGTTTCTTTATAAGACTATTAAAAAAAATGAGCACTGAAGAATTGATGCTTTTGAACTGTGGTGTTGGAGAAGACTCTTGAGAGTCCCTTGGACTGCAAGGAGATCCAACCAGTCCATCTTAAAGGAGATAAGTCCAGAGTGTTCTTTGGAAGGACTGATGTTGCAGCTGACACAACTGAGCAACTGAACTGAAGTGATGTTTGTTTATAGAGAGTTCCTACAAATAAATAAAAAATTTTAAAACATTCTAGAGAAAAAAATATTGTCATGAAAGATATCTTAAAACTGTAATATAGGAAAGAAGATAATGTTTTTGTATATAGTGTTTGTGAAAGTCACTCAGTCGTGTCCAACTCTTTACGAACCCATGGAATATACAGTCCGTGGAATTCTCCAGGCCAGAATACTAGAGTGGGTAGCCTTTCCCTTCTCCAGGGGTCTTCCCAAGCCAGTGATCGCACCTAGGTTTCCCACAGTGCAGGCAGATTCTTTACCCGCTGAGTCATCAGGGAAGCCCGAGAACACTGGAGTGAGTAGCCTATCCCTTATCCAGGGGATCTTCCCGACCCAGGAATCAAACCCCGGTCTCCTGCATTGTAGGCAGGTTCTTTACCAGCTTAGCTACCAGGGAAGCCCTAATATGGATTAAAAAAAGAAAATGATGCATGTTCTTATGTCAAGACTATGAAGAGAATAATACTCTCTTTTAAAATTAATTATTTATTTGGTTGTGCTGGGTCTTAGTTGCAGCATGCAAATTCTTACTTGTGGGATCATAAGAAAAAAAACTGTAACTACACGTGGTGATGGATATTACTGTACGTGTGGTGATGATTTACCAATATGTACAAAAACATAAACACTATGTTTTACACTTAGAACTAATATAATGTTACAAGAATTACATTTCAATTAAAAATTTTAACAAACAATATTGGAATATGTAGATAAAATTAATTTCATCCTTACCTCATCTAGGCTTCTCTGGTGGCTCAGATGGTAAAGAATCTGACTGCAGTGTGGGAGACTCAATTGCGATACCTAGGTTGAGATGATCCCCTGGAGAAGGGAATGGAAACCCATTCCTGTATTCTTGCCTGGAAAATTCCGTGGACAGAGGATCCTGGCAGACTATAGTCCATGCAGACACAAAGAGTAGGACACGACTGAGTCGGACACTAACATTTTCACTTAATGTCATATGTGGACCCAAATTAAACTCATCATTTAGATTTTAAAATACCAAATCTCACTGCATCTTACAAGGTTGGGACAGACACAGAAACAGACAGTAAATCACCTGCACATGAGATATAGGCTTCCTCCTTGGGAGAGCATGAAGTGTAATTCCAAGGGTCAGAAGGACACTGCCAGAGAGAGGTATCAGTTTTCCGACACCGGATTCCATCCACCCACTGGGGTCTAGAACCTTCTCTAAGAGCAACAGAAGAGTTGAGGGTTCCACTGTCCCCACAGCCAAGCTGTCTGCAGATCACGGACACAGTGATGTCTTCCATGGGGCTGCGGCAGACACTGCCCCAGGTCCCATTGTAGAAAACTTCCAGCCACCCAGCACACTGCTGGTCCTCACTCACCATCCTGAGGGCCAGGAACTCTAAGGTTGAAAGAGGAGGAGACAGGACACAGTGAGAACTTTGCTGCATGTTCTAGGTTTTCCTTTCTTCTAGAAATGGTGAACAGTTATCTCTGCCCTTGCTCAAGAGATACCCACTAGATGACAAGACTGACATCGCCTCCCTTTTAACTGACTCTGTCCATTTGTATCTCTCTTTCTCTTTCTGCCACAATGGTGTAGTGGATATGAACGGAGAGGAAGACCAAACGGTGGGCACTAGTCAGGGAGGGGCAGCTGAATCCTGCTTCCTAACAAAATCTTTGAAGGGTATGTTAAGGGATGTGATGTGGATATTAGGGAGATGGGCAGAATAATTAACCCAAAAACGTCCACATCCCAATCTCTGCAACCTGTGAATATGTTACCATACCTGACAAAAGGGATTTACAGATGTGATTAAGATAAGGACCTTGGGATGGAGAGATTACGCTGTTGCTGCTGCTGCTAAGTCGCTTCAGTCATGTCCGACTCTGTGCGACCCCATAGACGGCAGCCCACTGGACTCCTCCATCCCTGGGATTCTCCAGGCAAGAATACTAGAGTGTGTTGCCATTTCCTTCTCCAATGCATGAAAGTGAAAAGGGAAAGTGAAGTCACTCAGTTGTGCCCGACTCTTAGCGACCCCATGGACTGCAGCCCACCAGGCTCCTCCGTCCTGGGATTTTCCAGGCAAGAGTACTGGGGTAGGGTGCCATTGCCTTCCCTGGAGATTAAGCTAGACTATTGTATTAACAATGTGAGCCCAGTCTGAGCACATCCTTAGACCCACTATCCTTAAACATTGAATACATTTCTTAGCTCTGCCTAGAGAGAGAAATGGGACTCTGGGTAATATTGGGAGGCCTGCAGCTTTGCTGGTCTGATAATGGATGAAGGAGGCTGTGAACCAAGGGATGGAGGCGGTTTCTAGAAGCTTGAGAATTCCATGGACAGAGGGGCAGGGCAGGATACAGTCCATGGGATCGCAAAGAGTCAGACTCAACTGTGTAACTAACTTTCTTTTTTTTAATCTAGAAGATTGAAAAGACGAGAAATAGACTCTCCCTCAGAGCTGCAGAAGTGATGAAGCCCTGCTGAAGCCTTGATCCAGGCCCACTGAGATCCCTGCTGGACATCTAAGCGACAGAAGTGTAAGAAAATAAATAGATGTTGTTTTAACCCACTAATTGGTAAATTGTTAATGAAACAAACGGAAACTATTACATGGGTTTAAAATTTTTGTATGTAACTGGAGAGAGAGTCCTATTTTTCAAGAAAAACTGTAAAAAAAAAACGGCTCTGCCTGTAAACACTGCTGAGAAGAAAGGACCAGAACCTCAGCTGCTGCAGAAGGAAGTGAAAGCACCTCGTCTTCACGTCTGCTGGAAACACAGGCACCATAGGAGGAAGCCTCCTTCTCTGGTCCTTTCTGGATCTCTCCCTCAGGGCTCAGATCCCCGTTATCCAGGGCGCACCCCCCCCCAGCCTGTGGACAGTGTGCGGCGCGGACCTGAGCAGATGACCCCCGCGTCCTGCTTGTGTCTGCAGTCGTGCCGCCCCCAGCCCCGGGAAGGGCACCTCCACACGCGAGACTCCTTTCCAGTGCAGTTCAGGTCGTCCAGCCAGATGGGCCCTGATCCCGCCCCAAAGTGAGCAGACCTCGTGGCATTGAGGGCTTCTCCACAGCCCAGCTGCCTGCACACCACGCGGGCATCCTCCAGGTCCCAGCCGTCATCACAGATGGTGCCCCAGGAGCCCTGGTCAAGGATCTCCACTCTCCCGGCGCAGGGACCGCCCCCGTCCACCAGGCGGAGCTGCCTGCTGTCTGAGGAGAAAGAAATGGGACGATGAGGAGTCGACCTAGGGAATGAAAAGGGGCTTCTGTCCTGTGGGACCCTCACCTGAGCAGTAGGGGGCGCTCTCCTCTGAGGCCGCAGAGCCTGCAGGATGAGCCATGGAGTCGTTGCACTGGGGCAGCACCTGGGTCTGGTTTCCTGAAGAAACAACAATGATCAGAAGTCTGGAAGGTAGAAGAAGAGGAAACTGAATTAAGGGAAATGACGACCTGGTTAGTTAGTTAGTCACTTCAGTCGTTCTGTCGTGTCTGACTCTTTGCGACCCCATGAACTGCAACACACCAGGCCTCCTTGTCCATCACCAACTTCCGGAGCCCACCCAAACCCATGTCCATCCAGTCAGTGATTCCATCCAGCCATCTCATCCTCTGTCATTCCTTTCTTCTCCCACCCTCAATCTTACAGCATCAGGGTGTTTTCCGATGGGTCAGTTCTTCTAATCAGGTGGCCAAATGATTGCAGCTTCAGCTTCAGAATCAGTCCTTCCAATGAATATTCAGGACTGATTTCCATTAGGATCCACTGATTCGATCTCCTTGCAGTCCAGGGGACTCTGAACAGTCTTCTCCAACACCACAGTTCAAAAGCATCAGTTCTTCAGCGCTCAGCCTTCTTTATGGTCCAACTCTTACATCCATACATGACACTGGAAAAGCCATAGATTTGACTAAATGGACAACTGTCAGCAAGGTAATGTCCCTGCTTTTTAATATGCTCTCTAGGTTTGTCATAGCTTTTCTTCCAAGGAGCAGATGTCTTTTAATTTCATGGCTGCAGTCACCATCTACAGTGATTTTGGAGCCCAAGAAGATAAAGTCTGTCACTGTTTCCATTGTTTCCCCATCTATTTGCCATGAAGTGATGGGACTGGATGCCTTGATCTTAGCTTTTTGAATGCTGAGTTTTAAGCCAGCTTTTTCACTCTACTCTTTCACTTTCATCAAGAGGCTCTTCAGCTCCTCTTTGCTTTCTGCCATAAAGTGGTGTCATCAGCATATCTGATTATTGATATTTCTCCTGGAAATCTTGATTCCAGCTCGTGCTTCATCCAGCCCAGCAGTTCACATGATGTACTCTTCATATAAGGTAAACAAGCAGGGTGACAACATACAGCCTTGACATACTCCTATCCCAGTTTGGAACCAGTCTGTTTTTCCATGTCCAGTTCTAACTATTGCTTCTTGATCAGCATACAGGAGGCAGGTCAGGTGGTCTGGTATTCCCATCTCTTTAAGAATTTTCCACAGTTTGTCATGATCCACATAGTCAAAGGTTTGGCATAGTCAATAAAGCACAAGAAGATGTTTTTCTGGAACTCACTTGTTTTTTCTGTGATTCAATGGATGATAGCAATTTGATCAAAATGAAAAGGCAAAACTTTTAGCTGAAGAAAAGGAATATATATTTCATTTTTCTTATGACTTTGGGTCATTAATCAGGAAGAAACTCAGTTTGGCAGCCTTTCAGTCAGGTCTTTCAGTGCTGCAATTAATTAGATGTCACCTGGGGCTGAAGTCATTTAAAGACTTGACTGAACTCTGGTTCTGTAAGGAAATTCCCAGAAGTGTCCTAAGGGTAAAGGAGCATCATGGCTTCAACTTAATTCAGAAAGATTTTACGTATTCAGGAAGATATGGGGGCAGAAAGAGAATCGAGAAGGAAAGACACACACATACAGAGATTAAAGCGAAATATTGATACTAACATTTAGAAACCCAGGTAAAGGTCATAAAGAAATTTTTATATAACTTTCCCAACTTTTTAATGTCTCAAATAACATCAAAATTTAAAAACTTAAAAGATGAAAACAACTCAAAGAGAATTCATTGCCAGGACACTTTTACAAAAATACTCATAACATCAAAATAAAATACCTAGGAGAAATCCTAGTAGAAGATGGGCAAAATCTCTGAGAGAAATTCAAGATCTAACTGAATAGAGGGATGTATTATGTCAATGATTTTGAAAACTCAACATTGTCGATGTCAATCATCCTCAAATTTCTTTGTCTTCTCTCAGATTTTTAAGTCTAATCTCAATGAAAAAACCCCTGAGCTTTTCTTTTGGCAAAAATGACAAACTGATTTCTAAATTCATACAAAATACAAGTAACCAAGAATGACCATCACAGTTGGTAAGAAAAGCAACAAAATTAGAGGAGTTAATATAAACTAACTCTTGTAAATTGAAATTATTAAGACTAACTACAAAGTTTGAAACTCTGGGAGATAGTAAAGGACACGGAAGTCTGGTAAGCTGTAGTTCATGGGGTCACAAAGGTCAGATATGACTTAGGGATTGAACAACAACAATGACAAAGTTATGATAATTAAGAAAATGCAGTATTGGTGCAAGGATAGACAAATGATAACATGGAACAGAATAGAGAGTCTTAAAAGGACAGATATACTTGCCCTTCTGCTTATGATGAAGGAGGCAATGAAGTGGGGAAAAGAGTCTTTTCAGAAAAAGATTGAGTCAGTTGGATGTCCATATGAAACCTAACCCTTATCTTACACCGATATCAATCCCAGAAGGAATGCACAATTATATGCAAGAGAAAAAATAATACAACTTCCATAAGATATTCTTGGAGAATGTTTTTATGATCTTGGAGTAGGCAAAAATTCTTTTTAAAGGCTATAAGAAGCCTTAAATGTACAGGGAAAAGTTGGCAAGTTATGTTTCCAAAAGATTAAGAAATGAGTCCATCAAAGGACATTTGATTAAGAAAAAGAAAATAAAAGACCAAGGGTCAAACATGGAAAGTAAGTAACACATATTTGCATCAAGACATTGTCATGGTAAGCTGTAGTATCGTATTTGTAATAGTCAAGAATTGGAAAGAACTCAGATTTGTACAGTCAGTAGAACTGATCAGTACATGGCCATGTGATCATTCAAAGTCATACTCTAAGTAATAAAAAAAATTAAGTACTACAATATACAACATCATGAGTGAATCCCAAACATAATTTTGAGTCTAAGAAATTATATGCAAAAGATGCAACACACTGCATCATTTTATAGAAAGTTCAAAAATTGATAAACTCTCTATGTCAGTAGAAGTTCGGTAAGTGCTTTTCCCTGTTGAGGAGAGGGGACGACAGTGACTGTGGTGCTGGGGACATTCTCTCTGCTGCTCTGGGCTGGGCTTCATACTGAGGTCTCTACTACTGCTCCTACATTGTTTCTTATGCTTTTATGTGAGCAACAAGGTAGCTTAAAAAATATTATTTCCCTTTACACTTCTTGCCCTGGCCTGAAAAATGAAGGAACAATGAGAAGATCCGTATTTCACCACAAAATATCTGACTCTGAAGTCCGTTTTCCTCACTCTCTGCTCTTGGAGACACTTCACTCCAGGAGCATCCTGAGTACCAGTAGTCCATCCTCTCTCTCTTACCTGAGCAGATCACAGAGGCCGTGTTGCCATGGGAACAGTCAGGACCACCCAGGGCAGTCACAGGACAACGCCACAGGAAGGACTCAGCCCCCGAGCAGTGAAACTGGGCTCTTGAGGTCTGATCACCTCCTTCCACCAAGTGTGGTCCTCCGGGGGTGGAGATGGCGACTCCACAGCCGAGCTGACGACAGACGACATTGGCATTGGCCAGGCTCCAGTGGGAGGCACAGAGCGCTCTCCATCGTCCAGAAATGTTCATCTCCACCTGCCCCTCACACTGAGAGGAGCCATTTGTCATGAGCCGGACTTCTGAGTATGCTGGTAGAAGAAGACAGTTTCAGCAAAATCACATGACTTTCTCACCTGAACAGGGTGTTCACAGAGGTGAAAGGCCTGACCCGCATCTCACCTGAACAGACAACCTGAGCAGCTCCACTGTGGTGACACGTGCCCCCTGGACAGGGGCACCCTGGGGCAGACCCTGAGCTCAGGCTCCTCCCCCTCACACTTGAACTCTTCAGCCCAGACCTGGCCATCGGACTCTCTGAAGAGCTCATGTCCCTGGACAGACACAGCCTTGCCACACCCCAGCTCTGCACAGATGACCTGGGCAGTGGGGAGTGTGAAGTTCCCATCAGACACTGGGGTCCAGGCTTCTCCAGAATACACTTCTACTCGCCCTGAGCAGGGTCCATCCCCTCCAGCCAGACGCACAAATCCTAAGAGGAAACAACAAAACCAGTGAGTGTTCACAGTACTGACTTGAAACCACACATTACAGGCTGTGGTGTGAAAGTTTGTTTTTTTTTTTAGACGTGGAGCACATAGAGAGTCTTTGACAGTTAGTGTCATAACTGAATTTTCTTGAGCAGGTTTCTAAAGAGAAATCCAGGAGGATTACAAGGTCAGTTTCAAATGGCTGAATACCAAGAACATATACTTTGAGACTGGTTAGAAATCTGAATTCCCTGGTCCAGGAGCCTAGAAACTACAGAGCCCAATTCAAATCATTGGAATGTCTGAATATGGGAACACGTGTTTTAGCATTGGTTGGAGAAGTGAATTTCTCACTTAGCAGCCTAGGACCTATATACAGATCCCAGGATAATGCGTAATATGCAGGCACTTGAAAATAGAGATATGCAGAACAGAAGCCACGCAGAGGAACATAGGCTATGAGATGAGAGACTTAGCATCCAGACAAGCTTAGAAAGCTTTCCTGGAATGTGTGGGGCTAATATTCTGATCACTTTTCTCTCCCAGGAGCTAGTCCTCAAGTGACTTAGGTGAGGGAGTCTTGAGGCTGGATCCATGAGGGGATGCCAACCTGTAGACGGGTGACAGCTCCGGAGAAGAAATATAGATGCTATCACTAATTCATGTTTATGACATCTCATCTTGTCTTCTCAATGGCAAAAATTCCATGAATTTCTTCAGTGACCTCAGTGGGAAAGAAGATGAGTTAAGAAAACTCAGAGAGTCATATAGAGAAAGTCCCAGCCATCTCTCTGGAAATCCAAGGATTTGTCAAAGGACCTGGTAGAGTGTGTGTTCTCAGTGGGAGCTTACCAGTGGGAGCTGAGTGGGAGCTGAGTTTCCAGATCATGTCCTATTAAAGGTTTTTCTTCTGAAACAGGACTCATAGAAAATGCTAATTGATTTTAATACTATCATTGTACTAATTCTAACCACAGAAAAATATGCATTCTTCTCAAGCACAAATGGAATATTCTCCAGGCTAGGTTACAGATAAGTCTTAACCAATTCAAAAATATTAAAATAATTCAAAGTATCTTTCATGACCATAATGCAATGGAACTAAAACTCAATAGTGATAAGGAAACAGGAAATTCATGAATATATAAAAATTAAACCACACACTCCTATTTTAAGATGTTTTCTCTATTTCTGTTAAGAATGCCATTGGGATTTAGATAGGAATTGCATTAAATCTGTAGATCACTTTGACAAGTACAGGCATTTTAACAATATTACTTCTTCCATGACAGAAGCACAGAATGACTTTCCATTGATAATAATGTCTTTAATTTCTTTCATGGATGTTTTACGATTCTAAAAGAAGATGGCATGTTGAATGTTTTACAGTTCTAAAAGGAAGAAGAAGGAGAAGGAGGAGGAAGTAAGCAAACAAGCCATAATTTGGAGAGTTCCAAGTTGAAAAGCCCTCAATATGGACAAAATATGCAAATATTTGTGGGAAACACTTGTTGAATAGGTTGTTAGCATATTACATCACCCTCTGTTCCTCCCATCTACCACTTAAGCTGCTATCCTTTTTCATTTCTCCCACTCAGACAAGCAAACACAATGTTAAAAGACACAGACGAATGGAAAAGAAAATCAGAAAGGATAGCTACTGCTGAAGAAGTAGGGTACAGGTGGGGCATATGGCAGGCAAGGTGAGATCAAGGAAGTTTTAAAACTAAAGGAAAGAAACCAAAATCAAAGTTCATCATTTGGTCATCGGAGGAACACATTTTGAAGAGAATGAAAACAACCCAATGAAAAACTTTACTTGATTCATCAAGTACAATTCCCTGATTTTTAGATGTGTTCTGATTATTTATTTCTAAAGTTCTTACTGGCAAAGGACTGCTTAGTGATGCCCAACATCCAACCAAAAATTATTAGAATTTCCAAAGGGGAAAAATGGAACCCATAACACATTTTTTTAAAATAATTATTTAAGTCAGCTTCAGAAATTACAGAAATGATTGAATTGGCTGAAGAGATCTTTAAACCACTAATATCAATATGCTTAATGAACAATAAAAATAAACAGGGAGGAAAACTAGAAAAAATAAACAAATGAGACTTCTAAAACTGAAAAAATATAGTATTGGAATGAACAATTATTTGGATTAATTACACAGGAGACTAGACTTTGCAGAATAAAAGGACTGGGAAGTAAAACACAGCAGGAGAGACTATCTAAACGGAACCAAAGAGGAAAAAGGCAGAGAAATATGAATGGAAACTCAGTGGCATGTGGGATAATATAAAAATATATAAAATACGTGTATTTGAAGATTCAGAATAAGGGCTGTGCAGAAAAATATTAAGGAAAGATAAATGAAAATTTTCCAAATTTATTGAAAACTATAATTCCACTGATTCAAAAAGATAAACAAACCCTGAACGAGGTAATGAAATCATTCTCAGAAAACATGACAATGTAAATACTGAAATTCAGTGGAAGACAAACAAACAAAAATATCTTAAGAGCAGCCAGGGAAACTTGACACGTTATATACAGTGGAACAAAAGGATAAGTATTATTTACTGACTTTTTGTTGGAGGCAGTGAAAGTCAAATGACAATGTGAAAACATATTTAAAGTATTGGAGTTGGGCATTTGTTACTCTGGAATTGAATCACGTATGAAAATACTTTTCAAAACTGAATGAAAATTAAGTTGACTTCAGGTAGATCGAAAAATGATAGAATTGGAGGCCACGAGACACAACTACACAAAACTGCCTCCAAAAGCTCTTCAAGCTGAAGGGAGATGACAGCAGCTGAAAACAGGGATCCTCTCAAAGGATAGAGTCTCTGCCAAATGCTGACTCTCTGTTAGAAGATTTAGGCAAAAATATTAGCAACAAAGCATAAGAGTCATAATAAACTTATAAGTAGAATGTCCGACAGTGACAGCACCGAGGACCGAAGCGGAAGGAACCCGCAGCGGCTGGCACTGCACGTGGCGGCGGGACAGCATTTCAAGGCGGGTGTGATTAAAGGTTAGTGACTCAACGCGGGCCTCCCCAGGGTCAGTGCGGAGCAATCCAGCTGCCAATGCAGGAGATGCGGTTTCGATCCCAGGTCTAGGAAAATCCCGCACACCACGGAGCAGCTAAGCCCGTGCACCACAGCTAGCGAGCCTGTGCTCCAGGGCCCGGGGCCACGCCTGCTGAAGCCTGAGCCCCGTGGAGCCTGCGCTCCACAGCGAGAGAGGCCACCGCAGAGAGAGCCTCTTGCCTGCAGCCAGAGAGCAGCCTCAGATCCCCACAATAGAGAAAAACCCATGCAGCAGTGAGGACCCAGCCAGCAAAAATAAATAAAAATTATCTTAAATTTTAAAAAATAATTCAACATTATTATCACCTAAAATCTGATATGACTAATAAGCCAATAGAGTTTAAGAAAAAATATTATACTCAAAGATTAAAATAGGAACAAAGATATAACAAATAGCAGGCAAGTACACTTAAACCCAATTATATCAATAATTACATTAAATGTAAATAATTTAAGTACTCCAAATAAAAACAAGATGATCACACCAGATAAAATAAGACAAAACAATATACTGTCTATAAATAAACATGTGTTTGAATATGAACACAGAAACATATTAAAAAGGTAAAAAAGTATATACTATGCAAACACAAATCAGAGAAGGCTGCATACAGTACCTATATTAATATCATACAAAGTCAGACTATAAGACAAACAATACATTCAGAGAAAAAGAAATAGTTTATGGTAATAAAATACAAAAAAATTATATACTAGCAAAACTGGTGGCTAAAAAAATAAAGTGATGCTTAGAAGAAAATTTAGAACCTTGATGCTTCCTTGATGCCTACATTAGAATAAAAATAGAAACAGAAATGTATGGCAAAACCAATACAGTATTGTAAAGTAAAATAAAGTAAAATTTAAAAAGTGACAATATTAAATGAAATATTATAAATATTTTAAAACTTTAAAAATTTTAAAAAGAAAATGATCCAATACGCAAGAATCTACAAAAGCAACAACAATCATAACTGGAAAGTGAAAGTTGCTCAGTTGTGTCTGACCCTTTGTGACCCCATGGTCTATACAATCCATGGAATTCTCCAGGCCAGAATACTGGAGTGGGTAGCCTTTCCCTTCTCCAGGGGATCTTCCCAACCCAGGGATTGGATCCAGGTGCCCCGCATTGCAGGCAGATTCTTTACCAGCTGAGCCACAAGGGAAGCCCAAGAATACTGGAGTGGGTAGCCTATCCCTTCTCCAGGGGACCTTCCTGACCCAGGAATCAAACAGGGGTCTCCTGTTGCAGGCAGACTGTTTACCAACTGAGCTATCAGGGAAAATTATAACTGAAAAAGAGGTGTGAAAACAGTACAGAAATCAACTAAGTAGAAAGCAAATACAAATCAAGAAAATCAATAGGGTCCATTAGTGATTCTCTTAAAAAGAATGTTAACACGGATAATCTTCTAGCAAAACCAATTAAGAAAAAGAGGGAACACAAATTAACAACACCAGTAACAAAAAGAGGAATGTCATTATAGATCTCCCCAACATCTAAAGATAAGAGATTATGAACCAGTGTTATTCTAATTTGAAATTTTTTTGTAAACTGGGCCTAGTCCTTGAAAACACATTACTTGTGAAACACAACTCACCAAAATCTCATACAAAAAAGAAAAATATATCAGTATACTTATATTTGTTAAATAAACAGAATCCGTATTATAAAAACTTTCCTCTAAGAAAACTGCAACCTCCAATGCTAGCACTTCCACAGAGCTCAGAAATGACTCCCACAACAAGATAAAGGAAGAGAGGAAGGGAAAGAATGGGGGCAGGAGGGAAGTGTAACACAGAGGGTGTGGTGAATGTCCGAGTTGACTGCATCTTTCCAACTCTCCCCTCCTGCAGTCCTTGCATCTTCATCCCCTCACCGTTTTGCACTTCAGTACTGTAGTCTCTGGTGGCTCAGAAGATAATCAAGACTCTGCCTGCAATGCAGGAGACCCAGGTTTGATCCCTGGGTGAGGATGATCCCTGGAGAAGGAAATGACAACCCACTCCAGTATTCGTGCCTGGAGAATCCCATGGACAGAGGAGCTTGGTGGGCTACAGTCCACGGTGTCACAAAGAGTAGGACAGGACTGAAGCAACTTGGAACACTTGCACCACAGTCCTTCTCAATTTGTTTAGCCCCTCATTGAAATCTCCTCCTTATTTCAAAAAAGCTTCTCTACCTTCTTCTCTGGTCATTGTTTCTACTCTAGATTTCTCCTAAACACAGCACTCCATTTCCAACAATCCACTGCTGAGGCTGAAATTTCTCATCCATACCTGACTCCTAAGATTAAGCAGAAGAAACTCCAAGAGTTCGATTTGAAGATAATGAAAAGACAAGCTATTCTAATCTTATCTCTACTACATCACCACCACTTTAACTTATCTTCACATCATTAAAACATGTCTGAAAATATAGAAAAGACAGACCAAGGTGCAGAAACTAGTGACAGAAAGAGAAATAGAAGGAACCTGGAACCATTCATAAAAATGTGAGAGCCTAAGTTAGAGCAATGGTAGTCAGGGAGTACAAGCCACAATCAGGGTGTAAATATCAGAGCACTCTCCAATTCTCTACTTTTATGTGTATCTTAACTGGAATTAATATCAAGACATAAATCTTCTTGGGATGATAACCATGGGGGTTCAATTTCATAGAAAGTTCAAACATCACACACTCCATTTTCATTCAAATGCTGATTTATCAAACTATGGTAGAGACACCTGTAGTCTTTCCACAAATTTACCTACAGTTAGAACCATGATTAGGACATTATGACAATGAGGAAGGTTATTTGAGATGCCAGAAAATGGTTTTGCTTAAAACAAAAGTTTCTGGATTCATGTTGATGTGTGGCAAAACCAATACAATATTGTAAAGTAAAAAAATAATAATAAAAATAAAAGCACCTTGAAAATAATTATTTTTAATAAGAATGATAAAGAGAATGGAAGAAAACTTTTTGAAGAGATGACTAGATTTATGACATAAGTGCTGGAGTGGTTTCACAAATGCATGCTTATCCAGCAGTTTCGTATGTCAGTCATACCTCAATAAAGTACCTTTTAAAAAGAAAAGAATTGTTTCCTTAAGGGCTTCAACTAGAATCATCAAAGATCTGCTGAAGGTGAGGTTAGAAAAGATCACTTGATCACTTTTCCAATGATCTTCCTCAACATAAACACCCTAGAGCTGATTGGCTGTGGCTGCTAAGGACCTACAGCTGATGTCCTCAGGGCTCCCTTGTCCCACAATCACATCAGACGGGTGATTCTTACCTAAGACCAGCTCCCTACTTGATGGAACTCACTGTGATAACTGACAATATCTTCCTCCAGTCCAGCTGCTCTGATGGAATTAATATCCTGGACATCCAATCCACAATTATGATAACAACTAGAATGACTTCACTTTCACTTTTCACTTCCATGCATTGGAGAAGGAAATGGCATCCCACTCCAGTGTTCTTGCCTGGAGAATCCCAGGGACAGGGGAGCCTGGTGGGCTGCCGTCTATGGGGTCGCACAGAGTCGGACACGACTGGAGTGACTTAGCAGCAGCAGAAGCCTCTGCCAAATACTGTGAGCACCCACTCGCACCCTAGTCTCACTGCTGTCTTTCCTGCATCCACCTTGGCACAGGTCAAACACATAGACAGCACTGAGCACTTCATAGGAGCTGCTGCAGGTCCTCTGAGCTTCACTGCCTCTTATATGAGATGCACCACAGCTGCTGTGTTGTAAACTTCAAGACTGCATTTTCCTTCTCCCTCAACATCCCTGCAAATCTGATGTGAGCTCCCCACTCAGTTGATCAGGTGCACCAGGGTGATGAGACTGTTTTCTGCCACAAGTCCCACTTCTGCCTTCCTCTGACTGTGACCTAAAAACATTTAAACGCACCGGCGAAATCCCCTCACACCTTTTCCTTGTATAACTGCACCCTGACTCCCAGTATGATCACTTGTCCATGGGTCTTCACTTGCCATTTGGGGTCACCATTGCTTGGTTGAGCCTATTCTATTGGCACATCCTCCACAAAGCAAACTCATGGAGTGTGTGACTCTGACTTTTACACCCTATGAGTATGATAAACCTTGTTGCCCACAACTTTCCTGTGACCGCCCCCTCCACCATGTATCCACATGCATTCTGTCAAAGAAAACAGAACAACTACCGTGATAAGATGATGTCACAGAGGTCAAACACAGCAGCTGTATCTGTATGAAACTTTTGACCTGACTTCTCTACTTTCTGTGACGCATCACACAGACCCTTCACCCAAGCATGTTCTAAAGGCTATAATCCATAATCTCCAGTCATTCTGGTGATAAGACAGAGGCTTTTCCTGCTAGAGATCCCTTCCCAGATCAGACAGGACTTACCTGAGCAGACTACTCCAGCATCCCGGTCATGGGTATAGCTATCATCACGATAGTCTTTAATATCAGAATGCCTACAGTCATCGACAGTTGACTCTGTCCCTTCACATGAAGTATGCAAAAGCCAAATGGAGCCAAGTCCTGGCCCAAAGGAAGACCATCCAGGAAAACCAATGGCAGCTCCACACCCCAGCTGTCTGCACACTACAGATGCATCCTCCAGTCTCCAGCGGTTATCATCCACTGTGCCCCATTCTCCTTGGTGCTTCACTTCCACTCTGCCCTCACAGCGGTGGGCTCCATCCTTCAACCTCAGCTCCAGAGCTGCAAGAGAGAACAGACACAGGAACAGGAGAGATTTTAGGAGGCTTGCAGTGATATAATATTTAAAATATAAGCTCTCTGCGGAGTGAAAGAGTGCATGGGATATAGTATTTCTAGTCCTCTGTGGTATAAACATTCCCACCATGGCCAACTCGGAGCTCCCAAATTGCCATCACTGAACCTGGAGCAGGAATGGAAGCACCAGGTATTTCTCACAATCTTGTAGAACCAGCTCCAGGGACACCACCGAGGACAGGCCTCCAGAGACTCTGTGTAGATGTGCCCAAGGCTAGTAGGGCCCAGCTTCCCCGTCTCAGTTACAGTTCGTGGCCCGGGATCCAGGGAAGAACCCTCCTCTCTCCTTCCCTGTCCATAGGGAGCATCTCAGCCAGCTCAGGAACTGAGGGCTGGGGTAACAGGCTCTGAAAGGTCCTGACTATTCCTACCACCTGGTGTTCATGTCCCTGTATAATCCACACTTGAATGTACCTAATAACATGCATCTAACAAATGGAATTTGACAAAACTGAGCAGATGTCACTTTAGCAATTGAGTTTTAAGATGACTCTGGTTTCTGCATTAAAAAGGAGTTCATTTGTAGGAACATGACAGATGGAGACATTACTAGTGTTCAGCAACATTTACAATTCTCTTCTAGTGAGCATGTAGAAATAGTAATACTTCCTTGCCTAACTGAAGTTAAGCATAACCCTGTGATCTGGCTCATTCAACAAAGTGGCAGAACAAATGATGTCACTTCCACATGGAAACATTGAAGACCAAATATCTTTTCCTACCACAGCAAATACTACAGCCTTGTATTGTAGTGGGAGCATAATACAATGGTGGAGCATTCAACAACCTGAGTGCTTGAAGAATTACGAGAAGAGAAGTCCTGCCAAAGTGAACAGAACATGTTATACAAGGATGCATCTTGTTTCTTTACTACACTGTACCTAGCTTACTTTTACTAAAATGGAAAATGACAGCAGAAAATTGACAGAAAGAAAAATACTAAGATAAAGACTAGGTATATAAAATTGAGAAACATCTATACTAACATCTAAAACCCCAATAGCAAAAAGAGATGTCAAGATAGAGTCGACTGAAGCCTTAGATTTACTGAAAGAAAAAAATAAAATTGCCAATCTCAAATTCTACACTCAAAACCATTCTCTCAAAGAATAAAGACCTCAAATGTGCCATTACCAAAATGCTGATGTAGGAGACGGCAGCCTCCATCCTCTTAAAAAGACCAAACTTAGTGATCAGTAACAAAAACAGCTCCAGAAAAATCTGGAGTACCCTAAGAAGTTTGACCATGCCAAGATACTATCATTTTGGAGACACCATTACATCCTGAAAACCAGAATCACTCAGTGTCAAGGGTACCAGGAGAGTTCCTCTCACCAGAAGGGTAAGAGCAGGCAGAGTAACCAGTGTCCCTAGCCTTTGGGGGCACCATATGACAGTCCTGCTTCATGTTCACTTCACACAGACCTGCAAAGCTGAGCCAGTCTTACAGAGATGGCTAGGCATAAGAAAGAAGAGCAAAGGACCAACAGCAACCACATGGCAGGAGAAACCACAGTTCACAGTGACCTGCTCTGCAGACAGAGGCAGCAGATTTTACCCATGAAAGAATTAATAACAAGCACAGATGATGGTTTCCAGTAGTCCTGTGTGGATATGAGAGTTGGACAGTAAATAAGGCTGAGCACCAAAGAATGGATGCTTTCGGACTGTGGTGCTTGAGAAGACTCTTCAGAGTTCTTTGGACAGCAAGGAGATCAAGCCAGTCAATTCTAGAGGAATTCAACCCTGAATATATGTTGAAAAGACTGATACAGGAGCTGAAGCGCCAATACTTTTGCCACCTGAGGCAGAGAGCTAACTCGTTGGAAAAGACCCTGATCCTGGGAAAGACTGAAGGACAAAGAGAAAGGAAACACAGGATGAGCTGTTAGATAGCATCACCAACTCAATGGACATGAGATTGAACAATGAGCCACTGTTGGTCTTGGCCTTTCTGCCTTCCTAGGCCTTCCCACAACCTGAGCACCTGCTCCCATCATCTCCCCCAACAAAGGCACCTGCAACAGGCCCCGAAAGCCAAATGTGTGCACACCATTGGCTCTGGCCACCGCCACTGCTGGCCATGATCCCTAGACTCTGGAACCAGAGGCACTGCTGAGAACACTCACTACCATTCCAGTGACAGCAGGCCCCCTGCAACACTTGCCAAACCCCACACAGTTGTCAATGCTGAGAATGTCAGCAGCCTGAGCCAAACAGCCTCATGCCCTCCCAGACCCAGTGCCACCTTATACCTCTGCACTTGGCACCCTGCAGTACATTCCAGTGTGAGAGGCTTTCCCTACTGAAATCAGGACATAGAGTCTGGCAGAGGTGACCGCTTTTTTAAATGTGCAGACATCTACAACAGAATAAGACATCACGAAGAATCTGGGAAACAAAATCCCACCAAAGGAATACAGTAAACCTTTTGTAACCAGCTCAAATTAATGGAGATCCAAGAATTGCCTGACAAAGGTTTTAAAATAATACTTCAAAAGATGCTCAGAGAGTTGCAAGGGAATTCAAATATTTATAGATAATAGGAAAATAATACAAATAAAATAAGAGCAATAAAGACATATACTTTAAAAAAAAACTAAACAGATATTTCGAAGCTAAATAATAAATGAATAGGCTTTCCAGGTGACACTAATGGTAAAGAACCCGTCTGCCAGTGCAGGAGATGTGAGAGACTCAGGCTCGATCCCTGGGTCTGGAAGATACCCTGGAGGAGTGCATGGCAACCCACTCCAGTATTCTTGCCTGGTGAATCCCATGAACAGAGGACCCTGGTGTGTACAGTCCATGGGGTCACAAAGAGTCACACATGACAGAGGCGATTTAGCATGAACATAATCCAATGACTAAACTGAAGAATTCAGTACAGAGATTCAACACCAAACTTGACCAAGGAAAAGGAAAAAAAAAAGAAACAATAAGTTAGAAGAAAGATCAGTTGAAAGTATCCAATTAGAGAAACAAAAAGAGAATGAAAGGAATATAGAAAGCAGTGGGACCTATGTACACCATAAAAACAAGCAATGTATTGAATGGAGTCACAGAAGAAGTGAAGGAGAAAAGAAAGAATGGCTGAGGACTTCCCCGGTGGTGAAGTAGAGAAGAATACGCCTGCCAATGCAGGGGACATGGGTTCAATCCCTGGTCCAGGAAGACTGCACATGCCTCAGAGCAACTCAGCCAGCGTGCCACAGCTGCTGAGACCTGGGCACCCAGAGCCTGTGCTCTGCACCGAGAGAAGCCGCTGCAGTGAGCAGCCTGTGCACCGCAGCGAGGAGCAGCCCCTGCTCCCACAGCTAGAGAGAGCCCGCAGGCAGCAAGAGACCCAGCACAGCCCAAAGTAAATAATTAAAACAGAAAGAAAGACAGGCTGCGAATTTCCAAACCTGGGGAAAGATCTGGACATCTAAGTTCAAGAAGCTAATAAGTCACCCCAAAATAGCCTTCTTCAAGACTCATAGAGTAAACTGTTCAAATGCAAAGAGAAAGAGAGAATTCTAAAAGTCTAAAGAGAAGAGAAACATTCTGTCACCCAAGAGGACTCCCATAAGGAGATGAGCGGATTTGTCCAAAGAGACCCTGCAGACCATGAGGAAGGATTGGTGACACACTCCACCCTCACTCAGGGAGAGCAGCTCCAGGGAGGGACAGGAGAGGGCACGGAGAAAGGGCTCCCTACAGAGTCACAGCAGCTCCTGGGAGGGGAAAGGACCATCCCAAGCCCCCAGCACATCAGGAAATGAGTCACGGGGACCAGGGCAGGGACTCGGGGACTTATACACCTGAGGCTGAGCTTCAACTGATCTCTACAGACAAGAGGTCCCCTCTCCTGGATGCGAGCTTCTCTGCTCCCTAATAACACCTGGTGGGAAGAGGTGAGGCCAGCAGGCAGAGCCTCTCAGAGCCCAGGGCTGGGCAGACACGTCAACAAGCAGAGGGCAGCCCGAGAGATTGGGGGAGAGGAGCCAGAGAGAGGCGGGCAGGGGCACAATTCCCTCTGACCCACTTACAAGGAGTGGCCGTGACCCCAGCCCTGTGGACACCCTGTGTGCGCCACAGACCAGCGGACTCAGTCCATGCTCGCAGCCCCGTTCCTCTCACAGAGGCAGGCTCCGTCCCCCTGACACACACAGCCTCACACACTCCCACACCACACACAGATTCTCACATAAATACACACAATCTCCCAGGCTACTAAACACTCCTCACACAGCCTCATACCCCACTCACACACTCCTCACATGCTCCACACACACACACACACACACACACACACACTCTTCACACCCTCACACACACAAATACATGAACTCCTCACACACACATATGCACTCACATACTCCTCACACACACACACACAGTCTTCACACCCTCACATACACAAATACATGAACTCCTCACACACACATACGTACTCATACACTCCTCACAAACTCACACACACACACTCCTCACATACTCCACACACACACACTCACTCTTCACACCCTCACACACACATACGCACTCACACACTCCTCACAAACTCACACACACACTCCTCATACCCTCACACACATACACCCTCACACACTCCTCACCTGCACACACATACACACACACACACACACACAAGCACAGAGCCTACAGGAGCACAGACACAGGAAACACGGGGACCCAGGGGCAGTGCTCACACACCAGGCTTGTGAAACGTGTGGGAACAGCCCAGAGTCCCCGCTGGGGTCAGTCGCTGGACCTTCCACACACTGGGAGCCGCTGGGACTCCTAGAAGCTCCCTGACAACAAGGGAGACAGCGGAGGGGACTCAGGCTGACCCAGCTCGGTCCAGACCCAACCTCACTGCTCTGTAAAATCTGCCGCTATGACCAGTGTAGCCCGCACAGGAGAGGGACCAGTGTTCACAGTCAGTGCGGCTGCTTTCTGGTCAGAAACACTAAGACTGTGGCTCCACAACTCCAGACACCTTTCCCTTCCTCAAGGCGTCCACTCCCCTGCTGTGGACCCAGGACAGAGGGCAGCTCTTACCTTGATCACCCACCACGGTGCCAAGGAGGAGGACACAGAGTCCCCGCAGGGAGAGGCGTCTGCCCAGAGCCATCATTACCCCACGTCCTCAAGGTCACAGTCCCAGCTGCAGGATCAGCCTGTGAGGAGTGTCAGGGTGCCGACCGGGGTCTATATAGACCACCCCTTACACCCTCCCTCCTGAGAGCCAATAGCGACACCTCTCACCATTTCAGGCACTATCGGAGGCTGCATCAGCCACTTTCTGCAGCTCAGACACCAATGAGCTTCTGCGCCTTCCACATCTCCTTATATGAGCAACACGGTCCTTTGACCTCCTGCTTCCGTGGTCCTGAGAGCCGGGCCCCATAATCAGGGCTGGCGTAGAAAACTATGAGTACCTTTCTTTTCTCTGATCACCCTGGCCGATCCCCAAGGACTGTAACATTTCGGAGAGTCAGGTTGTGGAATCGATTGGCCCGTGGGGAATAACTCTAGTGGAATCAAACACTGATCTTCCCACTACTGACCTCAGGCTGGAAGCAGAGTACTACAAGAAGACTTGAAATACAAGAGTATTTATTGGGCCAGCAGAAAATGAGGACAAGGGTTGCAGGAATTCACAGGCGACCATGGAGAGGGTGAGGTGGAAACCATTAAGTTGAGGGAATGGGACTGCAGGTCTTTCTTCTCTTCTCAGAATGATCTGGAGACTGGGTCCTGGAGAAGGTGTATTTATGCTCAGCTGTGTCCTACTCTTTGTGACCCCTGGGCTTTTACCCCACCAGGCTCCTCTGTTCATAGGCTTTCCCAAGCAAGAATACTAGATTGGGTTGCCATTTCCTTCTCGGAGGAGTTCCTCTCGACCCAGGGATCAAACCCATGTCTCTCTGTGTTTCCTGCATTGACAAGCAGGTTCTTTATTGCTGAACCACTGGGAAGCCCTATAAGGGATTTTCACACATGCTAAATCCCTTTCCCTTTATTGCATTTCATATTATGTGAAATACCCCTTTCACCTAGTCAACAAATGATGCTTCAGGAGAGAAAGAGATTGCTGTTACAAGAAACAAACAGAAAGTAGTAGTCATTATTCAAATCTAGCCCTCCAAAATAGGAGTGGGGATCTCTAGAAGAAAATATGTAGCTTAGAAACATTAACATTTTCTAAACTTCACGATTTCTCCCTTTGGATATTGAGAGTTTGGTTTGATAGGATGCAGAACCCACCTGTGTTATAATCCATGACTAAAGAAGATGTAAAATATTGTTTAAGGGAACTGCCCCCAGACAGAAGGATAAATAGAAAGTGTTCTGCTGCACAGTGGCTGCAGGCAAGGGGCAAAGAGGAGGCGAATGAGGCAGAAGAGAAGAGGGTTCATTCGTTCTGAGCTCAAGAGGAAAGTTGGCAGCAAGAATGGAAGCCCAGGTGGTTTGAGAGCACAGAGCCAAGCAGAAGGGGCTGATGTCCAGAGTGGCCACTGCTGCCTTGCTGTGTCCCACTGATCAGAGACGCTCCCAGATGCTCTCCAGAAAGCAGCCCAGGGATGCATATAGACCATGAGAAGGGCAGTAACGATGCAAGACAGAGCTCCCCCATCCACATTCAAGGTCACGAACATACTGCCCTCATTCCTCATACTCCCTGGGGCTAAAGATTCTCATGATGCACCTTCTGGTCTACACAAACCCACCCTGAGGCCCCCTCACCCTGACTCTCATCATTTCAGCACAAACTTGGGAAGGACCCACCTGTGACACACATGCCCCAGAGTGCCCACCAGAGCCCTGAGACGGCTTCACACCCTCCCCCTCCCACACCTGAAGGTCTCAGTGAAGCCAGCACGGAGGGGAGGTGTGGGCCAGTCCACAGGCCTGGCACATCCCCCACTGGAAGGACCCCTCATCCCGGTCAGCAGACACAGCTTCTCTGTCCTGCCATATGCATCCTTCCTACTGGAGACTCAGGTAAACGAAAAGGGAGAAAAGTCCATTGAACACATGATTTTCTCCCTCTAAATATGTTAATATTAACCTGTTATTTTATAACACTTACTTGTCCTGGGTTCCTATGACTTCCAAGCCCCATCTGTACATGAACCCCATCTCCTTCTGGATGCTTAACACAGTAGTGATAAAAACTCATTATACATGTCAGAACCAGAATATAAACTCAGGGACTGGAGTAGGAACAGGATCTGCTCAGTCACTAGAGTCGATGCTGTACTCCCCCTGGGTCCAGAGTCATCAGTCCTTACCCAGTTATGGACTCCACTCCACAGCATCACCAGAAACCACCAGTCAGACACCTAGAATACAGGATGCGCTTCCTGTAGTCCAGTCATTCCTCCCACAGGATGACACAGGGATGTGTTTAGTGAACAAGGTACACATGGTCTCACCTCAGGATTGAGACCTTGTGGGTAACACACTGTTAGGGACTCCACACCCTGTTATAAGGATGGAGTGGGCTGGAAGGAGGGGGCTAACCCAGCGCTGGCAGGCTGTGCTCAGGCAGCACCCTACCCCAGAGCTGGGGATGGAGTGTCAGCATGGACCAGCTCACCCTCTGATGAAGGTTCATCTTCTCTGACACATAAGGAAATCTCACTGTCTAATCTCATCCAAGATTTGAAGGAGGAAAGCTTTAGGGAGGACACTAACCCAGCTGCGTCCATGTGAACTTCAGGGGTCAGGAGAACAGGCTCAGGAACCAGTCTGCCCTGGCCTGACTCAGAGCTCAGCCACATGCCATGTATGTGACCTTGAACAGGGTCCTTACACTCTCTGTATAGTGGCTTTGTCTGTAAAAAAAGAGTGATACTTGTGTATAGATGACAGGGAGAAGACTCTTGAGAGTCCCTTGGACTGCAAGGAGATCCAACCAGTCCATTCTGAAGGAGATCAACCCTGGGATTTCTTTGGAAGGAATGATGCTAAAGCTGAAACTCCAGTACTTTGGAAGAGTTGACTCACTGGAAAAGACTTTGATGCTGGGAGGGATTGGGGGCAGGAGGAGAAGGGAACGACTGAGGATGAGATAGCTGGATGGCATCATGAACTTGATGGACGTGAGTCTGAGTGAGCTCTGGGAGATGGTGATGAACACGGAAGCCTGGCATGCTGCGATTCATGGGGTCACAAAGAGTCGGACACAACTGAGTGACTGAACTGAACTGAACTGATAGATATGAGAGTTTTGGTTACAATTAAATGAGTTGGCATTAGTAAGAGATATAACCACTAGTCAACAGTAGTACCTTGTCTTGGCAGAGAAGACTGGGATGACAGAGATTCCATCCCAGGAATCCAGGGCTCTAGAACAGGAATTCAATTCTGTTACCTGGAGCCTTGACTAGAACTGTCAGAACTCTCCCAGGATACATGCTGTGGCGGTGATTGGGGCCAGAGTGGTGAGCCTTCCACACATCGCCCCTTCTCTCTGTGCCGAGAGGTTCTTCTGCTCATGAACTTCGACCTTACCAACTGTGAACCTCATGAATTAAGTTGTTTACTTGCTAATTTTACTTTATAAATGGAGTTGGTAAAGGTTCTGTGTCTAATTCACCTGCTTATCCCCAATGCCTGCTAATTAAAAATCCACTCCAGTACTCTTGCCTGGAAAATCCCATGGACGAGGAGCCTGGGTAGGCTGCGGTCCATGAGCTCGCAAAGAGTCGGACACGACTGAGCGACTTCACTTTCACTTTTCACTTTCATGCATTGGAGAAGAAAATGGCAGCCCACTCCAGTCGTCTTGCCTGGAGAATCCCAGGGATGGGGGAGCCTGATGGGCTGCCATCTATGGGATCACACAGAGTCGGACACGACTGAAGTGACTTAGCAGTAGCAGCAAATGATGTCTATTGTATACCTGAATGAATGAATGTCAGCCAGGTATTTTGCACAAATCATTTCAATCAAAAGCAATCTTGTGAGATATACTTTAACTTGGTGTGAGGACTTAACAGCACAATGCAAGTTGTGTCACTTCTTGTGATGCTATTTCAATATGATTAAGTGGCATAAGCTGTGTATGGTTCACTTGTACACGTCTCTGCAATGAATGCAGTCAGTTGCAATAACAGAAACAAGGCTAGCCCCATTCCAAGAGCAGTGCTGAGAGAGCCAGTTCTAAATACGTATAAACACTGCATCTTTGTATATCTGAAGATAAAGAAGACAAACCTCAGCACACTGACAGGTGAACACCATGAAGCCTCCTGTTCTGGTCTTAATCAGATAGGGCCATGTGGTCCAGATGTTTAAATACTTATCTTTTGGCATATTTTCAGTTCAAACCACACATAACTGTAACAGGAAGAAATTCTGTTTTTAAAAAATTTAGTTTAACAGCTTCTGTATTGAATTAGAAGTGCAGAAGTAAAGACCAGGAAGAATCCTGTTCTTTAACTTAGACTGTTTATTTCATCTTATGGATTGTAAAGCAATACAATATGTAACATTATTATGCCCAAATCACCATGAAAATATGGAGGTTGCAGAGGTTAAGTAATCTCTTTGCTGGGAAAATTAATAATTAAATATTCTTGGTGGAGGAACATTTTCAGGACCAATCAGAGTGACTAATATACAAACATCTTTGGATTAAAAAATAACTATACAACTTAAAAAGGAAACAATTAATTGATTTGTTAAACCAAAGTTTTGGAGACCCACCTCACCATCTGTGTTCCTTGTATGGATGAGACCAAGGTTGGTAAAGGCTTCTTTACTAAAGACCACTTCATCACAAGGGCATGTGATGAGCTTGGTCATGAGCTGGCTGAGGTCCAGCCCATCATCGCTCTTCAGCCCTTTACAGTCTATAACCAGCAACATCTAACAGAGAGCGTGGCAATGAATTGGCCTCATTCATTCCTCCATAGTGCAGCTTCAGACACCCAGAGACCAGAGCAATCAAAGCTACTAAATCAAAGACAAGCAGCTTCTAAGTGGAGAGCATGTAGACCAAAGACACTTCCCCACTGCTGTTGGGAAGGAAGAAACCCTCCAACCACAGACACCATCTCGGGGAGGAGAGACAAGACGATGTCTCCTTAAATACAGGAAAGCCAGTCTCAGCAGGGAGCTTCAGCTAGAGTTGACAAGATAATTATTACCATAAACTGAAGCTAAATTGGGGGACAAATTTTAAATGGGAGAGTCTGTTAACTTTGTGGAACTTTCAGTCCATGCAAACACCACTTGCTACTGCACAAGATGAAATCAGTTATAAAAATAATGAATATTACATGTATGCATATTTGAATTCTAGAGGACATCTTTTCAAGCCCAACTTCCCTCCCTGGTGGCTTAGATGGTAAAGCGTCTGCCTACAATGTGGGAGACCTGGGTTCAATCCCTGGGTTGGTAAGATCGCCTGGAGAAGGAAATGGCAACCCACTCCAGTATTCTTGCCTGGCAAATCCCATGGAAGGAGGAGCCTGGTACGTTACAGTCCATGGAGTCGCAAAGAGTTGGACACGACTGAGCAACTTCACTTTCAGTTTCACAGAAAGAAAATATGTGTATCTTTCCCTGTTTTTAGATGCACAGAGTTGTCACCTCTGTGAACTCTAATTCCTCCAGCTCAAAATTACTGCTGTGTCTCTTCAATCTGTAGAAACTTTCTTCTTGTCTCTAAAGTGAGGGCTTCTTAAGAGCAAAGACTGTGTCTTGTTCTTCAATGTCTCTATAAGGTCAAGTAAAGACGCACAGAAGGAGTTTAACACACACTGGATAAGAAATGAACGCTGAACACATGCTGACAGTCGCCCTGCAGTGAGCGAGACTGCGTGGGGAAGGGAGGTGGGGGCACAAAGCTGACTAACCCCACCCGGCACAGGCGGAGGTGGAGTAAGGAGTCAGAGACACACCAGCCAAAGGATCCAAACAGAAAACGCCTTCAAGCCCGGCTCCGGAGGGTCAGATCCCGTTCCATCTCTGCACAAAGCTGTACCTCAGAAGCTTCTCAAGGTGAGAAAAACTGACAGCACTCTCCCAGGAGTTCCACTGAAGGATGTGCATAGACAGCGAAAGTGAAGTCGCTCAGTGGTGTCTGACTCTTTGCGACCCGTGGACTGTAGCCCACCAAGCTCCTCCGTCCATGGGATTCTCCAGGCAAGAATATTGGAGTCGGGTGCCATTTCCTTCCCAGTAATACTCATCAAATAGCTGCATTTCTACTCCCTGGTGACTCCCTGTGGCCAGTGAAGCGTGGGTGGTGTCACCTGTGTCTCTTCTGAGTGGAGGCCGGAAAAGCCCAAGTGTGCCTCTAGTCTCTCTCTTTCTCCTGCCCCAGAGGCTGCATGTTCCAGACGGTGCCTGTGCAAGAGCCTCACTGATCACGAACATCTGTAGGTTGTGATAAGTGTGTGTGTCTGTATATGAATGTGTGTGCATGTGTGCATTTGTGTCTCTGTGTGTGTGTGTGTGAGAGAGAGAGAGAGATTTAGGGGTCACTTTTTCCAGCAGCAGAGCAGAGTCTCTTCTGATGGATACAAAGGAGAAAGAAGACTTGAAAAGAAGACAGAATCTGTCACGTGAAGCAAGTGCTTTCCTGGATCCCCCTTTCCTTCTGTGTCTTCATCCCAAACTGCTCCCTCAGGTCTCACCTTGCTTCCTCTCTTGGGTCTGGTTGTTTCTCAGTCACCATTTCTGGTTGACCAACAACTAGATCTAAGTCGTGTCTAAGAGCACCCGCCCCTGCTGCAGCTCCTGGTCCCTTTGCATCACTCTGTGCTGACAGTCAGCCTCAGTTTCCCAAATTTGTCTCTTAGAATCTCGACCTTCATCCTTAAACAGCTCTTCTTTCCTCTGAGTTAGTCAGTTCATCATCTTTGATCGTGTTTTTACCTTCCCCCAATCCTGGACTAATGAAAAGGCAAGTATTTCACATGTACTTTCTAAGCCCCCTAAGTTTTTTCTTCATTTCCTGAACAAATTTAATTCCTGGATTTAGTGCTTCATGCACTGGATAAACTACTTCACATCTGGTTAAGAAATGATTTTGCTGAATATTTTTTTTCTTCCTCTCAAGAAAATGGCTGTTTCAAAACCTATATCCTTGTGAGCACAGCCCTACGGCTTCCCTCATGGGACTTGGAAGGGGCTGGTGTGAGGAGAGGCTGTGAAAGTGAAGCTTCATTAGCTTCATGATTAATCCACCTCTGCTCAGAGTTGATGTAATGACCAGCTCCAGAGCTATTGAGCTCCTGTGGGTGGTCATTCTTAAGCCTCTTAAACCTAAGACTAGTGCCACTGGGATGGCACTCATAGTTCAAAGGCTGAGTAGTTGCTCAGACTTGAACTCTATGAGCTGATGCTCTATTACACATGGAGCTTTGGTGCAGCTGAGTCCAAGCTGCAGAACACGTTAAGAACACTGGAAACAGAGCAAAATGTGTTCCTTCTTTAACATCTAAAGTCTGTGAACAGATTCTCTTTTCCTTATCGAATCCGTCCACATCTGGGCATGCTGTCCAAGGCTCCTACAGGCTGCAGGCATCTGCTGAGGCCCTGCCAAGGCCCAGGATTGGAGTGAGGCCTGTTCCTGTCTATAAGCTCTGTATTTCCACCCTCTATAAGTTAATAGATGCTCGGTTCAGTTCAGTCTCTCAGTCGTGTCCAACTCGTTGTGACCCCATGAATAGCAATTCGCCAGGCCTCCCTGTCCATCACCAACCTCCAGGGTTCACTCAAACTCATGTCCATCTAGTCGGTGATGCCATGCAGTCATCTCATCCTCTGTCGTCCCCTTCTCCTGCCCCCTATCCCTCCCAGCATCAAGGTCTTTTCCAATGAGTCAGCTCTTTGCATGAGGTGGTCAAAGTATTGGAGTTTCAGCCTCAACATCAGTCCTTCCAATGAACACCCAGGACTGATCTCCTTAAGAATGGACAGGTTGGATCTCCTTGAAGTCCAAGAGACTCTTAAGAGTCTTCTCCAACACCACAGGTCAAAAGCATCAATTCTTCGGCGCTCACCTTCCTTCACAGTCCAACTCTCACATCCATACATGACCACTGGAAAAACCATAGTCTTGACTAATAGATGCTCACCTAATGTTTATTGAATGACTGAATGGTACTATGCTAGACTTTTAAAAGAAAGTATCTTAAATATAAAGAGTTAGTTTTGGAGGACATCATTTAGCTAATTGATACCTTTGTTTTAAAGGCAAATGCTTTCAGCAATTATCAGGGCAAACTTTCATTTTCAAAAAGAAGGTGCATATCACCATCAGATACATCACAGCAAACTCTGCAAATCCCTATCTCTAAGGATATACAAAACAAACCAAAACACACTCACATGTGGCTTCTTATTAAGTCTTAACCAGAACCAACAGAGGAGACAGGGTATTGGGATGATTTATCATTTGGCAGTTTTTCAATTAAAACCACACAGGAATGTCACAGGATGAAAATTTGCAATTAAAAAAGTACAGCTGCACCATCTATATGATAGAAGGAAGGAGATGAGGTTCAGAAAGAGTTCTTTGGCTTATAATAAGAGACAGACTAATTAGTTTTTCACTTTGTGGAAGGAGAGTCCTCTGGGGCTGATCTTGAAGGGTGCTGTAGAGACCAGGACAACTTGACTGTTCTGTACAACAGTTAGAACTGTGAACTGGTGATTTTGGATAATAGTGTGCTTTGATTTTTATCTCTTCACTTTTTTTGAGTCTACTGTAGGTTTTTACATTTTTATTGCCACATGGTTCACATAAAATATCTTATAAACACAGTAGTCTCTATTACACTGATAAATTAATTTCAATCACATACAATCCCCTCCCTACACTTTCTGGTTTTGATTTCAGAATTTACCTCTCTTTATATTGTATATCACTAACAAAATATCTTTCTCTAGAGTTATTTTAATACTTCCCCTAGACTAGAGCTAACTGGTTAACACACTACCGTATTCAGTATCGGAATCTGTATTGGATTACACATTTACATCTACAAGTCTGTTCTATAATTTCACTTCTTTCACGTAATAATTAACATCCTTCATTTAGCTTGAAGAACTCCCTTCGGCAATCTTGTAAGGCAAGCCTGTGTTGGTGAGCTCCCTCAACTGTTGTTTGTTTGGGAACGTCTTTATCTCGTCTTCATTTCTGAAAGACGACCTTCTTGAGAAAAGTATTCTTGGCTGGCAGGTTTTCGTTCATCAGTTTGAACATATCATCCCTTCCTCTCCTGGCTTGACAGAGTTCTTCTCAGAAGTCCACTGATGTTCTCAAGGGAATTTCTTTTCATGAGCATTTGCTTTTATCTTGATGCTTTTAAAATTCTCTCTTTGGCTTGATTATAAACATGTATCTTGAGACAATCACTTTGAGTGAACTCTGAGGGGTGACTTATTAGCTGCATGAACTTGGACGCCTAAGTCTCACCAGATGTGTGACTTACCTGGTATTATTTCTTTAAGTACAATCATGTCCCCTTCTCCCTCTCTTCTCCTTCTAGGACTCCAATAATGTGCAGGTTGTTACTGTGAACGTTATCCCAAAGTTCACACAGGTTCTTTCACATCTTTTCATTCTTTTTCTTCTTGTCCTCTGGCTGGCTAATTTCAATTTTCTTGTCTTGTGCCTCAAAGATTCTTCTGCTGTTGCTGATGCTCTCTGTAGCATTTTTCATTTTCTTGCATTTAATTCATCGTAATCTTCAATTCAGTTCAGTTCAGTCACTCAGTCGTGTCCGACTCTTTGCAACTCCATGAATGGCAGCACGCCAGGTCTCCCTATCCATCACCAAATCCTGGAGTTCACCCAAACCCATGTCCATCGAGTCAGTGATGCCATCCAGCCATCTCATCCTCGGTCGTCCCCTTCTCCTCCTTCCCCCAATCCCTCCCAGCATCAGAGTCTTTTCCAATGAATCAACTCTTCCCATGAGGTGGCCAGAGTACTGGAGTTTCAGCTTTAGCATCATTCCCTCCAAAGAAAGCCCAGGGCTCTTCTCCTTCAGAATGGACTGATTGGATCTCCTTGCAGTCCAAGGGACTCTCAAGAGTCTTCTTCAACACCACAGTTCAAAAGCATCAATTCTTTGGCGCTCAGCTTTCTTCACAGTCCAACTCTCACATCCATACGTGACCACGGGAAAAACCATAGCCTTGACTAGACAGACCTTTGTTGGCAAAGGTCTGCTTTTCAATATGCTATCTAGGTTGCTCATAACTTTTCTTCCAAGGAGTAAGCATCTTTTAATTTCAAGGCTACAGTCACCATCTGTAGTGCTTTTGGAGCCCCAAAAAATAAAGTCTGACACTGTTTCCACTGTTTCCCCATCTATTTCTCATGAAGTGATGGGACCAGATGCCATGATCTTAGTTTTCTAAATGTTGAGCTTTAAGCCAACTTTTTCACTCTCCTCTTTCACTTTCATCAAAAGGCTTTTTAGTTCCTCTTCACTTTCTGCCATAAAGGTGGTGTCATCTGCATATCTGAGGTTATTGATATTTCTTCCAGCAATCTTGATTTCAGCTTGTGTTTCTTCCAGTCCAGTGTTTCTCATGATGTACTCTGCATAGAGGTTAAATAAGCAGGGTGACAATATACAGCCTTGATGTACTCCTTTTCCTATTTGGAACCAGTCTGTTGTTCCATGTCCAGTTCTAACTGTTGCTTCCTGACCTGCATACAGGTTTCTCAAGAGGCAGGTTAGGTGGTCTGGTATTCCCATCTCTTGAAGAATTTTCCACAGTTTATTGTGATCCACACAGTCAAAGGCTTTGGCATAGTCAATAAAGCAGAAGTAGATGCTTTTCTGGAACTCTCTTGCTTTTTCCATGATCCAGCGGAGGTTGGCAATTTGATCTCTGGTTCCTCTGCCTTTTCTAAAACCAGCTTGAACATCTGGAAGTTCACGGTTCATGTATTGCTGAAGCCTGGCTTGGAGAATTTTGAACATTACTTTACTAGCGTGTGAGTTGAGTGCAATTGTGAGGTCGTTTGAGCATTCTTTGGTATTACCTTTCTTTGGATTGGAATGAAAACTGACCTTTTCCAGTCCTGTGGCCACTGCTGAGTTTTCCAAATTTGCTGGCATATTGAGTGCAGCACTTTCACAGCATCATCTTTCAGAATTTGAAACAGCTCAACTGAAATTCCATCACCTCCACTAGCAGCTTTGTTCATAATCATGCTTTCTAAGGCCCACTTGACTTCACATTCCAAGATGCAATCTTAAGCAACAAAATTTCTGTTTGGTTCCTTCTCTTTTTTGCCTCATTGCACAGCTTGAGGGATCTCTTTTTTTTTTTTTTTTTTTGCCACATTGCACAGTTGCCTGACCAGGATAGAACACAGGCACAGCAGTGAAATCATCGAATCCTAACCACTAAAACCATCAGCAAACTCCCTGTTTGCTTCCTTTTATGATTTCAGTCTCTGTACAGAAAAAAAAATTTATTCTGCGGAGCAACTCATAGCCTGGGCACAACTACTCTGTGCTCTGGGACCCACAAACTGCCAACAGAAGCCAATGTAAGACCTCGTGGCCTTTCTCAGGACCTGTCAGTCCAAAGACCACAATGGCTCGAATTCGATGCAATAAGCAAGAGGATTTATTAAGCCGGTGCGCCGGGGTTCAGTCTCTTCGGGAGGAGTGAACCCCTAGTGTCAGTAGTGAGGGGTTTTTATACAAAAATCACAGGCAGGTGGGGATGGAGTCAGGTTATAGGATACATTGAAGTAGAGGCCATAGGTGCGGGGGATACGCTTGATTGGTGGGAAAACTTACAGAAAGCAACTAAGCTGAAACAGAGAAAGCTATTTTCTGGGAGGCTATGGCCTTGCCTCCCGAGCTTAAATTTTTAATCTAAGTTCTTCATCCCCTCTTCTTTTTGTTTATGATTTCAATCTTGAAATCACAGATCGAAGTTTTCTTAGGGGATTGCTGCATATATAGGGTAACATAAACAATCAAGTCTACATGGTTTCTAGCATTTACATCATCATCAGAAAAACAGTTACCAGGCTCCCATTATTGTGTGCAGAACATAGTACCCCTGCCTTCGAAGTATAGCAGGTACCAGGCCAAGCAGCTCTCAGGACTTAACCCATTACAGGTTGTCCCCTGCAGCCCTCCCTTTTCATCTTTTAGAAGCTCCAGAAGATGATGATGCTGTAGCGTGTTGCGGTGAACGAGCATTTTTATGTGCAGAAATTTTTTTACAATGTCTCTAATTAGGCATGGCGCAAGACACATCAGGGCCAGGATAGTAGCTGATATGACACCCACAGCCACCATGAAGAAAGTCTATAGAAGGAAATATTAGCTTGTTGATGTTGAATGTGTGTATCAGAAATTTCTCCAAGGAGCGCAGTATCATTCACGTACACCAGCAACGTATCTTTATCCCATCTTACAGGTTGAAGCATAGGAGGGTCAGGCACATAGGCCCAATACGTATGAGCAGCTCCTTGATGCAGAGTCAGGAGGTTTAGGTAGAGGATGATTAAGATTCCGGTGATCGACAGACAGAGCTTGAGCTTTAAAGGGTGTGGGGTACTGTGTGCCCTCCATCGAGGCGTTGGTTCTGGTGCAGCTTTGATGTGGGAGGCGTGGATCTAGGATGAGATTCCGTCAACCTTGATGGCGGTGGGAGTCGTGAGCAGGATGATGTAAGGTCTTTTCCACCTGGGCTCTAGATTGTGCTGCCGATGTCGACGAACGTATATGGAGTCTCCCACCTGGAACGGATGGGCCTCTTCT
The DNA here is from genome assembly GCA_917880005.1 of Nanger dama. Classification (NCBI taxonomy): domain Eukaryota; kingdom Metazoa; phylum Chordata; class Mammalia; order Artiodactyla; family Bovidae; genus Nanger; species Nanger dama. The sequence goes on along the minus strand of CAKJTW010000046.1, from coordinate 17,079,445 downwards.
GGGGTACCGGGTTGGTAAGCTGCAGCAAGCTGAGTCCACACTTTTTTTGAACCAGCTGGAGTCTCTTTAGCCTCGGTGAAGTCTACTTCCCAATAAGCTCCCGGTCGGTCTCCACGTAGCCGTTTACCTTGACCCGTCTTGTTCCGGCCGGCATTTACCTCTTGACAAGGTTTACAGCTCAGGACAACTTGTTTAGCCAATTTGGAAAGTCCCGGCACCTTATATCCTGCTTTAATTAAAAGAGAGACTAATCTTTTAGCTCCTAAGTGAGTCCAGTGATGCATTTGTTTTACCATCTCTTTAGCCTCTCTTTCCACCATAGTCTGTTTTTCTTGCTGCAGAGAGGAACTGTTTTCACTATTTGAGCATACCACCAACAGCCCCGATGGTTCATCTTCTGTCGCCACCTCCCGTGCAGTTTGATCAGCCATATTGTTTCCCTCTGTTATCAGGGATTGGTCTCTTTGATGTCCAGGGCAGTGGATTATACTGACCCTTTTGGCAACATCAGCGCAGCCAACAATGCCAAGATTTCATCTTTGTTTCTAATCTCCTTTCCGGCCGACGTGAGCAACCCCCTCTGTTGGTAGATAGCCCCAGGGACACGTGCGGTTGCGAAGGCATATCTGCTGTCAGTGTAAATATTAGCCTTTTTCCCCGTGACAGTTCCAGGGCCTTTGTGAGGGCAATCAGCTCGGCTTTTTGGGCTGAGGTGCCTTGAGGAAGGGCAGCCGCCCAGATTACCTCAGTTCCATCTATCACCGCCGCCCCTGCCCGCCGCTTACCGTCTGCGAGGAAACTACTCCCATCCGTGTACCATGTCACCTCAGCATCCTGGAGCGGCTGGTCTATCAGGTCTTGGCGAACTCCGTGTACCCCTGCCAATATTTTTGGCAGTTGTGTATCACCTCGGATTGGCTGGGGTCAGGCAGCAGCGTGGCAGGGTTGAGTCCCGTAGCTGGTGCGAACCTAATTCGCTCTGAGTCTAGAAGCAGTGTCTGATAATGGGTCATTCTGGCGTTGGTCAGCCATCTCTCGGGGGGTTGTCGAATCACACTTTTAGAGCGTGGGGCGCAGTGATGACCAGATTCTGTCTCAAGGTCAGCTTGTCTGCATCTTTCACTAGGACTGCCACGGCTGCCACTATTCGCAAGCAACTGGGCCAGCCGGCAGCCACAGGGTCCAGTTTCTTTGACAGATATGCCACAGGGCCGGTTCCATGGTCCCAGTTTTGAGTGAGGACCCCTTTGCAATGCCATTATGTTCAGCCACATAGAGATGAAATGGCTTATTTACATCTGGGAGTCCCAGTGCAGGAGCTGACAACAGGGCACGCTTAATGTTGTCAAAAGCCTTCTGCTCATTTTTTTCCCAGACGAAGGGTGTATTGCCCTTCGTAAGGGGATACAAGGGAGAGGCCATCTCTGCAAACCCCGGGATCCAGAGCCTGCAGAACCTCGCAGTTCTCAGGAACTCCTGACCTGCCGATGGTTCTCGGGGGGCTGGTATTCTGGCCACTGCCTCTTTTCTGGCTTCCGTAAGCCATCGCCTCCCGTCCCTGAGTTGATACCCCAGGTAACTGACCTGCTGCCGGCAGATCTGGGCCTTTTGGCAGAGGCACGGTAACCGAGGGCGCCAAGCTGGGTCAGCAGGGTCTCAGTCCCCTTAGTGCATTCTTTTGCAGTATCAGCAGCCAGGAGTAAATCATCTACATATTGGAGTAAAGTTACCTGGGGGTTTGTGGCACGGAAATGTGCGAGGTCCTGGTGGAGGGCTTCGTCGAAGATGGTTGGTGAGTTTTTGAACCCTTGTGGCAGTCTAGTCCACGTTAGCTGTCCGGAGAGTCCTGTTAGGGGGTCCTTCCACTCAAAGGCGAAAATAGGCTGGCTAATGGGGCTAAGTCGTAAGCAGAAGAAGGCATCTTTTAAGTCCAAGACAGTATACCATTTTCGACTGGGGGAAGAGTGCTCAACAGATTGTAGGGGTTGGGCACCGTTGGGTGTAAGTCGGACACCCGCTTGTTGACTTCTCTCAGGTCCTGTATAGGCCGGTATTCGCCCGTCCCAGGTTTCCCGGACCGGAAGCAGCGGGGTGTTCCAGGCCGATTGGCACCTTATTAAAATTTCCAGGTCAAGGAACCTTTGGATGTGTGGGCGAATTCCCTCTCGAGCCTCCGTACTCATCGGGTACTGGCGGACAGAGATGGGGGTGGAGGAGGCCTTGATTTCTACCACCACTGGGGGCTGGCGGATGGCCATTCCCATGCCCGAAACTTCAGCCCAAGCTAGAGGAATTTTAGCCATCTAGTCCTGCATATTTACGGTCTCAAGGGAAGGGCTCTCATACAGCCTATATTTATCCTCTAGCTTCAGGGTCAAGACTTTAATGGCCTCTCTTCCCCATCCGTCACTGTGATTCCTTCAGTGTGAAAATGGATCTGAGCCCCCACCTTCGTGAGCAAGTCCCGTCCCAGAAGGGGGTAAGGGCATTCAGGGATTACAAGGAACAAGTGGGATATCTGGCCCACGCCAAGGTCCACTGTTCTTCGGGTAGTCTATGGGTATTGTCGATACCCTGTAGAGCCCTGAACCCATGCCCTTTTTGTAGACAGCGTCCCTTCTGACTGTAATAGGACGGAATGCTGGGCTCCTGTGTCTACCAGGAACTGTACAGGCTTCCCCTCCACCTTTAAAGTTACCCTAGGCTCGGGGAGGGAATCCGAGCCCCGTCGCCCCTAATCTTCAAGAGTTAAAACTTTGTCTGGGGTGGAGGATCTTTACCTCTTCTTTTGGGGCACTCCTGGAGCCAGTGCCCTTTTCTTTGCAATATGCGCACTGATCTTTATCCAATGATGGTCTGGCCCCTGCCCTGCTTTTGTTGCGGTCTCTCGACTCAGTTTTATCATTTTTCTTTTTTTCTAATTACTGTGGTCAAAATTTTTGCTAGGCCTTTTGTTTGTCTTCTTTTTTTTTTTATTTCTTGTTCATTCTGCTCTCGCATCTTTCTTTTCTCTCTCTCTTCTTCTGTTTCCCTTTTATTGAACACCTTATCTGCTTCTCTGACCAGATCTTGAAGAGAGAATCCCTGTAACTCATCTAATCTCTGCAACTTTTTTTAATATCTAAAGCTGACTGATCAATAAAAGCCATGGCCACAGTAGCCTTATGTTCCTCAGATGTGGGATCATAGGGAGTAAATCTTTTGAATGCCTCCATCAATCTGTCTAGAAATACAGTAGGAGACTCAGTAGGCCCTTGAGTCACTTCTCTTATCTTAGCCAAATTGGTGGGGCGCCTTGCTGCCCCTCGGAGACCCACCACCAGAGCCTGGCGATAGACCCTCAGGTGTTCTCTACCTGCTGGGGAATTGTAGTCCCAATTAGGTCTCGTCAGCGGGAAGCCAGCGTCTATCTCGTTAGGAAGCGCTGTGGGACATCCATCATCCCCCGGCACATTTTTGCGAGCCTCTAACAGTACTCGCTGTCTCTCTTCTGTAGTGAGCAAGGTCTGCAACAATTGCTGACAATCATCCCAAGTGGGCTGATGTGAGAAAACAAGAGATTTTATCAAAGAGGTCAGCGCCTGGGGGTTATCAGAAAAAGAGGGGTTATTATTTTTCCAGTTGTAAAGGTCAGAGGCAGAGAATGGCCAATATTGAAGTGGCCGAATCCCATGGTCATCGGGGGCCCATTCTCTCGAAGGGGAAGAGCGGTGGAGTCCGAGGTAGCAGCCCTACAGCTACGTGTCCCTGCTGCCGGGCCCATCTCCCCCTTCCCTAGGCTGTTTAGGCGGGACAGTTGGTTGTGCCACCTGGGGCGCAGGAGGCGGGATCAATGCCGGCGGATAAGGTGGGGGGAGAGTCTAGGAGCAAGAGATCAGTCTGTGTATCTGGATATATATTCCTGACAGGAGTCCTTGTTTCTTCTTTTTTGCTGTGGAAGTTAAAGCAAGGATTCCTGTAACGGATTCCGGTGGCTTTTCTGCGGAGAGAACAAAGGGTCGAACCCATGCTGGGGGTACGGATTAAGTCTTCCCAAACCAAAATGTATGGCACCTGGTCCGGGTGCCCGGCAGTAGCAGCAATTGTAGTCTTGACCTGTTTAACCTGTTTTAAAGAGAACGAGCCCTCCGGCTGGCCAGCCGGTATTAAGGCCGGGCCAATCTACTGCACACAAGCTCTGCCATTTGCTTTTTTTACTGCCACTGAGAGCCAGTGGGCCCGATTTTTCACTTCTGTCCAATGATCTATTGTCAGAGACAAAGGGGTCGTTACAGTCTGTCTCATCGTCGGTTTGTCAAAACAAAGAACAAAACAAACAAATACCGGAGCACAGAGTAAGGCAAGTAAAATTCACCAAAGTGGCAGGGGGGGGGGGGGGGGGGGGGGGGGGGGGGGGGGGGGGGGGGGGGGGGGGGGGGGGAAAAATTAGACAAAAGTAGCTGCTGCAAGTTTCGCGCCCTAGGCAAGCCTTCTAGACAGACAAGCTTCTCAGCTTTACGGACAGGCTATTCCAGAGACTTTACTTAATTCAGATTCAGATGGAGGGAGTCGTCACGACCCCTCTCCCAGATTGGTGATCTCAGCGTCCTGGGACTCGCCGCAGATGGGGCAGCTGACTGACAGATGCGTACGCACAGAACCTTGCTTCAGCAGCTAGAGGAAACTGAAGGAGAGAGAGAGGTTATTGAGGATAGCCACCAAAAAATCTTACCGGGAAAGGTGGCAGCCAGAGAGGTGGACTTATGGCGTGTTTTAAGACCACTCGTGTGCCTAAATCGTTGCACGGAAGTTTTTTTGCTGGGGGCGGGGCGTCCTAGCGGCTTCTAGCCCGTTCCGTGACCCCCTTATCCTGTCACGGGAGTCTTCAAGTGGCAGGCACCCTAGCGGCTCTTAAGTGCCTGACCCGTGCCCACAGTAATATCAGGCCGTATCCTCGAATGAGAGAGACAGGGAAGTTTCACCCAGCCGGGCGGTAGTTACTGGGGCACACCTGTTGTGAGGCCTTCAAAGTCCACCAGGGAGTTGCCCTGGCCGGGACTAATCAGTTGCCCCACAACCGTCTGCCTGTTCACTGAAACTTCCGAAAAATAGAGTCAAACGGCAGGAAGGGAAAGTAACACAATACAGATTTAACACAGAACAAACAAACTCACACAGAGACACGACACAGGACAGAATCGCTCGAGCGTACCTCCGAATCCAGAAGCCAAAGAGTCTGAGCGAGCGAGGCAGATCCCGGACGAGCCCCCAAATGTAAGACCTCGCGGCCTTTTCTCAGGACCTGTCGCTCCAAAGACCACAATGGCTCGAATTCGATGCAATAAGCAAGAGGATTTATTAAGCCGGGAGCGCCGGGGTTCAGTCTCCTGGGGAAGAGTGAACCCCCTAGTGTCAGTAGTGAGCGGTTTTTATACAAAAAAATCACAGGCAGGTGGGGATGGAGTCGGGTTATAGGATACATTGAAGTAGAGGCCATAGGTGCGGGGGATACGCTTGATTGGTGGGAAAACTTACAGAAAGCAACTAAGCTGAAACAGAGAAAGCTATTTTCTGGGAGGCTATGTCCTTGCCTCCCGATAAGGAGAAAACTATTTTCTGGGAGGCTATGGCCTTGCCTCCCGAGCTTAAATTTTTAATCTAAGTTCTTCACCGGCATGCTACAACTACTGACGCCTGTGCACCTAGAGCCTGTGCTCCACAGCAAGAGAAGCCCCCAGTGAGGCCTGCTGTCCACAAAGAAGAGCAGTGCCTGCTTGCCGCAACTAGAGAAAGCCCATGTGTGTCAACAAAGACCCAGGGAAACCAAAAATTGAAAACAATAATAATAATAAATAATCATTTTTCAGTCGTATTTTGTTCACATATTCTTTCCCTGGATTTGATTGTTTATCTGCAATTTTTGGAGTTCCCTGAGCTTCTTGGTGGGTATACTTTATTTCTTTCATCATATGTCATTTATTTTATCACTTCCCAGTAGTGAATAGCCGTGTGAGCTGCCCTGGGAGAAGTCCTGGGCATCTTCTAATCCCCAAGCAAAGCCTAGACTATGAAGACTGCAAGTGTGACTGTAGGTCGGAGCCCTGGACACCATGCAGAGCCATCAGCCAGGAGCTGGGTGGGTTCAACTCACAACCAGGCCATCACTCTCAAGTCTTAAATTAGTTCAGCAGCCTCTCCACATGTCCACAATGGAATTGGGGGGGAGGGGGTGTTGTGAAATGTAATCTTTACCTGGCCACTCCTACATGACAGCTCTCCAGCTCTCTCTACCCTGAAGAATCACAGCAGGATCACGTTTACTTTTTCAGTAGTAACCAGATTAAAGCAATCTTGAAACAGTTTGTTTTCAGAGGAGCCCATTAGTCTGAAATTCTTCCTTTAAGAATTCAATCATATCAGGCCCCTCCATCCACATCTTTGAAATGTAAATAGACAAATGAACGTGATTTTCACATCTATCCTTTCTCCTGGATCCCCTCTGTCTAGGTCTCCATTTTCTTGCCCTCTTGTCCCATGTGGATTCAGGCTGTGGGTGAGCACCAATTTGCCCTCCATCAACTTAGAGAAAGAGATGAGCTGATATAATTTGCTCAGAAGGTTAGATAATTGGGCAGACAAGAAATGGCAACGTTCTGAAGAAATAGTAGGCAGGGATGGAAAGACTGGATTCATAAGGATTTGATAACCAACTAGACATGGGATAAGAACAAGGAGGAATCTATATCTGCTTGAATAAACAGATAAAGTAACCTGGGGAATGAGAGATGAAAAGGCAGCGGTATTGCCTAGAGTAGAGTTTTAATTGACCCATGAACACTTAAGCAGGATAAGGGAAGCTGTATCCATTCTCTCCCACCAGCAAATTCCCACTTTGAAACCCACACCCAAGTCTGGCGCCCAAGAACAGGTTAAAAACAGGTGATGTGACATCTCAGGAAAGAACATACAGGAATGTTCAAGACTGGGTTTTTTCCATGAGTTTGTGAAATGAAAATATCTCCTACCATATCAATAAACAAGAAATGTCACAGCCATCAGTGATTTTTGGTCTCCAAATGTGAATGAGGGTTCCCAAAACTGATCCAGGGGATGCTGCCACCCCCACGGTGACTGCTAAGGAGCTGGAACAATGCAAGCAGCAGCCGTCTGCTGCTCCTAAGGTGAACAGGGACCAGGGTTGGCCCCAGATAGCTGAGCTGCATGTGGAAGGATTGAATCCAGTGAGTCCAGAGGCTTGCATCTTCCCACACATAGAACGCTACATTCCTTAACTTATACCTAATCTTTGATGTTCAGACTGCCTGCTCCCTTTGTTGCAAACTTGTATACAGCCTGACTTCCCTTCCTGCCTGCTTGGGGCAGTTTTCTCAGAGCTACTGAGATGCTATATCTCCAGGGCTTGAAGTCTTAAGCATTTCCACCAAATAAAATAACTCTACCAGGTTCTGACTATTCTTTTTAGTCAGCAAAGTCATCTTGCTAGGAAGGAGGGTGTGAATGTGGACCAAGTTTAGATACTTTTTCTAAGAGTGACCTGGAGCATTTGTGATCCCAGGCAAATTCATGCCCTCATTAGCCTTTGAAGGCAGTGAGAAAACAGGGCAGTGCACTCATCGTCTATTTCCTTTGAGGAAAATGGTGTTTGCTGACCAATCCTCTAAAAGCATTTGACATGGAACTTGGTAATTATTAACAAAGCAACAAAAACTACTTTATTCAGAATATTTCATTTTGAGCAATTTCCATATAACACAATCACAAGTCAGCACTACTCTATTGAATACAGACAATTAGAATATCTGAGGCATCATCTTGTATTTAATACAAATCACAGGAAAGTCACTCTGAAGTTCCAAAGGCACTGAGTTTAACATCATTGTATCCAGGGTCTCTTTTCTCCCCTTGGAGCAGCCAGGAGCTCTCTTCTCCGTCCCCAGGATCAGCTTCCTCTCTAAAGACATTCAGAAAGAGCCTGAAATAGTAAAGAAAACTATGATTAGCACTGATACAGGGACCAAACTGTGTGGTGGAAGCTAGTGTTAGGCCTCTCGGCCTCCTTGCAGAGGGGTCCGTCGCCCAAAGAATCTCCAAGGCTCGGACTCGATGCAAAGAGCAAGAAGATTTATTAGGCCGGCGCGGCGGGGTTCGATCACCACCAGGGAAGAACGAACCCCGAACATTCGTTACAAAGCAGTTTTTAAGCACAAAACCACAAACAGGTACAGCTAGGGTGGAATGATTTGATTGGTGCTCAAGTCTCAGCATTTTTTGGGGATAGGTTCATTTGTTATCAGGTCGACACATCTGTCTGAGCTGCAATTTTACTGCTAACTTGATCTTCTGGAAACTAATTTCCTGGGATGGGTTTTTTTTTTTCTTTTTTCTTTTTTCCCTTTTTTTGGGGGTAAACATCCCCCGGAAAGCCTTCCGGAGGATGTATTCCCTGAGATATGAGCCCCTTACACATTCTTGAGATAAAGGTCTGTCTTAAGATTAACAAGGAGCCTGTTTTCTTAAGGCTCTAGTGAAACTTTAACCTTTATTTTTATCCACCCTTCCTCTCACTAGTTAAGCAAGTTGTGATAACAAACCATCCCTGGGACCCAGGTGTGGTCAGGGATGCTCAGACTATTTCATGTCAGTTACAGTGAGGATGGATCCCAGCTGTCCTCTCAGATCCAGCCCATGTACTCTCTGGGACTTCAGCTCATGTGGAAACCCTGCATCACAGGAGACCTGTGCTCACACAGGAGCTCTGTGAAGATCTGCCTTCAGGCTACACAATCAGCAATGAAATGCCCAGGAATGTTAAGAGCCTAACAATGAGTTTAAATGTTCTCCTTTCACAACTGACAAACGTGAAATCACAATTAGATGGAGAGTGGAGACAGGAAAATTCTGAGTTCCTCACTCACAAACCAACTCTGCTCTTAGTAGCCTTGATACACGTTCCTAAATGTCCACAAATAGTATCACGGGCGCATCCACAGATGGCCCCTCCCCAGGGACCACACAGGCCCTCAGATAGAGAAATACTCCTTTCCAGAGAAAAGAATCTTTTCTCTTGACCACTAAAATATCTGGAGGAAATTAGACTTTAGCTGATCACAAACTCTGAATCAATTGTTAGGTAGTTAGAATGGGAAAAAGGAGTCCAGAATAGCAGTGGCTAAAAGACAAAGAAGAGAAAAACCCAGAAAATAGAACAAAAGAAGGTCCCAAAGGACTGGAATGAGAACCTCAGGTGAAACAAACAGCCCTCCTGGCAAGCCCAGTTTACACAGGGCAGGCTCAGGTGGGAGACAAAACATATCAAAAGAGGAGCCAAAACTGAGCCTCTCTTGTCACCTCTCTTTGCTTCTTTTGGGTCAACCTGCCCTCACACCTCGAGGATGTATTTTCCTTTGCTTGCCAAATAAAACTGAGCTATAAGTGAGCTGTAACTCTGGCCCATCTGTCACTTCAAATTTTTGCTGCAGCGAGACAGAACCAAGGAAATCACACACTCCCCCAACACAATGATCCACCAACATGGCTTAATGTTAAGGCCGCCATATACCATAGACTTTGTACATGTCATTGCAACCTTATAAACAAAGCGCATCTTAAATTATCAGAATGCCTCACAAAATTCAATACTGCAATACATTTTTAAAATCTCTATCTTTCATATACAGGGCAGCACACAGATGTTATAAAAACACTTGTCTGACATTTTTGGATTTGGTAAATATGCTCAATTAATCTATAAGCGATCTATTTCTTTTGGCCACTAGACAATGTTTGTGAGATCTTAGTTCCTTGACCAGGGATTGAACCCAGGCCGTAGCAGTGAAAGTGGAGAGTCCTAACCACTGGATTACCAGAAAAGTCCCTAATCTATAAATTTTAATGCAAGCATATCACATATAAAGTGAAAAATTTATCTTGCATTATAGAACTGCGGCTGCTGCTAAGTCGCATCAGTTGTGTCCAACTCTGTGCAACCCCGTAGATGGCAGCCCACCAGGCTCCTTTGTCCCTGGGATTCTCCAGGCAAGAATACTGGAGTGGGTTGCCATTTCCTTCTCCAATGCATGAAAGTGGAAAGTGAAGTTGCTCAGTCAGGTGTGACTCTTCATGACCCCATGGACTGTACCCTACCAGGCTCCTCTGTCCATGGGATTTTCCAGGCAAAAGTACAGGAGTGGGTTGCCATTCCCTTCTCCATGCATTGCTGCTGCTGCTGCTAAGTCACTTCAGTCGTGTCCAACTCTGTGCGACCCCACAGATGGCAGCCCACCAGGCTCCTCTGTCCCTGGGATTCTCCAGGCAAGAATACTGGAGTGGGTTGCCATTTCCTTCTTCATCTCCATGCATTATGGAGACATAAATGCTAAAAATACAGTGATTCCTTAGCCCCAAGGAGTCTGACATCATTAAAGATAGTGTATGGTTGTGAAGTGAAGTGCTAGTTATTCAGCTGTGTCTGACTCTTTGCAACCCTACGAACTGTAACCTGCCAGGCTCCTCTGTCCATGGGATTTTCCAGGCAAGAATACTGGAAAGGGTAGCCATTCCCTTCTCCAGGGGATCTTCCTGATCCAGGGATCAAACCCAGGTCTGCTGCACTGCAGGCAGATTCTTTACCACCTGAGCCACCAAGGAGCCCATCAAATGCGTGAGATTACCCATGTTTTGAAACTGTAGAGAGGCTTGGCCTTGAAGAGCTCAAATTCACCCCCCTGGACAGAGACCAAAGATTACAGGGGATCAGCTAAGCCCACTCACCTGTCTGAGACCTCATCCCATCTTCCTTCTTTGGAAGCACTTTCTCCTCACTCCCATGAGAGGCAGGAGGAGCCCCAGGCACTGGTACCTCTTCAGCATCATTGTAATCCTCACCAGGGGCATCAGTCCTCTGATCTGGGGCTTCTGAGGGCAGAACAGGGGTCAGATGAAACCACAGTAAGTGGGTTGGTCTGGGAAATACCTAAGATCCTTCTGACCCAGAGCTTTTGAGCTACTAAATAGAGCCACCACTCACTCCTTGTTTCAAAAGATTTTTTTCTCCGAGACCATGTTTCATTTTGATGTGTCCATAAACCAAAACATGATTTTACATATCTTAATATTTCCTGATTGAAAATATATATCTCAAAGCACCTCTCCTACCATTGAACATTACTAAAGTATTTTGACAAACTGTGCTTTACAGATGTTATTTTTAAAACCAGTGTGTGTCACTTGTGATTCTGAACACAGGGAGCCCAACCCAAATGTGAGACATCACAGAAAAGCCAGAGAAGGAGAAGGACAGACCCGATCTGGACACAAGGGATCCCTCTGGTCCATCAGAGGAAGACTATTCCCCTTACATCTCCTCTCTGTGAGGAGGGAAACTCTCCTCTGCAACACTCAGCTGAAGCAGGTCCACCTCTATTACCTGGAGCAGATCTGGAGTCATTGTTGTCATCACCATCTAACAGGAAGCCTAAAGTGGAGAAAAACAACACACAGAATGACCCTCCCCACACCCACAGGACCTGAGTTAAGGCTGAGAAGGGACAGGCCTGGCTCCTGCAGTGTCGATGGAGGCTGGGAGCTCAGAGGGCTGTGAGAGGCCATCCTGCCACTTTGAAGGAGCCGCCTCTGTGAGCTTGGGGCATGAGTGGAATCTGCTAATGCTTAGAAGACGTGCACAACCAGTGGGTGGTAACAACCAGAAGTCCGAGGAGGGCAGGCAGAGACACCACCTGGGCTGCCCAGGAGACCCTCCTACCGTGTCACAAGGTCATCGAGCTCCTCATACATGGCTTCAGCAAGAGCATCTTCATAGCTGGATAAGGCTGAGAGACGCCCTGCAGGTCAGAGATGCTGCCCCAGACACCCCGATCCAGCAGGCCCACCCTTCATCTCCCCTGTGCTCACACAGGGGCTGCCTGAACCTCGGCATTGTCTCCCACTCCATGTACCATTTCGGCAACCTCTCCGCTGTCTGACCTGAATCCATAGTTCAGCCCCAGCTCTTTTGGTTTCATAAGAGAGGCCATGAGAGTTCATCCCCAGGCCTAAGAACCTCTGTCTACTCAGCCCTTAGAGCTCAGCACAGAGCACATGGGAGTTGCAGACTCAGAACAGAGACCTGGCCCAAGGTTCCCCTCCTCACACCTGCCCCATCTCCTGCTTCCACACACTCTCCCTGGTCCTCAGTTCCCCCTGCAACCCACCTCTGCGCTCTTCTCTCCATCTGAGCAGCTGAGTCACCAGGATGACAAGGACCAGGAAGAGAATGGCCCCCAGGATGAGGCAGAGGACCCCAGGCAGGGAGAAGATGCCAGGGAGAGAATTTGAGGTTGTTCTGGTTCCTAAAGAGAACAGGCAAGAGGTCTGGAGAAGGTCCTGGGCACAGAGAAATGCCCCCTGTGCCAGCATTTCCAGGGAGCTCCAGACAGTGGTGTCCCAACCTCAGACCCAAGTGCACTGACAGTAACTGGGGTTCTCTGGGTCTTGTCCTGAGATGAGTCAACTCTACTCCAGCTGAGGCAGAGCCGGGGATTGTCAGGGAAATGCCCTGCCAAGACTGCTTCTGAGGACCCGGCTCATCCCCTCTCCTTGGGCTTCAGGAGACAGAGCATCAAACAGTCCTGGGACCTGCACCTCACTGATGAGGAGCAACACTCAGGGGCAGGTGCAAGAACTTTAGCATCTGTACCACGGGAACCTGACTTCCTTGGAGAAGAAAGAGAACCTTCTGACCCTGGGAACCAAGGCAGAGGAGTTCCCCAAAGTAATGCCCCAGCTCCTCCCCACCAGCCAGGGCTCCTCAGGCTCTTTCCTCTCCTGAGCTGTCAGAGAGCCCACAGAACTGGTCCCCAGTATCTGAGTATTGTCCCCTGCCCATGGATGGATCACGGTACCTGCTGTAGTCGGGGGCAATGTTGTCTTTGCACCTAAAGAAAAACAGGAGTTTGGAGCAGGGTGATTGGCCAGAACACAGGGCAGCCCATTTTTCCCTCCTGAGCCCGAAATCATCCCTCAGTCTCCACAACATCAGTGTCCAGTCCTCCTGGTTCTCCCATCCTAGATCAGAGCCCCAGCACCTGGGATGTCTGAATACAAACTCCCCACCACGCCCGGCCCAGCCCCCTGCCCCCACGCTGCCCCAGCTCACCCGGGGTGGACCCCGAGCCCCTCACTCACCCAGAGCACCTCACGCCAGCGTCCTCCTCGTGCTTGCAGTCGCTCTGCCCCCAGGGCTCCGCAGCACAGTCCCACAGGGAGGACTCCCGGCCCCCCGCACCACACCTCGTCCAGCCAGATGCTCCCATTTCCAGGGCCGAATGTCGCGGCCTGCACAGCTTCCAGGGCCTGGCCACAGCCCAGCTGCTGACACACCACCTCGGCCTCTGCAAGGCTCCAGGAGTCATCGCACACGGTGCCCCAGGAGCCGCTGTGCCAGACCTCCACCCGCCCTGAGCACTCGCTGTCTCCTCCCCTGAGCCGGAGCTTCTCTCTGTCTGAAAAGGCAGCAGCCCCTCCTGTGACTGCCCTGGAGAGAGGAAGGAGCCCCTGGGAGCCACAGGGGAGGGGGGCGGGGCTGACGTACCTGTGCAGGGGGCAGCAGTTGGACAGCTCTTGGGTCTTCTTCCTGCAAACAACAGGAAAACACTGGATCCAGGAACAGCTGGGGGTGGTCCTGTCCGCACATAAGATTATCTAAGGTCCTTGGCTCAGTCCAAACAACAGGTGTAAACAGAGGCTCATTATCTACTGGGCTGAGACATTCACTGCATCTTAGCACCTGTTGAAAAAAAATTTCTCTGTTAACTTGTTTACCAGTCTCCACATACCACAACAAAAGCAAACAGACACAGAGACACACAAACACACACACACACACACACACACACACGCATTTTGTAGACTCAATTTCAACTCATCCCTTAGACTGGAAAATATAAAATCACTCTAACAACACCCTGCAGAGTTGAGACAGACACAGAAACAGATAGTGAAGTGTAATTCCAAGGGTCAGAAGGACACTGCCAGAGAGAGGTGTTAGTTTTCCGACACCAGATTCCATCTACCCACCAGGGTCTAGAACCTTCCCTAAGAGCAACAGAAGAGTTGAGACTTCCACTGTCCCCACAGCCAAGCTGTCTGCAGATCACGGACATGATGATGTCTTCCATGGGGCTGCGGCAGACACTGCCCCAGGTCCCGTTGTAGAAAACTTCCAGCCACCCAGCACACTCCTGGTCCTCGCTCACCATCCTGAGGGCCAGGAACTCTGATTGAAAGGGAGGAGATAGGACACAGTGAGCACCCCGCTCAGTGCTCTGAGTTTTCCTCTCTTTAAGAAAATGTGACCATAAATTCCTGACCCTGCTGAGGAGGAGATACCCACTAGGTGACAAGACTGAAGACAAGATTTGTCTCCAGCTCAACTGATTTTCTCCTTTAATGTCTGTCTTTCTACTTCTACTACAATGATGTAGTGGCTACAAACAGAGAGGAAGACCAATCTGGACTTCTATAGGGAGAAGAGCTGAGTCATGCTCCCTGACAAAACCTCTAAAAGAGTATGTGAAGGGGAGTGATGTGGATATTGGGGAGATGGGCAGAATAATAAACCACAGTTGTCTAAGTCCTAATCTCTGGAAGCTGTGACTGTTACCTTTCATTTCAAAAGAGACTTTGCAGGTATTTTTAAGAAACTTAGGACCTTGGGATGGTGATATTAACCTGCAACATTATGCATTAACCAAGTAAACCCAATGTCATCATATTCTTGGGCTTCCCTGGTGGCTCAGATGGTAAAGAATCTACTACAATGCAGGAGCCCCAGGTTCAGTCCCTGGGTCAGAAAAACCCCTGGAGAAGGGAATGGCAACCCACCCCGGTATTCTTGCCTGGAGAATTCCATGGACAAGAGAATCTGGTGGGCTACAGTCCATGGGGTCACAAAGGGTCAGACATGACTGAGAAACACAATATGGATACAAACAATCACATCCTTAGACCTACCATCTGCAAAACTGGAATTCTCTTTTGACTGTTTTAGAGGGAGATGACACATGAAAGAAAGGTCAGAGGAGAGAATGTTGTCTGAAGAAGAAGAAAGAGGGCTCTGAGACAAGGAATGAGGCCACACTGAAGCCAGAAAAGGCTGGAAAAGGAGTCCTCCCCAGACCTTCCAAGAGGAACTCAGCCCTGTGGACACTGGGATGTTGGCCCACAGAGACCCCCGTCAGACTCCTAGCATACAGAGCTGAACAGAGTAAGTCTGTGCTTTCATTACAACATCAACAGGATCTCCAGACTGTACTACCACAGAGAACAGAGGAAAGAGCCCTGCTTTCACGTGAAAACTGAGAAACGGCTCTGCCAGGAAACACTGCTGGGAAGAAAAGACCAGAATCTCAGCTGCTGCAGGAGGAAGTGAAAGCACCTCATCTTCACGTCTGCTGAAAAGTCAGGCTCCATGGGGAGGAAGCCTCCTACTCTGGTCCTTTCACCATCTCTCCCTCAGGGCTCAGACCCCTGTCCTCCAGGATTCCAACCATGCCCCCAGACTGTGGACAGTGTACAGCACAGACCTGAGCAGATGACTCCCGCATCCTGCTTGCGTCTGCAGTTGTGCCGCCCCCAGCCTCGGGAAGAGCACCTCCACACGTGGGACTCCTTTCCTGTGCAGTTCAGGTCGTCCAGCCAGATGGGCCCTGATTCTGCCCCAAAGTGAGCAGACCCCGTGGCATTGAGGGCGTCTCCACAGCCCAGCTGCCTGCACACCACGCGGGCATCGTCCAGGTCCCAGCCGTCATCACAGATGGTGCCCCAGGAGCCCTGCTCAAGGATCTCCACTCTCCCGGCGCAGGGACCGCCCCCGTCCACCAGGCGGAGCTGCCTGCTGTCTGAGGAGAGAGAAATGGGACGATGGGGCAATGACCTGGGGAACGAAAAGGGTCATCTGTCCTGTGGGACCCTCACCTGAGCAGGAGGGGGCACTCTCCTCTGAGGCTGCAGAGCCTGCTGGTTCAGACAGGGAGTCGTTGCACTGGGGCAGCACCTGGGTCTGGTTTCCTGCAGAGACAGCAATGATCAGAGGGCTGGGAGGGTTGGAAGTTTTTAAACATATCCACAAAATTTTTACTGTCATATCCACTGAGAATTCAGATCTGCGACTCCTTCTCTTGAAGCTCTGCTGACCTTTGTGAATTCCTACTGAGCGACTTCACTTTCACTTTTCACTTTCATGCATTGGAGAAGGAAATGGCAACCCACTCCAGTGTTCCTGCCTGGAGAATCCCAGGGACAGGGAGCCTGGTGGGCTGTCTGTGGGGTCACACAGAATCGGACACGACTGAAGCTACTTAGCAGCAGCAGCAACAGCAAGCAATAGAAGGGAGTGAAAGCAACATTGCTTGACTCTCAGCAGTAGGTCTGAAAACTCAGGCAGCTTCCTGTGTAATCACTTGGGTCTTTGCTTTAGGGCAAGTCTACCCTGTTGAGACTGTCCTGCAGAGACTGTCATGTCCAGGTCTCTGGGCACCCAGTTCAACCAAGCTACCAGGCTTGTCCATGAACCATCCTGCATCCCCAGCCCAGTTGTGTCCTCAGATGATGTCAGCCCCAGCTGATATTGGGCTGCAACCTGATAAGACTCAGAGACAATACAAATCAGAGCACATCCCTAATTCTTCAGGCAGGAAATCATGAGAAAAGATTAAAAGGAGTTTTAAGCTGGTAAGTTTTGAGGGAAATTTTGTTATGCAGCAATAGTAACTAAACACTTAAACTTATCACTAAGAATTTATGAAGACAAATGAAGGGTGTGTATTGCATTCAAAAGGACTTGTATATGCATATGCATAGCATCTTTATCCATAATGACTCAAATTTGGGATGCCACCTAAAACTGGTGACATTGCTTTTGGGACTAAGTAACAGGCAGAAG
The DNA here is from genome assembly GCA_917880005.1 of Nanger dama. NCBI lineage: Eukaryota > Metazoa > Chordata > Mammalia > Artiodactyla > Bovidae > Nanger > Nanger dama. The sequence goes on along the minus strand of CAKJTW010000046.1, from coordinate 17,062,506 downwards.
CTAGATAAGGTGGAGGAGATTATTAGCAGAAATCTGATGGGCTTGGGCAATGCTGTCGATGAGGACTGAAAGGAAGTGAGGAAATACCACTGGGGCTGAAGGAAAAATGCACGGTGATCTGTGTTATGCAGAATAAAATGGTCGCTTTAAGTGACTATATTTTAAAGTAATTTTGTTTCGTGGGAACAGTAACTAGAAAACACTCTCAGCCTCAGTGACTCAGTAGTGAAGCAGCAAAAGCAATCACTAAATATTTAGAAGATGTGAATGGTATGTGATTACAAAATGGAGTATGTCCTGCTGCATCAGTAAACAATAATGTCATAACCATCAGCCATTGGGGGCCTCCAAATGTGAATCTCTGAGCCTGGAGGGCACCACAGAGGAAGTCCCAAAGGAAGAACAATGCCTGTGATCCAGCGGCTGTCAGCTGCCTTGACTCCCTACAGTGAGCAGTGAGCAGAGAACTAAGGATGTAATAAAATCAAGAAGCTGGATCCTGGCCCCAGATAGCTGAGATGCATATAAAAAAGGATGAATTCAGTGATCCTGGCTGTTTGCATCTTCCCAAGTACAGAAGAGTGATAAGTTATCTGGTTTTCCTTAATGAACAATAATCTTTGATGTTCAGACTACTCGCCTCCTTTGTTGCAACTTCGATATAACCTGACTCCTTCCCACCTTCTAGGAGCAGTTTCTCAAGGCTGTTTGACATGCTGTCCCCCAGGCTCAAAGTCTTGAGAATTCCCACCAAACAGAACATAACTCTTAACTTCTAGGTTGTGACTTTTTTTTTTTTTAGGTTGTGACTGTTTTTTAAGCTAACACGTTTAACAAACATACATCTCAAAATTACAGAATACACCTTATTCCAAGCACTTACAGGCCATTTACTAGAGCTTATCATATACAAAAGTCAGATTCAAAAAAATTTAAGGACTAAAATCTTTTTTTAATTTATTTTTACTAAAGTAGAATTAAGCTAAAAACAGAAGACAGTAAAACCTTCTTTCCTGAGGTATAATATTCATGCAACAAAATATATTGAGCATATTTTCATAAGTTTTGACAATCACATGTGCCAGTGTAACCACTACCACAATTAAAATTCAGCATATATAGTATTACTCCAAAATTTCCTACATTCATTGTGCAACCAATAAAAAGCCCAACAAACGCAGACCCAGGCAAATACTGATCCACCGTCTATCACAGTGTTACGGAATCCGAGCTCACTCCTCTTACCGCACAACAGAACAATGAATCCAAGAGATGAGTGGTTGAGACAAGGAAGAGACTTCAATGAGAAGACGGTTTGGGGGTGGATGTAAGGGTAGCACCTCAAAATAACCATCTTGTCAGGGCCTGGCTGTCAGGTTCTTTTATGGCTCAGAGATGAGGGAGAGGTGAGGAAACAAAGTAAAAGACTATTCAACCCTTGCAAATATCCCCTAGAATGGCTGTCCTCAGGCAGGGGGGATGTATTAATTTCATTTCCTTACAGTCCTTCAGTTCAGTTCAGTTTAGTCAATCAGTCATGTCCGACTCTTTGTGACCCCATGGACTGCAGTGCACTGGGCCTCCCTGTTCATCACCAACTCCTAGAGTTTACTCAAACTTGTGTCCATTGAGTCAGTGATGCCATCCAACCATCCCTTCCTCTGTTGTCTCCTTCTCCTCCCCGCCTTCAATCTTTCTCAGCATCAGGGTCTTTACCAATAAGTCAGTTCTTCGCATCAGGTGGTCAAAGTATTGGAGTTTTAGCTTTAGCATCAGTCCTTCAATGAATGCTTAGGACTGATTTCCTTTAGGATGAACTGGTTTGATCTCGTTGCAGTCCAAGGGACTCTCAAGAGTCTTCTCCAACACTACAGTTCAAAAGCATCAATTCTTCAGCACTCAGCTTTCATTATGGTCCAACTCTCACAACCATACATGACTACTGGAAAAACCATAGCTTTGATTAGACAGATCTTTGTTGGCAAAGTAATGTCTCTGTTTTTTTTATATGCTGTCTAGGTTGGTCATAACTTTTCTTCCAAGGAACAAGGGTCTTTTAATTTCATGGCTGCAGTCACCATCTGCAGTGATTTTGGAGCCCCCACAAATAAAGTCTGTCACTGTTTCCATTGTTTCCCCATCTATTTGCCATGAAGTGATGGGATCAGATGCCATGAACTCAGTTTTCTGAATGTTGAGTTTTAAGCCAACTTTTTCCCTCTCCTCTTTCTTCCTCAAGAGGCTCTTTAGCTCCTCTTCACTTTCTGCTATAACGGTGGTGTCATCTCCATATCTGAGGTTATTGATATTTTTCCCAGCCATCTTGATTCCAGTCGTGCTTCATCCAGCCCAGTGTTTCTTTACAGGTGGGCAACTCAGGTTATCTCCCTGAGGCAGGCCATCATATAGGTTTATAATAACAAAAAGAGTTAAAGTCACAGAAGAAAATTCAATGTAAATTTAAAACTAACCCTCCCAGGTTACAACAATAGATTAGTTGTGTTCTCTAGGATTTAATAAAATCATACAATAGGTAATCCCTTTCACATGGCTTCTTTCAGTTAGCATGCACTGAGATTTTCTGTGTAGTTGGATTTATGAGTAATTTATTCTTTGTATTGTTTAAACCCTTACATTGTTGAATATGCCATAATTTGTTTTCCATTCTTTCTCTAAAGAAAATTAGAGTGGTATATTATTCTTTTAAATAAAAATATTCTGACTTTTTTAGCTTAAATTTTTATGGACATATCTTTTCATTCCTCTTGGGTAATAGAAATTTTGAGTAACATGAAGTTGTCTAAGAGCCATTTTCTTATACATTATCATCATCAGTATATGAAGGTTCTAGTGGATCAGTATCCTTCTCCAACTTGGAATTGTCAGTCTCCTTAACTCAAGCCATTCTAGTTTGTGAATTTATAGCTCATGCTTTAATTTGAATTTCCTTAATAACTAGTGATATTGAGTATCTTTTCATTTATTTATTGGCCATTTGTGTATCATCTTTGGGGAATTGTCTTTCTTAATCTTTTGCCCACATTTAAACTGGGTATTTCTTATTTTTCTGTTATAAATTTTTCACTTACTCAGGATACAAGTCCTTTGTTGGACATATTTATTGCAATAAATTTCTTCCTATCAGTGGAATGCCTTTTCATTTTCTTAGTGTTTTCTTTCAAAAAGAAAAATATTTTAATTTTGATGAAAATCACTTTTCATTTTTTAATGATTAATGCCTTCTCCAGGATCATGATAGTTGTTCTTATATTTTCTACTACAAGTTTTATAATATAATTTTTTATGGGAATAACCATGTATTGCAGCTACTTTGATGAATAAGGGGTTTTCTGCAGAGTGAAGATGAGGGAATGGGACTTAACAACATGAAACAAGGATAGCAGTTCACTTTCTCCAATGCAGATATTCAGTTAGCATATTATTTTTTTGAAGATATTATATTTTCCTTTTGAAATATCTCTGTGTCTTTATAGACTTTCAACTTATATATGGATGTGAATCTCTATTGCTGAACTTTTATGTTCTGTTGATCTATTTAGCTATCCTTATTCAATACCACATTGCTCTGGATACATTGCAGGAAACTTGAAGTTAGTTTGCTTCTATTTTTGCCCTTCTTTTTCAAAATTGTTTTGTCCATTCTAGTTCCTTCACATTTAAATACATAATTTAGAATTGAGTTATAAAGTTCTACAAAAATATTTCTTGAATTTTGATTAGGATTAGATTGATCGTATAGATCAGCTGAAGAGAATTGACAACCCTCTTATGTTTTCAAATCCATGAACCTGGTATACATCTTTCGGTTTCTAGATGCTCTGTGACTTTCAATGTAAAGTCCTTAAGATACTTTGTTAAGTTTCTTCCTATGTATTTAACAGTTTTCAGTTCAGTTCAGTTCAGTCGCTCAATCAGTCCGACTCTTTGCAACTCCATGAATGACAGCACACCACGCCTCCCTGTCCATCACCAAATCCCAGAGTTCACTAAGACTCAAATCCACCGAGTCCGTGATACCATCCAGCCATCTCATCCTCTGTCGTCCCCTTCTCCTCCTGCCCTCAATCCCTCCCAGCATCAGAGTCTTTTCCAATGAGTCAACTCTTCGCATGAGATGGCCAAAGTACTGGAGTCTCAGCTTCAGCATCATTCCTTCCAAGGAAATCCCAGGGCTGATCTCCTTTAGGATGGACTGGTTGGATCTCCTTGCAGTCCAAGGGACTCTCAAGAGTCTTCTCCAACACCACAGTTCAAAACCATCAATTCTTTGGCACTCAGCCTTCTTCACAGTCCAACTCTCACATCCATACATGACCACAGGAAAAACCATAGCCTTGACTACGGACATTTGTTGGCAAAGTAATGTCTCAGCTTTTCAATATGCTATCTAGGTTGGTCATAACTTTTCTTCCAAGGAGTAAGCGTCGTTTTATTTCATGGCTGCAGTCACCATCTGCAGTGATTTTGGAGCCCCAAAAATAAAGTCTGACACTGTTTCCACTGTTTCCCCACCTATTTCTCATGAAGTGATGGGACCAGAGGCCATGATCTTCGTTTTCTAAATGTTGAGCTTTAAGCCAGCTTTTTCACTCTCCTCTTTCACTTTCATCAAGAGGCTTTTTAGTTCTTCTTCACTTTCTGCCATAAGGGTGGGGTCATCTGCATATCTGAGGTTATTGATATTTCTCCCGGAAATCTTGATTCCGGCTTGTGCTTCTTCCAGCCCAGTGTTTCTCATGATGTACTCTGCATAGAAGTTAAATAAGCAGGGTGACAATATACAGCCTTGATGTACTCCTTTTCCTATTTGGAACCAGTCTGTTGTTCCATGTCCAGTTCTAACTGTTGCTTCCTGACCTGCATACAGGTTTCTCAAGAGGCAGGTCAGGTGGTCTGGTATTCCCATCTCTTGAAGAATTGTCCACAGTTTTTTGTGATCCACACAGTCAAAGGCTTTGGCATAGTCAATAAAGCAGAAGTAGATGCTTTTCTGGAACTCTCTTGCTTTTTCCATGATTCAGCGGAGGTTGGCAATTTGATCTCTGGTTCCTCTGCCTTTTCTAAAACCAGCTTGAACATCAGGAGTTCACGGTTCACGTATTGCTGAAGCCTGGCTTGGAGAATTTTGAGCATTACTTTACTAGAGTGTGAGATGAGTGCAATTGTGCAGTAATCTGAGCATTCTTTGGCATTGCCTTTCTTTGGGATTGGAATGAAAACTGACCTTTTCCAGTCCTGTGGCCACTGCTGAGTTTTCCAAATTTCCTGGCATATTGAGTGCAGCACTTTCACAGCATCATCTTTCAGAATTTGAAATAGCTCAACTGGAATTCCATCACCTCCACTCACTTTGTTCATAGTGATGCTTTCTAAGGCCCACTTGACTTCACATTCCAGGATGTCTGGCTCTAGGTGAGTGATCACACCATCGTGATTATCTTGGTTGTGAAGATCTTTTTGTATAGTTCTTCTGTGTATTCTTGCCACCTCTTCTTAATATCTTCTACTTCTGTTAGATCCATACCATTTCTGTCCTTTATCGAGCCCATCTTTGCATGAAATGCTCCCTTGGTGTCTCTAATTTTCTTGAAGAGATCTCTAGTCTTTCCTATTCTGTTGTTTTCCTCTATTTCTTTGCATTGATTGCTGAAGAAGGCTTTCTTATCTCTTCTTGCTATTCTTTGGAACTCTGAATTCAGGTGCTTGTATCTTTCCTTTTCTCCTTTGCTTTTCACTTCTCTTCTTTTCACAGCTATTTGTAAGGCCACTATGATACAGACAGTTGGATGACTGAGATGGTAGAGTCTGCCTGCAATGTGGGAGACCTGGCTCAATCCCTGGGTTAGGAAGATGCCCTGGAGAAGGAAATGGCAACCCACTCCAGTACTCTTGCCTGGAAAATCCCATGGACAGAGGATCCTGGTAGGCTACAGTAGATGGGGTCACAAAAATCAGATATGACTGAGTGACTTCACTTTTTATACTATGATAAGTGGAATTTTTCTAAATTTTCACTATATTTTGCTACTATTAAAAATACCATTTATGTTTGCTTTATGCTTAATTGATCATTCATGAAGACAGTCTGTGTATGTGGATAAACTGTATATACTTATATATACCATAATATATATATATATATATATATATATATATACACACACAATCTGTGGCCCTAAGAAATGTGAACAAGCTAGTCCTGCATGTGACAAATGGAGTTTCAAATTTTAAACAGCAAGTTATATTCATTTAGTTATTCCTCTTTATTCAGTAATTTTTCTGCTACTTCTATGATTCTTCATCTTTGATTTTTTTATAGTTTAATTATAGTGCTTCTAAGAGAAGGTCTTTTGCATTCGGATTGTAGGGCTGCCTATCAGCTTTATCAACTTGAATTTTCAAGCTTCTCCTCAAGTTAGAATAGTTCACAGCTATTATTCATTTAAATACACTTTCTCCCACCCTCTCTCTCTCTTCTTCTAGACCACCAATTGTTTTAATAATATTTGTATGTCAGATGGAGACCATGAATCGTTCTTTTCACTCATTCCATTGGTTCTCCACTGACTGTTTCAAAGGTTATATCTTGTAGCCAATGAGTCTATCTTGAATTTTATCTGCTCTGTTGTAGATGCTCTCTATTGCATGCTTTTTCCATTTCATTTATTAAAATCTTCAACACCAGAATTTCTATTTCCTTCTTTTTATAACTTCTCTTTATTAAATCTCTCATTTTGTTCATCTATTATTTCCCTGACTTAATTGAATTGTCTTTCCGTCTTTTCTTGTAGCTCATTTGGTTTCCTCAAAACAGCTATGTTGGATTCTTTACGAGCTAGATCACAAAGTTCCATGTCATTGACATGTTTATCTTTGTCAGTTTTGCAAAGTTACTCTTTGGTGATGATATCTTTCCTTGATTCTTCAAGTTCCTTGCAATTTTGACCTGCTGCTTTTGCTTTAGATGTAGAAGTTCAGTTCAGCTCAGTCATGTCTGACTCTTTGCGACCCCATGAATCGCAGCACACCAGGACTCCCTGTCCATCACCAACTCCCGGAGTTCACTAAGACTCACGTCAATCGAGTCCGTGATGCCATCCAGCCATCTCATTCCCTGTCAATCCCTTCTCCTCCTGCCCCCAGTGCCTCCCAGCATCAGAGTCTTTTCCAATGACCCAACTCTTCACATGAGGTGGCCAAAGTACTGGAGTTTCAGCTTTAGCATCATTCCTTCCAAAGAAATCCCAGGGCTGATCTCCTTTAGGATGGACTAGTTGATCTCCTTGCAGTCCAAGGGACTCTCAAGAGTCTTCTCCAACACCACAGTTCAAAAGCATCAATTCTTCAGCACTCAGCCTTTTTCACAGTCCAACTCTCACATCCATACATGACCACAAGAAAAACCATAGCCTTGACTAGACAGACCTTTGTTGGCAAAGTAATGTCTCAGCTTTTCAATATGCTATCTAGGTTGGTCATAACTTTTCTTCCAAGGAGTAAGCATCGTTTAATTTCATGGCTGCAGTCACCATCTGCAGTGATTTTGGAGCCCCAAAAATAAAGTCTGACACTGTTTCCACTGTTTCCCCATCTATTTCCCATGAAGTAATGCGACCGGATGCCATGATCTTCATTTTCTGAATGTTGAGCTTTAAGCCAACTTTTTCACTCTCCTCTTTCACTTTCATCAAGAGGCTTTTTAGTTCCTCTTCACTCTCTGCCAAAAGGGTGGTGTCATCTGCATATCTGAGGTTATTGATATTTCTCCTGGCAATCTTGATTCCAGCTTGTGCTTCTTCCAGCCCAGTGTTTCTCATGATGTACTCTGCATATAAGTTAAATAAGCAGGGTGATCCCATCAAATCTTTACTAATTACCTTAAGGGAGTGTGTACTCTTCTCTAACCTTATATAGACTCACTTGCTCTACATTTCTTGTTCCTTCTTGTAATATAAACAAGCTTTTATGCTTTCTCTGGTGCTTACAACTCACCAGGCAGTTGGAAACCTCTCTTCTGTTTTGCAGAATGTTGTGCTACATCTCAGGGTGTGGTTACTTCCTTGCCCACAGATCCTAGTCTATTTTTTCAAGATCACTCCATTTACTGGAGTTTGCTCTCATTTCCACACTTAGGAACATACAAAAGCAGCTGTCAAAACGGTAACAGTAAATATGAGTTTAGTACTCAGGGAATTCTAGTATCCACAGGCCTAGGGAGGGAGACTTTTGTTGACATTCTCCTAGAGGCTTGTGGATGGGCTTCCTGCTTAAGTCTTAAGCATAGTCCGTACTGAGTTGCATCCCTTTTACTCCCTTTGACATTCTTAATGACCTTTAATGTTTCCTGTTTCCCCACAGTCAAGGAGGTTCAACCCCAGAACTCTGGGTTTTGCTGGAGAGAAATTGGTCTCCCCAGCAGTGCTGAATGGGCACTAGCTCACTGTTCTCCTTTTCCGCCACTGGAGAGGCCCCACTGGATAGTTCACGCTTATGCTGTGTCACCTTGGAGTGAGGGGCAGCACTGGCAAAATTATGTAATCCTCTCCAATCATTCAAACTTGTATTTTGGCTTCAACAGAGTACTGAAATCTCCCTTCAGGAATCCTGGACTTCTAACAAATTTCCTAGGTGTCTAACCAAGTCAGCACTCACCAGGTTTTTCCAGATTTTGCATGACCATAGCCCAGGGGGTTGGGACAGGTCCACTAGCTTCTGCTGAGTCCAATCTGTACCAACACCTATCTCCCTATTACTGGATGCCCAGGTGGGTGATCATTCTCATATTGGATCCCACAACTTTCACAGAAGCTCTTTTAATCATGGATGTATGGTTAATTACTTGTTATAGAAAGAAGCAAATAGGAGGGATATCTTATATCACCATGATGCTGACATCATTTCCTCTTTTCCAAGACTTAAATATTTAGCTAAAGTGAAAATTCTTTGAATAGTATCAGTTTAAATGACACAATAACCAATAGAAAATCTGAATAATTCTGATTTATTAAAAAATGCAGAATTTGTAATTAAATTTTCCTACTATGAAACCAAAAAAAAAAAACAACTTCAGGTTCAGATGTATTTCAGAAAAAAAAAAACAGTTAATAATAACTTGTGAAATCAGAATTTCCTGAAATTGAATAATGTCTTTGTACTTAAGAAATACATGCTGAGATGCCTGGTAAAAGAATCTGATGGGTATAGTAATTCTCACATGGTTCAGCAGGAAAAAAAAAAAAAAACCCTGACTGAGATATATATACTTATTTCTTACACATCACTCTCCATGATTATACTTAAATAGCCATGTTTACTTAACAAATGTATTTCCTTAATGCTTCTTGCCCTGATCTGAAAAATGAGTGAATAACAATGGAACCTGTATTTCATTGTGAAACTTCTACTCTGAAGCCAGTTTTCCCTCACTCTCTGCTCTTGAGGACATTTCACTCCACGAGCATCTTGGGTACCAGTAGATCTTCTCTCTCTTACCTGAGCAGATCACAGAGGCCATGTTTCCATGGGAACAGTCAGGACCAGCCAGAGCAGTCACAGGGCACTCCCACAGAAAGGATTCATTCCTAAGCAGTGAAATCAGGCTTTCCAGAGCTGATCACTTCCTTCTGCTCCTTTTGGGGTGGAGATGGCAACTCCACAGCCGAGCTGACGACAGACAACATTGGCATTGGCCAGACTCCAGTGGGAGGCACAGAGCGCTCTCCATCGTCCAGAAATGTTCATCTCCACCTGCCCCTCACACTGAGAGGAGCTGTTTTTCATGAGCCGAGTTTCTGTGTATGCTGGTTGAAAAAGACAAAATTTCAACTAAATGTCATGTTTTCTCATCTTAACAGAGAGTGCAGGGAAGTTAAAGTCCTGATCTGCATCTCACCTGAACAGACAACCTGAGCAGCTCCACTGTGGTGACAGGTACCCCCCTGGAGAGGGCACTCTGGGGCAGACCCAGAGCTCAGGCTCCTCCCCTTTACACCGGAACTCTTCAGCCCAGACCCGGGCATCTGGACTCTCTGAAGAGCACATGTCCCAAGACAGACACAGCTTTGCCACAGGCCAGCTCTGCACAGATGACCTGCACAGTGGGGAGTGTGAAGTTCCCATCAGACACTGGGATCCAGTCTTCTCCAGGACATACTTCTACTCACCCTGAGCAAGGTTCATCCCCTCCAGCCAGATGCACAAATCCTATGAGAAAAACAACAAACCCAGGAAGTGTTCATGATCCTGGCTTGACAATTGGAAACAATATGTCACAGGCAATGATGAGAAAGCTTTTCTTTTCCAGGAGTGGAGCATAAGAAAGAATTTAAAAGTCACTGTCAGAGTTGCATTTTCATGAGCAAGTTTCTGAAAAGAAACCCAGAAGCAGGGTCAGCTTAGAATGACTGAATCCCAAAAATATATCCTTTGACATTGATTAGAAATATGAATTCCTTATCTAGAGGCTAGGAAACTACAGGGCCCAGGACAGATCATCTGCAATGGCTGAACACCAGGAATGTATATTTTAGCATTGGTTAGAGAAGTATATTTCTCATTTAGGAGCCTGGGACCTATAGATATAATGCATAATGTGTGGGCACTCAAACTTGAGTATAGAGACATGAAGAGCAGAACTAACCCAGAGCAAAATGGCTATAAGACAGTAGAGACCTTTCATCTAGACAAAGTTAGAAAGCTTTCCTAAGACTTGTGGGGCTGATAGTCTGATCAGTTTTCTCCCCATGAGCCACTCCTCAAGTGGCTTGGGGTAGAGAAAAGCATAAAGGTTGGCTCCATGTGTGCATGCCAACCTGTAGATGGATGATGGCCCAAGAGAAGAAATACTGACATAATAACTAATCCATTTTTATGGTACTGAAATTTATTTTTCCAATAATTCTTAATGGCAAAATATTCCAAGAATTTCTTAGGTGACCTAAATGGGAGAAAAGATGAATCTTTTATGTTAAGCTCAGAGAGTCACAGGAGAGACAAAGGGTGGTCTTAGATATTTCTCTTGAAAACCTGGGATTTGTCAATGAACCTGAGAGAGAGTGAGTTCTGAGTTGAAGTTTACATGAGTTTACAAGAGTGCAAGTTTACAGTGAGTGTGCCAAAAGCTCCTAATACAGATTTTTCGTCTGAGACAGGAATTATAGAAAATGCTAAGGAGTGATATTAATTGATTTTAATTCTATCATTGTGCTAATTCTGTGTTTATATCTGACATCAGTGAGATGACAAAACAAAGGTTCCCCAACCCCTATTCTCCCACAGAAACAGTGCCCCCAGCTATATGCCTGCCAACTCCAGACAGAACTGACTCAGAAACTGCTCCCTGACGTGGCGCCAACCCTGCACCACCATGGCCCTGGGCAGTCCTGTCTGCCAAGACATCCAGGAGTCACACCACTTGGCATCCCTGACAACAGGACTGTCAACTGTGGACATGAGTGTGAGTGCAGATTCTAGTGCACCCTGTGACCTAGGCCCAGTCTCACTTTACTACACTAGGTAAGCAATCCTGCCCACCTCAGCACCCAGAGGAAGCTACACCCATCCATGCACCTGCCAACAGGCCCATGACCGGAGACACAACAGCAGCCCCAGCAGCAGCCATGTAACCTGACTCCAGCTTTGGGGACCACAAGACCAAGGGCAGTCCTATCAGTTCAAAGACAAGGCAGTAGTTCTTTATTTGTTGAAATCATTCTGTAAATTTACCCCATTCTGTAAATTCTAGAAGTGTCTGCTCCTTCAATGCACACTCACTAATGCAAGCCTACACAGATCATGAAGAACCTGGAAGATATGATACCACTTAAAGAAACCAGTAAATCTCCAGCAACCTACCCTGAAGAAATGAAAATTTATGGACTGCTTGACAAAACAATTTTAAATAATTGTGTCAAATTCAGTGACTGTAAGTGGACACAAACAGACAATCAAGTACCATCAGGAAAAGAGTACATGAACAAATGGCAAAGTTTAATTTAAAAAAAAAAATAGAAAACACAGTGCTCACTTTGGCAATACATATACTGAAAAACAGAAAACACAAAAGGAAACCAGACAGAATTTCTGGAATTCAAAGACACAATAACTGAAGTGAAAATTCAACAGAGTGCCTCAAGCAAACTGCATCATGCAAAACCAAGGATCAGCAAACTTAAGAACAGGTATTTCAAATTGTCTTGTTAGAGGAGATGGTGGCTCAGATGGTAAAGCGTCTGTCTACAATGTGGGAGACCCGGGTTCGATCCCTGGGTTGGGAAGACCCCCTGGAGAAGGAAATGGCAATCCACTCCAGTACTATTGCCTGGAAAATCCAAAGACAGAAGAGCCTGGTAGGCTACAGTCCATGGGGTCCCAAAGAGTTGGGCACGACTGAGCGACTTCCCTTTCTTTTCACTTCACTTTGTTAGAGAAACAAATCAAGTACTGGTGTGAGCTTGGGACAGTAAAGAAGACTGAACACCAAAAAGAACTGATGCTTTTGAGTTGTGGCACTGGAGAAGACTCTTCAGAGTCCCTTGGACTACAAAGAGATCAAACCAATCAATCCTATCCTAAAGGAAATTAGTCCTGAATATTCACTGGAAGGACTGATGCTGAAGATGAAGCTTCAGTACTTTGGCCACCTGATGCTGAAAGTGGACTAACTAAAAAGACCCTGATGCTGGGAAAGGTTGAAGGTAAAAGGAGACGGGATTGGCAGAGGATGAAATGGTTAGATGGCATCACCGACTCAATGGACATGAATCTGAGCAAGCTCAGGGATATAGTGAAGGACAGGGGGCCTGACATACTGCAGTCTGTGGGGTCACAAAGAGTTAGACATGTCTTAGCAACTGAGCAACAGTTCTTTCTGGTATAAGACTGCCTAGCAATGCCTGGCATCCAGTCAAAAAACTACTAGACTTCTAAAAAGAAAAATATAACCTGTAACAAAAGTTTTAAATGGTAAATCATTAAAATCTAATTCAGAAATTACAGAGATGATTGAATTGGCTGACAAGGTCTTTAAACCTCTAATATAAATATGCCTTGGGCTTTTCTGGTGGCTCAGAAGGTACAGAAGTGAAGTGAAAGTCACTCAGTCGTGTCCAACTCTTTTGCAATCCCATGGACTATGTGGTCCATGGAATTCTCCAGACCAGAATACTGGAGTGGGTAGCCTTTCCCTTCTCCAGAGGATCTTCCCAACCCAGGAACTGAACCCAAGTCTCCCGTATTGGAGGCAGATTCTTTACCAGCTGAGCCACAAGGGAAGCCCAGAATACTGGAATGGGTAATCTATCCCTTCTCCAGAGGATCTTCCCGACTCAGGTATCAAACAATGATCTCTTGCATTGCAGGCAGATTCTTTACCAACCGAGCTATCAGGGAAGCCCTCAGAAAGTAAAGAATCTGCCTGCCATGCAGGAGACCTAGGTTCAATGCCTCAGTTGGGAAGATCCCCTGAAGAAGGGAATAGCTACCCACTCCACTATTCTGGCCTGGCAAATCCCATGGACAGAGGAGCATGGAGGGCTACAATCCATGGAGTCGCACAGAGTCAGACAAAGGTCAGTTTTCATTCCAACCCCAAAGAAAAGTAATGCCAAAGAATGCTCAAATTACCACACAATTGCATTCATCTCACAAATTAGCAAAGTAATGCTCAAAATTCTCCAAGCCAGGCTTCAACAGCTCGTGAACTGTGAACTTCCAGATGTTCAAATTAGATATAGAAAAAGCAGAGGAACCAGAGATCAAATTGCCAACATCCGCTGGATCATGGAAAAAGCAAGAGAGTTCCAGAAAAACATCTACTTCTGCTTTATTGACTATGCCAAAGCCTTTGACTGTGTGGATCACAACAAACTGGAAAATTCTGAGAGAGATGGGAATACCAGACCACCTGATCTGCCTTTTGAGAAATCTGTATGCAGGTCAGGAAGCAACAGTTAGAACTGGACATGGAACAACAGACTGGTTCCAAATTGGGAAAGGAGTATGTCAAGGCTGTATATTGTCACCCTGCTTAGTTAACTTCTATGCAGAATACATCATGAGAAATGCTGGACTGGATGAAGCACAAGCTGGAATCAAGAATGCCAGGAGAAATATCAATAACCTCAGATATGCAGATGACCCCACCCTTATGGCAGAAAGTGAAGAACTAAAGAGCCTCTTGATGAAAGTAAAAGAGGAGAGTGAAAAAGTTGGCTTAAAGCTCAACATTCAGAAAATGAAGATCATGGCATCTGGTCCCATCACTTCATAGCAAATAGACGTGGAAACAGTGACAGACTTTATTTGGGGGAGGGCTAAAAAGTCACTGCAGATGGTGGTTGCAGCCATGAAATTAAAAGATGCTTGCTCCTTGGAAGAAAAGTTATGACCAACCTAGACAGCATATTGGGAGAAGGAAATGGCAACCCACTCCAGTATTCTTGTCTAGAAAATCCCTTGGACAGAGGAGCCTAGTGGTTTGCTGTCCATAGGGTTGCACAGAGTTGGATACGACTGAAGCAACTTAGCAACAGCAGCAGCAGCAGATAACATATTAAAAACAGAGACATCACTGTGCCAACAAAGGTCCGTCTAGTCAAAGCTATGGTTTTTCCAGTAGTCATGTATGGATGTGAGAGTTGGACTATAAAGAACGTTGAGCACCCGAAGAATTGATACTTTTGACTGTGGTGTTGGAGAAGACTCTTGAGAGTCCCTTGGACTGCAAGGAGATCCAACCAGTCCATCCTAAAGGAAATCAGTCCTGAGCATTCATTGGAAGGACTGATGCTGAAGCTGAAACTCCAATACTTTGGCCACCTGATGCAAAAAAAACTGACTGATTTGAAGAGACCCTGATGCTGAATAAGACTGAAGGCAGGAGGAGAAAGAGACAACAGAGGATGAGATGATTGGATGGTATCACTGACTCAATGGATACGAGCTTGAGCAAGCTGCAGGAGATGATGAAGGACAGGGAGGCCTGGCATGCTTCAGTTCATGAGGTTGCAGAGTCAGACACAACTGAGCAACTAACACACACAGTGAGGTATAAAAACAAAGTAGAGAGAAAAACTAGGAAAAAAATAAGCAAATGGAGCTTCCATAATGGAAAATACAATATCTGGAATGAAAAATTATCTGGATTAGCTTAACAAGAAGCTAGACAGTGCAGAATAAAAGAACTGGATATTTGATACATAGCAATTGACTATCCAAATTGAAATAGAGAGAGAAAAAGGCATAAAAATATGAGTGGAAAATTAGTAGCATGCAGAATAATATCAGACCATGTAAAATATGTTATTTGGAGATTTGGTATAAGGTATGAGTAGAAAAAATATTTTACAATGATAGATGGAATTTTTCCAAATTTAATGAACCCACTTATAAACCCACTGATCCTAGAGAGTAAACAAACCTCAAGCAAGATGAACATAAACAAAACCACCTAGGGCACTTGATAATACACTGCTGAAACACACTCATAAACAAAAACAAATCTTAAAAGTAGTCAGGAAAAATGGACATACTACGTACAGGGGAAAAATTTAAGTATTACTGACTTCTTGTTTGAAGTAATGCAAGCCAAACAATAATCCAAAAACATCTTTGACGGCAGGGAATTTTAACTTAGAATTCAGACACTTTTGAAAATAACTTTCAAAACTGAAAGAAAAAGTATTTTCAGATGAATAAAAGATGATAGAATTTGAGGCCACCAGACTTATACTACACAAAAAAGTTATCTAACAGTCTAAAAGTTAAACAAAATTAAAAACAGAAGAAAACTTGTATCTCCCCAAAGCTACAAGAATGGTTCTAAATGATAATTCTGCAAATAAATATTTCAGAATCTTTTTCTCATTTTTAAAAGACTAGAATATTTAAGACAAAAACAACTGCATTATATTACAAAAGTCATAATGTATTTACAAATAAAATGTGTGACAGTAGTAGCACTAAGAATAGGGAAATAGAAGTCTACTATAGCAAGGTCTTACATTATATAGTAAGAGACATGATATAATTTAAAGAAAAATGTGATTAAAGAGTAATAATTTCAACATTATGGTAAACTCTGAAAAAGAAGCATAGCTAATACACCAATAAAGTGCATAAAATAAAATATTAAAAACATCCAATTAAAGATTAAAATAGGAACAAAGAAAGCATAAAGCAAACAGCAAGTTAGTAAACTTAAACCCAACTATATAAATGATTGCATTAAATTTAAATAATTTAAACATTCCAAATAAAAGCAAGATAATCAGACTAGACAAAAGCAAGACAAAATCATACACTGTATACAAAAACAAACATAGTATAAACACAGAAACGTAATATAGAGGTCAAAAAAGATAAACCATGCAAACACTCATCAGAGAAAACTATACTATCTATGTTACTATTGTACAAAGTAAGACTATAGGACAAAGAATATATTCAGAGAGAAAAAGGAACATTTCACAATGATAAAATACAAAAGAAATTATGTAGCTTCAAAATCAGTGTGATGCAATTGATATGGTATTTAAAACAAAATGTATAGCTCTGATGCTTCCTTGATACCTACACTATTATAGAAAATAAAACTGAGAGCAAATAATCTAAGATTCCATCTCAAGAATCTATAAAAATACAGGAAATCAAAACAAAAGAGAAGAATAAAAACTAACAAAAATCAATGAAATAGGAAACATACACAAAAAATAAAATCAAGAAAGTCAATTGGTAATTCTTTTTGAAAGGATAGTAAAATTGATAATCCTCTAGCCAAAAAAAAAAATCAAGAAAAAAAGGAGAGAATACACAAATTTAAAACCACCATAAATGAAAGGGATTTAACATTATAGACCTTTGAATTTGAAGTGTTAGTCATTTAGTCGTGTCCGATTCTTTGTGACTCCATGGACTGTAGCCTGCCAGACTTCTGTCCATAAGATTCCCCAGGCAAGAATACTGGAGTGGACTGCCATTCCCTTCTCCAGGGAATCTTCCCAAGCCGGGGATCAAAGCCAGGTCTCCAGCACCGCAGGCAGATTCTTTACTGGCTGAGCCAGCAGGGAAACCCTTATAGATCTTACCAATATTTTAAAGATATGAGATATAAACAAAATTTTATCCCAATTTGAAAACTGGTCTGAGTCCTTAAAAACTACTTGAAAATACAACTACCAACATTTGATAGCACAAAAATGGGAAAATCTGAGCAGTCCTATAGAATCCTTACTATAAAAACTTCCCACAAAGAAAATTGCCGCCTTGGAATGCCAGCTCTTCCACGGAGCTCAAAACAACTCCCACATCAAAACAAAGGCAGAGAGGGCAGGAAGGAAGTGCGACGCGGAGGCTATGGCGAATGTGGGAGTTGACCTGGGTGTTGACTCCCAACCTCCCTTCCTGCAATCCTTGCGTCTTCATCTCCTCACCATTCTGCACTTCGGCACCACAGTCCTCAGTTTGTGAAAGTGAAGTCATTCAGTCGTGCCCGACTCTTTGCGATCCATGAACTGTAGCCAGCCAGGCTCCCTCTGTCCATGGGATTTTCCAGGCAAGAATACTGGAGGGGGTTGCCATTGCCTTCTGCAGGGGATCTTCCCCACCCAGGGATCGAAACCGGGTCTCCCACATTGTAGACAGACTTTATTGTCTGAGCCATCAGGGAAGTCTTGAAGTCTTCAGTTTGTGAAGCCCCTCCCAAATCTTTCTCCTGAACCTTTTGAAGTCCTCTCTGTATTTCATGCAAGCTCCTCTACATTCTTCTCAGGTCATTGTTTCTACTCTGGATTTCTCCTAAACATAGTACGTCACTTCCAACAATCTCGTAAAGGGGATGAAACTCTCTTTCACATCCATTTTCCTAAAACTGAGAAGAAGAAAAAACTCCAAGACCTCAATTTCGGTTAGAGAATTGAACAGACATGCTATTCTCTTCTTACTGCTTTTGCATCACCACTTTGGCCTACCTCCACTCAAACATCACTAAAACATCTTCCTGAAAATATAGAAGGGATAGACCAGAGAGAAAAAACTGAAGAGATTAACAGAAAAAAAAAAAAAACAGAATAGTTCATAAATATGTGAAAGCTTAAAGTAAAGCAGAGTTAGAGGGTAAAAACTGTTATCAAGGTTTAAATGCCAGAGCATCCTTTTAATTTTCAAGTGTATCTTAACCAGAAATTAATACCTAGACAATACATGCCTGCATGCTGTCGCTTCAGTCATGTCCAACTCTTTGAGATCCCATGGACTGTAGCCCACCAGACTCCTCTGTCCATGGGATTCTCCATGCAAGAATACTGGAGTGGGTTGCCATTTCCTCCTCCAGGGGATCTTCCTGGCCCAAGGATCAAATCCACATCTCTTATGTCTCCTGCCTTGGCAGGCAGATTCTTTACCACTAGCGCCACCTGGAAAGCCCACCAAGACATGATTTTCTTAAAATAATAATATTAGAGGCTTCAATATCTCACAAAGTTCAAACATTGCACACTCTATTTTCATTTACAAGCTGATTAATCAAAATAAAGCAGAGACTGCTACAGTGTATCCACCAGTTTACCTGCAGTTGGAATAATGATTAGGCATTGTGACAATAATCTTACTTAAAATGCCAGAAAACAGCCTTTCTTAAAAGAAAATTTTCTTTCTGAAATTCAAATGCCCCTTGAAAATAATTATTTGTAATAATAATAACGGAATAAAATTTTTGCAGTGATGAATAGATTTATGCACACATCATGGTAACGATTTCACAGATGTATACTTACCTCCCTAAGTTTCAAGTTGTATACATTAAATATGTACAGCTTTTTGTATGTCATCCATACTTCAGAGTAACTTAAAAATGAAAGTAATTCTTTCCTTAGGGGTCTCAACAAGTATCATCAAAGATCTGCTGAGGGTGAGACTGGAAAAATCACTTTTGCAGAGATCATCCCCAAAAGAGCTGATTGGCTACGAGCTGCTAGAAACCTACTGCAGATGTTCCCAGGGCTCCCCCTGTCTCACCTACCAGATGGCTGACCATTTTCAAAGACTCAGCCACCTACATTAGGAATTCACTGTGATACCTCATTTTCCTCTAGTCCCCCTGGTCTAATGGGAAGAATGTCTACGGTGTCTCTTCCACCATGGTGGTGCCTGGAAACATCTCTGGGAGATACTGTGATGACTCCTCAACCCCCTAGCTTCACTGCTGTCTTCACTGCCTCCACCTTGACACAGGTCAAACACACTTAGCAATGAGCACATCTCATGAGTCATTCAGGTTCCTCTTAGCCCCACTGCCCTGAGTACGTGTTTTGCTAGTCATGTTTCCCTGTTGTGTCAACATCCGCATTAAAGGGATGTGAGCTCCCCACCCAGGTGACCAGGTGCACCTGTAAGATGACTCTAGCTGCTGCCACAAATCCTCCTTCTGGCCCTGAATGTGATCTAGTGACATTCAAATGAACCAGTGAAATATCCTCGTGCCTTTTCCTCGTGTAAGTGCACCCTGACCCCAGTGTTGTCACTTGGCACTTGTCCGTGTGACTCTTTTGGCTCTCCATGCTTTCTTGAGCCAGCTCCCCTTGCAGCCTCCCTGATACGGTTACCTCATGCCTTTGGTGACTCTGTTTCCCTAAGACCAGAGAGTATAACAAATTATGTGTGCCCGCCCCTCTCTTACGTCCTCTCTTGTGGCCAAACCTGACCGGCCATCCCAAAAGAATAAAAAGCAGTTACCACGATGAAACTGATTCATCATACTTTTATATAAAAGTACAATTCAGCGGTTGTACTTCTTTGTAACATTTGACCTCACCTCCTTGCCTCTTATGACACATCATAGAGATGTGAAGAGTCCAACTGTCCACAGGTCTGAAGCCTATACTGTCCAGGGCCAAGCAAGCCTTTACACTCTCCTGAGGACCTCATGATCCAGGAACCACTGCTCCACTGTGGTTCCACCCACTGTGACTAGAGTCTTCCCCCAAAGACACTCTAAAGCCGGTGATCTGGTTTTCCCATGATCATTCTGGGAATGAGACTGAGGTCTTTCCTGCTGGATATCCCCTCCCAGACCAGACAGGGCTTACCTGAGCAGACCGCTCCAATATCCTGGTCATGAGACCAGATATGAGTATAGTTTTTAAAATCAGGTTGAACACAGTTATTGATACTCAAAATTGATTTAGGCTTTGTCCTGTTGCAGGAAAGATAGAAGTACCAAATAGTGCCAAGTCTTGGTCTAAAATAAGATCCTCTGGGAGCATCAGTGGCAACTCCACATTCCAAGTGTCTGCACAACGTATTTGCATCCTCCAGAAACCCATACTGAACATACACTGTGCCCCATTCTCCTTGGTGCTTCACTTCCACTCTCCCCTCACACCTGTGGGCTCCATCCTTTAACCTCAGCTCGAGTTGCTAGAGAGACACAGACAGAAGACACAGGAGAGATTTTAGGAGACCATGTAGTGGAGTGCTGATAAGTATTTAAAAATGAGTTGTCCGAGAGGAAAAACTTCCTGTGAATAGCATTTCTTGACTTCTGTGGTACAAATATTCCTACAGTGGCCAACTCTAAACTCTCAGGGTGCCATCACTGAACATGGAGCAGGAAGGGAGGTATCAGGTATTTCTCAGGAGCCTGTAGAACCAGCTCCAAGGACACCACCGAGGACAGGCCTTCAGAGACTCTGGATGCTGCCCTCCCTGTAGATGTGCCCAGGGCTACTAAGGCCCAGCCTCCCCATCTCAGTTACAGCTCGTGGCCCTGGATCCAGGGAAGAACCCTCCCTCTCCTTCCCTGTCCATATGGAGCATCTCATCCAGCTCAGAAACAGAGATCTGGGTAACAGGCTCTACAGTGTCCCAGTTATTCCTGCCACCTGTGTTCACGTCCTTGTGTAATCTCCACACTCGAATGTACCTAGTAACATGCGTCTAACAAATGAAATTTGACAAAAGCAATGTTACTTAAGGGACTTGCCTGGTGGCTCAATGTCTTAAAAAAATCTGTGTACCAATCAATGTAGGAGATAGGGTTTCGATCCCTGATCTGGGACAATCCCCTGGAGAAGGAATTGGCAACTCACTCCAGTATTCTTCCCTGGAGAACTCCATGGACAGAAGAGCCTGATGGGCTGCACTCCATGGGATCCCAAAGGGTTGGACACGACTTAGTGAGTGAACAACACAAACACTGTCACTTGAGAGATTAGGATTCAAGATGACTCTGGTTTCCCCCTTGCTACCTGTCTTGCTGTCTTGCTCTGTTGAAGCCAGTTGCCATGGTATGACCTAATTATGGAGAGAGCTGCATGACAAGCACCTGAGGCAGGCCTCTAACCAACAGCCAGCAAGGGACTGAGGCTCTCAGTTAAACAGTCCAGCAAGGTCTGAACGTTGCTGACATCCGGGTGAGTTGGTTTGAGTGGTTGCAACTTCAGATGATTGCACCTTGTGAGACATCATGTGTCAGAGACCCAGTAAGTCATGTCAATTCCTGCCCTCAGAAATTATGTGATGCTAGATGTTTTCCTTTCAGCTGCCAAGTTTTGCAGTAATCTGAAGCATGTAACTAATGTAGGAGGGCAGGATGCTAAATGAAATAAGGAAAACAACGGATAACATTCTTTGATCTCATTTATATGTGGAATCTAAAAAAATACTAAATTCATAGAAACAGAGGGTAAATTGGTAGTTGCCTAGGCAGGAATGGGGGTGGGAGGAATGAATGATGATCATCAAGTGGTACAAACTTCTACTTATAACATTAATAAGCTTTGGGGATGGAATGTACGTGTGACTAGTTGTTAATATTGGACTGTATTCTTGATCATTACTAATAAAGTCAACCTTAAAAGTATTCATAACACACACACAGAAAAAATAATTATATGATGTGATAGATGTGTTAGTAAACTTAATTGTAGTAATCATTCCATAATATATATATTCTTTTTAATATTTCAATTTTACTAGAGTATAACTGATTTACAATGTTGTGTTAGTTTCAGGTATACAGCAAAGTGATTTGTTTATATATATGTATATTCATTCTTTTTTAGATTCTTTTCTTGTATAGATTATCACAGAATACTGATTAGAGTTCCCTGTGCTATACAGCAGGTTCATGCTGGTTATCTATCTTACATATAGCAGGGTGTATGTGTGTTAATCCCAGACTCCTGATTTATGTCTCTCCCTACTCCCAGTGTTTCCCTTTTGGTAACCGTAAGTTTGTTTTTGGTATCTATAAGTCTGTTTCTATTTTGTAAATAAGTTCATTTGTATTTTTTAAAATTAATTTTAGTCGGAGTATAGTTGCTTTTCAATGTTGTGTTTCTACTGTACAGCAAAGGAATCAGCCATATGTATACATATATCCCTTTTTCTTTGGATTTCCTTCATATTTAGATCACCACAGAGGACTGAGTAGAGTTCCCTGAGTAGGTTCTCATTAGTTATCAGTTTTATACCGAGTATCAATAGTGTATATATGTCGATTCCAATCTCCCAATTCATCCCAGCCCCTTCTCCCCCCCCCCTCAGTGTTCACGCTCTGTCTGTGTCTCTGTTTCTGTTTTACAAATAAGATCATCTATTCCATTTTCTAGATTCCATGTATATGTTTTAATACGTGATATTCATTTTCTTTTTTGACTTACTTCACCTGTATGACAGTCTCTGGATCCATCTACATCTCTACAAATGACCCAATTTCACTCCTATTTGTGGCTGAGTAATGTACCACTGTATATATGTGATATTCGTCTTCCTGTCTGATTTACTTCACTTAGTAAGATAATCTCCTACACCCATGTTGCAGCAAATGGCATTATTTCATTCTTTTTATAGTGAGTAGTATTCCATTGTATAATATCACATCTTCTTTATCCATTTCTCTGTTTATTGACATTTAGCTTGCTTCCATGTCTTGCCTCTGTAAATAGTGCTGCAGTAAACACCAAGATGCATGTATACTTTCAGATTATGGTTTTCTCTGGATACATGACCAGGAGTGGAACTGCCAGACCAGTTGGTAGTCCTATTCTTAGTTTGTAAATGCATCTCCATACTGTTCTTCATAGTGGTTGCACCGATTTACATTGCCACCAACAGGGTAGGAGAGTTCCCTTTCCCTCCACACTCTTTCCAGCATTTATTGTTTGTAGATTTTTGATGATGGCAGTTTGACCAGTGTGAGGTGATAACTCGTTGTAGTTTTGATTTGCATTTCTCCAGTAATCAGTGATGTTGAGCATATTTTCACCTGCTTTTTGGCCACCTGTATATCTTCCTTGAAGAATCCATATATGTATTTCAAACCATCACACCGTACGCCTTACACTTGTACCTTATTATATGGTGATTATATTCCAATAAAGCTGGGATATAGACTAAAACTTTAGTGAATGTAAGGGAAAATTGACAGAGGAATAATGGTAATGGGAGCTTGGAATATATTTCTCAGCCTTTAATACTTGAAATAAGCAAGTTAGATAAATCATATACAATTGGCATATACTAAACATTCATGCATATGAGTTTATATATAAGGGTTTACTGTCATTACTATAAATTCTAAACGAATAACTTCATTTCTAGAATGCATAGTCTCAGTTTATTTTTTAATGTTTAATAAGCAATTATAAATTTATTTTTTTAAGCATTAGGATATTTATTTTTAATACTTTATTCTACATTACAATACTATATTTGTTTTGCCATACATTGACATGAATCAGCCACAAGTGTCCACGATCTCCCAATGCCGAAGCCCCCTCCCACCTCCCACCCCATATCATCTCCCTGAATCATCCTGTGCACCAGCCCCATGCATCCTGTATCCTGTATTGAACATAGATTGGCGCTTCGTTTCTTACAAGATAGTATACATGTTTCAGTGTCATTCTCCCAAATCATCCCACCCTCTCCCTCACCCTCAGAGTCCAAAAGTCTGTTCTATACCTCTGTGTCTTTTTTGTTGTTTCATATAGAGGGTCATCATTACCATCTTTCTAAATTCCATATATATGTGTCAGTATACTGTATTGGTGTTTTTCTTTCTGGCTTACTTCACTCTGTATAATCGGCTCCAGTTTCCTCCATCTCATTAGAACTGAGTCAAATTTATTCTTTTTAAGGGCTGAGTAGTACTCCATTGTGTATATGTACCACAGCTTTCTTATCCATTCATCTGCTGATGGACATCTAGGTTGCTTCTATGTCCTGACTATTATAAACAGTGCTGCAATGGACATTGGGGTATATGTGTCTCTTTCAATTCTGGTTTCCTCGGTGTGTATGCCCAGCAGTGGGATTGCTGGATCATAAGGCAGTTCTATTTGCAATTTTTAAGGAATCTCCACACTGTTCTCCATAGTGGCTGTACTAGTTTGCATTCCCACCAGCAGTGTAAGAGGGTTTCCTTTTCTCCACATCCTCTCCAGCATTTATTGCTTGTAGACTTTGACACTTCACAGCACTCCAGAGAGAGGAAATCCAGCTCCACCCACCAGAACTTCAACACAAGCCTCCCTAATCAAGAAACTTTGACAAGCCATTGATATAATCCCAAACACAGAGAGGAAGCTCTATAATAAAGAGAATTCCACAAATTCCCAGAACATAGAAAAGCCACCACAAACGCAGCAATATAACCGAGATGAAGAGACAGAGGAATACCCAGCAGGTAAAGGAACAGGAGACATGCCCACCAAACCAAACAAAAGAGGAAGAGATAGGGAATCTACCTGAGAAAGAATTCCGAATACTGATAGTGAAAATTATCCAAAATCTTGAAATCAAAATGGAATCACAGATAAATAGCCTGGGGTCAAGGTTTGAGAAGATTCAAGAAAGGTTTAACAAGGACCTAGAAGAAATAAAAAAGAGTCAACATATAATGAATAATGCAATAAATGAGATCAGAAACACTCTGGAGGCTACAAATAGTAGAATATCAGAGGCAGAAGATAGGATTAGCGAAATAGAAGATAAAATGGTAAAAATAAATGAATCAGTGAGGGAAAAAGAAAGACGAATTAAAAGAAATGAGGACAACCTCAGAGACCTCCAAGACAATATGAAACGATCCAACATTCGAATTATAGGAGTCCCAGAAGAAGAAGACAAAAAAGAAAGACCATGAGAAAATACTTGAGGAGATAATAGTTGAAAACTTCCCTAAAATGGGGAAGGAAATAATCACCCAAGTCCAAGAAACCCAGAGAGTGCCAAACAGGATAAACCCAAGGCGGAACACCCCAAGACATATACTAATCAAACTAACAAACACAAAGAACAAATATTAAAAGCAGCAAGGGAAAAACAACAAATAACACACAAGGGCATCCCCATAAGAATAATTGCAGATCTTTCAATAGAAACTCTTCAGGCCAGGGAGGGAATGGCAAGACATACTTAAATTGATGAAAGATAATAACCTTCAGCCATAGTCTCAGTTTAAATTTTGCCTCTTTAGGGACACCTTCTCTGCTTCTCCCAGCTAGATTAAGTAACCCTGCTGATGTCCCAACTGATGGCAGTTATCAGTTTATTATAAATTCTTGTTTTGGTGCCCAACTGCACTAGACTATAAGTTTTATGAGCCAGGGACCTTCATTCATCACCACGGGGCCTCAGCATCTAGGGAACTGCAAAGGGTATGGATTTCATACCACATGAGTGAATCTTCTTGCCAATGCAGGAAATGTAAGAGATGCAGGTTCTATCCCTGGGCTGGGAAGATACCCTGAAGTGGGAAGTGGCACCCAACTCCAGTATTCTTGCCTGGGAAATCCCATGAACAAAGGAGCCGGGCAGGCTACAGTCCATGGGGTCACAGAGTCAGACACAACTGAGCATCTGAGCACACAAGCCCATTTTTTTTTTTTTTTCCATTTTTAAATCAATAAACATCTGTGGATGAAAGTCTAAATAAATTCCAAAAAGAACATGTGAAAATGATGTGATTGAGTGCATTTCTCTGTGGCATTAAAATCAGTGAGAAAAGAATAAGAAACCATTCAGGTATGATACTGAAAAAATAAAATTAGGTAGAACTTGACATCATATATAAAATAACTTACACAGTTATTTAGTATTTAAATATATTTAAATATATTCACAAAATTATACGAGTAAGGATAAAATAATTTTCTTAAACTTGCTGTGGAAAAGAACTCTCACAACAAGGCTCTGAAAGTAGAAACAAATACAGGAAATTTTTGTTGTTATTCAGTTGCTCAGTCATGTCCGACTCTTGTGACCCCATAGACTGCAGTACACCAGGTTTCCCTGACTTCATCATCTCCTGGAGCTTGCTCAGACTCATATCTATTGAGTCAGTGATGCCAACCAACAGGAAATTTCAATAGGCAATTAATACTATTAGAAACTTCCATGAGGGACTTACCTGGTATCCAGTGCTTAGGACTCTGCACTTCCACCGCAGGGGGTGCAGGCTTAATCCCTGGTTCCGACAGTAAGATTCCACGTGCCAAGCAGTACAAGCAAAAAGGAAAAGAAAAAGAAAATCCCATGAAACTGAAAACAAGGAAAGATAAATGAAACAATAGACTGAAAGAAACATCTTCAGCCTATAAATGGAATAATTCAATGAGGACAAGGACATGCACCCAAACTATTTGGGTTCAAGTCTTGCCTCTACTTCTTATAACTGACTCACCTTGGGCAAGTGACTTTGCTTTGCCTCAGTGATCTATTTCAGGGGATAAAAGTATACTCTTCCTTGTAGGACTGTTGTGCACTCAAATGAGTTCATATAAGTGAATGCAGTATAGGTGGTAGTGTAGTTGTAGCAGATAGTAGTAGTATAAAGAGCTTCCATATGTCATGAAAATATGATAAACATTGCAAGCTGAAAAGAACAAATGTCATGAGAAAATAATTCACAAATAAAGGATTAAATTAGTTAATATACATGAGGTTTTGCTATAAAAACAGGCTAAGATTTTAAAACTTTCTAAAAAAACAAAGTTGGTGAGGTTATGTGGAAGCTAACATTTTCATGGATATGAGAGTTGGACTATAAAGAAAGCTGAGCACCGAAGAATTGATGCTTTTAATCTGTGGTTTTGGAGAAGACACTTGAGAGTCCCTTGGACTGCAAGGAGCTCCAACTGGTCCATCCTAAAGGAAATCAGTCCTGAGCATTCATTGGAAGGACTGATGCTGAAGCTGAAACTCCAATACTTTGACCACCTGATGTGAAGAGCCGACTCACTGGAAAAGACCTTGGTGTTGGAAAAGATTGAAGGCAGGAAGAAAGAGAAGGGGACAACAGAGGACGAGATGGTTGGATGGCATCACCAACTCAATGGACATGAGTCTGAGCAAGCTCTGGGAGCTAGTGAAGGACAGGGAAGCCTGGCATGCTGCAGTCCATGGGATTGCAAAGAATCAGACAGGACTGAGCAACTGAACAATCACAATATTGTGATGGCTTCTGCCATACATCAACATGAATCAGCCATAAGTATACACGTATCCCTTCCCTCTTAAACCTTCCTCTCCCCTCCCTCCCCATCCCACCTCTCTAGGTTGTCACAGTGCACCGGCTTTGGGTTCCCTGTGTCATACAGCAAATTCCCACTGGCTACCTACTTTATATGTGGTAATGTATATGTTTCAGTGCTATTCTCTCAAATCATCCCACCTTCTCTCTCCACCACTCTGACCATAAATCTATTCTCTGTGTCTGCATCTCCACTGCTGGCCTGTAGATAAGTTCATCAATATCATCTTTCTAGATTCCATATATATATTCATTAATATATAATAGTTGTCTTTTTCTTTCTGACTTACTTCACTTTGCATAGAAAACTCTATGTTCTTCTACCTCATTGGAATTGACTTAAGTGCATACTTTTTATAGCTGTGGAATATTCCATTGTGTATATGTATCACAACTTCTTTATCCATTTATCTGTTGATGGACATCTAGATTGCTTCCGTGTCCTAGCTATTGTAAATAGTGTTGCAGTGAACATTGGGGTACATGTGTCTTTTTCAGTTATGGTTTTCTCAGAGTATTTTCCCAGTAGTGGGATTGTTGGGTCACATGGTAGTTTTATTCCTGGTATCTTATGGCATCTCCACACTGTTCTCCATAGTGGCTGTATCCATTTGCATCCCCACCAACAGTCCAAGAGGGCTTCCTTTTCTCCACACCCTCTCCAGCATTTATTATTCGTGGACTTTTGATGACTGCAATTCTGACCAATGTGAGATGTTACCTTATTGTAGACCAGTGAAACAAGATAGAAAGCCTGGAGATAAATCCACGAAGATCATGGCATCCAGTCCCATCACCTCATGGGAAATAGATGGGCAAACAGTGGAAACAGTGTTAGTTTATTTTGGGGGCTCCAAAATCACTGTAGATGGTGACTGCAGCCATGAAATTAAAAGACGCTTACTCCTTGGAAAAAGTTATGACCAACCTAGATAGCATATTCAAAAGCAGAGACATTACTTTGCCGACTAAGGTCCATCTAGTCAAGGCTATGGTTTTCCTGTGGTCATGTATGGATTTGAGAGTTGGACTGTGAAGAAGGCTGAGCACCGAAGAATTGATGCTTTTGAGCTGTGGTGTTGGAGAAGACTCTTGAGAGTCCCTTGGACTGCAAGGAGATCCAGCCAGTCCACTCTGAAGATCAGTCCTGGGATTTCTTTGGAAGGAATGATGCTAAAGCTGAAACTCCAGTACTTTGGCCACCTCATGCGAAGAGTTGACTCACTGGAAAAGACTCTGATGCTGGGAGGGATTGGGGGCAAGAAGAGAAGGGGACGACAGAGGATGAGATGGCTGGATGTCATCACGGACTGAATGGATGTGATTATGAGTGAACTCCAGGAGATGGTGATGGACAGGGGAGGCCTGGCGTGCTGCGATTCATGGGGTCGCAAAGAGTCAGATACGACTGAGTGACTGAACTGAACTGAACTGATGTGCACCTTATCTTTGAAAAAGGAGGCAAAATATACAATGGAGAAAGACAGTCCCTTCAATAAGTGGTGCTGGGAAATCTGAAATTAGAATACTTCTTAACACCGTACACAAAATAAACACAAAATGGATTAAAGACCTAAATGTAAGGCCAGAAACTATAAAACTCTTAGAGGAAAACGTAGGCAGAGCACCCTTGACATAAACCACAGAAAGATCCTCTATGACACACCTCCTAGAGTAATGGAAATAAAGATAAGCAAATGGGGCATAATTAAACTTAAAAGCTTTTGCACAACGAAGGAAACTATTAATATAAGCAAGATGAAAAGACAACCCTCAGAATGGGAGAAAATAATAGCAAATGAAACAACGACAAAGAACTAATCTCCAAAATGTACAAGCAGCTCATGAAGTACAATACCAGAAAAAAAAAAAAAAAAACAGAATCAAAAAGTGGGCAGAAGACTTAAAGAGACATTTCTCCAAAGAAGACATACAGATGGCTAATAAACACATGAAAAAGATGCTCAACATCGCTCATTACTGAGAAATGCAAATCAAAACTCCACTTTTAGTATATGATTAAGAGAAACAATTATGGATGGTCCTTACTGAAATGTAAAGAAGTACAGAGCAACTTTTTCATAATGGCAAAAACACTGAAAACAACTAAATTTCCAATAGAGATGGTTAGGTGAGCATATTGCATTTCAGTCATATAATGAATTAACTGGAGGCAATTAAAAATTTCAATAGTATTTTCATGATATCCTGTATTTTTAAATTCTGCAATAAAACATTTTAGTGTGTAAAAGAATAGGTAATGATATAGAAAAATGTCCAAAATATATTACTGATTGTTGAAACATGTTACAAAATAATATATATTATAAATTATTTAATACTGAGGGTTTAAGCTTTTGTGTCTAATGGCATAAACTGCATCTGCAGGATAATTTTATGCCTACATCCAGCATGAATTTCAATAGACTTCTATAACGTGTGCCCAGCTCAGAAATCACCAAAGCTCAGAAAAGCCAAGACTATCATATAAAGGGAGCAAGTCCAATGTTGTATGAAGTAGGAGACTAAAATTTTAGTAGGATAACTCTAAATGGTATTGTTTCAAAGAAAATGAAGAGTGCTTGCTTTGGTGAAACACTCTTGCTTCTTAAAAAGCTACTGAGGAAATGGTCTACAGTTTGCCTAGTAAGGGCAGGGAGCTTGTATCAGAACATCCATTATCTTCCTCCTCATGGAACCAAAACCCACCTCTGCCCACCAAAGGCCCTCAGAAGGAGACTGTTGAGCATCTGCTCAGCACTCAGGAGCAGATACAAGAAGAGAGGGGGCTTCCTGAGGAGAGCTGTGGACTGGAGGTTGAGGTCTAGGGGACAATAGTGAGCTCTGAGATGAGACAGGGTGGCACTGAGTCCCAGAAGACCAGCACCCACATCTGAGAGCCACCTCCTCCAGGCTGGAGACCAGATTCTCCGCAGCCCCATCCCTGAGCCCCGCCATTCTCTCACTCAAGGAAAGCAGCTCCAGGGAGGGACAGGAGAGGGGCACGAGAGAGAAAGAGCTCCCTACAGAGTCACAGCAGATCCTGGGAGGGGGGAAAGGACCATCCCAGGCCCCCAGCACATCAGGAAACATTACAGGCACCAGGGCAGGGACTTGGGAATTTATACACCTGGGGCTGCACATTAACTGATCTCTACAGACAAGAGGTCCCCTCTCCTGGCTGTGGGCTTCTCTGCTCCATAATGGACACCTGATAGAACAGGTGAGGCCAGCAGGCAGAGTCTCTCACAGAGCCCAGTGCTGGGCAGACACTCCAACAAGCAAAGGAGAGCCCAGAGGATGGGGGAGAGGAGCCAGGGAGAGGCAGGCAGGTGCAAAATATCTCTGATCTGGCTACATGCAGCAGCATGACCCCCAGCCCTATGGGACCCTGTGTGCTTCACAGACCAGCGGACTCAGTCCTTGCTCAGCAGCCGTTTTTCTCACACAGACAGGCTCCACCCCCCTTACACACACATACACACGTGCACACACACTCACCCTCACACACTCTTCAGTCACCCTCATACACATTCTCTCTCTCTCTCACACACACAAGCACGCACACAAGCACAGAGCCTACAGGAGCACAGACACAGGAAACACGGGGACCCAGGGGCAGTGCTTACACACCAGGCACGTGGAGCATGTGGGAACAGCCCAGAGTACCCGCTGGGGTCAGTCGCTGGACCTTCCACACACTGGGAGCCACTGGGACTCCTAGAAGCTCCCTGACAACAAGAGAGACAGCAGAGGGGACTCAGGCTGACCCAGCTCGGTCCAGACCAAACCTCACTGCTCTGTAAAATCTGCCGCTACGACCAGTGGACCCCGCACAGGAGACAGACCAGTGTTCACAGTCAGCAGGGCTCCTTTTTAGTCAAAACACTGAGGCTCGGCTCCAGAGCTCCAGACACCTTTCCCTTCACCAAGCGGTCCACTCCCTGCTGTGGACCCAGGACAGAGGGCAGCTCTTACCTTGACCACCCACCATGGTGCCGAGGAGGAGGACACAGAGTCCCCGCAGGGAGAGGCATCAGCCCAGAGCCATCCTGACCCCACGTCCTCAAGGTCACAGTCCCAGCTGCAGGATCAGCCTGTGAGGCTTCAGGGTGCTGACCGGGGTCTATAGACAACCCCTTACACCCTCCCTCCTGAGAGCCAATAGCGACACCTCTCACCATTTCAGGCACCATCGGAGGCTGCATCTGCCCCTTTCTGCAGCTCAGACACCAATGAGCTTCTGAATCTTTCACATCTCCTTATATGAGCAACACGGTGCTTTGACCTCCTGCTTCCGTGGTCCCTGAGAACCAGGTGCCATGACCAGGGTGGCATAGAAAAGTCACATCAAAAAGCATGAGTGATTCTCACTCCCTGATCCTGGCCAATCCCCACACACTATGAGATCTGGTAGGGTCAGGGTGTGGGATTGGTTGGCCTGTGTAGATTATCTCTGGTGGAATCAGGCACTGATATTCCCTGGGACTGAGCTCTGGGTGGAAGCAGAGAACTCCAAGAAGGCTTGAAACTCAAGAATAATTATCAGGCCAGCAGAAAAAAAGCATCGGAATTCACAGGTGAGTGTGGAGAGGGAGAGATGGGAACCAGCAAGTCGGGGGATGAACTTGTTGGTCTTTCCCTCCTCAGAATGATCTGGAGACTGGGTCCTGGATCACGTACACGTGTGCTCAGTCATGTCCAGCTCATTCGAGACTCCATGGACTTTGGCCCTCCAGGCTCCTCAGTCCATGGGATTCTCCAGGCAAGAATATTGGGGTGGGTCCCATTTCCCCTTTCAGGCAATCTTCTCGACCCAGGGATGGTAACTTCGTCTCATGTGTCTCTTGGATTGTCAGGCAGACTCTTTACAATTAATCACCAGGGAAGACTATACTCTACACAGGTACAGTAAAGGACACAAAAGCACAACCACTTGTAGAGAATGCACGCGTCTGACAATGTACAACAGACAGGTGAACTACCTTACGTGTTTGGACATGGGAATGCATGTCCACATCTTTCAAAGTTCTCAATTTGAAGGTTCATATGTAAGGGATTTACTGTATTAATAGTTAGCTTCATTAATGGTAATAATTTATCAATCATTATCAGAGAGAAAAAGGAAGAAATGAATAAGGATATGAAGGAAGATGGAGAGGAAAATTCCATATCTTCATTTTTATGTAATTAATCTAATGGTAAAGAACTCACCAACCAATGCAGGAGACTCAAGAGACATGGGTTCAGTCCCTGGGTCAGGAAGAGTCCCTGGGTCAGAAGATTCCCTGGAGGAGGGCATGGAAATCCACTCCAGTATTCTTGCCTGGAGAATCCCATGGACAGAAGCCTGGTGGGCAATGGTCCACAGGGTCACATAGAATCGGACACAACTGAAGTGACTAAGCATGCATGCCCTCTTACCATAAAAATTGTTTAACATAACTTTTGCCACATTCCAGACTATTTACTTGTAACTGATACTTAGAACAGGAATTACTATATTTGCAGAATAGGAATTCACTATTTTTCAGAAATATTACATTTTTTACCATATAGCACCCAGAAGTCTATCTGTTCTCCTATGAATCACTCAACCTTCTTGAAAAGGAAAAGGAAAAAAATAAACCTCTCTCTTTCACTCCACTCCCGGTCCAGGTTACTGTCTCTCCCAGGAGTGGCGGGGTTGGAGTTTTCCAGGCAGAGGAAACGTCTGTGCTGATGGTTCCTTTCAACTGTACCCCTGACATTTTCCAGGGCTCACTGCTGGCCCTCCACTCAAGTAGACAGTCTATATAGTCTCTACATAGTTCTCTACATAGTCCTTGGTGGGTGCTAGCCTTCTGAGTCCTGAATATTTAAAAATTAATTTTACAACAGAAGTCCAAGGTCAAATCATAGTCCACTCACTATATCAATGCACCTGTCCAACACATGCAGGCTTCAGCTTCTTACATGGATATTGATCAGTAGCTAAGTCATGTCTAACTCTTTGCAACCCCATGAACTGCAGCACACCAGGTTTCCCTGTCCTTCACTATCTCCCAGAGTTTGCTCAAATTCATGTCCATTGAATCAGTGATGCTATCCAACTATCTCATCCTCTACCACTCTCTTCTCCTTCTGCCCTCAGTCCTTCCCAGCATTAGGGTCTTTTCAATGTGTCAACTCTTCACTTCAGGTACCAAAGTATTGGAGCTTCAGCTTCAGCATCAGTCCTTCCAGTGAATATTCAGGATTTATCTCCTTTTGGATTGACTGATTTCATCATCTTGCTGTCCAAGGGACTCTTAAGAGTCTTCTCCAGCACAATTCAAAAGCATCAATTCTTCAAAGCTCAGCCTTCTTTATGGTCCAACTCTCACATCTATACATGACTATTGGAAAAACTATAGCTTTGACTATACAGACCTTTGTCAGCAAAATGATGTCTCTGCTTTTTAGCACACTGTCTAGGGTTTGTTATTTGTCAACTGAGTGACTTCACCTTCACCTTCACCTTGCTCAGCTAATATCAATCGTTATCAGGTTCCACTTTGTAAGTGTGCAGTTTACAGGAACACCACAAGGTGGCAGAGCTGGGAATGACAAATTCCTGGAACATAAAGGTCAAGTAAAATCTAGGTGAAGGTGAAGTCGCTCAGTCGTGTCCGACTCTTTGCGACCTCATGGACTGTAGCCTACGAGGCTCCTCCCTCTATGGGATTCTCCAGGCAAGAGTACTGGAGTGGGTTGCCATTTCCTTCTCCAGGGGATCTTACCAATCCAGGAATCGAATCTGGGTCTCCCACATTCCAGGCAGACGCTTTAACCTCTAAGTGCATGGTATTTTTTAAATGATCACAATATTATTTTCATATTTAAACATCTTAGAATGGTCTGTTGATGAAGACATTGGAATTTCATTATTTGAATTATAAAGAAATAAATTACAATAGAAATATAGATACTAAAGAAATTGATTAGGTAGATTTAAGGATGGATTGATGGTGATAGATGAATATATTGATACATAGATATAGACACACAATATGTATATATAAGGGGCTTTTTAGACATGCTAAATCCCTTTCTTTTACTACATTTCAGCTAGTCACCAAATGAGGTTTCAGGGAGAGAAAGAGATTGTTACAGAAATAGAAAAGTAGGAGTCATCATTCAACTCTAGCCCTCCAAAATATGATTTTGGAGTCCCAAGAAGAAAATACATAATTTAGAAAGATGAAACACTTCTAAACTTTACATTTTCCCCCTTTGTATATTGAGGGTTTGATTTGGTAGGATTCTGAACATAGCTGAAATATAAAGCATAGTTAAAGAAGATACAAAATACAAGTTAAAGGGACTGCCCCAGACAGAAAAGCAAAAGCATTAGTCACTCAGTCACTTTGCAACTCCATGGACTGTAGCCCACCAGGCTCCTCTGTCCATGGGATTCTCCAGGCAAGAATAGTGGAGTGGGCTGCCATTTCCTCCTCCAGGGGGTCTTCCAGATCCAGGGATCAAACCCACGTTTCCCCAGTATTACAGGTGGATTCTTTACCACTGAGCCACCCTGGAAGCCCGTGCCACCACTGTACCGCTCATGAAACTATCTTGCCATCTGTGCACTGTCATGAATTAAGTTGTGCACTTGCTCATTTTGCTTTATAAGCTGGAATATACTTGGTAAAAGTTCTGTGTCTAATTCAACCCCATATCCCCAGTGCCTGGATAATTTAAAATGCGAAACAATGTATGTTGAATAAATGAATGAATGGTACTGAGAAGTGTTTTACATAAATCAACCCTATCAAAAGAATTGTTTTGAAAACATAATTCAACTTGTTGCGAGGGCTTTAATAGCACAATGCAATTTGCATCATTTGTTGTAGTGACATTTCAATACTATTAAATGGTATAAGTGATGTACAGTTCACTACAATTTTGACATTTCTGCAATGAATGCAGTAAAGTCCAATAGCCAGAAACAAAGATAACTCCATTCTCAGAGCAGAGCTGAGACAGCCAGTTCTAAAACCATATTGATGCAGCACATATCTGTGTATCCAAATATACAGCTGACAAACCAGAGCTCACTGACAGGTGAAGACCGTGAAGTCTCATGTTCTGGTCTTAATCAGATATGGCCAACTGGGCAGGATGTTGATATGTTTACCATTTGTCACATTTTCAATCCAAACCACACATGACTGTAACAGGAAGAAAATTTTGTTATAAAAAACATTTCGTTCAACAGTTTCTGTATTGAGAAGTGCAGAAGTAAAGAGCAGAGAGAATTCTGTTCTTTGACTTAGGGCAACTTTAACTGGCCTGATGGACTGTAAGGCAGTACAATATGTTACAACAACATTGTAATGTAGCAGTATTATTCCCAGTTTGCACATTAGAAAATGGAAGTTTAAGATGCTGAGTTAGCCTGTTTCCTGAGGAAGTTAATAATTAAGCATCTTTGCGTGAGCAACATTCCCTCAGGACCAATCAGTGACTAAATTACAAAATAGTTTTGACTTAAAAATTATTTATATAACTTTAAAAGGAAATAATTAATTGAGATATTATACCAAACTATTGGAGACCCACCTCACCGTCTGTGTTCCTTGCATGGATGGTACCAGGATTAGTAAAAGCTCCTTTACCAAAGACCACTTCATCACACGGGCATGAAGGAAAAAGCAAGGTCATGAGCTGGCTGAGGTCCAGCCATTCATCCTTGTTCAGCCCTCTGCAGTCTATGATCAGCAAGATCTAACAAAGACCTTGGCCCTGAATTGACCTCATTCATTTCTCCACAGATCCAGCATCAGATGCCCAGAGACCAGACCAGATCAAACGTACTAAATCAAAGACAAGCAGACTTTAAATGGAGAGCACACAGACCAAGGATACTTGCCCACCGCCACTGGAGAGTAAGAAACCCCTTTGTCCCAAGCACCATCTTGGAAGGATAAACGGTGAAGATGTCTGCTGAAAAATTGATTTCAGCAGGGAGTGTGAACCTAGAATCAGCGAGATAATTATTACCAAAGGAGTCAGAGACACACCAGCCAAAGGAATCACATAGAAAATGCCTTCAAATCCTACTCGGGGAGGGGTCAGGTCACGTTCAATTTCTGCACAAAGCTGTACCTCAGAAGCTTCTCCAAGGCAAGAAAAAGCTAACAGCACTGCTACCAAGAGCTGTACCGAAGGATGTGGCAGAGACAGCAACGCTCATCAGACAGTGATTTTTCTAGTCCTCGGGGATCCATTCCGGCCAGTGAAACATGGGTGCTGTCACCCGTGTCACTTGCAAGTGGAGGCATGAAAAGTCTGAGTGTGACTCTCTAGTGTCTCTCTTTCCTGCCCCAGAAATTTTTAGCTCATTTTGTTATGTGCCACTTAATCTCCCAAACCAGATTTCGAGGAGACTGGCTCTGTATTGACACTCTCTATAATTTAATAGATGCTCAACTAGAAGGCAATGGCACCCATTCCAGTACTCTTGCCTGGAAAATCCCGTGGACGGAGGAGCCTGGTGGGCTGCAGTCCATGGGGTCTCCAAGAGTTGGACACAACTGAGTGACTTCACATTCACTTTTCACTTTCATGCATTGGAGAAGGAAATGGCAACCCACTCCAGTGTTCTTGCCGGGAGAATCCCAGGACGGCAGAGCCTGGTGGGCTGCCATCTATAGGGTCGCACAGAGTTGGACACGACTGAAGTGACTTAGCAGCAGCAGCAGCAACTAATGTCAGGGGGCTTCCCTCATAGCTCAGTTGGTAAATCATCTGCCTGCAATGCAGGAGACCTGGGTTCAGTTCCTGGGTCAGGAAGATCCCCTGGAGAAGGAAATGGCAACCCACTCCAGTATTCTTGCCTGGAGAATCCCATAGACAGAGGAGCCTGACAGGCTACAGTCTACAGGATTGCAAGAGTTGGACACAACTTAGCGACTAAACCACTACCACCACAAATAATGTCTATTGAATGACTGAATGGCACTGTGCTAGACATTTAAAAGGAATTACCTCAAATAAGAAGGAATATTTTTAGGGCATTACTTGAGGTTATTGCTATTTTCACTTTAAAAATATAAGATTTCAGGGGCTTCCTGGTGACTCAATGGTAAAGAATCCACTTGCCAATGCAGGAGACACAGGCTCTATTCCTGATTCAAAGATCCCACATGCACCTAAGCACATGCACCACAACTACTGAGCCTGTGCTCTAGAGCCTGTGAGCAGTAACCACTGAGCCCGTGAGCTGCAACTACTGAAGCCCACAAGCCCTACAGCCCAA
This sequence comes from Nanger dama, assembly GCA_917880005.1. Lineage (NCBI taxonomy): Eukaryota > Metazoa > Chordata > Mammalia > Artiodactyla > Bovidae > Nanger > Nanger dama. The sequence goes on along the minus strand of CAKJTW010000046.1, from coordinate 17,024,671 downwards.
GCTCTGCAACAAGACAAGCCACTGCAATAAGAAGTCTGTGAGAGAGTAACCGTGCTCGCTGCAACTAGAGAAAAGCCTGTGCAACAACAAAGACCCAGCACAGTCCAAAATAAAAATAAGTAAATAATTATTTTTTAAAAAAACATAGGATTTCAGCAATTAATAAGGCAAATTTAATGTTCAAAAACAAGCAGCTTGTTGCTAACATAAAAACCAGTTCTGCAAATCTCAAGCTCGAAAGATATACAAGACAAACCACAACATACCAGAAGGTGGAGGCCATGTGGCTTCTTATTAAGTCTTATCAGATCTGATAGAGGAGACAGGATATTTATATGTGATTTATCATTTGGCTGCTTTTCAAGTAAAAACCACACAGGAACATCACAGGAAGAAAAACTGCAATTAAAAAAGTACTGCAGCCTCATCTATATGACATCAGGAAAAAGATAAGCAGGAAGAGTTCTTTTGCTTAAAAACGAAAGCAGCTTCATTAGTCTTTCACTTTACGAGAGGAGAGCCCTCTGGACCTGATCTCAAAGGATGCCGTAGAACCCAGACAGCTCAACTGCTCTGCACAACGAGTCAGAGGAGGAGCAGGAAGGTCAGGCTACAGAAACAGGACATATTAGTCCTGACAAATTGCTAGGATTTTCCCAGGAGACTCAGTAACCCAAGAAGTCTGGACCTCCCTGATCTGTAACTTATTGCTGTTTTCCCAAGGCAGAAAGAAATTAGTCATTAAAGATGAAATTAAATGCTCATACACACACGTCACTACATTAACTCAGGTCATGTAGCAGGATGTAGCCTTAACTGTGAGAAGGGAAGGAAAGAAATCAAAGTATGAGAGAGGGCCAGGAAACAGGGGCTTTGAGGCATCCATCCAAGTAAGACTGCAGAGACAGGCAACCTTATAGGGAAGTTAATAATTAATTAGTTAATTAATTGACTGATTGGCTCTATCATCTGGATTTCACAAATGTTCATGATCAAATACAAGAAGTTTGGGTTCTTTTTAAAAAAAAAATGATAACCTGTTTTGAAGTCTCATATCCCCTTTTTATAATTTATTTATTTGGGGTTGTGCTGGGTCTTTGTTGCTACGTGATCTCACATGCTAGTAAAGTAATGCTCAAAATTCTCCAAGCCAAGCTTCAGCAATACGTGAACCGTGAACTTCCAGATGTTCAAGTTGGTTTTAGAAAAGGCAGAGGAACCAGAGATCAAATTGCCAACCTCCGCTGAATCATGGAAAAAGCAAGAGAGTTCCAGAAAAACATCTACTTCTGCTTTATTGACTATGCCAAAGCCTTTGACTGTGTGGATAACAATAAACTGTGGAAAATTCTGAAAGAGATGGGAATACCAGACCACCTGACCTGCCTCTTGAGAAATCTGTATGCAGGTCAGGAAGCAACAGTTAGAACTGGACATGGAACAAAAGACTGTTCCAAATAAGGAAAGGAGTACATCAAGCCTGTATATTGTCACCCTGCTTATTTAACCTCTATGCAGAGTACATCATGAGAAACACTGGACTGGAAGAAACACAAGCTGGAATCAAGATTTCTGGGAGAAATATCAATAACCTCAGATATGCAGATGACACCACCCTTATGGCAGAAAGTGAAGAGGAGCTAAAAAGCCTCTTGATGAAAGTGAAAGAAGAGAGTGAAAAAGTCGGCTTAAATTTCAACATTCAGAAAACGAAGATCATGGCATCCGGTCCCATCACTCCATGGGGAGACAGATGGGGAAACAGTGGAAACAGTGTCAGACTTTATTTTGGGGCTCCAAAGTCACTGCAGATGGTGATTGCAGCCATAAAATTAAAAGACGCTTACTCCTTGGGAGAAAAGTTATGACCAATCTAGATAGCATATTCAAAAGCAGAGACATTACTTTGCTGACTAAGGTCTGTCTAGTCAAGGCTATGGTTTTTCCTGTGGTCATGAATGGATGTGAGAGTTGGACTGTGAAGAAGGCTGAGTGCCGAAGAATTGATGCTTTTGAACTGTGGTGTTGGAGAAGACTCTTGAGAGTCTCTTGGACTGCAAGGAGATCCAACCAGTCCATTCTGAAGGAGATCAGTCCTGGGATTTATTTGGAAGGAATGATACTGAAGCTGAAACTCCAGTACTTTGGCCACCTCATGTGAAGAGTTGACTCATTGGAAAAGACTCTGATGCTGGGAGGGATTGGGGGCAGGAGGAGAAGGGGACAACCGAGGATGAGTTGGCTGGATGGCATCACTGACTCGATGAACGTGAGTCTGAGTGAACTCCGGGAGATGGTGATGGACAGGGAGGCCTGGCGTGCTGCCATTCATGGGGTTGCAAAGAGTCGGACACGACTGAGCGACTGAACTGAACTGAACTGATCCCTTTCCCTAGTCGCAGTGAGAACTCTTCATTCTGGTACGCAGGCTTCTCAGTACGGTGGCTTCTCTTTGCAGAGCAGAGCCCCTAGGTCACCCGGGCTTCAGCAGTTGTTGCACTCAGGCTCAGTTAGCCACTGCATGTGGAATCTCCCAGACCAGGGATCAAACCTCTGTCACCTGCATTGGCAGGCAAATTCTAATCCTCTGTACCACCAGGCAAGTCCAGTTTGAGTTCCTTTTGGCTATGAATTTGCATGACTTTCCAAATTTTAGGAAATAGGGTGGCTGGTAAGGCTTTTCTATATGGACTTTTCCAAAACTGGTAAACCGTAAAATTTTATATAGTAACAAGAAACCAATTTAGCTTACCAAAGCATTCAGTAAAAATACCAAGAATACGCCACCATGCCATCCACACTCTTAGCAGAAAGGTACTTGTGGGGTTTGGGAGAAACAGTCAGGAGATTTAGTACAAAGAATTATGGGTGCTAAAGATCACTTTCCAGAGACAAAGAGCTACAAGGACAAAGAAAGAATCAAGATATTGAAACCCAGAAGAGAGTGAATTATAGAATCCAGCTAGAAATCCAGAATCATCTTTTATATGAATTTACTAGAATGATTCCTGTAGGAAGAGAAAGGCCATGGAAATCCTCACATCACACAAAATACATGTTTTAAAGAAAGTGGTATTCCCCAAGAAGAAGGAAGGCAGATGCCTGAATGGTATGGTCAATACGGACAGACTGCAGCTAAAACTGAATCTGCCTCCTCCCCCAGAGGACAGTGGACTGAAGCCTGAGTAAACGATCTGTACCAAACCTCATCAATACCAGAAGCTCAAGATTATTTAGAAGATGGTAGAAAAAGTGTCAAGTGAGAAGTAAGAAGAATATAAACTGTAGCTCTCCCTGGTGGCTCAGAGGTTAAAGTGTCTGCCTCCAATGCGGGAGACCCAGGTTTGATCCCTGGGTCGGGAAGATCCCTGGAGAAGGAAATGGTAACCCACTCCAGTATTCTTGCCTGGAGAATCCCATGGACAGAGAAGCCTGGTACGCTACAGTTCATGGGGTCGCAAAGAGTCGGACACGACTGAGTCACTTCACTCACTCACTCACTCACAGAAATGGAGTGCTTTAGTCCCTGGAACTAATAGGTTAATAGTGAAGGACCTCTCTGTCCTTAGAGTGCTTCACTGGAAGAAAGTGAGGACATTTGGAGGAGGCTAGGGTGAGGAATCCAACCTGTAGCTTTCTGGAAGCTGCATGGCTTAGGACCAAATCCGTTTCCTGATGCCCTGAGGATTTCTGAAGTATTTTCTGGTGAGATTCTCCAGATGCAGTCCACTCTGGTCCCCACAGTAAGGAGATTTGCCGTTGTAACTCTTTAAGGAGGAGGCCGACACTTCACCTTCCAGTGCTTCAATGATTCGGTCTCACCCATGAAGAGAGGGTCTCCGACCAGAGATGCCCCTTCAGCCATTGTCTCTATTCCCTGATTCTTGTATTTTAATTGAGCTGTATTTAACATATAATAGTATGTTCATTTCATGTGTACAACATAATCATTTGATATACAGCAGTCTCCCTTATTCTCAGAAGATACATTCCAAGACCCCCAGAGAATACCTGTCACCATGGACAGTATCAAATCCTATTACAAACTGCTTTTTCCTACACATACCTATGTGTAATGAAGTTTAATTTACAAATTAGGCACAATAAAAGAATATCTGAATTGCAAGCTTCATTATTCTTGTGCTGTGGGGCCATTATAAGTAACATAAAATGAAAGTCGCTCAATCATATCCAACTCTTTGCGATCCCATCCACTTACACAGCCCATGAGATTCTCCAGGCCAGAATACTGGAGTGGGTAGCCTTTCCCTTTCCCAGGAGATCTTCCCAACCCAGGTATCGAATGCAGGTCTCCCTCATTGCCGGCATATTCTTTTCCAGCTGAACTACAAGGGAAGCCCAAGAACACTGGAGTGAGTGACTTATCCCTTTCTCCAGCGGATCTTCCTGACCCAGGAATCAAACCAGAATCTCCTGAAGTGCAGGTGGATTTTTGCCAACTGAGCTATCAGGGAAGCCCTTAAGTAACATAAGAGTTACTTAAACACAAGCTCGGTGATGACCAGACAGCCAGTTTGGTAACTGAGGATGGTTGTTAAGCAATGAATGGTGAGTAGCACCTACAACTGCATACACTGAACAAAGGGTTGATTCACACACCAGGTTGGAGGAAGGAAGAAGGTGCAAGATCTCGTCACCCTACTCAGGACAGTGAACAGTTTGCAACTTATTTATTCATTTATGGGATTTTCCATTTGCTATTTTCTGGTAGTAACTGAACCACCAGAAAGGGAAACTGCAGGTAAATGGGGGTTACTGAATGCATATGTTACAAAATGTTTCACACCGAGTGGCTAACATCCATCACACTATAGTTACAGTTTTATTCTTGTGATGAGAACTTCTGAGATCTACTCTCTTAGCAACTTCCAATACACAACACAATATCATTCAATTCAGTTCAGTTGCTCAGTCTTGTCTGACTCTTTGCAACCCCCATGAATTGCAGCACGCCAGGCCTCCCTGTCCATCACCATCTCCCAGAGTTCACTCAGACTTGTCCATTGAGTCGGTGATACCATCCAGCCATCTCATCCTTGGTCGTCCCCTTCTCCTCTGGCCCCCAATCCCTCCCAGCATCAGAGTCTTTTCCAATGAGTCACCTCTTCGCATGAGGTGGCCAAAGTACTGGAGTTTCAGCTTTAGCATCAGTCCTTCCAATGAGCACCCAGGACTGATCTCCTTTAGAATGGACTGGTTGGATCTCCTGGCAGTCCAAAGGACTCTCAAGAGTCTTCTCCAACACCACAGTTCAAAAGCATCAATTCTTCGGCGCTCAGCCTTCTTCACAGTCCAACTCTCACATCCATACATGACCACAGGAAAAACCATAGCCTTGACTAGACAGACCTTTGTTGGCAAAGTAATGTCTCTGCTTCTTAATATGCTATCTAGGTTGGTCATAACTTTCCTTCCAAGGAGTAAGCATCTTTTAATTTCATGGCTGTAATCACCATCTGCAGTGATTTTGGAGGCCCCCAATATAAAGTCTGACACTGTTTCCACTGTTTCCACATCTATTTCCCATGAAGTGATGAGACCAGATGCCATGATCTTAGTTTTCTGAATGTTGAGCTTTAAGCCAACCGTTTCACTCTCCTCTTTACAAAAAGATCTTCACGACCCAGATAATCATGATGGTGTGATCACTCATTTAAGCCAGACATCCTGGAATGTGAAGTCAAGTGGGCCTTAGAAAGCATCACTATGAACAAAGCTAGTGGAGGTGATGGAATTCCAGTTGAGCTATTTCAAATCCTGAAAGATGATGTGAAAGTGCTGCACTCAATATGCCAACAAATTTGGAAAACTCAGCAGTGGCCACAGGACTGGAAAAGGTCAGTGTTCACTCCAATCGCAAAGAAAGGCAAAGCCAAAGAATGCTCAAACTACCGCACAACTGCACTCATCTCACATGATAGTAAAGTAATGCTCAAAATTCTCCAAGCCAGGCTTCAGCAATACGTGAACCGTGAACTTCCAGATGTTCAAGCTAGTTTTAGAAAAGGCAGAGGAACCAGAGTTCAAATTGCCAACATCCACTGGATCATCAAAAAGCAAGAGAGTTCCAGAAAAACATCTATTTCTACTTTATTGACTATGCCAAAGCCTTTGACTGTGTGGATCACAATAAACTGAGGAAAATTCTTCAAGAGATGGGAATACCAGACCACCTGACCTGCCTCTTGAGAAATCTGTATGCAAGTCAGGAAGCAACAGTTAGAACTGGACATGGAACAACAGACTGGTTCCAAATAGGAAAAGGAGTATGTCAAGGCTGTATACTGTCACCCTGTTTATTTAACTTCTGTGCAGAGTACATCATGAGAAACACTGGACTGGAAGAAACACAAGCTGGAATCAAGATTTCTGGGAGAAATATCAATAACCTCAGATATGCAAATGCACCACCCTTATGGCAGAAAGTGAAGAGGGACTAAGAAGCCTCTTGATGAAAGTGAAAGAGGAGAGTGAAAAAGTTGGCTTAAAGCTCAACATTCAGAAAACAAAGATCATGGCATCCGGTCCTATCACTTCATGGGAAATAGATGGGGAAACAGTGGAAACAGTGTCAGACTTTATTTTGGGTCTCCAAAATCACCGCAGATGGTGACTGCGGCCATGAAATTGAAAGACACTTACTCCTTGGAAGGAAAGTTATGACCAACCTAGCTAGTATATTCAAAAGGAGAGACATTACTTTGCCGACTAAGGTCCGTCTAGTCAAGGCTATGGTTTTTCATGTGGTCATGTATGGATGTGAGAGTTGAACTGTGAAGAAGGCTGAGCACCAAAGAATTGATGCTTTTGAACTGTGGTGTTGGAGAAGACTCTTGAGAGTCCCTTGGACTGCAAGGAGATCCAACCAGTCCATTCTGAAGGAGATCAGCCCCTGGGATTTCTTTGGAAGAAATGATGCTAAAGTTGAAACTCCAGTACTTTGGCCACCTCATGCGAAGAGTTGACTCATTGGAAAAGACTCTGATCCTGGGAGGGATTGGGGGCAGGAGGAGAAGGGGACGACAGAGGATGAGATGGCTGGATGGCATCACTGACTCAATGGATGCGAGTCTGAGTGAACTCTGGGAGATGGTGATGGACAGGGAGGCCTGGCATGTTGCAATTCATGGGGTCACAAAGAGTCAGACACGACCGAGCGATTTTCACATACATACAATACAATAATTACCATTTTTAATTTTACAATGATAACTTTTAAGATCTACTCTCTCAGCAGCTTTCAAATATATAATACCATATTGTTACCTATAGTCACCATGCTGTCCATTAGATTCCCAGAACTTATTCATCTTATAACTGGAAGTTGGTACCCATTTGTCAACATCTCCATGTTTCCCCCAACCACAACTCCTGTCAACTAATATCCTATTCTCTGTCTCTATGAGTTTGGCTTTTTGGATCCCACATATAAAGTGAGAGAAATTAAATAGATAGTCTTGTTTAGGCTTCAGACCAAAGCAGAGCAGACCTCAGACCTCGCTTCTAACCTGCTTGACCCTGCCCTGACTACTGATGTGTCAGCCAGGCCTGCTGTCAGTGCTGGCCGAGAGGCACCACGAATAGACAGAGGGCGGATCTCGGAGTTTGTTGAGCCCCTGGAGAGGATCTAGCCAACTGGGGACTTAACTACATTCCAAGATTTGCAGACCAAAGCAAACAGCATTGTAAAAAACTAATAATAATAATTAACATAATAGTAGAGCTGTAGTTTTGCTCACAGGCTGATGGTACCATTTGCAGCCTGGAGACTGTACGTGGGAGCCCACAGACAGCAGCCCAAAGCCTCACCCGTGGAATGGGCAGATGGCTGCCCAGGGCCTTTCCCCTGATGGGCTGGGTCACAGGGCTTCCCAGCGCTGTTTAAGCCTGGATGTTGGTCAAAACCCAATTTAGTGATGTGTCCTCTTCTATTTCTCTTTTCTTTTAATGTTAGTATATTAAAAGTAAGCTAGATAATTCTCTAAGAAATATTATTTATTTGTACAAAATGAGTGGCTTATTTTGCTAAAAAATCCTTTGAACCTGAGACAAAAGTGAAAACTTTCTGCAAAACAATTGTACTGCATTTTTATTTCTTCATTTTCTTCATATATATATATATATATATCGTTTGTTTAATTTTTGAAAACAATAGTCATGGGGTCTGTTTTGTCCTATTTGACAAAAAAATCTTACACATTTACAAACTGAAGCAAAATGGATAGTACAGAGATTTAAAGGAAACCTTTATAAGCAGAAGATTGCTTTTCAGTCCACTGTGTTTTCAAAGTTGATTATATCAAACCAGGAAGAAAGCTGTGAACCCCAGACCACCTGCTTTTTAATAAAAAGAATGTTTAGATTATTAGCAAAGTAATATCTTTAAATGTATTTTCACACAGTTGGAACTTTAGCATAAATTTGCATATCAAGTTCCTTCCCATTATTTATTCTACTTTAAAAATATATACAGCTAATGATGTTTAAATAAGTATTCTCAGTCATGTGTCCAAATATAAACATTTGAGAAATTCAAACTGTTGCAACAAGTTACGAAAGATTAAAGAAAAAAGATGTGCTACAAATTATATAGGAGAAGGAAAAGTTTACATAGTAATCATATGCAGGTAGATATGTATTTTCTAATTTTTATATATATACCTATTAAGTATAGACAAGCCATCAAACTTTAACAAGTTACAGGCTAGATTAAGTCAGTATTATTTTCTACAACAAGTAACAGTGGTGATTAAAAACTTTTTAATATACCTCTATAGTTTCATCACAGGTTATTTGTGGTAATAGTCTTTAAATATCATGGAGTTTTGATAGGCACAGACTAAATAAATGCATTATCTATGCCAAACTCAGCACCTTGATGATACCCAACTCTGCTTAATTATGGCGTAACTATCTGAAGACAATAGAGTAGGCAGGCAACCAGAAAAGGACATTTAACATACTCTCAGGTTTATCACTTTAACATTACTGTTTAAAATTTGCAGATCTGAATATAGAGGGACACTTAAAAGCTGTAGGACAACTCCAATATAAGAACCCCAACAGAGAAATCTGCAAAATCTTAAACTTCAGTTCTTAATCCATTAATAAATATTGTTCAAGGAGCAGCTATTTGGTCTTCAAACATTTTAGAATTAAAGGGTTGAAAATATGTTCATCCTTTGCTACACTGTAGCATTTTAAATTAGCAAGCAGGACAACCTGAATTCATCTTGCCCTTATATGCAGAATTGTATGTTCATTTTAAGACAACTAAGAATTAAGAGCTAACTTCTAGTCCACAGTGGTAAGTGACTAAAATTGTTGTCCAATCAGTGTTCTGTGGTAACACATACCAAATTCCTAACAATATACCATTCATATTGCCAGCACTCATCACTTTCAGGTGGGGAAGAGAAACATGGAAAAAGCAGTCATAAATTTTTTTTTACAGCATAAGAGCTTTAAACACAATTTTGCATCATCTTGTATTCTATCCTAGAATACTTGGAGCAAAATCTTATTTCAGTCAGCTCAATCTATACAAGTCATAAAATACAAACACAGACTAAACCCTATGGTGTACAGAAAATGCACCATTTAATACTCATTAATGCAGTACAACCCAGTGAACCCAATGAAGATTACCAAATAAGAAAAACACACACAACATTCTAAATTGTTAAATCATCTTCAGTTCAGTCGCTCAGTCGTGTCTGACTCTTTGCAACCACATGAACTGCAGCACGCCAGGGCCTCCCCGTCCATCATGAACCCCTGGAGCCCACCCAACCCCATGCCCACTGTGTCGGTGATGCCATCCAACCGCCTCATCCTCTGTCGTCCCCTTCTCCTCCAGCCCTCAATCTTTCCCAGAATCAGGGTCTTTGCAAATAAGTCAGCTCTCCACATCAGGTGGCCAAAGTATTGGAATTTCAGCTTCAACATCAGTCCCTCCAATGAACACCCAGGACTGATCTCCATTAGGATGGACTGATTGGATCTCCTTGCAGTCCAAGGGTCTCTCAAGAGTCTTCTCCAACACCACAGTTCAAAAGCATCAATTCTTTGGCGCTCAGCTTTTTTATAGTCCCGCTCTCACATCCATACATGACCACTGGAAAAACCATAGCCTTGACTAGACGGACCTTTGTTGGCAAACTGATGTCTCTGCTTCTGAATATGATCTCTAGGTTGGTCATAACTTTCCTTCCAAGGAGTAAGCGTCTTTTAATTTCATGGCTGCAATCACCATCAGCAGTGATTTTGGAGCCCCAAAAATAAAGTTAGCCACTGTTTCCCCATCTATTTGCCATGAAGTGATGGGACTGGATGCCATGATTTTAGTTCTCTAATGTTGAGCTTTAAGCCAAGTTTTTTAACTCTTCTCTTTCACTTTCATCAAGAGGCTCTTTAGTTCTTCTTCACTTTCTGCCATAAGGCTGCTAAATCAGAGACTGTACAAATTACATGTGCAAGACAAAAAACAATAATAACAAAAAGAAAAAGAAAGAAAAAAACACAGAAACTAACTTCTCACACCCACTAGAATAAAATGTATGGCACTTTTACACTTTTACTTTTCTATTAACGACTGTCATTCAAGCTGGGAATGACTCCAGACATTAAAGCCGTATTAGAGCAAGAGCTAGTCAATTCAAATGTTTACAGTGAAACAGATCACCTTTTTCTTCGTAAAAGCACTGAAAATGTAAGTTTTCTTATGTAATTTGCTCCCCATTGTAGTGTCTTAAATTATTCTGTAATTACTCTACCTGTTAACAATAGTCTGATTTTTAAGGTTTGTGTAAACTCTATTGTATTAATGAAACATACTTGCTCCTGTGAGGTCACAATATCTTTAAGAAAAAAAAAAATAACATAACTGGTTATATAGATCATAGAATAAACCCAAAGAACCAAAATGACATTTTCCAAGCTACTGAGAAAAAAGTTAAACTGTGATGTGTCAATTTAAAATTTTATCAATATTAACTAACATTTGTATGGTAGATTTTTTTGCTCATAAAATTAAACAGTGCAGAATAGGGCTTGGACTACAGTTAATCACATTTGGTTTTCTTAAAAACAAAACTTTACTTACTATAAACAGCTAAAAGGTAACTTTCTTCCTCCACAACACATGTTGACATTAAACTAAAGGCTTTTAAAATATCCACAACTTACAAGAAAAGTACTTTTAAATAGCTGCTGCTGCTGCTGCTGAAAGGTATCAAAATGACCAAAGTATAGTGTGCAAAGAGTAGATAGAAACAACCCAGAAAAGTGTAGATCGTTGTGCTGAATATTTTGAATAGCCCAAAATAAGCCCCAAAGTTTTTCTACCTCTACAAATAAAAAAAGGTGTCCTTTGCACAGCTTGGGGATATGCTCTGTGCTTCCCTCCCTCCACCCCCACAAGCATATGAGTAAGCGTCTAAAAATGTTGCCAATATTAAGTCCTTCCTGCCTAAAGCTAATTAGAGGACAGCAATATTAAGTGGCAATGGCGCGTCAAGTCTCAAAACGTAGTTAAGATTCAACACCAGTCGTCCTGGTTCTTTTATCTGAGAAAAAGCTTTCCAAAAGAAACCCCTGCCCTATGCTAACCACTAGAAGAATGAGGGCTCCTCTTACTAACCAGGAGGCCACTCTGTGTGTAGATCCTCAGCGCTGCTTCGGCCTTGAGCGTCTCTCAGCTGGAAGCGAGTCTGATAGTCAATGACAGATTTCAGAGCTTCGCGAACTGAAACACAGACAGATTGCGTCTGGGTTAAGAGTCCTGACTCGGTTCTCACCAGGAAGCAAAGGTGGATCTTCTCCAACTTGAAAATCAAAATATACAGTTTTATGTGTGAAAGTAGAAAATTCTTTGCCGAGGTAAAATTTGTATGTCCCGTTTCGGAGGCTGTGAAGGTATAGTTAGCATACTGTTTCTTCATCTCCTTGTCCAAACCGTTACCATCAGGATCTTCGAATCGACAGTCTACATCGCAGTGGCCACCGGTGATTACCTGGAACAGGAGGCCGCACTTGGTGCCCTGCGTGATGTCCTCGTGGAAACACCGCTTGGCATTGTCAGGCAGCTCGAAGGCGCTGCCGGAGCCTGGCACCAGGAACAGCAGCAGCAGGGGCAGCCTACAGTACCAACGGCCCCTGGCGGCCACCGAGCACTGCGCGGGGCATCCCGAGCGGGCTGCCTCAATGCAGCTGCGGAGACGCGGGGCTGGGTCCGCACTGACTCACTGCGCGCTCCACGCCTCGGCTGGGGTGGCACCACGAAGACGCGCCGCCGAGATGCTCCGAGCCTCGGAGAGATTCAAGATGCGGAGCGAGCTGCTGGATATGGTGGAAGCGACTGAGCGACCAGGGCCCAGGTTCCAGAACAACCTGGGGAGCAGAAGTATAGCCAGCAGAGAACAGGTGGGGGAAGAGCTATTTTTATTTCTTGATCTGACTTATTACATTAGCATAATGCCCTCAGAGTCCCACCACGTTGTCTCAAATGGCAGGATTTCTTTTTCTGTGGCTGCATAATATTCCACTTTGTGTGTATGTACACACACATATACATATGTACATGTATATATTGTCCTTAAAATTCTTCCAGTGATGTACACGCAAGTTGTTTCCCTGTCTTGCCTATTCTGAACTATGCTGCAATGAACATGGAGTTGCAAATACCTCTCCAAAATAATAATTTCATTTCCTTTGAATATATATCCAGAAGTGAGATTGCTGAATCACATGGTAATTCTGCTTTTATTTTTGAGGAAACTCCAAACCATTTTCCATAGTGGCTGCAACAGCTTACTTTTTCACCAAAAGTGCTTAAGGGGTCGGTCAGTCCCTTGTCTCCAAATTCTCACCAACACTTATCTCTTAACTTTTTGATGACAGGTATTCTGACAATGTGAGATGATATCTTACTGTGATTTAACGTATATTTCCCTGATGATCAGTGATGTTGAGCATCCTTTTGTGCATCTCTTGGCTATTTGTATGTCTTTTTCTGGGGAAAAAATGTCTATTCACATCTTTTAATCAGGTTATTTATTATTTTGCCATGCAATCATATTAGCTCCTCACATATTTTGGATTATAACCTGTTGTCAGATATATGGTCTGAAAATATATTCTTCCCTTCCACGGGCTGCCTTTTCATTTTCATTTAAAAGCAGCTTTTAGCTGAAGTTGGTCTCACTTGATTTTTGCTTTTGGTGTCATTTCCAGAAAATCATTGCCAAAACCAGTGTTATGGGGTTTTCCTCTATGTTTTCTTTTAGGATTTTATTGATTCAGATCTTAAATTTCAGTCTTTAATAGTAATACATTTCAAGTTGATGTGCATGTGTTGAGTAAGATAGGGATCCAATTTTATTCTTTTGCACATGGTTATCCAGTTTTCCCAATACCTTCTGTTTAAAAGACTATCTTTTCCCGCCTGATTATTCTTAGCCTCCTGACTGTAGTGTAATCTATTTCTCCTTTTAGAGATGTTAGTACTTGCTTTTATATTTAGCTGTTCTGATGTTGGATGTATGTATATAATGATGATTGATTATCTTTGATAAATTGAACCCTTTATTCTAATATAATAGCCATCTTTGTCTCTTTTTACAGCTTTTGAATTAAGATTTATTTTGTCTGATATAAGTATAGGACCCTGGCTCTCTTTTGGTTTCTATTTTCATGGAATATCATTTTCCACCTATTTAATGAGCCTATATGTATCCTTAAAAGTGAACTGACTCTCTGGTAGCAACATATAGCTGGGCTTTGTTTTTTATTCATTCAACCATTCTATCTTGATTGGAGAATTGAATCCATTTACATTTAAAATAATTGCTGATAGGTAAGGACTGAACTGAACTGAAGGAATTACTAATGCTATCCTATTGGTTTCTTGCCCCCAAATTTTAGTTCCTTGCTTCTTCCTTACTTGTGATCTTCCTTTGTGAATTGATAATTTTGGATGATAGTGTGCTTTGATGTGCTTCTCTCTACCTTTTGTGTGTCTACTGTAGATTTTTACTTTTGGTTTTCAAGAAGCTCACAAAAGACACTATACAGAGAGAACTGACAGCCAATTTTATTCTGATAGCAACTTAATTTCAATCCTCCACAAAATTTACCCTTTTGCTCACTCTCTTAAATATTATGTTTTTGCTCTCACAACAGAACTTCTTTTTTACATTGTGTGTCCACTAACAAATAACACTTTGAAAGATTATTGTATACAAGAAGCCATTGCCTGTGATTATATGTAGGAATTCACATAATCTTCACAGCAATCTTGCAAGATAGAGCTTTTAACATCCCTATTCTACAAAGAGGAAAACCAAGTTCAAGACTCATCCAAAGTCACCCAGCTAGCAAATGCGGTATTGTGAAGCCAGGCAGTCTGACTCCAGAGTCTATGGTCTGAACCATGACTCCTTCACTAGAAATCTCCGGTAAACTGTGTGGGAAATAGAAGGTAATCTTGGAGATGGTAGCAAAGCTATTGGGTCCTACTAAAGTCCTCTGGCGCCATCTGCTGTTGATTAGGGGTTGGCACTAGCAAACGGTCTGGATTCCCTCTAATGGTTTTTTTTCTTCCTCTTACTGGATCATAAATATGTGATGTTTTCTTCTTATGTTTGGATCATTTATTCAAATAAAGAGACGGAGATTAACTGGTTCTCATTTAACCTATGGTGCCTTGAACTGGTTGATTAAACTGAGAAGGATTAAAAGGCAGAAGATGATTCCAAAATGAGTTTTCTTCTGTGAGTTTTGGAGCTGTTCTGACTTGCGCTTACCTTTAGCCTGGTCCAAAGAACTTGAAATTACTTTGGCTTTGAGAACCATCAGCATGTAAGAGGACTTCAAATATATAACAGTGGTGGCAGTCACAGTTTTTTCTGCACAGTGGTGGTTCCCAGATGTCGTTAGTGGCATCAGCACATAAATATTTTGAACCGATGAAGCCTGTGAGTCAAGTTTAGAGGAAAAGTGATCTGAGCTCCGTCCTCTTGAGTTTTGTCAAAATTATTTGAAGATGCTATCAAGTTAGATACACATTTATTCAACTTGAGACAAATGATTTCTTTCTTTGTGACATTTGTGATTAAGTTGCTCAGCAGGAACGAGGTGTGAGTGTTCCCAAACTGCTAGGAAACTTTTTACTGGAATATTAATAGAATTTGTTGTTGTTGTTCTTTAGTCACTAAGTTGTGTCCGACTCTTTGGCAGCCCCATGGACTGCCCACCAGAGTCCTTTGTCCATGGGATTCTCTAGGCAAGAATACTGGAGTGGGTCACCATTTCCTCCTCCAGGACATCTCCCCATTCAGGGATTGAACACATCGTCTGCACTGGTAGGCAGACTCTTTACCACTGAGCCCCCTGGGAAGCCCAAAATAGAACTTAAAGGAGAACAAAAGATACAACTTTAGGTGACAGCCTTTTCTCAAGACAAGGGCCCCACTGCCTTAAAGTGTGGGATAAATGTGTGCTTTATTAGAAATCCTAGGGCACTCTGTTTAAGTATTTTTTCCTGAGATTAGGGGCAGGGATTTTCCCCCTGATTGGACTATTTCTTTTCTTTGAAACACAAGACTCCCTGTAACGGCCAATGTGACCAAACTTTAATAATTTTCATCTATTTTTGAACAACTGGGAGCAGTTTTCCCTATATGAGTGCCTGGAAACATTGAAAGACAGTGAGCAGAAAACCGCAGTTTCAGGACTGCACGGGAACTCCAGCCTTTGGACTCAAAAGCAACATCTGCAGCGGTGATATATTTCTGGAGAAAAGAAATGGGTAAATTGAAAACAGAAACTGAATCACAGATATAGAAAATTAAGATAGGGTTATTGGATTAAGAGATAAAACTACACTGTATGAAATAGATAAGCAGCAAGGATATTTTGTACAACACAGGGAAATATAGCTATTATTTTGTGATAACTTTTAATAGAGTATAATCCGCAAAAAGATTGAATCACTCTGTTGTACAATATACCTGAAGCTAATAAAAGATTATAAATCAACTACCACTTCAATTTAAATTTTTTTCTGGTGGCATCACGAGCTCAATGGACATAAGTTTGAGCAAATTCCAGGAGATAGTGAAGGACAGGGAGACCTGGCATGCTGTAGTCCATGGGGTCACAAAGAGTTGGGCATGATTTAATAACTGAAGAGCAACAATTTTAAAAAAGAAGAAATGATAAATTGAACAAAACCCATTTGTATATTCTCCACTAAAGGAAAATTTGATCAAGATTCATTTGTCTGTCTCTAGAATATTTTTAAATTTAAAGTCCAGGAAATGCCTCAATTGCTATGGATGATATAAAAAAGCCCATTAAGCATTCTGCATATATCCTGGAAGAAATCTCAAAGGCTACTGTGGTAGATCATTGTAACACAGTCCTCAAAGAAATCACATTTCCCAAGGATTCACATGTGATGGTGACTGCAATTACTATCTTAAATCTGTATTTATATTTCATCCTTTGTAAAAAAATTTAGAATACAAACTTGAAGCTTAATTGTCTTAAATATTATGTTTTCATAGCTAAAATATCATTCTTCTGATTAGTTTGGATTTTTTTATCTAGCAATGGGTGAATAATATTTTTTTCTGGAGTTTTTCTCTGGCAATTATAAAAGACATGTTTGATTTATAATAAATGTTAATTTTACTCGTATTTTTCCAAACTGTCTGACTATATATTTGGGGACAAAAAATGGCATGCTTACTCAAGCACTATTTTTTTCTGAACAGCATCTATTAAACTATTGTAGAATAAATGAAGCAGCTAAGGTATAATGAAAGTTTACTCATGAGTTTGGCTCATAATAAAAAGAGTTATATTGAAAAACAGAAAAGAACTCACACTTCCTGTGTCTCCATCTCTGTAATGTGACACTGCTTCTCATCAAGAGACAAAGTCTATTTCTTCACACCCTTGAATCGACATTTCACATATAATTTTGTAAATTAAATGATTTGCCTTGACCAGTAAAAGGTGACAGAAGTCAGACTGTGTGGAGCCCCAGAGACTTGGTCATAAAGGTCTTGTAGTTCCTGTTTGTTCCCTTTTGACACCCTGAACAATCATGGGCCCTGCATGAACCATCAGATGACTGTGGGCAGCCCCATGAAGGGACCCAGGTAAGTACCGCAGAACTATCTGGGCTGCCAGCCCCCAGATCATGAGAAATAATCAAGTGCACAGCACCCCGATTTTAGAGGGTGGGGTGGGTTGGGGAGTTAAGAGGGAGGAGACATGTTAAAAAGAAAAAAAGAAGAAATCAAGTATTGTCGTTGTTTTAAGCCACTAAGTTTGGGGGTGTTTTTTTTTTTTGGGGGTTTTTGCAGCAAGAGAAAATTAATACATCTTCCAACAAAATCTTTTCCAGAGTCTGTTGTGGTCCACACAGTCAAAAGCTTTGGCATAGTCAATAAAGCAGAAGTAGATATTTTTCTGGTACTCTCTTGCTTTTGCAATGATCCAACGGATGTTGGCAATTTGATCTCTGGTTCCTCTGCCTTTTCTAAATCCAGCTTGAACATCTAGAAGTTCACGGTTCATGTACTATTGAAGCCTGGCTTGGAGAACTTTGAGCATTACTTTACTAGCGTGTAAGATGAGTGCAATTGTGCAGTAGTTTGAGCATTCTTTGGCATTGCCTTTCTTTAGGAATGGAGTCTGACACGACTGAGCTACTGAACTGAACTGAACTGAACTGACCTGAACAAAATCTAAATATCCAACCAAACTTGAAGTGCACTGGCTCTTTGAGAAGTTTCCTAGTTGAAAGGGCTTCCCTGATAGCTCAGCTGGTAAAAATATCCACCTGTAATGCAGGAGACCCCGGTTCAATTCCTGGGTCAGGAACATGCCCTGGAGAAGGGTAGACTACCCACTCCAGTATTCTTGGGCTTCACCTGTGGCTCAGCTGGTAAAGAATCCGCCTGCAATACTAGAAGACATGGATTCGATTCCTGGGTTGGGAAGATCCCCTGGAAAAGGGAACGGCTACCCACTCCAGTATTCTGGCCTAGAGAATCACAGTCGGACATGACTAAGTGACTTTCACTTTCACTCACTTTCTAGTTGGAAAATGAAAGTACGGTCTACATTGCTACACTCCAGTTTGCCCAAATATATTAAATATATTAGTATCTCCTATGAACTAATAGTTCATAAGACTAACTCGTCTTATGATAGAACTCAGACCAGACCCTGGTAGTGAAAGCGTCCAGTTCTAACCACTGGACTGCCAGGGAATTCCCATAGAACTAAATCTTAAAATGATGAGATTTTCTAATTGGAAAAGAATTTTTCAAATGAAACATTGAAATGCTTTGAATTTTAAATCCTTTGATGAGAAGTAAATACTACATTGACAAGAAAGAAAATAGATACATATGGACAAGTGTATATAAACTAACAAATTCTTAATAATTCTCTAAGGAAAAAAATATCCTTTAAAGGGCTTTTGGATGAAAATAAAGAAATGTTACTTTGATCTTAAGAGCTCAGGGTTCCTACACAGTTCCCAAAAAAGTGCAAAAGAAATACAAATGGACAATAAAATGGGCAATCATCCATAAAAGGCTGAAGAGAAAATAAAAATGAATACAGAAGATTTCAGGTCTAAATTCCCTTCAACTGTATTGTTGCAAATTTAAAGATATTTTACAATCTTCTTGTCCTAAGATCTTAAAATCAAAAAATAGAAGTTACAATAACAAAAATAAATGAGAATTAAATTTTAATCCAAATCCACTCAAACTGAAGTAAATTGGTATATGAACTTTGGACATACAAGATTTCTGTATATTTTTGTTCTGATTTTTCCCATATTGTAAAATAAAAATGCAAATATGGCATTAACCCTTATGTAAGACTTTGACTTTTTCTTTCTAAAAGCCTAGATTAAATGAAACATCCTAAATTACTTATACTTGCTTTAGAGATAAAGTAAGTTATTACCTTAGTCATTATTAAGAGTATATAAAAGTATGTAGGTGAGCACATGGATGTTTAAATAAGTTTATTCTATTAATATTTAAATTTAATAATTCAAATAATGTCTTTTTTTAATGATTTTCTTAATCTTTGTCATTAGTATAAATTCCATAGACTACTAACTTAGCCTATCTGCACAACCTGAGTAAAACTTTAAGATTTGGGGTCACAAAGAGTAGGACACCATTTAACAACAACAACAAGGGTTAATACCAAGTTAGAGAACACGTTGGAATCCAGCAACACTAAGTTTGGGGGTAATACAGATCAGTGGGAATTCTTACACACTGCCAGTGGTAATGGAAGTTGACACACTCAATTTTGAAACAATTAAGCATTATCTTATAGATTAAACATTCATAATTCTACTCCTTGGGATATTCTCAAAAATCTCTTGCCCATGTGCACCAGGAGGCAGCAACAAGAATATTTTATAGCAATAATTCATTCATTATAGCCCAAAGTGGAAACAACCAAAATATTAATCAACAGAAGGATGAACAAAGAACTTGTGTAATATTTGTGAACTGCAGCTTTGCACCAAAATAAGAATGAAGACAAGCTAATCTCAGAAAACTACAGCAGAATATCCTTTTAGAAAACTCTAAAATAAACACATTACTGTTTAGAGAAGCATAAATGTGTAATAAAGTATTTTGTAAAAAGTAGGATAGTGGTTACTTCGGAGGAAAAGGCGGGGAGATAAAACAGAGGGAAGCACAGCGTTTCAGTGTCATTGATAGCATTCTTGTGACATTAAAAGGAATTTCTTGACTGTGTTCATAAATTATATGTTAAATTGAATGAAGTCTTTGTAGCAAGAGTTACATAACTGATCATTTTAAACAATGAATAAAGAAGGCTCAGTTACAATTTAGTAACTGATGGGATGTGGGAGTGAAGGAGAGTTGGGAAGGAAGGTTTACAATCTGGGAAACTAGAGGGGAGGATGGTTTTAGTTATTACCTAATTGCATTAGTCAGGAAAAGCTAGATGCTGAAAGAAACACATTAGACCGAATAGGAAGAAGATTTGGGTCCCAACTCCATTTACTCCCAGCTTCCATTCGCTCCTCAGTTTACCAGGCAAGGTCACTGACAGCATTGTAGGTCCCTCGAAAATCTGGGTGTTCTCCTTTGCCTAGTATATGAGTACTCTGATATACAGCCATAGGTCTCTTCAGAGAGGATTTGGAGAATACTTATTGAATGTATTTGTGGTAGCATTGCAGGATTCCTTTCAAAAGAACGTAGCTTTCCTTTCAATCAATAACTAAGACTTTGAACCTGGTCATGGGATCATGCTTTTCCATTGCAGCAACTGACGTCAGCCCGTTGCAATTCTCTCTTGGACTATCCACCACTCACTCCATGGAACGCTACCATCTGTTAGTCATTGCCCTAGTTTCCTGTGGGTCAGGGTCACCTGATTTCCACTCCAACCTTGCCATCTATTACAGTGATTATGGCTGCCTTGCTCTTATGATTAAGTGTCTCCAAACAGCCTCTGCTATTCAGAATCCTACCATCATCCCAACTGATGCTAGAAAGCACAATTTTCAATTAATCTTATATAGGGCTCAGTATAGCTTTTAAGATTAATTAAAAATTGTGCTTCCTGGTGTCAGTTGGGTTGGTAGGATCCTGTAAGAGCTTTTTAATTGAGCCATGAGCCCCAGGACAATTTTCATTATTCATTTAATTTACTTATTCATTTATTCTTCTTTTGCAATTTCTAAGTTTTACACACTAGGTTTCCTAGATCTGTTGAGCCAATCCCTTGTCTTTCCCCTCATTATTATGTCTGCTTTTCTATAACTTTCTACAGTTTTTCTTGCTTTTCAGACCATCAGTTTGGTTCTCAGTAGTGATCGTCCTCCTTTTGTTTCTCTATTGCATTTTCACTTAGAAAATCCTGCTATTAATCTTATGGTTACCAGGGGCAAAGGGGGAGGATAAATGGGGAGACTGGGATGGACATGTCCACACTGCTACCGCTGCTACTGCTAAGTCGCTTCAGTCGTGTCCGACTCTGTGCGACCCCAAAGACGACAGCCCACCAGGCTCCCCCGTCCCTGGGATTCTCCAGGCAAGAACACTGGAGTGGGTTGCCATTTCCTTCCCCAGTGTATGAAAGTGAAAGGTGGAAGTGAAGTCGCTCAGTCGTGTCTGACTCTTCGTGACCCCATAGACTGCAGCCTACCAGGCTCCTCTGCCTGTGGGATTTTCCAGGCAAGAGTACTGGAGTGGGTTGCCATTGCCTTCTCCGAAGGAGTTACTGATTATTACAATCAACTGATACACCATTGCTCAAAGCCATACAAATATGCTATAATAGTTTGATAAAGAATTAAAAACAGAAGTTGACTGTGAATACATATTCCAATGAGATGGGGTTGCAGAGGGGGCAGTTTATGGTGCCTTGATTGAAAGTAAGTTTGGGGGACTTCCCTGGTGGTCTTGTGGTTAGGACTCCATGATTCCACTGCAGGGGGCATAGATTCCATCCCTGGTTGGGGAACTAAGTTGTTTACATTTTGGTGCAGCATGGCCAAAAAACTTAAAAAGTGAAAAAATGAAATAAGCACAGGCCTTCCCTGGTGGTCCAGTGGCTGAGACTCTGCACTCCCAATGTAGGGGCCTGGGTTCAATCCCTGATCAAGGAACTAGATCCCACGTGATATACCTGAGGGATCTCACACTGCAAGGTCAAAGATCTCGCATGCTGGAAACTAAGACCCAGTGCAGCCAAAAAAACAAAAACCCTTGAGTTTCCTAAATCCCCACGCTTCATTATCTGGCTGCGCACAGAATGGACAATTGAAAAAAAAAAAAGGAAATTTGGTACACACTACCATATACAAAATAGTTAAGTAATAAGCACCTAGGTATTTGGGCTCCCCTGGTAGCTCAGTGGTTAATGATCTGCCTGCGAATGTAGGAAACATGAGTGTAAACCCTGGGTCAGGAAGATCCCCTGAAGGAGGAAATGGCAACCCACTCTAGTATTCTTGCCTGGAGAATCCCATGGACAGAGGAGCCTGGCAGATTACCGTCCATGGGGTTGCAAAAGAGTCAGACACGACTGAGCAGCTGAACAGCAACTGTATAGCACAGGGAACTCTACTCGATAATCTGTAATGACCTACATGGGAAAAGAAAAGAATAGATATATGTATATGTATAAATGATTCCCTTTGGTGTACAGCAGAAACTAAGGCAACACTGTAAATCAACCATACCTCAATAAATATTTTTTTTTTTAAATAATGTTTATTAGTCCGAAGAAGTCCTTTGGGACTCTATTGACATTTTCTTGAGAATCCTGTCTGTGGTTTGCGAAGTTCTCTTCCGACTGTCTTACCAATTGGCCATGGATGAGCTCTGTTCCAATACTCTCCCCCCTCCTCCTAGCCCGTGTACATGAAAGCAGGGCCAGCAAGTGAGCAACACCCGCAGTCACCAGGGAGCAACTCGTCATCTGTCAGTGTCCTCTGCAACACCTCTGCTGGTCAAGGCAAGCCCTGCTCCATCAGACTCAGCATGGATCCTGAAGGAGCTTGGCTTCTTGAGATAGGGGCCAGGCTGGGGGTGGGGGTATTCATGGCTGAGAAAAGATTATTTTGTTTGGCTGATTGATCAGGGATCGGTTCGACTTTAGTCCCGTTTAGCATGAGAAATAACTGTGCATGCTTATTTAATGAAATGAAAGAGCCAGTTGTTGTTCAGCTGCTCAGTCGTGTCTGATTCTTTTGCAACCCCATGGACTTTAGCCCACCAGGCTACTCTATCCATGGGATTTCCCAGGCGAGAATACTGGAGTAGGTCACCACCTCCTTCTCCAAGGGATCTTCCTGGACCAGGGATTGAACCCACATCTCCTGCATAGGCAGGTGATTCTTTACCACTGAGCCACCAGGAAAGCCTAAAAGAGCCAGTAGGGAGGGAGAAATTGGATGAAGTTTTTAGGCAAACATATCCAGTCTTGCGGCTTTAAACACCATCTATATAAATAAGACTCTGAAATTTATAAACCAAGCCTTGACTTTTCCCGAGACTTACATATACAATTCATCTATCGATACTTGATGTCTATACTTGGAGAGATCTCTGCCTCGCATCTCACATGTTCCATATAAAACTTGGTATTTTCCTTCCCAAATCTGCTCCACCCAGTTTCCCCTTTCTCTACTGAGGGCAACACCATTCCTGCAGTTGCTGAGGCCAAAAGCTGAGGAGTCAGTCTTCACTTCCTGCCCTCACCCTCTATATCCAGTCCAGCAGCTGGTTCTAACAGCTGTACCTACAAAATCCGTCCCATTTCCTCCATCTCTCTGCCACCCATCCCTATCCTCACACCATCTCCAGCCTAGACCCTGCAACCAGAGCTGTCTTTTTCATTTACTAGTTTTGGTTGTGTTGGGTCTTCATTGCGGCATGGGGTTTCTCTAGTTGTGGTGAGCAGGAGCTGCTTTTAACTGTGGTGCTCGGGCTTCTCATTGCAGTGGCTTCTCTTATTGGGGACCATGGGCTCTAGGGCACACAGCCTTCAGGAGCTGCTGCACATGGACTCAGTAGTTGCAGCTCCTGGGCTCTGGAGCACCGGCTCAGTAGATGTGGCGCAGGGACTTAATTGCTCTGCAGCACGTGGCATCTTCTCAGATTAGGGATCAAACCTGTGTCCTCTGCATTGGCAAGCGGATCCTTTACCACTGAGCCACCATGGAAGCTCCCAGATTTTAAAACTAAATCATACCATATCACTTTTCTGCTTAAACTCTCTAGTGTTTTCTTGTGGAATTTAGAGTAAAATTGAAATTCTCCACCATAATTAAAAAGAGCCCAGCTATCATGCTCCTGACCACCTCCGCCCTGTCTGCTACTCCTCCTCTCCCTGCACTCCAGCTCCTTCCCCTTGGACTGCACCGGCTCTTCTAGCCTCAGATCAGAGACTTTGTCATTCCCCCTGGGACCTTGACCAGGCTCCCACCAGAACCCCTCATACCACTCCCGCAGCTCCCACTGTGGCTCCTCCCACTCAGACCACCTCACCTCAAAGGCCTTTTCTGACCACACTGTCTAACGTTGACCCCACAAACCCTCCACTGTACTCTAGTGCAATGTGCGATTTTATTTCTTCCAAGCACATTGACTGAGGTTTACTTTTTTTGTGCATTTGGCTACTCTCGGTTTTAGCTGCAGCGTGAGAAATCGTTAGTTGCAGCCTGTGGAATCTAGTTCATTGACCAGGATCAAACCCAAGACCCCTGCACTGGAAGCATAGAGTTTTAGCCACTGAACCACCAGAGAGGTCCCTGAGGTTTTATTCACTTTTTTATTCTGTTGCTCCTTCAACTAGTACATTAGCCATGAGATCAGAGACCTTGTCTGCCTTGTGAATTGCATCCCTGGTACCCAGAAGCATCTGGTTCATGAAGGGGGCTCAATAAATACTGGCTGAATTTGACGTGGCCTCAAGATGCATCTGGCCCTGATGAGAAAAGCATCCACTTGGACATCTTCATGCTGCCAAACACAAGGCAGAGCAGATCAGCCTGGAGATTTTGCTTAAACCAAAAGTTAACTCAACTCCTAGGCTATTTACTCTGCCAGACACATCTCCTTATCTCCACACCACAAACTTCTGTATCAGCCTGCCCAGCCCATTCCCAGGACTGTGGGCCCTGTGCCACTGCCCTTCAGAGACCCAGGTGGCAGCAACAGCTGCTCTCCTCCCCATAATGTCGTGTTTTTTTCTTCTATAAAAGTATTACACACGCACTAAGGAAATTTGTAAATTACAGAGAAGTATGACAAAGCAGGGCCAAAGTTGCTCAAAATCTTGACACATTTAACATACTGGGAATTTCTTCTTTTCAATGCATTTTCTTCTCCGAGGTAACTTGTAAAATGTTTGTTAACCTTTTCTTTCTCATTGTTAGCTTTGTCGTTGGATATTGTTCCCTAAATATAACTAAATAGCTAAATAATATTTCACTGTCTGGATTACTGAACCAAACTCTCTTTTAAACATTTCAAATTCTAACATGGCCATAGACATTTACCTCCAAATATAAATATGCATATTTTAAATTTTTCCCCTAGGATAGAGACCCATCTGGATATGTCTCTAGTTTCTGATAAAACCTGGCGGAGCCCACATTGAAATGCTGGCATCTCAATGCCCTAAGCATTGAAAAAGACTACTGAAGTCTTTCCATGTAATAATTTGTAATAAAAATACCAAGCAATTATATTGTACCCCATATTTTTCTGTATGGAAGTAACACAAGTAAAAAATGCGTGATTGCTAAACACCTGACTCTCCTGCTAAACCATTAGTGCCATGAACACAGGGACACTGGCTGTCTCATTCGTGTACCTCCCGTGTATTAGGTGCTGAATAATTACTGGGTAGATGCTGGGTCATCAATGTTCCAGTGAGAATTTGAAAAATAAAGAGAAAAACTGTTGAACACTAACTTCCAAACAGCAACTCCCGCCCACCCCCCACACCAACTGCACACCCAATAGCAGGACTCAAAGCCATGTCAGTTTCATTTATTCTTCATACAAATATTTCACAGCTTTATTTTTTAAATCATTTACACATATTCATACAAAGAAAAATAAATTTCAGGATGGAACCTTGGGACCATGGTAGTTTAAAAAAAAAAATCTCTCTGGTCATTAGCTACTGAAGACAAGGCAAGCGGCCGTGGCCACCTCCAGGCATTTTTGGGGTGAGTGTGTCTCCTGGCAGAATCCATGCTCACCCTCCCGCTGTGGAGGTGGTACGGGGGAAGAAGGAAGGCAGAGGCTCAAGGTAAAGCTGAACCCTCTCTTTGTTGGGGATCTGACAAGGTGGCAATTTCTGAACTGGCTTTCCAGAAGAGCTGGCTCAATTCTGACTCACAGGGTGTTTTAAACGGAGGGGAATGGCCACACTCAGGACAGTCCTCGCCCCTGCTCTGCCTCCCTCCACAGGTCCCAGACCAGAGCCCTGGACCTGAGCCCATCTGGTCCCTGCGAGGCTCAGTCCACAACAAGCCTTGCCCCCACTCCCCTCACCCAAACACTCTGCAGCAACTGACTCCGGTAGCCCCTGAAGACCCCTCCTGCAATGATGCCCATCACTGTGTGCAGGAGCAACCAGGAAACCCAAGCTGCACCCAGGGGAGGTCCAAGGATGACAGAACCACAAGTGCTCCTAGAAACCCGGCTCCACTGAGCCGGATCAACACTTCAATCTCACCTGCCACTCTAGACACGGTCATCACAGAGGTGCTCGGTAGGACCTGCCCCCTACCACTGCCTGAGGAGGCTGCGTGATTATCAATTCCTGGGAAAGGTCGGGGGAGGACAGATGTTACAAATGTGGCAGACCCATCAGAAATGGCAGCTGATGACAACAGTTACCCTCTATCTTTGGGTCCTAACCAAAAAGCAGCACCAAGAAAGGGCATGATGAGCAGAGACAGGGAGCTGGACGGACAGCCCTTGAATTACCAAGGGCTCCGATGACACGGCTCCTTTCCCTACAATTACGCAGGAACTAGAATGCAGACTACCCACCCCTACGAGGAGGTGGCCCCTGAGAGGCGGTACCGCTTGTGGTCATCAGCCCGCCCCCTTGGTAGGTCCATTTGGGGAGAGGGAATCATGTCCAGCGCAGGGACCCCTCCAAGCAGACACTCGCAGGGCAGCTCATCCCACTGTCACTGGGGCAGGCCGAACATCGCCAGGAGGGTGGGCAGGTCCCGGGCATCGGCTGCCCCATAGGCATCACTCTGGCCTAACATGGACAAGGCCAGACGCAGGGTGCTCCAGATATTCTCTGACATGGCGCCCCCTTCACCCCAGAGGGCCCCGACTCTTCCTCTGCATGTTCAGGGCCTCCAGAAAGTGCTCCACAGCCTCCCTGCAGGGCAGAAGCATGAGAGCTGGTAAGAGGACACCCAGGGAAGGAGGCAAGTCAGTAGGCAAGGGGAGAAAGCAAGATGGGCCTGGAGGTCAAGTAACAGATCAGAGGAGGAGGAGCCAGGGCCCACGGCAGGGAGGAGCTCATTCATTCATTCATTCACTTGTTCACTCATTCATTCATTTACTCAGTCACTCATTTGTTCACTCATTCACTTGTTCACTCATTCATTCATTTACTCAGTCACTCATTTGTTCACTCATTCGTTTACTCATTCATTTGTTCACTCACTCACTCATTCATTTGTTCACTCACTCATCCATTTGTTCATTCACTCATTCATCCATTTGTTCATTCACTCATTCATTTTTTCATTCCCTCCTCAGCAGACACTCTCACCGGTGGGCCCCAAGGTTGATACAGCTGATGCCCAGGTTGTAGCGAGACCGGATATAGCCAGGCTGGAGCTCAAGGGCCCGGCGGTACGCAGCTACTGCTTCTTCACTCTGGTTTCCATTGGCCAGGGTGGCCCCTAGCTTATTCCACAGCAAATAGTCCTAAGACAGGGATGGCCAAGGGTTAGAAACACCAGCCAGGCTTACATCCAACTCCACCCCATCTTCCCTGGTTCCCCACTCTACCTCTCTAGCATGTTACGATCCCATTCCTGTCTCCACAGGTCACGACATACCTTACCGCAGACTTACCCCCGCAGACTCCTCTAAGCCCAGATGAGCTTGGACTCCCGCCCTTCCCCTCCCAATTCTCCCAAGGAAACCAGGACGCAGAACTGGAAGGAAACACCCCGTGACACTAAGGTCCCATCAAATGACACCTCCCTGGGACCCGGAGTCAGGGCCTCTCTCCCCCTCTTCCCCAGATGCTCACGTCGGGGCGGACGCTGAGTGCGGCAGTGAAGCAGTCCACCGCCTTGTCATACTCCCCGCTCAGGTTGAAGAGGACCCCCAGGCCACACTGCACATCAGGGTCAATGGATGTTGGGTCCAGGCGCACAGCTGCCAGGAAGAGCTCTTTAACTTCAATAAACAGGGAGCTGGGTGAGGAAGACAAAGATGTAGAAAGGCAGGTGGATGGATACGTCTCTATTCCCAGTACTCCCTTCATAAGCCCACGATGCATCTGTCCACCTGCACCCTTCCTTCCTTCCAACCCTGAGTCTCCCAACCCCCCAGAACTGAGCGGCAATCTACCCCCACTTCCACTGTCCAGGTCCTCCCTCTCCCTGGTCACCACCCGCCACCCCAAGAGCCCCTCACTCACTCGGACAATAGGGACCCCAGGATGCGCTTGCTGGAGCCCAGGCCCAGCCCACCGGCCCCCTCCTCCCCAGGTGCCACCAGGTGGGCATAGGCCGGGCGTGTAGCGCAGCCAGTCTCGCAGGGTCTCGCAGGCCTGCCGCTGCAGGGACTCGTTGGTGAAGCTCACAGCCAGTGCCATCAAGGCCGTCCGGTTGTCTGGCTTTAGCTCCAGGCACCTGTTTGTAGCGAGAGGGACAGGGCTGGTCTCAGCAGCGGCACCCTGCAATCCAAGCTAGTTACCTGCCAACTCCCTCCATCCAGATACAGAGGAATCCCCTACTGGTGGGTCATTAATAAAGTCACAGATCTGAGAAAGGGGACATTTCAGCAGCTGAGGAAATCAGTCAGGGTCCCCCAGATAAAACCAAAAGCTGGGAAGGGAATGGAGACAATTACTCCCAAGTTCACTCCAAACCTTAGAGTTTCATCATGAGAAAACACTCGTTAGTGGCCAGAAAGAAGACCAGGACCTGTCGTTCTAAACGCTGTTTGCAGAGCTCCAAGACCACCTCACCCCTCCCTGACCCATACCCCCTCTTCAGAGTACTCACTTCCGCAGCGCACTGATGGCTAAAAGTTCTTGCTCGTTCTCTGCCTGGGTGGTCCCCAGATACTGCCAAGCCTAGAGAGAAGGTGCCAGATTTCATCACCCGTGTAGCCATCGTCTCTTTCTCTGGCTCCCCACAGACTCACCATCTCACTCCCAGGCCCCCACCCCAGGCCATCACCCAGACCCTAACCCTTGTGCACTACCCGCTTCGGGGCCTCCCTCCAGACTGGTGGAGCCCTCTCTAATCAGGTCAGAAGGAGGAGCTGCTCACTTCCATGTGCTTGGGGTCCTGCTGCACGGCTGCCTCGAAGAGCAGCACGGCGTTAGGCAGGTCCCCCTCCTGGAGCCGCCGCAGCCCCTCCTCGAAAGGCTGGGGGTGGTCCCGCAGGGGGTTCTCTTCCTCAAAGTGGTACCCCTACAAGGAAGAGGGAGCCAGGTGAGACCCAGTCTCAGAAGGAGCAGAGGGAGCCACTACAGAGCAGTGGGAATGAGAGATGACAACCAAGACAGGCAAGAGGCGGAGAGGAAGCGGGAGGTCCTCCACAAAGGGATCCGGAGAAATGCTGGCAAACCCTTCATGTCACGAAGGAGACTGTCCGCAACTACAGTGAAGTCAGCCCATGCTGCTACCCTGCTCCCAGCAGCTGGAAAGCCTGGCAAACTCTGATCCACATTGCAATTAAACTTATTTTTAGGAAGTCTTTATCGGCTGATATTTCCACATCCTTGACTCCTCAGCACTGGACAGAGTACATTTCTTAACAGGATCTGCTTAGGGTATGAGATAAGCTCTCTTTAGATATTCAAAGGGCATTTCTCGTTATCTTGCAATAGTGAGATAATACATAAAGGAAATGTGATTTGAGGCTCTGCTATTCAAATGCAGCTCTCACCCAGCTCACAGAGTCCTGTGCATCCTGACGGGATAGTATGTGTTCAAGCACTTTGAAAAACTTAATTTATTCTCCAGTTTCATTCTTAAAAGTTATTAGTATTAATCTGTATCTGATAATAAATGAAAGCTCAATTCCAAAATCCTGAGGGCAGAAAAGGCTTCAGGGCCATGCCCTGTTCTAATGGAGGTGTTCTCATTTGAGGGGTTAGGATGCTGTTGTGCTGAGTTCTGTCCCGGGGCCATCCACGCAGCAGAGAGGTGTTAGGTAAACTGGATTCCTAGCAAGCATGCAACTGTGACAAGGGAACTAAACGCTCCTTTGAGGAGAACAGGGGTCACCACCACAAAACAACACACCAGAATGAAAACAAGATACAAAACACAGGGCAAGGCCCTTTCTGAATACAGTTAAGGACAAACCAGAATAAAACTACAAAATAAGAGCATAGATGAGGCCCTTCTTCATTATCATTGTGAAAGAGCTCAAGAGTCAGAAATGCTTAAATCCGCCAGCAAAGTTCTAAACCACTGTAAGCCATCAGATGCAAATTATTTGTGATAGATAAAAATTAAATAATTACAATGGAGATTTAAGAAACACAACATACAGGAGATGGACTTGGGATGTTGCTGTTTCCCAGTCACTAAGTCATGTCCGACTCTGTGTGACACCATGGACTGCAGCCCGCCAAGCTCCTCTGTCCATGGGGATTCTCCAGGCAAGAATATTGGAGTGGGCAGCCATTCCCTTCTCCAGGGATCTTTCCTACTCAGGGACCAAGCTTGGTTCTCCTGTGTTACAGGCAGATTCTTTACTGTCTGAGCCACCATAGGATCATACTGCAAAAACAGGATGACTACCAAGTAGAGTGTATCCCATCACAGAATTTTCTCCTTCATTTTAACAGTCTATAATAGCTGCCCAAGGTATGACTGCAGTCTTGCAAATTTAAGGACCATGAATAAAAAAATTTACATTCAGAGACCCATGAATTTACTTGACAGAGTCAGAACCACACTTGGAAAAAAAAACAAACAAACACTACTACTGACATATAATTCTATAACAGCAAAAGGCAGATAAAATCCAAATTGTTCATGTGATAATAAAGTTTAGCATATTTTTGTGGAACGTTAATTCAAATGCTTCTAATCCTAATTTTGCAATATCCCACCCAAGGTATCAATGATGTCAAAACAGGGTTCAAGAATCTAAAAACAGGGACTTCCCTGGCAGTCCAGAGGTTGAGAGTCCGCCTTCCAGTGCAGGGGACCTGGTTGGGGAACTAAGATCCCACATGCCCTGCAGCGTGGCCAAAAGAATAAATTAATTTTTTAAACAAATAAGTAAATAGATACCAAGTTGGAGGGCAGAAATGGCCTACTACCTAACATTTTCTACCAAAGGAGCTATCGATGTTCTTAAAATGCTTTCAACCAACCTCCAGAGCAGAGCTCCTTCTTCTGTGCTCTTAATGCATCATGTGCAAACCTCTGTTTCAGGTACTATGTCACTTATTATTGTTATTATTAACTTTTATATCCCAAGAATAAAGAATACTTTCAATGACTGGAGAAGAACATGGAGTAACCCTAATGGTAAAGAATCCACCTGCCAATGCAGGAGATTTAAAAGACGCAGGTTCAATCCCTGAGTCGGGGAGAGCCTCTGGAGAAGGGAATGGCTACCCACTCTAGTATCCTTGCCTGGAGAATCCCACGGACAGAGGAGCCTGGCAGGCTACAGTCCATGGGGCCGCAAAGAGCTGGACACCACTGACGTGGCTTAGCACGCTAGGGGAGTAATCCAGGCTTCCTTTTCATGGAAAGGGGCTCAAGACAATGATTACTTAAATGTGGGTACCCTTCAAATTCAGAATTACAGGAGAGACAATAAAAAGAAAGAAACCCTGCAACGTGAAAACAGCCACTGCTCACCTTGTCATAGGAAGCGGACGTGAGGTCGTCATGGTCAGAGAGCCAGGGGTGGGCCTCAGCATCACGCTTTGCCATCTCCTCTAACTCTGCTTGCAACTTGTCCCAGAAATCGACATCAGACTGTAAGGGAGGGAGGGCAGACAGGGGAGAAGGCCATTGTGGCGGCCCCGCCCCCGCTCCCCGCGCCACTACACTCGGCTCGCCCTGCAGTAGCTCCTTTCCCACGTGTCTCACATCACTGGAAAGCTTTCCTTTGCTGCTCTTCCCAGATGCTATTTCCAGATCCTGACTCAGTGGTCTGGGAGGCCCAGGAACTGGTGTTTTTGACAGGCACCCACACCATCCCATGGCGAAGGAAATGGCAACCCACTCTAATATTCCTGCCTGGAGAATTCCATGGACAGAGGAGTGTGGCAAGCTACAGTCCATGTAGTCGCAAAGAGTCAGACACGACTGAGTGACTATCACTCACACTCACACCCTATCCCAAGTAATTCTGGCATAGATGATCCTGAATGTTATGAAATACAGCGTCCGTCATCTCCAGCGCTGGGACACCCACTCTCTCCATAGGAGCATTTCCTCCTGGCTTGGCCACACTTCACCAGCTATTCTCACCTCTATGGCCGACTTGGCTCGTTCAAACTCCATATCGAGGGCAGACGTGTTTACTGGTCTTGTGAACTGGTCAACCCAAGCCTCTGACGTACCCTGTAACAAAGCAGGCTGGTCATAGCACCACCACCGATTTTCTACCCACTAAACACTCAATGAACACCCATTAGACACCACCAACCTGGGCACTTCTGAGAAGAACATTCTCAGAATCTCTTTCCCGCCCACTAAGGACCTGGATGTTACCAAACAAGCTGGCAATAGGTTCCCTTCACCCTCTGGGACCCCTGAGCCCACAGCCGGGGGCACCAGCAGCTCCGGGGGGGGGCTGGGAGGTGACAGGAGCCTACCTGCTGCTGAATAAACTCTGCCGCCCACTGCTCTGCCTGAGCTCGGCCTGACCCTGCACCGGACTCCAGGGACACCTGCCCCTCGCCAATCTGCCGCACGAATTTCAGGAACTGGGGCACAGAGATACACACAGGCCACTTGGGAGAGGACTTGCAGGTGTGCCCTCTCAACCATGCCCAGAGGAGTCTGCCCTGACCCCTCCCCCTGAGGACCACCTCTAGCTTCAAACAAGATACGCTAAGGACCCTGGAAAAGCGGAGAGCAAGGAGAGGGGGATCTCTGGCTCTAAAGATGGGAGACGGCACAGAAAAGACAGAGGGTTAGCAGGCAAGGAAGTGCAGGCAAGAAGACTCGGGGGAAGAGGCAGGGCCCTAAGTCTCTGCTCCCCAGAGAGGAAGGACTGGACCCCGGGTCCCAGCTCTTTCTGTTTCAACTAAATGGGGGTAAGGGAAGAGTTCCCCTGACTTCTCGGATAAAGCAGCAGTGTTGAGCTGCAGCTCACCTCAGAGTTGGCCAGCTTGGGGTCATCCACCTTGGCCACAAAGTCACTGGCTGTGTGCTGCAGGTCCTCCTCAGGCTGGTACTCATCATACCTGGAACAGGCAAGGATGCGCTAAATGTACACATGGGTCTGCCACTACCTTTCCTCGCCATTCGCCACTCCCCGCATGTGGTAGTTAAAGATTTCTCATGGGGAACAGAGAGTGACCACACCCCCACGAATTCCACTTTACATTAAAGAAGGACCTCTGGGCAGGAGGGGCAGAGTACTAGCTACGCGCTTCTACCTCTCTCTTCCTCAAACCATCTTTGGGACAGAGAGAAGGAACAGACAGTAGCAGGCTCCAAATTAAAGGGAAACAGGTATGTCACATAAAGCTGTGAATCCTTGGTACAATAGTTAGGGTTCTTGATTCAATCTCATTTGAAACATAAATGAACTGGGGTAATAGTAAAGTGGAAGCCTTAGGGTAGGTAATGAAGGGGCTGCAAGTGGGTTTGAGGATGTGGATGGAGGAGCTTGGGGGCACAGGAACAGACAGGGGGTTGAGGGAGGGGACTGTCCAATGCTCGTTCCACGGGGCCCATCCAGAGAGAAGAGGCTGGACTCACCAGCGATCAGCGGCAGCCGTTCCCTCCCGGCTCTCCCAGCCACAGCTTCTCCTCTGACTGCTCCAGGTACTCCTCAGCCCAGCGGGCCGGGGACACAGACAAAGGGTCTGCAAGGAGCAGAGAGGTGGGCAGTCAGCAAGGGAGCAGGGAGGGGAGAATATGAACCAAGTCAAGGCAGAATCCCACAGACACCCCTGGTCAAAAGAAAACACTACCAAGTTTTCAATATCCAACCTACTCCTCAGGTGCCTGGGGGACAAATGTACTGAGCTGGGGACAGGAGACCAAATGAGGCAGCTCAGGAGAGGGGTATGGACCAAACCTTTTTTGTTTGAAATACAAGAGTGCTCACTAAGACACCAGGCGCCGGGCCTCTGGCTTCCTCAGAAGTGATGCGGGGACCTCAGGGGACCGAGGAGACATGGGCGCTCCCACTCCTTAATCAAGCCTCTGTCTGTCCTGTTTGTGTACAGTTCACGCCCTCCAGGCCACAGGAGGCTCGTATTTCATCCTAACATAATGTACCACCAAGAGAATCTGAGGAGCAGAACGCTGAGCCAGACCTAGAGATGTATGGGTCCACTCTGCCCACTGGATCTTTTTTTGAGATGCAACATACAAACATGAGAGTATGTAGAATGGGCCCGACTGAGGTGTGCTGCTCCATTCATTTCTACCTATGGACACACTCCAGACCACGGCATGGACCGTCTCCAGTTCCCTCGCGGGTTCTCACAGGCCCTCACAACCACCCCACCCCGGGATAAACACTGTTCTGACTTCTGTCACTTCTGACTGGTTTTGAGAGCTACGTTTCTCAGTCCAATTCCAGAAACTGTCTCCGAAGCTCTCGTGTCAAAGGGTACACCAAGGCAATCTCAGAATAAACATAACAAACGAGGCTGCTGAACTTTTCTCAGCCTGCAGGACTTTGCTCTTTACTATTCTGAGGCCAGAAATAAAGAGAGAGAGAGAGATTAAAGGATTTAAAGGGGCCCTAAGGAATTAGTACACGAAGTGAATGATGGGCTTGTGGTCTTTCCTTCTGCTCTGCCCTCTTGCCCTCACATGTGGTCATCCTGTCTTTTGAAGCTCTGTCACCACTTTTAACACCAAGGAGGCAAGGTGACCTTCTCAGTGTTGATTTATAACAGAACTTTCTATTCCACTGAACTGACACTCTGTCTGAATAATTTCAACAAGCTAATCTCAACATCTGAGAAAACAATGCCAAAATCTGAAAAAGAAAAAAAAATCAAGACTCATAGATATCACCTAATCATAAATAACGAGTGACTTATTAGCAATAAAATGAAAGATACAGTTGGCAATTTTTTTGATCATGCACTTGGTCTCTTAATTTCAAGAGCCCCTAACATTTATATCCTGATTTCCCTCACTGGCTTTTACAGGCAACATTTCTCTTTCCTTTGCCCCAGCTAGACTGTTGGCTCAAGTCTGGAGACCTAATAAGGAAATGCCTAATACCCCTATCCTGTTCTGTTGAAAAATAACCAGTCCCTTCTCCCCACCCTCCAGTCATGCCTTCAGCTGGAATGTTTCGCAAAAGCATATTCTGGCCACAAATACCCCTGGAATTACAGAGAACATCAGTTCTGTGCAATCCTCCTTTACAGGACAAGAAGCAACAGAAAAATACGAAATGACCCAGATGCTACAATGGACAAGAAGTTGTTTAGGGAAAGAAAAAAAAAAAAAACCCAGAGATGCATCATCATCAAAGAGCCATAATTTGGTATTTAACCATACTGGCCATGAGATTCAGGATTTTCTGGTACTGGAAATCTACTCCAACAAAGGATGTAAAATAAAATAATCAAAAGAATACTACCTGGCCTTCAATGCTTTTTGAGAAAATCTTATAGAAAACCAGATCCATCTGCTTGCCTGTGAGACTGAAGGAACTAAGGCCTGCTGAGTGGGGAGGGACTATCCAAAGTCAGGAGATCCTACAGTGATACCCAGCAACCTAACCTAGATACCACACATCTGACTCAGAGCCTCCACCTCACTTCAATTCTCAGTGTGTGTTCATCTCATCTAGAAACATGAACGCCAACTCAACAGTCAAAACTCAGAACTTCCTACCTCTACCTATGGAAGTTTCCACATCTGCTAAATAACACAGTGGTCTAGAGGCAGGTTTTAGGGCCTTCCCTGGTGATCCATTAAGAACCCGCCTTTCAACGCGGGAGACACAGGTTTGATCCCTGATTCGGGAAACAAAGATCCCACACGCTGCGCAGCAACTAAGCCCACAACTACAGACCCCACACACTGGAGCCCTCTCGATATGACCAGAGAGAAGCCTGTGTGCCGCAACTAAGACCTGACACAGCCAAATTTATTCATTAAATTTAAAAAATAAAAAAAAGAATGAAGGCAGGTTCCAGGGTCAGCCTGCCTGCACTCGGATCCCAACTCTATCACTGACTCACTGTGTGTCTCCTGCCCCACGTCTCCCTCCCCATGAATCAGTCAACCCTCTAAGTTTCTAAGTCCTTATCTGTGAAATAGAGATAATAATAGCTACCTCACCAGGATTCTTGTGAAGACCAGATGGGATAATCCCAGTGTAAAGCACAGAGTAACAAGTATTAGCTACTATCATCATTCCTGTCTGCTCAAGGCAAAGCCATACAAAAGTGGAAACATCACCGTGAGATTGTTATTCCTTTTATTCCACAGCCTTTCTGCTGCCATCAAGGGGAGATCTATCGCCAGTCACCATCTGCTAATCCTGGCCACTGGTCTTCCTATGAAAGAGCAGGTTTATCTCTCATAACTGTCATGTAAACCCCACACACCATGTTACCTGAGGCAGTCTAAACTCAAAACCCCTTAAAGATGTTTCTCTCCTCTAGAGCTGAGCAATCACAAGATGGATAGTAATATGGCCCAAAAGATTGCCAAATAAGGGAGGAGGGTTGGAGTTCCATCAGGAAATACGTCAGACTCAAAAATGAGCTTCATGTGGTAATGGAATAATTCTGAATCTTGATTGCAGTGATAGTTACACAAATCTGCATGTGATAAAACTACATGAAACTATAAACACACAAACAAAAGTGCATAAAACTGGTGAAATCTAATAAGATACATGGATCATGGCAATTTTCTGATTTTGATATTGTACATAACGAACAAATGCAAAATATGACCAATGGTGAAAACAGAGGGAAAGACACACAGAAACTTTCTGTACATGTTTTTGCAACTTCCATAGGAACTGTATTTCCAAATACAACATTAAAACAAGAAAAAACGGTTTCCTTTTAAACTAGATTCTGGAATCCTTACAATGGAGACTTAAAAATAATAAACATTTAAAGAATATAACCTTCTCTCAACTTGAAGTCTACTTATCCACAAAGAAACAGGCTATGTCACTATTCTGAAAATATCAGCCATAAATGCTATGAGGTTAGTGTCCAGGGATTCCACGTCCACGGATTCAACCAATTACAGATGGAAAATATTCAGAGGGGATGGGGGGGCGGGGGGGCAGGGGAATTCCAAAATTTCCAAAAAGCAAAACGTGAGTTTGTCCCATGCTGGCGACTATTTACAAAGCATTGGCACTGTATTAGATATTATAATTAATCCAGAGATTTAAAGCATATGGGAGGTTAGGTTCTATGCAAATATAATGCAATTTTATATAAAGGACTTGAGCAACCACAGGGGTCCTGAAACCAAATCTCTGCAGATACCACAAAGGACTGTACTAGGAAGTCAGTTCTTTCTAGTTCTTTCTGCCAGATCTCAACTCTTTCATTCAATAAATCCTGAAGGGCCACTACATACAAAGCAATATATTACTGCAACAGAGCCTTTATATGAAGACAGATCCCACACAGCTCAACTTTCCTTTCCAGTTTTCCACATCCTTGCCTCCAGGAAACAAGAGGAGGAAGAGAGAGGTCTCCCAAAGAGAATTTAACACGTAAGACAGGTCCAACATGTTTTCTAAAGTAGCTCTTCATTTACAGAATAAGGAAGATTTCAATGGCTCCAAGCACTTGAGTAATTGTAATAAAAAAAATCTCATCAATAATAACTAAAAACTCATCCTGAGTTATCAAAAATGACTGATGCTCATGAGTTAGAAGTATCTCTGTAATAAGAGATAGCACTTAAAGCTAAAGTTTGTACAAAAAGGTGAGTACTAGTCTGGTGGAGGGAACCTTGTGGTTAAAGCTCAGATTTTCCAGTTGGGGCAATTCCAAAGAAGATTCTCAATGATAGTGTAATGGTTCTAAGTACGGAGCCTGGAGTCAGACATAAGTTTGAATATCATCTCTGTTGCTGAATGATAATCAGATAAAATATTAACCCTTTCAAAACTCAATTTCCGTGTCTATAAAATTCGGTCAGAATATCTACCTTTTGTCACTGTGAAGCTCAACTGGCTTTGAGAATATGAAATGCCCAGAAACCAAGAACACTCACTGTTCTTCCTTAAACTCCAATTTAAAAGAGGAAAAGGAGTCATGATAAAAGAGACCAGCAGCTTTATTTTATTTTAGTTGCTAGATTTTTGGTGTTTTCTCCTGTGTATAGAGGAAGATCTATCTTTAGGACAATAAAAATGATTGGGGGTGGGAGGTACCCATTAGGTCAATAATTGTGTCATGAAAATTCAATAACTATGATGACAGGAGGACCCTGAGAGGCCAGAATCTTTGTGACTTTCTCCCTTTATCTCTCCTGTTATTCTTGATTTCTTAAATGGAAATAGCCTAACAGTGCTCACTTTGAGAGCAATCAGGAAAAGCAAAGCTGAAGAGAAGGCCCTTGCTCAGGCCTGTCCTCAGACAGGCTGAGGGGAGAAGAAGCCGTCCCACAGGGTGCGATGACCTTGGACAACTCAAAGATGGAAAATTAGGCTGGGACCCTGAAGAGATTAAGATGCAGGCCTGGTATGGGTAAGCCCACCAACTCTGGAATCATTTAAACCCAGAGTCAAATTCCAACTCCACCACTTACAAAGCCATGATTCCTTGGGCAAACTACTTAATCCCTCAGCCTCAGTTTTCTTATCTATATACGAAGAATAAAAACAGTAACAACCTCAAGGGTTTTCAGGGAGATTAAATGGACAATGCATTTAAAGCACTAAAACAAAGCCTAGCTCATGGCGAAGTAAACATTACCTAATATTATTAATTTTTATTATCATCACCAAGACCGTACACTTCAAACCTTTGAACTCCACAGTTCCACTTTCCAAGGTTCCAACCCT
Source organism: Nanger dama (assembly GCA_917880005.1). Lineage (NCBI taxonomy): Eukaryota > Metazoa > Chordata > Mammalia > Artiodactyla > Bovidae > Nanger > Nanger dama. Next base: position 16,985,651 of record CAKJTW010000046.1, on the reverse strand, counting down.
GCTCAGGACGACTTAATGCCAGAATCCCCAGGGATGCCGTGAACAGCTCTTTCTTCCTAGGCAACACTGCTACCCATCCAATCTGTGGATCCTCTCCACCGAACTACAATAATAAAGTTCCAGGTAACAAAGAAGAAAACCTAACTTGTGTTCTCTCTCTCCTCCCAGTCTCTCAACCAGTTCAAACCCACTCCTCTGCATAATATAAGTTTCAATTCCCTATTACCATCTAAGAGAAACCTAGTTCAGTGCCCTATAGAAAAGAGTCAAGTGTTCAGAAAGGTCATAAGCAGCTGAAATCACTCTATATATTAAAATGAATCAGGGTTTAAAAAAAAAAAAAAACATGAATGAGGATAACAGTGTAGAACTCTGCACCGTAGGAACCATTTTACATTTTCCCATGACAATCCTCACCTGTAACTTCAGAGATGAACTCTTGAGACCAGTCAGTCTCATTATACTCCTGAGTGACATCCACAGCATCTCCAGCTGCGAGAAACTCCTGGGCCCAGTTCTCAGACAAGGCCAAGTCTGCCACACCAGGAGCTTGAGAGAGAGAGAGAGAGAGAGAGAACTGAGGAAAATACACATCATTCCATCAGGCCTCGGGGACCCTGTTGTTGCTTTTGTTTAGTCTCTAAGTCGTGTCCGACTCTTTGCGGCCCCATGGACTATAGCCCGCCAGGCTCCTCTGTCCATGGGATTCTCCAGGCAAGAATATGGGAATGGGTTGCCATTTCCTCCTCCAGGGGATCTTCCAGATCCAGGAATCAAACCCACGTCTCCTACACTGGCAGGCACATTCTTTACTGGCTGCGCTAACAGAAAAGCCCTGAGTACATTTGAAAACACTCTACTCTATTTGTCTCCTTCTATAACTCAGTTCCCCAACATCAGCAGCTTCCAAATACAAAATCCCTTTGTCTCCATCTGCCCAGAAAACGGTGATTCCCCTCCCTAACACCAGAACCTGGACCCACCTCTCTGGGGTGCCTGGCGGAAATTTGACTGTTCAATCTCCTGCATCTCGGCCAGGAGGTCATCCATCTTGAAGGTCTGAGGGCCACGGGACATGAGAGATGCATTCTGGTCCTGGAAGAACTCAGTCACCAACTGTCAGAACAGAGATGGTAATGCGAACCCAGCAAGAAACAGGGGCCCATTCCATGAGGGACACAAACATCACACACAAGGAAAGGGAAACCCAGAACCCATACATTTGGAAACGCTTAAAGAATACGTAAAGCGACAAAATTCTGTAAAGCAATTATCCTTCAGTTAACAAATAAATAAGTTATAAAAAAGAATAAGCAAAAACAAGAAAGCTGAGGCAACTCTCATTGGATCAGGGAAGTCTGCAGACTGAAATACGTGTGAGCCAAGTTTAAAGTAAAAATACAGTAAGCAAACAAAAAATGAGACAAGAGAGACTGGTATATTTACCTCATCTTCAGAGGCTACCCCCAAAGGCTTAGAGACCTAAGACAAAAGAAAGAGAGATGATATGGTACAGTAGTGAAGACCACAGACCCATAACTCAGCCCTGGGTAAAAATTCCAGCTCTTCCATTCACATGACCTCGGGCAAGTGAGGAAACTTCTCTGAGCCTCAGTTTCTTCATCTACAAAATGGTTGCCTTCCTCTATACAAAGTCGTTCAATGCCTAATACAATAAAGCTGACTCATCAGTAACTGCTATTATTTGAAACACAATAAAGCAAGCAGTTATCCCAAAGCGTGCATCTGGACAATCCATCACAGGTCCCCACTGGGGTTTCCACCTCAAAAGCACTCACCGCTTCCGAGGCTGGGGCTCCTGGAGGCCAGGGGCCGGGCCTCAAGCCCTCCTGTCGAAGGGCCTTGTCCTGGGTGAAGTGGCTGGCCAGCTTCATGAGTGGGTTGGCACCCCCACATTCCGCCTCCACCAGCTCCCGCATTGCCATGGTGACCGCCGGCTCTCTGATGGGCAGAGGTTTGGAAATGAGGTCCAAGAGCCAAAGCCTTCCCCAGCCCACAACTCTGCCCGGATCTGGGGAGGCAGGCAGACGTCCGTCCCAGGTGACTGGCCGCGGGCCACTGCGCCTTCTCGGCTTGCCCCCACCTCTGCCAGGAGTCGGGGGGCCAGTGCCCTCCTGCCGCCCCTCTCAAAGGCTGCCGCGCTCCGCCGGGGCCTCTCCAGCGGCCTCCACGACTGCGGTCTCGGGCAGGGGGACGGACGGCGACCGCCCCACACAGACGGGCCTGGACCCCAAGGAACCAAAGGTGACCATTCCGCAGCTGAGCTGTACGCGGACACCGGCCGGGCAAGGAAGAGGGGGCACGCCGCGGGGCAGTCAGTCCAGGCTCCCACACCCCCTGCCGCCAGGCGAGCACCGCGGGGGTGCCATTCCCGCCCCTAAGTCACCTGGGCCCCTCCTCCTGTTCGGTCGGTCGTGGCCCACCCCTCCCGCGCTCCGAGCACGCCATGTCTCCGCCCTGATAGTAGCTCAAGCCCCGCCCCCGCGCCCCGCGAGGACACCGCAAGGGCGGGGGAAGACAAGGAAGGTGTCCTCGCGCCGCTCGGGGCCCAGAGCTCACCGCCGCGCGCGGAGCCGCACGATCAGGCCCGGCACCTGATGCTGGCCGGAGGGGACCCGAGCAGAGGGGGCGGGGAGCCAGGGGCGGGACTAGGGCTTAAAGGGGCAGTGACCGTCGCGCTGCCGCCGCTGCCCTACGGAAGCTGTTGGAGGGGGGCGGGGCTTTAAGTAAGCGGCGCAGCGTAATGGGCGGAGTCATGGGTCTTAAAGGGGAAGAGCGCCTTAAAGGGGAAGTCTTGGAGCGTCGACCAGGCGAACGTCCGAAAAGATCGTGGACGCTAGGACTTATTTGATGTAAATCTCAAAGAAGAATGGAGCTAGGAGGGCTTCCTGGGCTTTGTGGGGAAGCCGAGCACGCGGATCATGGGCTCAGATCGTTCTGCCTCTTCCCGGGGGGCGCACTGTGACCCCGGCATGTTCCCTCCCTTTCTGGGTCTCGGTTTTAGAGAAAGGCTCTTAACGCAGGAATAGCGGAGGTCAAATCCGGGGCCTTCCCCAGCCTTCGAGGCCTCCCCGCTTCCTAACTGCCCCTAGCAGGACAGCGTCACAGTTTCCATGGCGACAGAGGCCTGCCCCCCCGAATCCCTCAGCCACATCTGCGTATTGGGGAAAATAGCACAAAATGACGGCAAATTCCGGTGACTAAAATAGCGTCCAGCACATCCTGAGACTTCAAGCTGGTAACCTACAGGGAAGGTGCGCAGTGAGTCACTTCTCTCCCCTTCTTCCTCTGTCGCCACCTGTCAAGGTCACCGTGGTGACCTATTCCCACGGTCCCAGACTGGGAAAGCACAACTATCAATGCAAGAAACGATTTTTAATCACAGAATAAGCCTCAGGTCCCACCATCTGCCACAAAATTGACTCTGGTGTCAAATCTCAAGGATACCGGAAGACAAACCCTGAAATCTCACCGGCCTCCAAGTCCCAGGGTGTCCTGACGTCATGAAGAAGGGCAGGAGGTGTTCAAGGCTGGGCAGTTGAGCAAGGACAAGTTTGTGCCAAAAGGAAAAAAAAGAGTACCATCCCAGCCTAGGGTGCAGGAGAGGAAGGTTATCAGCAGGTGGCGCCCTGGGCCAAGCTTGCTTCCTGGCTGTGCGGCTGCTGCTAAGTCACTTCAGTCATGTCCGACTCTGTGCGACCCCATAGACAGAAGCCCACCAGGCTCCCCCGTCCCTGGGATAGATTTCAAAGGTGGAAGCCCCAACGGACCATAAGGGCAAGGCTGTGTAAACATGTCCCTGATGGTAGAGAAGCTGCGCTGACACCTCAGGGGAACAGAATGGCAGGGAAAATCTGAGACTGAAAATTTTGTCCTTTTCCTTACCTTTTTACCAGAGACCCCAACCCTTGCCTGGACTCTGTTCTCACGCTGCCACTGTAAAGCAAATACCTGTACCATCACTGCAGACTGTGACTGCAGCCATGAAATTAAAAGTCGCTTACTCCTTGGAAGAAAAGTTATGACCAACCTAGGTAGTATATTCAAAAGCAGAGACATTACTTTGCCAACAAAAGCCCATCTAGTCAAGGCTATGGTTTTTCCAGTGGTCATGTATGGATGTGAGAGTTGGACTGTGAAGAAGGCTGAGCACCGAAGAATTGATGCTTTTGAACTGTGGTGTTGGAGAAGACTCTTGAGAGTCCCTTGGACTGCAAGGAGATCCAGCCAGTCCATTCTGAAGATCAGCCCTGGGATTTCTTTGGAAGGAATGATGCTAAAGCTGAAACTCCAGTACTTTGGCCACCTCATGCGAAGAGTTGACTCATTGGAAAAGACTCTGATGCTGGGAGGGATTGGGGGCAGAAGGAGAAGGGGACGACTGAGGATGAGATGGCTGGATGGCATCACGGACTCGATGGATGTGATTATGAGTGAAATCCAGGAGCTGGTGATGAACAGGGAGGCCTGGCATGCTTCGATTCATGAGGTTGCAAAGAATCGGACATGACTGAGCGACTGAACTGAACTGAAATAAACTAAACCATGCCAAGGAGAAAGGGATGCCCCTTTGAAAAGTGAATTCTTTAAAAGAGGATCGCTCAGGAATTAACAGCATTGTAAATCAACTATACTTCAATGTTGCTGTTTTGTAGTCACTAAGTCATGTCTGACTCTGTGACCACATGGACTGCAGCCCACCAGGCTCCTCTGTCCACAGGATTCCCCAGGCAAAAATACTGGAATGGGTTGCCATTTCCTTCTCCAGGTGATCTTCTCAACCCGGGGAACAAACCCATGTCTCCTGCATTAGCAGGTGGATTATTTACCACTGAGCTACCAGGAAAGTTCATCATACTTCAATAAAAATGAATAAGAAAAAAAAAAGAGGATCCCTGGACAGAGCAATGTTTAACTGAAAGCACACTGATACAGTAGAATGTCAGAAAATCAAGGCAACCAGACCCCAGTACCATTCAAAGCATAGCACACACATAACCTTCAGCTCTGCTAGGCATTTAGTAACTGATTAGCAATAACTCACTATGTATGCCACTTGCAGGAGAATGGTAACAATGATAATTACTGATGTTCACTGAATGTTTACTAAAATCCAGGCATCCCACTAAACATTTTTGTGCATTAACACTTCTAATCTGCATAATACACCTATGAAGTAAGAGTTGTGGTCTCACTTCACAAATAAGACTTGGCCAAAAACACACAGCTAAATTTTCTCCAATTTTTAAATACTTACATTGTATTTACTATGCACCAGGCATTATTCCGGAGAAGGCAATGGCACCCCACTCCAGTACTCTTGCCTGGAAAATCCCATGAACGGAGGAACCTGGTAGGCTGCAGTCCACGGGGTCGCTGAGTGTCGGACACGACTGAGCGACTTCACTTTCACTTTCCACTTTCATGCATTAGAGAAGGAAATGGCAACCCACTCCAGTGTTCTTGCCTGGACAGTCCCAGGGACGGGAGCCTGGTGGGCTGCCGCCTATGGAGTCGCACAGAGTCGGACACGACTGACGCAACTTAGCAGCAGTAGCAGTAGGCATTATTCTGAAGCAGTTTTCAAATACTGATTTATTTAATTCTCATGATAATAACTATTGTCATCCCCATTTTACAGATGAGGAAACTGAGGCACAGAGAAGTTAGGTGATGTGCCAAGCTGGTACTAGTAAGTAACAAAGCTGTGCTTTGAACCTACACCAGGGTCACCAAAGTTTATTTGTAAAGGGCCAAGCAGAAAATACGTTCATCCTGGCAAGTATATGTCTCTGTCACAGCTATTCAATTCTTCAGTTGTAGCATGAAAGCAGCCATTGATAGCACATAAAGGAATGGCTATGGATGGTGACAACCATGAAATTAAAATACTATTGTTTCTTGGCAGGAAAGCTATGACAAACCCAGACAGTGTATTAAAAAGGCAAGACATCACTTTGCTGACAAATATCCATATAGTCTTTCCAGTAGTCATATACAGTTATGAGAGCTAGACCATCACAAAGGCAGAGAACCGAAGAATTGATTTTGAACTGGGTGTTGGAGAAGACTCTTGAGAGTCCCTTGGACTGCAAGAAGATCAAACAGTCAATCTTAAAGGAAATCAACCCTGAATACTCTGGTAGGACTGATACTGAAGCTGAAGCTCTAATACTTTGGCCACCTGACGCAAACAGCCAACTCATTGGAAAAGACCCTGATACTGGGAAAGATTGAGGGCAGAAGGAGAAGAGGGCAACAGAGGATGAACTGGTTGGATGACATCACCGATTCAATGGACATGAACTTGGGCAAACTCTGGGAGATAGGGACAGGGGGGCCTGGAGTGCTGCAGTTCATGGGGTAGCAAAGAGTTGGACATGACTTGGCAACTGAACAACAAATGGCTATAATCTCATAAAATTTGTTATGGACACTGAAGTTTGAGTTTTATATATTATTTTTTAATGTCACAAGATATTAGGCTTCTTTTGATTTTTCTCAACCATTTAAAAATGTCAAAACCATTCTTAGCTTACAGACTGTACAGAAACAGACAATAGGACATAGTTTTATGATCCCTGACCTACAAACCTGCTCCAAGAATCCTTGCTATTAAACATTATGCTAGATTTACCCTTGGGGGAAAAAAAAAAAAACTCAATTATTTCCTTAAATATTTTAAATTACATGGCATTTAATATACATATGTTAAAGCACCTCTTAAATTTTGCATTTAACTTTGGCTGTTCTGGGTCTTTGTTGCTGCTCACAGGCTTTCTCCAGTCTCGACGAGCGGGAGGCGCTCTCTCGTTGCGTCGCCTGGGCTTCTCACTGCAGTGGCTTCTCTTGTTGCAGAGCACAGGCTCTAGGGTGTGAAGGCTTCAGCAGCTGTGCTACATAGGCCACGTTGCCCTGAGGCATGAGAAACCTTCCTGGACCAGGTATCAAAACCGTGTCCCTTGCATCAGCAGGCAGATTCTTAACCACCAAGCAAGTCCCTTTTAAGCACTTTAAATGCCTGACAGCTCACACAACCCTATAAGCAAAGTTTCTGAACCCATAGTCAACCTTGTAAGTCTAATAGATCACACATAAACATTTTTCAAATTATCTTAGTCGTCTTAAAATCTCAAGTCTAAAACTTTACTTCCCACATTGAAGGTTAATACATTAGACTCTCTTATACATCAAACACTTAAATTCATAATGTCACATACATACATCTGTAAAGCAAATTTACTGATTCAGGTAGGTCAAAATTACTGGGTTAAATTTTAATCACTGTACAGGTACTTAAAGGTCAGAGATCTGAGACCAAGACAAAACTTCAGTTCCATTCAGTCAGTTCAGTTCAGTCACTCAGTCGTGTCCAACTCTTTGCAACCCCATGGACTACAGCACTCCAGGCCTCCCTGTCCATCTCCAACTCAGGAGTTTACTTAAATTCATGGCCATTGAGTCAGTGCTGCCATCCAGCAATTTCATTCTCTGCTGTGTAGGGCCACCCAAGATGGACAAATCATGGTGGAGAGGTCTGACAGAATGTGGTCCACTGGAGAAGGAAATGGCAAACCACTGCAGTATTCTTGCCTTGAGAAACCAATGAACAGTATGAAAAGACAAAAAGATAGGACACTGAAAGATGAACTCCCCAGGTCGGTAGGTGCCCAATATGCTACTGGAGATCAGTGGAGAAACAACTCCAGAAAGAATGAAGAGACAGAGCCAAAGGAAGAACAACACCCACTTGTGGATGTGACTGGTGATGGAAGCAAGGTCCGATGCTGTAAACAGCAATACTGAATAGGAACCTGGAATATTAGGTCCATGAATCAAGGCAAATTGAAAGTGGTCAAACAAGAGACAGCAAGAATGAACGTTGACATTTTAGAAATCAGCAAACTAAAATGGACTGGAATGGGTGAATTTAACTCAGATGGCATTATACCTACTACTGTGGGCAAGAATCCCTTAGAAGAAATGGAGTAGCCATCACAGTCAACAGAAGTGGCCAAAATGCAGTACTTGGATGCAGTCTCAAAAATGACAGAATGATCTCTGTATGTTTCCAAGGCAAACCATTCAATATCACAGTAGTCCAAGTCTATGCCCCAACCAGTAATGCTGAAGAAGCTAAAGTTGAATGGTTCTATGAAGACCTACAAGACCTTCTAGAACTAACACCCAAAAAAGATGTCCTTTTTCTTACAGGGGACTGGGATGCAAAAGTAGGAAGTCAAGAAACATATGGAGAAACAGTGGAAACAGTATCAGATTTTGCGGGGCTGAGGGGAGGGGGCTCCAAAATCGCTGCAGATGGTGATTGCAGCCATGTAATTAAAAGATGCTTACTCCTTGGTAGAAAAGTTATGACCAACCTAAACAGCATATTAAAAAGCAGAAACATTACTTTGCCAGCAAAGGTCTATCTAGTTAAGGCTATGGTTTTTCCAGTATCATGTATGGATGTGAGGGCTGGACTATAAAGAAAGCTGAGTGCCAAAGAATGATGCTTTTGAACTGTGGTGTTGGAGAAGACTCTTGAGAGTCCCTTGGACTGCAAGGAGATCAAACCAGTCAATCCTAAAGGAAATCAATCCTGAATATTTACTAGAAGAACTGATGTTGAAGCTGAAACTCCCATACTTTGGCCACCTGATGCAAAGAGCTGACTCATTTGAAAAGACCCTGATGCTGGGAAAGATTGAGGGCAGAAGGAGAAGGGGATGACAGAGGATAAGACAAAACTTAGGACCTGCATACTCCCAAGATGATGCTGTTTCAGTCACAAGTGAACACTCTCAACCCATTTTTAAAGATGCAGTTGTCTCCTGTGTCATGGATTCACCAAAGCCATTTGCTTCAACTGATAACGTTACAAGTTACAATCTTATTTAGTTTTTATTGTCTCATTCACTGTGCAACTAATTTCTTGCACAACTTTACTTGAGTATATGAATGTCCTTACTTTGTAGGTGTTGAGTTATTTTGTAGCTTTTTGTTGAGAGAAAAGTTGGAAAAGAGGCATTTCCTTGTCTGGTTTGATTCTTTGTTTTTTTGATGACATAGTTCACTTCAGTTCAATTGCTCAGTCGTGTCCAACTCTTTGCAACCCCATGAACTGCAGCATACCAGACCTTCCTGTCCATCACCAACTCCCGGAGTCCACCCAAACCCATGTCCATCGAGTCAGTGATGCCATCCAACCATCTCATCTTCCGTTGTCCCCTTCTCCTCCTGCCCTCAATCTTTCCCAGCATCAGGGTCTTTTCAAATGACCCTCAGATGATGCTCTTTGCATCAGGTGGCCAAAGTATTGGAGTTTCAGCTTCAATATCAGTCCTTCCAATGAACACCTAGGACTGATTTCCTTTAGGATGGACTGGTTGGATCTCCTTGCAGTCCAAGGGACCCTCAAGAGTCTTCTCCAGTACCATAGTTCAAAAGGATCAATTCTTTGGTACTCAGTTTTCTTTTTAGTCCAACTTTCACACCCATACATGACCACTGGAAAAACCACAGCCTTGACTAGACGGATCTTTGTTGGCAAAGTAATGTCTCTGCTTTTTAATATGCTGCCTAGATTGGTCATAACTTTCCTTCCAAGGAGGAGCAAGCGTCTTTTAATTTCATGACTGCAATCACCATCTGCAGTGATTTTGGAGCCCAGAAAAATAAAGTCTGACACTGTTTCCCCATCTATTTCCCATGAAGTTATGGGACTAGATGCCATGATCTTAGTTTTCTGAATGTTGAGCTTTAAGCCAACTTTTTCACTCTCCTCTTTCACTTTCATCAAGAGGCTCTTTAGTTCTTCACTTTCTGCCATAAGGGTGGTCATCTGCATATCTGAGGTTATTGATATTTCTCCCGGCAATCTTGTGCTTCAACCAGCCGAGCATTTCTCATGATATACTCTGCATATAAGTTAAATAAGCAGGGTGACAATATACAGCCTTGACGTCCTCCTTTTCTTATTTGGAACCAGTCTGTTGTTGCATGTCCAGTTCTAACTGTTGCTTTCTGACCTGCATATAAGTTTCTCAAGAGGCAGGTCGGGTGGTCTGGTATTCCCATCTCTTTCAGAATTTTCCAGAGTTTATTGTGATCCACACAGTCAAAGGCTTTGGCATAGTCGATAAAGCAGAAATAGATGTTTTTCTGGAACTCTCTTGCTTTTTCCATGATCCAGTGGATGTTGGCAATTTGACCTCTGGTTCTTCTGCCTTTTCTAAAACCAGCTTGATGACATAAGATGCAGTATAATGGAAATGCCATGCTCTGGAAGCTGCAAATCAAGGTGCAGCCTCACATATGCACAGCTGGAAGGGCTTATGATCCTTTCTCCCTCAGTTGACATCACTGGTGGAGACAACTGGGCAAGGGAAGAAAGCTGTTTGTGTAGATGGAGCCAATCAAAAACCTGGATTCATCTAAGCTTTATCTGTCTCCATCTAATATACTTGGACAAAGCTCACTTTGCTTTAAAAGTGTTCTGAGTAATGAAATTTAGATATAGCACTACCAGTTTAGGTTTGGGTATAAACCCAATGTACATTTGGATACCTAACTCCATCGCCTGGACACATAGCAGGAAATTCCTCTCAGACAGCAATAAGGACTGTGCATATTCCCTTTATCCCTCCTTGGAGCAGAATCACGATTTTTAGCAACACAGGGAGGATTCAATCTGTCACCCTCGTGTGTGTGTGTGTGTGTGTGTGTGTGTGTGTGTGTGTGTGTGTGTGTTAGTTGCTCAGTCGTGTCCAACTCTTGTAACCTCATGAACTGTAGCCCACCAGGTTTCTTTGTCCATGGAATTTCCCAAGCAAGAATACTGGAGTGGGTTTCCATTCCCTTCTCCAGGGGATCTTCCCAAAGCAGAGATTGAACCTGGGTCTCCCACATTGCAGGCAGATTCTTTACAATCTGAGCCACCAGGCAAGAGGTCTGTTACCCTTGCCAAAATCCAATTAGAAAAATTTTGATCCTTTTTCCCCCAAAGAATGGAAGAAAGGAAAAAAACAATTCAAGGTTTTTTGACTTGGGACTATTTCCCCAAATTAATGGTTTTCCTCCCTTTTCAGGATTTTTCCTAAACATCTATAGCATACACAGATATACAATATGTTTGTATGTTGACTTGTTTGTTTGGAGGAAGACTTCTGTTTGGGAGAAGATGGCATAGACCTACTTTTCTCTATTTCTTCCATTAAATACAACTGAAAACCCTGGATATTATATGTAGAACAAACATAAGAAGAATTCTGAAAGGTGGAAAAAGAAAGCACACTGGCTAGGACCCAACAAACAAGAAGGTAGTGAATTCCATGGGTTTTCTTATGCATCTCAGACTTGAGCTAGGGAGGTCAGCAACCTGGAAGCACCAGCATGCATAGACCAAAAAATAAGCTCTGATAAAGTCTGCCATCTAGCCAAAAAACCAGAAAAGGGGTAGTCTACAAAAAAATTAAAAATAAACACTCTGTTCCAGCCAAATGCCCACTGAAAAACTGTGGAGCCACTCACATCCACACCAGCAAAGGCCAAGAGGGAAGCCCTAGACTTCCAACCTCATGAGACCATAACAAGACACCCCACGCTGGGGTATGTCAGAGAGGCCAGTTCCCACAGACCAGGCATTAGGCTCTTCCCCACTCCCTGCAGTGCCAGTGGGGACCAGGGGTTGGTCTGCCCGGCGCTAGGAGAAGCCCCAGCCCTTCAGGTGTCAACAAAGGCCAAATGGGGACTCTGGACTTCAATCTCCAAGGAGTAATGATAAGACAGTGCCCCTCCTCTCCCTGAAAAAGTGGTGTAAAAATAACCCATTCAAACCCAGTCAAACAGAAGACACAGGGTTTCCCTGGTGGACTAGAGGCTGGGGATTCACCTGCCAAGGTAGGGGACACCAGTTCAACCCCTGGTCCAGGAAGACCCCACATGCCACAGAGCAACGAAACCCTTGCACCACAGCTACTGAGCTGACGCGCCACAATCCTGAAGCTCACACACCCAGAGCCCATGCTCCACAGCACGAGAAACCACTGCAGCAAGAAGCCAGCACACCGCAAGGAAGGGGAGCACAACCCTGAAGCTCACACGCCCAGAGCCCGTGCTCCACAGCACGAGACACCACTGCAGCGAGAAGCCAGCACACCGCAAGGCAGAGGAGCACAACCCTGAAGCTCACACGCCCAGTGCCCGTGCTCCACAGCACGAGAAACCACTGCAGCGAGAAGCCAGCACACCGCAAGGAAGGGGAGCACAACCCTGAAGCTCACACGCCCAGAGCCCGTGCTCCACAGCACGAGAAACCATTGCAGCGAGAAGCCAGCACACCGCAAGGCAGAGGAGCACAACCAGACCAGTGCACAGCAGTGAAGACCCATCGCAGCTAAAAACGAACAAACCAATCTTTAAAAGGTGAAGATCCAGAGTCTATAACAAAAGGCAAAAAGTATCCAGGTTTCAATAAGAAGTCACTCATCATATCCAGCACCAGGCAAGTCTCAAACTGAATGAAAAATGTCAACCAATAGATGCCAACACTGAGATGATAGAGATATTAGAGTTCTTTTCAGGCAGCCGTGATAAATATGCTCAAGCAAGCAAATACATACAAATTACAAATGAAAACTTTTATAACTTAAAAATACAGTAACTAAATTAAAAGCTGAGCAAATGAGCTTAATGGTAGAATGGATAGGACAGAGGGGGAAAAATCAGTTAACTGGAAGATAAAACAATAGAAATGACAACAGAAAAAAATTAGACCAAAAAGAAAACAAAAGAAAGAAAAAAAACAACAACAACAAAAACGGAGCCTCAAGGATCTTTGGGCCTATAACAAAAGATTTAATGTTTGTACGTTTGTATCATCACAGTCCCAGAAGATAAAGAGGGCAGGGCTGAAAAAACAACGTAATAATGTGAAAACTCAAATTTGCCAAGAAACATAATCCTACAGATTATGAAACTGAGCAAAGCCCTGACAGGATTAACCCACAGAAATATACCAAGACACATCAAAATTAACCTTCAGAAAACCAAAGACAAAGAAAAAGTATTCAAAAACTACCAGAAGAAAATGACATCTTGCCTATAAGAGAAATTAATTATCTTACCATCCCAGAGGTCAAAAGCCTGAAATGGGTCTCTCCAGGATAAAATTAAGGTGACCTGAGTGCTTGTGTGTGCATGCTCAGTCATGTCCGACTCTTTGAGACTCTGTGGGCTGTAGCCTGCCAGGCTCCTCTGTCCATGGAATTTTCCAAACAATAATTCTGGAGTGGGTTGCCATTTCCTGTTCCAGAGGATCTTCCAGACCCAGGGATGGAACCCACATCTTCCATCTATTTCCTGCCTTGGAGGTGTTTTCTCTACCACTAAGCCATACCCAACAGAGCTCTATTCCTTCTTGGGAAAGCCTGTTTCTTGTCTCTCAAGACACTAGAGGCTACCCGTATTATTTGTTTCATGGCCTCCTCCCTCCATCCTCCATTCAGCCAGCAAGTTCATGCCAAGTTCTTCTCACACTACGACCCCTCTTTCTCTCCTTTCTGCCTCCTTCTTCTAATTATAAAGACCTCTGTGAGTGCTATGGGCTCATTTGGATAATCCAGGATAATCTCCCCATATTAGGATCAGCTGATTATCAACCTTAATGCATATACAAACTTAACTCCCCCTTTTGCCTAAAATATCCATAGGTTCTAGGGATTATGATATAGACATCTTTCAGGGGACATGATTCTGCACCACACTATTGAAAATATCCTTCAGAAATGAAGGGAAAATCAGGACTTCCCTGGCAATCCAGAGGTTAAGAATCTACCTGGCAGTTCAGGGAACGTGGGTTTGATCCCTTGGTCAGGAAACTAAGATCCCACATGCCGTGGGGTAGCTAAGCCCAACGTGCTGCAACTACTGAGCCAAGCACCGCAACCAGAGAGTCCATGCACCACAGTGAAGGGTCCCACATGGCCGCAGCCGAGACCCAGAGCAGCTAAATAAATACATACATTCTTTTTTTTAAAGAAGGGAAAATCAAGACAATCTCAATAAAGGAAAACTACAGAGAATCTGTCACAACAGACTTGCCTTAAATGAAGGACTAAAAGGAGTTCTCTAAGAAAAACTCTTGGAACATCATAAAAGTAGAAAGACTACACTAAGCAAAAATACGGATCAATACAATAGGCTTGGGTTTTCTAAAATGTGCTTGACAGTTGAAACAAAATTATAGCACTGCCGTTCGGAATAAGCACTAGCTAAAAGCATGAAACCTGGATCTGAATCACAGTTCTCCTGCTGGTTGGTTATATTCACTGTCTATGAGTTGCAGTAACTTTGACCTGACCCCTCATTTTCTCGTTTACAACCTGGGGGAGATAGAACTCGTTAGATATCTGAAAGGCCTCCATCTAGAAAATCTGTGCTGTCAGGCCGAGACTGTCATTCAGTGAATAATGTCAAGTGCCCTATGTAAAAAGCCAGTGATAGTCCATTTTAACTCAGTACTTCAGTAAATATGCAGCAAACACAAGCCCTTAGGCTAATTCCCTAATTCCTTATTATTTACACTGGTAAATGGCCTTGACCAGTCAGTACTTCAGTAAATATGCATCAAACACAAGCCCTTAGGCTAATTCCCTAATTGCTTATTATTTACACTGGTAAATGGCCTTGACCAGATACTTACATCACCTTTAAATCCTGCTCCTGGGCCTTAACCTTTCCTATCCCACCACCGGCATCACACACAACACTTCCTGCCCTTGGAAGCATCATCCTAAAAAGTCTGCTCCCAGCCAGCTTCCGAGCCTGACTTCCATCGAGGCCCCTAAGGCATTCATTGATTCTAAAAATACCACTTCAAGAAAATGAGAAGAGGAGCCACAGACTGGAAAAAGATTTGCAAAACACATGTCTGATAAAGGAGTGGCATCCAGTGGTAAAGAAACCTCCTGACAATGCAGGAGATTTGAGTTCAATCCCTGGGTTGGGAAGATCCCCTGGAGAAGGAAATGGCAACCCACTCCAGTGTTCCTGCCTGGGAAATCCTACAGACAGAGAAGCCTGGTGGGCTACAGTCCATGGGGTCTCAAAGAGTCAGACAGGATGAAGCAGCAGAGCAGCAGCATCTAAGATATGAGAACACTCAAAACTCAATAGGAAGATGACAACCCAATTTTAAAATGAGCCAAAAATCTGAAGAGACCCATTACCAAAGACGATATACAGATGGAAGATAAGCATTTGAAAAGGTGCTCAACATCAAATGTCATTGCTGCTGCTGCTGCTGAGTCGCCTCAGTCGTGTCCGATTCTGTGCAACCCCATAGACAGCAGCCCATCAGGCCCCATCCCTGGGATTCTCCAGGCAAGAACACTGGACTGGGTTGCCATTCCTTCTCCAATGCATGAAAGTAAAAGTGAAAGTGAAGTCGCTCAGTCATGTCCTACTCTTAGCGACCCCACGGACTGCAGCCTACCAGGCTCCTCCGTCCGTGGGATTTTCCCAGGCAAGAGTGATAGATTGGGGTGCCATTGCCTTCTCCACATATGTCATTAGAGAAATGCAAATTGAAACAATAATACACTACTACACACTTATGAAACCCAGAGTACTTTGGCCGCCTCATGTGAAAAGTTGACTCATTAGGAAAGACTTTGATGCTGGGAAGGATTGGGTCAGGAGGAGAAGGAGACAACAGAGGATGAGATGGCTGGATGGCATCACTGACTCAATGGACATGAGTTTGAGCAAACTCTGGGAGACGGTGAAGGACACGGAAGCCTGGTGTGCTTACAGTTCATGGGGTCGCAAAGAGTCAGACACAACTGAGCGACTGAACTGAACTGAACTGAACTGACACACTTATTAGAATGGCCAACGTCTAAAATTCTGAGAACACCAAATGCTGGTGAGGTAGTAGAGCAAAAAGAACTCTCATTCATAGCTGGTGGAAATGCAAAATGGTATAGTCACTTTGGAAGACAAAATTAAGCATACTGTAACCCTATGAACCAGTTATAAAGATACACACAAGGAAGAACAAGGTGAGAGAATTTGCTTCACCAGATATCAAGAGTTATAAACAGTATGGTATTTGATACAGGAACAGATAAATTAATGTACTGATAAATAGATAAATTGATTTACTGAGTAGAAATCTGTTTGTCATGGGACTTCTCTGGTGGTCCAGTTGTTAAAGCTCCACACTTCCACTGCAAGGGGCACAGGTTCGATCCCTGGTCAGGGAACTAAGATCCTGTTTACCACATGGAGTGGCCAAAAAGCAAACAAAAAAAAGTCAGTTTATCATTACACAGTAAGGCATACATGACCAAACTTCTATCATGCTTACCTAGGAACACTCTTACACATATATGTCTGGTGGTACACATATATGTGTACACATATATGTCTGGTGGTACACAGGTATAAGAATGTACACAGTGGCATTGCCTATAATATTCAGTCCCTCAGTCATGTCTGGCTTTTTGTGGTCACATAGACTGTAACCCGCCAGGCTCCTCTGTCCATGGAACTTTCCAGGCAAGAATACTGGAGTGGGTTGCCATTTCCTCCTCCAGGGGATCTTGCTGACCCAGGGATCATACCCAAGTCTCTTGCATCTCCTCCCCCTTGGCAGGTACATTCTTTACCACTAGCACCACCTGGGAAGGCCATAATATTCCCAAACTGGAAACAAACAAACAAAAGAATTGAACTCCAATGCATTCATGGCAAAGGTTTTGGGGAGGAGAGTGTTCAGATAACTTGTGTCTTCAGCTCATAAGTCACCCAGACAATGAAGAGTCATATGGAGAAGACTATACACCATCCAGAAATCCTGGATGGGACTCAGATGTGTCTCTCAGGGAGGAGGAGTGTGTATTCTCTATGTGGGAAGAAGGGTGAAATGGATATTGCACCCAAAACACCAGGAGGATGGACTGCTGCAGAGAACTGCCAGCTGATTACTGAAACACTCCACCTCATCCTGGGCACGCAGCTGAACTACATTTCCCAGCCTCCCCAGCTGTGTAGGTGGGCAAATGACTGGGCAGTCGCTAATGGAAACTGAGCAGCATGATAGTCACCCCTTCCAGGCCTGGTCTGTGAAACCCCCTCACGTGCCATCCTCTGATACTTGCTCTTTCCAGCTTGGTACAGCCAACCGCACACGGTGACCTTGGAAATCCTGTGTTGGAAACAGCTGAAGCACAGATGGATACAGCCTGGGTCTCTAATTCAAAATGATTGGACCAAGCAAAGCAGTGTTCTCAGAATCTGGAACAATACATGATACAATCCAGATATGCATATTTGCTCGGGTCCACATTCCTCCATCGTAAACTCTTGGGACCAGTTATGTTTCAGTAGGGCTTCCCTGGTGGCTCAGATGGTAAAGAATCCGCCTGCAATTCAGGAGACCTTGGTTCAGTCCCTGGGTTGGGAAGATCCCCTGGAGGAGGGAATGGCAACCCACTCCAATTATTCTTGCCTGGAGAATCCCATGGACAGAGGAGCCTGGCGGACTGCAGTCCATGCGGTGGCAAAGAGTCAGCCATGACTAAGCACAGCACAGCACATGTCTCAGCATCCCGATCTCTGGGGATTTCACTGAGGCAAACATAGGCTATGCATCATTCACCAGTGTATGTGAATTACATACCTTCCCTGGCCAGCTCTGGGGCAGCCCCTCAGAATCAAGCACGTTAATATTTCCTCTGGGGACCTCCCTGGTGGTCCAGGGGCTAAGACTTCTCACTCTCAATGCAGAGGGCCCAGTTTTATCCCTTCAGGGAACTAGATCCCACATGCGGCAACTAACAATTTCTATGCCTCAACTGAAAAAAAAAAAAAAGAAAATCCCATATGCCAAAACTAAAGATCATATTTGCCACAACTAAGACCTGGCACAGTCAAATTAATTCAGTTCAGTTCAGCTTCTCAGTCGTGTACCGTTTGCAACCCCATGGACTGCAGCACGCCAGGCTTCCCTGTCCTTCACCATCTCCCAGAGTTTGCTCAAACTCATGTCCATCGAGTCAGTGATGCCATCCAACCATCTCATCCTCTGTCATCCCCTTCTCCTCCTGGCTTCAATCTTTCCAAGCATCAGGGTCTTTTTCCAATGAGTCAGTTCTTTGCATCAGGTGGCCAAAGTATTGGAGTTTCAGCTTCAGCATCAGTCCTTCCAATGAACACCCAGGACTGATCTCCTTTAGTATGGACTGATTGGATCTCCTTGCAGTCCAAGGGACTCTCAAGAGTCTTCTCCAGCACCACAATTTAAAAGCATCAAATTAATTAATTAATTAAAATACTTCTTCGGAAAAATATGAATATTTACTTTGAAATGAAGTCTATAAATAGTTTCACCTGTTCAGGGCAGGATGAATTTTGGCATTAGACTACCTAAAAACACTTTTGGTTCTCAAAATTTTGTGGATTTCAGGATTGCAGGTGAGAGACTCTGTGGCTCTGCAGCCAAATCCCATAGTAAAATAAAGGTTTAGAAGTAACTAGAGAAAATGAATAATGGGGGAAATATTGGTTTCAGGGTCAGGCTATGCCAGTGACAATGAAATTAAACTTTGTTGAAGGGATTTTCCAATCAGCGGGCTGATGTGATATCAAGCCCACACTCCACTGGCTCAGCCTTTTGGCCACCTTAGTAGCAGAGGAGGCTGGGAAATATAATTCAGCTGAATGACTACAGTGGGCTGGACTAAGGTTTGGTGAGAAGCTGACGATCTCTACAACAGTCCACCCTTCTGGTTACCATTGTGAGATTGTACCAGAGATGATGAAATTAAACTCCATTGAAAGGATTTTCCAACCAAGAGGTTGGTAGGGCTGTTTCGATCATCTAGTTTTCAGTTGTTCCCTTGTGAACTGTACTGCAGATCTGAGGGACCCTCTCCTGGATGGGGAAGATGCCTGGGGGAGGGCATGGCAACCCACTCCAGAACTGGAGTGCCTGGAGAGTGCCATGGACAGAGGAGCCTGGCAGGCTACAGTCCATAGAGCTGCAGAGTCAGACAGGACTAAAGCGGCTTAGCACAGCACAGCACTCAGCTGTGTCCTGGATGGGAGCGTCCTTCTGGCACACCCTGTCTTGTCTGCGCCATGCCTTCTCCATCTCAGATTTCTTTGGGTCCGTCAGTTTCTGACCCAATCACTGATACCAGCTCCACAAATACCCCATCACTGTGAATATTCGTGATGTCTGATGTACATAGAAAAGTCTATTACCAGTTACCTGGGGTTTAAATTAATGTTTAATTTATTAAAATTGTGAGTATAAAACACAGTTTTGCTCAAACCTTGAAATTCAACTTACAAATCTTGAAATTCTATTTCTAAATGTACTAATTTTTTTAAATTGCTTCCACTTCTTCTTTGATTGATGTTTAAATCAACTTGAACAGATTTACATTTCTTTAGCAATTAGTCTCATCCACAAAGTTAGTAAAATTTCCATAACTGTTTTACACCATATTCATATGCTTGATATATCTGATTTTTTTTTCCCCTTGTGCACTTCAATTGCCTGGCAAGGTGGACTTAAAAATATTCACAAAATCGTTCTTATAACATATGCAGCTCTTGTAAATCTAATTACTTAATTCACTATGTTCTGCTGTTTGATTTCTCTTAAATGTTCTAATACTTTACTTATTTGTTTATTTTTTGTTTGTTTAAATTTGTTTATTTGTTTATAAACTTGAGCAGTGTCTTACACCTTTCAACTAAAACTCATAATTCTAAAATTAACAGATATTTCAAGTTGGAAACACAAAGCTTAACCTTAACATCAAAATATTACGATCACTTCACCGTCTCTATACTAAATTCTACACCTCCTCAGGAGACCAGTTTGACCTTGTTGGAAAGGCTGAGGTTAGTAGGTCAAAAAAATTAGTGCCGTAAACAGTTGGCTGTCAGATTGAAGAGCAGAGCAGGAGAGCTCGGGGGCTACAGGCAGTCACAGTAACCCCCTACCTCCGCCACCATGAACTTACTGAGACTTCTCCAGGTGGAATTACCTCCGCTGACCGCAGGGCGAGCTTTCAGCTGGACTAGCTCACAGTTCACAGAAGCAGGGCATCTTTATCCCACCTTGGGTAGATGGACTGCTACCACGCTCCCACCTAGAGGTCAGCAAATTTCCTTCACTTATTAAGTCCGTTGTATTTTTCTTTTGGGGGTTTTCCGGTCACTCAGCGATAAAGAATCTGCCTGCAATGGAGGAGACATGGGTTCGATCCCTGTGTGGGGAAAATTCTTGCCTGGAAAATTCCATAGACAGAAAAGCCTAGAAGGCTGAGGTCCATGGAGTTGCAAAGTCAGATGCAACTGAGCACCCTTTTTTAAATCTGATCCTGTGAATGGCCTCTTTTCTCTAAGCCTCTAATTAAGGGTCATCAGACCCACCCTCATAAACCTCCAATTGCTTTTCAAACCTGCCTGACCTCTAAGACTTCACACTCCTCCCATATGTGCCTAGCTTGTCTTTAAAGACCACAGACCTTTCTTCCAAAGAAATCGACATCTTCCTCCAGCTCAATCAGCCTTGCATTGCATTGGCCAAAGAGTTCATTAGAATTTTTCTGTAACATCATACAAAAATTCTGAATGAACTTTTTGGCCAACCCAATATTTTTCCTTCAAAAGTTTCACCTTTCTTATTCCAGGAGAAAGGTCAAATCCTATATTATTATTTTGTTGTTGTTTTTAAGCAATTCTTTCTTGACTCCTTGAGCAAGTATGCTTCTTAGACTCAGAATATTCTAGACACTTCCCTCTTGAATTGCCTTCACAAGCCCTTGTATATAAGGGTAATAAGTTCAATTATTTTTCTATCTTCACATGAAAATGGCATATCCTCTATTAAATAAGCAATCTTCACTCCTTTTGATATCTTCATTGGAAAAAAATATACCACCCTTGGTAGTTAAAACCACAGTCCAAAATTCAAATTCTTGGCCAAGGACTATATACTTGACCAAAGGCTGATAAAGGTTACAATTCCAGAGCTACCCAGAGATAGTTGTGGGTATCTCTTGAGAGCTTGTGGGTAAGCCTAATGACCTGAGATATTGAACTCTCCGCATTTCATTCCCTTGTCCCTGACTAACACAGTTCACAAGGACAGGTGTGGCCCACCTGGGCCTGCACAAGCTCACGGACACACAGTCAGGAGTGAAACATGACACTCAGCTCCTTTTGAGGTCTGAGCTCAACCTAAAAATCTGACTGAAAACCACTACAGAACAAAAAGCTATTCTATACGGGAGTCTTACCTGGAAAGCACTTATAGCCAAGATCCTGCCCATTTTGAGGAAAGACCATCTATTGGTCAGCTAACCTCTATTTTTGCCTTATCTGTAGTACCAGGTCAAGTCTGACTATGAAGTCAGCACCTGAAAGCCAATGAGCTCTTGCTTATAGAGACCTTAGCCACTCCTGTGGCTAAGATCCCCCACCTATTAAAAAAAAAACAACACACCTGTGCTTATTTAAATCAGCCTGAAGACTATGAAAATAGCCACTCTCCTATGGGCACTGGCCACAATAATCTTCTGTAAGCTGCCAAGTGAAGAAAACCCCAGGCATGTCTAGCTCCAAAGCATGTGTTCAAAACCACAAGCCCGGGGGCTTCTCTGGCAGTCCAATGGTTAGGACTCTGTGCTTTCAATGCAGGGGTTGCGAGTTCCACCCATAGTCAGGGGAACTAAGATCTCACATGCTGCATAGCACAGTCAAAAAAATAAATAAATACACATTAGAAATAAATGTAATCACCGTTTGTTTGTTTTTTTCTACAATCCGTGCTGTTGGAGTCTGGGGTTGGTGCGGAGGGGCAAGGAACTTCAGCGATCCTGCCACCCCCAAGAGGCCATGTTTTAAAGACCCATTCATCGCCTGCCCATCTCCCAATAATTAATGATAATGATAGCTCACGTATATAATGCCAATTCTGAGTTGTGTCAGAAACAGTTATTTTTTTAAACTAAATATTACAATTTATTCCATTTTCATGATTACAGGCATTACAAGGCAGGGTGAATAAACAAGGCAAATAAAGCAACCTCTTTTCCATCCCACCCCACCCCCATTTAATCATAGGCAGCATTTTGGCATTTTTACGACATACAGGTTGACTTAATTCATTGACTCAGGCTGGAAGCTGGCAGCAGCAAATATTTGTAATTTAGGATCTTTCTCCATAGCCACTTCAAGAATTTTAATTCCTGAACTACACCATGAACTCTGAAATGCAGCATTCATGAAGCTGTTACATCTTAATATGAGCTCTGATACCTCTTGTTAAGATAGGGAACTGTCTTAACAGGAAGACTGAAATCTATCTTCCTCTTGGCTAACCCAGTCCACCAGCAACATTAACCGTTAAATTACTGTATAAAAATAAAACTGCGCTCCCAAGCATTGACTGCAACTATTGTGCTGGGAACCCTTTCTGGAGCACAAGTTCCCTCAGAGAAAAGAGATCTTAACCAGTTACTTCCAAGAACAAATAACCCCAGTAGAGTGTCTGTAATGTCCTTCAAAGAATGACTCAAGGTCAGGCAATCTTAGACATCCTAACAAGGTTACAAGTGTTTTCATACAAGACATATTTAAAACTGACCCCAGACCAAGTATTACAACCATAATCCCCCAAAATCCCATTATTTAGAACACCGAGTTCCTGCTGAGATGACAAAGCCAGAAATCTCAAAGAGTGACAGTTCACCATCTTTTACAAGTGAGAGAAAAATATCAAGGAGAAAAGGAAACTCGTCCCTCCTAAATTAATCAAATCAACGCAATCTTCAGTTCTAACTGACAAGAACCAGAGTCCTCAATTTCCTGATTTGAGATGTCCATTTTCAAGGTGACTGTCAAGGTCAAGAAGAGCTTTCAGGCTTTTCTTTGCCATGACCCATGAACTCCAGTCCTTCAACAGGAATCTCCTTCTCCTTTATTGCTTTCTGATCTGAACACACCGATGGTAGTGCTTGAAGAGGTCAATGAATGGGTCCCTGGAGCAGTGCGCCTGAGGAACTTCCTGGCAAATCAGTGACTAAAGTACTCTGGAGCACTGGTGGGTGCATTCACTTCATGTGCAAGCCTCCCCTAGGCTGTTCATTGCGTGGGCCAGAAAAAGTGATCGTATTGAAGCTTCATTGAACCCTTGGAGTAAGCCATTCTTTTGACAGCCAATGAGCCATCACTTAGAGAAGCTGAAGACCAAGGCTGAACATTAAGTTGCTGAGATGTGAACACGGGGGTAGGAGGTGGGGGTTGGAGCTCCTCAGTCCCTCCTCCCTCCTCCCCTTACTCCTCCTCCCCATACCATCCCCGGCAGGAGGTGCCCCCTGTGCTTTGCAATTTCCTCAAAACAGCAAGATGGTGCAGGAAGAGCAGGGCCCCGAGGTGGAGGGTCATCGGCTGGGTGGTCTGTGGGGGCTGCCGAACTTCCAGGGGGACTAGGCAGCTGAGTCACCTGGGCCTGGTGCCCTGGGTCTTTGCCCTTCTGCCATTCCCAAGTGACGTCACCGTCTCTCCACAGCTCCTGTGCCCTTTGGACTTCTCCCTGTCTGTGGCGCCCTGAGCCCAGGAAGACTCCCTCTCCCTTCACTAGGCTAACTGAAAATCAAGGGTTTTCTCAACTTCTGCTTTTGCCCTTTAACGGCCTCTCCCCAAAGAACCAGCCACGCAGAAGCCGGTGGAGAAATGGCAGCATAACCCCAACTCAGCTGTTTAAGGGAAAAGATCACCTCTGGTGGGGAGGTGGGCGGGACTGCAGACCTGGGGTGACAACCTCCGATATTTAGGGCAGGTCTTCGAGACTGGACATTACATTCGGGCTGGACGTTCCCTTATCCTGTGGGTGAGAATCCTCAGGCAGGCATCACTGGCTTCCAATCCCTTCAATGACAAAGCCAGCCCCACCACATCCCAGAGTCTGCATTCCCCCACCCTCTCCCACCCACCGTTGCTAAATTTAAACCTCATCTGTCCTTTTCCTGTAGAACGAGGTTATTTTAGGGAGCGACAGCAGCGTGGTGCCGCGGAAGACGCAGCAACACCAGCGCGATGAAAATAAGCGTGCCAGTTCCTCCTCTCAGATGCGCCTGCCTGCCGGCCTGGACTCACCCATCTCCCTCCGCACCAGCTCCCTTCCTGCCGCTCCTCGTCTTTCCAGGAGGGGGCGCCCCGGAGCAGGAGGCCTCAGCAGGTGGCTGGGTGAGAAGAGCGCTTCCCGGGAGGCAGAGTCCAGGACAGCCAGAGCCCACAGGCACCGAGGAGCTCTGAGGATGCAAGCTAGCTCATGCTACAGGCACCCTGGGAACGTCCTAGGGTCTAGGTGTGTGTGTGTTGGTCGCTCAGTCGTCTCCAACTCTTTGGAACCCCATGGACTGTAGCCCACAGGCTCCTCTGCTCTTGGGATTCTCCAAACAAGAATACTGGAGTGGGCTGCCATTCCCTCCTCCAGGGGTTCTTCCCAACCCAGGGATCCAACCCAGGTTTCCTGCATTGCAGGCAGATTCTTTACCATCTGAGCCACCAGGAAAGGCCAAGGTCTAGGTGACTGGTCCAGAGGAACCCTGAGGGGAACCAGAGGACATATTTTGGGGGGACAACATGGAGATTAAAACGTGAAGGTAATATGAGCTCTTCCACGGGTGCTAGGAGACTGGGAGCAGACATGCCATGCCTGACTTGTCCCAGCAAAGCCCCCAAGACAGGGGCTGGCAGCTGCCGAAATGCAGGTTTTAGGATCGTGGAAAGGTTGCAGTGTGGTGCAATCCTGACGTGGTCAGAGCCCTGGGGTGTGTCTGTGCGTGCATGTCCACTTCCCAGAAGACACAGAGGTGAGCGTTCAGGTCTCTGGTCTAGTAATAGGATGCAGACACTTGATTCTTGATCACTTGGTTACCGTCTCGGCCACTACAGGTTCTCCCAAGGATCTGGCTCTCCATCATGCACTTTCCAGGAAGCTCATCAATTTTCACTGCAGAGAATGGACTTACGAGGAAAACAGGCTTTCAGTGCGGAAAGAGAATATCCGAATGAGGCCAAAGGAGATGTTTGCTGTATCAAATTACATGAGGAGAGACATGGGAAGCCCTGCCCAAGTCCTGTTGTCCTGAGGCTTTGAGAGGCTCCGTGAGGGAGGTTGGGGAACTTTCCAGGAGATCTTGAGCAACAAAATAGAAACCCATTTGGCCTCCTGCCTGCCGCCCCTTCTCTGCACAAAGGGAGTCAGCATCTTGCCTCACTCCTGATTCCCATTTCCAGTGTGTGTGTGAGAGGAGAGAGAGAAAGAGAGAGAGACTCAGAGAGGAGAATGAGTCCACAAGCAAGAGTGGTCACTTGGGGCAATGTGGGGCAAGTGGGCTTCAAAGTCTTCTCCAGGCACCCACCCCATGGTGACGTGACCACCCGCCCTGCTGTCATGTCAGGAGGTTCTGGCAGCCATGGGCTGGCATCTGGGGTGTCAGCACTAGGGATGAACAGGAGGGACAGGAAAGGCTGCACCTGTAAGACACAGTCAGTGGTCCATGACCCTGGAGAGTCCCCAGGAAACGAATGCAGAAAGGGTGCATTTCAGAAGAAACCCCAGTTGGTCCCAGAGATGGATGATCCACGGAGGCCGGAACTGGGCAGACACTAAGAGATAGACTCTGTGCTGCCGATGTGTATACTTGCCCCACCTGCTCCCAAGAGCTGGGGCTTGAATTTGAATGAAGACCCTGGGTCCTGAGTCTGGGCCACACTGTGGGGGCTCCAGGGGCAAATGGGCTTCCCATTTGGTGGCGCTAATGGTAAAGAATCCACCTGCCAGTGCAGAAAACCTGTGAGATGCAGGTTTGATCCCTGGGTCGGGAAGACCCCCTGGAGTAGGAAATGGCAAGCCACTCCAGTATTCTTGCCTGGAGAATCCCATGCACAGAGGATCCTGGCAAGCTACAGTCCATGGGGTCTCAGAGTCAGAAACAACTGAATGACTGAGCAGGAGGGCAAACACTTGACTCCACTGCTCTGTGTGGGAAGCTGTGGACCCTGAGGCCAGGGCTGTGTGAGGACTAGGAGGGATGGTAAGAGGAGAGGGGGTGAGCTCCTTGAAGTTTAAGACCAACGTCTGAAATCTCACTCTCACACCTTGTTAGCACTGAGGCTTTGCTATCTGAAGGCTCTGCCCATTGAGCCATTGCTCTGAGCAGCTCCAGGGAGGACGGGCAGGCTGCCTCCCACGTGTCATTGCCACAGACATGGAGACATTACCTTGGCATCCGCAAGGGCCCCTCCAGGAGAGGGTTCTGCAGGCACCTGCTGAGTCACGTCTGTCCTCTGTGCACTGACACCCCCAGGCCAGAGGGCCACCAGAGCAGCTCCCCTCTCCCCTCCTACCAACTCATCTTTTCTCATAGAATCAATCTGAGAGCCACACACATCTCATTCATCCTTCAGAGCCCCTACTGTGTGCCAGACCCTGTGTGAGTTCTGAGGACACAGAGAGTCTAGTGGTGGAGACAGATGTGAACCACCATGTACCAAAGAGGGCTGTGATGGAGGTGTGAACAAGAGGTACCAGAGCACAGAAGACTTCCTGGAAGAGGCAACACTGTTTCTTGAGTGATAAGGACAAGATGCCTAGGCACACAAAGGGGAAAGGGCACACTAGACAGAGCGAACGGTACGTGCAAAGACAGAGGCAAGCAGCAGCAAGGCAGGTTTGGGGGAAAGACTAGTGGTTTGTGTGATTGGTACCTAGATGTGCAGGGGTGGTGGCAGGGAGGGCCAGGGAGGTGGGGCAGGGGTGGGGGTTGAGGGGCCTCTCAAGGTGTCCAAACTTGACCCTGACAGTGATTTGGAAGTAGGGAAGGTTCCAGGAGGAGAAGCTGCACTTTAGAAAAGCCACTCCGACCCAGAGGCAGGTGGAGTGGAGCAAAACACTGGAGGCAAGGAGAAGAGGTAGGAGGCAGGTAGGTGACATGTAAGAGGCTCTTGCAACAGACCAGACATGTACTGAGGACGATATAAGCCAAGGCAGCACCAGCAATGGGGTGCCGGGAGAAAAGACATTGGAGAGATTTTAAGGGGTGAAAAGTAGAAATGAGAGGCTTAGTCACCGTGTGGACATGAGGTTAAGGGAGAGGGAGAAATCCCACCCCACTCCCAGGTCTCTGGCTCAGGTACCTGGGAGAAAGGCGACACGGACAGAGCAGAATCTGGGCCAAGGTTTCACCTGAAGAGCAGGGCGCCCTAGTGGAGATGCCACTAGGCAGCTGGGCGGGAGCTCTGGGTGGACATCAGCACACAGCCGGTAGCTGAAGCCAGGGGCCAGGATGCGTGCCTGGCAGAGGGAAGACCAGGCATGGGTGCCAGAGCGGAGGGCCAGTAAGCTCCACCCCAATCCCGTTGCGTCCACGAGGACCACAGAGAAGTAGGGATAACGTGTGTGTGTGCGCACACATACACGCCTGTGGGCTCAGTCACGTCTGACTCTTTGTGATCCCACGGACTATAGTCTGTCAGGTTCCTCTGTCCATGGGATTTCCCAGGCAAGAATACTGGAGTGGGTTGCCATTTCCTCCTCCAAGGTATCTTCCCAACCCAGGGATCAAACCCGAGGGCACTGGCAGACGGATTTCTTACCGACTGTGCCACTGGGGTAACATGACTGATACTCTAAGCCCCTCATCTCACACACAGTAATTAAGACCTGGGTCCCTGGTCTTCCCTGGGACCAGGACACCATAGGAAGGATGCTCTGTCTACAGCATACTCTTCTGAAATAACCCCATCTGGTTCCTGACCCTTCTACCTGGGGGACACCTCTCAGAGCCCGTTCTCTCTTATTACAAAAAGCAGGACTGGGACTTCTCTGCTGGTCCAGTGGTGAAGACTCTGTGCTTCCACCGCAGGGGGCACAGGTTCAATCCCTGGTGGGGGAACTAAGAGCCCACATGCCGCAAGGTGTGGCCAATAATTAATCAATTGATTTTTAAAAGGAAACCCCTTTTAAAAACAAATAGCAGGGTTGCCTGCCCTCTCCCCCTCGACTCCCCTGGGGCTGGGCACACAGGGACCCCAGGTGAAATTTTTCAAGAGATGGGGGTGATGACAATGTCCTCCACAAAGCCCTGGCGTAGGCAGCATCCCCTCAATTGTTTGTACCTTTCCCGGGGTGCAGTGGGAGCCATCCGATCCTGGCGACAGCACCCAGAAAACCAGTCCTGCCCCTCACTTCAGCTCAGAGACCCCAGAGCGGCCACCCCCAGAGCGCCCACCAGGGATCAAGCAAGCCAGAGGCAGCTGACCAGGCTTTTTCCAGTTGTTTTATTTGAAAACCCTAGGGTGTGTCCCCTCCCTCACACACCCACCACCCGACCCCCACTCCCACCCCAGGATGTGACGATGCCACACGCACACAAGGTTGGGAGCTGCACACGGAACACAGGGGCTGCGCTCACGACAACATGAAAAAATATACATTATATATAATCCAGCTGGGGCCCCCACCCCACTCCCACCCCTACAACCCAGCCACAGCCAGGCCTCGGAGAAGAGGGGGACAGGAGAGGAAGAGAGGAGGGAAGGGGCCAGGAGAGGAGGGGATCCCCAGAGTGAAATGGAAAGGAGGGCTCGTTAAGAGAAGCAGAGAATACCCGGCCAGGGGGCCCCGTGGACAGGAGAGAAGGTAAGGGCAGGGGACAAGGTTTCCTTCAGTCCCTCCCCCAATATAGCACATGGCCGGTGGGGGAAGAGACAGACGTGGGTCAGCAAATGGGGTGGCTGCCTGGCGACAGAGAAGGCAGCCAGAATCTCCCCCACCCAGGAGTAGGAGCCCAGAGGCACGGAGCAGGGGTGGGCTGGGAGCTGAGGGGGGAGGGGGCGGGCTCTGGTGGGCCCCTGGATTCTGAGATTAGGAGAGGACTCTTCTAAGAGCTCTCTCCTCCACCCCGTCAGGTCTCTCTCCTCTAAGAAGGTCCTTCTGTCTCTTGGGTGTGTCTGTCTCACCGGGACAGAATTCTCTGGGGAAGGGCAGAGGCCTCAGTAGCGGTGAGGGGGTCTCAATGATGCGTCTCTCGTCACTGCTGGGCGAGTCGGCTGCCTCCGAGTCGCTGCTGTCCTCGTCGTCCGGCTGGCTGCCCGCAGCACCCGCCACGCAGACCTGCCGGCTCTGGTAGGACTGGGGAAGGGTGGAGGGGGTGCTCATTGGGAGTCTTCCTGCTGAGAGTGCACCCCAGCTGCACCCTGACTCTGCCAGGCCCCCCACTCACCTCCATGGGGTTCACGATAATGGTGAGAGCTGAGTCATCCCAGAAGAGATCGGGGTCCTTGGGGTCGCTGGAGGCCCCAGGAGGCCCGCTGGCCCCTGAGACGCGGCGGTGGGTGAGTGGATGCGCACGAGACCCAGGACGACCATGAGCACCAGGAAGCCCACGCAAACCACGATGATGAGGGTCGCCGCGCTGGGGACCACTGCAGAGAGCCAGGCACACCTGAGCCAGCTCTGCTGGTGGGGGAGGGGAGGGGTGGCAGGAGGGCCTCAGGGGCTAGGGAGAGGGCATCTCTGAGCACAAGAGAGGGTCCATGATGGCCCAGAAGAGGTCTCCACTGTAGAAGCTGGAAGAGAAGCAGAGTCCAACAGGTACAGAATCTGCCTTCAGTGCAGGAGACCAGGGTTCAGTCCCTGGGTCGGGAATATCGCCTGGAGGAGGAACTGGCAGCCCACTCCAGTATTCTTACCTGGGAAATCCCATGGACAGAGGAGCCTGGCGGGCTACAGTCCAAGGGGTCACAAAGAGTCAGACTCAACTAAGTGACTATCACTTTCTCTTTTCACTTTCACCCAGGGAAGGGCAGAGACGGGGAGGGAAGGAGGCGGCTGGAGGGACTGAGAGCCGGAGGGAGGGAGGAGGGTCTGCACAGGAGGAAGGGCAGGGGGGAGGAGAAGGGCCCTCAGCCCAATGTTGCCCTGAGTGGTTCTAGGCTTGGCAGACAGAGGGCAAGGCCTGGACCCTGCCCAGGTCCTCTGCCTGTGCCTTCCCCCAGGGACCATGCAGTCCAGGAAGGAGGTTCCTGGAGCCCAGAGGGGAAAGGAGAGAGGTGATGATACAAGAGGAGAGAATGTTCTTCTTCATTTGAGAAGTGGGCTCCAAGCGTGGCCTGACACCCAAGGCTGGGGACAGGACCAAGAGGTAGAAAGCAGCCCCTTCAAGTACCCACCTGGACAGAGCTCACCCCTGCTCCGTGATGCCTCCCGTCTCCTTGTGGGCTCGAGCCTCCTGGACACCGGGGGCGTCCTGGACACCGAGGGCGTCCTGGACACCGTGGGCGTCCTGGACACCAGGGGGCTCTGCTCCCCTCGGGATGCACCCCCCGTCCCCTGGGCCCTGTCGTGCCTCTGGGCCTGCAGCCTCACTCTGAAGCCCAGGCTCAGGGGGCGTGGACCCTAAAGGGCAGCGAGACGCAGAGCGGGCGTGCACCTTCACTCGGACCTTGGAGCTGATGGCGGCAAAGCACACGTGTAGACACAGGGACACGCCCAGGAAGAGCGTGTGGGTGCACACCTGGACCAGGGTCGCCACGCCCGCACCCGCGCCAGGCCTCTGCCGGCCAGCACGCCTGCCCGCACCAGCCACCTGATGGCCTGCTCCCATGGCAGGACAGAAAGGACGCGCCTGAGGGTCTCCAGCAAGGCACAGCAGAGCCACACGTGCAGCGCCGCCCAGCTCCCCCACCAGCTGGGCAGTCCAGGCGAGCCCCTGCAGGACAATGTACCCTCCACAGACCTGGACCCAGACGGCCACAGAGGCAGCAGCCGTGAGCACGGCCTTGCCCAGCTCCTGCGCACACACAGACAGCACGCGGAGAAGCAGGAGGAGGCAAAACAGAGGAGCCCACAGCCCCACGGACAGCAGGTGGAGGTAGAGACCCCACAGGCGTGCCCCCAGGCCCAGGGCCCTCACAGGCAGCTGGGTGACTACACCCCACATGGGTGCCCACTCCTGCCAGCCACGCAGGAGCAGCACCTCACTGACCAGAGAGGCTGTGTGGGACCCACACCTTGGGCGATCCGGTTGCTGAGGGGTTGTTAGTATATGCGTCTCACTCACACGCACAGACACGCGAGTTTACCCACAGCCTCCGAGACTCACGTGACCAGAGACGGAGCAAAGCACCGGGAAGCACACAGCGTGGCCACACCCTGATGCACACCTGTCCTCCAGCAGAGAGTGCACACACACACTGCCACATGCTCCAGAGCCAGCCCGGTGTGGAAACACAAGCAGGTGTGGGAACAGCCACACTGGCCTCACGCCTCCCAGAGGCCGCCCTGATGGTGCTCTGCCAAGTTGGTCCCCAGTCTGACCCGACCCATAGCCCATTTGGGGCCAATGACAACTGACTCTGCAGAGTAAAGGGAGGCACCGGCTCGGGAGAGACGAGCCTGGCTGGATGAGTGTTTCTCAACTGCCTGGGGATAGAGGAGGAGAGGGGAGGCCAAGCTGGCCTGTCGGCTCCTCTGCAGGAAAAAGCCCCTCTCGGGTCTCCAGTTCGGTGGGGCAGGATCCCAGAACAGTGACCCCCACCAGCAGAATGCCCCCGTAGCCAAGCCCAGGCTGTAGAAGAAGAAACCCCTACTCGGGGGTGGAGGCCACAGTGGGTGAACTGGCTCCACAGCCACAATGACGAAGAGGCAGAGCTTCTGCTCTGTGCCTTAATCAAATGCATTTGTCCCTCCAAGCCCCTGGCCTGGTGAAGGATGTGACAAGCTGACAGCCGGCCATCAGAAATGACCACAGGAAAGACAAAGTGCAGACACTGCATGTGCAGGCAAACAAGCACAGTTAATTAGTTTAAAGTGAGCCAGGAGGCCGGGAAGATGGGAGGATTTTTGAGTTAGCTACAGACGGAAACCAAGAGTTCAGGAAACATCATCAACCTTTCTTACTGCTCCAAGTAGTTGACTCCGGCCTCGAGTGACCTCCAAGGCCAACAGGAAGGAGTATTTGAGTTCTAGCCAGTAGTCCATGTGAAACTCCTGGCTTCGTGGTAAGTGTAAGGCACCGTGGATGCCCAGTCCACAGCCCTGCGTGGAGCCCCCTTTCTGAAGAGCCTGGGGAGAAACCTCCAACAGGAAGCACTGGTGGGTCCCATCATATGATTTTCCTAACTGCTCAGTTCTTCTCCTGTTTCAGCTCCAAGGAAGCTCAGGTCCAAATTCTGGCCACTCGAGCAATTGTGCAGGATCTCACAGCATGTGTTTTATGAGCTGACTTATTCCCTGGCTTCATCTTCTTCCATCATTGTGCTTTCTGCCTCACGTCCAACTTCATTTTCTATTCTCATCCTACTGCACTGTGGGTCTCTCCACAAAGTCTCAAATACTTGTAAGTAACAAAGCAAGGAAATAATTCCTAACTTGACTGCTCGTTGGAATCACCTGAGGATCTTTAAAAACCCACTGAAGCCTGGCTCCCCACCCCAGACCTTCTGATTGAACTGGTATGGGATGTGCCCGAGGCACTAAGGGTTTTTACTGCTCCCAGGCGATTCTGATGTGCATCAAATTTGCAAGACTGGATAAATCTTGTCTTCATCGCTCATCTTACCCTTCTCAGGCAGCCTCTTCTCTCCAAACAGAACCCCCAAGCCACCCCCCCGCCCCTGCCCCCAGTTCTCACACTCTTGTTCTCTCATGTCCATCCAGACTCCCTTCTACCCTCCAGCTTCAAGGTCAAGCTCTAAATGTGCCAGCAGACCTTCCTTGGCTGACTGTGCCAGTTCACACTGAGCTCTTTCCTGGTGCACTTAGGCGCTTCAGAGAAATAAACCTCCCATCCCATTGGAGAGAATTCTGTCTCTTCCTCTTTTGCATGGTCAGAGTAGTTTGAAATCGCTAAACCACAATTCTGTAACTCCACTCTCAGGGCTGGAGGAAGGGAGAGAAAGGGGACACTTTGAAGAGTCAGGAAAGGTACATGGATAAAATGGATCTCCTGATAAGCTCAGAAGCTGTCAATCACCAAGGCCCTCGGGTGAACTATGAACTCTGTACCCTACAGGCCAAAATCAGGGGAAAGGAAATGCAGGCTGCCACTCTCAAGTAGGATCTCAGAGCAAGCAGAGAAAACAAGGATGAAAGTTACTGACCCCAACAGCAATGCCAACCAGGACCCACTTTGAGCCTAATCTGAGTGGTAGACCCAGTATCCAACCCCAATAAGGCTGAGTGGAATAATTGCCAAGGAAAGAACTGGAAGAAGAGCTCAGGCGTCATGGCCCCAAAACTCTATTTAACAAAAGCAGGTCAAGTTCACTCACATGTCTCTCAAGACTGTGTGAAGCTTCCTAGAACCTTACAGCTTGCTTATGCCTTACACTCCCTCCTCACCCTTACTTCCCTCTGCTTTGCTGTAGGCATCGCAGGAAAATAATTCAAAGTGTCTGCAGTTGTTTTCAGGGAGAGCAAAGATGAGGGGAGCCAGTCCCAGGGAGAGGGCAAACACAAGAGACAGTGCAGTGGGGGCCGCTGCCCAAGGAGAGGAAACCAGACTGAATTCTGAGGGGTGCCCAGGAGCCAGCCTCAGTCAGAGACATCCTGGGAAGCTCTCAAGAGCGCCGCCAAATTAGGTGCAACTATAAAGTGATGAGACTTTTTTTAAGCATCTAACATGGAGAGGATATGAAGCGTGATGACTAGAGCAGGGTTCTGGAATTCTGCTGGCTGGACTCAAATCCTGGCTCCACCATATTTTTGCTGTGTGATCTTGGATAAGGTACTTAACCTTTCTGGGTCTCTGTTTCCTTGCCTTTAGAGGGGATCATTCTAGTGCCTATTTCATCTGTTGTTTGTACTGACTCACTGGGTTAATAGGTGTAAAATTCACAGGCAAAGTGCTTGGCACACCAGTGTGCTCACTATTCTTAATAATTA
This sequence comes from Nanger dama, assembly GCA_917880005.1. Taxonomy (NCBI): domain Eukaryota; kingdom Metazoa; phylum Chordata; class Mammalia; order Artiodactyla; family Bovidae; genus Nanger; species Nanger dama. Next base: position 16,951,648 of record CAKJTW010000046.1, on the reverse strand, counting down.
CATGGTTGACAAGAGAGCTGTCCTTTCAGGGTAGGGCTCAGTGAGTGACCATGACCTTGTTCCAAGAAAGCGTGTTTGGAACTCCTTAGGGAATTGCCTTCAGAGCCTGCAACTCGCCTTTTGACTTTTTTTAAATCTCTTTGATTTTGGCTATGCCATGTGGTATGTGGAATCTTAGTTCCCTGACCAGGAATTGAACCTGTGCCCCTTGCAGTGGAAGCACAGAGTCTTAACCACTGGATTGCCAGGGAAATCCCTGACTTTTTCTAATATGTAACACATCTCTGCCTTTCCGGAGTGGGTTTTACATGTACAAATGGAAAATGCTATCCAGAGCCAACTCTGACAAAAGTGGATTCTGATGTTGGGTAATATCGAACTAGGCCAAAAGCAAGGTATGTCCTGAAAGTAACAAAAATAAACGCATCTCATGAACTGACTTTGAAAGCAATTCTAAAAATGGCATTCCAAAAATCACTTCCAGCAACATCAGAATCACTGCAGTTTTTAACAATGTGAAGACTCAATTTAATATTAGGTGTAAATATTAGATTACAAAATAGTTTGCTCTCGTGTTTGTTAAAAGAAAAAAAGAAAGCAGTCACATAGGCAAAAACTGGGTTGAGACCCTATTAACAATGGGTCAACTGTGGTGGAATTATGGATGACTTTTCTTCTTTACACTTATAGTTTCTCATTTTTCTATAATTAAGCAGCTCAAATCATGAATTAAAAATTGCATCACTAGTAAGCAACCCTGGCCAAGGAACAAGATGGCTCTGAAGGGCATCAGTCCATTTGGATGTAACACTTCACATGTTTGCATATTTTGTTTCAGAAATAGCCTTATGACTTTATAGATAGCACATAATTTGACAAGCAATAGCACCAACCTTATTTAGAATAGAAACTGTACCTACCGTATAATTGTATTCTTAATGGTATTGTCCACAGCATTAGTATACAGTAGGTGCTTAATGCATGATAGCTTCACTACTGAGGATCCCGAAGTCGGGGGCTGACTTGATACTGTTGGCAGCACCAACAACAAAGGCTACACCCGCACTGACCATCAGCCGGGATGTGAGTGGCCCTGTGATAACCCAGGGCTCGCACTCTCCACTAGGGAAAGTGAATGAGCCAGGGGTGAAGGGATTGGATCGGAACCATCAGCCACGCCAGGTTTCACAGAATCCGTGGCTCCATCCCTTCCTCCTCACCCACCACCCCCAGAGGTGGGGGGAGGGTGCTGCGCCCACCCGCCCCCTGGCCCCACCCAGCCTTACGTACTGGAGTTGCGGTGGGGAGCTGGCCAGGCTGTGTCCAGCCATCTCAGGCGGTGGCTGGTGACCGCGGTGCAGGAACTGCTGGGAGCTGAGCATGTGGCTGGGGTGGGCCACTCGGTTCACGCTGTGCAGGACGCTGACCTGGGGCGAGCACGGGCTCAGTGGGCACGCTTCCTTCTCCCCAGTCCTCCTCCAGCTCTCGGAGGCCCATCTCTTCACCCCTGCCCCCACCTGCGCTCCACCCCCACCCCTGCCCCAGCTTCCCCTCCTCTACCCACAGCCCGGGCCCAGGAGTCCCCAGCCTGGGCTGCAGTTTCCATTCCCAACCACCAGGGGGCTCAGTCCGCACCCCCATCCCGGCTCCTCGCCCAGGGAGGGGACGGGGTGGTTGGAAGGGAGGGGGCTCGAGTTACCTCCACGATGAATTCATTGCTGGAGTAACGCCCATTCATTTCTGAGCAGGAGAGCCGGAACTTCCTGGCATAGAGGGCTGCTCCGTGTCGCAGGCGATAACGCGCCTGCCTCAGGATCTCTTCGTACACGGTGATGCTCTCCACCCCTGGGAACCGGAGGAGGCTCAGAACAGGAGCCAGCGAGAAGGCCCGGGGTCTCTCTCCCAGACTCCCACCTGTTGACGCCCCTCAACTCGATAGGAGTCCTCAGAGGGAGAGAGGCTCCCCAGCACCCCGCCAGCTCTACCTGACTGGGACAGAGAAACCGAGGCTCCATTTGCCCTCCTTTGCAAGCTGGAAGGAGAGATGGAGAGAAGGAAAACAGGGACGCATGCAGGACAGAGGGAGGAGGCAGCAACGGGGAGACGGTGAGGGCCAAACACAGAAGCCCTCCATGAGCTCTGGAAGGGAGTGGAAACAGGAGGGGTCCGGCCACCCCATCTTCTATTCTCCCCAGCAGAGGGTCCTTTGGAGAGGAGCAGGCTTCCTGGAAAGCTGCCAAGTCATTACCACCAAACGTTAAGAGATGAGCACTTAGAATTTCCCTGGGGGTCCAGTGGCTAAGACTCCATGCTCCCAATGTAGGGGACCGGGTTCCATCCCTGGTCAGGGAACTCGGTCCCACATGCCGCAACTAAGAGTTCGCATGCTGCAACTAAAGAGTCTGCATGCCACAGCTAAAGACCCCGCATGTCGCAACTTAAAAAGCCCCTGCATGCCACCAAGACCCAGCACAGCCACATAAATAAATATAAGAAGAAAAGAAAAGCTATGCTGAATCCAAGAGATCAGTGAGATGGAAGACAGAGAAGATGGTGAGTAGCAAATGGCCAGAGAATAAGACAGCTAGGCAGAGCCTGAGCCAGAGAAGAGTGGAGCCCAGAGCAGAGGTGAGCTGGGCTGGACAGAGACGCTGGGAAAGAACCATCAGGATTCCAAGCCCCGGCCCCCGCCTCTAAGGACAGTCTGGAAGCCAGAGGACCTCCAGGTGGGGGAAGGTGCAAGGGGACACTTGGTCACATTCCTGGGCCTGGAAGGAGGACCCTCTGGGCTCCCCAGAGACTCGGTCATGGACAGGGGCATCCCAAGAAAAGAGGACCGCCTCTTGGGCCCCACTGACCAGCAATGGTGAGGTAGGCGGATGTGTTGGTGAGCTCCAGGCCTCGCTGCTGCAAGGATGCCATGTCCAGGAGCAGACTTTCCCGCTCGGGATCCAGGTCATCCCCCACCAGGGAGATCTCACAGCCGTCCAGGTTGTGCACGATCTCATCTGACATGCGAGTGTCTGTCACTGGACGGGGGAGGGAGTCAGGGTCAAGTCAGAGCTGAAGGGCCCCACCTCCTGGCCACTCCTCCTCCCCTTCCCAGGTCATCCCCTGAGAGCTGCCAGCATTGCTGTCAAGAAGGTCACTACCTGACAACCTCCTTATACCTGGGGGCCTCCCACTGGCCCTCCTTCCCAGTAGCCAGGTGTTCTTGAAAGCGAATGTGGAGTGACATTGTTCTCATGTCCAGCTCCAGATTTTCTCCTTCACGCTGGTTCCAGACACTGACCCCTCTCTGGGAGGCATGCTTACCTGTGCCTTGCCAACTCTCGTCCTTTTGGCCTCCACCTGGTGTGAAATGGAGCAAGTGATCTGGAGGTCAGGGAACAAAGGAACCCCCTCAGGTCCCTCAAAGTCCACAGCTGGGCGGGCAAAGTGAGCAGTGCCGCTCAGCAGGATCTGGGGGCATCCGGCTGTAGCACCACCACGTAGCCCTCCACTTCAGGGATGGAGACACAGGACTCTTCACTGAAGCACCTGCATCAGGAGAGGGGAAGGAGGCAGCCTGTGAGCCCAGCACCCGCTCTCTGATAATCTGTAATCTGGCCATCACTCTGGACCCCCCACCTCTGCAGAGAACACCCCATGTCCAGCGGAGGAAAGGGGAGGAAAGGGGGACAGTGTCTCTGCAGACCACCCCCCCACACACACACAACAAAGCTGGAGGGAGATTCCCTTTCCCAGGAGGAGGCCACTGCAGAGAAGGAATGGGGCAAAGGTCAGGCAACCCTGACCTATGACATCACCAATGCCCAATCCCAAGACCACAGAACTGTATTTTACAAACTGAACTTACAGAAATGTAAATACATGCACAGCTTTTCATCTAAGAGTTTTTGTTTCTTTGATTTTTAAAAAGTGTATTCAGTACAACTCCCTTCCTGGGTACATACCTAAAGAAAATAAAATCACTATCTCATGGAAAAGGAAACGGCAACCCGCTTCAATAGTCTTGCCTGGAAAATCCCATGGACAGAGGATTCCGGTGGGCTATAGACCATGGGGTCACAAAGAGTCGGACACGAAGGAGTGATTGACACACACATTCAGTGCAACTCCCTTCCTGGGTATGTGAGGGCTTCCCTCATAGCTCAGTTGGTAAAGAATCCTCCTGCCTCCACACGATGCAAGAGACCCCGGTTTGATTCCTAGGTCGGGAAGATCCACTGGAGAAAGGACAGGTTACCCACTCCAGTATTCTTGGGCTTCCCTTGTGACTCAGCTGGTAAAGAATCCACCTGCAATGCAGGAGACCTGGGTTTGATCAGTGGGTTGGGAAGATCCCCTGGAGAAGAGAAAGGCTACCCGCTTCAGTATCCTGACGTGGAGAATTCCATGGACTGTATAGTCCATGGAGTCACAAAGAGTTATATATCTAAAGAAAACAAGTATGAGTATATAAGGGTATATAGCTAAAGATGAAATCACTATCTCAGAGCACTACCCCACCCTCATGTTCACCACAGCACTACTCACAGTTGCTAAGACACAGAGACCACCAGAGGGTGCGTCCACAGATGAATGGACCAAGAAGATGAGACATACATACAACGCAATACTATTCAGTCTGCCTTTTGTGAAGATATGGAAGGACCTTGAAGGTGTTATGCTAAGTGAAATAAACAAGATAAAGACAAATGCCATACATATCACTTATATGGGGAATCTATCACCTTCTTTTTTATATTTGTGGCCGCACCAAGTCATGCAGGGATCCTGGTTCCTCAATATCCATGACCCCTGCAGTGGAAGCTCACAGGCTTAACTACTGGACTGGTAGATACGTGTCAAAAAATATTCAGTAACGAAGGTGGGGTGGGAGTGGGAAGTGTGTCAAAGGATGTCCACAAAACTATAATTCAAAGATACACACACAACCCTGTGTTATAGCAGCACTGGTCACAATAGCCAAGATGTGGAAACAGTCTGAATGTCCACTGACAGATGAATGCATAAATTAGACGTGGTACATATATGCAACGGAATACTACTCAGTCATCAAAACCAAAATAATGCCATTGCAGCAACACAGATGTGACTGGAGAGTATCATACGAAGTGAAGTAAGTCAGAAAGAGAAAGACAAATACCATGTGGTATCACTTATATGTACGGGCTTCCCAGGTGGCACTAGTGGTAAAGACCCTGCCTGCCAATGCAGGAGATGTAAGAGACCTGGGTTTGGCTCCTGGGTCGGGAAGATTCCCTGGAGAAGGGAGTGGGAACCCAGTCCAGTATTTTTGCCTGGAGAATCCCATGGACAGAGGAGCCTGGAGGCCTATAGGCCATCAGGTCGCGCAGAGTAGGACACGACTGAAGCGACTGAGCATGCACGCACGCATGCACATCACTTACATGTGGAATCTGAAATATGACCCAAATGAACCTATCTGTCAAACAGAAGCAGAATCACGGTCATAGAGAACAGACCGATGGTTGCCGAGGGAGAGGGGGTTGGGGCAGGGATGGAGTGGGAGGCTGGGATTAGCAGATGTAAGCTTTTATATATACAATGGATAAACAACAAGGGCCTACTGTATAGCACAGAGAACTAGGTTCAATATCCTATGATAAAGCATAATGGAAAGGAATATTAAAAAGACATATATATATACATATAACTGAATTACGTTGCTGTACAGCAGAAACTAACACAACACTGTAAATCAACGACAATAAAAAAAAAAAGGACATCCTCCTCCCAGGTGTATCTTCCACTCATTTGGTCCAGTACCAGAGAAACACTCTTCGGTAGGCAAGCTAATCTGATCATCTCAGACCGCATCCACCGTCCCATGAAGCCTCTCTGACCTTGGTGCCAGACAAAGCCTCCCAAGAGGACTATGTCCTGAACAACCAACATCACAGCCGCTCCAGAACACACTCCCAGGATCTCCTCCAGCCAATCTGAGGGCTATCCCAAGAGCACTTGCTGTGTTCTGAAGCATTTTGCCCACATGCTTTCACTTAACCTTCTTTCACTGCTGTTGGAAGAAGGAGCAGAAGCAAAGCTCCTGGGTCAAGCATCTTGGCCACAAAAGAAATATGCATCCCGGTCCAGGCTTGAACTCATTCTTCTCATTACAAGTACATGCCTTCCCACTAACCCACAGCCACCATGTGGAACCTGGGTTTGCACAAATCAAATTTATTTATAAAGAAATGTCTCCTTGGAATTCCCAGGTGATCCAGTGGTTAGGACTTGGCACTTTCACTGCCGTGGACCTGGGTTCAATCCCTGGTTGAGGAACTAAGATCCCACAAGCTGCATGGTGCAGCAAAAAAAAAGTGCCCCCTTGAACATGCAGCTTTCACAGGGGAGGTGGCAATTCCAGAGCAGGGCTTGCAGTCCACCTGCCTCAGCTAAGGAAATTATTTTTCGAAGATGATTGTCATCTGTATTACTGAGTGAGTCCAGCTTGACTACTGGAGCCAAAAGGGAGAAGGCGTAACCTCAGCGGATACCATGAATGCAGAGCCCCTGAAGGGACCAAACCCACAACCTGCTGAGTTCCTGTGCCCTAAGGAGCAGGGCCTGAGACAGTCCACACAGCCCGAGAGAGACCCCAATCAAAGCCTCCTAGGAAATAAGTCCAGCTGACCCCGGAAGCACAGCCTCCAGCAGATATTCCCACTGTGATGGGTGATCCAAAAGGGGCTCAAAGGGGACCAGGGGGTGGCCTCCAGCAGACTTTCCCACTGGGATGGGTGATCCAAAGGAGACCCAAAGGGGACCAGGGGGCTGGCCCTGGCACTGATGATCTGGTCGAGAAATTAGAATTTCTACACAAACCTTCAGACAAGAGCCAACGTGGTCACCATCACATAAATGGAGCACATGCAAAACCCAGAGCATTCAAAATGGGAGAGATTATTCTGGCTGAGATGGAAGTGGGGTATTTGGTCAGGGAGCATGAGAATACTGGGAAAAAGCAGCAAGCGACCCAGCCTTTGAAGGAGGTAGAAAGTTGACCCTCGAGTGGATGGTGAGGAGCACACAGAGGGGAGCAGAGGAACACGAAGCAGGAAAGGCTGGGACAGATGGTTCAGGGCTCCGAGCGCAATTTTTGTGAGCAGCAGGAGGAAATCACAGATGTCTTCTTCAGCAGGGAAGTGTGAGGATGGACATTTGGATTTCAGATCACTAATCTAGCCTTTGGGTGGAGGTGGAACTGAAGTTTAATACTAGACAGTCACTAGTTTGGGGGCTCTCTCAAGAGGCCAGAGGAGTGGGCATGACAGCCTGCTGGAGCCATAACACAGACATGGGGAAAGAGGAAGCAGATACCAGACACGGGTGCAGAGAGGTCCGGGTGACCAGATGACTGACGGGGGATGGCGCATAAACATGGGGGAGGGCTCCAAGGCAGGTCAGAGGCTGCAAGCCAGGGTGACTGCAAGGACAGAGACACCGCCACTGAGGCGGTGAGAGAATTCAGGGGCAGGGCTGATTCCGGCACTGAAGCTCATTGTTAAGCTTTAGCTCGTTTGTTTGAGGTGTGGGCAGAACTTCCCAGACAGAGATTACAGCAAGCACGTAGAAATTCAAGAGCTAGGGAGAGCGAACAGAGCTAAAGAAAAGATGTGGTGGCCATCTGTTCAGTGGTCAATGCCATGAGGAGATGGGCTTTCCAAGAATTCCAGAAAGATTTAAAAAAAAAAAAAAAACTTAGGGAAAACCTGCACTGACTGAACAGTTGCATGTGAAAGTTCTCAGTCGTGTCTGACTCTGTGGACCCAGGGACTGTAGCCCACCAGGCTCCTTTATCCATGGGATTCTCCAGGCAAGAATACTGGAGTAGGTTGCCATGTCCTCTTCCAGGGAATCTTCCTGACCCAGGGATGGAACCCAGGTCTCCTGCATTACAGGCAGAGTCTTTACCGTCTGAGCCACTAGGGAAGCCCAAGAATACTGGAGTGGGTAGCCTATCCCTTCTCCAGGGAATCTTCCCCACCCAGGATGGAGGGTGGGGTCTCTTGCATTGCAAGAGGATTCTTTACCAGCTGAGCAACCAAGGAAGCCTCTCAATGAGGTGTTAGTGTAGCACTAACCACATGGAAACCCTGAAACGGAAAAATAAGACCTCCCTCCCTCTTAACCTCACAAAGGAAGAAGGCCCCTCCCCTCTACTAAAGGAAGAGCTCAGGTTCCCAACCCTCAGATAAGCCTCTTCCCCGGTAATAGGTCAGAGTAATCCAGATGAGCCAGTCAACACAGAGAGCATCAACTCCTACCTTGTGGGGCTGCCCCTTGCAAAGCTCCATCCTAAGCTGGAACACAGAGCCCTCCCTCTGACATGGCCCCTAAGCCTATGGAAGAGATGAGATCAATTCTTCGTCCCTGAGGGATGAAGCCCTTGGCACCTTCAGAGCTGGGCGAGAGCCCTTTAACAGCTAGAGTTCTCACTGGAACCTGGCAGAGCCCATTCTGAGCACTGATCGTTGTCCACAAGAACTCATCTGCCCATAGCCTTCAGCTCCACACCAGGACCATACCCTATTCCCCAAACCTGGTCCCATCTTCCACAGCTTCAACTGGGAGGCTTGACAACCATGCCCATCACTCTCCGAGGCTCAGAGCCTTCTCCCAAACCCGTTCCTGCCAGGATAAGGGCAAGTCAGAGATGCTTCTCTTCAGACAGCTTTTGGACAAACTGAGGCAGAGCAGGGAGAAGGGAACCCAGAAACCCTGATTCCTGCATTGTGTGATGCACCCACTAGAGGACAGTAGCTCTTAAAACTTCCCTACAAGTATAAAGGGTGAAAATGCCTTCAGGTAACATATGTATACCTGTGGCGGATTCATGTTGATGAATGGCAAAACCAATACAACATTGTAAAGTAATTAGCCTCCAATTAAAATAAATAAATTTATATTTTAAAAAAATAAGTGGTGAAAATGCCTTCAGGTAATAATCTTCCCTGGTAGCTCAGACCGTAAAGCGTCTACCTACAATGTGGGAGACCCAGGTTCAATCCCTGGGTCAGGAAGATCTCCTGGAGAAGGAAATGGCAACCCACTCCAGTATTCTTGCCTGGAAAATCCCATGGATGGAGGAACTTGGTAGGCTACAGTTCATGGGGTCACAAAGAGTCAGACATGACTGAGCAATTTCACTTTCACTTTCATTAAGTGTGCAGAACAGGCACTCTGCTCCATTTGATCTGGACTCAGTATCGTTTACTCTCACAACAATTCTATGAGTTAGATTCTACTGTATCTCTGCTTGGTGGCACTTTCTCAGTACTAAAAAGCTAGTAAGTAAAAACTCTGTATCTATAACTCTTGTGTTTTCATGACCCCTCAATCAATCTGTATTCTTAAATAACTAATATACTTAAGGGCTCCTTTGGTGGGTCAGCAGTAAAGAATCACCTGCCACTGCAGGAGACATGGGTTCAATCCTTGGTCAGGAAGATCCCTTGGAGAAGTAAAGGCAACCCACTCCAGTATTCTTCCCTGGAAAATCCCATGGACAGAGAAGCCTGGCGGTTGAGCCCATGGTGTTGCAAAGGAGTCAGACACGACTGAGCAATCAAACCACCACTCCTGGCGCCCAATCCAGGACCCTCCTCTGTCCCCTTTCACATGTCAGCACAGAGGTACAGAGATTAAAACTCCCAAATTCTGGAAGTGTGCTTTGGTGGGAAGAGTATGTGTTAGCTGCTCAGTCATGTATGACTCTTTGTGACCCCACGGACTGCAGCCTGCCAGGATCCTCTGTCCATGGGATTTTCCAGGCAAGAATACTGGAGTGAGTTGCCATTTCCTACTCCAGGTGATTTTCCCGACCCAGGGATTGAATCCAGGTCTCCTGCATTGTAGGCAGATTCTTCACCATCTGCGCTAACAAGTGGAAAGAGTAATGAACTCATTCTTGAAAAAGCAGAGTCTAGTCCAGACTCTTCTTGCTGCATTGCTGTGTCAACTGGACAGGTCAGTTTTCCATCCCTAAAACCAGAGGGGAAGGGGATGCATTATGTGCCTAGCCATCGATGGCATCTAAGGCCAAAGAGTTCTGACACTGTCTGGCTCTGTGACTTGCCCACCCACCGGACACTCACTTGACGGCAGTGGTGAGGCGCAGGGGCCTGACGCCAGGCGTGGCAAAGCGCAGAGTGTTCATGTAAGCCACATGCTGCAGGGCATGGTTGAAGGTCTCCACATCATCCCCCTCCAGGGTGAGCAGGGACTGCGAGGGGTTCACGTGGACCTGGGCCCCCAGACACAGACAGGGCTGAGAGCAGGAGGGAGAGGAAGGGAGCCGAGGGGGTGGGGTGGGGGTGGGGCGGGGCAGGGACAGGGAGCATGCCTGGAGGGAGGGGGCCAGAGGAAGGGGCCAGAGGAAGGAGCGATACCTTCATGCCTTTGCCCAGGCTCTCGAAATCCCTATAGTCCAGCCCCTCCCGACATGCATAGAGGCACTCGATGACCTCACGGCTCTCCAGGCGGCCTGAGCGCACGCTGAAACCAGCCAGGTAGCCGTGGAAGTAGTGGTGGATCGGCAAGGGGTCTCCTAGGGCAGGAACACAGGGGTGGACGGGAGGTAAGAGGTGACAGAGGGGAGGGGCGGAGGAGCCCCAAGTAGAGGAGGCTGAGAACAAGACAAAGAAAGAGCAGCAGGCTGGATAAAGAGAAGACGGAAAGGAGCCAGGGAGGGCTAAAGAAGGATGGATGAGAGGCAAGTGAGGCTAAGGGGAGATGGGAGAGGGAGAAGACAGAATAAAAACCCGGGCAGAGGGGGACGGAAGGCGAAAAATAGAAGCCACAGAATGAGAAAGGCTTCCAGGATAAAGAGAAGAAGGAAAGCAGGACCAAAGGGAGGAAAGAAACCCAAGGCGGAAGAGGAGAGTAAGCGAAGGGGTCTCCGCGGCACATGCGGGGCGCCCGCAGGGATGCGTGGGAGCTTCAGGGATGCCCAGCTCTCCCGGCCGCGTGGCCGTCTCCTGCCCCTGTGCTCTGCCACGCAGAAAGCCAGCGCGGGAACCCTGGATGTCACTCTGTGGACAGAAGAGGACACCGGCTCCCAGCGAGCTCCATCCGGCTGCACTCTCTCCGCCTGGCCACGCCACTCGGAGGCTGTAACCCCGGTGGCGCGCGAGGCGGTGAAGCGCAAGGCCGGGCTGGACCGCGCGGATTGCGGAGCCCAGAGCGCCAGGCTGAGATGCGAGCTCTGCAGCCCTCCAGGTCTCACACATAAGTACCTGCTGTGGCGTCCGTACTGTTGTCACCTCCCTTTGCCTTCTCTTTGTTCTTCTCCTCTGGGGGAGAAGAGTGCCAGTGAGCTCAGGGATGCGGGGCCAGACCGACAGAGAGGCTGGGGAAGTCCGGGGGCTGCCCCGGCCATTTGGACTTGAACCTCTAACTGAGTTCCAACCCTTCTTTCGTCTTGTCTGAGGTTATCTCAGGCCTCTGTTGCAGACAAAACCCAGATATGCTGCTGAGGAAACACAAGGGCTCTGGTACCCGCCCCCCCACACACCATACAAACCACATGCATTACATACATACATACACCACATATGCAAATACACCACACACAAACACACCACGTACACACACCAGATACACACACACTGCATACACAAATATATTACATACTATGCACAGACACACCACATACACAATAAACACACAAACCACATGCACTACATACATACACACACCACGTGTACATATACACCACACACACAAACACACCACATACACACACTACAGACACACCACTTAGATACACCACACACACAAACATACCTCATGCACACATACCACATACACACCACTTACACACACCACATATACAAACGTACCACATACTACATACAGACATACCACACACACACTACATTCACACCACACACACACTATACACACAAACCACATGCACCACACACATACACACACCACATGTACACATACAACACACCCAAACACACCACATACACACATACACATACACACCACTTAGACATACTACATGTACAAACATATGACATATCTCTCTCACACACACACACACACACACACACACCATCCCAGAAGGAAAAAAATAGAAAGGAACAGCTTAAAAGTTGGAAGGCTTCTGACTCTCTGCAGGGTTACTGTCCTCCAGCAGAGGAACAGGCTGTGAAATTATGATGGGGACGGATCGAAGTATGAAGCAGCTGCAGGTACAGAAAGTGAGATGCTGGTGATGGCCGAGTCAGAAGGGATGACTAGTCCAGCAGGCAGGAGACCAGAGGGGCGGGGGTCTCCTCCAGCGGAGAGCTTTCCCAGCCTCCCTGCCCTACTTCAGGGAGACGAGGTCATAAGGTCAAGCTGCCCTTGCTCCTCCACCAACCACTCAGCACCTCTACCATGAGCGCCTCCATGGAGAAGCTCGGGGTTGAGGCGGGGATACCTACCAGCCCAGCAGGCCCCAATCATCAGCGCGGGCTCCCTTCGAGGCGGGTGGATGAGACCATTGTCGTGGATGAGGGCAGGGTCGAAGGAGATGCCATCTGCGTAGAGTGTGACCGTGGGGAACTCGAGATTCAAAGCATAGTGGTGCCACTCATCATCGCAGACCTGGGAATGGGAAGGAAGCCCTCCGGTACTGCATCCCCAGGAAGGAGCCCCAGGCACTGCCCCACCCCCTGGGGGCAGGAGACAGCCCTTCATATTCCCTGGTCTATCAACAGGGCTTGCAAGTGAATTGCTGCCGACTCAGCTCAAGGAATCCTTGCCCAGAACGGATCAGGCTCAACCTCATACCTAAACTACCTAAAATTCCACTGTTTCCGTAAACCTTTAACTCCATCAACATTCCTAAGAGTAGCACCACTGTGTCCTTTGGCAGGTGCTGCACATCCCAAATCCAGACAGAACTAAAAGCTATGGATTTCTGTGCAGCTTTCTGCAGTCTCCATTTCCACACATCATTCCCATCCTCAGTCCTTTTTTTTTTTTTCTTTTAGACTATTTTTTATGTAGAGTATTTTTAAACTCTTTATTGAATTTGCTACAGCATTGTTTCTGTTTTATGTTTTGTTTTTTTGTGGGATCTTAGCTTCTCCACCAGGGATGGAACTTGCACCCTCTGTGCTGGAAGGCAAAGTCTTAACCACTCGACCACCAGGGAAGTCCTCCCAACCTTTTTCGTGTGTGCTCTTGCAACACCCTTGTCTGAGCACTTACACTCAGTTCTCTCTGATAGCCTCCTCCCAGCCTCCTCCCATAGTTCCCAAAGGGATTGCCTTCCTTTTCCAGTGTTTAAATCACTACCAAATTTAATGTTGTCAAACAGTATTCACTAACAAGTCATTATTCTTGAAAAGATTGGATTCTCCTCACTTCACAAACGTTCCCAAATATAAATGACAATTATTGAAAAATCATAGCTAATTGCAAATTTAATACATTACTTGTAACCAATCTTTTCAGATGCATAATTAGAAAAATTATTAGTATTTTTGCAACAGAAATTTATCTTTAATTGAGAAATACATCCTAAATTTGGTGGAGCAACGCCTTTAAAATTTAGAACTTTTTTATACGGAGAATAGTTGGTTTACAATGTTGCATTAGTTTCAGGTGGTGATGTTGTTATTTAGTCCCTAAGTCATTGTCCAACTCTTTTGCAGACCCATGGACTGTAGCCCTTCAGTCTTCTCTGTCCATGGAATTTTCCAGGAAATACTGGAAAGGGTTGCCATTTCCTTCTCCAGGGGTTCTTTCCCACCCAGGGATTGGATCCATGTCTCCTGCACTAGCAGGCAGGTTCCTTATCACTGAGCCACCAGGGAAGCCCCAGGTTCAGGTGTACAGCAAAGTAAAGTAGTTATACAAAAGGATCTTCTTAACATGTGAATCTGATCAGGCCACATCCCAGCTATAAACCTTTCAAAAGACTTCTCATCTCTCATAGCACAAAATCCAAATGACTTTAGCTAACAAAGTCCACCGTACACCTGATCACTGCCCAACTCGCTAGCCTCAAATCCAGTGTCTGCCCTTTTCACTGTGCCCTAACTGCCTAGCCTTCTTTCCATGCTTGGAACATGCTGGACACTTTTCTGCCTCAGGACCTTTGTATCTGCTCTTCCCTCTGCCTAGATTCTTCAGGATGAGCTTACATTTCACTTCCATCAGGCCTTCCCTGAACATCCAGTCTGAGATGACTTCCCCTCTCCCTTACCTCCTACCCTCTACCTCGGTTCCTTGCTTCTTCTTTCGGAGCATTAGCACAACTTATCATTTTTATTATGTCTGAAAAGTAAAAGTGTTAGTTGCTCAGTCATGTCTGACTCTTTACGACCCCATGGACTGTAGCCCACCAGGCTTCCCTGTCCATAGAGTTTTCCAGGCCAGAATACTGGAGTGGGTAGCCATTCCCTTCTCCAGGGGGTCTTCCCAACCTAGGTGTCGAACCTGGGTCTCCTGCATTGCAGGTGGATTCTTAACTGTCTAAGCCACCAGGGAAGCTCTTACTACATGTCTTCTTACTTTAAAAAATTTACCTCCCCAGCTAAAATGTAAACTCAATGAAGGCAGAGAGTTCGTTCCATCTTAGATTGCACTGTATCCCCATAACCTAGCAGAATGGCAGGGTACTTGTATTTACTAAATCTTTGTTGAATAAATAAGGATAAATAAAATAGGAAGAGGAATGTTACCAGTATTAGCAATGCGGGGGAAAGATCAAGAAGCAGATGGCAGACTATCTCTTTAAAAGAGTGCCACAGAAAACAGAAACTTTTGTAGGTAGCCCTCAGTTATTGAGTTTGTGGGTTTTCATTCCCCATTCTCTCTCTTCCACTTCCTGCCTTTTCTCAGCCATTTGCTTACTCAGCCAGTCCACCAGGGCTTACAAGAAAAACAGAAGGAGATGGAAACTCAATTAGTCCCTATGGTCCCTGTGGTCAGCTTAGAGATGAATAAAGAAGAGGCTGCAACTGTTAGCTCAAGAGATTTTTCTTTTTCTTTTTTGCTCATTTTATTTATCCCTCATAATCATGAATAATAGTGAGAATTTATATACATGTATGTGTTCAATTGCTCAGTTGTGTCTGACTCTTTGCGGCCCCATGGACTGTAGCCTGCCAGGCTCTTCTGCCCATGGAATTTTCCAGGCAAGAATATTAGAATGGGTAGCTGTTCCCTTCTACAGGGAATCTCCCCAAACCAGGGATCAAACCCAGGTATCCTGCACTGCAGGCAGATTCTTTACCATCTGAGCCACCAGGGAAGCCAAAACTCGATCTGTGTACCCTAGGTTACTTATTTCCTTGATTACAACATGCTAACTTGCTTGAGAGTTCGGAATCCACATTGTTAAGTTTCCAGATAAGAAAGAGATGAAATAAAACAAGAGGAGATGGATCGTTGGTTGGTTTGGGGCTAGTAGTAATTTGTTCCCTACTTGCTTTTAACCCAGGAGTGCTTTCTGCAGGAGACAAGCCTTCGGAAAAGAGAACCAGAGAATGGAGCTGGGGCGGAGGGCAGGGGGATGTAAGAATAGTCAGGAACTAAAAGTGGAGATTGAAAAAAGGGGCACAGGGCAACCCAGAAAATGCCCAGCTCTGCCCTAGGACCTCCTCCCCTGAAAGCAAGCTTTCCACCCAGCTTTCCCAGGAGCCTGGCTCCAGCCTCACCTGCTCCAGCTTCCAGAGGAATTTGACTGGCCGGGCACTCTCAAGTAGAGGCCAGTAGAGGAAGGCAATTCTGCAGCCGTGGACAGTCAGTGAGTAGTGGGAGAAGCCGTCCTCTGGGGGCAGAGGATGGGGATAGGAGTCAAACATAGCACTGGAGGCAAGAACAGATTCAAAGGGCCAGAAGGGAGGGCTCCCTGGATTCTCTTCATTCCTTTATTCCTTCACGTTCTCTCTGTCTTTCTCTAATTCTTCAGGATCTGTCAGTCTCTCTCTAGCTCTCTCTGAGACTCACACACATACACCGAGTCCAGTGTTGGGCTTTGCTCAGGCACTCTGATTGGCTGAGGGGAGACAGTGACCAGCCTGCATCTACCCAGATCTTTACTGTTCCTTTGGTTAATACAGACTTCATGGGAAGTGATCTTTTTCAGATCAAGAGAAATGAGCTCCAAGAAGAGGCAGAAATGGAAGAGTAGGTCAAGGCTAAGCCCCCCAGAGAGGGACATTCTCCTGCCATAGAGAGAAGGAGGTCCTGGAGGCTGGAGCTCACGAACCCTTATAGGAGGAGGCCAGGGTGGTGGTGGAAGGGAAAGAATGGGGCACAGCATTACTCAGGCTCTTCCATTCTGATAGGGGGCTTTACAGGGAGCAGACGGGGGATGGGGGCAGTCTACTACACAGGGGATGCAAGGTGATCGGGCAGCTACAAATGAGAAGAGTGGTGAGCAGTCCCATCACGCAGAGAGCAGTAGGATCTCAGCTCGTCCTGCTTGGACTGGGAAACCCAGCACTGCTCTCTTACATACAAAGGGAGAGAGAAATGACCCACCCACAGCCACTGACTGGACAGTGACAGAGGCCGGACACGAAGTCAGTCCTCTCCACGCTCAGACGGGTGCCCCGAGGCAGGCTCACCGTTCTGGACGGTGTTACACACGATGGTTTCCTCTTCCTTCTTGCCCTTGTTGGGAGTGACACCGTGCTTCATCCAGAAGGACAGGGTGAAGTGGTCACTGAGGCTGTCTGGGGGCCCGGAGCCCAGCCCCACAGCGCCCCCCAGGGGCACCTGCACCGCCTGGGTGCCGTTGAACCAGTAGATGAGGCTGCTGTCCTGGCTGTAGTGCACCGAGAGGCCCGCCGTCCAGTTGGCATTGGGGCCGGGCATGGGCAGCAGATCCACCTCCCGGGGGGCCGCGCCTGCAGGAGCCCCAGAGGCACAGGTGTTGGAGCCGAGGCGGCAGATGGGGGATGGGATGCGGGCAGGAAAAGACCCCCTACAGCCACTGTCACCCCCCTCCTCTGGCCTCTCAGAGACGAGAAAGGAAGGGCTAGGAATAGCTCGCCAGTGACCTCAGCTCCCCCAGCCCTTCATTGCTCCCTGACATTGTTCCCTATTGTATCTGGTGGTTTTCTTGAGCCATAATCTTGCATCTTTGCCAACCACATGTTTATGTGCTCTTTGGGCCACAGAGACAGCCACATGCCACAACCCCCATATGTGCTATGCTAAGTCGCTTCAGTCGTATCCAACTCTTTGCAACCCCACGGACTGCAACCCACCAGACTCCTCTGTCCATGGGATTCTCCAGGCAAGAATACCGAAGTGGGTTGCCGTGCCCTCCTCCAGGGGATCTTCCCCACCCAGGGATTGAACATGAGTCTCTTTTATGTCTCCTGCATCGGCAGGTGGGCTCTTACCACTAGCGCTCCCTGGGAAGCTCTGATATATATACATCTATGGGTGGGCTTCCCTAATAGCTCAGTTGGTAAAGAATCTGCCTGCGATGCAGGAGACCCTGGTTTGATTTCTGGGTCAGGAAGATCTACTGGAGAAGGGATAGGCTACCTACTCCAGTATTCTCAGGCTTCCCTTGTGGCTCAGCTGGTAAAGAATCCACCTGCCATGCAGGAGACCTGGGTTTGATCCCTGGGTTGGGAAGATCCCTGGAGAAGGTAAAGGTTACCCACTCCAGTATTCTGGCCTGGAGAATTCCATGGACTGTAAAGTCCATGGAGTCACAAAGAGTTGGACACAATTGAGCAACTTTGACTCCACTTATGGATGGGCAAAGGAAGATGTTAAAACAGGTTCTTTTTGTTTTTGGTGGCACAGCATGGCTTGCAAGATCTTAGTTCCCCAACCAGGGATTGAACCTGCACCCTCTGCAATGAAAAGCATGTAGTCGTAACCACTGCACTGCTAGGGAAGTCCCAAGACAGATTCTTAAGAGAGGTAGAGGAGGGTCAGGAAAAGGCTGGGGGAATGGGCGATGGGCACAGGCAGGGAGGATGCAGGGAGGGCCACAAGGGGATCACACCCACCGCAGAGTTTCCGCAGTGCACGCTCTGAGTAGTTGTCACGGTCACAGCCCTTGGCCACATGGCTGGTCTGCAGCTCTATGGTGGCCTGAATGTTCCAGAGAGGTTCATCACAGGTCTCCAGGCGGATACCAGGGAACAGAGCCAAGCTCCCAGCGCCTGGTGCATATTCAATCCTTTTGTTCCAGCCTGCAGGGGTGAGAGGGAGCAGGCAGTGGAGCAGAGCCAGTTAAGGCAGGCCCTCCTATTCATTCTGCTGATGGCCTTGGGTTCCTATGAAAATGGCCAGCCAGGGAGACAGCTACAAGTCCGCCCCCAAATGTTGTCATTCAGCAGCTTAGTCGTGCCCACCCCCATGGACTGTAGCACACCAGGCTTCCCTGTCCCTCACCATCCCCTGGAGTTTGCCTAAGTTCATATCCATTGAATCAATGATGCCATCCAACTGTCTCATCCTCTGTCGTTCCCTCCTCCTCCTGCCCTCAGTCTTTCCCAGCATCAGGGTCTTTTCCAATAAGTCAACTCTTCACATCAGGTGGCCCCCAAATATCCCTCCCCAGCTCCTAGCCTGGCCCCTGTGGTTGTCAGAAGGGAGGAAGAGGGAGACCTAGGTGAAGGATGGATCATGGGCCCCAAAGCATAGCTCCTCACCTTGCCAGCTGGGTTTACAGGTGGGCTTCACCTGGATCTCCACCTCGGCATCGTCTGCCGCCCGCTTCTTCCCCGCAGTCATAAGCCGTCACCGTGAACTTGTAGAGCTTCTCACCACTGTACTGTAGCTTCTCCGTGTTCTCAATGTTCCCTGGGGTCGGGGACAGAGAGGGTCAGGGGCACTAGGGGAAGTCCAGGGGAGGACTCGGGAGCTAACTTTAGGGCAGGTGAATTAGGCAGCAGGAAGCAGGCAGGAAGGAATCTGGGGAAAGAAGTTCCATACCTGGGAAGTAGGGTGAGGAATGAGGAGGCAAGAGGCAGAACAAGTGGAGGGCACAGCCCCGCGGCATCACGAGGGATGTGGGCACCCAGGGCTGAGCAGCTGGGGGTGGCAGGGGCTGGACTAACCGTCATTGTCGATGAGGAAGGGGGTGTTGGGCGTGAGGATCTCATAGTAGCAGATCTGGCTATACTGGGGGAGCAGTCGCCATCGATGGCCTCCACCCGAAGGATACGGTCATACAGCTTCCCCTCGGTCACTGCCGCGCGGTACAGCCGCTCCACAAACACCGGGGCAAACTCGTTCACGTCGTTGACCCGCACATGTACAGTGGCCCTGCAGGCACCAGAGCAGGAAGAGAAGAAGAAAGAGTCAAACCCCGGTGGGAGTCCACACTGGAGGCCAAGGAGATGGAACCAGTGTGACCCAGAGCCTGGTCAAGTTCATCTGTCCCCTACCCAGGGGTACCAGGTACCGCAAAGGGAGAGGAACCTCAGGAGAAAGGGTGACTGATGTACAGGGTGAAAATGACCCTGGGGGCCATTAGTGGTTGGTTTTGATGACTTCTGTACAGAATATTAAAGGATAGGATGGCAAGATGCATGAGACAGGATTCTGAATCCGCAGGTTGTTTTTTCACGAAGTCAGGTCCAATCAAGGCAGATACAGAGTAAAAGCCAAAATAAAACCAATCATATTCAGGGAAGTGGCTTCCCCAGTGGCTAAACGGTAAAGAATCTGCCTGCAGTGCAGGAGAAGCAGGAGACACAGATTTGATCCCTAGGTCTGGAAGATCCCCTGGAGAAGGGCATGGCAATCCACTCCAGTATTCTTGCCTGGAGAACCCCATGGACAGAGGAGCGTGGGTGGCTACAGTCCATGAGGTCACAGAGTTGGACACAACTGAGCAACTGAGCACACACACATATTCAGGGAAGTGGTTTTGTACCAAAGTCTCAAGTCATCTGATGTGTGCAGTGAGCTGTGGCCACTCCCCACTCCGGCCCCCATCGGGCAAGCAGAGGAGGTGGGGGTGGGGCTAAACCCTTCATGCTGAGCCTTGCCCCCAGCCCAGATCCAGTCACCCAAAGCCCAGAGGCAAAGGTCTTATCTCCAAATGGGAAATTGAGTCATCAAGCAAAGCAGTTTATATCCAGCGCCTCATAGAGGCCCGGGAGTCCTGACCACCCACCTTCCCACCATTCTCAAGTGAGATGTGAGCTGAGGGCAGACAGAGATAGGAGTCCCGGGTCCCAGCCTCCTTCCTGCCCACTCTCACCCACTGCTGTGCATGTATGTGCACAGTGCACGTTCTGTGTGTGAGTGTGGTGCACAGTGCCGGGCAGTGGGAAGGAATCCGGGTGTGTACTGAAGTGCCATCCTCTCCTCACTCTTAGCATCCTATCTCTGTGCACTGAATCCTTTCCCAGCTGGCAGGCACTGCGGTGCCTGCTTTTGACACAAACCATCTCCTTTCATCTTCACAGTGACCTGAAGAAGCAGGCATCATCATTGCTCCATTTTACAGACAAGGGAAAGCAAATCCAGAAAGTCAAGGAGGTGTCCACGGTCAAAAGAGACGGAGCCCAGGTCCCACTGAGCTTCACCACGTGCTCCTGTCCCCCTTGGCTGAAGGCTCCTAAACCCCATGAACAGAGAGGGGAGGGGATAGATCATCAAGACGGTGAGGACAGAGGGAAGTGAGAGGCCTGGTCATGGTGGGGGGACCTGCAGCAGAGGGCAAGGGCAGGGGCAGGGTGTCCTCACTTGTGGGACTTCTTGGTGTTGGCCCCATCCGGGCCCTCGCCGCAGTCGTAAGCCTGGATGGTGAAGGTGTGCTCCTTCTGGGCCTCACAGTCCACCGGCTCCTTGGCCCGGATCAGCCCTTCTCCTGTCGCCTTGTCCAGGATCACGGCCTCAAAGGGCACCCCAGACCCATGGAGCCGGAAGCCACAGATCTCACCTGGCCAGGGGGCAGGGGGGTGGGAGGGGCAAGGATGAGGTTCCTGCTCCACTTCCAGGGTCTCCTTCCATCGCTCGCTGACCTCTCACTTCACCTCTCCTCCCAGACCCAGTCCTTTCTCTTACACATGGAAAAGCATTAATTATCGAACATTCACTCCAACCCCAGGTTCCCTGAGCAACAACCTCTGAGCCACCAGCTCTGAGAGCTAGCAAAATCTGGATGTGTTAACCCCTGCCTGCCCACATCCTCCTCTGACTCCCCTTTACTGTGCCACTGGTCTTCACCATCACCCGGTTCCTTCCTGGAGCCTCCTTCTTCCACTTTGCCCAAGTCCTCACTGCTCTCCCTCCCAGGACCTCCCCCTTCCTCCCTTGCCCCTGCCCTCCCACCCACTTCTCTCTGTCCCACCCCGCCCTGCCCTGCCCCAGCCCCACTTACCTGCATAGCGCAAGGGAGCATCCTTGTCCAAGGCAAAGAGCGGTGGGTTCAGCAGGACCGTGTTGTCATTCTCCATGACGATGCCTTGGTATTCTGCCTCAATCCATGGCTTGTGCTTGTTGGCTAACCCCACCCCCAGGGAGAGCAGAGGAAGCACCTGTGAGCTGGCCCTCCACAGCCTCACAACCCTTGTTGACCTAGACAGCACACTCCAGGCTCACCACCCTCTTCAGCCCCTGCAGAAGCGCCCGCAGGGGATGGGCTGAGGGCAAGAAATCAGCCATGAAAGGAGTCAGAGGTCACCAGATAGACAATTTCCATGGCAACAGCCTGCCCCGTGGGGAGAAAGAGGTCCTGCCATCTCCCCTGGGAAACCTGGTCAGAGGATGGAGACTTTTCTTGGGCATTTCAAGTGCTGGAGTGTGGATGCTGGGCCTCCAAGGAGCAGCAATGGGCCATTAGAGGGCCCTGGGAAAGGGAAGGGATAGATTAAGGGCAGAGTGGAGATAAGGAAAAGAAGACTAGACATTTCCTGAGGTCCTGGTTGTTGAGCCTCTCCACCACGACCACCACCCCATTTTGGTCCTGTTCCCTTCTCTTCCTGGCTAAGCCCCATCCTAAGGTCATTCTCCCAGAGGAGAGGAAAGAGGAGAGAAGGGAGAAAGGAGATATATAGGACAGAGGGAGGGGGACAGAGAGGGGCAGGGATGGAGCAGAGGAATCAATGCCAAACGACGGGGCCCAGCAGAGCTGGCATCCTCAGGGATTATCGAACTGGCCTAGAAACGCGACAAATCCCCTCCCTACTTCTCGCCCTCACACCCAAAAGAACACACTCTTAATCATAACCAGCTGACTCCTATGTCCCCCAGAAGGCCACCAAATCCCACACGCCCTGAACCCCCTTCTTATAGAGTCATGGCTGAGTCCTAATTCTCGCCTATCCCACCCCTGTTCCCTTCAACCACCAGCCAGTCCACGACAGGAGTGCAACCCACTCAGCCTCCATGTCTCCCCAACCACTGCTCAACTCAGTCCCGTCTCCCCCAGGACCACTTGCCACTGCGGGGCTCTGGGGAAGGCTCAGTGGGCTCCATCCCCCCTCTACATCACCCCCAACCCCAACTTCCACTGCCTCCTCTATTGAATCCCATCAAGCCAAAGCGCCAAGCTCCCAAAGCACATCCACAAGGGCCCATCATTGATTGACACCTGAAGACTTGTCAACAGAGAGAAACTGAATCACCCAAAGGACACTCATCCCCAGCTTGTCATGGTGAGCGAGAAATCCTGAGTTCCATTCTTTCCTCCAGTGACACCCCCAAAGCCTTCTGGTATCTGGTATGCCTGCCCCTTCCTCTCTGAGGACCACCACAACCCCCCTTCCCTAGAGGCAGAGGAGAAAGCCACAGATGGTGCCTTGAAGGCAGCACAGGATGTTTCGGGAGGCTAAGAAGCCCACTGAGGTCAGAGACTGAGCTGAAGATGGAAAGGCTGCACTCAGCTCACCAGCACCCCCTCTCCCTGCCCCCTCTCCCTGGGCTCCCCACTTCCTTCCTCTTGGCCCCTGACTCAATCCTTGTGTCCATCTCCTCTCACTGACTCCTGGACTCCCTGCCTCCTCCCTCCTGAGCTCTTCCCCTCACCCTCTCCTCACCTGTTCTTCCTGATTTCTCTCCCTCACCTTTGCCTCTGCCTTAACCGTGGTCCAGCCCCTGCTCATCCCCTCCCACGCTTCACCTCCCTTCTCCTTCTCCCTTCCCCTCTCCCCACTCAATAGCAACCCCCCACACACACACACACCTCGGCCCTTTCCTGCTGTCTTCACCTACCTAACCCTTGGCCCTCACCCCCTCCCTCTCTCCTGGCCCCTCTAACAGCCTCACCCACCAAAATTTATCAGCCGTCTGCCAGAGAGGGCAGCTCTGGTAACCCTCAGCCCAGCCGCCTATGCAGGCGGAAGGGGATGGATGCAGAGGAACACGCCAACACATACGTGCTCCGAATTGCTGAACTGTGGGAACAGTTCCTCCCGGGATGAGATGGAGAGGGACCAGAGGGATATGGCCACACACCCTCAGCGCCGGCACACCCCGTGAAACGGGACCCGCCCAGAGAGGTCCATCAGCCCCCTCAGGGATAGGTCCTTCTGAGACCCGAGATCGCTCCAGCAGGGAGCAATGGTGAGGGGGTGGGGTGGAGGGGAAGATACAGACCCCA
Organism: Nanger dama; assembly: GCA_917880005.1. Taxonomy (NCBI): domain Eukaryota; kingdom Metazoa; phylum Chordata; class Mammalia; order Artiodactyla; family Bovidae; genus Nanger; species Nanger dama. The sequence continues at coordinate 16,928,079 of CAKJTW010000046.1, read as the reverse complement.
GGATGGGAATGGGGACCAACCTGGGAGAAAAAGAAGCACATGGGTAGAGATGACCAGAGAGGAGGGACCAGAGAGGAGGTACCAGAGAGAGGTTCTGGGGATGCCAGCGAGAAGAGAAGGGGACAGGTCTGAGAAAATGGATGGGAAGGGGGATGGTGCGAAGAACCACCTGTCGTGTCCCAGGGGAGCCTTAAAGGGCGCCTGCCTGCCTCGACCCCCACTTCGCGGGGCCTGAGACCCCCTCCCTCTGTGCCCCCACCCCCCACCACCACACTCACCTTTGTTACAGGAGCTGGAGGGGGAGCAGGGAGGCCAGCAAGAGGGGAAACAGCAGGGGGTCATGGCGTGGTGTAGGCAGGGCAGGGCCCCGATTGCTCGCCCCCAGAGCCTGGAGCCCTGCTTGTTCCACCTTGGGCAAGGGATGCAGGGGCTCTCCGAAGAGGGGAGGGGAGAGGGCAGAGAGCAGGGCAGAGACGGAAAGGAGCCTGCCGCCCACCCTAGTCCATAGGCAGACCCGGGCAGACCCCAACCTGGGCGGCTGAGCAGGAGGGAACCGGCAGTGGCTGCTGCTCCTTCGTTCTGGAGCCGGGCGTCCTCACTCTCTCTCCCTCTCATTCCCACCCCATCCCCTCTACTGCAGGATGACGTCAGCACGGCCAGGCGAGGATTGATAGGGGCCGCTGGCCAATCGGGTGGCTGGGGGGCCAGGTGCTGCAGGGCGGGAGGGAGCCAATGGGACTGGGGAGCAGGGGCGGGAGGACGTGTTAGGGCTTTTTCCCCTGACTGCAATTTGGGGGAGCAAGGGAACTGCGGGGGCCGGGGAGGGAAGCTGGAAAGCCGTAGAGGAGGTGGGCAAAAGAGGGACAGGGAGAGGATCAGCGCAGCTAGAAGCCCGGGGGTGGGAAGAGGAGACGTCAAACGGAGATGTGAGGGAGGCGAGGAGGGACAAGTACCACGTCACCCCACCACCAACACCACCACCACCACCAACTCTGCATTAACCTCTTTTCACAGCCCATTCCATCAGCAGGACCCTGCTGGGTGCCTCCTGGGAACCGCCAGGTAAAACCCACAACCTGCGCCCCAGAGACGCTAGCCTTTCAGGTCCCAGCCCCGAGTCTCTGAGGAAGCCAGGAGGTGGTCAGCAAGTCGGTGGACAGAGCTCTGGGACCCGAGGAAAAGCGAGATGTCTGTGCCCCACCTCCCCCACCCACATCCACGCACCTGTCGGGACAGTTCACCACCAGGTGGAATTTTTTTCCTGCTGTCTACCCTGCCTGCCTCCCTCTCCCCAAATTTCTCATCTTAAACCATGTTGACCCAAACCAGCCTAGTTGGTTCAGAAGCCAGAAAAGTTGGTAGGTCTAGAGGCAGAGAAGAGTGCGGTGTAGTGTGGTGGGGAGGGGGAGGGTAGGGCTAGAGCACACCACCTCCCTCCAAGGGAATACATCTGGGAAGCATGGACTGTGCAAGGGCTGGGGATGAGGGTAGCTGATGGTGCCATCCGTGACTCCAGAGGGAAAGGGGAAATCCCTGGGTCCCAAGCCAAAAAGTGTAGAATTCTCCAGAACAGCCAGCCAAACTCCTCCCTCACCTTCTGCTCCAGACTTTGAACTCAGCAACTCAGACAGCCCCCTCTGCAGTTTTTCTGCTTCCCTCCTCCCGGTCCTTCAGGACAGGGTCCTGAACTCCAGCATCGCGGCCCCAGCTCAGCAGAGCTGTGTGACGAAGCTGTGGGGGCCAGTGCGGGAGGATTTTCTTCACTGGGGCTCCTGGCCAGCTGGCTGTCTGCACTTCTTTCCCCACCCCTTCCTCCTCTTCATACCTTTTGGGATCCCTGACCCAGCCCCAGGATCTCAGGTGAGATATTGTTAGAACTCATCCTTGGGTGAGTCCGAAAGGTCCCTCCCCGCCATCCAGTAAGGTCGGCTGGCTCCGGGGCCTCCGAACAGTTCCCAAGCCTTCCACACTTGGGCTGAAAGCCAGAACTGACCTTCAGAAAGGCTCAAGTGTTGCCTGACTGACAGCCCCCAGTCCTGGTCCAGGTTCCTTCCTCAGGAAAAGCCGAGGTCAGGCACAGCCTTGCCAAGTCCCCTAATGTCTCTTGGGCTGCAGACACCAGCCTCACGCTCATCGTGGGGGAAGGGGGTAGGAAGTCTGACAGGGGCTCTTATTGCAGCAGGGCCCCCAGCGCTATAAAAACCCTGGCAGCTAGGACCTTACACAGGCAGCCTCAGTGTGTGCAGAGCCTGGCTGAGAGACTCCCAGCCCCACCTGTCAGACGACACCCTCTTCATCCTCCCCCAGTCTCTTACATTCTCCTGAAATCTTGACTTCCACCTTGGCCAGCCTGGACCATGCCTCCCAACCTCACCAGCTCCTACCGCTTCGTCTCACAGAAGAACTTGGAGGACTACATGCAAGCTCTGAGTAATGGCCTCATCCCTCTCAACCCTTTCACTCCCCTCCTCCCCTCCCCCTTCCTGCCTCCAATCCATTAAGGAGGGGGTGATCCTGGAATCTGGACATCATAGACAGGCTGGGGGTAGGGGGTACTGGCACCTGACTTGGGCCCCTTTTCTAGCCAGGGGCATTGCTAGGAGGGAGTAAATCCACAGTCCCAGACCCAGGCAAGGGGATGCTCCCAGTCCTGGGCTGCTGATGCGGGTGAGGAGGCCCCCAGCCCGCTAAAGGACACTGGCTCAGACCCTTGCTCAGAGATGGTCCCCACAGATGTCAACATGGCTCTGCGGAAGATTGCCCTGCTGCTCAAGCCAGACAAGGGGATTGACCAGCAGGGCAACCACATGACGGTGAAGACCCTCAGCACCTTCCGGAACTACGTTCTGGAATTCGAGGTGGGTGTGGAGTTTGCAAATGCCAGGTGTCTTTTCTCAGGCCTGTGGGAAGGGGCTGTGGATGGGCATGGGGGCTCTTAACAACTGGGGGTGAAATAAAATGACCTGTCGCAGCAAGAAGAAACGATGACCACAGCAGCCTGCCTGGGATAACAGACTGCTGATGTCACCCACCCACCCCCGACTCTCTCCAGCGTCTCCTCTGCCCACTCTGAGTACCAGCCAAAAGGACAACAGGAACAGGTGACCCTCAGACCAATGAGCAAGCCTGTGCTCACCCTCTCAGCCTGTGGCTCTGTGGACATCACAGTCCCTTCTCTCAGCCTCCATAACTCCACTCCTGTGTGGTCCTTTCTGCTTCTTTCGTATTCCTTTTGACCTCCTCTGCAGACCCTAGTTCCCCTATTAATCCCTTAAACTGAGATTTTCCCCTAGTATCTTTTTTTAATTAGAGGATAATTATTTACAATATTGTGATGGTTTTTGCCATACATCAATATGAATTGACATTAGGTAAGCATGTCTCCTCCCTCTTGAGCCCCTCTCCCACCTCCCTCACCATCCCACCCCTTTAGATTGTCACAGAGTACTTGCTTTGGGTTCCCTTCATCACACATCAAACTCCCACTGACTGTCTGTTTTACTTATGGCAATATATATATTTCAATGCTATTCTCTCAAATCATCCTACCATCTCCTTCCCCCACTGTGTCCAAAATGTCTGTGTCTTCTTTGCTGCTTTGCAAGCAGGATCGTCAGTACTATCTTTCTAGGTTCTCTATATATGCATTAATATGCGATATTTGTCTTTCTCTTTCTGACTTACTTGACTCTGTATAACAAGTTCTAGGTTCATCCACCTCATTAGAACTGACTCAAATGTGTTCCTATTTATAGTGGAGTAAAATCCCACTGTGTATATGTACCACAACTTCCTTATCCATTCATCTGTTGACGGCCATCTAGGTTTCTTCTGTTTCCTAGCTATTGCAAATAGTGCTGCAATCTCCTAGTATCTTGTCTTGACTTTCTCCCTCTTGTCTGTGTACTATCCATGGGCTAAAGCATATACACCCATGTGTTCAATGAAATCTACAAACTGCTCTAGACACAAACTCTCCAGTCAAAGGTGCCACCTGAGCTCCAGGGCGGAGTTTCAACTGCCTGCATAATGTTTCCATCTGCATGCCCCAAGGTCAAACCCAAAGTCATTATCTTCCTACACAGACCTCTTTCTCCTTTTATATTTTACTGTCTCCATCAATGACAACAACCAGCAGGAACAAAGCCTGGGAGTCACAGTTATTGCCTTATGTTCCCTTACCTCTGTGTTCCCAACACATGCGTGTACAGACACATACACACACATACACACATGCATGCACATGTGCCCAACATGTAATTAGTCAAGAAGCCTTTATAACTGCTCTGCGCTGTCCAATATGGCAGCTACTAACCAAAGATAGATATTTGAAATGTAACTGGTCCAAATTTGACATGTGCTATCGGTATGAAATACACACTGGATTTTTAAGACAATACCAAACAAGAGTGTAAGACACCTCAGAAATTATATATTGATTACATGCTGAAATATTATAATATTTTAGGTTGAAAAATATATATAATGTAATATTACATATGATAAATTATAATATTTTAGGTTGAATAAAATATACTAAAATTAATTTCACCTGTTTATTTTTGCTTTTCTAATGTGGCTACTAGAAATTTTTAAAATTATATATGTGGCTAGCATTTAGGACTCACTACATTTCTGTTGGGCATCAGTTGTTTACACGGCTTTCATCTGTTTCTTCCTAGCTTTTCTAACACCACCTTATTTCAGGCCCTCATTTCTCATCTGGTGCCTCAAACTGGTTCCCATTCTTGACTCTCCTCTAATCCACTCTGCCTACCATAACCACAGTACTTTTAAAATGTAAAAGTGACCATGTCACTCCCTGACTTAAACCCTTTCAGACAACCTGCTATGTTCCAGGTAAGGTCCACACCCTCCACGCAGCATCCAAGGGCCTCCCCACAAAAACGCTAGGTTAGAGCCCCCTCACAACTATCTACTCTTCTTCCTTACCTCTGTTTCTTTTCTTGCTAGGAAGTTCCTATAATCTCCAATCTAATTAACTCCCTTCCTTGAAGACTCAGCTCTTCCCTCTCTGCTCCCATCACCAACAGTCTGGTTGGTATCACAGATATAATACCTACTGACCTCTCCTCTAAACAATCAAGATCCTGAGCTCCTTGGAAATTCCCTGGCGGTCCAATGGTTAGGACTCCGAGCTTTCACTGCTGAGGGCCTAGGTTCCATCCCTTGCTGGGGAACTAAGATCCTACAAGCCATGTGGTATGGCCAAAAAAAAAAAAACCGCAAAAGATTCTGAACTCCTGGTTTGGGTAAGGCCTATCCTATTGGGGTTTCCCAGGTGGCACTAGTGATAAAGAATCCACCTGCCAAAGCAGGAGACACAAGATATGGGGGTTCAATCCCTGGGTTGGAAAGAGCCCCTAGAGGAGAAAGTGGCAACCCACCCCAGTAGTCATGCCTGAAAAGTCCCATGGACAGAGGAGCCTGGCAGGCGACAGCCCATGGGATCACAGAGAGTCAGACATGACTGAGTAACTAAGCACACACATAGACTACTGGGGGTCCAAATAACGCTGCTTGGAATGCCTCGCTCTGGTCCACTCAGCTCTGATTTGGGGAGTTGACCCTTCATTCTCAAGGACATTGCAGCTGCCCTTGAGACTGAGAAAGAGGAGAAAAGAGATTCCCTGGTTGTCTCCCAACCAATCTCCCTTCTTTCCCAAAGTCTCCTCCCGGGTCAGCCAGAAGTATCAGAGAACAAATTCTCCATTCTTCATCACCCAACCCCCAGTTTCATCTCCCCCAGCCCCGGAATTATCCTGCTTCATCCCTGCTCTACCCAGATGGCCACTGTCACACAGTGCCGGGCCCCTTCCAGTGGAGCTTTAGGAGTGGGAGGGGAGGGGAGTTTTGCTGAGTCACTCGGAAGGAAGGGGCTGGAGCAAGACCGAATCTGCTGTGATGCAGGGGGTGGGGGCAGCCCAGCAGAGTAAGGCGATGCATTTGGGGTGCCCTGCAACACCCCCCAGTCTTCCTTTACTCCTGCTTTCTCCACAGGCCAGTCTTCCTTTACTCCTGCTTTCTCCACAGGCCGTAGTCACCTGGGAAGAGGAGCAGCTGGTTTGCATGCAGAAAGGAGAGGTCCCTAACCGGGGCTGGCGACTCTGGCTGGAGGGAGAGATGTTACATCAGGTGAGCGGGGTAGGGACTGGGAGAGGAGTTGCACGAGGGTGTGTCTGGGAGGGGGGCCTCCAGCTACGACCCATTCCTTTGCCCAAATCAAGTAAGTCTACTACTCCAGCCCACCCCCCGCCAAAGAAGGCAAGTAGGGAAGGAACATGGGAGCCCTGGGATGAGTGGAGAGGGAAGAAGTCAAGTGGCCATGGTGGACCCTGGCTGCAGGTCAGATGCGTGTCCATAAATCATGACCAGAGACATGGAGACCTAGCCACTTCAGCTCCCTGATCAGCTCCCTTCCTTCCTCTGGGGTGGAAAGTTGAGGGTTTGGAAAAAGGATACAGTTCCCCATATATCAAACACTCCAGCTGACGTATCCTGAAGGATTCCGTGGAGGTCAAGAAACTTGAGAAAGGGGAGTGAGAAGAAGTAAGAATCTTCTCCGTCCTTATTATTCCTACTCTGCCCCCAGGAAGTGACCGCACCGGATGCAGTGTGCCAGTGTGTCTTCAGGAAGGTCAAATAGCCGGAGAGGAGCTGAGGGCCACCCTCCCCTCCTGGACCACATGAGTCCCCAGATTCCCCTTCCCCTTCAAACCCTGATGGTTCCAGGTCAGCAGTTCCTGTCCCAGGCCACTTACTCTGCCTCTGTGTCCCCCTCCCCCCGCCCCATGTTAATCTATAACTTGCAGCCCCTGGGCCAAAGTCCTTTCCTTCTCACATTCTACTGCCCAATGGTGACCTCATATCCAGCCCAAGGTCTGGCCTCCTGGATGAGAGAAGCACACAAGGGAAAGGGCCTTTGAGAATAACAGACTTCCACTCTCTTTCATTCATTTGGCCTCTTATTTTCCATCTAAGAAAGCACTCAGCTTCATGCACTGGAGCATTAGTGGAAACTCCATCCTGGTGGAGCTTTTGAGAAAGTGACTGGACTCTCAAGAATCTAAGCAGGAGCTACTGGGGCTCTTGTCCAGTTCCTTGTCCTTCTTCTTGAGAAATTCCCTGGGCTCAATAGAACCAGGCCCAAGGCATGGCCCCACCCACACAGAGTTCAACAGACATGTTGACTGACACCTAATGAGCCTTGCCAATCGTATGCTTGCATCCTACATGTTGGGAAAGAGGAATGGGTCATGGTGAGACCTTTATCTGGTGGCAGGGGAGGTGGAAAGTTTCTGTGAGCTGGTGTCCATGTCTGTTTTGGGAAGGACAGGCAACAAAAGGGTCAAAAAGGACTAAAAAGGGAAACAGATGAAGGTGTCCACTTAAAAACAGTCACAACCTGAAAGTTCAGAGTTATGTTTTATTTGGTGAGAATTCTTAAGACCTCAGACCCAAAAGACAGCATCTCAAGTAACCCTGAGAGAACTGTTGGGGTGTGGGGGTTGTCAGGTTGTGAAGAAGTTTTGCAACAAGGGGCAAGTAGTCTGAACATCAAAAGATTATTGTTAATTAAGGAAAACCAAATATCTCAAGTTAAGGAATTTAGCGCTTTTCTATGTATGGAGAGCCAATCAGTCCATCCTAAAGGAGATCAGTCCTGGGTGTTCATTGGAAGGACTGATGCTAAAGCTGAAACTCTAATACTTTGGCCACCTCATTTGAAGAGCTAACTCATTGGAAAAGACTCTGATGTTTGGAGGGACTGGGGGCAGGAGGAGAAGGGGATGACAGAGGATGAGATGGCTGGATGGCATCACCAACTCAATGGACATGAGTTTGAGTGAACTCTGCGAGATGGTGATGGGCAGGGAGGCCTGGCGTGCTGTGATTCATGGGGTCGCAAAGAATCGGACACGACTGAGCGACTGAACTGAACTGAACTAACTAATGTATGGGAAGATGCAAGAGCCTGGGCTTACTGAAAGCATTCCTTTGATATGTACCTCAGCTATCTGGGGCAGCGTCCTGCAATTTGATTTGATTTGATTTTCACATCCTTAGTTCCTCAACTGATGGACCGTAGGGAGTGGCTACAGCCTGACAGCTGCTGGATTGCAGGCATTGTTCTTCCTGGGTGCCCTCTGGGCTCAGAAATTCACATTTGGAGGGTCAGACTCGATGTTGGCCGTGACATCCTTGTTTAATGATATGGCTGGGCTTCCCAGGTGGCACAGTGGTAAAGAATCCACCTGCCAAAGCAGGAGCTGCAGGAGACCCAGGTTCAGTCCCTGGGTCAGGAAGACACCCTGGAGATAAGAATGGCAACCTACCCCAGTATTCTTCCTGGAGAATCCCCATGGACAGAGGAGCCTGGTGGGCTGCAGTTCATGGGGTGGCAAAGCGTCGGACACAACTGAGCAGGCATGCACTATGACTCCATTTCTCAGAGGGTTCAAGGCCAAGGACCTGAAAGATGAAGGACATGAGGGTGTGACGGCAATAGTAGGTGTGAAGGCAACAGGCCTCAAAGACCCTCTGCCTACAGTCCAGCAAGGCCGGGACAGAAGGTAAGAAGGACAACTGAAGACAGCATGGCTCCTCCCACAGGGGCCCAGAATCGCTGCCCTGGAAAACAGCCCAGAAGGGTAGGGCCTGTCCAGAGGCCAGGCCAGCTCCAGCCTCTGGTCACCTCCCCTACCTACAGAGGCCTTGGCTCTTTCAGAATAAAAGTCCCATGGGGCAAGAGCACAGAGAGAGGGCTCAGGTGAGGTGGGGACAGTGCCTGGCTGGGGGAGGGGAGGGGATTGCTGCAAAGTCCCTGGCCGGTGCTCACTGGATGCACACCCCTGCCTCCTCTTCCTGCAATGGCTGGGCTGCTGCACATTCGAGATGGTCTCTGGGGCTCTGGCCACAAACTAGGATTGCAGAACTCAACCCCCACACCAGCCTGGAACAAATTTGGAAAAGACAAGGACAAACTCAGAAGGGACCTGAGCCACTTCTTCCCTGAGTAGCCTCTTTGCAGGGCCTCCAGCAGAGGGGGGAGGGGAGAGCCCTCCGAGAACTGGGGACCCTACCTGTCCCTTCTGGGCGCAGGGAAGCCATGGGAAAAATGCTCTGGGTGTGTGTGTTCACCAGGTCCTGGCCACTCGGAGCTCACAGCGCATGTCCAGGCCTCTATGCGCAGGACTGCCCGCTGTGCTCTGCATGTCGGTCCCTGGCTGGGGCCTCTCCAGAGGGCCTGACCTGGGAGCACGTCAGCCTCCCCGGTGACCACTGGACCCCAGCAGAAGCAGCCTCGTCCCCCAGGACTCCTATGATGCGAGCACCCACACCCTCCCCCACCGCGGATCTGCAGCCTCCCTGGACCCCTTCCCTCCAGGAGCCAGAATCCAACAAGAGGCCTCCAGACCCCAAAGAAACACGAGCCACCAGAGGATGGACTGAGCTGCCTGGGGTCCCTCCAAGTAGAAGTGAACCCACCCAGATTCGGGCTGCTATTTTCCCTGTGGGCAGCAGGGGGCGCTGCTTGCTGCAGTGGGAGCCAGTTACCCACCAAATTCAGTCCCTCCTCCAACACCCTGTTGGATAGACACTCCATCCCTGCTCTGGCCAGACAGACAGACACACACACACACGCACACAGTCCAGTTCTCAGCCCACATGGGCTCACTATGCCAAGCCCCTACCCCTCATTCAAATCAGGCTGAACCACTCACTCTCAGATGGAGGAGTTAGTCACCAGGGGCGCTGATGGGTGAGTGATGAAAAGGCAAGGGTTGGGGTGTGGGCAAAACAACTATGGATAAGCTGTCCCATCCCAGCTTTTCCTGGATCACAAAGTTGTGGATCCCAGGATCAGCTTTAATTTTGTTGACCAGAGTCTTAGCCCCCAGGGAGATGATCAGGAATCAAAGATGTTTATCTCCTTGTGACATAGAGTGACTGCACCCTTCTAACCCAGCCCCATGCCAGGCCCCTGACCCCTCCCCATCCACCAGGCCTGAACACAAGCACCTTTCCAGGTCTGAACCCCAAATGATTCTCTGTGCTGTGCTTAGTCATTCACTTGTGTCTGACTCTTTGCAACCCCATGGACTATAGCCTGCCAGGCTCCTCTGTCCGTGGGAATTCTCCCGGCAAGAATACTGGAGTGGGTTGCCTTGCCATCCTCCAAGGGATCTTCCTAACCCAGGGATCGAACCCAGGAAGTGGGTAGCCTATTCCTTCTCCAGGGGATCTTCCTGACCCCGGAATTGAACCAGGGTCTCCTGCATTGCAAATAGATTCTTTACCAGCTGAGCTACCCTAGGTCAGTCCAGATCCCTCTGCTCAGAAGAAACTGACCAACTTGGACCAGGGGTCAGGAGTGGGCATGTGCCCTGAAGCAGACAATGCCATGTTGCCCAAGAAATCAGACTCTACCTTCTGGTTGGGGCTCCACAGGGGGCAGGAATAACAAAGTCTAAGCTGTGTATCCCTCAAGCTGCCCCCTCACCTTAGCCACCATCTCCATGCAGCTACCCCATGTGCCCAGACTTGCAGGTTGAAAGAGCAGCAGGAAAGTCCTCACCTGCAGAACACAAAGACATTCCAACCAGGAGCTGATCCTGTAACTCAGCGGGACCCCTACTTCGTCAGGGGACCCTTAGAGGTCACTGCAAACCCTGGAGTCCCAAAAGAGAGAGCAGAGTCCTAGCCCCATTCCTTCCCCTCAAATGTTACCCTCTGCAGGAAGGAGGCTCCAGCCATCCCTCCATTTGTGCTGGGCGCACCCAGTCTTTCCGGGTGGCAGATGAGCCACGAATGTGTGTATTCCATCATGGGGGCAGGGGCGGGGGGATGGCTGCGAGGCTCTTCATTGTGGCAAGGGGTTTTCTGTATCTTCAGCATGTTTCCCTGAGGCGTGTAGGATCTTAGTTCCATGACCAGGGATCGAAACCACATCTCCTGCATTGAAAGAAGATTCTCAACAGCCGGATCACCAGGGAACTCCCATCTGTGTAGCCTGTCATCCACATTCTAGAGGATTGCTGGAAGCCAGCCCTTCTCTCTTCCGTGTTCTGGGCAAGACAAACCTAAAAGCACGGCTTTCCAATGTGCTGTCACTGCCTCACTGTGTGACCTTGGGCAAACTATTTCACTGCTGAGCCTTGTTCTCTTCACAGGACCTGTCCGCTCAGCCTCCATGCTCTGCAACATCTACCATCCTGCCTTCCACACCCACCTCTCTCCTTGGCCTCCTCTCTCCTCCCAGCAGTTTGCAGACAAACCTTGCCCACTGCTGTCTTTGACCCACCTATGAGGAACTTGTTGTCATTCTTAACGTGTGAGGTCCCAGATGGAGAGAGAACCCCAACAAAGGAAGGCAGCTAGGTCACAGAGCACTCCCCCACTCCTCTGGGGAGGGCTCCCCTGCCTCTGCTGCCACTCCCCTCCTTTCTTTGTGAGCAGCATAGATGTGACAAGGGGCACTGTTTCAAATAAGGTTTTGTTAAAGTCTTGGAGAAAACAAAAGGAGCTAGAACAGAGAGTATGGCAGAAGTGGATCATCTGAGGTCCAAGTGCAGCCTCACCCACAAACTCCTTATTGTCAAAGGAAGGGATGGTGCTGGCTGCAGCAGAACCGCCTGCCCATTAGCAACCCAGGCACATACACACTGTGTTTAAAGAGTCCTTCACTAAAGGACTTTATTTCAGGCTTGAGAGTCAGCACAAAGCCCCCAAGGGGGTAAGAGCTTTGGAACTGAAACCTCCAGCGTCTGAACTCGTCTCTTTGGACGATCTGCTGGCGGGGAACTGCAGTCCTAGATTCTCACTATGTTTTCCCTCCCAAGGTTGGAAAGGGTGTCCTGTCTGGGGCTCCTCTTTCCTTACCCATCCCTCTCCTTTTCTTGGTGCTTTTTAACCCTTGGCTGTCTTCCCAAATCCCCACCTCTTCTCATGTTTGGTCCCCTGGAGGTCATACTTTGATCTCTGCAGTCCTTGATGGGGTGGATGAAGGAGTGTTTTGGTTGTTAGGGGTGAGGAGGAGAGGGTCAGAGCCTGAAAGGCACTCAGACTTCAGGTTGCTGCTGCTGCTGCTAAGTCACTTCAGTTGTGTCTGACTCTGTGCAACCCCATACACGGCAGCCCACCAGGCTTCCCCGTCCCTGGGATTCTCCAGGCAAGAACACTGGAGTGGGTTGCCATTTCCTTCTCCAATGCATGAAAGTGAAAAATGAAGGTGAATTCACTGAGTCGTGTCTGACTTCAGGTTACTGCATCTAAAATACAACCATATCTAGCAAAAATAACATCCTGCTAGGTGAGCCTCTGTATTTATTGTACTAAAATAAGCTGTCTACTTCTGGACTTCCCTGGTGGTCCAGTGGTTAAGAATCTGCCTGCCAATGCAGGGGACACAGGTTCAATCCCTGGGCGGGGAGTATTCCACTCGCCGCAGGGCAACTAAGCCCATGCTCCCCAACTACTAACACCCACACGTCGTAAAGCCCGTTCCCTGCAATAAGAGAAGCCACCGCAAGCAGAAGCCCAAGCATTGCAAAGAAGAGTAGACCTCTGTCACCATAACTAGAGAAAGCCCCCATGCAGCAATGAAGACCCAGCACAGCCAAAATTAATTAATTAATTAAAAGAAACAGTATAAAATAATCTGTCTACTTGTGTGATAGCCAGCCCCCAATATGGCCCCCAAGGATCCCTGCTTCTCGGAATTCCCTTCCTGGAGTTGTCTCTTCCCACATTGTATTGGAGTTGGTCTGTGGGCCCAATATAACATGGCAACAGGGATACTCTGTTACTTCCAAGGCCAGATTATAAAAGACATTTCAGATTTTCTGTAAGACATTGTGCCTATAGCTAACCCTTGTACACTTAAAATTTTGTTAAGAGGATACATCTAAGGTCAGGAGCTCTTCCATAATATATTTTTTTTTAATTTAAGCCATTCGGGCCCCAGCTTTGCTCTTTCTCAGGCTTCCCTGGTGGCTCAGTGGTAAAGAATTTGCCTGCAATGTAGAAGACTCAAGTTCGATCCCTAGGTCAAGACAATCCCCTGGAGGAGGGAATGGCTACCCACCCCAGTATTCTTGCCTGAAGAATCCCATGACAGAGGAACCTGATGTGCTGCAATCCATGGGGTCACAAAGAGTCAGACACAGCTTAGCAACTGAACAGCAATGCATGTGACTTTGTTCTGTATTTTCCAAGTCTTCTATGAATGTGCTATCATACTTTCATAATTTAAAAAAATAAAAAAATTTTTTTAAAGAATTGGGGGAAGATGATTTAGGGCAATAAAAATCTGTCCATCCACGAGAAGCTATGGCTTCATATCCAGTGTCATAGGCCCTTCCATCCTAGCCCTAAGCTCAGACACCTGAGCACCTAGAACCAGGCCCACATCTCAGTGTCCAGTCCTCAGAAGTCTAAAAGAGTGGAGGTAGGTGGACCACTGTCTGAGAACCCACCTTTTCCTGAGGTGATTGTTACAAAGAACATCCAGCATCTTCAGGTGATACCCCACCCCTTTGACAGGTGTGTGACCTTACTTACTCTGTGGTTTCACAGTCCACCTTAGTAAGTCTCACATCATTAGAGAGCAGGGAGGGGGTCTCAGCTAGAGTCACATCTGTGCTGGTGGGAAGCTGATTGACAAATTCTGTAGAGGACAGAGAGGCAGGGACCCGAAGACCAGCAGCAATGTGGGTGGGGGTGGGTGGTATCCACACAGACAAGTCTGGGAAGAGTCATACCTGCACCTGGACTCTCAGGATACCTCGCCTAGTAAGGAATCTCTGGGATCCTCCTCCAGCCCGCAGGGGCCAGCACAGTGATCCTAGAGCCAGACGCTTCTTTGCTGAAAAGAGGGAGGGTGAGATGGAGAAACACAGGCGGAAGAAGACTCAAAGCAGATGCCAGAGGGTTTAACCTAATCTGATGACAGGAAAGAGGAGGCCACGAGGAAGGTGTCTTAAAGGCTCTGTGTCCCTGTATTCTCTCCAAAGGTCGGAGGCTACAGGCGGCCCCCTGACCAGCCACATTGCAACTTCTGAACCCTCACCAGGCCAGATCCACCACAGTGCCAGAGCCCTACCACCAAATGAAGACCAGAGAGGATATTAGCCAGGCCACCAGGTGAGAACCTGCTGAGAACACCATCTATCCACAAGACTGCTCTCTCTAACAAAAGGCAAGGTACCCAGTAGTGGAAGGGAAAAAGTGAAAGCTGTGACAGATTTTATTTTCGTGGGCTCCAAAATCATCACGGACCATCACTGCAGCCATGAAATTAAAGACGCTTTCTCCTTGGAAGAAAAGCTATGACAAACCTAGACAGCATATTAAAAAGCTGAGACATCACTTTGCTGACAAAGGTCCATCTAGTCAAAGCTATGGTTTTTCCAGTAGTCATGCATGGATATGAGAGTTGGACCATAAAGAAAGCTGAGCACAGAAAAATTGATGCTTTTGGACTAGAATGTTGGAGAAAACTCTTGAGAGTCCCTTGGACTGCAAGGAGATCAAAGCAGTCAATCCTAAAGGAAATCAGTCCTGAATATTCATTGGAAGGACTGATGCTGTAGCTGAAGCTTCAGTTCTTTGGCCACCTGATGCAAAGAGCCAACTCACTGGAAAAGACGCTGATACTGGGAAAGATTGAAGGCAGGAGGAGAAGCAGGCGGCACAGGATGAGATGGTTAGATAGCATCCCTGACTCAATGCACGTGAATTTGAGCAAACTCCGAGAGACAGCAGAGGACAGAGGAACCTGGAGTGCTGCAGTCAATGAGGTCACAAAGAGTTAGACACAACAACAACACAGCATCAAGGGGTTGGGGTCACATGATGAAGGCCAAGCACTGAAGGGCACGGGGTTACACTGGAGGTGAGCCTCCCTCCCTCCCTCACTGGGTCAGAACAGGAAGGATGCTCAGGTACCTTCTCCCTGACCATCCGCCCCTGCTGCCAAGCCCAGTTCCTGGACGCCCCTGTCTGCCATGGGCTCCCTTCCTCCCTGGGCACCTGCCTTGAAAACTCCAACAGCTACCTGGCGCCTGCTCTCCTGCTCTGCCCCCAGCAGGAGCTCACCCACATATATAGATGGTACCTCTGCAGGCCTGTAATGAAGAAGGTGCCCTGATAAGGAAAGAACTTGGTCTCCATCTTGAGGATCAGAGAAAAAGTCATTGACAAGTTTTAAACTGGGGAGGAGTGTGATCAGTGGATACTGTAGACAGACAGCTGACAGAGTAGCGAAGGTGGACAAGAGGGGCAAGGCTAGTGGCAGACCTGCCTTTCAGATTGTTTCATGAGTGTGTGTGTGTGTGTGTGTGCTAAGTCACTTCAGTCATGTCCAAGTCTTTGCAACCCTATAGACTAGAGGCCACCAGGCTCCTCTGTCCATGGGATTCTCCAGGTAAGAATCCTGGAGTAGGCGGTCATGACCTCCTCCGGGGAATCTTCCGACCCAGGGATCGAACCCTCATCTCTCTAAGTCTTCTGCATTGGCAGGTTGGTTCTTCACCACTAGCGCCACCTGGGAAGCTCTCAGGTTGACTCAATCCCGCCCAAATACCCTTAGGCTATGGAAGTTAGCTTGAAACCAAAGACGACTCGGGTAGGGGAGCAAGAAGGACAGACCCAACTCCAACAGAGTCATTCTTTTTTAAATTTTATTTGTTTTTTAATTGAAGGGTAATTTCTTTACAATGTTGGTTCCGTTTCTGCCAATGGTTTCATTTCTGCTAATCAACATGAATTAGTGTACATATGTCTTTCTGCTTTATTGACTGTGCCAAAGCCTTTGACTGTGTGGATCACAATAAACTGAGGAAAATTCTGAAAGAGATGGGAACACCAGACCCCATGACCTGCCTCTTGAGAAATTTCTATGCAGGTCAGGAAGCAACAGTTAGAACTGGACATGGAACAACAGACTGGTTCCAAATAGGAAAAGGAGTACATCAAAGCTGATATTGTCACCTTGCGTTTTTAACATGTATGCAGAGTACATCATGAGAAATGCTGGACTGGATGAAACACAAGCTGGAATCAAGATTGCCAGGAGAAATATCAATAACCTCAGATATGCACATGACACCACCCTTATGGCAGAAAGTGAAGAAGAACTAAAGAGTCTCTTGATGAAAGTGAAAGAAGAGAGTGAAAAAGTTGGCTTAAAGCTCAACATTCAGAACACTAAGATCGTGGCACCTGGTCCCATCACTTTATGGCAAATAGATGGTGAAACAGTGGAAACAGTGGCAGACTTTGTTTGGGGGGGGCTCTAAAATCACTGCCTATGGCGACTGCAGCCATGAAATTAAAGATGCTTGCTCCTTGGCAGGAAAGTTATGACCAGCCTAGACAGCATATTAAAAAGCAGAGACATTACTTTGCCAACAAAGGTCCATCTAGTCAAGGCTATGATTTTTTCAGTAGTCATGTATGGATGTGAAAATTGGACTATAAAGAAAGCTGAGCACCAAAGAAGATGATTTTGAACTGTGGTATTGGAGAAGACCCTTGAGAGTCCCTTGGACTGCAAGGAAATCCAACCAGTCCATCATAAAGAATATCAATCCTGAGTGTTCACTGGAAGGACTGATGTTGAAGCTGAAACGCCATTACTTTGACCACCTGATGCAAATAGCTGACTCATTTAAAAAGACCCTGATGTTGGGAAAGATTGAAGGCAGGAGGAGAAGGGGACGACAGAGGATGAGATGGTTGGATGGCATCATCGACTCAATGGACATGAGTTGGGTAAACTCCAGGAGTTGGTAATGGACAGGGAGGCCTGGTGTGCTGCAGTCCATGAGGTCGCAAAGAGTTGGACACAGATGAGCAACTGAACCAGAGAAGGCAATGGCACCCCACTCCAGTACATTTGCCTGGAAACTCCCATGGATGGAGGAACCTGGTAGGCTGCAGTCCATGGGCTTGTGGAGAGTCAGACACGACTGAGAGAATTTACTTTCACTTTTCACTTTCATGCATTGGAGAAGGAAATGGCAACCCACTCCAGTGTTCTTGCCTGGAGAATCCCAGGGACGGGGAAGCCTGGTGGGCTGCCGTGTATGGGGTTGCACAGAGTCAGACACAACTGAAGTGACTTAGCAGCAGCAGCAGTAGTAGAGCAACTGAACTGACCTGTGCATATGTCCCCTCCCTTTTGGACCTACCTCCCACCTTCCACCTCCTACCCTATCCCATCCCTCTAGATTATTACAGAGCCCTGGTTTAACCTCCCTGAGTCATACAGCAAATTCCCATTGGCTATCTATGTTTACACGGTGGAGTATATGCTTCCACACTGCTCTCTCCATTCATCTCATCCTCTCCTTCTTCCCCCAACCCTTGTCCATAACTCGGTTCGCCATCTCCAGCAGAGTCACTCTTACCTCTAAATCCCTGGTCTGCCCACATCTATACTGACCATTAAGGACAGAAGCCCAGGATCCCTGACTCAGGCCTCCTTAGCCCCATCTGCTCTCCACCTCACTCCTGTACCTCTCCTCACCTGACTCTGGGCATGGAACCTGTCCTAACGCAGGGCGAGCTGTCTAAAGACAGGAAACTGCCCCCTCCCTTTCAGCCCAGGGTCTTCTGAGGTTGTTTGGAGTCCAAGAGACAGCAAACTCCTCTTTCAATTCTGAGGTCTAATGAAGGCTGCAGAAAAACCTTCCTGATCTGGAAAACTCAGCACCCCACCTCCACCCGCCACCCTGCCATCCCTGCCCCCGTGGGCCCTTCCCCACACAGGACAGCAGGTGGCAGCACCAATGGGAACTGCAAAAATAAAACTAAACGATTTCCCTGGTGGTCTAATGGTTAGGAACCCACCTGCCAATGCAGGAGACACAGGTTCGATCCCTGATCCGGGAAGATCCCACATGCCTTGGAGCAATTAAGCCCTGTGCCACAACTACTGAGCCTGTGCTCTAGAGCCCGTGCTCTGCAACAAGAGAAGCTACTGCAAGGAGAGGCCCGTGCACTATTGCAAAGAACCAGCACAGCCAAAAATGAGTGCATTTATTTATTTACTTAACAAAAAAAAATCCGAAATGAAAATGAGTCTCTGGACTTAGTGCCCTGGTGGCCATGTTCTCCCCCTGCTCCGTCTCCATCCTCCACCACAGCTTTAAAGACTGTCCCCCTCCCTACCTCAGCCCTCTGTCTTCCTCAGTTAATGAGAAACACAACTCAGTAGGCCCAGAAGTTGGCTCAGAAGGTGTAAGTGAGAACTGGAGATAAGGGCAACGTAAAGACAGCAGGATACGGATTTGCCTTGAGATATAAACTCCCAGGAGCTTCCCTGGTGGTCTCAGCAATAAAGAATCTGCCTGCAATGTGGGAAACCCAGGTTCTACCCCTGGGTCTGGAAGAACTCCTGGAGGAAGGCATGGCAATCCCCTCCAGGGTTCTTGCCTGGAGAAACGTAGAAGAGCCTGGCAGACTAAGTCCCTGGGGTCGCAAAGAGTAGGACACGACTGAAGCAACTGAGCACAACCGCATAAGCTCCCAGGACTGAAAGGATCTGTGCGGCCCAAGCTGGTAGCCAAGGACCAAAAGTTCTTCTCCATTAATCCCTTGGATTCAAGATGCCCGCAGAGCCAAGGTCTATCGTCTTCAGGATCCACGGCCTCATTCTTCTAATCTCATCTGGCTTAGAAAGGGCTGTCTGGTCACAGTGATCATTTTTGTTGGCTAGTCGTTCAGTCTTTGCAACCCCATGGACTACCACACGCCAGGCTTCCCTGTCTATCACCAGCTCCCGCAGCTTGCTCAAACTCATGTCCATTGAGTCAGTGATGCCATCCAACCATCTCATCCTCTGTCACTCCTTTCTTCTCCTGCCCTCAATCTTTCCCAGCATCAGGGTCTTTTCTAGTGAGTCAGCTCTTCGCATCAGGTAGCCAAAGTATTGGAGCTTCAGCTTCAGCATCAGTCCTTCCATAATTACCAAGTCCTTTTGTAATTATTAAAGTCGTTCAGTAACATTACAAGAATTTCACTAAACAGAGTAACATTTTTTTAAACCATCCGTAGCCCTATTCTCTAATATACTGTTCCTGTATATTAGAGGGTATTTATTTTAGACTGTTCCTGTGTTTTTATTTTTGTGGACATAGTGTACTTAGAATTTCATCATTTATTTTCTTTATTCAGTTCTCCTGCTAAGCGTGGGAGCCTCCACAGAGCAAATGTGCTTCTACTCTTTAGGGGCTCACATTTGACTAAGGGAAGGGGGACAGAATAGATGACTGAAAGACAAGAAGTTACCAGTCTTCCTGGGACTGAATCTGTTTTAGGATTGAAAGCCCCATGTCCCAGACAAACCAGGATGATTTCTAATAGGTCACCCTACTAGAAGCAAGTCCTCCCAAATTAAATGGAATTAGAGTTCAGAATTTCATTTCAATCCATAGATTGGCCTCAGAGAAGGCAGTGGCACCCCACTCCAGTACTCTTGCCTGGAAAATCCCATGGACAGAGGAGCCTGGTAGGCTGCAGTCCATGGGGTCGCTGAGTCAGACACGGCTGAGCGACTTCACTTTCACTTTTCACTTTCATGCATTGGAGAAGGAAATGGCAACCCACTCCAGTGTTCTTGCCTGGAGAATCCCAGGGACTGGGGAGCCTGATGGGCTGCCGTCTATGCGGTCACACAGAGTCAGACACGACTGAAGCGACTTAGCAGAAGCAGCAGCAGCTACCTCTTTGCCTTCTTTTTTTAATTTTTAAATTTACTTTTAGTGGTTGCTCTAGGCAACTTTTCTCAAACTCTGTACCCTTGAAAAGTATTGAGATCATTTCATCTTTCTTCTGCATTATTCATTCTGCTATTCAGGGCCTTTAACTCAGCCTCTGTCTCGGCAAATGAATTTTCTAATTTTCTTTACTCCTCCTTATCGTTTCTAGTTCCTTTTTGCAGTATTAGCGTTCTTTGTCAATAGCCTTTCTTAATTTCTTCAGAGACTGGCACAACACTATCAATCAACTTTGCGCCAACTTGCTTCCGTCGTGTCTGACTCTTTGCAACCCCATGGACTGTAGCCCGCCAGGCTCCTCTGTCCCTGGAATTCTCTGGGCAAGAACACTGAAGTGAGTTGCCATGCCCTCCTCCAGGGGCTCCTCCCAACCCAGGGATCGAACCCAGGTCTCCCGAGTTGCAGGCCAATTCTTTACCCCCTGAGCCATCAGGGACCATCTCTCCTGATCTGTGCCCCAGTAGCTCATTCACCTTGATTCCTGCCCATAACCCTACAGACTGGAGCATCTCTCTTACAGCAGCTCTGCTCATGACAAAGTCTTGAAGTTTTCTTTTATCTGAAAATGCTTTCATTTCATCTTCAATCTTGAAGAACATTTTCACTGGCAAAGTAACTCGGAGCTGAGGACTTTTTTTTTTGGCGTTCTGAAGATGCTGCAGCACTGCTTGCTTCTGTGTGGTTTTTGATGAGAAAGCAGTGACATTGAGAATGTTGTTCTCTGTTTGCAGCATGTCCTTTATCTCTGTCCAGCCTCTTTCAAGATTCCCTTCTTATCTTTGGTTTTTAGCAGTTTGACTCTGATGTGCCTTTTTGTTTATTTTCAGTTCTGCTTGGAGTTTATGAAGTTTCTTGAACCTGAAGATATATGCCTTTCACAAAAGCTGGAAAGTTCCAGCCATTATTCCTTTGAATATTTTTGCTGCCTCACTTCTGGGACTCCAAGAATACATATCTTAGAGAGGTTTGTTTTGTTTTTTTCTTTTTTTTTTTAATATCATCCCCCTGAGTTTCTGCTCATTTTGGAAGTTTTTCCCTCTCTGTCCTTCAGATCAGTTAATTTCTATTTATCTATCTTCAAGGTCACTGACTCTTCTACCATCTCCATCCTTCTATTAAGCCAGTGATTTCTTTTTAATTTCATATCCTGCCTCTCTGTGGCTCTATATTTTAAGTTTCTGTTTCTCTGCTTGTGTTCCTGTCTTTTTTCTTTCAAAGGAGCATAGCTTGCTACCCGATGGACTGTAGCTTTGCATCTCTGTGTGCTGAAGTCCTTGGGCTCTGACTCCACCATCTGGGTCATCTCAGGGGCTGGTCTGTTGTCTTTCTCTAGAGTGTGGTTTGTGTTTTCCTGTTTCTTCTTATTTGGAGTAATTGTGGATTATATCCTGGACATTATAAAGTCTGTGGGTTCAGTGATATTCCTCCAAAAACTATTGATTTTTTTTTTTTCAAGTAGGCAGTTAACTTGGTTCACTCAACCTGTAGACTGTCTTGAGATGAGCAATATCCCAAATTTAAGTCATCTTCTTTTAGTCCTAGCTGGCTTACCTGGAGCCTGCCCCCAAGCAGCCATTGTTGAGAGGAATGATGTAGAAATATCTGAGACATTCAGGTAGTTTACAGCCAGATTACAGCCAAGCATCACACAGTGAGAGAATGATGCACTCGAGCTTGGAGCTCAGGAAGGTGGGTCAGGCTCAGTGCTATGGCCCCCACCTCTTATCCTCACATGGCCTATGCCCACATGCAGGTCGAGGTGAGCAAAAGCACCCAGTGGTGCAGAAATTAAGAAAGGCATGCTTGTTTTCCCTAAGACCTGCTCCCTTTCCCAAGGCTCCCCTACCTCCCCACTCCCAGCCCCGAGTACCCTCCATGCCTAAATCTCTGCCATAATCGATGGGGCTGCTGCTTCTGCTTCTTCTGCCCAGCTTACAAACTGCAGAGCAAGAGCTGCTTCTATCTCCCTGCCAGCTGGAGAGGAGGCCCCAGAGAGGGGAGGTGACCCTGGAAGCCGGACTGGGGAACTGCTGACCCCCAACAGCCCCACACGGGCCTGCCTCACTTAGCCCCTCTAGTCCCACAAGGGCCTGCGGTCACCAGCTGAGGCTCTTTCTCAGTCCCCAGTCCTTGGTGGCGTTCTCCCCTGACCCCAACACACACTATTGCTGCACCATCCAGGTGGGCCCTGGTCAAGTTCTCCTGTGCAAAGGGTCAGATTCCCCGAAATGGGGACTATGTCCAGGCCCTGGGCCTCTCCAGACTCCAGCTGCAGGAGGGGTCACTCCCCTTCACCCTCTTGATCCCCTGCCCTATTTCCCACCCAGTCTCCACCCAACACTTTACCCCCTGTCCATTTAGAGTGACCAGCTGTCCTGGTTCATCCAGAATTTCCCCAGTTTTAAAACTGAGAGCCCTACATCCCAAGAAGGCTTTTAGTCTCATGCAAATTGGCATCCTGCCTGCCTTGGGATTTTCTTTCAAGGGCCTCCTCCTCCTCTCCTCCAGAATGTCTCCAGGAACAATGGGCTAACCAAGGTACTCCAGTAAATCCTGCTCTTAGGAAGGGAGCACAAGCTTAGGAGCAGAGTACAACCCAGCCCATACAGACTGTCCAAGGGAACAGGGACTGATGCTCCAAAAGAGGACTAGAGGAGGATCCCCAGCCCCCACGGGAGCCTCAGCTGGTTTCTTCCCACCAGACGGGTCATGGACCAGTACTGTTGTTCATGCCTATGGATGTCTCTGGCTTCCCAGGTGCTCCTTGTAACCCTAAGAGTTATGTATCAGTAAAAGGGCATGTTTCAGGACTTCCCTGGTGCTACAGCAGTTAAGACTGAGCTTCCAACCCAGGAAGGCTGGGATTCGATCCTTGGTTGGGAAACTAAAATCTTGCATGCTGCAGGGCGAAAAAATAGAATAAAAATAAACCATCTCCAATATTTACCCCTGAGTCAGACAGCAGTAGTATCTACTCTAGAGACTTTTTTAAGGTCATGCTGACAATCAGTATATTTCCAGGAACTTTCCACTGTACCTGTTCCTTGAGCCTTCCCCAGACACAGTCCCACGGCCTCACTTGGGCCAAGTCCTCATACTCTGCTTGGAGGTAAAGAACCGTTCTCCCACCTGAAGATGGAAAACACAATGTGTCCGATATCCATTTAACTTTCTCTTTTCCTTTGAACATGTTAAGCTGCCTTTTTTCCTCCTCTAAATACTCTATAATGAAATGCTGGTACTTGGTTTTAGAAAGCAAGCCCACAAATGCTCATGAAATAAATCTCAGGAAGATGAGAATGTAATCCTTCTTATCCTGGAGTTGCAGAAAATCAGACATGATTCTTCTTCACAGAGTTGATCCTGATAAAGGGGTGAATCGAGAACATTCAGTGAAGATAGGTAATCCTGTTCTCTGTTATACTTCTGTCATCTTTGGGAGTGTAACTTGTATGGAGGAATCTTTTAAGATATTCAGACTTCAGAGATGATTGCTATAGGAGCAGTACAATGGCATCTATAAACTTTAAAAGGCGGCAACTCAGGAATTCTCTGGAAATCCAATGGTTAGGATGCCAAGCTTCCACTGCCTGGGGTACAGGTTCAAGCCTTGGTTGGGGAACTAAGATCCTGTCTGCTGTGTAGCACAGCTCCAAAACAAACAAACAAAAGGCTGCAACTCTGGTCAGCCATTAACAATTTATTCCTCTGAAAACAATATTTAAATTAACTTCCTCAGGAACTTCCCTGGCAGTTCAGAGGTTAAGACTTCACTTTCCAATTCAAGGGGTGCATGTTCAACCCGTGATCCAGAAGCTAAGGTCCCACATACTTTGCAGCCAAAAAACCAAAACGTAAAACAGAAAAGTGAAAGTGGAAGTCGCTTAGTCGTGTCCAGTTCTTTGTGACCCCATGGATTATACAGTCCATGGAATTCTCCAGGCCAGAATCCCAGAGTGGATAGCCTTCCCCCTTCTCCAGGGGATCTTCACAACTCAGAGATAAAATCCAGGTCTCCCACATTGCAGGCAGATTCTTTACTAGTTGAATCATAAACAGAAGCAATATTGTAACAAATTCAATAAAGACTTTTTAGTTCAGTTCAGTTCAGTCACTCAGTCGTGTCCGACTCTTTGCGACCCCATGAATCGCAGCACGCCAGGCCTCCCTGTTTATTACCGTCTCTCGGAGTTCACTCAGACTCATGTCCGTCGAGTCAGTGATGCCATCCAGCCATCTCATCCTCTGTCGTCCCCTTCTCCTCCTGCCCTCAATCCCTCCCAGCATCAGAGTCTTTTCCAGTGAGTCAACTCTTCGCATGAGGTGGCCAAAGTACTGGAGTTGCAGCTTTAGCATCATTTCTTCCAAAGAAATCCCAGGGTTGATCTCCTTCAGAATGGACTGGTTGTATCTCCTTGCAGTCCAAGGGACTCTCAAGAGTCTTCTCCAGCACCACGGTTCAAAAGCATCAGTTCTTTGGTGCTCAGCCTTCTTCACAGTCCAACTCTCACATCCATACATGACCACAGGAAAAACCATAGCCTTGATTAGATGGACCTTAGTCGGCAAAGTAATGTCTCTGCTTTTGAATATACTGTCTAGGTTGGTCATAACTTTTCTTCCAAGGAGTAAAGCGTCTTCTAATTTCATGGCTGCAGTCACCATCTGCAGTGATTTTGGAGCCCAAAAAGTAGTCTGACACTGTTTCCACTGTTTCCCCATCTATTTCCCATGAAGTGATGGAACCGGATGCCATGATCTTCGTTTTCTGAATGTTGAGCTTTAAGCCAACTTTTTCACTCTCC
This sequence comes from Nanger dama, assembly GCA_917880005.1. Taxonomy (NCBI): domain Eukaryota; kingdom Metazoa; phylum Chordata; class Mammalia; order Artiodactyla; family Bovidae; genus Nanger; species Nanger dama. The sequence continues at coordinate 16,903,469 of CAKJTW010000046.1, read as the reverse complement.
TCTTTCACCTTCATCAAGAGGCCCTTTAGGTCCTCTTCACTTTCTGCCATAAGGGTGATGTCATCTGTATATCTGAGGTTATTGATATTTCTCCCGGCAATCTTGATCCCAGTTTGTGTTAAGTGGTCCATAAAATAATAGTAAATTAACTAATTAACCTCTTCCCTTTCCAGAAAGCATAAGTACTTGTGAGACTGTGGTTTATTTGTTAGACCAGATGGATGCCTTTGGGACTCTCTTCTCCTTTCTAGCATAAAGGTAAAATTCCATTACTCTGCTTGACTTTTTTTTTTCCCCATCAAAGTTTTTAAGAGCTTTGGAGCCTGCAGGTACTTGAATTAACAGGAGGAATCACTGTGCTGTGACCTACCAGGAAAGACAGGAATCAGCTTTATGGCACGCGCTGGGCGTTCAGACAAGGCAGCCCTTTGTCCACAGACTTGCCCCACCCCCAACACCTGCCTACAGAAACTTTGGCCTGAAATTGACCCTGCCCTGCATCAGCCTGAGCCTGCTGGACAAGCAGCGTCAGGGGCCTGTGGGCGGGATTCAAGAGGCCCCCAGCCAGGTTTGGGGAGGTGGGAGGTAGGGTGGTCACAAAATTCCATGTGTACAAGAGGCTGGCTGGTTACAGAATGAGCAGGAGGTCAGGGAGGGAGAAGTTTTGCTGATTGAAGGCGAAAGGGTAACTCAGAAGGAGCCATCCTACCGAGTGTGAGACACGGACACGGTAAAAATCAAACAGTGTGGGAAAGAACAGTGAGTGCACCCACCCACCCCTGATGGCCTCTCCAGGCCGGGGCGGTTGCAGAGCTGTCTTTCCTCTGCTTTGGGGTAGGTGAGCTCTTCTTGAATCAGACAGAAGGTGGCGCTCAACCCAGAGAATTAGAGAAAAGGGAACTGAGGAGAATTACTCAACTCATTTCCAGTAACTTCTCCCTCCTCCCCCACAGGGCCTTCTCCAGCCCCACTTCCTGTTCCCTGGCTCGGGCCAAGTCCTCTCAGGACTAAGATACCGGGTTCCAGATGCCTGGTCTCAGAGCTGCGGGAACTGTCTCTGGGGAAGCCTCCCGCTCCACCCGCTGCCCAGGCAACATGTGAGTGTGCCTGGAGGGGCTGGGGAGGCTGGGGAGGCTGGGGAGGCTGGAGAGGCTGAGGAGGCTGGAGAGGCTGAGGAGGCTGGAGAGGCTGAGGAGGCTGAGGAGGCTGAGGGAGGCAGGAGAGGCTGGGGAGGCTGAGACGCTGGAGAGGCTGAGGAGGCTGGGGAGGCTGAGGAGGCTGGGGAGGCAGGAGAGGCTGAGGAGGCTGGAGGAGCTGGGGAGGCTGGGGAGGCTGAGGAGGCAGGAGGCTGAGGAGGCAGGAGGCTGGGGAGGCTGGAGACGCTGGAGGGCTGAGGAGGCTGAGGGAGACTGGGGAGGCTGGAGGCTGAGGAGGCTGGAGGCTGAGGAGGCAGGAGGCTGAGAGGTCTGGAGGCTGGAGAAGCTGAGGAGGCTGGAGGCTGGGGGAGGCTGGGAGGCTGGGGAGGCTGAGGAGGCTGGGGAGGCTGGAGAGGCTGGGGAGGCTGAGGAGGCTGGGGAGGCTGGGGAGGCTGAGGAGTTTGGAGGCCGAAGAGGCTGAGAGAAGTTTGGAGACATGGGAAAGGCACCCTGGGACATGTGCACGCTCACACACACACACACACACACACACACACACACACACAGCCTCCAGCAACCTTCCCTGGGGTGTTCTGGCTCAAGTTCCAGCCAGGACACTATCATATTTAAATGTCTCTCACTTGTAACCTCCAGGCTCATCAGACACCAGGGTGGGCTGGGGTTGACTGAAGCAGACAGAAAGCAGCCCCTGCTTGGATGGCCCTCTCCAGGGAAGTGGGCAGTGGTGGAAAACCCACAGTCCAAGCACAGGCTGACCAGGAGGCTGAAGGAATTGGGGCAGGAGGAGCCGTAAGAGTGTGGACAGAGGTGCCCAGGCCTCTCAGCTCTTAGCAACACCTGCCCCCTCATGTCTCTGCAGGCCGCAGGCCACAAGCACTCAGTCCCCTCTGCCCTGGCCCACTCCCAGGTGGTGGTTCCTCCTCTGGGGAGTCCTCCAGGCTTTCCCAGCACAGGGCTCCATGGTGCTCCTGGCCCAGTGGCTACCCCCAGAAGCTGACGTCCCCTGGGTACCCGGAGCCGTACATCAACGGCCAGGAGAGCTCCACGGACATCGAGGCTCCAGAGGGCTATGCTGTGAGGCTCCTGTTCCAGGATTTTGACCTGGAGCCATCCCCGGACTGTGAGCAGGACTCCGTCACAGTGAGCTGGGTGGGGTTCTGGAGGGACTCCACGTGGGGTGGGCCCCTGCTGGAGGCCCAGGGCAGCGGGAGGGGGCCAGGGCCTGAAACTCGAGGCTTACCCAGGAGGCTGGGTCTCCCAGCTGAGGCCCCATGCTTACCTGTGCACCCAGCCATCTGGGCCCCACCAAGGAGAAAGAAGGCCACAGGTCAGGAAGCTTCACCAAGGGACACACACACACTGCAAATCCCTAGAGTCGAAAGCAAGAACTCACACGTCAGTCATTAAAGTGCATCATCAAGCATGTTGTGTGCCTGCACTGTCGGACTCAGGAGCTGGATGTTCAGTTCAGTTAAATTGTTCAGTCACATCGGACTCTGCGACCCCAGGGACTACAGCATGCCAGGCCTCCCTGACCATCACCAACTCCTCAGCTTGCTCAAACTCATGTCCATTGAGTCAGTGATCCCATCCAGCCATCTCTTCCTCTATTGTCCCCTTCTCCTCCTGCCTTTAATCTTTCCTAGCATCAGCATCTTATCCAGTGAGTGAGTTCTTCACATCAGGTGGCCAAAGTATTGAGCTTCATCATCAGTCCTTCCAATGAATAGTCAGGTTTGATTTCATTTAGGATTGACTGGTTTGATCTCCTTTCAGTCCAAGGGACTCTCAAGAGGCTTCTCCAACATCACAGTTCAAAAGCATCAATTCTTCGGTGCTCAGCCTTTCTTTACTGTCCAACTCTCACATCCATACATGACTACGGGAAAAAAATCATAGCTTTGATTAGACAGATCTTTGTTGGCAAGATAATGTCTCAGCTTTTTAATACGCTGTCTAGGTTGGTCATAGCTTTTCTTCCAAGGAGCAAGCATCTTTTAATTTCACGGCTGCAGTTACCATCTGCAGCCCAAGAAAATATAATCTGTCACTGTTTCCATTGTTTCCCCATCTATTTGCCATGAAATGGTGGGACCACATACCATGATCTTAGTTTTTTGAATGTTGAGTTTTAAGACATTTTTCACTCTCCTTCTTCACTTTCATCAAGAGGTTCTTTGTTCCTCTTCACTTTCTGCCATAAGGGTGGTGTCATCTGCATATCTGAGGTTATTGATATTTCTCCTGGCAATCTTGATTCTAGCTTGTGCTTCATCCAGCCCGGCATTTCATCTGATGTTCTCTTAGAAGTTAAATAAGAGGGTGACAATATACAGCTTGACTTACTCCTTTCCCAGTTTGGAACCAGTCCATTGTTCTATGTCCAGTTCTAACTGTTCCTTCTTGACCTCTGTACAGGTTTCTCAGGAGGCAGGTAAGGTGGTCTGGTATTCCCACTGCTTTAAGAATGTTCCACAGTTTGTTGTGATCCACAGAGTCAAAGACTTTGGTTTAGTCAATAAAGCAGAAGTAGATGGTTTTCTGGAATTCTCTTACTTTTTTCTATGATCCAACAGATGTTGGCAATTTGATCTCTGGTTCCTCCGCCTTTTCTAACTCTACCTTGAACATCTGGAAGTTCTCAGTTCACATACTGTTGATGCCTCAGTTCAGTTCAGTCACTCAGTCGTGTCCAACTCTTTGTGACCCCATGAATCGCAGCACACCAGGCCTCCCTGTCCATCACCAACTCCCAGAGTTCACTCAGATTCATGCCCATCAAGTTGGTGATGCCATCCAGCCATCTCATCCTCTGTCATCCCCTTCTCCTCCTGCCCCCAATCCCTCCCAGCATCAGGGTCTTTTCCAATGAGTCAACTCTTCGCATGAGGTGGCCAAAGTACTGGAGTTTCACCTTTAGCATCAGTCCTTCCAATGAGCACCCAGGACTGATCTCCTTTATGACGGACTGGTTGTATCTCCTTGCAGTCCAAGGGACTCTCAAGAGTCTTCTCCAACACCACAGTTCAAAAGCATCAATTCTTCTGCACTCAGCTTTCTTCATAGTCCAACTCTCACATCCATACATGACTACTGGAAAAACCATAGCCTTGACTAGACTGACCTTTGTTGGCAAGGTAATATCTCTGCTTTTCAATATGCTATCTAGGTTGGTCATAACTTTCCTTCCAAGAAGTAAGCATCTTTTAATTTCATGGCTGCAATCACTATCTGCAGTTTTTGGAGCCCCCAAAAATAAAGTATGACAGTGTTTCCACATCTGTTTGCCATGAAATGATGGGACCAGATACCATGATCTTCGTTTTCTGAATGTTGAGCTTTAGGCCAACTTTTTCACTCTCCTCTTTCACTTTCATCAAGAGGCCCTTTAGGTCCTCTTCACTTTCTGCCATAAGGGTGGTGTCATCTGCATATCTGAGGTTATTGATATTTCTCCTGGCAACCTTGATTCCAGCTTGTGCTTCTTCCACCCCAGTGTTTCTCATGATGTACTCTGTATATAAGTTAAACAAGCAGGGTGACAATATACAGCCTTGATGTACTCCTTTTTCTATTTGGAACAAGTCTGTTGTTCCACGTCCAGTTCTAACTGTTGCTTCTTGACCTGCATATAAGTTTCTCAAGAGGCAGATCAGGTGGTCTGGTATTCCCATCTGTTTCAGAATTTTCCACAGTTTATTGTGATCCACACAGTCAAAGGCTTGGTATAGTCAATAAAGCAGAAATAGATATTTTTCTGGAACTCTCACTTTTTCGATGATCCACTAGATGTTGGCAATTTGATCTCTGGTTCCTCTGCCTTTTCTAAAAGCAGCTTGAACATTTGGAATTTCACGGTTCACGTACTGCTGAAGCCTGGCTTGGAGAATTTTGAGCATTACTTTACTAGCGTGTGAGATGGATGCAATTGTGCAGTAGTTTGAGCTTTCTTTGGCATTGCCTTTCTTTGGGATTGGAATGAAAACTGACCATTTCCAGTCCTGTGGCCACTGCTGAGTTTTCCAAATTTCCTGGCATATTGAGTGCAGCACTTTCACAGAATTGTCTTTCAGGATTTGAAATGGCTCTACTGGAATTCCATCACTTCCACTAGCTTTGTTCGTAGTGATGCTTCCTAAGGCCCACTTGACTTCACATTCCAGGATGTCTGGCTCTAGATGAGTGATCACACCATCATGATGATCTGGGTCATGAAGATCTTTTTGTACATTTCTTCTGTGCATTCTTTCCACCTCATCTCAATATCTTCTGCTTCTGTTAGGTCCATACCATTTCTGTCCTTTATTGAGCCCATCTTTGCATGAACTGTTCCCTTGGTATCTCTAATTTTCTTGAAGAGATCTCTTTCCCATTCTATTGTTTTCCTCTATTTCTTTGCTTCTTCACTTAGGAAGGCTGTCTTATCTCTCCTTGCTATTCTTTGAAACTCTGCACTCAGATGGGTATATCTCTCCTTTTCTCATTTGCCTTTCACTTCTCTTCTTTTCAAAGCTATTTGTAAGGCCTGTTCAGACAACCATTTTGCTTTTTTGCATTTCTTTTTCTTGGGAATGATTTTGATCACAGCCTCCGGTACAATATTATGAACTTCCATCCATAGCATTGTACAATCCAGTTATTAAGTTTCCATTTCAGTTCTTGAAGTAAGGTGGGCTGTATGATGTAACTATGGCAGGCTAAAGAAATTGGCTAGGTATCTGGTCCTGGACTGAAGAAACTTGGGAATCAGAAATGGAACAGGAACTGGGTTAGGGAAGTTTCCAGGAGGTGATACAGCTTCCAAACCCCAACAGTGTGCAGAACCTTCAAGGTGGGGCTGGGGTCCACACTCTGACATGACCCTATGACCATGGGTGGTCAGGTTCACCCCACACCTGCCTACCCCCTCCCCCTTGCAGATCACAGCCAGTGGGATGGATCTCGGCAAGTTCTGCGGGCAGCAAGGCTCCCTGCTGGGTAGGCCCCCTGGTCAGAGGGAGTTTGTGTCCTCAGGGAACAGTTTGCGGCTGACCTTCAGTGCACCGGCCTCTGAAGACAAGACCCCAGGCCTCCGCAAGGGCTTCCTGGCCCTCTACCAAGCCGTGGGTGAGGGTGCCCCCAGGGTGCAGGGAGGGAAGTCCCTGCCCACAGCCCTGGCCCCGGTATCTTTTTTTTTTTTTTTTTTTAGCTGTGCTGGGTCTTCACTGATGCATGCCAGTTTTCTCTAGTTGCAGTGACGGGGGCTACTCTCTAGTTGCAGTGCTCAGGCTTCTTGCTGAGGTGGCTTCTCTTATTGTGGAACATGGGCTCCAGAGTTACGGTGCACGGACTTAGTTGCTCCGTGGTACGTGGGATCTTCCTCAACCAGGGATCAAACTCATGTTGCCTGCATTGTAAGGCAGATTCTTAATCACTGGAACACTAGGGAAGCCCTCCGGTATCTTGAAGTGACCAGTGGAAGCTGCGACTGGGGGTTTGGGACACTGGGGCTTAGCCCCTTGCTCCCCAGCCTGCCCTCTGGTGAGTAGCCTGGTACCTGGGGCACCAGCTCAGCTCCATTGTTTCCGTGCAGATTGACAGGCCCAGTGCTGGCAGATCATCTCATATTTTAACAGAAGCTGAAAATTCAGATTTTTAAGTGAAATTCTAGATTTACAAATGGTAACCCCTGGCTTTTTGAAAGATAAGACATGCCCGTGAGTAAAATTTTCAATAAAAGTAAATCTTCCTCTGATCTCTGGCCCTTAGTCCCTGGCTCCCTTGCCCAAAAATGACCCTGTTCTGTTTCCTGGGTATTCTTCCAAAGGAATTCTAAGCTGCTCGAATACAAATACTGTGGTGTGTCTGTGTGTGTGTTGCTACTAGTCACGATGTTTTAAATTTTCCCTTTTTCATTCAAATATATATATATATGCCATAACTTGTAGCTTGCAGGATCTTAGCTCCCTGACCAGAGATTAAACTCAGACCCTGGCAGTGAAAATGCTGAGTTCGAAACCACTGCACCACCAGGGTTTAGGCAGTTAGCATTGCCTGACTGTTTCTAAAGACCATACAATATTCCTTTATTCATGCATCATAGTGTGTTTAATCAGTCTTTCACTGATAGACAGTTAGATCCTACAAACAGTACTGCTCTGAATATCTTCGTATATACATCATTGAGCCCATGCATGAGGATAAATTCCTGGAAATAAAAAATTGAAAAATGTGTTCAATTTTAATTTTGATATTGCTAAATTTCCCTACAAAAAAGTTTTACTAATTTACACTCCCACTAACCACATATGAAAAATGTCTGTTCCCCCCTTCCCCTAACTGCACAGTTATTTTCAAACTTTTTTAGCATTAACAATCTGATTGGTGAAAAACAATTCAAATAATTCAGATGTTTTAAAAAGAAAAGACTGTGGTGGGAATTCTCTGTGGTCCAGTGGTTAGGACTTGATGCCTTCACTGTCAAGGACCTGGGTTTAATTCCTGGTCGGGGAACTAAGATCCTCCAAGCTGTGATGCAATGCCAAATAAATTAAAAAATTAAAATTTCCAAAAGACTGTGAAAGTCAAACTAAATATAGCCACAGACCAGATTCAATCCCTGGGTTGCCAGTTTGCAGTTCCGTTCTCTGTACTAATGACCGCTGTTTTCCTATAGCTGTGAATTATACTCAGCCCATCAACCAGGCCACTGGGGGCCCCAAGGCCATCCACACACCTGGAGACAACCCCACTGAGATCCAGAGCTGCTGCCGGGAGCCCTATTACGAGGCCAAGCCCTCAGGTGAGTCCCCAGCTGCTGAGGATTCAGCTTCTACCTGTCTTATGGCCCCCCCACCCCCCCCGCCCCTGAGAGACCTGAGGCCTCTTTCAGCCCCTGCCTCCCAGCTCTGAGCCTATTCTTCGCCTCCCTCGTTTCACTCCTCAGGAACACTCACCTGCACTGCCCAGGTACCCTGGAAGCAGACCCAGGAAAGGGAGGAGGCTCCCTGCTGTGTGCCTGGGAGTGGGCACCTGTGGTGCCATGAAGACAGCCGCTTCCCAGAAGGGCCTCAGCTGCGTTTGGGCCTGTGGGTGCCAGACAGCCTTAGAATAGAAAGGGGGAAGGAAAGGCAGAAAGTGAGGAAGGAAAGAGAAACCAAGAAGGCCCAGAAAAGGAGAAGCAAGGGAGCTCACCACTTCTTCTTGAGGGTCAAGGGATAACCCAGAAAGGAAAAGCCATAAATAAGCTAATCAGATGGAAAATTAAAGAGGAAGAGAAACAGATGAGCTGAAATAAGAGAAAACCCTCTATTGACATGGTCTGCTTTAAGGATACACAGACAGGCTCTCTTCCCCCAGATATCTCCCTACCTTGATGCTATAGTGCCTGAAAGCCTGGCATTGTTTTAAAGCATTTGTGTGTGTGTGTGTGATGTAAAGTTCATATAACATAAAAATCACTCAAGTGCACAATTCAGTCATCTTAGCATGTTCACGATTTGTGCAACCATTAGCACTTATTCTAAAACATTTCCATCATCCCCGAAAGAGACTCCAGCTCTGCCTTCTCCCAGGCCTCTGGCTACCGCTAACCACTTTCTATCTCTGTGGACTTGCCTGTTCTGGACACGGCATCTCAGGGGAATCCTATGATGGCTTTTGTGCCTGGCTTCTCTCAGTTAGTGTGGTGCTTTCCAGCTTCACCCGCGCTGTAGCACGTATCAGTACCTGTTCCTCTTCATGGCTGAATAGAATTCCACTGTGCAGACAAGCCACTTTGTTTATCTATTCAGCGGTGGGTTGACATTTGGGTCATTTACACTTTTCTGCCTTTTATGGTATTGCCACAGCGAGAACACCTCTAAGTTCTCTTGGTTATAGGCCTAGGGAGTGGCATTGCTGGCTCACACACTAACTCTGTGTTTACCTTTTGGAGGAATTGCCACACAGTCTTCCACAGCAGTTGAACCATTTTCCATTCCTACCAGCAATAGAGGACGGTTCAATCTAGCATCGTTGGCTGGTTGTCTATTTTGTTTTAATTTTTGACTCATTCAGCTTGTGGGATCTTAGTTCAATGACCAGGGGCTGAATGGAATTACCACGGCAGTGAAAGCACAAGAGGCCTAACCAGTGGACCACCAGGGAATTCCCTCAGACCCACCATTTTTGAAACTCAGTCAAACATTGCCTTCCCAACCCAATCTTAGTACCTTTGTCAGGTTTTACTCCAGAGCCACAGAAAGCTCTAGGGGCAGCCTGACCTCGTGCTCCAGGAAGGGGAGATGTCAAAAATACAGAAATGACACACAGACAGACAGGAGACACTACAGACAAACGCTGCTTGCTGAACGATGCTGTTAAAAGAAGGTGGCAGGAAGTCTAAAAAAGTGGCTTAGGAAAAAAGGGGTGCAACTGGTTAAGAATCTGCACTTCCACTACAGAGAGCATGGGTTCGATCCCTGGTCAGGGAACTAAGATCCTACATGCCTGCATGGTGCAGCCAAATAAGTAAATAAATAAAGATGAAAATTAAAAGCAGCTTTAAAAATAACTGAGGAGGAAGAGGAGGTTGCAGAAGCAGGTTTTCAATAAGCGTCTCTTGATACAGCGCTGACTGTACCCCCTCCTCTCTCTCAGTCTGTGGACGTCCGGTGGTCCCCATCTCCCAGACCCGGGAGTCCCTTGGCGCCTCCAGATCTGAGCTGGGCAGCTTCCCTTGGCAGGCCCTCACCAGCATCTATGGCAGGGGCGGCGGGGCCCTGCTGGGCGACCGCTGGGTTCTCACCGCAGCCCACACCATCCACCCCAAGGACAGCATCTTGCTCGGGAGGAACCGGAGTGCCCAGGTATTCCTGGGCCACACAGACACAGACCAGATACTGGAGCTGGGCGGCCACCCCGTGCGCCGCGTGGTCGTGCACCCGGACTACCATCAGGACAAGCCCCACGACTTCCACGGGAGACATCGCGCTCCTGGAGCTGGAGCGCAGGGTCCCCTGGGCCCCCACCTCCTCCCAGTCTGCCTGCCGGACCGCGAGGCCCTGTACCGGCCCGGCCGGTGGGGCTACGTCAGCGGCTTCGGCGTGGAGATGGGCTGGCTGAGCACCAAGCTCAAGTACTCGCGGCTGCCCGTGGCCCCGAGGGCGGCCTGCGAGGCCTGGCTCCGGGAGAGGCAGAGGCCCGAGGCATTCACCGACGGTATGTTCTGCGCCGGGGACCAGACGCGGCCGCAGAGTGTCTGCCAGGGGGACAGCGGCGGCGCCTTCGTGGTGTGGGGACAATCGCACCCGGCGCTGGGTGGCCACGGGCATCGTGTCCTGGGGCGTCGGGTGTGGCGAGGATACGGCTTCTACACTAAAGTGCTCGACTACGTGGACTGGATCCGGCGAGTGATGGGTGAGAAGGACTAACCCCAAGGGGGGCTGGGCTAGGCGCCCACTGTGGAGCCCAGACGGGAGAGGGCTGGGTTCAGGACTGAGCCTTGGCCTTGTGCGGGTGGAGGCAGGGAGACCTACTTAGGCCACAGAGCCAGAGAAATCCTTGCCTCCCACAGCCCCTCCTCCTCACCCTCCATCTGCCTAGGGGCTTGTGCCACACCTGGGAAGCCCCATTAACCTCTGTTCTGAGCTCCATCTCCTGCGGACTCACCTTCTGTACTCTCTTAGGGAACAGTCACCTTCTCATCCCCCAGTTGAAGTGCTGTGAAGCAGTAGTCTCAATTCTTTTCATTTCTGGAACATTCCACAGCCCCTGTAGTCCACCTTCAAATACTCAAACTCTTGGCTTCACCAAGAACAATCCATGCCTGCCTTTGGAGTCATAGCTCTTTTTGTTGTTTTAAATCAGAGAACAAAACAACAACCAGGCGCTTCCCGTGCTACTTGACTGACTCCTCACACCAACTTTGCAAAAGATGAGTTGTTATCCTCTGCTTTACCAAGCAGGAAACTAAAGCTCAGGGAGATAAGGGACTTTTGCAAACCCCACAGCTGATACAGGACAGCAAAGGCATGTGCTTTTCAGCACACCTCAACACCTCTAGGTGTCCTGAAGACCTGCTGTATCGCCCACTCCCCCAGTCCCCACATCCTTTCAGGCACTCCCTTGGTGAAGATCACAACAGGTGCTCACACCTTCCTGCTGGCCCCGCTACTGCAGACTCCTCTGTGAGCCCAGCCTGGGGTGGACGTTCCTGTAGGTGTTCCCAGTGCTACTGGACTCCCTGGACCCTGTCCCCACCACCAAGCACTACTCCACCTGAAAAGACCAACTCTTTAATTTTAATAAGGACTTGAGCTGATGCTTTTTTCATCTTAAAGAGATGGGAATACCAGACCACTTGACCTGCCTCCTGAGAAATCTGTATGCATGTCAGGAAAACAACAGTTAGAACTGGACATGGAATGACAGACTGGTTCCAAATAGGAAAAGGAGTACGTCAAGGCTGTATATTGTCACCCTACTTGTTTAACTTATATGCAGAGTACATCATGAGAAACGCTGGACTGGATGAAACACAAGCTGGAATCAAGATACCGGGAGAAGTAATAGTAACCTCAGACATGCAGATGACACCACCCTTATTGCAGAAAGCAAAGAAGAGCTAAAGAGCCTCTTGATGAAAGTGAAAGAGGAGAGTGGAAAAAGTTGGCTTAAAACTCAACATTCAGAAAACTAAGACCATGGCATCTGGTATCATCACTTGATGGCAAATAGATGAGGAAACAATGGAAATAGTGAGACTTTATTTTGGGGGCTCCGAAATCACTGCAGATGGTGACTGCAGCCATGAAATTAAAAGACGCTTGCTCCTTGAAAGAAAAGTTATGACCACCCTAGACAGCATATTAAAAAGCAGAGACATTACTTTTCCAACAAAGGTCCATCTAGTCAAAGCTATGGTTTTTCTAGTAGTCCTGTATGGATGTGAGAGTTGGACTATAAAGAAAGCTGAGCACCAAAGAATCGATGCTTTTGAACTGTGATGTTGGAGAAGACTCTTGAGAGTCCCTTGGACTGCAAGGAGATCCAACCAGTCCATCCTAAAGGGAATCAATCCTGAATATTCATTGGAAGGACTGATGCTGAAACTCCAATACTTTGACCACCTGATGTGAAGAAATGACTCATTGGAAAATACCCTGATGCTGGGAAAGATTGAAGGTGGGAGGAGAAGGGGACAACAGAGGATGAGATGGTTGGATGGCAATACAGACTCAATGGACGTGAATTTGACTAAACTCCGGGGAGTGGGTGATGGACAGCAAGGCCTGGCGTGCTGTAGTCCATAGAGTCGCAAGGAGTCGGACACGACTGAGCAACTGAACTGAACTGAACTGAGCTGATGCACAGTAAAAGAAGCAAATAAAATGCAGTTTTTCACATGGAAATAGAAAATGAATACTATAAAACAGAAGAGAGCAAATTTGCTAGCCTTCAAGGTCAAGTTAGCTATATGGTTAAAGGTTGAGTTTATCTTTGAAAAATAGCAGAATTCAGAGTTTTACATACATGTGGTTAATTCCATTTTTAAACCTATAGATAGTATAAAATATTCAAAATATTAAACTGAGTTACTTTTTAGTGATTGTGGCAGTTTTGTTTTCTCTTATTCTCCACTATTTGCTAAATTTTATTTAATGAGTACATGTTACTTTTATTTATCTTACTTGTTTTTATTATTGGAAACATGATATGAGTTTTTCCCCTACCAAGTCAATGTTAGAATATGTAGGAATATATCTTTTGCCTTGGTAGGGAGAAACTCATACCACATTTTCAGTAATAAAAACAAGATAAATAAAAGTAACATGTACTCATTAAATAAAATTTAGCAAATAGTGGAGTCTATACTTCTGTATCTATATATCTGTATCTAGGTATGTCTAGAGGTAGATATAAGTACAGGTATATAGATATATAGATATAAATATACCCACAGAGGGATAACATCTATTGACTTAAGAGAGAAACGTTTTCCCCCAGAATCAAATCTTAAAAGGCTTTATCAATATAACAATGTCTTCAGTACTGGTTTCAAAACAAGTGATTGAGCAATCTTCATTCTTTCTGTCCAGGGTGTAAGTCAAGGGTATAACACAGTATATGAAGGAAGTGAATGTTAGTTGTTCGGTCCTATCTGACTCTGCTACACTATGAACTGCAGCCTGCCAGGCTCCTCTGTCCATGGAATTCTCCGGGCAAGAATGCTGGATTGGGTTGCCCTTTCCTTCTCCAGGGGATCTTCTTCACCCTGGAATAGAACCCTGGTCTCCTGCACTGTAGGCAGATTCTTTACCATTTGATCCACCAGGGAAGCCCAACACTATAAGTCAAGGTTGTTGTGTGTGGTTGGGCAGAGTGGGGGGTCAGGCTGGGGCTGAGCTAATGAGGTCCAGTCGTGCTACATGCTATCAGGACAGAACTCAGAACCCCTAGGACAGATGGGAGAGCTCCTGCCAAGACTTACTTCTTGGACCACCTGTCCTACCTGTACGCTTGCCATCCTACCATCATGGTAAACACACAACACACAGACACACACACACTGCCGTCCAGATACTAATGTGAAATTTACTAGACCAGATACCCATTCTTTTCTTTTTCAAGATCTTTTTTATTTAGACCATTTTTAAAGTCTATTGAATTGATTACAATATTGCTTCTGTTTTATATTTTGATTTTTTTTTTTAGCACAAGGCTAAAAAAGGATCCAACCAAGGATCCAACCAAGGATCAAACTCTTGCCCTCTGCATTGAAAGGTGAAGTCTTAACCACCGGACCCCAGGGAAGTCCCAAGATGCCCCTTCTTTCTTGCTCCCTGATCTGGCCCTCACCCTCTCCCCTACCTTCTGTCCTTCCTCAGCTGACAAGGGCACAGGTCATGGCGTGGGTCATGTCGTGGACCAGCCCTGCCAGCAGATTCACTCCTTGGCTCTGACATACAAGCCTGCTGGGGAAACCCTCCAACCTGGATCCACCTGGCCTCTTCAGTGCTCCTGCTCTCAGAATACTTTCAGTGATGACCTGCTCACTGCCTCACAGGAAGCTGCCCAGGGCCTGGGAATGCGCCTGGCACATTAAATAGGTAGCTTCCAAATGGATAAGTGAGCAGACAGGTAGAGTGGAGGGACTCATCCAATAGGGAAAACAAGCAGGGTAGACGACAGAGGCCTGAGAACTCAGAGGCTGTTCTGGATCTGAGCCTCCCAGGGGAACACATTGTCGTGGGGTTTCTGAGCCCTGGAGAGAAGGCTTCCCTAAAGAGCAGATGTTTAATACAGAACACGATGGCCTGGAGGAAGAGAGACAGGAGCCCTTTCTCCTTCTGGGGGTCTGACTTCTGCTGGGAAAATACCAAGTCACTGGTGGTCCACAGCCACCCTGTTTGCCCAGCCCCAGGTGCTGTAACCCTCAGGGATTCACACTCTGGACCAGATGCTGAGGATAAGAAGGTACCTCCATCCTGTCCTCAACTGCCCTTGTTCCTCTAAGGGACAAGTCCATTGGCAGGCCTGAGTCCATTGAGGAGGGAGGAAGGGTTGTTTTGCTTTGTTTTGTTGCTCCACTGCGTTTGGGATCTTAGTTCTCCAACCAGGGATCAAACCTATGCTCCTTAACCCCTGGACCACCAAGGAAGTCCTGGGAGGGTCTTAAAACAGACCCTAGTGGTGCTTTGCAGTCGCAGCAACCCCTGCTCTACTTTTTAAAACTCTTTATTAGCAGCACCACACGGCATGTGGTAGCGTAGTCCCCTGACCAGATATCATACCCGCACACTGTGCATTGATACATGATGTTGTAACCACTGGACCATCAGGTAAGTTCCCTCTGTGTGTCACTGATGAGGGAAGCAGGGTGGGTCCCCAGGGCAACCAAGCTTCTTTCCCATCTCTAATCCTTGATCCTGTTCCATTATTCTGGGCACTGAACCCTGGTCGCTCCTGGACCAGAGCTGCTGGCTGACCAAGGACAGGGAGAACAGGTTAATGGAGAGAGAAGGCCAGGAAAACAAAACCCTTAACTGTGGTTTCTAGTGCCCGATGGGTAGGAACCCTGAACACACAGCTGCAGTCCCTGGGAAGGGCCCTGAGGAAGCGGGCATTCCCGTCAGATTTAGAAAGTGGCATCTGGGCCTCAAACCCAAGGCTTTTCTGTTCCTAAAAATGCCGAATCTGTCTGCAGTGTAGGAGAGCCCATTTCGATTCCTGGGTCGGGAAGATCGGCTGGAGAAGGGATAGGCTACCCACTCCAGTATTCTTAGGCTTCCCTTGTGGCTCAGCTGGTAAAGAATCTGCCTGCAATGCAGGAGTCCTGGGTTCGCTCCTGGGTTGTGAAGATCCCCTGGAGAAGGGAAAGGCTGCCCACTCCAGTATTCTGGCCTGGAGAATTCCATGGACTGTTTAGTCCATGGGGTCCCAAAGAGGCAGACACGACTGAGAGACTTTCACTGCTGCTACTAAAAATGCAGAACCATCTCTAGCCCTTCCCCATGTGGGCCAGCAGGTGGGAGCACCATCAGATATTTCACAACCAAAACTAAATTAAACTGGAAACAGAATTTTTTTTTCCTGGTTTTGCTTATGCAAATAGCTCATTCCCTACAACCTTCCTCCGGGGAATGGTTTCCCGGAATGGCCACCACTTGCCTCCACAGTCCCTCCCGCCCCTTCCCTCCTCTGCATGACCCTGCTCTCCCTGGTCACAGAGTGGATGAAGACCTTGTCATGAGAGTTAGAGATCCAACAACAGACCTTAAGAAATGTAAGCCTGATGGGGACCAAGGAGGGAGGGAAACACAAAGGGGGATGATCCTGGACACAGGGGGCCCCTGTGCCCAGACTTACTCAGGGAGGTGGGAGCACCCCTGACCCTCCCTATATACCATATCCCTCCAGCGTGCATACCCAGGAACACACTCAAACACATGCCCCATCCCTCCTCCTGGGGAGAAAGGAGACTCAGACCCAGGAGTGAGGTCACACTGCCTTCCTCCTCCAGCTCATAGGGAGCAGCGACGTGGGGAGTCCCTCAGCCTGGAGGGTCAGCCTCCGTGCCTTAGACCCTCTTCCATAGGTGGTCTCTCCCAGAGGCCTTGCTGAGCATGTGGGAGCCATTTCAGAGACCATGACTGGAAACTCTCACCCTTAGTTTACTGGTCCAAGCCACGCGATTCCTGGAAGGGGGCAGAGTGATGCAACAGGGCAGGGAGGAGGCTGGGGGAGGGAGGGTGGGGGGAGCGTGATGACCTCTGTACTGGACACTGGCCCCGGGGAGGAGCACCCAATGCAGCAGCTGCAGAGACCAGCCTCCCCCTGCACCCTCCCCACCCACCCTAGGACATCTCCCTGAGATCTAGAATGGACCGAGAGGAAAATGCCCAGCAGTACGGCAATCCCATCCCCTACCAGACAGCAAGGGTCTGCACCCCTCCCACCCTACAGACACCTTTTTCCTTTGGGCAGGTGGCTCTTACACGTCCTGCTGCTGATCCTGTTCTACGAGGTTAGAGGCGCCATCCCCACCCCCTCAGAGGCTCTACGGGGAGGTGACATGCCCTCTGTTCCCCAAGCTTGGAGAGGACCACTGTAATCACAGTACCCACAGGGTACAGGGTGAAGCTTGTCTTCTGGCAGTTTGACCTGGAGCCTTCGGAAGGTTGTTTCTATGACTATGTCAAGGTAAGGGGCAGATGAGGGGGTGGGCAGAGGGAGAACTGAGTGTCTCTGGAACCTGGGAACCCTGGTTCTGACCGGCCTGGATAAGACACTCTGCCTGTGGACACAGCCCCAAGCCAGTGAAAGCTGATGGCCAGGTGGGGCTCTGGAAGTCCCCTCGACACCAGGGGTGTCGAGGATGGGAGGCCACTGGTCTGAGAGACCCTCGTGGAGCAAAGAGGGGAGAAACAGAGAAGGAGGAAACAGGCCCTGCTCTTGGGGAATGCACTGTCCACAGGAGTCAGAGAAACCTTCCCTGGCTGCTTACCTGCCCGGGAGGATTTTGGAAACTTCCATGCCTCGGTCTCCCTGTTGCCATGGAGAGTGTCACCACTCCATGGCTGCCTCCTCACCAGGAACACAGGGACGTGGGGAAGCAGCATGTGTGTGGTGGTGGCTCAAGAGTGGTCTGCAGCCAGGACAGTGGCTCAGTCCTCTCTCTTCTGTCACGACCAAGGGCATCGTCCCAGTCCCTCTTTCTACATCCAATAAAAATGAGATTCCTGGAGACTTCCCCAGTGGTCCAGTGGCTAAGACTCTGTGCTCCCAAGGCAGGGGGCCCAGGTTTGATTCCTGGGGAACTTAGGTGGGGAACTAGGATTCCACATGTTGCACAGCACAGCCTAAAAATAAAATTAAAATTTTAAAAATGAGGTTCTTGATTTGGGATTCAGATAGAGCCTACATGCAGCCCATAAATACTATTTCCAGGAGATCCCCTGCAGGGTATAAGAATACCAGGAAAATGCCGTATCTTCCCAGCCCAGAGGACTTGAGATGTCAGCAGTGCTGGGAGGGAGGGTCCTGGTAGCAGGCAAAGTGGGGATGAGATAGGAGGAGGGACATCTTCTGCTTTGCAGGAGTTAAGGAATCTGTGAAGAAAGAGGTAAGGAGAGCTCAGTGATGCTTGCTAAGCTGGCGGGTCCCAGATGCTCACATTCAGCTGAATATCAGGAGTCATGGCTGGACAGGAATGGGTTGACCAAGACAAGATGGAAGGACAGGACAGAGGCTAAAGCAGACCATCCAGGCTCTAGGGATGAAGGAACGATAGAAACCAGGAAGAGGTAACCAGGATTCCAGGAGGACACAGGAGGAGGTGGGGGGTGAAGAAAGTTCTGACACACATTGTTGTTCGGTCACTAAGTCCTATCTGACTCTGCAAACCCATGGACTGCAGCACGCCAGGCTTCCCTGTCCTTCCTTGTCCTTCACTGTCTCCCAGAGTTTGCTCAAACTCATGTCCATTGAGTCAGTGATGCTATTCAACCATCATTCATCTGTTGTCCCCGTCTCCTCCTGCCCTCAATCTTTCCCAGCATCAGGGTCTTTCCAATGAGTCAGCTCTTCGCATCATGTGGCCAAAGTATTGGAGATTCAGCTTCAACCTCAGTCTTTCCAATGAATAATCAGAGTTGATTTCCTTTAGGATTGACTGGTTTGAACTATCTGTTGTCCAGGGGATTCTCAAGAGTCTTCTCCAGCATCATGATTTGAAGGCATCAGTTTTTCAGCACTCAGCTTTCGTTATGGTCCAGCTCTCACATCCATACATGAATACTGGAAACACCATATCTCTGACTACTTTGTCGGCAAAGTGATGTCTCGGCTTTTTAATATGCTGCCCAGGTTTGTCACAGATGGGGGACATGAAAGGGAAGGCCGATGTCCCAGGCATGGGATAATGTGCAAGGTCAGCCAATAGGGATGCAGGACAGAGAAAAGGCCCCTGGGGAAGTTGCAACAGCCAGAGCCCAGCAGGTAGAGAGCAGTTGGAGGCTGTCCAGAGGGGGCAGGATCACTTCTGTGGTTCAGGAGGACGACCCTCACTGACCTTCATGATGTTCCATGTGGGGCGTGTCCCTTCATCAGTTTGTCCCCCTGTCCCTCCTCCACAGATCTCTGCTGATAAGAAGACCCTAGGCACGTTCTGTGGGCAGCTGGGCTCTCACCTGGGCAGCCCCCTAGAAGGATGGCATTCGTATCCCAAGGAAACATGATACTGCTGACCTTCTACACAGACTTCTCCAGCGAGGAGAACGGCACCAACATATTCTACAAGGGCTTCCAGGCCCACTACCAAGCTTTGGGTGAGTGGCGCCTGTACTGGGCTCCTGACCTCGTACTGAATGGAAGACAGAATTTGGGATTGTTGAATCCGAAGAAGCGGGAAGCCTGGCCTGCGGGTTCCCACCCCCTCCCACTGAAGTTCCGGTACAGTCCTCAGTTCTCACATGGCCCTGTGTTCTCTCCAAGTCAAGGACTGCGGGCAGCCCCGAAGCCTGCCCAACGGGGCCTTCAGTTACACCACCAGAGAGGGGGTGAACACCTGCGAGGCCCGTATCCAGTACTACTGCCACGAGCCCTCCTACAAGATGCACACCGAAGATGGCACACGCGAGTCTGAGCGAGGTGGGGACGCGTGGAAATGGCTGTCTTCTCCCTCTTGTTGGGAATCTTCTGCAGTTTCTTCCAACAGAGTCTCCAAGGAGGGAATATTAAGATATTTATCCCGGGCACTGGCTTCAGGGGTGCCAAGAGGCTTCTAATAACGTTGAAGATGGGGACGCTTGAGCTGATAGAAAGAAAGACCTGAATCTCATAAACAGCTCTCTCTCATCACCACCCCCCATCCCCATCCAAACCACGACCATCACTGCCACCGCCGTCAGCATCACCCCCACCACTGGCACCGTCATTACACCACTGTCACAACCACCGTCACGACCCCCACCCCCACCCCACCAGCACTGCAGGGTTAGCAGTGGGGTTTCCTCGGCATTCTCCCCCACATCCCCTCTCAGGTCGCTGTGTTGTGACTTTTGCATGACTAGACTACTCTCAAGCTCATCTATGGTTATCTTAAAAACTTCTTTTAAATAAAAGAAATCACATGCCTTGTAGGTTTGAAATGTGCAAAACACAGAAACAATCCTATTTATGTGCTGCATAGGGTGTTAAATAAGAACTAGGCTTTGAAGTCAGACAGTCCTCCCTTTGCATCTTGGTTCTGGCTCTTAGAAGTTATATGACCTTGTGCAAAACAATTTAAACCCAGTTTCCTCGTCTCTAGTGTTAGTCGCTCAGTTGTGTCAGACTCTTTTCGACCCCATGGATTATAGCCCACCAGGCTCCTCTGTCCATGGAATTCTGCAGGCAAGAATACTGGAATGGGTTGCCATTTCTCCCTCCAGGGGGTCTTCCCAACCCAAGGACTGAACCTGTGTCTATCACGACTTTTACATTGGCAGAGTTCTTTTCCACTAGCTCCGCCTGGGAAGCTGAAAAGCATCACCGTGGTGCTTCAGTGACATAACACAGATAAAGTGTTGAGCATCAAGCAGAGTTCATTGCCCACAATCAGAAGACATAGCTACGGGAATTCCCTGACGGTCCAGCAGGTAAGACTCCACATTTTCACTGCTGAGGACTCAAGTTCAATCCTAGCTGGGGAAATGAGATCTGTACTGCTCGGCCAAACAAATTTCCCCTCCAAACAAACAAACAAAAAATAGCTCCCATTATCATCCACAACTCAGCACCAAGATGCAGTCATTGATGAGATCTTCCTGATAAGTTCCTTCCAGTTTTTGTGTCAACTTTCACACATAGGGATCACACTGAATATGAGTTAAGTATTCTGATTTTTCCATTTAGCATCAAAACAAAAACATACACGTGGTGCCCCTTAGACTTTCAATATCCCATCTGCAGATATTCAAACCTTTCCCTTTGTTCCTCGTCTGCTGTGTTCTCACTTTGGTGCTCTTGGCCCCTGCCCATGACCCCCCAGCCTGAGCTCAGGCCCCCTCTCCCCTGTGCAGGGCTGTACACCTGCACGGCTCAGGCGCGTTTGGAAGAACGAGCTGGTAGGGAGAGAAGATGCCTCGGTGTTTGCCAGGTGAGTGGATGCCCTCCCACTGTCCCCTGTGGCCTTGGCAGCCATGCGGGGCCTCAGAGGAGGGGTGGCATAGACAAGAGAGAGACAGTCCAGCCTGGAAGCTGAAGACGGACATGGGGCATCTGAAGAAAGGAGCGGAGCTGCCCCAGGAGGAGGGCAGAGGGACCTAGAGAGCTGGCCCTGTCCTGACAGTCCTGGACTTTCCACTGAGCAGATGGGAGACCAAGAATAAATAAAAAGGGCAAGAAAAGCCCCAGGAAAGAATAAGCAAGAATGAGGAGAGGTGGCTGGCAATATGCCACAGATGGTGGGTTGGGGAGGATGAAGAGAGAGGAAAGGGCCCTGAGCCAAAAGAGGGACAAAGCGGAGGGGATGGGCCATGGAGGGAGGTGGGCAGACGGGGCACTGATGTTTCTCTCCCTGAGCCCCTGTCGAGCAGAGGCAGCGCATCATTGGAGGCCAGAAGGCCAAGCTGGGCAACTTCCCTGGCAGGCCTACACCAACATCCACGGGCCCGGGGCGGCACGCTGCTGGGGGACCGCTGGATCCTCACAGCCGCGCACACCATCAACCCCGAGAACCTCCAGGGGCAGGGCAACGTCAGCGTGGATGTATTCCTGGGCCACACAACATGGAAGAGATCATCAAGCTGTCCAACTACCCGGTCCATAGGGTCATAATCCACCCAGACTACCGCCAGGAAGAGTCCCACAACTTCAAGGGGGACATCACCCTCCTGGAGCTGGAAAATAGCGTCACCCTGGGCCCCAACCTCTTTCCCATCTGCCTCCCAGACAACAAGACCCTCTATGATCTGGGTCTCATGGGCTATGTCAGTGGCTTTGGGATCATGGAGGAGAGAATTTCTAATGACCTCAGGTTTGTCCGTCTGCCGGCAGCTAGGCAAGAGACTTGCAAACACTGGCTCCGGCAAAAAAAACAGGAATGATGTGTTTTCTGAAAACATGTTCTGTGCTAGAGCCCAACCTTAAAGCATGACATCTGCCATGGGGATGCCAGAGGGGTCTTTGCGGTGAGGAATAAGAAAAATGACCGCTGGGTGGCCACGGGCATCGTGTCCTGGGGCATTGGGTGTGGTGAAGAGTACAGGTTCTACACCAATCTCCTCAACTACGTGGACTGGATCAAGAAAGAGATGGAAGGGGGAAGACTGAGCTCAGGATTGCCTCGGTCAGAATCCAGAGAGCAGTGACCAGTTGTTGATAACTGCTAAGAATCCGTATTAAAATCACCCATGTGAAATAATTTCTCTTCTCTATAATCCCACCCATGTTCTTCACCTGAAACAACTTAAAGGGCACCTTTATTTCCCCCAAGGATTGCAGAAGACACCATAATGTCAAGTTACCACTGTCCTCTTCCATGTTTATACCATCGGGTAACTGAATATAGAACACCTTCCAGATACAGTTTTATGAGAAAGCCCGTGGTGTAAAATGAATTAAAAGCAGTGTTTAATAAATAGCAATCTATTTATTGAGTTTAGGACTTCCCTGGTGGCTCAGCCGTAAAGAATCCACCTGCCAATGCAGGATTTGATCCCCTGACCCAGGAAGATCCCACGTGTGGCACACAACTAAGCCCGCACACCTGCGCTCCACGGCCTTCCGGCCACAATCAGTGAAGCTGCGCCCCCTAGAGCCTGTGCCGGGCAACAGGAGAAGCCACCGCAATGAGAAGCCCCCACAGCAGCAAAGACCCAGCATAGCCAAAAAGGAATGAATTAATTTAAAAACATATTTAGTGACGGCATCTGTGACATATTTACTTAAGAAGGCAATGAGAACAACTAAGCTGCTGCCCACATTTATCATTAGAGTTGTAGATAATTTATCTCTGTATTTTGTTTTGATTATACACTACAAAGAAAATCCTTATTTTCCCACATACATAGTTGCAGATGTAAGAGCTTTTTTAACAGCTCACTTTCCAATCTCTAAATATTCCTTACGAGAAGAATGCTATGAAATTTTCTTCCCAAACTGAGTCACCAATAGGACTTTTATCTTTTTAATCATTTATTTACATATGTATGTATTTATTTTTTGGCCATCCTTGCAGCATGTGGGATGTTAGTTCCCCAGCCAGGAATGGAACCTGCACCCCCTGTAGAGGAAGAACAGAGTCTTAACCACTAGACAGCTGGGGAAGTGCAGTAACAATATTTTCAAATAATTCATATTCTTTAAGATACATTTTAAGGCCAGAGAAGGGCTCAAAGCTTGGGATAAGCATTATACGTATTTATGCCAGGATATTTTCATGATATTATTGCACAACCAACTGCTCTGGACTTGTCTAAACAACTTTACTTCAGTTGACTTACATAGGCCTGAAATTAAGAATATCAAGGCAGAGTTAAAACATTCCTGAGAAATGGTGGGTTTGTGAGTCCAAATGTAGGTCCACAGTCCCTTATCTGACACCCTGAAGTCCACGTGCCTTTCAGTGTTCATCATTTTACAGATTTCAGAAACGCAGTATACTGTCTGTGTAATGTAGTATCAGTACATTGCAGCAGCATCCAGGGCAGCACCCTGCAAGAACACAGGTAAGTGAAGTAAGTCAGAACGAGAAAAACAAATATCATATATTAACACACACACGTGGAATCTAGAAAAATGGTACAGGGCAGGAATGGAATCACAGACCTAGAGAGTGAAACAGCCCATATTTTCTGAGTCAAACATCGCCTTTCTAACCCAGTCTGACTGGTGTCTCAGGTTTTACTCCAGAGCCACAGATAGCTTAAAACTACAGATAGTATCAAACACTCAAAATACTAAATTGAGTTACTTTTAGTGATAGTTTGGCTGTTTGTTTTCCTCTAGTCTGCATTATTTGCTAAATTGTATTTAATGAGAATATATTAGCTTTATTTATCTTTATTTTTATGTCTAGACACACATCTAGATATATATATTTTTGCCTTGGCAGGGAGAAACGTATCTTGTTTTCAATAATAAAAATAAATAAGATAAATAAAAGTAAGAGATACTCATTAAATAAAATTTAGCAAATAGTGGAATCTATATATGTCTGCATTTATATATCTAGGTACAGATAGAGGTAAAAACAGATATAGGTGCAGGTATGTAGATATATAGATATAAATATATCCACAGAAGGAAAACTTCCATTGCCTTAAGAGAGATACTTTTTTCTCCCCAGAATCAAATCTTAAAAGTCATGATCAATATAACAATGTCTTTAATACTGGTTTCAAAACAAGTGTCTGAGAAATCATCACATCTTCTTTCTGCCCAGGATGCAAGTCAAGGGTATAACACAAAGTATAAAGGAGGTGGAAGTGTTAGTCACTCAGTTATGTCCAGGTCTTTGCAATCCTATGAACTGTGGCCCTCCAGGCTCCTCTGTCCATGGAATTCTCCAGGCAAGAATACTGGAGTGGGTTGCCATTTCCTTCTCCAGGGGATCTTCCCAACCCTGGAATAGAACCTGGGTCTCCTGCACTGCAGGCAGACTCTTTATCCACCAAGGAAGCTCAACACTATTTAAGTCAAGGTTGTTGTGTGTGGTTGGGCAGAGTGGGGGTCAGGCTGGGGCTGAGCTAATGAGGTCCAGTCATGCTACATGCTATCAGGACAGAACTCAGGAACCCCTAGGACAGATGGGAGAGCTCCTGCCAAGACTTACCTTCTTGGACCACCTGTCCTACCTGTACGCTTGCCATCCTACCATCATGGTAAACACACACACACATACAGACACACACACACTGTCGTCCAGATACTAATGTGAAATTCGCTAGACCAGATGCCCATTCTTTCTTTTAAGATTTTTTTTTATTTAGACCATTTTTAAAGTCTATCGAATTGGTTACAATATTGCTTCTGCTTTATGTTTCAGATTTTTGACAGCAAGGAATGTGAGATTCTAGCTCCACAAACGGGGCTCAAACTCTCGCCCCCTGCACTGAAAGGTGAAGTCTTAACCACTGGACCCCCAGGAAGTCCCAAGATGCCCCTTCTTTCTTGCCCCCTGATCTGGCCCTCACCCTCTCCCCTACCTTCTGTCCTTCCTCAGCTGACAAGGGCACAGGTCATGGCGTGGGTCATGTCGTAGATCAGCCCTGCCAGCAGATTCACTCCTTGGCTCTGACATACAAGCCTGCTGGGGAAACCCTCCAACCTGGATCCACCTGGCCTCTTCAGTGCTCCTGCTCTCAGAATACTTTCAGTGATGACCTGCTCACTGCCTCACGGGGAACTGCCCAGGGCCTGGGAATGCGCCTGGCACATTAAATAGGTAGCTTCCAAATGGATAAGTGAGCAGACAGGTAGAGTGGAGGGACTCATCCAATAGGGAAAACAAGCAGGGTAGACGACAGAGGCCTGAGAACTCAGAGGCTGTTCTGGATCTGAGCCTCCCAGGGGAACACATTGTTGTGGGGTTTCTGAGCCCTGGAGAGAAGGCTTCCCTAAAGAGCAGATGTTTAATACAGAACACGATGGCCTGGAGGAAGGGAGACAGGAGCCCTTTCTCCTCCAGGGCCCTGGCTTCTGCTCGGAAAAGATGAAGTCACTGGTGGTCCACAGCCACCCTGTTTGCCCAGCCCCTGACACTGGGACCCTCAGGGGCTCACACTCTGGACCAGATGCTGAGGATAACAGGATGTCTCCAACCCATCCTCAGCTGCCCTTGTTTCCCTAAGGGACAAGTTCATCAGCAGGCCTGAGTCCATTGATGGGGGAAGAAGGGTTTTTTTTTTTAATTTTTGCTGGGATCTTAGTTCCCCGACCAGGGATCAAACCCATGTCCCCTACATTGGAAGCTGGGAGTCCTAACCCCTGGACCACCAGGGAAGTCCTGGGAGGGTCTTGAAACAGACTCTAGTGGTACTTTGTGGTTGCAGCAGCCTCTGTTCTATGTGTCATTTTGGTAAATTTCTTTATTAGCTGTACCACATGGCATGTGGGATTTTAGTTCCCTGGCCAGAGACCAAACCCACACCCCTGCATTGGATACATGGTGTTTCAACCACTGGACCTTCAGGTTAGTTTCCTCTACATTTCATTGCTGAAGGAGGCAGGGTGGGGCCCCAGGGCAACCAAGCTTGTCTCTCCTCTGTTCCCTCCTGCACTTCCTATCTCAGATCCTTGCTCCTATTCCATTATTCTGCGCATTGAACCCTGGTTGTTCCTGGAACAGAGCTGCTGGCTGACTAAGGACAGGAAGAACGGGATTAACGGAGAAGAGAAGGCCAAGAAATAACCCACCTCGACTGCAATTTCCAGTGTCCTTTGGGTAGGAACCCTGAACACACAGCCACAGTCCCCAGGAAGGCCTTGAGGAAGGGGGGACTCCCCATGACATTTAGAAAGGGACATCTGGGTCTCCAACCCAAGGCTTTTCTGTCCCCAAAAGCCCATCTCTAGCCCTTCCTGGGCTACCAGGGTGGCTCAGAGGGTAAATTTACGAAGCCACATGCAATGTGGTAGACCGGGGGTTCTACCGGGGTTTGGGAATATCCCCTGGAGGAGGGCATGGCAACCCACTCAAGTATTCTTCCCTGCAGAATCCCCGTGGACAGAGGAGCCCCGTGGGCTGCAGTCCATCGGGTTACAAAGACACGAGTAACTAAGCACAGCACAGCAGTTCCCCATCCAGGCCAGCAGGTGGCAGCACCATCAGGGATTTCAAAATAAACTGGAAACGATTTTTTTCGTGGGTTTTCTTTATGAAAATATTTCATTCCCTACAATCATCCTCGCAGAATGGTTTGCCCATTCCCTCTCCACAGTGCCTCCCTCCTCCTTCCCTCCTCTGCACGACCCTGATCTCCCTGGACACAGAGTAGATGATGACACTGTCATGAGAGATCCAACAACAGGCCTTGAAAAATATGAGTAAGCCTGGCGGGGACCCAGGAAGGAGGGAGACACCAGAGAAGACAACCTGGACACGGGCTGCCCCAGTGCTCAGAGTTATTCAGAGATGGGAGCACCCTGCCCCTCCCCTACACCTGATCCCTCCAGTGTACACGCGCATGTACACTCACAAACACAAGCCCCATCCCTCCTCCTGGGGAGAAAGGAGACTCAGACCTCAGGAGAGGCCACACTGCCTTCCTCCTCCAGCTCATATGGAGCAGCAGGGTGGGGGTGCGGGGGTGGGGGCGTCCCTTGGCCTGGAGGGTCAGCCTCTGTGCCTGAGACCCTCTTCCATAGGTGGTCTCTCCCAGAGGCCTGGATAGTTGAAGGACGGCTTCCCCAAAGAGCAGACATTTAATACAGAACACGACGGCCTGGAGGAAGGGAGACAGGAGCCCATTCTCCTCCCAGGGCCTGGTTTCCGCTCGGAAAAGACCAAGTCACTGGTGGTCCACAGTCACAGTGTTTGCACAGCCCCAGGCGCCGTGACCCTCAGGGGCTCACACTCTGGACCAGACGCTGAGGATAAGAGGATGTCTCCAACTCGTCCTCAGCTGCCCTTGTTTCCCTAATGGACAAGTTCATTGGCAGGACTGAGTCCATTGTGAGGAGGAGGAAAGTTTTCTTTCTTTTTTTTTCAGTTGCACTGCATGTGGGATTTTACTTCCCCAACAAGGGATCAAACCCATACCCCTTGCATCGGAACCTCAGAGTCTGAACCATTGATTTTTGTTCAGCCACTCAGTTGTGTCCGACGCCTTACGACCCCATGGACTGCAGCAAGCCAGGCTTCCCTGTGCTTCACCATCTCACCATCTTGCTAAAACTCATGTACATTGAGTCGCTGATGCTATGCAATCATCTCATCCTCTGTTGTCCCCTTTTCTCCTGCCAGCATGAGGGTCTTTTCTGATGAGTCGGGTCTTCCTCAGGTGGCCAAAGTATTGGAGCTTCAGCTTCAGCATCAGTCTTTCCAGTGAATTTTCAGGACTGATTCCCTTTAGGATGGACTGGTTTCATTTAGGTCTATACCGTTTCTGTCCTTTACTGTGTCCATCTTTGCCTGGAATGCTCCCCAGGTGTCTCTAATTTTCTTGAAGAGATCGCTAGTGTTTCCCATCTCTATTGTTTTCCTCTATTTCTTTGCATTGATCACTGAGAAAGGCTTTCTTATCTCTCCTTGCTGTTCTTTGGAATTCTGCATTCAAATGGCTGTATCTTTCCTTTTCTTCTTTGCCTTTCACTTCTCTTCTTTTCTCAGCTATTTGTAAAGCCTCCTGGTGATTTTGCCTTTTCACAGTTCTTTTTCTTGGGGATGGATTTGATGTACAATGTCATGAACCTCCATCCATAGTTCTTCAGGTACTCTGTCGGGTCTCATCCCTTGAATCTATCACTTCCACTGTATAATCAATCATAAGAGATTTGATTTTGGTCACACCTGAAAGGCCTAGTGGTTTTCCCCTACTCTCTTCAATTTAAGTCTGAATTTTGCAATAAGGCATTCCTGATCTTAGCCACACTCAGCTCCTAGTCTTGATTTGCTGACTGTATAGAGCTTCTCCATTGTTGGCTGCAAAGAATTTAGTCAATCTTATTTCACAATTGGCCATCTGGTGATGTCCAAGAGTCGTCTGTTGTGCTGTTGGACGAAGGTGTTTACTAAGACAAGTGCTTTCTCTTGGCAAAACTCTGTTAACTTTTGTCCTGCTTCATTTTGTACTCCAAGGCCAAACTTGCATCTTACTCCAGGTATCTCTTGACTTCCTACTTTTGCAGTCCAGTACCCAACAATGAGCTGACTCACTTGAAAAGACCCTGATGCTGGGAAAAATTGAAGGCAGGAGGAGAAGAGGATAACAGAGGATGAGATGGTTGGATGGCATCACTGACTCAATGGACACAGGTTTGGGTGGACTCCGGGAGTTGGTGATGGACAGAGGCCTGGAGTGCTGCGGTTCATGGGGTCGCAAAGAGTCAGACATGACTGAGCGACTAAACTGAACTGAACCCTACGATGAAAAGGATCATCTTTTTTGGTGTTAGTTCTAGAAGGTCTTGTAGATCATCATAGAACTTTTCACTTTCAGCCCCCTTGGCAACAGTGGTTGGGACATAGACTTGGACTGCTGTGATATTAAATGGTTTGCCTTGGAAACGAACAGAGATCATTCTGTTGTTTTTGAGATTGCACCCAAGGATTGCATTTTGTACTCTTTTGTTGACTATAAGGGCTACTCCATTTCTTCTTAGGGATTCTTGCCCACAGTAGTGACAATAATGGTCAATCTGATTCAAATTCATCCCTTCTGGTCTATTTTAGCTCACAGATTCCTGAATATCGATGTTCACTCTTGCCATCTCCTGTTTGACCATTTCCCCAAAGCGTTTGACTGTGTGGATCACAATAAACTGTGGAAAATTCTTCAAGAGATGGGAATACCAGACCACCTGACCTGCCTTTTGAGAAACCTATATGCAGGTTAGGAAGCAACAGTTAGAACTGGACATGGAACAACAGACTGGTTCCAAATAGGAAAAGGAGTATGTCAAGGCTGTATATTGTCACCTTGCTTATTTAACTTCTATGCAGAGCACATCATGAGAAATGCTGGGCTGAGAAAGCACAAGCTGGAATCAAGATTGCCAGGAGAAATATCAATAACCTCAGATATGCAGATGACACCACCTTTACGGCAGAAAGTGAAGAAGAACTAAAGAGCCTCTTGATGAAAGTGAAAGAAGAGAGTGAAAAAGTTGGCTTAAAGCTCAACATTCAGAAAATGAAGATCACGGCATCCGGTCCCATCATTTCATGGCAAATAGATGCAGAAACAGTGTAAAGAGTGGCTGACTTTATTTCTGGGCTCCAAAATCACTACAGATGGTGACTGCAGCCATGAAATTAAAAGATGCTTACTCCTTGTAAGTAAAGTTATAACCAGCCTAGACAGCATATTGAAAACCAGAGACATTACTTTGTCAACAAAGGTCCTTCTAGTCAAGGCTATGGTTTTTCCAGTGGTCATGTATGGATATGAGAGTTGCACTATAAAGAAAGCTGAGCGCCAAAGAATTGATGCTTTTGAACTGTGGTGTTGGAGAAGACTGTTGAGAGTCCCTTGGACTGCAAGGAGATCCAACTAGTCCATCCTAGAGGAGATCAGTCCTGGGTGTTCATTGATAGGATTGATGTTGAAGCTGAAACTCCAATACTTTGGCAACCTGATGGGAAGAGTTGACTCATTTGGAAAGACCCTGGTGCCGGGAAAGATTGAGGGCAGGAGGAGAAGGGGATGGCAGAGGATGAGATGGTTTGATGGCATCACCTACTCAATGGACATGAGTTTGGGTGGACTCTGGGAGTTGGTGATGGACAGGGAGGCCTGACGTGCTGCGTTCATGGGGTCACAAAGAGTCGGACACGACTGAGCAACTGAACTGAACTGAATTTACCTTGATTCGTGGAACTAACATTCCAGGTTCCTGTGCAATATTGTTGTTTACACCACTGAACTTTATTTCACCACCAGTCACATCCACGATTGGACATTGTTTCCACTTTGGCTCTTCCTCTTATTCCTTCTGGAGCTGTCCATTGGCTCTTCTCCAGTAGATACTGGGTACTTACCGACCTGGGAAGCCCATCTTTCAGTGTCATGTCTTTTCGCCTTTTCACTGGACCTCCAGGGAAGTCCCGTTTTAAGACAGACTCTAGTGGTGCTTTGGGGTCATGGCAGTCCCAGTTCTACATGTCGTTTTTTAAAATTTATTAGAAGCACCACATGACATGTGGGATGTTAGTTCCCTGACCAGGGATCAAACCTGTTCCCTCTGCACTGGAAACATGGATTTTTCGCCACTATTCCGCCAAGTAAGTTTCCTCAACTTGTCATTGTTGAGGGAAGCAGAGCAGGGCCCCAGGTCAGCCAAGCTTCTCTCTCCTCTGCGCCCTCCTGTCCTCCACGCACTCCCCGCCTCTAGCCCTTGTTCCTGTCCCATTATCCTGTGCACTGAACCCTGGTCATTCCTGGACCAGAGCAGCTGGCGGACTAAGGACAGGGAGACTGGGATTAAGGGAGAAGAGACTGCCATTTCCACTGCTCTTTGGGTAGGAACCCTGAACATAGCCTGAGCCCTGAACACAGAGGCAGTCACCAGAAAGGGCCTTGAGGAAGGCGGGGATTCCCATCAGATTTAGAAAAGGACATCCGGGCCTCCAACCCAAGGCTTTTCTGTCCCTAAAAATGCAGAAGCATCTCTAGCCCTTCCCTCTGTGGGCCAGCAAGTGGCAGCACAATCAGGGATTTCAAAACTAAATTAAACGGGATTTTTTTTTTTTTTTGGTTTTGGTTTTCTGTATGCAGATGGTTCATTCCCTACAATCTTCCTTCCAGAATGGCTCCCCCTTCCTTCTCCAAAGTCCATCCCTCCCTTTCTCTCCTCTGCATGACCCTGCTCTCCCTGGATGCAGAGTGGATGAAGACCTTGTCATGAGAATCAGGGATCCAACAACAGGCCTTGAGAAGTAAGCCTGTTGGGGACCAAGGAGGGAGGGAGACACCAGAGGGGGACGATCCTGGGCACGGAAGGACCACTGTGCCCATAATTACTCAGGGAGGTGGGAGCACCCTGCCCCTCCCAATACACCTGATTCCTCCAGTGTGCACACGCGTGCACACTCGCAAACACTTGCCTCATCCTTTTCCCAGGGAGAAAGGAGACTCAGACTCAGGAGGTGAAGCCACACTGCCTTCCTCCAGCTCACAGGGAGCAGCAAGGTGGGGGCAGGGGGTCCCTCGGCCTGGAGGGTCAGCCTCTGTGCCTGAGACCCTCTTCCATAGGCGGTCTCTCCCAGAGGCCTTGCTGAGCATGTGGGAGCCCTTTCAGAGACCGTGACTGGAGACTCTCACCCTCAGTTAACTGGTCCAAGCCAGCCCAATCCCAGAAGGGGACGGAGTGAGGGGACAGAGCAGGGAGGAGGCTGGGGAGAGAGGTGGGCGGAGTGTGATGACCTCTGGCCTGGACACTGGCCCTGGGAGGAGCAGCGAGTGCAGCAGCTGCATGGAGCAGCCGACCCTTCCTCCCACTGCGCCCACCCTGGAACATCTCCCTGGGATCTCGATCCCAATTCAGGGCATCCGGGTTCCATACCTGGTCAGAGAACTAGATTCCACACGCTGCCACTAAGAGTTCGCATGCCACAACGGAAATATCCTGCATGCCTCAACAAAGAAGGAGGAGCCCTACTTGCCACAGTCAAGACCCCGAGCAGCCAAGTAAATAAATAATATACAAATAAAATAAATATTTCTCACAAAAAAGAAAAAATACACAGAATTATAAATACAAAAAGAAAGAAAGAAATGCAGGCCATCTCTGCCTTTAAAGCAAATGTAGTGGTTGGATACTGACTTACACTGAGATCCAGACTGTGTGAAATGATGCTTTTTCCTCTTCCTGAAATCTCCTCCACATCACTACACATCAAAATTATATCCACCCACCAAGGCGAGATTCAGATACAATCCAGTGTCCTTTACCATAACCCTTGGGTCCAGATATGCTTAAAACTCAAGATTTTGTGGCTTTTGGAAAAACCAGTGCAGGGAATTCCTTGGCAGTTCATTGTAGGGACCCCAGGTCTCATTGCTGAGAACTCAGGTTCAATCCCTGGTTGGAGAACTAAGATTCCCCAAGCCTCAAAACATGCCCCCTCCCAAAAACAGACACGACCACCCCCCGGCATAGAGACCCAGTAGCTAACATCTTCTCCTGTGCCTCATCCCAAGGGGGCTGGAATAACGCTCCATCATCAAACATTAATATCTCTGCAGCTAAACAGATTGATCCTCACAATAAGTAGAATTAAGTTACCAATTAGTTATCATTACATATTCTATTTATAAATTACTTTAAGTCAGTTTAGTTTAGGTTTTGGTGCCAAACATGGGGAATAAAACAAAATGAAACACTGTGATTCCAGACCCTTTTGGAATTTGGAGCTTCAGATAAGGGAACAAGGGGTGGTGGACCTGTACACCTCCTCATCAGAGCCCTCCCTGACTCTCCCAGCTCTCCTCCTGTCCTTTGTCACTTTCTACCCCTTTCACAGTCTTAGGAACTGCATTCCAATGAATCTACAACATCAAGTGAAATGCCCCTTTATTTGACATACCCCTAGAAGGCAATGGCGCCCCACTCCAGTACTCTTGCCTGGAAAATCCTATGGATGGAGGAGCCTGGTAGGCTGCAGTCCATGGGGTCGCTAAGAGTCAGACACGACTGAGCAACTTCACTTTCACTTTTCACTTTCATGCATTGGAGTAGGAAATGGCAACCCACTCCAGTGTTCTTGCCTGGAGAATCCCAGGGCTGGGGAGCCTGGTGGGCTGACGTCTATGGGGTTGCACAGAGTCGGACACGACTGAAGCAACTTAGCAGCAGCAGCAGCAGGAATTTTTAAGTTGCTGAATAAACTGTCTCATATCATTGACTCCAAGATGCATTCAAATTCAGAAGTGTTCTAAACAAACAATGCTGGATATTGTGGGGCCTGGCCTTCTTCAGAGCAATTTATCACATTAACATCTATTCCAGAGTTATTGATATGGCAGTGAGCTGTGTTTTTTGCTCATTTGGTTTTTTTTGTTTGTTTTGCTGTGGACTGCTTTTTAAGTCTTTATTGAATTTATTACAATATTGCTTCTGTTTTATGTTGTGGTTTTTTTAGCCACAGGGCATCTGGAATCTTAGCTCCTCAACCAGAGATTGAACCTACACTCCTGCCCTGGAAAGCGAAGTCTTAACCACTGGACTGCCTGAGAAGTCCCCGGGAGAGAGTTTTCAAATATAAATGTCAGTACTTGGTGGACTGTTTGAGCTATTAAGAACAGTTTTACATTAAAATAATGGCAAGTGTAAATCTGAAAAATAGTCACGAAAATCATTCCATTCCAAACCATACAAGTGGAACGATCATGAAGGTAGGTAGGCATTTCTGTTGAGCAGCTGTGGTGACAAGAACATGAAGAGACTTACTTGTTCATCAGCTCAAATTATTCAATTTTTAATAATGACAGAATTCTTAATAATCTGTAATTAGCATCTAAACTGAGACTTTGTTGATGTTTCTGTTGTGCTACTTCAAACTGGCGAAAATGGTGCCATACCATACCCGGTGTCTTGGTGATGAGAGAGAAACAACACGTGATGTGTGTAATCATTAAGTTTAGAGTCCCATTTGTTAGGGAATTCTATTTGCTTTAAAACACGGGACGTACATGGGACTGTCTCAGTGGTCCAGTGGTTAAGACTCATTGCTTCCACTTCAGGGGGCATGAATTCAATCCCTGGTCAAAGATGTTCTGGAAAATTAAATTAAATTAAAATACTGGGGATGAAGGTGGGGTGAGTGGGGATTCTCAATGCACTGGCCATAGGTTATGAGAGTGTTAATAGCCTTTGTAGGGAGGCCAGAGGTCTCCAACAGCAGGAGGAAATAGCCCTGGATCGAATTGCTCTCCTCCAGAGGCCAAGAATCCTGGCTTTGTTCACAGCTCATAGCAGCAACCTTTCCTCTTGGGGTCTCGTCTGGTTTCAGGACAAGGTAAAGACATTTAGAGCTCTAGTTCTTTGTTCTCCTAGTAAACACGTTTTCTGCTTGCTTCCCTGGTGGCTCAGAGGTTAAAGCGTCTGCCTCCAATACGGGAGACCCGGGTTCGATCCCTGGGTTGGGAAGATCCCCTGGAGAAGGAAACGGTAACCCACTCCAGTATTCTTGCCTGGAAAATCCCATGGACAGAGGAGCCTGGTGGGATACAGTCCATGGGGTCGCAAAGAGTCGGACACGACTGAGCAACTTCACTTTCACTTTGCTGACTGTACAGTGTGCCTGTGTGTGTGCCTGAAAGAAATGCACAAATAAATGCGAAGCAAGAGTTGCGTCCTAATCTGTGGTTCTGTGGCAAGCTCATATGGTTTATAGCAGAAATCATTGGGGGATTATACTGACCTGCTGATGTCAAGAGGCACCCAATGACTCCTCTGGGGGAGCAGCCAGAGATGAATGAAGCATGTGGATGGAACCCTCCTTTCTTGGTCAAACTTTCTGGTCTCTTTGACCATTTCATAACTGCCTGGGAATTAGAAGTACTAACCTACTCTGTCAGATTATAGACTTTCAAGGGACTTGTGATCCACTCTTACTATGTACTTTTACTTAGATCCCAAGTTTGGAAGCACCTAGCCTTGCTAGGAACCATAAGTTACAGGAACATATTAAGGAACGAGGCAGAATTCTAGCTCCAGGAACATCTCTCAGCTAGAGGTCACTCTTGGCTGCCTGCCTCAAGGGCCAGTGACCTAAGAGTGAATCTTTGCCATGGACGTCCCTCCAGTCTATGTGGATAGAATCTCTGCTGGTGATCATGAGGTTCTGAGGACACAGATCGGGAACCCAGGGTCTGGTCAGTTTGGAAGTGCAGTGGGCCTCTGCCTTGGGTAGCGCTAGCTCTTAGTGGACCTGAGGAGGCCCTCTGGTGGCTTTTGTCTCAACTCCTTAGGTATTCTTTCTGTGGACGCTGTGGAATGAACTGGAAGGATGGGCCTTAATAGCTCGAGGACAAAAATCACTTTCTTCTTGCTGGCTGGCCCATCACCACCTCTTTGCTATCACATATACTGATGTGGTGACACTCAGAAGGGACATCCTGGGTGATGTTCACCCCCTTATGACTCACCACTTCGGCAGTCAGGGCTGTGCTCAGGAATGTGCCCTGGCACACGGAGGACAGATGCTTCCCCTAGTAGTCCTAGCTTGGGAGGCATTCTGGAAGGCTACTCTGTTGCACACCGGGCGGCATCAGGGAAAAGAAAAAAAAATCAGGCAAAGGTTTTAATGGTGAGGAATTGGACTTCAATCTTGGATGCCATCAGGTCTACCCCTGTGCATCTCCACCCCACCTTGGTGGTAGAACCAGGAGGGACAAGGAAGGAGCCTGTGTCAGTAAGGGACAGACCAAATCTGACAAGGAAGGAAAGCTTCAGTGTAAAGTCTGTCTCCACCCCCATCTAGAGCAGGGAGGGACACCTCCAGTGAAAAAAAAAAAAGCCAAGGCTGTAGACGCCACTTTTTCTCTCTTACAGATGGGAGCTAGCAGTTCCAGAACCACCCCCTTTAAAAATGTATTTTTAAAAACTGGAACAAATTAGATCCCCAGAGTTTAAAAAGACATGCCTTATGTTCTGTGATACTGAATGGTCACAGTATCCTTTGGAAGATGGGGGATGCTGGCCAGTGGAAGGGTCTCTTAATTATAATAACTGTTTTACAGTTAGACTGGCTCTGTAAAGAAAACAAGAAAAATGGGCAGAAGTGCCATATGTATTGCTCTTTCTCTCTGCAAGACATGCCAGACTTGTGTCTTAAGGGTGCAGATTTGAGTGTGAAATCTTCAGCTCCCTCCTGTCCTCTTACTTTGCCCATTTCTGGGGCTCCTAACTAAGCAAGTTGAGCGTCAGGACACCCTTCCAGGAGGGGTTTCCTCAGTCTCAGTAGAAATTCAAACAGTTCCAATTGCAGTTGAGACTGTTTAGAGGATCCAAAAGTATATAGAAGCCTTTATTGGACTAACTTTACCTTATGACCTTACTTGGAGAGACATAATATGTGTCTTGGTACAGACACTAACTCCCAACTCCAAAACTTGAGTTCTGGAGAAAAGCTGTTGCCTGTGGAGATAAATGGCTTGGTAATAAATCAGCAGAAAAAGGAAAGGGCAAGACAGCCACCTTCTCTACTGGGAACCAGATGGTCCCAACAGAACAGAGTCAGACTGGGATTATAACATGGCTAAAGAAAGATGGGGACCAGAGTCACTTTGTCAGATGTATTCTTGTCAGAACTCAAGTGGGTGCATGCGAAGACTTTTGCCAAGTTGACTAACACAGAACACAGAGAAAAGGAAGCTCCCGGTAAATTCCTAGATAGACTGTAGGAAGCCCTTCACAGATTCACTGAGATTGACCCCTAAATTGCAGAGGGAGGAATGATGTTAAAAGAGAGACTTCTCACTCAGCTGGCTCCGGATATCCACTAAGCTCCTAAAACAGGAGTATGAACTAAATCAGTCTTTGATAACCTGTTGCGGGTGGCTCACAGTTTGTTATGGCAGGTAGGAGGAGAAGAGGCAGAAAAGATCAGGAAAGACTGAAGCCTGAGCAATGGCTCCCAGATCTTTTCTAAAACAGCCAGAGGAAATGTCCAGAGGGACCCAGGAGAAGAGGGATGGACTTGCTATTACTGTGGAAAGGAGGGACATCTCAAGTGAGGTTGCTGTCAGGCGTCTAAGTCGCCCCCAGCTCCGTGTCAGGTCTTCAAAGGACCACACTGGAGAGGACACTGCCCTCTGAGGCCTGGGCCCCAGGGGGTCGGGCTCGCAAGACAATCAGGACTGAAGAGGGGGTCCCCACACAAGCTCCTATCCTAATTACACCTGAGGAACCACAGGTATTAATAACTGGGGGTGGGGGGGGGGAGGAGACAAATCAGTCGATTTCCTTTTTAGACACTGGGGCAACTTACTCCATGCTTACTGAAGCCCCTGGCCCACTTTCTCCCTGATCCACTACTGAAATGGGGCTGTCTGGAAGAGCCAAACGTTATTATTTCAGTTGTCCTCTAAGCTGCAACTGGAACTCTGCTATTTCCACACAAATTTTTGATTGTGCCACAGTGCCCCTCACCCCTTTTGACAAGGATATACTGAGCTAGATCCATGCATCTGTTTTCATGAATATGGAGCCCTCTCTTTCTCTCCCATTAATTGAACAAAAGTAAATCCTAGAGTATGGGCTGATGGAAAAACTGTGGGTCAAGCACAGACTGCTATTCTTGTCATTGTCAAGCCCAAAGACCCTCACCTATTTCCACATCAAAAGCAGTAGTCACTGAAACCCAACATTATGAAAGGGTTAAAACCCACCGTTGAGAATTTAAAGGAGCAGGGGCAATTAATTCCCTGTAACAGTCCATGCCACATTTTCATCTTGGGTGTAAAAATGTCAAATGATAAATGGAAATTAGTTCAGGATTCACAATAACAAATGAGACTGTGGTTCCTTTACACCCCGAAGTGCCTAATCTTTATACTGCATTGTCTGAAATTCCTAAATGAGCCAGATATTCTTCAGTCATTGATTTGAAAGATGCTTTCTTTTCTAAAAGGGACGAGGGCCATAGGCCCCAGGAGAATTAAGCCTATATTAATCATCAACTACCTATGACTTTAAGACAGTTCAGAGTATTTGGGGCATCACAGGCTGTTGCCATATTTGGATTCTGGGTTATGGGGAACTTGTCCGCCCTTTATATAAACTTATAACTGAAACTCAGCAGGCCCAAACCAATAAGCTGGTTTCATCTCCAGAGACTCAAAAGGCTTTTAAGGCTCTTCAAGCTGCTCTTCTGCAGGCTCCGCTTTGAGCTTGCTCACAGGATCAGAGTTAAGTTTGTTACTGGAAAAAAAAAGGCTATGGCCACATTGCTTAAGGGTAATTGCTACTATTGTTTTGCTAATACCTAAAGCTCTTAAGTTTATTAATGGGCAAAATCTCACTGTACTGACTTTAACGACAGAATGATCTCTGTTGTTTCCAAGGCAAACCATTCAATATCACTGTAATTCAAGTCCATGCCCCAGCCAGTAATGCTGAAGAAGCTGAAGTTGAACAGTTCTCTGAAGACCTACAAGACCTTTAGAACTAACACCCAAAAAGATGTCCTTTTCATTATAGGGGACTGGAATGCAAAAGTAGAAAGTCATGAAACACCTGGAATAACAGGCAAATTTGGCCTTGGAACGAGGAATGAAGCACGGCACAAGCACTAATAGAGTTTTGCCAAGAGAACACACTGGTCATAGCAAACACCCTCTTCCAACAACACAAGAGAAGACTCTACACGTGGACATCACCAGATGGTCAACACTGAAATCAGATTGATTATATTCTTTGCAGCCAAAGATGGAGAAGTTCTATACAGTCAACAAAAACAAGACCAGGAGCTGACTGTGGCTCAGATCATGAACTCCTTATTAGCAAATTCAGACTCAAATTGAAGAAAGTAGGGAAAACCGCTAGACCATTCAGGTATGACCTAAATCAAATCCCCTTATGATTATACAGTGGAAGTGAGAAATAGATTTAAGGACCTAGATCTGATAGATAGAGTGCCTGATGAACTATGGAATGAGGTTCGTGACATTGTACAGGAGACAGGGATCAAGACCATCCCCATGAAAAAGAAATGCAAAAAAGCAAAATGGCTGTCTGGGGAGGCCTTACAAATACCTGTGAAAAGAAGAGAGGCGAAAAGCAAAGGAGACAAGGAAAGATATAAGCATCTGAATGCAGAGTTCCAAAGAATAGCAAGAAGAGATAAGAAAGACTTCCTCAGCTATCAGTGCAAAGAAATAGAGGAAAAAAACAGAATGGGAAAGACTAGAGATCTCTTCAAGAAAATTAGAGATACGGGGGGGGGGGGGGGGGGGGGGGGGGGGGGGGGGGGGGGGGGGGGGGGGGGGGGGGGGGGGGGGGGGGGGGGGGGGGGGGGGGGGGGGGGGGGGGGGGGGGGGGGGGGGGGGGGGGGGGGGGGGGGGGGGGGGGGGGGGGGGGGGGGGGGGGGGGGGGGGGGGGGGGGGGGGGGGGGGGGGGGGGGGGGGGGGGGGGGGGGGGGGGGGGGGGGGGGGGGGGGGGGGGGGGGGGGGGGGGGGGGGGGGGGGGGGGGGGGGGGGGGGGGGGGGGGGGGGGGGGGGGGGGGGGGGGGGGGGGGGGGGGGGGGGGGGGGGGGGGGGGGGGGGGGGGGGGGGGGGGGGGGGGGGGGGGGGGGGGGGGGGGGGGGGGGGGGGGGGGGGGGGGGGGGGGGGGGGGGGGGGGGGGGGGGGGGGGGGGGGGGGGGGGGGGGGGGGGGGGGGGGGGGGGGGGGGGGGGGGGGGGGGGGGGGGGGGGGGGGCATGCAAAGATGGGACCAATAAAGGACAGAAATGGTATGGACTTAACAGAAGCAGAAGATATTAAGAAGAGGTGGCAAGAATACACGGAAGAACTATACAAAAAGGTTGTCACAACCCAGATCATCACGATGGTGTGATCACTCACCTAGAGCCAGATATCCTGGGATGTGAAGTCAAGTGGGCCTGGAAGCATCACTATGAACAAAGCTAGTGGAGATGATGGAATTCCAGTGGAGCTGTTTCAAATCCTGAAAGATGATGCTGTGAAAGTGCTGCACTCAATATGCCAGCACATTTGGAAAACTCAGCAGTGGCCACAGAACTGGAAAAGGTTAGCTTTCGTTCCAATCCCAAAGAAAGGCAATGCCAAAGAATGCTCAAACTACCGCACAATTGCACTCATCTCACATGCTAGTAAAGTAATGCTCAAAATTCTCCAAGCAAGTCTTCAACAATACGTGAACAGTGAACTTCCTGATATTCAAGTTGGTTTTAGAAAAGGCAGAGGAACCAGAGGTCAAATTGCCAACATCGCTGGATCATGGAAAAAGCAAGAGAGTTCCAGAAAAACATCTATCTCTGCTTTATTGACTATGCCAAAGCCTTTGACTGTGTGGATCACAATAAACTGTGGAAAACTCTGAGAGAGATGGGAATATCAGACCACCTGACCTGCCTCTTGAGATATCTGTATGCAGGCCAGGAAGCAACAGTTAGAACTGGACATGGAACAACAGACTGGTTCCAAATAGGAAAAGGAGGATGTCAAGGCTGTATATTGTCACCCTGCTTATTTAACTTATATGCAGAGTACATCATGAGAAACGCTGGACTGAAAGAAACACAAGCTGGAATCAAGATTGCCGGGAGAAATATCAATAACCTCAGATATGCAGATGACACCACCCTTATGGCAGAAAGTGAAGAGGAACTAAAGAGCTTCTTGATGAAAGTGAAAGAAGAGAGCGAAAAAGTTGGCTTAAAGCTCAACATTCAGAAAACGAAGATCATGGCATCCCGGTTCCATCACTTCATGGGAAATAGATGGGGAAACAGTGGAAACAGTGTCAAACTTTATTTTTTGAGGCTACAAAATCACTGCAGATGGTGACTGCAGCCATGAAATTAAAAGATGCTTACTCTTCCTTGGAAGAAAAGTTATGACCAACATAGATAGCATATTCAAAAGCGGAGACATTACTTTGCCGACTAAGGTCCATCTAGCCAAGGCTATGGTTTTTCCTGTGGTCATGTATGGATGTGAGAGTTGGACTATGAAGAAGACTGAGCGCCGAAGAATTGATGCTTTTGAACTGTGGTGTTGGAGAAGACTCTTGAGAGTCCCTTGGACTGCAAGGAGATCCAACCAGTCCATTCTGAAGGAGATCAGTCCTGGGATTTCTTTGGAAGGAATGATGCTAAAGCTGAAACTCCAGTACTTTGGCCACCTCATGCGAAGACCTGACTCATTGGAAAAGACTGTGATGCTGGGAGGGATTGAGGGCAGGAGGAGAAGGGGACGACAGAGGATGAGATGGCTGGATGGCATCACTGGACTCGATGGACGGGGTCTGAGTGAACTCCGGGAGTTGGTGATGGACAGGGAGGCCTGGCATGCTGCAATTCATGGGGTCACAAAGAGTCAGACACGGCTGAGCGACTGAACTGAACTGAACTGAAAGTTAATGCTTGGATGACAGTTCCTTTGTTCAGGATGCGAAATGGAAAACAGGTTATGCCATGGTGATAGCTGAACAGGTTTTAGAAGCAAGGTCTCTCCCCACTCAGGGATGAATGTTCTGTTAACGGAGCTTGTGGCTCTGACTGGAGCTCTAGAGTTAAGCAAAAGTTAGCGAGTAAATATCTACACTGATTCCGTTTGCTTATTTGACTTTACATGCTCGTGCCGCAATATGGAAAAAAAAGCAACAGGAAAACCTATTAAACATTTCAAAGAGATTGAAAGACTTTTGATGGCCTAAGAAAGTAGCTGTTCTGTGTTGCAAAGGGCACAAATGGGATGGAAGTAAAGTAGCCCAGGGTAATCAGCTGGCTAACTGCTGAATCCCTTTTGAACTCCTTTACGAAAGAACCCCTTTCACTACAGATACCCTTGTTCTGGACAGGTCTGGTTGAACAGAAAGAATCTCAATATACAGAAGAAGAATTTAAAAGTTAAAGAAAAGAGGAGCAAAGATTACTGAAAAAGGATGGATACAGTCTGAGGATGGAAGATTAATAATTCCTGAAAATGCTCAATGAAAAATTCTTAAAGGCTTACACCCAGAGTTTTCCTAAAGCCTTGGAATTAACTAACTATGTAACTCAACTTTTAGCTTTTCTACAGACATTACAGGAACTCTGGGAGGTGACTCCTGACCCAGCCTCTGAATCAAGCAATGCTGTTTGAGCCAGGAACCAAGATACTGGTAATAAAGACATTGGGACCTGGGCGGGGTGGGGTGGGGGGGCAATCTCTCAAGCCCCTCTGGGAAAGCCCTTACCAGATGTGTTAGGGAAGCACACTGAAACCGCCCACCCTGGCCAGGCACCATAGTAACTATTTGCATGAGTTGTTTTATGACAGGAGAGCCTGATAAGGAATACAGAACTAATAAGCCACCACCAACCGGAAGAGTTCAGGAAAGGTCGAAAGGAGACACCACATGTCTGTCCACTTCCCAGAATCCCTCTCGCTAGCATCCATCTTGGCTGAGCGATGCGTGTGCCACTAGGAAAGACTTTGAATTAGAATGATTGGCCAAAGACCACCTGGAAACTAATCCCATCACCATAAAACCCAAGACTGCGAGCCACGTGGCAGGGCAGTTCTCCTGGGTTCCTTACCCTACTGCTCCCCACCCAGGT
Source organism: Nanger dama (assembly GCA_917880005.1). Lineage (NCBI taxonomy): Eukaryota > Metazoa > Chordata > Mammalia > Artiodactyla > Bovidae > Nanger > Nanger dama. The sequence goes on along the minus strand of CAKJTW010000046.1, from coordinate 16,860,916 downwards.
GCCCGTTCCCAATAAAATCTCTTGCTTTGTCAGCACACGTGTCTCCTCGGACCATTCATTTGCAGGTGTTAGACAAGAATCCAGTTTCGGGCCCTAGAAGTGGTCCCCCTTCCTGCAATAGGTGGGCCTTGTAATCTATGTGGGCCTGCTTTTGCCGATTCCAAAAATCCTGAGTTTGCCGTTTGACCCTCAAGACAACACCTTCCTGTCCTGGGCTCATTCCTATACCTCATTCCACAATCTGTCCAGTTGCTGGGTCTGCAGAGTGCTCCCCTCCTCATCAATGGAAGGCTTCCCATGGTAGACATCCCCACTTCAGGGAAAGGACTTTTTCCAAGTCCACGACTACCTTCGCCAACAACAATCATATATGATGTCTCTTCTTAATCTAATGACATCTAACAGTCCTAAAATGGACTGGTGTAACCCTTCGTACCTTTATGGACATAAACGTGACTTTTAACTTTGCTGATTGTTCTGTTTTTGCTGTAACTGTGTAGCTGGATTTGTTTCTAGCTGCATGAAGTTATGGTTAATCAGTCTCCTACAAGTGCCACAGCCTCCTCCAGCTATTACTTTGGGTCCCTGAATCAGAGACCCTTAATAGAAGGCTTAGGAGTATCTCTGTAGTTGCTAAGTCATGTCTGACTCTTGCAACCCCATGGACTGTAGCCTGCCAGGTTCCTCTGTCCATGGGATTCTCCAGGCAACAATACTTGAGTGGGTTACCATTTCCTTCTCCAGGGGATCTTCCCGACCCAGGAATCGAACCCAGGTCTGCTGCATTGCAGGCAGATTCTTTACCAACTGAGCTATGAGGGAAGCCCCATAAGAGAATATGTTGCCTCAATAATTTAGGGACAACGACCCTTACCAGCTCAGAAGCAGTTATGAAATGAGAACACCGCCCCTTTCCCTTGGCAACATAATTCTCCTAAGACAAAATGGGAAAATGAGAGCATTAACATCCTTGGTAGGGAGGCCAGAGGTCCCCAAGTGGCAGGCGGAAATAAAACTCCAAGTGGCAGACTTTTTTTTTTTTTCTCTTTTTCTTCTAATCTTGTGTTGTCATGGCGACACTTGGTTCCTCTGGAACTTTATCTTAAACCTTGAGCTAAGTGAAAGTGAAAGTGAAGTCGCTCAGTCGTGTCCAACTCTGCCACCCCATGGACAGTAGCTTATCAGGCTCCTCCAACCATGGGATTTTCCAGGCAAGAGTGCTGGAGTGGATTGCCATTTCCTTCTCCAGGGGATCTTCTCAATCCAGGGATCGAACCTGGGTCTCCTGCATTACAGGCAGACATTTTACCATCTGAGCCACCTGCGTTTTCTTACGAAAATGATTTCTTTAGCTATGTCAGTGAGCTATGTAGTTGCTTGGAAATCTTCCTGTCTTCAAGATTCATGTCAAATGTTTTATAGCCCAGGGATAACTCCACCTTGTGCCAATGCTATCTCAAAATGCATGTTGTGGGTGAAGGACCTGGTGCGACTTTCTCAGTTTTGAGGCATTTCCTTTCTCTAATTAGCAGCTTGCTAATAGGTATATAACTCCTTGCTAAAAACAAGCAAGGGGGCACTCTTTCTGCCCCTTCTGATGCCTATGTCAGAAGCTTTCTCTATCTCTTTTATACTTTAATAAAACTTTATTACACAAAAAGTTCTGAGTGATCAAGCCTTATCACTAGCCCCAGATTGATTTCTCCCTCTCCGGAGGCCAAGAATCCCAGCATCATTCACACCTCGTAGCAGCAACCTTTCAGATATAATTATTGAAATGGTGGGTAGCGCGAGTTTATTCTATTATTTTCTTCAGTGAATGTTTGAAAATGTGTGTGATGAAAAGTTAGAAATAAATAAAGAAGGCTGGTTCTGTTCACATTAAAAAAAAAAATGCAAGGGGGAAAGCCACATGCCCAGGAACCAATGAGGCATGATATTTGTGATCACGTCTTGCTTCCAGCTGACACAGGGCCTGGAATCAGAGGACAAGCCAAGTCTCCCACCCTGCCACTCACCAGCAGAGAGACCTTGGGCTCATCATCTAACTTCTTAGCATCTTCAAGGATGAAACAAAGAGAATGTCAGTTCTGTCTACCTTACATGGCCTGTCTGTCAGAATGACCTAAGGAAACAAAGAGAGTGAGAGGGCGTTGCAAACTGTGGTAGCAAATAAGCACAAGTTGAAAGGAAGGGAATTCTGAGTCTATGAGGGGTCTGCAGGCAGCCTCTAGGTGTGACTCACCTTTGCATGCTCCATGCCTGGCTGCTTCATTCATGCAGTTGATGTAAAAGGCCCTTTAGGTGTTCCTCTGGCTGCCCAGCATCGAAACATCTTTACCACATGGGGAGCTCCTCATTGTGAGACTTGGGACCAGAGCCCATCTCCCGGGAGAGAAGATGCGGAGTGCAGGAAGCAGGTCCCTCAGCAGTCGGTCAGCTCTGGAGCAAGCCATGCACTCGTGCTCTGCTCATCAGAGGCACTGTCTAGACTTTGCATCCAGAAGCAGTGACGCCAAGAATTGGGCCCTACAGAACCTCCAGGGACAGTGGCAGCCACCCTAAGATGTAAATCAATTATACATCAATAAAATAATATTTTTAGATAAAAGAAGTAAGTTCTGTGAGTATCTGAGGAATGAATGACTACATGAGTGCACCAGTGAATTCATACCATTTACTAGCTGCTTCTAGCTGCGTGACTTTGGAAAGTTATTTAATCTCTCTGAGGGTCTCACGTCCTTCCCTGTTCTCTATTTCTTGGATATTCTTCCTAAGACATTCAAGGCCACGAGAATATAAATACTGTGGGGCGGGGGTTGGGGGGGTGCTGCGTAATAGTCACAATGTTTTAAATTTGACATTTTTCATTCAATTAAAAATATATAAATTTTATATATATATATATATAGGCCACAGCATGTAGCTTGTGGGATCTTAGTTTCCTAATCAGAAGGGCCTCAGCTGCAAATGGGCCTGTGGTTTCCAGGTGGCCTTAGAATAGAAAGGGGGAAGGAGAGGGAGAAAGTGAGGAAGGAAAGGGGAACCAAGAAGGCTCAGGAAAGGAGAAGCAAGGAGCTCACCCCTTCTTCTTGAGGGTCAAGGGATAACCCAGAAAGGAAAAGCCAGAGGGAAGTTAACCAGATGGAAAATGAAAAAGGACAGACATGGTCTGCTTTAAGGATACACAGACAGGCTGTCTTCCCCCAAATATCTCCCTACCTTGACGCTACAGTGCCTGAAAGTCTAGCATTGTTTTAAAGTGTTTTGTGTGTGTGTGATGTAAAGTTCCTATAACATAAAAATCACTAAAGTGCACAATTCAGTCATCTTAGCATGTTCACGATTTGTGCAACCATTAGCGCTTATTCTAGAACATTTCCATCATCCCCAAAAGAGACTCCAGCTCTGCCCTCTCCCAGGCCTCTGGCAACCGCTAACCACTCTCTGTCTCTGTGGACTTGCCTGCTCTGGACACGGCATCTCAGGGGAATCCTATGGTGGTTTTGTGCCTGGCTTCTCCCAGTTAGTGTGATCTTTTCCAGCTTCACCCGCGCTGTAATGTCTGTCAGTACTCCACTTCTTTTCACGTCTGAACAGAATTCCACTGTGTGGGTAAAATGCATTTTGTTTACACATTCAGCGATGGGTTGATATTTGGGTCATTTTCACTATTTGCTTTTTATGGATATTGCTGCAGTGAGCATTCCTGTACAAATTTCTGTTTTAAGAGTCTTCAGTTCTCTACTGGAATTGCTGGTTCACATCCCCAGTAGTTCAGCAGTGAAGAATCAATCTGCAGTGCCAGAGACACAGGAAACAAGGATGTGTCTGCGAGACGGGAGATCCCCTGAAGGAGGAAATGGCAACTCACTCCAGTATTCTTGCCTGGAGAATTGCATGGACAGAGGAGCCTGGGGCGCTATAGTCCCTGGGGGTTACAAAGACTCCGACATGACTGATCGCAAGCACACACACACACACACACACACACACACACACACACACACACACACACACATACCCTAACTCTGTGTGACTCTTTGAGGCACTGCTATGCCGTTTCCCACGGTGACTGCACCATTTTACACTCCCACCAGCAACAGATGAGGGTTCAGGTCCACCATTTGGGATTTTTGGTTGTTTTGCCTTTTCAGTTTTTTGGCTGAGTCACAAAGTTTGGGATCTTAGCTCCCCAACCAAGGACTGAACCCAGGTCCATGGCATTGACGGCCCAGAGTCCTAACCACTGGACCACCAGGAAATTCCCTCAGGTCCAATATTTTGAAACCCAGTTTTTTAGTCAAACATGGCCTTTCTAACCTAGTCTTAGTCATTTCTCAGGTTTTACTCCAGAGCCACAGAGAGCTGAAACCTATACATAGTACCAAATGCTCAAAATAGTAAACTGGATTATCTTTAATGTTATTTTGTCTGTTTTGTTTCCTGTATTCTCCACTATTTGCTAAATTGTATTTAATGAGCATATATTAATTTTATTTATCTTATTTATTTTTATATCTAGCTATATATATTTTTTGCCTTGGCAGGGGAGAAACTTATATCATTTTTTCAATCATCAAAATAGATAAATAAAACTAATACATACTCTTAATAAACTATAGCAAACAGTGGAATCTATATGCCTGTGTCGATATATTTTGATCTAGACATATCTAGATATAGATAGAGGTAGATACAAATATAGGTACAGGTATATAGTTAAATCTAAACAGCTTATTAAAAGATTAAAAAGCAGAGACACTAAAAGCAAAGCATATTAAAAAGCAGAGACACTACTTTGCCGACAAAGGTCAATCTAGTCAAAGCTATGATTTTTCCAGTAGTCATGTATGGATGTGAGAACTGGACCATAAAGAAAGCTGAGTGCCGAAGAACTGAAGCTTTTGAACTGTCATGTTGGAGACTTTGAGAGTCCCTTGGAATTCAAGGAAATCAAACCAGTCAATCCTAAAGGAAATCAGTCCTGAATATTCATTGGAAGGACTGATGCTGAGGCTGAAACTCCAATACTTAGACCACCTGATGCAAAGAACTGACTTATTGGAAAAGACCCTGATGCTGGGAAAGACTGAAGGCAGGAGGAGAAGGGGACGACAGAGGAAGGCATGGTTGGATGGCATCACCAATTCGATGGACATGAGTTTGAGCAAGCTCCAGGAGTTGGTGATGGACAGGGAAGGCTGGCATGCTGCAGTCCATGGGGTTGCAAAGAGTCAGACACGACTGAGGGACTGAACTGAACTGATATAGTTATAGAGATATAAATATATTCTCAGAGGAAACATTTACATTACCTTAAGAAACTTTTTCTCCCCAGAATCAAATCATAAAAGGCATGATCAGTATAACAATGTGTTCGATACTGGTTTCAAAACAAGTTCATGAGCAATTGTCACATGGCCGTTTCTTCTTTCTGCCCAGGGTATAAGTCAAGGGTATAACACAACATATGAAGGAAGTGAAAGTGTTAAGTCATTTAGTCAGGTCCAGCTGTTTCCACCCTTGGAACTGTAGCCCGCCGGGCTCCTCTGTCCACATAATTCTCCAGGCAGGAAAACTGGAGTGGGCTGCCATTGCCTCCTCCAAACCAAACCAGGTATTGAACTCGGGTCTCCTACAAGGGGCAGATTCTTTACAGCTGATCCACCAGGAAAGCCTAACACTATGTATAAGTCAAGGTGGTTGTGTGTGGTTGGGCAGAGTGGGGGTCAGGCTGGGGCTGGAGCTGATGAGGTCCAGTCATGTTACATGATCCCAGGACAGGACTCAGAATCGCGAGGACAGGTGGGGAGAGCTTCTGCCAAGACTTACCTTCTTGGACCAGCTCTTCTACCCGCACATCTGCCACCCTACCCTCTCGGTGAACACACAACACACACACACACCCTGCCGTCCAGATATTAATTTGCATTTGCTGGACAAGGTGCCAATTCTTTCTTTTTAAAGATTTTGTGTGTGTGGACCATTTTGAAAGTTTTTATTGACTTTGTTACAATATTGCTTCTGTTTTATCTTTGGGGCTTTTTTTACCACAAGGCACATGAGATCCTAGCTCCCCAACCACGGTTCAAACCCTAGCCCCTGCCTTGGAAGGTGAAGTCTTAACCACTGGACTGCCAGGTAAGTCCCTAGATGCCCCCTCTTTCTTGCCCCCTGATCTGGCCCTCACCCTCTCCCACAGCTTTTGCCCTTTGTCACCTGGACAGGGCACAGACTGTGTGTGGGTCATGTTATGAGTCAGCCCTGCCAGCACACCCACTCCTCAGCTCCAACACACAAGCCTGCTGGAGAAACCCTCCAACCAGGATCCACCTGGCCTCTTCTGTGTGCCTACTCTCAGATGACATTTAGTGATGACCTTCAGTTCAGTTCAGTCGTTGAGTCATGTCTGACTCTGTGACTCTAAGCTGCCCCATGGACTACATGGACAACTCTCACATCCACACATGACCACTGGAAAAGCCATAGCATTGACTAGCTGGGCTTTCGTGCTAGCCCAGTTGGTAAAGAATCAGCCTGCAATTTGGAAGACCTGGGTTCGATCCCTGGGTTGGGAAGATCCCCTGGAGAAGGGAAAGGCCACCCACTCCAGTATTCTGGCCTGGAGAATTTCATGAAGTCACAAAGAGTGGAAAACAACTGAGTGACTTTCATTTGACAAGAAGGACCTTTGTCGACAAAGTAATGTCTTTGCTTTTAATATGCTTTCTAGGTTGGTCACAGCTTTTCTTCAAAGGAGCAAGTGTCTTTTAATTTCATGGCTGCAGTCACCATTTGCAGTGATTTTACAGCCCAAGAAAATAAAGTCTGACACTGTTTCCATTGTTTCCCCATCTATTTGCCATGAAGTGATGGGACCAGATGCCATGATTTTAGTTTTTTGAATGCTGAGTTTTAAGCCAGCTTTTTCACTCTCCTCTTTCACTTTCATCGAGAGGCTCTTCAGTTCTTCTTTGCTTTCTGCCATAAGGGTGGTGCCATCTGCATATCTGAGGTTACTGATATTTCTCCCAGCAATCTTGATTCCACCTTGTGCTTCATCCAGCCTGAAATGAAATGTACTTCATTTTCACATGATGTACTCTGCATATAAGTTAAATAAGTAAGCAGGGTGACAATATACAGCCTTGACATACTCCTTTCCCAATTTGGAAACAGTTTGTTTCATGTCCAGTTCTAACTGTTACTTTGACAGTAATAGATTGTTTCTTCCAGCACTGACTTCCAGAATAGATTTCTCAGGAGGCAGGTCAAGTGCTCTGGTATTCCCATCTCTTTCAGAATTTTCCACAGTTTGTGGTGATCCACATAGTTCAAGGCTTTGGCATAGTCAATAAAGCATATTTGGATGTTTTTCTGGAACTCTCTTGCTTTTTCTATGATCCAACAGATGCTGGCAATTTGATCTCTGGTTCTTCTGTCTTTTCTAAATCCAGCTTGAACATCTAAAAGTTTTTGGTTCACATACTGTTGCAGTGAGCATGGAATTTTCAAAATTACTTTGCTAGTGTGTGAGATGAGTGCAAGAATGCAGTAGTTTGAACATTCTTTGGTTTTGCCTTTCTTTGAGATTGGAATGAAAACTTACCTTTTCCAGTCCTGTGGCCACTGTTGAGTTTTCCAAATTCGCTGGCATATTGAGTGCAGCACTTTCATAGCATCATCTTTTAAGATTTGAAAGAGCTCAGCTGGAATTCCATCACCTCCACTAGCTTTGTTTGTAGTAATGCTTCCCAAGGCCCACTTGATTTCCCATTCCAGATTGTCTGGCTCTAAGTGAGTGATCGCACCATCGTGGTTATCTGGGTCATGAAGATCTTTTTTGTATAGTTCTTCTGTGTATTCTTGCCACCTCTTCTTAATATCTTCTGCTTGTTAGGGTTATATTCTTTATTGTGCCCATTTTTGCATGAAATGTTCCCTTGGTATCTCTAATTTTCTTGAAGAGATCTCTGGTCTTTCCCATTCTATTGTTTTCCCCTATTGCTTTGCATTCTGTCACTTTTTGAGACTGCACCCAAGTACTGCATTTGGTGCTCTTTTGTTGACTATGAGGGCAACTCTAGTTCTTCTAAGGGAATCTTGCCCACTGTTGTAGATATAATGGTCATCTGACCTACTCCTCCTTCTCTTCCATTCCTGTCCATTTTAGTTCACTGATTCCTAAAATGTCAGTGTTCACTCTTGCCATCTCCTGTTTGACCATTTCCAATTTACCTTGATTCTGAACCTAACATTCCAGGTTCCTATGCAATATTGTTCTTTACAGCATCAGACTTTACTTCCATTACCAGTCACATCCACAACTAGTGGTCCACAGTCAGCCTGTTTGCCCAGCCCCTGGTGCCATGACCCTCAGGGGCTCACACTCTGGACCAGATGCTGAGAATATCTCCATCCCATCCTCAGCTGCCCTTGTTTTCCTAAGGGGCAAGCTCATTAGCAGGCCTGAGTCCATTGAGAGGGGAGGAAGGGCCTTTTTCTTTTTGCTGGGACCTTAGTACCCTGACCAGGGATCAAAGCCATGCTGCTTGCCTGGGAAGCTGGGTGTCTTTTAATCCCTGGACTACCAGGAAGTCCGAGGAGGGGCTTAAAACAGACCCTAGTGGTGCTTTGGGGTCACAGCAGTCCCTGTTTTTAAATTTCTTTATTAGCTGTGCTACATGGCATGTGGGATCTTAGTTCCCTGACCAGGGATTGGAAACACAGAGTTTTAACCACTAGAGCTTCAGGTGAGTTCCCTCTAAGTCTCATTGCTGAGGGAAGCAGGGTGGGACCCCAGGTCAAGCAAGCTTCTCTCTGCCCTGCACTCTCCTGCACTCCCCATCTCTAAACATTGCTCCTGCTCCATTATCCTGGGCATTGACCCCTGGTCGTTCCTGTACCAGAGCTTCTGGCTAACTAAGGACAGGGAGAATGGGGTTAAAGGAGAAGACCCCCTCAACTGCGATTTCCACTGTTCCTTGGGTAGGAACCCTGAACACTCAGCCACAGTCACCAGAAAGGGCCCTGAGGAAGGGGGGCGGGATTCCCATCAGACTTAGAAAGGGACATCTGGGCCTCCAACCCAAGGCTCTTCTGTCCCTAAAAATGCAGAACCTTCTCTAGCCCTTACCCTGAAGGCCAGCAGGTGGCAGCACCATCAGGCATTTCACAACAAAACTAAACCGAAACAGAATTGGTTTTTTTTTTTTCTTTTTGGTTTTGTTTATGCAAATAGTTCGTTCCCTACAACATTCATCCCGGAATGGTCACCCCTTCCCCCTCCACAGTCCCTCCCGCCCCTTCCCTCCTCTGCGTGACCCTGCTCTCTCTGCAACCAGAGTGCATGAAGACGCTGTCACGAGAGCCAGGGATCCAACAACAGGCCTTGAGAAATGTGAGTAAGCCTGCTGGGGACCAAGGAGGGAGGGAGACACCAGAGGAGACGATCCTGGGCACAGGGGGCCCCTGTGCCCAGACTTACTCAGGGAGGTGGGAGCACCCTGGCCCTCCCCATACACCTGATCCCTCCAGTGTGCCCACACGTGCACGCTCGAAAATGCATGCCCCATCTCTCCTCCTGAGGAGAGAGGAGACTCAGACCCAGGAGGTGAGGTCACACTGCCTTCCTCCTCCAGCTCATAGGGAGCAGCGACGTGGGGTTGGGGGAGCGGGTCCCTCGGCCTAGACAGTCAGCCTCCGTGCCTGAGACCCTCTTCCATAGGTGGTCTCTCCCAGAGGCCTTGCTGAGCATGTGGGAGCCATTTCAGAGAACATGACTGGAAACCCTCACCCTCAGTTAACTGGTCCCAAGCCACGCAATTCCTGGAAGGGGGCAGAGTGATGCAACAGGGCAGGGAGGAGGCTGGGGAGGGAGGTGGGGGAGGCGTGATGACCTCTGGACACTGGCCCCGGGGAGGGAGCACCCAATGCAGCAGCTGCAGAGACCAGCCTCCCCCTGCACCCTCCCCACCCACCCTAGGACATCTCCCTGAGATCTAGAATGGACCGAGAGGAAAATGCCCAGCAGTACGGCAATCCCATCCCCTACCAGACAGCAAGGGTCTGCACCCCTCCCCGCCCCTACAGACACCTTTTTTTCCTTTGGGCAGGTGGCTCTTAAACGTCCTGCTGCTGGTTCCTGTTCTACGGGGTTGGAGGTGCCATCCCCACCCCCTCAGAGGCTCTATGGGGGAGGTGACATCCCCTCTGTTCCCCAAGCCTTACCCTAACAATTTTGAGAGGACCACTGTAATCACAGTACCCACAGGGTACAGGGTGAAGCTTGTCTTCTGGCAGTTTGACCTGGAGCCTTCGGAAGGTTGTTTCTATGACTATGTCAAGGTAAGGGGCAGATGAGGGGGGTGGGCAGAGGGAGAACTGAGTGTCTCTGGAACCAGGGAACCCAGGTTCTGACCGGCCTGGATAGGATACCCTGCCTGTGGACACAGCCCCAAGCCAGTGAAAGCTGATGGCCAGGTGGGGCTCTGGAAGTCCCCTCGACACCAGGGGTGTTGAGGATGGGAGGCCACTGGTCTGAGAGACCCTCGTGGAGCAAAGAGGGGAGAAACAGAGAAGGAGGAAACAGGCCCTGCTCTTGGGGAATGCACTGTCCACAGGAGTCAGAGAAACCTTCCCTGGCTGCTTACCTGCCCGGAGGATTTTGGAAACTTCCATGCCTCGGTCTCCCTGTTGCCATGGAGAGTGTCACCACTCCATGGCTGCCTCCTCACCAGGAACACAGGGACGTGGGGAAGCAGCATGTGTGTGGTGGTGGCTCAAGGGCGGTCTGCAGCCAGGACAGTGGCTCAGTCCCCTCTCTTCTGTCACGACCAAGGGCATCGTCCCAGTCCCTCTTTCTACATCCAATAAAAATGAGATTCCTGGAGACTTCCCCAGTGGTCCAGTGGCTAAGACTCTGTGCTCCCAAGGCAGGGGGCCCAGGTTTGATTCCTGGGGAACTTAGGTGGGGAACTAGGATTCCACATGTTGCACAGCACAGCCTAAAAATAAAATTAAAATTTTAAAAATGAGGTTCTTGATTTGGGATTCAGATAGAGCCTACATGCAGCCCATAAATACTATTTCCAGGAGATCCCCTGCAGGGTATAAGAATACCAGGAAAATGCCGTATCTTCCCAGCCCAGAGGACTTGAGATGTCAGCAGTGCTGGAAGGGAGGGTCCTGGTAGCAGGCAAAGTGGGGATGAGATAGGAGGAGGGACATCTTCTGCTTTGCAGGAGTTAAGGAATCTGTGAAGAAAGAGGTAAGGAGAGCTCAGTGATGCTTGCTAAGCTGGCGGGTCCCAGATGCTCACATTCAGCTGAATATCAGGAGTCATGGCTGGACAGGAATGGGTTGACCAAGACAAGATGGAAGGACAGGACAGAGGCTAAAGCAGACCATCCAGGCTCTAGGGATGAAGGAACGATAGAAACCAGGTAAAGGTAACCAGTGGATGGCAGACACAGGAAGAGATGGGAGTAAAGAAAGGTCTGACACATGTTGTTGTTCAGTCACTAAGTCGTGTCAGACTCTTTGCAAACCCATGGACTGCAGCACACCAGGCTTCCCTGTCCTTCAGCATGTCTGAGTTTGCTTGAATTCATCCATTGAGTCAGAGATGCCATCCAACCATCTCATCCTGTGTCATCCCCTTCTCCTTCCTTCTATCTTTCCCAGCGTCAGGGTCATTTCCATGAGTCAGCTCTTGATATCAAGTAGCCAAAATATTGGAGCTTCAGCTTCAGCATGAGTCCTTCTAGTGAATAATCAGAGTTGATTTCCTTTAGGATTGACTGGTTTGATCTATTTGCTGTCCAAGGGACTATCAAGAGTCTTCTCCATCTCTACAGTTTGAAAGCATCGGTTTTTCAGCACTCAACCTTCTTTATGGTCCAGCTCTCACATCCATACATGACTCCTGGAAACATCATAGCTTTGATTCTAGCAAAGTGATGTCTTTGCTTTCTAATATGCTGTCTAGGTTTGTCATAGCTGGGGGTCATAAAAACGGAGGGCCGAGCCCCAGACACGGGATAACGTGCAAAGTCAGTCGGTGGGGATGCAGGACAGAGGAAAGGCCTCTGGGGAAGTTGCAACAGCCAGAGCCCAGCAGGTAGAGAGCAGCTGGAGACCATTCAGGGGGCGAGGGGAGTGGGGTGGGCCAGGATCCCCTCTCTGGGACAAGAGAAGGATGACCTTCATAACCTTCCATGTGGACCATGTCCCCTCAACAGCTTGTCCGCCTGTCCCTCCTCCATAGATTTCTGCTGATAAGAAGACCATGGGGAGGTTCTGTGGGCAGCTGGGTTCTCCCCTGGGCAACCCCCCGGGAAGGAAAGAATTCATGTCCCAAGGGAACAAGATGCTGCTGACCTTCCACTCGGACTTCTCCAACGAGGACAACGGCACCATCGTGTTCTACAAGGGCTTCCTGGCATACTACCAAGCCGTGGGTGAGTGGCGCCTGTGCTGGGCTCCTGGGCTCATACTGAATGGGGGCCAGAAAAGGGGATTCTTGAATCCAAAGAATCGGGGAAGCCAGGCCTTCTTGTTTTTTTCCAAGAGAGCTTTTTCTAGGAGAGAACTATCCACCAGGACCCTGTCCTCACTGAGCAGGTCCCAGAAAGAGTCAGAGGGGCCGGGAGTTCCAGGTGGCCTGAGATAACCTTGTCCTTAGGCCTCTGATGAGTGACCTCGCTGAGACCAGCGCCTCCACAGGTCTCTCCCCCACCCCCTCACCCTGGCTTTTGTGGAATTGAACCCTTCCTTCTGGAATATTTTCCAGACCTGGACGAATGTGCCTTGCAGCTCAACTCAGTTGAGGAGGACCCCCACCCCGGTGCCAGCACCTGTGCCACAACCACGTCGGCGGCTATTTCTGCTCCTGCCGTCCAGGCTATGAGCTCCAGCAGGATGGGCGTTCCTGCCAGGGTGAGGTCTTGCCTGGGTGATCTCAGAAGAGGCAGGGACTGAGCAAGGTGGGGCTCTCTGGGTGACCTCCTCTCGCTCTGCTCTCCCAGCCGAATGCAGCAGCGAGCTGTTCACGGAGCCCTCGGGCTACATCTCCAGCTTGGAGTACCCCCAACCCTACCCCCTGACCTGCGCTGCAACTACAGTATCCGAGTAGAGCGGGCCACACCCTCCACCTCCAATTCCTGGAGCCTTTTGAAATCGATGACCACCAGCAAATACACTGTCCCTATGACCAGCTGCAGGTACAGCCAACCCACCCCCAGAGAGAAATCTTTTCGTCCCCATCCCCACACGTCTCCTCTCATCCCTCCTCCTCACTAGACCGCCTGGCCAATAGGCGCAGAAATGACCAACGTCCCACATGAGCTGTCCTACACACCTGGCTTCCAGGTGGCTCTAGTGGTAAAGAACCCATCTGCCAGTGCAGGAGATGTAAGAGATTCAGGTTCAATCCCTGGGTCAGGAAAATCCCATGGAGGAGGTCATGGCAACCCACTCCAGTATTCTTGCCTGGAGAATTCCATGGACAGAGGAGTCTGGTAGGCTACAGTCCATAATGTCGCAAAGAGCTGGACTCGACTGAGCGACTTAGTGCACACTCCTGGCCAGTGGGTCCTTGGGAGGCTTTCTCTTCTCCAAGTGAAAACATACACGAAGCAGGATCCACACCACTGGCACCACCGCCCCTAGCCCTGTGTCTGAACTGGAGACATGACCCTCCCTCCGCCCACCCCCACCACCACCGCAGATCTATGTCAGCGGGAAGAACACCGGTGAGTTCTGTGGAAAGCAAAGGCCTGAGCGCATTGATGCCCAAAGCAACTCGGTGGACCTGCTCTTCTTCACGGACGAGTCAGGGGACAGCCGGGCTGGAAGCTGTTCTACACCAGTGAAGGTAAGGCTGCCCAGGGCCCCTCACAGGCCAGAAAGGGGGCAGGATGAGGCAGGTAGAAAGGAGGCCAGTGGCTCAGAAATAAATGTGCCCTCTGGTCTCCCTAACAGTCATTAAGTGCCCCCAGCCCAAGACCCTGGACTCATTCACCATCATTCAGGACCTGCAGCCTCAATACCAGTACCGGGACTATTTCATCGCTACCTGCAAAAAAGGCTATGAGCTTGTGGAGGTGAGAGCCAGGGCCGAGGGGAGGGAGCTAACCCAGAGTCTGGCATAATTCACACAGAAGAAGGAGGCTCAGCCCCACATGGAAACATAAGCATGTTTGAGCTGGAAGGGTTACCCGGCCTGCTCCAACTTGACTGCACACTGGAAATAGGATTTCAAAATTCTGATGTCCAGTCCCCTGCTAGAGACTAGTCCATGGGTCTGAAGGGGAGCATGGTGTCAGGATTACCTATAGTTACTCGGTGATTCTAATGCCCAGCCAAGTCTAAGAACTACAGATCCTCGCCCTATAACTCACTATGCAGTGAGGAACCAAACAGGCAGGGGTGGAGTTGAAGTGCGAGGCCTAACTCACTCACTCAACCTCACTGGGATTGTGTACAGCAGGGACTGCCAACAAATCCCCTACCTCTTGCTCCAGGGCTCTCAGTTTTTGTTCTTAAAACCTACCTAGCTTTACTCGATGATTCATGAATCAGGCAGCATTCCATCGAACAATCAGAAGAGGCTCTGTTTATGTCCAACGGTGGTCTTACCCCAGACCCACCACCCTGTCCAGAGCTTTGCAGACCCAGGAAAGAATGCAGTTTGCTCCACTGGTCAATCTCGCAAAAGCTGGGAAACTAAAATGCTCCTCTCGGGACTGCCTGATGGTCCAGTGGTTAAGAACCCACCTTCCAGTGCAGGGGGCGAGGGTTTGATCCCTGGTTGGGGAACTGAGATCCCACATGTCTCAGGGCAACTAAGCCCATGCGCCACAACTACAGAAAGCAGTGAGGAAACAGTGAAGGCAATTAATAATATTAATTAATTAATTAATGCTATTTTTTATAAACCATACAATTGGAGTTACTCTGGCCAGGGACGTGGGACTGGACATCCCATCTTTGTCCAGTAGGTCCCCTCGGAAGACCCACCCTGCATCAGAGAAGAGACCTTCGGTTTGTTGTGGTGAATTCACCCAACAAACATTTTAAGTGTTGATTCAGTGACAAGCAGTGTTCTGGGTGTGGGAGGTACAGTAAAAGAAACACACATGTTCACACAGGTTTCGCGTAACTTCCCTTTGAATAGAGATGAGTCAGCCAGATCACTGCTCGTTAGTCCAGGAAGGACTGGGGGTCCTGGGCACACGCCCCACTCCCATTCAGGTTGCAACCTGACCCGTCTATGCCCCCAGCACCCTTACCTTGTTACTTATCATTCACATCATCAGCTTTAAACCTAGTCACACAGTTTATCTCACATTATTTACTTTTTATTTGACTCAGCAGTAAAGACTCCACCTGCAATGCAGGAGACACAGGTTCAATCCCTGGGTGGGGAAGATTCCCTGGAGAAGCATATGGCAACCCACCCCAGTATTCTTGCCTGGAAAAGTCCACGGACAGAGGAACCTGACGGTCTATAGTCCATGGGGTTGCAAAACAGTCAGGACGTGACTGAGCGACTACATGATAATTTACATTTTGCTCAGATATCCTAGTTCTTGTGCACATTCTCTTGCAGTCTGATCCAGGGCTAGCAATCTGAGATGATTGTTAGTGTTACTAAAACTCATTCGTGTTGTCCAATTACTTTCGTTTCAAAGGGTGCTGTCTCCTGGCCTGTCCCTGCCATCTGCTGGCCTAGGACAGCGCTTAGCATATGTCAGCATCTTGAGCCCCCTTGAAAGTGGCAGGGCTGCGCTAGCATTTTAGGAAAGGCCTTTAGCCTTGAGAAGACTGCAGTCGGGGGGGCAATGGGGGTGATACAGGACTCACCTGGCAGGGCAGTCCAGAGGGAAGAAAGACGGCCCTACTTCAGGGCAGAGACTTTTGTTTCAATGCAGAGAAAGCTCAACTGTGCTTGTGGCTTGTTTGCTTTTTAATTTAAAACTGTGAAGTTCAGGGACTTCACTGGTATTCCAGTGTCTGAGATTCTGCACTCCCAGTGCAGGGAGCCTGAGTTCGATTCCTAGTCAGGAAACCTGACCCCACATACCTCAACTAAAGATCCCACAATGAAGATTAAAGATCCTGAGTGCCACAACTAAAACCCAAAGCAGCCAAAATAAATAATAATAAATAAATAAATATTTTTAAAAATAAAATTATAGGGTTCAACTGGACCTCAGTGGAAACTGCTGAAATCCCCTCAAGAGTCTAGAGAGGGGATTATTGAGTATAACAACTAGCCCTAGCTCCGATATTATTTTTTGGCTGTGTCAGTATGTGGGCTCAGTAGTTGTGGTATTCGAGCTTAGTTTCTCCCCAGCATGTGGGATCTTCGTTCCCCGAACAGGGATTGAACCCAGGTCCCCTACACTGGAGGACAGATTCTTAACTACTAGGACCACCAGGCAAGTCCCCACTCTGACTTCCTGCTGCCTGGCTCAGTGCGCCCAGCTGTCAGTCTGGTGTGAGAGGGCTGGCTAGGAAGAAGGGCCCAGGAGCCACATCCGCAGGTGCTGAGGTTCAAGGGCTGAGAGCTGACTTTGCCTCCTTACTGCTCCCTTGTTGTCAAGGGCAGGAGGGAGCCTCAGGGCCTCCTTGTACTAATGGCTATTCCACCTCTGCTCCAACAGGGGAACAAGGCACTCCTGTCCTTCACAGCTGTCTGCCAGGATGATGGCACATGGCACCGTGCCATGCCCAGGTGCAGGAGTAAGTTGCAACTCAAGTGTGTGTCTCTCCCAGGAGAAGGGAAGAGGGTTGGGCCTAAGCATCACCCCTAAAAGCCATTCCTCTGACTTGTCCGTTGAAGGCTCCAGCTCACTGGGAACCAGTCTGTAGATGAGGGGCTCTGCCCAGAACTGAGTTTTATCCCATCCAATTATCATGCATCACAAGAGCCCCAATGACCATATTTTCCGAAGGCTCTCAGCACGTTCTGCGGGTTCCCACCCCTCCCATTGAAGTTCCGGTACAGTCCTCAGTTCTCACACGGCCCTGTGTTCTCTCCAAGTCAAGGACTGCGGGCAGCCCCGAAGCCTGCCCAACGGGGCCTTCAGTTACACCACCAGAGAGGGGTGGAACACCTACGAGGCCCGTATCCAGTACTACTGCCACGAGCCCTTCTACAAGATGCACACCAAAGACGGCACACGCGAGTCTGAGCGAGGTGGGGACGCGTGGAAATGGCTGTCTTCTCCCTCTTGTTGGGAATCTTCTGCAATTTCTTCCAACCGAGTCTCCAAGGAGGGAATATTAAGATATTTATCCTGGGCACTGGCTTCAGGGGTGCCAAGAGGCTTCTAATAAGGTTGAAAGAGGAAACATTTGAGCTGATAGAATGAAAGACTCAAATCTCTCATAAACAGCTCTCTCTCACCCTCACCCCCAACCATCACCACCCCCACCCTCAGCACCCCCCCACACACAGGTTTATCAGTGGGGTTTCCTCAGCATTCTCCCCACATCCCCTCTCAGGTTGCTGTGTTGTGACTTTTTACATTACTAAATTACTTTCAGTCTCATCAATGGGTATCTTGAAAACTTTTTAATGAAAGAAATCACATGATTTGTAGGTTTAACACATGCCAAAAAAAAGAAAAATTTATCTTGTTTATAGGCTATTGTTGCTGCTGTTGTTAGTCACTCAGTCACGTCCAGCTCTTTGTGACTCTCTGGACTGTAGCCTGCCAGGCTCCTCTGTCCATGGGATTCTCCAGGCAAGAATACTGGAGTGGGCTACCACGTCCGTCTCCATGTTTACAGGCTATATAGGGTATTATTTAAGAGCTGGACTTTGAAGTAAGACAACTCTCCATTTGCATCTTGGTTCTGGCACTTAGAAGTTATATGACCTTGTATAAATTATTTAAACCCAGTTTCCTCAACTCTAGTGTTAGTCCGACTCTGAGACCTCATGGACTGTAGGCTGCCTGGCTCCTCTGTCCATGGAATTCTCCAAGCAAGAATACTGGAATGGGTAGCCTTCCCCTTCTCCAGGGTACTTCCTGACCCAGAGATCAAACCCTGGTCTCCTGCAGTGCAGGCTGGCTCTTTACCATCTGAGCCACATGGGAAGCCCTCCTTGTGTCTAGGAGGAGGGTAATGATGCATATCTGAAAGTATCACCAAGAAGCTTCAATGAGATAAAATGTTGAGGTCAAGCAAGGTACACTGTCCCCAATCAGAAAACATAGCTACGGGTAATTCCCTGATGGTCCAGCAATTTGGACTCCATGCTTTCACTGCTGAGGGTTCGGGTTCAATCCATGGTTGGGAAACTAAGATTTGCACAGCAGAGCCAAACAAACACCCTCAAAAAACAAAACAATAAAACATAACTCCCATTATCACCCACTACCCAGCACCAAGATGCAATAATGATAAGATCTTCTTGATAAGTTCCTTCCAGTTTTGTGTCAACTTTCACACATAGGGATCACACTGAACATGAGTTAAGCATTCTGATTTTTCCACTTAGCATCAAAACAAAAACATACACATGAAGCTTTTCAAAACACACACTTTCAGTATCCCGTCCGCAGATATTCCAACCTTTCCCTTTGTTCCTCCTCCATTCTGTCCTCGCTTTGGTGCTCTTGGCCCCTGCCCATGACCCCCCAGCCTGAGCTTAGCCCCCTCCCCCCAGGGCTGTACACCTGCACGGCTCAGGGCATTTGGAAGAACGAGCTGGTAGGAGAGAAGATGCCTCGGTGTTTGCCAGGTGAGTGGATGCCCTCCACTGTCCCCTGTGGCCTTGGCAGCCATGCGGGGCCTCAGAGGAGGGGTGGCATAGACAAGAGAGAGACAGTCCAGCCTGAAGCTGAAGACGGACATGGGGCATCTGAAGAAAGGAGCGGAGCTGCCCCAGGAGGAGGCAGAGGGACCTAGAGAGCTGGCCCTGTCCTGACAGTCCTGGACTTTCCACTGAGCAGATGGGAGACCAAGAATAAATAAAAAGGGCAAGAAAAGCCCCAGGAAAGAATAAGCAAGAACGAGGAGAGGTGGCTGGCAATATGCCACAGATGGTGGGTTGGGGAGGATGAAGAGAGAGGAAAGGGCCCTGAGCCAAAAGAGGGACAAAGCGGAGGGGATGGGCCATGGAGGGAGGTGGGTGGACAGGCACTGACGTTTCTCTCCCTGAGCCCGTCTTCTCTTCCCCAGTGTGCGGAAAGCCAGTCCACCCTGTCGAGCAGAGGCAGCGCATCATTGGAGGCCAGAAGGCCAAGCTGGGCAACTTCCTGGCAGGCCTACACCAACATCCACGGGCCCGGGGGGCGGTGCGCTGCTGGGGGACCGCTGGATCCTCACGGCCGCGCACACCATCAACCCCAAGGACCACGAGGCGCAGGGGCCCCCAACTTAGATGTGTTCCTGGGCCACGTCAATGTGGAAGATATCACCAAGCTGTCCAACCACCCGGTCCGTAGGGTCATAATCCATCCAGACTACCGCCAGGAAGAGTCCCACAATTTCGAGGGGGACATCGCCCTCCTGGAGCTGGAAAATAGCGTCACCCTGGGCCCCAACCTCCTGCCCATCTGCCTCCCAGACAATGAGACCTTCTATGACCCAGGTCTCGTGGGCTATGTCAGTGGCTTTGGGATCATGGAGGAGAGAATTTCTCACAATCTCAGATTTGTTCGTCTGCCAGTAGCTAGGCGAGAGATTTGCGAGCGCTGGCTCCGGCAAAAAAAACAGGCATGATGTGTTTTCTGAAAACATGTTCTGTGCTGGGAACCCAGCCACAAGGCAAGATTCCTGCCAAGGGGATAGTGGAGGGGTCTTTGCAGTGAAGGATAAGAAAAATGACCGCTGGGTGGCCACGGGCATCGTGTCCTGGGGCATTGGGTGTGGTGAAGGGTATGGGTTCTACACCAATCTCCTCAACTACGTGGACTGGATCAAGAAAGTGATGGAAGTGGAAGACTGAGCTCAGGATTGCCTAGGTCAGAATCCAGAGAGCAGTGTATTAAAAAAAAAATTTTTTTAATCTGACCAGTTGTTGATAACTTCTAAGAATCCATATTAAAATCACTAATGCAGAAAGACAGTATGTGACATAAATTCTCTTCTCTATAGTCCCATCCACGTTCTTCACCTGAAACAACCCAAAGGTCACCTTTATTCCCCCAAGAATTGCATAAGATATATTCCACCATATCTAGGTATCATTGTCCTCTTCCATTTTTATATCATGGCGTAACTAAATATAGAATGTCTTCCAAATAAAGTTTTATGGGAAAGCCCATTCTGTAAAATGAATTAAAGCAGTATTTAATAAATATAAATATATTCAGTGACATCAGGGCTTCCTTGGCGGCTCTGCCATAGAGTCTGCCCGCCAATGCAGGAGACAGTTTTGATCCCTGCTCTGGGAAAATCCCACATGCCTCAGAGCAGCTGAGCCTGTGCACCTGGGCTCCACAACCTTCCAGCTGCAACTAGTGAAGCCAGTGTACTCTAGAGCCTGTGCTGGGCAATAGGAAAAGCCCACGCAACAGTGAAGACCCAGCAGAGCCAAAAAAATTAATTGATTTTTAAAATATTTAGTGAAATCATATGTAAAATATTTTCATAGGAAGGCAATGGGAATAGTTAAGTTGCTGCACACATTTATAGATACATTTGTAGATACTTTATCTCTGTCTTTTGTTTTGATTATACACTGCAAAGAAAATCCTTATTTTCCCACATAAATAGCTGCAGATACAAGATCTTTTTAACAGGTCAGTTTCCAATCTCTAAATATTCCTTAAGAGAAGAGTGGTATGAAATTTTTGTTCCCAAAATGAGTCACTAACAGTACTTTTTCTAGTCATTTATTTGCCTATGTATTTACTTTTGGCCACACCTCCCAGCATGTGGGGTCTTACTTCCTGGACCAGGAATGGAACCTGTACCCCTGTAGAGAAAGTGCAGAGTCTTAGCCACTGGACAACCAGGGAAATCCCATTAACAATATTTCCAAATAATTTATATTATTTAAGATATGTTAAAAGGCCAGAGAAGGATTAAAAACTTGGGATAAACATTATAAGCATTTACACTAGAATATTATCACGATATTATTACAGGTATACTGTCACCCTGCTTATTTAACTAATATGCAGAAGACATCATGAGAAATGCTGGGCTGGATGAAGCACAAGCTGGAATCAAGATTGCCGGGAGAAATATCAATAACCTCAGATATGCAGATGACACCACCTTTATGGCAGCAAGCGAAGAAGAACTAAAGAGCCTCTTGATGAAAGTGAAAGAGGAGAGTGAAAAAGTTGGCTTAAAGCTCAACATTCAGAAAACTAAGATCATGGCATCCAGTCCCATCCCTTCATGGCAAATGGATGGGGAAACAATGGAAACAGTGACAGACTTTATTTTGGGGGCTCCAAAATCACTGCAGATGGTGACCGCAGCCATGAATTTAAAAGATGCTTGCTCCTTAGAAGAAAAGCTATGACCAACCTAGACAGCATATTCAAAAGCAGAGACATTACTTTGCCAATTAAGGTCCGTCTAGTCAAAGCTATGGTTTTTCCAGTAGTCATGTATGGATATGAGAATTGGACTAAAAAAAGCTGAGCACCAAAGAATTGATGCTTTTGAACTGTGGTATTGAAAAAGACTCTTGAGAGTCCCTTGGACAGCAAGAAGATCAAATCAGTCAATCCTAAAGAAAATCAGTCCTGAATATTCATTGGAAAGACTGATGTTGAAATTGAAACTCCAATACTTTGGCCACCTGATGCAAAGAACTGACTCATTTGAAAAGACCCTGATGCTGGGGAAGATTGAAGAAAGGAGGAGAAGAGATGAGATGGTGGGATGGCATCACCGACTCAATGGACATGAGTTTGAGCAAGCTCCAGGAGTTGGTGATGGACAGGGAGGCCTGCTGTGCTGCAGTCCATGGGGTCACAAAGAGTCGGATTCAACTGAGCAACTGAACTGAACTGAACTGAACTGATTATTGCACAACTGACTCTGCTGGACTTGTTTGAACAATCTTACTTGAGCTGACTCACACAGGCCTGAATTAAAGAAGATCAAGGCAGAATTAAAACATTCCTGATTAATGACGCGTTTGTAAGTCTAAATGTAGGTCCACAATCCCTTATCTGACATCCTCAAGTCCAAGTGCCTTTCAATGTTCAACATTTTACAGATTTCAGAAATGCAATATACCATCTGTGTCATGTAATACTGTCATATTACAGCAGCGTCCAGGGCAGCACCTTGCAAGAACACAGGTAAGTGAAATAAGTCAGAAAGAGAAAAACAGATACCATATATTCTCACATACATGTGGAATCTAGAAAAATGGTACTAATGAACCTATTTGCAGGGCAGGAGAGGCAACACAGATGTAAGGAACAGCCACATGGACACAGCAGACGGCAGGGTGAGAAAGGGGGTGGGGGATGAATTGGGGAGACTGACATGTACACTATTAATATTATGTATAAAATACATAACTAATGAGAACATATTGTACAACACAGGAACCTCTACTCAGTGTTCTGTGGTGACCTGAATGAGAAGGAAATTCAAAAGGAGAGGATATATGTATACATATAGCTGATTCACTTTGCTATACAGTATAAATTAGCACAACATTGCAAACAACTATCCTCCAGTTTTTTAAAAAGAAGAACTCTTCTGAAAAAACATTTGAATAGTCATAGTAAGTGTGATGAACACTCTGGATAGCTACCTATCAGCTGCTGCCAGGTTTTGCCACTAAATAAGTTTTGGTGTCAAACTTATTAAAACACTTTCCATTTTTAAGAGCATTTTAGATGTCAGGATTGGAGATTTCAGGATTGTGGACTTCTATAGGTGAAAATGAAAAGAAAACGTTTTCTCATGGAGTCTACATGAAAGCATACACAAGTGGCATGGGCTACGTTTGAAGAGTGTATGCTGGTTGCAGTTTTTTTAATGTTTAGAAATGTTTTTAGAAGTGAAACACTTTCAGGATTCTGATGGAGATAGCAGTGGAGTGGGTGGAGATGAAAATGGTGAAAACTAAAACTACATCTAAAAATTTAAGTTGTATGTTATTTTTAAGATTCTTGGCAAATTTAAGATTCTGAGTCCTTGGTCCTTATTGTAATTATCTTGGACCTTATTGTATGGTCCAATTTCCTTATTGGACCTCAGGAGAATTCAGTGACTGCTCTGACCTTCCTGGTTCCCACTCCCTTCCCCCAAAGTCATGTTCATCTTATTCTTCAAGGGCACTGAATAGAAAAACAAGGACAAAACAAATATTCTGTGAATAGGCAATTAATAGAAAAAAATACAAATTGCTTTTGGACTTTGGGGATTAACCTAACTCATAAAAAGGAATATATTTAAATTAAGATGCCACTTTTTTTTACCAATAAGATTTACCAGTAATATATTATATTGGTGAAGACATAGAGAAGACAGTCACTCATGCATTGTTTTGGTTTTGAGGGGGTTTTTTGTTTTGTTTGGAATGTAAATTGGTACAAATTCTATAGAGAGCAATTTGCTAACATGCAGTCAGAGTTACAAAGGCACATTCCTTTGACCCCACAGTTTCACCTCCATGAATTTTTCCCACAGATATTTTCATATATGAGATAAATGACTTATGTACAAGGGTAGACACTCCAGCATTGTTGGTTATAGCAAAGTATTAGAATCGTGAATTCTGAGAATTCTAGTACCAAAGTTTCAAGTAAACTATGGAATATCCAAATAATAGAATACAACATAGTAATTCCATCTCTAAGACGGAAAAATGAAAAAGTAAGAAGCAGAACAGTGTAATAAAATACTACCATTTGTATTTTTAAAAGAGTAGTTATATATTACTTTTATATGTATAAAGTTTCACTGGAAGGTTAAATAAGAAACAGTGGTGGTTTCTGGGGGAAGATGGGAGTGAACAGAAAAGTCGCCCCTGTACTCTCTTTTGATCGTCCCGATTTTGAGCCACGTGGATGCTTTCTCCAGGCTTCCCGGGTGACTCCGCGGTGAAGAACCTGCTTGCACTGCAGGTGGTGTGGGCTCCATCCCTGGGTCGGGAAGGTCCCCTGGAAAAGGATATAGCGACCAACTCCAGTAACCTTGCCTGGAAAATCCCATGGACAAAGGAGCCTGACAGGCTACCGTTCATGGAGTTGTAAAGAGTTGGACATGACTTAGTGACTGAACAACAGGAAGATGTTCCAAAAGGAAAGACAGAGCTGCATTCGGTTCAGTTCAATTGCTCAGTCACGTCCAACTCTTTGCGATCCCATGGCCTGCAGCACGCCAGGCTTCCCTGTCCATCACCAACTCCTGGAGCTTTCTCAAACTCATGTCCATTGAGTCGGTGTTGCCATCCCACCATCTCATCCTTTCTCCTCCTTTCTTCAATCTTTCCCAGCATCAGGGTCTTTTCCAAGGAGTCAGTTCTTCGCATCAGGTAGCCAAAGTATTGGAGCTTCAGCTTCAGCGTCAGTCTTTCCAATGATATTCTGGTCTGATTTCCTTTAGGAGTGACTGGTTTGATCTCCTTGCTGTCCCAGGGACTCTCAAGAGTCTTCTCCCACACCACAGGTCAAAAGGATCAATTCTTCAGAGCTCAGCTTTCTTTATGCTCCAATTCTCAGAGCTATATTAAAATATTTTTAATTTTTGAAAGGTTTAAGGAAATAACCTCATTGAGAAAGCTTATATTTAGCAAAGATTGAAAAATTCAGATATTCAGAGACTTCAGGTGCTAAGTCACTTCAGTCGTGTCCGACTCTTTGCGACCACCAGGCTCCTCTGTCCAGGGGATTTTCCTGGCAAGAATACTGGAGTGGGTCGCCATTTCCTTCTCCAAGGGATCCTCCTGACCCAGGGATGGAACCTTTGTCCTTTACATCTCTTGCATTGGCAGGCAGGTTCTTCACCACTAGCGCCACCTGGGAAGCCCTAGGGGAAAAACATTCAGGAAGGAACAGCCAGTGCAAAGGCCCCGAAGCAAGAACACGCTGACTCCGTTAGGGACTTCCCTGGTGGCTCAGAGGTTAAAGCGTCTGCCTCCAATGCGGGAGACCTGGGTTCGATCCTGAGTCGGGAAGATACCCTGGAGAAGGAAATGGCAATCCACTCCAGTATTCTTTCCTGGAGAATCCCATGGATGGAGAAGCCTAGTAGGTTACAGTCCACAGGGTCGCAAAGAGTTGGACACGACTGAGCAACTTCACCTTCAAGACAGCCAAAACAGAGCTCACTGATACAAAATCATAGTTTGAAAGGCTTATTCTGGCTTCTGGATTGTGGCCAGAGTATATATGGGGGGTGGAAGGGGGGCATGAAAGGGACCAGTTAGGAGTTACTGGCTACCAGTTATGGTTACCCTAGCAAGAACTGATGGTAACTCAGACCAGGCAGATTTAGTGGAAGTGATACAAAGTAGTCACAATTTGCAGAGAGCCAAAATATTCCCTGATGGAGCAAATATTGGAGAGAGAAGGATGAGAAAAGGAAAGAAGTCAACTAGATGCAGAAAACTACAAGGGGAGGAAGTTTTATTAAAAAACATGAATCCTCTTTTGAACAGGCTGAGTGTGTGTCTGTGTGTGCTCAGTCGTGTCCATGTGCTCAGTCGTTTGTGACCCCATGGACTGTAGCCCACCAGGTTCCTCTGTCCATGAAATTTTCCAGGCAGCAATACTGGAGTGGGTTGCCAGTTCCTCCTCCAGGGCATCCTCTCTACCCAGAAACTGAACCCACGTCTCTTGCGTCTCCTACATTGGTAGGTGTATTCTTTACCACTGTGCCACCTGGGAAGACCATAAAGTTTTAATAAATGCCTATTAGAGAGGGCTTCCTGGGTGGCACAAGTGGTAAAGAACCTGCCTGCCAGTGCAGGAGATGTAAAGGACGGGGGTTCCATCCCTGGGTCAGGAGGATCCCCTGGAAAAGGAAATGGCAACCCACTCCAGTATTCTTGCCAGGAAAATCTGTTGGATAGAGGAGCTTGGCAGTCGCAAGGAGCTGGACACAACTGAAGCGACTTAGCACCCCTAGCACCCTAGAAAGATGGAGTAACAGAGATCAAATGGACCCTCCCTCCTGAAACAGACAAACCATAGCAGCAACAAAAACATCAAATATGTGCAACAATGGTGTTTGAGACACTGGCCCTCAGGTACTAAAGACAATGATTCCTGAGAGACTGAATCCTATGAGTGCCCCAGCTTAACTGCCTTGAGAGAGATTCAAAGCTGAGGTGCTAGGAGAAACCCAGGTAGGGCTCAGCAGACTCCTTGAATTGAAGATACAGAGCCACAGGCGCACAGAACGTAGTGTCAGAGAGGAGTCAGCCACACGGAGAGAACTCCAGAAGATCCCTACAAATATTCAACCACAGGCAAAGAAATTACTGAAGGATGGAGAAAAAAAGCCTTCTGAGATGATTAGAGGTAATAGCACCCTGAATGTGTGTGTGCTAAGTCGCTCAGTCAACTCTTTGTGATACTATGGGCTGTAGCCCACCAGGCTCTTCTATCCATGGGATTCTCCAGGCAAGAATGCTGGAGTGGGTTGTCACACCCTCCTCCAGGCGATCTTTCCCACCCAGGGATTGAACCCAGGTCTCCCACATTGCAGGAAGATACTTTACTGTCTAAATCACCAGGGAAGACCCAGTAATACCCTACCAAAAAGCACATGAAAAGATATTCAACGTCGCTAATTATTAGAGCAATGAAACTCAACACTACACTGAGGTATCACTTCACTTTGGTCAGAACGGCCACCACCAAAAAATCTCCAAACAATAGCTCTCCAGCCAGTCACCACCATGCTGCCACCACACACACAAGCTGTGTGCAGCCCGTTAAGCTTGCCAAGGTCACCAAGGTACTGGGCAGGACTGGTTTGCAGAGACGGTCAAGTTGGTGCATGTAGAATTCATGGACAATGTGAGCAACTCCATCATTCGAAGTATGAAAGGCCCCGTGCATTAGGGCAACGTGCTCACTCTACTGGAGTCGGAGCAAGAGGTTCAGAGGCTGTGCTGAACTTGTGGCTTCATTCTGGATGTCTGGTTGACCACTTAGCCCATGAGGATGATCTGCTGTTAATAAATCATTTATATTGTATGTTTAAAAAAATCCACAAACAATAAATGCTGAAGAAGGTGTGGGAAAAGGGAACTCTCCTACACTGTTGGTGGGAGTGTAAAATGATACAGTCACTATGAAGAACAGAATGGAGGTTCCTTTAAAAACTATAATCAGAGCCAACATGCATGCATGCCGAGGCACTTCAGTCATATTCAACTCTTTGCGACCCTATGGACTATAGCCAGCCAGGTCCCTCTGTCCAGGGGATTCTGCAGGCAAGAATGCTGGAGCAGGCTGCCATGCCCTCCTCCAGGGGATCTTCCCCACCCAAGGATTGAACTCACATCTCTTACATCTCCTGCACTGGCAGGCAGGTTCTTTACCCCTAGCACCACCTGGGAAGCCCAACCAAACTGGAAAACCTCCAAACGTATGGCGTATTAGGTAGGGTGAGTCAGTTCAGTCACTCAGTCATGTCCAAATCTTTGTGACCCCCTGGACTTCAGCATGCCAGACTTTCCTGTCCATCACCAACTACTGGAGTTTACTCAAATTCATGCCCATTGAGTTAGTGAGACCATCCAACCATCTCATCCTCTGTCATCCCCTTCTTCTCCTACCTTCAGTCTTTCCCAGCATCAGGGTCTTTTCAAATAAGTCAGCTCTTTGCATCAGGTTGCCAAAGTATTGAAGTTTCAGCTTCAACGTCAGTCCTTCCAATGAATATTCAGGACTGATTTCCTTTAGGATGGACTGGTTTGATCTCCCTGAAGTCCAAGGGATTCTCAACAGTCTTCTCCAACATCACAGTTCAAAAGCATCAATTCTTCAGTGCTCATCTTTCTTTATAGTACAACCCTCACATCTATACTTGACTACTGGGAAAACTATAGCTTTGACTAAATGGACCTTTATCGGCAAAGTAATGTCTTTGCTTTTAATATGCTGTCTAGGTTGGTCATAACTTTTCTTCCAAGGAGTAAGCATCTTTTAATTTCATGGCTGCAGTCATCATCTGCAGTGGTTTTGGAGATCAAAAAAATAGTCTCTCACTGCTTCCATTGCTTACCCATCTATTTGCCATGAAGTGATGGGACCGGATGCCATGATCTTAGTTTTCTAAATGTTCAGCTTGAAGCCAACTTGTTCACTCTCCTCTTTCACTTTCATCAAGAGGCTCTTTAATTCCTCTTCATTTTCTGCCATAAGGGTGGTGTCATCTGCATATCTGAGGTTATTGATATTTCTCCTGGCAATTTTGATACCAGCTTGTGCTTCATCCAGTCCAGCGTTTCTCATGATGTCCTCTGCATATAAGTTAAATAAGCAGAGTGACAATATACAGCCTTGATCTACTCCTTTCCCAATTTGGAATCAGTCTGTTGTTCCATGTCCAGTTCTAACTGTTGCTTCTTGACCTGCATACAGATTTCTCAGGAGATAGGTAAGGTGGTCTGGTATTCCCATCTCTTTAAGAATTTTCCACAGTTTATTGTGATCCACACAGTCAAAGGCTTTGGCATAGTCAATAAAGCAGATTTGGATGTTTTTATGGAATTCTCTTGCTTTCTTGATGATCCAACGGATGTTGGTAATTTGATCTCTGGTTCCTCTGCCTTTTCTAAAACCAGCTTGAACATCTGGACATTTTTGGTTCACGTACTATTGAAGCCTGTCTTGGAGAATTTTGAGCATTACTTTGCTAGCATGTGAGATGAGTGCAAGTATGCAGTATTTTGAACATTTTTTGGCATTGCCTTTCTTTGGGATTGGAATTAAACCTGACCTTTTCCAGTCCTGTGGCCACTGCTGAGTTTTCCAAATTTGCTGACATATTGAGTGCAGCACTTTCACAACATCATCTTTTAGGATTTGGAACAGCTCAGCTGGAATTCCATCACCTCCACTAGTTTTGTAATGCTTCCTAAGGCCCACTTGACTTCACACTCCAGGCTGTCTGGCTCTAGGTGAGTGATCACACCATCATGGTTATCTAGGTCATGAAGATCTCTTTTGAATAGTTCTTCTGTGTATTCTTGCCACATCTTCTTAATGTCTTCTACTTCTGTTAGGTTCATGCCATTACTGTCCTATATTGTGCCCATCTTTGCATGAAGTATTCCCTTAGTAGCTCTAATTTTCTTGAAGAGATCTCTAGTCTTTCCCATTCTATTGTTTTCCTCTAGTAGAAGGGTCTTATCTCAGTAGCAGGGAACAATGGGCCATAGATTAAATGCTGCTCTGGTCCCAGGTAATAAATGTTAAAATCAAGACTCAAAGGATCAAAATCAAAGGCCAGCTCCTGTCCTTTCGACAGGCTGGCAATCAGTGGACTAGAGCTTTTACAGGCTGAGGGAGGGGGCAACGTGCAGAAACAGCACAGTCAGCTCTGACAGTCATCTGGAAATTAGTCACTGGTGATCTGAGCAGCATCACCTTGATTAAGTACACTTATTTTTCAATTCCAGAGTCGGTTTGTTCTCATTTCCTTAAAGCCAGTTCTTTGAATTGTGGCAGTTTATATCATGGCTACAGTCTGGTCATCCTGCAGTTAACTTCTCCACCTGGGGTTTCAGTATCTATAAGGCAGCTCACAGGATATGGCTCAGAATATTATCTATAGCCCTTGAGAAGGAATTAGAGGCCCTTGATTATGCTTAATGTCTAAACTCTTATTATTTGGCCTCCTTTGACTATTTTCCTTTGTTTTTGCATGTTCTTACTTCTCTGGTTAAACTTATTCTTTGGCTAAAGTTTTTCCACAGGCAGAAGGCAAACTGAGCCTAAGTTTCTTCTTCTATAAAATGGGGGTAATAATAAAAGTAACTCATACAAGTCTTATACAATAGTATCTTTTGCAATCTCATATGAAAATTAAAGAATCACAAGCATAAAAAGAATGAAATAATGCCATTTGCAGTAACATGAACGGTCCTAGAGATAGTTATACTCAGTAAAGTAAGTCAGAAAAAGACAAATACCACATGATGTTACTTATATGTGGACTCTGATATATGACACGAGTGAACTGAGCTATGAAACAGGAACAGACTCACAGACCTAGAGAACAGACTTGCGCTTGCCAAGGGGTCAGGGTATGGGAGAGGGAAGGACTGGGAGCTTGGAATTAGCAGGTGCAAACTATTAAATATATAGGATGGGTAAACAACAAGATCCCACTGTACAGCACAGGGAACTGTATCCAATGTCCTGTGATAGACTATAATGGAAAGGAATATGAAAAAGTATACATATATGTATAACTGAATCACTTGGCTGTACAGCATATGCCAATGCATTATTTAATCAATATTAAAGAGTTAAATGAGATAATACAAGTGACAGGCTTAAGACAGCATCAGGCACACTGTGAGGCATACTGGGGAGGGGTCCTCTGGTGTCTCACTGCCTTGATATACACAATCAGAAGGCAGGATCCTTCTTCATGAGTATGATCTTAGAATCACACTTTTTCAGTCAGCCTGGTGGAATGCAACATAGATTACTACTATCATTAAAGGCATTTCTAGAGAGTTGGAGCATAAAAAAGCTGAGCACCAAAGAATTGATGCTTTTGAACTGTGATGTTGGAGAAGACTCTTGAGAGTAACTTCAATGCAAGGAGATCAAACCAGTCAATCCTAAAGGAAATCAGTCCTGAATATTCATTGGAAGGACTGATGTTGAAGCTGAAACTCCAATATTTTGGCCACCTCATGCGAAGAGTTGACTCATTGGAAAAGACTCTGATGCTGGGAAAGATTGAGAGCAGGAGGAGAAGGGATGACGCAGGATGAGATGGCTTGATGGCATCACTGACTTGATGGACATGAGTCTGAGAAAGCTCCAGGAGTTGGTGATGGACAGGGGAGCCTGGTGTGCTACAGTCCATGGAGTCACAAAGAGTTGGTCATAACTGAGCGACTGAACTGAACTGAAGGCAATTTTACATCCCCATTCTCAAGTAATCTCTCCATCTCTGCTCATCAAGATGAGTTTCCATATCTATTCACACTGAGGGATAAAAGATGATAATAAGAACAGCATAGGATGCCAAAGCAAGCAGCCAAGTACAAGGAAAGGAGACTGGAAAGGGTCAGGACCACCTAAGACACACTGAGACAATTTCATAAATTTCTGGGGGAAATTCTACATTAAATTATGTCACAAGTATTAATGCACACACACACACGCCCAAGCAGATGTAAAGTTCACTTAGGTCCAAACTGTGTGCTCAATCGCTCTGTCGTGTCCAACACTTTGCAACTCTTTAGACTGTAGCTGTGCAGGGGCTCCTCTTGTTCATTCAGGCAGGAATAATGGAGTGGGTTGCCATTTCCTCTTCCAGGGGATCTTCCCAACCCAGGGACTGAACCTGTGTCTCCTGAGTCTCCCATACTGCAGGCAGATATTTCACCTCTGAGCCATTGGGGAAGCCCAGGTCCAACTTAGCTAATTAATTTTTCCAAAATCTCAATCAGAATACCTCTGTCCAGCCTCTTGGGTTCAGCCCTTTTCCATTCTCACCACCTCTGCTTGGTTCCATGTAAAGACCAGATTCTCTCTCTTTGCTTCCAGTGATCCCAGAATTGTATTTCTTTTATCCTGAGTTTGTCTCCACTGTTTACTTAGGCACTTTTTTGCTTTTGTCCCTGGCTCCTGTGAAGTTTTATTCTAACCAACCTCTTTTTTTTCTGTTGGAAACCTTAGGTTCTTCTTACTTTCTGTTCAAGAGAGATGAAGAAACATTTTCATTTTACCCATGAGTAGAGAGTACCCAGACAAACCTGAGCATACGGTGCCAAAAATATATCAAAGTCTGTCCCAAGCAGAGAAGACAAAAGAGAATGCTAAACATAAAGGAAGACAGATTGCAAACAGCCTATTTGGAGGTCAGACAGAATACAGTGGTTAAAATTAGGATTAGCGCCTTGCTGGGCTGTTGTTGGCATTCTATGTCATTTGTATTCCCTTGTAGTACAAGAGGCTTTTCAAACAGAAGCTGCACCCCCCAGGAAAGAAGACCACTAGGCAACAAAAGCAAAAATAAGCAAGTGGGACTACATCAAACTAAAAAGCTTCTGCTCAGTAAGGAAATCATCTTCAAAATGAAAAGGCAACCAACATGATGGGAGAAAATAATCTGAAACTGCTTCTCTGACGATCGGTCAATATCCAACATACACAAGGAACTCATGACTCAATGGTCAATTAAAAAAAAAAAAAAGGGAAATAGCCCAATTCAAAAATGAGCAAATGACCTGAATAGACCTTCTCCAAGGAAGCTGTATGACAGTGGCCAATGGGTACATGAAAAAATGCTCAGCATCACTAATAATCAGGGAGATACAAATCGAAGCCACAGTAAGGGAACTCCCTGGTGGTCCAGTGGTTAGCACTCTGCTCTTCCACTGCCAAGGGCATGGGTTCAGTCCCTAGTCAGAGAACTAAGATCCCACAAGCCTCGTGGCACATCCAAAAGAAAAATGCATACACACACAAAATGAAATATCACTTCATATCTGTTAGGATGGATATTATCAAAAACACAAGAGATATCAAATACTGACAAGGATATGGAGAAAAGGGAATCCTCATACATTGTTTTTGAGAATGTAAATTGATACAGCTGCTATTAAAACATTATGAAGGTTTCTCAAGAAATAAAAATAGATCTACTGTGGGATCCATCAATCCCACTTCTGGGTATTTTTCCAAAAGAAATGAGATGATTATCCCAAAAAAAATCTGTATCTCCATATTCATTGCAGCATTATTCACAATAGCCAAGACTTGGAAATAACCTAAGTGTCAATCAACAGATGGATGGATCAAGAAAAAATAGTGTGTGAGTATGTGTGTATGTATACACACAATATATATAATATTATTCAGCCTTAAAAAGGGGGAGGGAATCCTGTCATTTGCAGCAATATGGGTGAAACCGGAGGAGGTTACTTTAGGTGAAATAAGCCAGAGAAAGGCAATACTGCATGATATCGCATATGTGTCAAATCTTTTTGAAAAAGTTAAACTCATAGGAAGAGAAAGTAAAAAAGTTGTCATCCTGGGTTGAAGCAAAAGGGAAATAGAGAGTGATCGATACAGGATATAAATTATAGTTATAAGATAAATAAGGTCTGAGGATATAATGTGTAACATGGTGACTATAATTGATAACAATATCTTGTATCACTGAAATTTGCCAAGAGAGTAGAACTTCAATGTTCCCACAAAAAAAAAAAAAAATTAAGGATAAATACCTGAGTTGAGGTCTTCCCTGGTGGCTCGGACAGTAAAGAACACGGCAGTGCGGGAGACGCAAGAGATGCAGGTTCGATCCCTGGGTCAGGAAGATCCCCTGGAGAAGGGAATGGCAACCCACTCCAGTATTCTTGGCTGGAAAATCCCATGGACAGAGGGGCCTGGTGAGCTACAGTCCATGGGGTTGCAAGGAAATAGACACAACTGAGCGAGTAATACACACACACACGTGAGGTGAGAGGTGTGTGGATAGAAGATATCCTTTCACAATATATATGCAGTTCAAATCATCACATTGTACACTTTAATTATCTTACAATTTATTTGTGAGTTACACCTGAAAATAGCTGAAAAGTTTTCTCATATTTTTAAATCTAAAAAAAAAAAAATGCATATTCAAAAAGTTTAAAAGTTACATTTTCACAGAATTTTTCTGATAGAAATCAAAGCAAAAGCAATTTATAGAATCCTAAAATCCCACCAGCTCCTTCTGGTCCAATTTCAACCAGGGTCTTTCCCAGAGAGTCTTCTTGGCCTCTGGTTGACATCTTTTTCCCAGGCGTGAGGCGCTGACCCACCAGTCCTTTTTCTTTTTTCTGACCAAAGAAATGTGATGGTTCACCTGCTTTTTGAAAAGTTGTTTTTTCTTGAGTTTCAGATGAAGCATACATGCTCCCAAGTGACTTGCAAGGCTGTATGATTGATTTAAACCACAGTGAACAATTTTCTAGCCCTTCTAGGCCTTGGCAAGGAGCCCTTCCCAGCTCTGAAGTTTCTGATGATGACTCACTTAGAACCCTTCCCTGCCACTCACCAGGGAAATTATCTGATAATACAGCTAATGATGAGAAAAACAACCCATCTTGTCTGAGGCAGCAGCAACAAGCAAATCTTCACCAATATCTCGGCCAATCAGTGACAACAGAACCCAGATAGACTGAAGACTCTCGCTGGTAGAGATAGACTTCTTTTCAATGTTATTTGTCAGATTCCAGGTTAACTTTTTTCTATTCCTCCAGTTATTAAAAAGAAGGAAAATGTCTACATCACAAACATATTTCTTAATCTTAATATTTTTGTGACTCTTTTTTTTTTCCTAGAAGATTCTCCCTTCTCTTGTCCAAAGCACTGTCGTCCAGGGTTCACAGTCAACTCCATGGCACATGGAATCAGAGGTGGTGGTCAGGATGGAAAGGCAATTGGCAGGTATACAGTTAAGGAGTAACATAAATGGCTTTATGCTCCTTGCTTAATTGGACAAGATCCTTTGAGAAGTTTCCTATCATAACTCCCCTTTGGTTCTTCAGATCTTTCTATTAGCATTCTCTTTACTTCACCATGTTTTAATACAGTCTAAGCAGCAGTGGCCACAGGGCTGGAAAAGGTCAATTTCATTCCAATTCCAAAGAAAGGCAATGCCAAAGAATGCTCAAACTATCACACAGTTGCACTCATCTCATAAGCTAGTAAAGTAATGCTCAAAATTCTCCAAGCCAGGCTTCAGCTATACGTGAACCGTGAACTCCTTGATGTTCAAACTGGTTTTAGAAAAGGCAGAGGAACCAGAGATCAAATTGCCAACATCTGCTGGATCATCAAAAAGCACGACAGTTCCAGAAAAACATCTATTTCTGCTTTATTGACTATGCCAAAGCCTTTGACTGTGTGGATCACAATAAACTGTAGAAAATTCTGAGAGAGATGGGAATACCAGACCACCTAACCTGCCTCTTGAGAAATCTGTATGCAGGTCAGGAAGCAGCAGTTAGAACTGGACATGGAACAACAGACTGGTTCCAAATAGGAAAAGGAGAATGTCAAGGCTGTATATTGTCACCCTGCTCATTTAACTTCTATGCAGAGTACATCATGAGAAATGCTGGACTGGAAGAAACACAAGCTGGAATCAAGATTGCCGGGAGAAATATCAATAACCTCAGATATGCAGATGACACCACCCTTATGGCAGAAAGTGAAGAGGACCTAAAGAGCCTCTTGATGAAAGTGAAAGAGGAAAGCGAAAAAGTTGGCTTAAAGCTCAACATTCAGAAAACGAAGATCATGGCATCCGGTTCCATCACTTCATGGGAAATAGATGGGGAAACAGTGGAAACAGTGTCAGACTTTATTTTGGGGGATCCAAAATCACTGCAGATGGTGATTGCAGCCATGAAATTAAAGATGCTTGCTCCTTGGAAGAAAAGTTATGACCAACCTAGATAGTATATTCAAAAGCAGAGACATTACTTTGCTGACTAAGGTCCGTCTAGTCAAGGCTATGGTTTTTCCTGTGGTCATGTATGGATGTGAGAGTTGGACTGTGAAGAAGGCTGAGCACTGAAGAATTGCTTTTGAACTGTGGTGTTGGAGAAGACTCTTGAGAGTCCCTTGGACTGCAAGGAGATCCAACCAGTCCATTCTGAAGGAGATCAACCCTGGAATTCCTTTGGAAGGAATGATGCTGAAGCTGAAACTCCAGTACTTTGGCTGCCTCATGCAAAGAGTTAACTCATTGGAAAAGACTCTGATGCTGGGAGGGATTGGGGGCAGGAGGAGAAGGGGACGACAGAGGATGAGATGGCTGGATGGCATCACGGACTCAATGAATGTGAGTCTGGGTGAACTCTGGGAGATGGTGATGGACAGGGAGGCCTGGAGTGCTGCGATTCATGGGGTCGCAGAGTCAGACATGAGTGAGCGACTGAACTGAACTGAACTGAACTGAAGATCAGCTGTGGAATTTTGCCCTTTTGGTCTGTGGGAGATCGAAGTCCTTTCTTGATGGGCCACATATACATCCCTTTGGCTTCTGATTAAAAAAAAAAAAAAACAGAGAATTCCTGAAAGCCACATGTCACATCAAACAGACCAGAGTCCCCCTGAACTCTTAATCTCAGGCCATGGCTTTCGTAAGACACCTCATCTGGGGCAATGGCCACCCCAAGATAGCTCTCCTGTCCTCAGTTTTAAAAGTACTAATCTCTGGGTAGAAAAGCTTATGGTTACTGAAGGGGGGACGGGGTGGGAGGGATAAATGAGGAG
Organism: Nanger dama; assembly: GCA_917880005.1. Classification (NCBI taxonomy): domain Eukaryota; kingdom Metazoa; phylum Chordata; class Mammalia; order Artiodactyla; family Bovidae; genus Nanger; species Nanger dama. The sequence continues at coordinate 16,824,491 of CAKJTW010000046.1, read as the reverse complement.
TTTGGGATTAGCAGATTCCAAACTATTATATACAGGGTAGATAGAAAAAACAAGGTCCCACTATATAGCACAGGGAACTATATTCAATATCCTATAATAAACCATACTGGAAAACAGTACTGTGAAAAATTTGGCTTAAAACTCAACATTCAGAAAATTAAGATAATGGCATCTGGTCCCATCACTTCATAGATAGGGAAACAATGGAAACAGTCAGACTTTATTTTCGGGGGCTCCAAAATCACTGCAGATGGTGACTGCAGCCATGAAATTAAAAGACACTTACTCCTTGGAAGAAAAGTTATGACCAACTTAGACAGCATATTAAAAAGCAGAGACACTACTTTGCCAATAAAGGTCTGTCTAGTCAAAGCTATGATGTTTCCAGTAGTCATATACGGATATGAGTTCAGTTCAGTTCAGTTCTGTCGCTCAGTGCTGTCCGACTCTTTGTGACCTCATGGACTGCAGCACACCAGGCCTCCCTGTCCATCATCAACTACTGGAGTTTACTCAAATTCATGCCCATTGAGTTGGTGAGACCATCGAACCATCTCATCCTCTGTCGTCCCCTTCTCCTCCCACCTTCAGTCTTTCCCAAATTCAGAGTCTTTTCAAATGAGTCAGCTCTTTGCATCAGGCTGCCAAAGTATTGAAGTTTCAGCTTCAACTTCAGTCCTTCCAATGAATATTCAGGACTGATTTCCTTTACGATGGACTGGTTGGATCTCCTTGCAGTCCAAGGGACTCTCAAGAGTCTTCTCCAACACCACAGTTCAAAAGCATCAATTCTTTGGTGCTCAGCTTTCTTCACAGTCCAACTCTCACATTCATACATGACCACTGGAAAAACCATAGCCTTGACTAGACGGACTACTTTGTTAGCAAAGTAATGTCTCTGCTTTTTAATATGCTATCTAGTTTGGTCATAGCTTTTCTTCCAAGGAGCAGGCATCTTTTAATTTCATGGCTGCAATCACCATCTGCAGTGGTTTTGGAGCCCAAAAAAATAAAGTCTGATACTGTTTCCACTGATTCCCCATCTATTTCCCATGAAGTAATGGGACCAGATGCCATGATCTTCGTTTTCTGAATATTGAGCTTTAAGCCAACTTTTTCAATCTCCTCTTTCACCTTCATCAAAAGACTCTTTAGTTCTTCTTCACTTTCTGCCATAACAGTGGTGTTATCTGCATATCTGAGGTTATTGGTATTTCTCCCGGCAGTCTTGATTCCAGCTTGTGCCTCATCCAGCCCAGCGTTTCTCATGATGTACTCTGCATATAGGTTAAATAAGCAGGGTGACAATACACAGCCTTGATGTACTCTTTTTCCTACTTGGAACCAGTCTGTTGTTACATGTCCAGTTCTAACTGTTGGATGTGAGAGTTGGACTATAAAGAAAGCTAAGTGCTGAAGAATTGATGCTTTTGAACTGTGATGTTGGGGAAGACTCTTGAGAGTCTCTTAGACTACAAAGAGATCCAGCCAGTCCATGCTAAAGGGAATCAATCCTGAATATTGATTGATGCTGAAGCTGAAACTCCAATACTTTGGCCACCTGATGTGAAGAACTGACTCATTTGAAAAGACTCTGATGCTGGGAAAGATCGAAGGCGGGAGGAAAAGGGGATGACAGAGGATAGGATTGTTGGATGACATCACCGACTCAATGGACATGAGTTTGAACAAGCTCCAAGAGTTGGTGATGGACATGGAAGCCTGGTGTGCTGCAGTCCATGGGGTCACAAAGAGTCGGACACAACTGAGCGACTGAACTGAACTATGTGTGTGTGCTCAGTCACTTCAGTAGTGTCTGACTCTTAGTGACCCCATGGACTGTAGCCCACCAGGCTGCTCTGTCCTTGGGATTCTGCAGGCAAGAATACTGGAGTGAGTTGTCTGCCCTCCTCCAGGGATCTTCCTGACCCAGGGATGGAGCCTGCGCTTTCTGCAGCTCCTGCATTGCAAGCAGATTCCTTATTGCTGAGCCACCAGGGAAGAATATATATATATATATATTCAGAACATTGTAAATCAACTGTACTTGAATTAAAAGAAAATACTAGTCTCTATTGTCCAGTGTTTCTTCAGCACTAATCATTTTGTAGAAATGAGGAGTTCTTTGCTTGCTTGCTTGCTTGTTTTTCTGTTTCCTTGGAAGAGTGGAAGGGAGACTTTGGGTCCCTCCTCACCAGAATAAACTAACATCTCAGTGCAGCAGTCAATCCAGAGAAGACATTGTTGCCTAACTGACAAATTAACCAAAACCACCAGGGAAGCAGATGAGAGCATGCAGAATTTATTCTGTTTTTTCTTTTCATTAGGTCATAATTTTGTATTAAACAAATGCTCACAAAAGGAAAACTCACCTCCAGGAGACATACTGAAGCAATTTTTACCTTGAAATTTTAGACTCTAAGATCTTAAACAGCCAATTCTAACTGCTGTATGTGGACTTCTGACTGAGGTTCAGGTATGTTTGATGAGTTTCTAAAGCAGAACATGGCACCTCACGTTATGCTAATCCACAATGCTCAGTTACTCTCCATTGGAAGAGAGGAGAGAAGCTGATTCCCTGTTTTCATGATATTTAAATGTGACCTGTGAGGGCCCTGAGTTTCCAGGACACAACAGCCCATTAAACTCCCTTTCTATGGTGCTGAGGTCTTGATGTGGAATGAAACAAGTCAGCCAGTACTGAGTTATAAAAATGCTTTATTACAGGTAGATAGCAGAAATGATATAGTCAACTTCGAACAGGTAAAGGGGAAACAAACAAAAAAAAAAATCAGGAGAATGCCCCACAGCAAATTTCAGAGTCAGAACTGGAACAGGAGTGGGTCATCCAGAAAGAGGACCCCCTATGAATAGAGAAAGACATGGGTCCCCTTGCACACTGAAGTCCACAGGATGGACTCAGGGGAGAGGACCCCACATAGTCAGTTCAACTATACTCAAAGACCAACACAACCACAGGAGCAGAACCCTACCTCCAACCAGGTATCCTGACAACCAGGTCCTAGCAGCAGCTCAATCTCACTCCCTGTCCTCTCTCAGTCATGGTGAAATAATGGGACTATTGTGAGGAACAGGAAGTCCAGAGGGGCCACAGCCCTTGGAGAGGCTGGTGGGGCCTGTGTGCTTAGTCTGCACTGGGGGCACTATATTCCTGCATCGTCTCCCTTATCCAGTCAACGTAGTTCTTGACTCGCGTGTAGAGCCCGTAGGTCCCACACTGGGGGCCCCAGGACACCAAACCGGCAACATAGAATTTGAGGCTGTTTTCCTTAGGGTCCTGTACAGCAAAGGCCCCACCACTGTCCCCGTCACAGCTATCAACACCTTTGTCATTACCGGCACAGATCATGTTCTCAGTGAAAACAAAAGAACTGATATCTATTCCAGGATTGACCCCCTTCACCTTCTGGCATTTGGATAAGGGAGCAACGGGTAGCTTTGCCCCTCTGAGCCTAATAACGTGACTTTTGGCATTTGTCCGACCCCAGCCTGAGATCAGCCCCAGGACGTTCTCTGGGGGTCGTATTCTGAGGAGGTGCCTGGTAGGCAGATAGGAGAGACCTTGGGTCCCATTTTCACTGGGTCTCTCAGTCGCACCAGCGCAATGTCATTGTCAAAATTCTTTCGTGTTATCGAAGAATCCAGGACCTCCCATCCTGGATGGATAAACACTCTCTCGGCAGTGAGCATCTGAGCATTTGACAATTGTGAGGTGACCACCAAGGAGGACCCAACATACATCACTGGGATATCGTTTCCCTCCACGACATGGGCAGCAGTCAGCACCCAGTATTCATCAATGAGAGCCCCACCAGCCCGTGGGTGCGAGAAGAAGACTTGCCAGGGGAAATTTTCAATCTTCGCAATGGAGCCTCCAAATATTCTTTGTGTTGATTTAAAAGGCTCACTGGGGGTGCCACAGACTAAAAAGGAAAAAGAACAAGGTGGGTAGTCGCTGGCCCCCAGCAGTCCTCCAGCCACTCAAACACCTGCTGGGCTTCACTGTTCTCAGCACAACACAGCCAACCTTATACGGGAACTCCCTACACCAACCTTCAAGTGGTAAACTTTCGAAGATGTGAACATGCACTTGCACATCCAATCACATAAGTAAGTTCATGTGTCTGGGGTGCATCGTCCTGTGCACGCATCCTCTACAAGTGGCTGTGCATTTGTGAACTTACTGAACAGTGGTGTAAAGTAAAGTCATATAGCATCTCTACTCCAAGCCCAGGATGTCTGGAAGCCAGTGTAAAAACAGCAGTAATATGGCTGGTACCGTTAAGAAGCTCCAGCTGTTGAACGATACTACTGTACTTTTCAAGGTCCCCTACTGTAAGATTTAAAGTGTTTTCTTGGGATTTCTCAGGTGGCCCAGGGGCTAAGGCGCTGTGCACTCAAACCAAGGAGCCTGGGTTCCATCCCTGGGTTCCATCTGGAGAACTAGATCCCACATGTTGCAGCTAAGACACAGCAAAGCCAAATAAGTAAATAAAGTTTTTGAAGAAACTGTTTTCTTTATTTTTGTATTGTTTTGTATTTTGTATGTATTATTTGTGTGAAAGTATTATAAACCCTTTGTGTGAAAAGTATTATAAACCATTATTATACTATAAGGTGTTATAGTACAGTACAGTTGTGTTAGCTGGGTACCTAAGCTTATGTTGTTGGACTTATGAACATACTCTTGGAATAGAACTCATTCACATGTAGGGGACTTACTGCATTTGGTCAACCAACTCAGTGCCTAACTTATCTGAACTCACCTAAGGATCAAATATCCCACATCGCCAAGAGCGGGCTTGTGGGGGAGACTGGTTAAACAGAGCCCATGTATAAAGTGCTGAACCTAAATGAGCCCCACACTATGGACAGCTTAACTCACAGTCCTACAGGAGGCACATGTCTCCCCAGTCTCAATACATCTGGTCAGGGACCCAACTAGGAGCCCGAGCTGGAAGTCTCTATTCTCATACATGTAGTGGGAAGGCAAGCCTTCTGTCTGCCTCTGATACCCAGGTTCAACACTTATCACCTTCACTCAAGTCCTAACTGAAGCCAAGTCCCTCCTAGTAACTGGATGTAAGGCAAAGAGAGGGTTCTGTCTTCCCATCTTTCATCTAATCCTCCAATGACCCAGGTAAAGTTGCTTTGCCATTACCCAGTGCAACTAAAACTGAGTTGTATTTCAGATCAAGTTGGCTTATCTAAATCCCACACTAGTCAGCCCGAATGGACTCTGAGTTGAGCATAACAGACAGAGGTGGGTTTAAAGCTTATCCCATCCCTTCCTGAACTGTGAACTCACAATGAATTCACTCAACTGTAAAGCAGGACCAATAACACCTCGCCCAGAGGGTATTGCAAAGACTTGATTGAATGAGATAATAAATTCAATTAGTTAGCTGAGTCCCTGGCTCTCAATTACAATGTTGTTACTATGAGCATCATTATTATATTCCTGGCTTTGTCTGGGAGTCTTCTTCCACTCAACTCTGATCTCTATAACGATGGTCTGAGTGTTAGCTGCTCAGTCATGTCCGACTCTTTCTGACCCCATGGACTAGCTCACCAGGCTCCTCGGTCCATGGAATTCTTCAGGAAAGAATACTGAAGTAGGTTGCATTTTCCTACTCAAGGGGATCTTCCCAACCCAGGGACTGAACCCAAATTGCAGGTAGATTCTTTACCATCTAAGCTACCAGGAGAAGCCGTCTAATCTCTATATAACCCCTTATTTCTTTCATTCTTCTGTATCTTGTTGCCAGATAGGCTTTTAATATAATAACTAGGATATTCAACTAATCTTGTTTCTAAGTGTTGGTTGTTCACTCTCAATTTTCAGACTCTGTTTTTAGCAATCCTAGATCCTCTTCCTGCATCAACATTACCAAATCTAACCACCCCAGACTCTGACACCAACTGTCACTGGTGTACTTTTCTCTGTAGGGTCAGTCACCCACTGGCAGATCCATGCCCAGATTGGTCTCCACCTCACTGAGCTAGGCTCTGGCAGGCCCAGACCATCAAGTCCCTTCCCAAGAGGATTACAACTCCTTTTAGAAGGTGAACCCTATGTGCACACCTGAGGACACGCTCTATCCCCAAGTCTGAGCCCTGATTACCTGCAATGCATTTCGGCAGCTCTGTGCCCAGCACCTTGTTCACCCAGCTCCCGTTGCCACTGCAGTGATACACCTCTGAAACAGCACAAAAAGAAGGAACACACTCACCATCATATCTTCTCACTGTCTTCTGCCTTCCATTCAGAGCCTCAGCGCCTCTGGGATTTTAGGAGGCAATGATCAAACCTACCATGAAATAATCTTGAGAACATCCTCCAAACAATCCCTTTGGCCCCCAACAATCCCTTTGGCCCCGAACAATCCCCTTGCCCGGGAATTAGAAGGAACATTCTCCAAAGCAGAAGGAAGAAGATTAAGGTGGAGGCTGGGAAAAGTGCTTCAAGTAGGAAATTAAATTGAAAGCAATGAACTGGGACATATCATGAGCCATCCAGCCCTTCATCCAGCACCACCACAGTGTTTCCATCAAGAAAGTCAATTGTGGGACTTCCCTGGTGGTCCAGCGGTTAAGACTCTGTGCTCCCAATGCAGGAGGCACTGGTTTGAACCCTTACTGGGAACTAAGATTCTGCATGCCACATGGTGTGTGTGTGTGGGGGGGTCATCATAGAATAGATACTTGAAGCTGGAAGCATTACTCCTGTGGATTCTACATTACATAGTTGGCCAAAAGCTGGATGACCACATGAAAATGGATATTTTAGAGGGAGTTCCTGAAGCTGAGCTAGGTGACCTCTATGATACTCTACAGGTGATCCTGTACAACCCATGCCCCCAACCCCATCCTGTGTGAAAATTATATCTTTAGACTAAACAAAGAGGATGAACAAAGCCCAGCCCATCTCCTTCATTCTCTCCAAACTCTCTCCAACCCAGAAAGATTGTAGTATTCACCCTCCAACATTCTCACTCTTTCTTTCTCTTTTCTTTAGTCAAAGGAACCTTACCGCTCCCTTCATATTCCATGCTGTAGTATGGCACCTCACAAGAGTAGCGAGTGATGGAACCAAATAGAGTACTTTCTGGATCCTCGACTCGACCATTCCGAATGGGTTCAGGAGTGCCACAGTCCACAGCTACAGGAGGAAGGCAGGAGAGAGATGGTCAGGATAGACACTTCCTCCCAGGAAGAGTCCCTGGGCCAGTCCATCTCCCCAGCTGTGTTCCTCACTCCTTCCCTGCCTCCCCATCCATAAGCACATCTGGGGTGAATTCCCCACATCAGCCTCTCTGTGGCCATGCTCATCTCTCCAGCCCACTGCATCCTGACACTTCAGATGGCCCCTTGAAAGCGGCAAGAACAAACCTGGTTCCCAGTGGTTGGTGAGGCCTCTGTAGAAATGGACCCATAGAATGCTATTAACTCTACTAATCTCATAGACTCTTTCTTTGTAAGAAACCTGCTACTCTGGCTGGCCTGGGGTCAGATCAGGACTAGGATTCTATGACTGACTTCCTTCGAAACCCAATCCACTATCTCACAAGCCTAAGAAGAAACCATGCATTTGTATCTCAGTGCCTTAATCTTTCCATTTCCTCTATTCTTAAGGGAAAGAAGGTTTATTCAGGAAGATACACAGTCCATAGACAGACTGTGGGCCATCTCAGAAGATGAGAGGCACCAAGGCTGTGAGTTTTCATAAGACTGAGTAATTTCATAGGCTAATGAGTAGAATTATTCCAACTATTTTGGGGAATGAGTGGGGATTTCCAAGAATTGGGCCACTGCCCACTTTTCGACAAAAGTAGTCCCACTTTAAAGAGATGCATACGTTGACACCGCAACTTGGAATTACTCCACTTTCCATTGCTTTGACAAGTAGAGTAGAAAGATGAGGAACCAACACTTCCCTGGAAAATAATAAACCTCAATATTAGTTTATAAAAGAGAGACAGGGAATCTAAAAGCCAAGAATGGAATTGATCTCTGGCCTTGGATCAGTGAGAAGTCTTTACCACAAGAAGCGTGGGGATATCCTAGTAGAATGACCCAAAGCATCCAGGAGTTGGAGCTAAAAGAATTTTGTCCCAGCATACCAGTCCCCTTCCCCAGGAAAACTGAAGCCAAAAAGAGAATGTGAAAATGTCCAAGGATCTTCATGGCTGAGAAGACAACTAGAGATCCTGAGGGGTTCTCCTGATGGAAGGTGCTAGACCTCACTCAAACGAAAACATTTAGTAACTGATCAGATGATTCCAGTATACTCATCCTGACCTAGGGACGAGAGAGGAGCCCCTGACAGTGCTTTACCTGCACGACTTCAAATCCATCCAAACAGGTTATCTTCACCACATCTCTGAACACATATTTTGCTCTCTCAGGCTCCCAGAAGGAATTGGCAGTGACTTCTTTAGGACAAGGGATTGCTTGAAAAGAATAGGAAAAGAAATTTACCAAACCATTGGAGAATCATTATTACATATAATCATTCTCACATTTGTTGGGTTTCCCTGGTGGTTCAGTGGCAAAGAATCCACCTGCCAATGCAGGAGATGCATGTTTGATCCCTGGGTCGGGAAAATTCCCAGAGAAGGAAATTTCAACCCACTCCAGTATTCTTGCCTAGGAAATCCCATGGACAGAGAAGCCTGGATGGCTGCAATCCATGGGATCACAAAAGAGTCAGACACAGCTTACCAACTAAATAGCAACATATTTTCTACAGTTGTTGACTCATCCTCAGTCCTAAAACCCAGCATTCCAACACAGAGGTGGTTAAAATAATATGGCAGGGAATTCCCTGGCGATCCTGTGCTTAGGAATCAGCGTTCTCACTGCTGAGGGCACAGGTTTGATCCCTAGTCAAGGAACTAAAATCTCGCAAGTCTGACAGTGAAATGAAATGAAATAAAATGGAAAAATGACATTACTAACTAACCACCCCCAGGCGATCTGCATTTGAAAATCCAGTTGAAGGATTCCTAAAAGTTGAGGGTTTCTCACAACCACTGACAGGTTTGCGTGGTGCTGAGGAGCTGCTATGTTCGCAGGATACCCATCGATACAACAATCTACTGTTTTGAATTTACCTTGGGCAAGGACTCTGGCCCCACCAACCAAAGGACAGCTTCTAGGTTACTCACGATCTCCATGGTAACGAAATTTCCATCCCTTTCTTTGTTCTGATCCATCACTTTGGAAGATGATATTCAGAGCACTGCTCTGGGTTTCAATTGTTAGTGGCCCAGGAAAGCCATTCCCACAGTAAGGACCAAAATGCTGATCTTCTGTCACAAACTGAAGAGAATCAAAATGGGGAAGTCAGAAGAGAGAAAGAACTAAAAGAAAAAGGTGACATAGAAGGGATCAAAGTAAAATAAAATAGGAAAGAGAGAAAGAAAAAAGAAGGGACAGAAAGCTAGATAATGTGACTTCAGGGAGAGCTCCCTCTGAGTGAGTTGGGAGGAAACTGATCATCCATCACACACAAGCAAGCTGTCAGGACAGTGGCCCTCGGAGTCAGCTGGCTCCACATCAAAGTCTTCTCTCCTCATGGTCACCACCACTCGGAACCCCTCCTCCAGCTGGATCTGATAGTCGCACCTTGAGCTCTCTGGGTATGGACTGGGGTAATTAGGACTTTCAACCTCCCCAGTCATTGTAGTGAATACATTCCCACTGCAATTGACTAAGGAAGAAAAAGAAAAAGGAGAATCAAATACGGGGTCAGGCCAAGGAGTCCCAGCTCTTTTCTATGATCCTTCTCATGAACTGAAGTCCATGTGCCACAATTACACACCAGTGCATAACAACAGAGACACCTAATATGTACCGGGTTTCCATCGCATCGCTTGTGTGGAGCTTGACACCTACCTCTCTTCTCCAATTAATTAACTTGACCCTGTAGGCTTATCTTCCTCCACTCCTGTGGCTCCCTTTCTGTTTATGAGTAACTAAAAATTGATGCCAAGTCAAGGCCATGGCTGATCAAAATCAAAAAGGGTAGACAGACACCTGACTGAAGGCTCCAGCCAACCCAAATCCCAGGGAACATTCGCCTCTCCTGATGCCAAGCTCACCTCCACAGTTCTTCCTGTCTTCATGGAGGAAATATTCGGGAGGGCAGGAGCAGAAGTACCCACCAATGAAGTTATTGCAGAAGTGGCTGCAAGGGGCATCTGCAAAGGCTGTGCACTCGTTGACATCTGCAAAGAGCAGAGGAAGACGGTGGTCAAGGACAAAGACCTGGAAGGAAGAATGAAGTTAATCCCAAAACTGCACGTGCAAGAAAAGTAGGCAGGGTCTGTTGACTAGAGACATTCAGTGAATCACATTTCAGGATGTTATTACTCTATACTGTGTTGAGTCACTTCAGTCATGTCCAGCTCTTTGTGACCCCATGGACTGTAGCCCGCCAGGCTCCTCTGTCCATGGGATACTCCAGGCAAGAACACTGGAGTGGTTTGCCACGCCCTCCTCCAGTTATTCTATGTTACTCTCCTGAAATATGATCCTAGAGTTGTGCTCTACCATTGTGCATCTATAGTGGGAGCTGTCGACACCGAAGACCCTGGACCTTTTTCATAAACAGAGCATTTCCGCTCCAGGGATAGCACTCTGCAAGCTTAACATGATGTCTTCTGCAAGGAGGATCAACTAATACATGTATTACCTTACATGATGCTGGCACTTCTGTCAAATCTAAACAAGGCTTTGGCTTTATAAGATGTTCTAACATCATGATACCGTGAAGATATGTATAGATGCACATAGAATGTGAAAGTTTGTTTGCTATATGTTAAATGGGTTTGAATACCACATATTCCTTGTGTGAGCCTTGGCAAGTTATTTAACTTCCTTAATCTTTACTTTTCCTATCTTTAAGTAGAGATAATAACACCTACTTTCAGAATTGAGGTAGGACTTCCCTAGAGGTCCAGTGGTTAAGAATTTGCCTGACAAAGCACGGGACACAGGTTCGATCACTAGTCCGGGAAGATTCCACATGCCTCAGGGCAACTAAGCTCCTGCATTATAACTACTGAATCCACATGCCATCACTGCTGACGCCCACATGGCCTAGAGTCCATGCTCTGCAACAAGAAAAGCCAAAGCTACAGCGAAGAGAAGCCCATGCACTCTGACTAGAGAGTAGCACCCAAGAGAGCAAGGAGAGACAGCCTGTGTGCAGCAGCGGCAACCAAGTGCAACCGTAAGTGAATAAATATAATCTGAGTGAGTGCTAAGTCGCTTCAGTCCAAATCTTTGCAACATTATGGACTGTAGCCCACCAGGCTCCTCTGTCCACAGCATTCTCCAGGCAAGAATACTGGAGGGGTTGCCATTCCCTTCTCCTGGGGGTCTTCTCGAACCAGGGATTGAACCCGTGACTCTGCATCTCCTGCATTGGCACGTGGGTTCTTTACCATTAGTGCCACTTGTGAAGCTCTTCAAATTATATAATTTAGGTAAAGATTTAATTAATATAACTAAAGTTCTTAACACAATACCCAGCTCATAGTGGTCCTCAATAAATTACTGGGGTGTTTTCTAACATGTTTAATTTTCACAAAGGCAATTCACGGAGTGATCCAAGCCAAGTCAATGCTTCATAAGTTACAAACGGAATCCTTACTCCCTGCATTGCTCAATGTTTGTCTTGCTTCCAGTCTCATGGCTGGATCAATGAGGCACAGAGAGGTGAGCCTTACCCTCAGCAACATAGTATGCAGCAAACCCGGTGAAACGCTCCTCGTTGGAGAAGTCCGACCGGAAGATCACCTGGAGTTTATTGTATGGGATGTGGAACTCTTTCACCACTGGGGAGTTGGAATTCTTGCTGGTCCTCCGTCCACAGAGTTTCCCTTCTTCATGGCCTCCCAACATTATCTAAGAGAAGAGTCAAAAGAACCCAGGAAAGGGTAATATTTTGGTATGGAGGGCAGAGAGATAGACCACTTCCCACCTTAGGACCATGTGACCCAGCTCACTATGTGCTCACGCTCTCAGTCCACCACCCCAGCCCCATCCTTTCGCGCCCATCAGTGTACCTGCACTGAGTCATAGGAGCAGTTCTCGGACAGCTCTATGTCCAGGTGGGTGAAGTAAAGGTGGATCCCGTATCCTTCAGGGACTTCTATGTCCCAAGACTTCTCGACCTCATTGGGGTACGCCTGAGGGTAGTTGGGGGATAGAACCTCCCCATACATAGTAGGCTCGGCATAAACCCAGGCCACAAGGGAAAACAGGACAATGCACCTAAAAAATAATAATGATAAAGGCAATTGGAGAGGTGGGTGACCCAGGTACGAGTGGACTAGGGCAGGGAGAAGGGAGGGAAGGGGCGAAGGGCACCAGCACATGGAATAGAATCTTGGGCTGGAATGAAGCAGAAAGGCTGAGGGCAAAGCCAAACCCAGGCTTAGGATCTGAGCTGCTCTCTTGAGAGGATGAAGGGAATGTTCCATGTACATCTTTCTAGACCTGGGATCACTCACCACATCTCTGGCAATCTGTTCATCCCTGGTGAGCAGTTCATCTCTTGGTCCTGGCTCTCTGTGCCTCTGACTTTGGAGCTAAAGGGGTGGCAGGCCTGGCAGTATTTGTCTAACAAACACAGGCACCTGTTTCAGTGGTAAGGGGTCAGTGTCACCTTGGGAAGAATAACACAGAGGTTAAACAGAGCTCTATCGTTAAGCAACAATGTATGACACCCATCCTCTCACACTGGCTCTCGTTCTAGACTGAAACTAAACCTTATCCTTCTCACATGGCTTCTCAGGACCTTCTCCCAGTTTTCTTCCAAAATCATGAGACTTTTTCCAAGTGCTTTGCTTCCTCTGTTCTCCTTCTTCACCCTCAACCTCCACCCTGCCCCCCACTCCGTCAGCCTCTCTTCTCCCCTCACAGAACAGTATCCCCGTCTTCCCTTTGGAGTTTCAGGAGTTTGTCCACATCATGACCATCCACCAAGACAAGTCTCCCTCCTCTTTTGACAAGGAGCCCCCTTATCACTTCAAACCAACTCTCTTGTCTGTGTATTATTGCATGTATTTCTCTTAATGCTCCCAAAGACCACTGATGGAGGAATGGATTTGTTTCCCTAGGGGAAGGCAGTGACCTTGGGAGAAGTGGTCCCAGACAGAGTTGTGTTGGGGGGAGAAGAGAAGGGGCAGCTGAATGAATATAAAAGGAGATGAAAGCTATTTCTTCAATTTCCTACCTTAATTTTCCAGATCTTTTTTCCTTTTCTTTTTACCTTTACTAAAAAGATAAGACATCTCCTCATAGTTCCTAGAAAAGTGTTGCCAAATATGCTTCTAACCCTGAACACTGTTTAGGGAGTGGGGGAGGTGACATGGGGGTGAATGGGGTCAACCTAAGAGAAATAGGTGGTCTATAGTCTCTCTCCTTTGGATTCTGCTCTTCTCAGCCCTCCATCTCTGCTTGAAATTTCCCTGTGTAAAGTTTTCTGCCTTCCTTTTTCCCTCCATCAAAGCTCTGCTCTTCAAGTTTAAGGATTTTACCTTCAGAAGCTGATGGGAACAAGTGGGTCAGTCCTGTCCCTCTTGCCAGTGGGCAGGCTGGGCGACCCTGCCCGCTCCCACGAAGAGCGGCTCAGAGCTGGGCTCTCCCTCTGCAGGAACCTCCGCTGGCCTCCCTGGATCTGGTTCTCTGGTTCCTTCCCTGTGATCCTCACCCCAGGGTGCATGTCTGAAATTCCCTGATCCAAACAAAGAGGGGGCTGGGAGACCACGGCTTAGGGAAAGTGGAGCTCAGCTTTGGTCTTGGAGCTCCCTCTGCTTTTAAAACAAGAACTGCATCCTTTTTCCAGCCTGACACTCCTCTGTCCCTGGCTGCAGGCACAGAAAAAGGGATTGGGGAATTTCACTGATTGCCTAACACTCTTTTTAGCCAAAGGGTGTGTTAGAGTTTTCAGGGGAAGTCAGGTGACTTGTGGGAAAAGGAGGGGATTAATACTGTAAGGAAAAGCAAGACACAGGAAGTCCAGCCCTCCAGCTGCATATGAAACACACATTAAAAAGAGAGGAGGAGTTATCAGAAATGCCACTTAAGGACTTGCCTGGTGGGTCAGTGGCTAAGACTCCCTGCTACCAATGCAGGAGGCCCAAGGTTCAATCCCTGGTAAGGGAACTATATCCCACATGCCACAATTAAGAGTTTGCACGCCACAGCTAAAAGACCCTGCATGCCGAACTGAGACCAGGTGCAGCCAAAGAAATAATAAATAAATAACGTTTAAAGAAAGAAAAGTACACAGAGTGTATAAATATTTACAAAAAGAAAGAAAGAAATGCAGGTCATCTCTGCCTCTAAGGCAAATATAATGGTTGGATACTGACTTAACTTAAACCCAAGTTGATGTGTTATTGTTGTTCAGCGGCTAAGTCGAGTCTGACTCCGACCCTATGGACTGCAGCAGGCCAGGCTCCCCTGTTCTTCACCATCTCCCAGAGTTTGTTCAAACTCATGTCCATTGAGTCAAAGATGCCATCCAACCATCTCATCCTCTGTCGCCATGTGAGATGATACTTTTTCCTTTTCTTAAAATCCCTCCGTGTCTCCACATACCTAAATATATCCAGCCATCAGAGATTTCCCTCGTGGTCCAGTGGTTAAGAATTCAGCTGCCAAAACACAGGACACAGGTTGGATTCCTGGTCCAGGACAGTGGGACACGGCAACTAAGCCCACGCACCACAACTACTGAGCCCTCACTCTAGAGTCCTGACGAGGGCCCAGGTTCTATCCCTGGTTGGGAAATTTAAATCACACAAGCTTCAAAAAATGGCCAGAAAAAAAAAAGTAGGTAACATCTTTTGTTGTCCTTCCCCATGAGGGACTGGGATAATGATCCATCAACAAACAATATTTCTGCAGCTAAACAGATTGATCTTCACAGTGACTAGAATAAAGTTATCATTATAGACTATGTTTAAAAATAATTTTGCACTAGTTCAGGTTAGGTTTTGGTGCGAAATTTGAAAGAAGAAAACAAATAAACACTCATATTCTAGAGCCTTTTGGAATTTAGAGCTTTAGATACGGGACCAAGGGTGGAAGGCTTTCTCATCAGAGCCTTCCCTGACCACTCCCCCCACACCAAGCTCTCCTCCTGTCCCTTGTCACTTTCTACCCCTGTCTTCGTGACTGCATTCCAATGAATCTACAATTTCTTCAACTGAAGTGCCCCTTTATTTGACATCAGTTCAGTCGTTCAGTCATGTCTGACTCTTTGTGAACCCATGAACCCCATCACGCCAGGCCTCCCTGTCCATCACCAACTCCCGGAGTATACCCAAACTCATGTCCATTGAGTGGGTGATGCCATCTAACCATCTCATCCTCTGTTGTCCCCTTCTCCTCCTGCCTTCAATCTTTCCCAACATCAGGGTCTTTTCAAATGAGTCAGCTCTTTGCATCAGGTGGCCAAAATCCTGGAGTTTCAGCTTTAACATCAGTCCCTTCAATGAACACCCAGGACTGATTTCCCTTAGGATGGACTGGTTGGATCTCCTTGCAGTCCAAGGGACTCTCAAGAGTCTTCTCCAACACCACAGTTCAAAAGTATCAGTTCTTCAGCACTCAGCCCTCTTTATAGTCCAACTCGCACATCCATACATGAACACTGGAAAAACCATAGCCTTGACGAGACGGACTTTTGTTGGCAAAGTAATGTCTCTGCTTTTTAATATGCTGTCTAGATTTAGAAGGAAAGGAAAGAAGGAAAGGTCATAACTTTCCTTCCAAGGAGTAAGCATCTTTTAATTTCATGGCTGCAGTCACCATCTGCAGTGATTTTGGAGCCACCAAAAATAAAGTCATCCACTGTTTCCACTGTTTCTCCATCTATTTGCTATGAAGCAATGGGATCAGATGCCATGATCTTAGTTTTCTGAATGTTGAGCTTTAAGCCAACTTCTGCACTCTCCTCTTTCACCTTCATCAAGAGACTCTTTAGTTCTTCTTCCCTTTCTACCATAAGGGTGATGTCATCTGCATATCTGAGGTTATTGATATTTCTCCTGGCAATCTTGATTCCAGCTTGTGTTTCATCCAGCCCAGCATTTCTCATGATGTACTCTATATATAAGTTAAATAAGCAGGGTGATAGGAATTGTTAAGTTGCCAATTAAACTGCACAGTATCATTGATTCCAAGATGCATCCGAATTCAGAAGTGTTCTAAACAATGCCAGATGTTGTGGGGCCTGGCCTTCTTCAGAGCAATTTATCACGTTAACTTCTACTCCAGAGATACTAGTACGGCTGTGAGTTGTGTTTGTTTGTTTGTTTTGATGTGGACCACTTTTTAAGTCTTTATTGAATTTGTTACAATATTGTTTCTGTTTTATGTTTTGGTTTTTTGGCCACAAGGCATCTGGAATCTTAGCTCCTCAATTTGGGATTGAACTCACACTCCTGCCCTGAAAGGCAAAGTCTTAACTACTGGACCCCTAGGGAAGTCCCTGGAAGAGAGTTTTAAACATAAATGTCAGCACTTCATGGCATTGTTTGAGCTATTAAAAACAGTTTTACATTAAAATAATGGCAAGCATTAATCTGAAAAATAGTGACGAAATTATTATTCCATTCTAAACCATACAAGTGGAGTGATCATGAAGGTAGGTAGGCATTTCTGTTAAGCAACTGTGGTGGCAAAAACATGACTTACTAGCTTACCAACTCTGAAATTATTTACTTTTTATAATTACACAATTCCTGGTATTAAAAAATAATAATTTGTAATCAGCATCTAAAATGAGGCTTTGTTGATACTTTTGTTGTGCTATTTCAAACTGCCATAAAGTAGTACCATACGATATCTAGTGTCTTGGTGAGGTGATGAAAGGGAAACAGGCATGTGACGTGCGTAATCACTAAGTTTAAAGTCCCATTTTTAGGGAAACCTATTTACTTTAAAAAAACAACACTGAGGGGTGGGACTTGCCCAGTGGTTAAGACTTCATGCTTCCACTTCAGGTGGCATGAGTTCAATCTCTGATCGGGGAGTTCTGGAAAATAAAATTAAAATAAAATAAAATTCTAGAGGTGGAGGTGGGGGTGAGTGGGGATTATAGATGAAACAAAAGTGGCCTTAGGTTATCACTATTGAAATGATGGGTAATGGGAATTTATTATGTTATTTTCTTTTAGTATTTGATTGAAAATGTCTGTGATAAAAAGTTAAAAATAAATAAAGAAGGCTGATCTTGTTCACATAAAAAAAATTTTTTTCAGGGGAAAACCACATGCCTAGGAATTGATGCAGCATGATATTTCTGATCATGTCTTGCTTCCGGCTGACACTAGGCCTGGACTCAAGACAGGCCAAGTCTCCACTCTGCCACTCACCAGCAGGGGGACCTTGGGCTCATCATCTAACTTCTTAGCTTCTTCAAGGATGAAATAGAATATCAGTTTTGTCTACCTTCCCTGGTGGCTCAGAGGATAAAGTGTCTGCCTGCAATGCAGGAGACCCAGGTTAGATCCCTGGGTTGGGAAGATCCCCTGGAGAAGGAAATGGCAACCCACTCCAGTATTCTTGCCTGGAGAATCCCATGGACAGAGGAGCCTGGCAGGCTACAGTCCACGGGGTTGCAAAGAGTTGGACACGACTGAGCAACTTCACTTCATTTCTTCTGTCTACCTTGCACGGCTGTCTGTCCAAATGATCTAAGGAAACAGTGAGAAGAGAGGGCTTTGCAAACTGTGGTGCCAAATAAATGCACACTTTGAAAGGAAGGGAATTCTAAGTGTATTGAGGGCAGGTTCTAGGTGTGACTCACCTTTGCATGCTCCATGTCTGGCTGCATCATACATGCAGTCAATGTAAAGAAGACCTTTAGGTGTTCCTCTGGCTGCCCAGCATCGGAACATTTCTACCACATTTGGGGAGCTCCTCATTGTGAGTCTTGGGACCAGAGCCCATCTCCCAGGAGAGTAGATGCACATGCAGGAAGCGTGTCTCTTAGCAGTCTATCAGCTCTGGAGCAATCTGTATACTTACACTCCATTCATCAGAGGCACTGTCTAGATTTTGCATCCAGAAGCAGTAACGCCGAGAAGCAGGCCCTACAGAACCTCTGGGGACAGTGGTAGCCACCCTAAGATGGAAGAGGAGCTGGGGCTTGCAGGCAGCACCCAGCAACCTGCCCCAGCGGGTGAGCCTCACAAGGTGAAGTGACCAGGACACGGCAGGGGCAGTGGCAGCCACGCTGTGTCCACTGCTCCTGCTGTGACGTGTCCACACCCGGCTCCCCAGCTCTCCTGGCATTTCTGCAAGCAGTCCAGGATCCCTTTAATAAATTCCTCTTCTGCTACAATCTACCAGAGCTGGTTTCTATTTCTTGCAATTAAGAACAATGTTCAGTGGATAAACAACAAGGTCCTACTGTATAGCTCAGGGAACTATATTCAATATCCTGTCATACACTGTAATGGAAAAGAATTGAAAAAGAATATATATATACACATAACTGAATTACTGTGCTGTATAGCAAAAATTAACACAACACTGCATCTCAACTTTATTTCAATAGAATAATTTTGAAAAAAAAAGAACTAAGCTCAATGAGTACCTGAGAAATGAATGCCTACATGAGTGCACCAGTGAGTTCAGACCATTTAGTAGCTGCTTTTAGCTGTGTGACTTTTGAAAAGTTTTTAACCTCTCTGAGCTTCATCATGTGTAGAATGGGAATAACATCACCTATCTCAAAAACAGCTGGACTAATATCACCAGCTCAAAAACAGCTGTCATTGTCAGGGCCTGTTATGACCATGATTAAATGAGATCATATATGCTAGGCATTCAGCATATATTCAGCACTCAGTAAGCCCTTAATAAGGCTTCCCGATGCCTCATAGGGTAAAGAATCTACCTGCCAATGCAGGAGACACAGGAGATGAGGGTTCAATCCCTGGGTCAGGAAGATGCCCTGGCAAAGAAAATGGAAACCCACTACAGTACTGAAAAATTCCATGGACAGAGGAGCCTGGAAGACTACAGTCCATAGGTCACAAGAGTTGGAGACAACTGAGTGACTAAGCATTCAAGCCCTTAATAAATGAACAGCAATAACTTCATCTCTAAACATGAGCAGAAGGAAAAAAAAACATGTCACCAAATTGCCCGTGATTCCTTCTCCTCATCCTGTGGAATTCAACACTCGGCAAAAAGTTGGTGACTCCGACGCACACCATGTTCTGTCTTCTCTTTTTCAATTTTGCCACGCAAGTGAAACATTTTCATTTTCTAGCTCAAGGAGACAGCAAATCACACGTGCAATGTTACACGATTAGAAGAAATCATCTTGAAAAGGGTTCATTTGGGCATTCTGTACTTAGCATGTGGGGTGGGGGGCGCTCCTATGCATTTCCCCTTTGGAGACCCAAGCTTCTGGCTCTCCAGGCTGGACTGGTAGACGAGCGCTGTCTGGTAATTCAGCCTCCACGGTGCAAAGAGGGCAGATGTTTTCAACCCGGGGCCTCTGTGTCTTTGCCTCTGTAGTCACTGAGATGGGAAAAGCCTTTCTCCAAGTGTGACTCTCCCTTCAAATCCATGCTTATTTCAGCTAGAAAAAAATACCCTCAGTGGATTCTTGAACTGAGGTCCTGACTCTCGGAGGCTGTGAACCTGTGAAGTGAAGTGAAGAAGTCGCTCAGTCGTGTCCGACTCTTTGCGACCCCGTGGACTGTAGCTGGCCAGGCTCCTCTGTCCATGGGATTCTCCAGGCAAGAATACTGGAGTGGGTTACCATTTCCTTCTCCAGGGGATCTTCCTGACCCAGGGATCGAACCCAGGTTTCCCACATTGGAAGCAGACGCTTTAACCTCTGAGCCACCGGGGAAGCTGTCAGATGCCTTGATACTAGTCTTTCTTCCACTTTTTAATTTCAATGACAAATTAGGGTGACTTCGGGGTACAGGCAATGCCAGCAAGCTCACCTACAGTAAGTATACCACCCGGAAACCCACTCAGTAATTTTTTGAGAATTTTCTACTCTCAAACCTTTGAACAAACCACTTGAATTCAAGGTCAGACTTTCCAGTTTCCTCCTTGGCCCTGAATGAGGGATGAAGTTGGCCAATTTAGCACTCGCGACCTCAGCCAGGCCCTCGCAGATTAAAGCTGAAGTCTCTCCTGCGCCCTGCAGTACCTGCAGAGCTTCGCCTCCCTGCAGGAAGTATTTCTAGAAGGAAACATTGGGAGTAAGGAGAATTCTAGTTCCACAATATACAGGGGATCTGGACCAGGGTCAAATAGAAGTCATGCTTGCCAGAATTCCAATTCATGTACTGTTCAGGAACACTAAAAGAGGGCTGTTTATTGATGTACTTCTTTCATGTAGAAAAATCACTTTTAAAAAAGAAGTGTAGCTACATCCCAACACCAATAAGAAGGCCCAGTTCCCTCAAGGAACTTTCTAGTAATGGAAAGAAAATTGTGTGAAATCCCTACAATAATGATTGTAGTAGCTTTTATTTTTATCTTTTTAATTTTTATTTTATACTATAGTTGATTAACACTGTTGTGTTAGTTACAGGTGTACAACAAAAGTGATTCGGTTATATGTGTATCTATTCTTTTTTAAGTTCTTTTCCCATTTAGGTTGTTACCTAATATTGAGCAGAATTCCACGGACTGTTCAATAGGTCCTTGTTGGTAATTTATTTTAAATATAGCAGAGAGTACATGTCCATTCCAAACTCCCTAACTATCCCTTCCTCTCACCCTTCCCCCTGGTAACCATAAGTCTGTGAGTCTGTTTTGTCAATAAGTTTATTTGTATCACTTCATTTCCACACTGTTTCTTAGATATAGGTGATATCATATGGTATGAGTCTTTCTCCATCTGACTTATTTCCCTTAGCACGGTGCTCCCCAGGTTCATCCATGTTGCTGCAAGTGACAATGTTTTGTTCTTTTTCATAGCTGAGTATATTCCATAGTATATATGTATTTCATCTTCTTTATCCATTCTTCCATGGATGGAAATTTAGGTTGCTTCCACGTCCCTGCTATTGTAAACAATACTGCAGTAAACACTGGGATATATGTACCTTTTTGAACCATGTTTTTCTCCAGATATATGCATAGGAGTGCTTTATTTTTAGGGTTGTGGGGTTTTTTTGGTTTTTTTTTTTCTGCTTTGTGGGGATTTGGTGGGAGGGGGGTATTGCTTTTTGTTTGATTCTTTTTGGCCATACTGTGTGGCTTGCAGGACCTTAGTAATAGTTTCCCTGCCAGTAACTAAGCCCAGGCCGCATCCTCGTACTCACGGGACACTCACTCTTGGAACCCACATGCCCTGCTGTGGGGAAGCCCAGGCCATGTGGATGTGCTGGCTGAAGCCACTGAGCTTACAGCTGTCAATCAACATTAATCTCAACACCAGGTGTGGGAGTGAGGAAGCGCTCACAGAATGACTCCATCCCCATCTGACTGCAACTACAGGAAACCCATAAGTGAGAGCTGCCTAGCTGAACCCAGTGAATGTCCTGAACCATGAGAGATAATAAAGAAATAATAAGAGACTTCCCTGGTGGTCCAGTGGTTAGAACTCCACCTCATTTCAACTGAAGGGGCACAGTTTCCATCCCTTGTTGGGGAACAAGATCCCATTCACCAGAGAAAAGGAAACAATAACAATAAGTATTGTCATTAAGTTTGGGGGTGACTTCATTATTTAGGGCTTCCCTGGTGGCTCAGATGGTAAAGAATCTATCTGCAATTCAGGAGACCCCGGGTTCGATCCCTGGGTCAGGAAGCTCCCCTGGAGAAGGAAGTGGCAATGCACTCCTGTATTCTCGCCTGGAAGATTCCATGGACAGAGGAGACTGGAGGGCTACAGTCCATGGGGTTACAAAGAGTCGGACACGACGGAGCGATTGAGTACACACACACATTATTTATTTAACAATAAATAACTGGAACTGAACTGCAACTAAGACCCAATGCAGCCAAATAAATAAATATTTAAAACAAAAACAAGAAGTTTCTTAAAAGTCAGCAGAACAGCAAAGGCCTTCCATCTTCCACACGTTACTTCCAGGGCCACTGTAAGAAAAGAACATAGTGGAACAGAGAGTGGGAGATTTCTATGGGCCAGGGCTCGGTGTGGTAAACCCAAGTCCTATTCACATTCCATTGGCTAGAAGTCAACCACAAGTTCACATCTAAC
Organism: Nanger dama; assembly: GCA_917880005.1. NCBI lineage: Eukaryota > Metazoa > Chordata > Mammalia > Artiodactyla > Bovidae > Nanger > Nanger dama. The sequence continues at coordinate 16,802,236 of CAKJTW010000046.1, read as the reverse complement.
TGTGAGCGTGTGCCCAGAAAGAAGAGGATTTGGTCAGCAGCTTTTAGTGTCTGCCACAACCTCTAAATGTCACCTATATTTCTCCAAGCTGTGAATACAAATAAGACCCCTTAAATATTTCTTGACCTTTTCTACTTGGAGGAGGGAAAAAACTTTCCCTCTACCCTTTTAGATTCTTCTGGCTGATCTCAGAATTAAATTGACATGATAGGGACTTCCCTGGTGGTCCAGTGGATAAAAATCTGCTTGCCAACATGGGGGACATGAGTTCGATCCCTGGTACAGGAAGATTCCACACATTATGGAGCAACTAAGCCACTGCACCATAATGAATGAAGCCGACACTTTAGGGCCTTCAAGCTACAACCACTGGCAACTCCTGAGCCTGAGTGCCAAGAGCCTGTGCTCTGCAAAAGAGAAACCACCGCAATGAGAAACCAGCATACCAGAGCTACAGAGTAGCCCTGGATGGCTGCAACCAGAAAAAGCCTGAGCTCAGCAATGAAGACCCAGCACAGCCAAAAAGATTAATTAATTGATTGATTTTTAAAAAAAATTTTGAAAAGAATGTGGGGTCCAAGTTAGGCAACTGAGGCTCATATGCCATCTAAAAGTAAACGGGGTGGGAAATTTGAACTTCAGTGGAGAAGAAAGCAATTCATGTGGATATGGAATAACAAATGCTTGCTAGACAGACATTTGCTGGGCTGTGCAGAGACAGTGAGACACAGGGAAGACTGATCTCGGCCCCACCAGACGCATAGCCCTTCTTCCCTGTAGACATCTCTGGTAAGAGTGCTCTTCCTGGACCAAGATCTTCATTCAGATTCTGTTATTGCTATCTATTTATCTGGCTATGCCAGGTCTTAGTTGCAGCATGCAGGATCTTCAATATTTATTATAGCATGGGACCACTTGGTTGTGGCATGTGAAATCTAGCTCCCTGACCAGGGATCAAACCAGGGCCCCCTGCATTAGAAGCACAGAACAGCACACTGGACCCCCAGGGAGTTCCCACCTTTATCTAAATTCCTAGGGACTTTGAGATAGACGTGTACACACTACTATATTTTTAAATGCATAATGAACAAGGATCTACTGTATAGCACAGGGAACTCTGCCCAATGTCATGTGGCAGCCTGGATGGGAAGGAAGTTAGGGGAGAATGGATGCATGTATATGTATGACTGAGTCACCTACTGTTCACCTGAAACTATCACAACATTGTTAACCAGCTATAATCCAATATAAAATTCAAAATCTTTTCAAATAAAAAGAAATTAGGCAAAGAAAGCAAAAGAATAACTTCCTAAGTCTTCTATTTCTTACGAATAACCAACATAAAATAATCCTCATGCCAAAGAGACCCACTCTAGGCTGGCAAATTTTGCTTCCTGCACCCTCTCCCCACTTACACAGGATCCTCGTGTTCATAAACACTCTATGACCCAACAACTTCCTCACCAGGCTGTAGGGACTATAACAACCCAGCAGTGCCATCTCCTGGAAGGGAGCTCCTGCTATTGCTCGAAAGCACTTTACAGGCTAAAACTGCACCATACATAACATAGAGGCAAACACTGCCTTCTCGCCTTTTTTTTTTTTTTTTTAATGAGTTTGAAATTTCAAAGAAGGCTTCTTAGAGCACGATACTTAGGAGCTTAATTTTTTAAACTTTAAATATATGTATTATATACAATATATATACTTATATGAAGACATATATATTTCATATATACATATATTTCATATTATGATAAATATAAATTATAAATAAATTAAATTATATATATAGCATATATATGCTAAGTCATTTCAGTCATGTCCAATTCTTTGCGACCTATGGACTGTAGCCTCCCAGGTTCCTCTGTCCATGGGATCCTCCAAGCAAGAATAGTGGAGTGGGTTGCCATGCTCTCCTCCAGAGGACCTTCCCAATCCAGGGATCAAACCCATGTCTCTTATATCTCCTGCACTGAAGGCAGGTTCTTTACCACTAGTGCCACCTGGGAAGCCTATATATATATGTGTGTGTGTGTATAGATATATATATATAGGCTATGCTGCGTGCTGCAACTAAGACCTGGCATAGCCAAATATATATATGTATATATATATAGGCTATACATATAGGCAGAAGGAGAAGAGAGTGTCAGAGGGTGAGATGGCTGGATGGCATCACTGATGCAAAGAGATGAACCTGGGCAAACTCTGGGAGATGGTAAGGGACAGGGAGGTCTGGCATGCTGCAGTCCAATGGGGTCGCAAAGAGTCAGACAAGACTGGGTGACTGAACACAAGAACAGCATACATACACACACACACACACACACACACACACACACACACACACACATATATATAGCCCATGCCCTGTGGCTTGTGGGAGCTTAGTTCCCCAACCAGGAATCGAACCTGTGCCCTCTGCCATGGAAGCACAGAGTCTTAACCTCTGAACCCCCAGGGAAATGCTCCTTCTTGCTTTTTGGTTCTTTCTTTTACGGAGTACCAGGGCAGCATGTCGGTGCTCCAGGGTCTTGTGGAGTTTTCAGTGACGTGGTTCCTGCATTGCTTGCACACAGGGGTCCAGATAGGAACTGATCAGGGCTGATGTGAAAAACGACTTGAGTGACACGCACTGGGAAGTAATAAGAATGCTGTCAGTCAGTCAGTCAGTCAGTCAGCACTTACTATCTACTGCGTGCCAGGCTCTGCTAAGCTCTGATTGCACAGTGTAAACAGATGGCATCGCCCTCACCCTCACAGGAGTCACAGTCCAGTGTGGGGAATCTCGCATCAGTGCTGACCCAGAGATTTTGTCATTGAACTGAGCATATCAGAACAGATTCCTCCTTGCCTTTGGTCAAGTTCTCTCCCGGTGGGAGGCTCCTCAAGCAAACAGGTTTCTGATACACTCACCTAGCCCATTCCCCAGAGAGAGCCAGATAGCTAAGAATCCTAAGTCAGGCTGCACCACCATCCTCTGCCTCTCATTACACAGGTGAACTGATCAGAGAGGATAAGGCTGCTGAAAGAAAATATGCCAAACCTAGCCAACACATGTGTTTGGTTTGCTTTGTCTAGTATTGGCTTCTTGGTGTATCAAATGATAAAGAATCTACCTGGAATGCAGGAGATCCAGGTTTGATCCCTGGGTCAGGAAGATCCCCTGGAGAAGGGAAGGGCAACCCACTCCGGTATTCTTTCCTGGAGAATTACATGGACTGGGGAGACTGGAGGATTACAGTCCTTGTTATCGCAGAGTCAGACACAACTGAGCAACTAACACTTTCATTTTTCAGTATTGGCCTACACAGCACTTTTAAAACTTTTAAGTTAGTCACTAAGATTAAAAAACAGATTAGAGACATGTATCCCAGTGTTCACTGCAGCACTGTTTACAATAACCAGGACATGGAAACAACCCAAATGCCCATCAACAGAAGAATGGATGAAGATGTGGTGCACACACAACAGAATATTACTCAGCCATAAAAAGAAATTAAAGTGGGTCATTTGTAGAAATGCGGGTGCTTTCAAATTGTGCTGGAGAAGTCTTGAGAGTCCCTTGGACTGCAAGGGGATCAAACCAGTCAATCCTAAAGGAAATCAATCCTGAATATTCATTGGAAGGAAGATGCTAAAGCTGAAGCTCCAGTACTTTGGCCACCTGATGAAAAGAGCCAACTCACTGGAAAAGACCCTGATGCAGGGAAAGACTGAAGGCAAAATGCAAAGGAGGTGGCAAAGGATCAGATAGATAGATAGCATCACCAACTCAATGGACATGAGTCTGAGCAAACTCTAGGAGATAGTAGAGGACATAGGAGGTTGGTGTGCTGCAATCTATGGGGTCACAAAGTCAGACATGACTTAGTGACTGAACAATCAGTTCAGTTCAGTCGCTCAGTCTTGTCCGACTCTTTGCGACCCCATGAATTGCAGCATGCCAGGCCTCCCTGTCCATCACCAACTCCAGAGTTCACTCAGACTCACGTCCATAGAGTCAGTGATGCAATCCAGCCATCTCATCCTCGGTCATCCTCTTCTCCTCTTGCCCCCAATCTCTCCCAGCATCAGAGTTTTTTCCAGTGAGTCAACTCTTCACATGAGGTGGCCAAAGTACTGGAGTTTCAGCTTCAGCATCATTCCTTCCAAAGAAATCCCAGGGCTGGTCTCCTTCAGAATGGACTGGTTGAATCTCCTTGCAGTCCAAGGGACCCTCAAGAGTCTTCTCCAACACCACAGTTCAAAAGCATTGATTCTTTGGTGCTCAGCTTTCTTCACAGTCCAACTCTCACATCCATACATGACCACTGGGAAAACCATACCCTTGACTAGACAGACCTTTGTTGGCAATGTAATGTCTCTGCTTTTCAATATGGTGTCTAGGTTGGTCATAACTTTCCTGCCAAAGAGTAAGCGTCTTTTAATTTCATGGCTGTAGTCACCATCTGCAGTGATTTTGGAGGCCAAAAAAGTAAAGTCTGACACTGTTTCCTCTGTTTCACCATCTATTTCCCATGAAGTAATAGGACCAGATGCCATGATCTTCGTTTTCTGAATGTTGAGCTTTAAGCCAATTTCTGCACTCTCCACTTTCACTTTGATCAAGAGGCTTTTTAGTTCCTCTTCAGTTATCCAAGTCTATGCCCCAGTCAGTAATGCTGAAGAAGCTGAAGTTGAACAGTCTTATGAAGACCTACAAGAACTTTTAGAATTAACACCCAAGAAAGATGTCCTTTTCATTATAGAGGACTGGAATGCTAAAGTAGGAAGTCAAGAAACACCTGGAGTAACAGGCAAATTTGGCCTTGGAATACAGAATGAAGCAGGGCAAAGGCTAATAGAGTTTTGCCAAGAAAATGCACTGGTCGTAGCAAACACCCTCTTCCAAAAACACAAGAGAAGACTCTACACATGGACATCACCAGATGGTCAACACCAAATTAGATTGATTATATTCTATGCAGCCAAAGATAGAGAAGCTCTATACAGTCAACAAAAACAAGACTAGGAGCTGACTGTGGCTCAGATCATGAACTCCTTATTAGCAAATTCAGACTCAAATTGAAGAAAGTAGGGAAAACCGCTAGACCATTCAGGTATGACCTAAATCAAATCCCTTATGATTATACAGTGGAAGTGAGAAGTAGATTTAAGGGCCTAGATCTGATAGATAGAGTGCCTGATGAACTGTGGAATGAGGTTCCTGACACTGTACAGGAGACAGGGATCAAGACCATCCTCATGGAAAAGAAATGCAAAACAGCAAAATGGCTGTCTGAGGAGGCCTTAAAAATAGCTGTGAAAAGAAGAGAGGCGAAAAGCAAAGGAGACAAGGAAAGATATAAGCATCTGAATGCAGAGTTCCAAAGAATAGCAAGAAGAGATAAGAAAGCCTTCAGCGATCAATGCAAAGAAATAGAGGAAAACAACAGAATAGGAAAGACTAGAGATCTCTTCAAGAAAATTAGAGATACCAAGGGAATATTTCATGCAAAGATGGGCTCGATAAAGGACAGAAATGGTCTGGACCTAACAGAAACAGAAGATATTAAGAAGAGGTGGCAAGAATACACGGAAGAACTGTATAAAAAGATCTTCATGACCTAGATAATCATGATGATGTGACCACTAGTCTAGAGCCAGATATCTTGGAATGTGAAGTCAAGTGGGCCTTAGAAAGCATCACTACAAACAAAGCTAGTGGAGGTGATGGAATTCCAGTGGAGCTATTTCAAATCCTAAAAGATGATGCTGTGAAAGTGCTGGCCTCAATATGCCAGCAAATTTGGAAAACTCAGCAGTGGCCACAGGGCTGGAAAAGGTCAGTTTTCATTCCAATTCCAAAGAAAGGCAATGCCAAAGAATGCTCAAACTACTGCACAATTGCACTCATCTCACATGCTACTAAAGTAATGTTCAAAATTCTCCAAGCCAGGCTTCAGCAGTACGTGAACCATGAACGCCTTGATGTTCAAGCTGGTTTTCGAAAAGGCAGAGGAACAAGAGATCAAATTGCCAACATCTGCTGGATCATGGAAAAAGCAAGAGAGTTCCAGAAAAACATCTATTTCTGCTTTGTTGACTATGTCAAAGCCTTTGACTGTGTGGATCACAATAAACTGTGGAAAATTCTGAAATAGATGGCAATACTAGACCACCTGACCTGCCTCTTGAGAAATCTGTATGCAGGTCAAGAAGCAACAGTTAGAACTGGACATGGAACAACAGACTGGTTCCAAATAGGGAAAGGAGGACGTCAAGGCTGTATATTGTCACCCTGCTTATTTAACTTATATGCAGAGTACATCATGAGAAATGTTGGACTGGAAGAAATACAAGCTGAAATCAAGATTGCCGGGAGAAATATCAATAACCTGAGATATGCAGATGACACCACCCTTATGGCAGAAAGTGAAGAGGAGCTAAAAAGCCTCTTGATGAAAGTGAAAGAGGAGAGTGAAAAAGTTGGCTTAAAGCTCAACATTCAGAAAACGAAGATCATGGCATCTGGTCCATCACTTCATGGGAAATAGATGGAGAAACAGTGGAAACAGTGTCAGACTTTATTTTTGAGGCTCCAAAATCACTGCAGGTGACTGCAGCCATGAAATTAGAAGATGCTTACTCCTTGGCAGGAAAGTTATGACCAACCTAGATTGTATATTCAAAAGCAGAGACATTACTTTGCCAACTAAGGTCCATCTAGTCAAGGCTATGGTTTTTCCTGTGGTCATGTATGGATGTGAGAGTTGGACTGTGAAGAAGGCTGAGTGCTGAAGAATTGATGCTTTTGAGCTGTGGTGTTGGAGAAGACTCTTGAGAGTCCCTTGGACTGCAATCTATTCTGAAGTCCATTCCAACCAGTCCATTCTGAAGGAGATCAACCCTGGGATTTCTTTGGAAGGAATGATGATAAAGCTGAAACTCCAGTACCTTGGGCACCTCATGAGAAGAGTTGACTCATTGGAAAAGACCCTGATGCTGGGAGGGATTGGGGGCAGGAGGAGAAGGGGACGACCAAGGATCAGATGGCTGGATGGCATCACGGACTCAATGGACATGAGTCTGAGTGAACTGCGAGAGATGGTAATGAACAGGGAGGCCTGGCGTGCTGCGATACATGGAGTCGCAAAGAGTCAGTCACAACTGAGCAGCTGAACTGAACTGAACTCACTTTCTGCCATTAGGATGGTGTCATCTGCATATCTGAGGTTATTGATATTTCTCCCGGCCTTCCTGGTTCCAGCTTGTGTTTCTTCCAGTCCAGCGTTTCTCATGATGTACTCTGCATAGAAGTTACATAAGCAGGGTGACAATGTACAGCCTTGACGTCCTCCTTTCCCTATTTGGAACCAGTCTGTTGTTCCATATCCAGTTCTAACTGTTGCTTCCTGACCTGCATACAGGTTTCTCAAGAGGCAGGTCAGGTGGTCTAGTATTGCCATCTATTTCAGAATTTTCCACAGTTTATGGTGATCCACACAGTCAAAGGCTTTGACATAGTCAACAAAGCAGAAATAGATATTTTTCTGGAACTCTCTTGCTTTTTCCATGATCCAGTGGATGTTGGCAATTTGACTGTGCAATAATTAACAACAATTTCATAGACTAATGAGTGGGAGGATTATTCCAACTATTTTGGAGAAGGGACAGAGATTCCCAGGCATTGAGCCACTGCCCGCTTTCTGGCCTTTTATGGTTAGCCTGGGAACTACCACGGTGCCTATAGGTGTGTCGTTTATTCTTTTATTTTTTTAGGTGTGTCATTTAGATGCTGATGTATTACAGTGAGTGTAAATGAGGCTCAAGGTCTACTGACCATCAAATCTTCAGCCATCTTGGACCTGTAGAAAGTGAGTGTTCATCGCTCACTGTGTCTGACTGCACCTCCATGGACTATAGCCCGCCAGGCTCCTTTGTTCATGGGGATTTTCCAGGCAAGAATACTGGAGTGGGTTGTCATGCCCTTCTCCAGGGGATCTTCCTGACCCAGGGATGGAACCCAGGTCTTTCTCATTGCAGGCAGATTCTTTATTGTTTGAGCCACCCGGGATGATTCTAATCAGTTTGTGTTGTGACCTCAATGGTGACGTCATTCTTTTAAAGATTGTGCCCTGCCCTCTTCTGGAAAGCCAGCATTTTGTTCTTAATACATTTAGACACTTCAGATATGACTTCACTTTCCCCACATGCAATGTTTCCGTCAACCTACCATCTGTGGACTTAGAGAACACTTTATCCATCATCGATGAATGACATTGCTTCTTAGTGAAACCGAGTGGGGCTCTGTGGGGTTCCCAGGCATGGAAGACTTTCTGTCCCCCATTTCTTGTAGGCAAGACTTCAGCCATCATAACCTTCCCTGGGTTCCCAGGGATGGATTCAAACAGTTGCTCATCAAGGGAGGAGAAACCAAGAAATCACCTGAGGGCAGATTAAAGGGGGCAGAGAAGTTCACTAGGAGATGGATTACCTAAACTGAGATAAAGTGAATATAAGCCCTGCTCACACTCTAATCTTGTCAGAGACCCCACCTTTGACCTACTGTTATAAAAAGCCTCAAGTTCTCTGGAGTTGCACACATTAACACTTAGTCCCTTCAGTTCTGTCTGACTCCCTCTGGACTGTAGCCCACCAGGCTCCTCTGTCCATGGCATTCTCCAGGCAAGAATACTGGAGTGGGTTGTCATTCCCTTCTCCAGGGGATCTTCCTGACCCAGGGTCCAAACTTGGGTCTCCAGCATTGCAGGTGGATTTTTATTTTTTCCTGTTGACCCACCAGCAAAGCCCTCTCTGGAGCTGAGACACATAGTTTTTTCAAGGCAGAACCCCATTGTGTCTCTCTTCACCCAGCAAAGCAATTTTGTTGTTCAATCACTCAGTCGTGTCTGACTCTTTGCAACCCTGTTATCTGCAGCACACCAGGCTTCCCTATCTCCTAGAGTTTGCTCAAACGCATGTCCATTGAGTCAGTGATGCCAAGCAATAAGGATATCCTTTTCTATTTCATACAAAACACTGTCTCCAGGATTTGATTCGACACTGGTGAACAGAGGCCAAGATTCCAGGAACATCCAGGAACTCACTTCACAGTGAAAGAAGTGGAGGAACGAGTCCCTGTTCATGGAATTCACTGGTTGCATGGTGTTCCTGACCACCCTGAAGCAGCTGACTTGATAGCTTTTGTGGACTTCTGAAGACTCAGTTACCATGATGACAGGGTTCAGGATAGGCCACCCCAAGATGTGCCATGCTGGCATGCAGATTACTTTGAGCTGGAAAATAGGCAAGGCCTGAAAGACTCAGAAAGAACCTTTGAACAACATCCCCACTAATTGCCCATCCCAGGAAGGAGTTATCAGGATAGATAACTATAGCAAAGTGTAAATTAGGTGTGGTGGGCAGGGAGGAACCTAGCAAGGCCCACTTGATCAAAGTCCTATCTGTGACCCATTGTCTTTGGATTTATTTACCAAATATTAACTCTTTTTAATCTTCCTGTGAATTACCTTACATTCCTTTGAAGTATCATGCTCCTACCTCCTTCTCCTTACTGTACTGATGTACTCAGTCGTGGCCAACTCTTTGTGACCCCATGGACTGTAGCCTGCCAGGCTTCTCTGTCCATGGCGTTTTCCAGAAAGGAATACTGGAGTTAGTCACCATTTCCTTCTCGAGGGCTCCTTCTCCTTACAAATACCAATACCAAGAGTCGCTCAGTCGTGTCTGACTCTTTGTGACCTGTGGACTGTAGCCCATCAGGCCCCTCTGTCCATAGGATTCTCCAGGCAAGAATACTGGAGTGGGTTGCCATTTCTTTCTCCAGGGAATCTTCCCAACCCAGGGATCGAACCTAGGTCTTCTGTGTTGCAGGCAGATGCTTTAACCTCTGAGCCACCTAGGAAGCTTTCTCCTTAGTCCAAGATAATACATATTCTCTCTCTCTCTCTCTTTTTTTTTTTTTGGTGGGGGGGCGGCTGTGTTGGATCTTCCTCACTGCTTCCAGGCTTTTTCCAGTTGCAGCGAGTAGGGGTTATTTTTCTTTGAGGTACTCGGGCTTCTTACTCTGATGGCTTCTCTCGTGCAAGCTTTAGTAGTTGCAGCTTAGTTGTTCCAAGGCACATGGAATCTTCCTGAACCTGGGATTGAATCCATGTCCCCTGCATTGGCAGGCAGACTCTTAACCATTGGACTGCCAGGAAAGTGTCTCTGTCTTGCCTTGCTGTCTTTGGACTTCTTCATGCTTATATGGATTCCTCACAGCACGTAATAAATTTTATTTTCTCCTGTTCATCTGCCTCATGCCGTTTAAATTTGTCAACCAAAACGAACTAAGAGGAGGAAGAGGAAATTCCCTTTCCCACAGTGTTTTTGAGGAGGAAGAAATTGTCCTCTATCCTCTGGCTGGTCTAAAAAGTAAATTGATGTGAGACAGAATAACAGGAGAAAATCAAATAAAAGTTAGTAACTTGTCTATATAGGAGAGACCCAGGAAAACTGAGCAACAAAACGGACAAAATCTTTAATAGCATCTTCAGCTAAAGACAAAAGAGAATGGTGGGGAGACTTCCCTGGCAGTCCAGTGATTTTTACCTTCCAGTGCAGGGAGTTTGGGCTCAATCCCTGGTCAAAGACCTAAGATTCCACAGGCCTCATGGACAAAACACCCAAACGTAAAACAGAAACAGTATTGTAACAAATTTGATAAAGACTATAAAAATGGTCCACATCAGAAAAAAAAAAAGAGAGAGAGAGAAAATGATAGGAAAATGAGTTTGGAACCTCAAAGGGGAAGAAGGCAATACATATGGAGATGAAAAAGCGTTTGGTGGGCTTCCCTTGTGGCTCAGGGTAAAGAATCTGCCTGCCAATGGGTTTGATCCCTGATCCAGGAAGATCCCACATGCCACACAGCAACGAGGCCGGTGCATCACAACTATTGAGCCTGTGCTCTGGAGCCCAGGAACCGCAACCACTGAAGCTCTTGCACCCTAAAGCCTGAAGAAAAGCCACTGCAATGAGAAGCCTGAGCATCGCAACTAGAGAAACCTGCGCAGCAAGGAAGACCCAGCACAGCCAAAAATCATAAAGAAAAACATATTTTTTAAAAAGCAGGTGTTTGGTTAACAAATGTTTGCTGGGATATGGAGATACACTGGACACAAAGCAGACCCTGATCTTAGGTCCTGCCTGGAGCTTCCCCACCCTCTGCCCCACTCAACCCATATTCTTTGCAGATATCTCTTGGTGATAGGTCTATTGTAGGAACAAGACCTCTATCTGAATTCTTTTAGACAGTTAGGAAGAAAGTCAAAGGTTCTCCCTGAGTTCTTCATGCCTTATTTTCAGCTCAAGATAATCCACATAACAAAGAGACATTTTAGGGTGGCAAATTTTCCTCCCCTACACTGGTCATACCTTGCAGGGCTGGGACAAGTTTCTCTAGAAGGCTGTGTATACTCTGAATCAGCATCTAACATATGGCACTATTCCTCCCATAGTGAAGATTCATGGGTCCAGGTATATAGGAGTAGAAATAGGCGATCACTACTAACCCTAGAAGCCACAAGTGAAATTTTTGCTTCCTGTCCCCATGTCCTTATGCTCTGCTGGCCTGGAGGTCTTAGTTCAGAGGAAGGAGTGCTCCCACCAGGAGACGTAACAGTGATTCCATTGAACTGCAAGTTAAGACTGCTGCCCAGCCACTTTGCCTGTTGATTTAGAGGCATGAGGGACTCAAAGAAAGGGGTTACTGTGCTGGCTGGACTGAGTGACCCTGACTTCCAAGGGGGAAATTGGACTGCTTCTCCACACTGGGCATAAGGGAGAGTAAGCCCACTACACCAAACAGCCCTTAGGGCTTCTCTTCCCATTAACATGCCCTGGGATAAAGGTCAGTGAAAACTGGCAGTCCACTCCATGAAGGACCATTAATGACTCAGACCTCTCAGGAATGAAGGTTCAAGTCACTCCACCAAAAAAGAACCACAACCAACTGAGATGCTGGCAAAGGGATTATATCAATAGAATGAGTAATAAGGACTTCCCTGATGGTCCAGTGGTTAAGAGTCCAACTTCCAAACCAGGAGACATGAGTTCAATCCCTGGTCAGGGAACTAAGATGCCACATGCTGTGGGGCACTTAAGCCCGCCCACTGCAGCTAGAAGCTAATGGAAATTACCAGCTATGACTATGTGACCAGTTATATAAACACCGTAATTATCATAAATATTCCTTCTCATTTTGTTATGTGAAACACACATAACACACACACACATATATGGTTTCAAGTTTTCCCTCCTGGCTCAAATGGTAAAGAATCCACCTGCAATGTAGGAGACGTGGGTTTGATCCCTGGGTGGGGCATATGGCCTGGAGAAGGGAATGGCAACCTACTCCAGTATTTTTGCCTGGAGAATCTCAAGGACAGAGGAGCATGGTGGGTTACAGTCCACATGGTCGCAAAGAGTTGGACAAGACTAAGTTACTAACACTTTCATTTTTACTTTCGTATATATATAAAATCTTTGGGTTTATTCCCCCTTATTCCTTTTCATGTACCATAATACACATTGATTTTCTTTCATACAAGTTATGTGTTTGGGTTTTTTTTGGCAGGGAGAGGTTAGGGTTGTTTGTTTGTTTGTTTGTTTTTGCCATGCCATGCTGCTTGTGGGATCTTAATTCCCCAATCAGGGATGGAAACTGGGTCCTTGTCAGTGAAAGTGTGGAGTCATAATTAGGGAATTCCCGGTTATGTTTTTAATTTTACATCATAGTATTTAAGTTAAGGGGCTTCCCTGGTGGCTCAGCTGGTAAAGAATCCACCTGCAATGTGGGAGATCTGGGTTTGATCCCTGGGTTGGGAAGATCCCCTGGAGAAAAGAACAGCAATCCACTCCAGTATTCTGGCCTGGAGAATTGCATGGACTATACAATCAGAAAGAGTCAGATGTGACTGAGTGACTTTCACCTTCACTTTCACTTTCATTTAACTTAAGAGAGACCAAGGAGAAGAGCAAACATCACTCAAGGACTTTACCTCTTCTTCTGGGGAAAGGGTTGGTTGCATTTTCAGTTGCACATAGGATGATTGTATCATGTTTGGTGGAATGATGACCTTGTTGTTATTTTTATTTGGAGAATAACAATGGCTTCAGGAGATGCAAAAGAGTGCAAGTTGACAGGGGGTAGACTCATGATGCTCAATTTTATGTGCCAATTACCTGGGAGTCGTGTGGCCCCAGATAGTTGGCTAAACATTATTCTGGTTGTGTGTCTGAAGAGTTTATCTGAATGAGATAAATGTTGGAGTATTAAGACTAAGAAAAGCAGATCAGTTCAGCTCAGTTCAGTTCAGTTGCTCAGTCGTGTCCGACTCTTTGCGACCCCATGAATCGCAGCACGCCAGGCCTCCCTGTCCATCACCAACTCCCAAAGTTCACTCAGACTCACGTCCATCGAGTCCGTGATGCCATCCAGCCATCTCATCCTCAGTCATCACCTTCTCCTCCTACCCCCAATCCCTTCCAGCATCACAGTCTTTTCCAGTGAGTCAGCTCTTCGCATGAGGGGGCCAGAGTACTGGAGTTTCAGCTTCAGCATCATTCCTTCCAAAGAAGGGTTGATCTCCTTCAGAATGGACTGGTTGTATCTCCTTGCAGTCCAAGGGACTCTCAAGAGTCTTCTCCAATACCACAGTTCAAAAGCATCAATTCTTCAGTGCTCAGCTTTCTTCACAGTCCAACTCTCACATCCATACATGACCACTGGAAAAACCATAGCCTTGACTAGACAGATCTTAGTCGGCAAAGTAATGTCTCTGCTTTAGAATATGCTATCTAGGTTGGTCACAACTTTCTTCCAAGGAGTAAGCATCTTCTAATTTCATGGCTGCAGTCACCACCTGCAGCGATTTTGGAGCCCTCCCCCACCCAAAAAAGTCTGACACTGTTTCCACTGTTTCCCCATCTATTTCCCACGAAGTGATGGGACCGGATGCCATGACCTTCGTTTTCTGAATGTTGAGCTTTAAGCCAACTTTTTGCTCTCCTCTTTCACTTTCATCAAGAGGCCCTTTAGGTCATCTTCACTTTCTGCCATAAGGGTGGTGTCATCTGCATATCTCAGGTTATTGATATTTCTCCCGGCAATCTTGATTTCAGCTTGTGTTTCTTCCAGTCCAGCATTTCTCATGATGTACTCTGCATAGAAGTTAAATAAACAGGGTGACAATATACAGCCTTGACGTCCACCTTTTCCTATTTGGAACCAGTCTGTTGTTCCATGTCCAGTTCTAACTGCTGCTTCCTGACTTGCATACAGGTTTCTCAAGAGGCAGGTTAGGTGGCCTGGTATTGCCATCTGTTTCAGAATTTTCCACAGTTTATTGTGATCCACACAGTCAAAGGCTTTGGCATAGTCAATAAAGCAGAAATAGATGTTTTTCTGGAACTCTCTTGCTTTTTCCATGATCCAGTGGATGTTGGCAATTTGATCTCTGGTTCCTCTGCCTTTTCGAAAACCAGCTTGAACATAGGGAGTTCACATATTGCTGAAGTCTATCTTGGAGAATTTTGAGCATTACTTTACACTAGTATGTGAGATGAGTGCAATTGTGAGGCAGTTTGAGCATTCTTTGGCATTGCCTTTCTTTGGAATTGGAATGAAAACTGACCTTTTCCAGTTCTGTGGCCACTGCTGAGTTTTTCCAAATTTGCTGGCATATTGAGGCCAGCACTTTCACAGCATCATCTTTTAGGATTTGAAATAGCTCCACTGGAATTCCATCACCTCCACTAGCTTTGTTCGTAGTGATGCTTTCTAAGGCCCACTTGACTTCACATTCCAAGATGTCTGGCTCTAGACTAGTGGTCACATCATCATGATTAACTGGTGTCGTGAAGATCTTTTTGTACAGTTCCGTGTATTCTTGCCACCTCTTCTTAATATCTTCTGTTTCTGTTAGGTCCAGACCATTTCTGTCCTTTATTGAGCCCATCTTTGCATGAAATGTTCCCTTGGTACCTCTAATTTTCTTGAAGAGATCTCCAGTCTTTCCCATTCTATTGTTTTCCTCTATTTCTTTGCACTGATCACAGAGGAAGGCTTTCTTAACTCTCCTTGCTATTCTTTGGAATTCTGTATTCAAACGGGTATATCTTTCTTTTCTCCTGTGCTTTTGCTTCTCTTCTTTTCACAGCTATTTGTAAGGCCTCCTCAGACAGCCATTTTGCTTTTTTGCATTTCTTTTTCTTGGGGATGATCCTAATCCCTGTCTCCTATACCATGTCACGAACCTACGTCCATAGTTCATCAGGCACTCTATCAGATCTAGTCCCTTGAATCTATTTGTCACTTCCACTGTATAATCATAAGGTTTTTGATTTAGGTCATACCTGAATGGTCTAGTGGTTTTCCCTACTTTCTTCAATTTAAGTCTGAATTTGGCAATAAGGAGTTCATGATCTGAGCCACAGTCAGTTTCCCGGTCTTGTTTTTGCAGACTGTATAGAGCTTCTTCATCTTTGGAGGCAAAGAATATCTGATTTCAGTGTTGACCATCTGGTGATGTTCATGTGTAGAGTCTTCTCTTATGTTGTTGGAAGAGGGTGTTTGCTATGACCAATATGTTCTCTTGGCAAAACTCTATTAGCCTTTGCCCTGCTTCATTCTGTACTCCAAGGCCAAATTTGCCTATTACTCCAGGTGTTTCTTGACTTGCTACTTTTGCATTCCAGCCCTCTATAATGAAAAGGACATTTTTTGAGGTGTTAGTTCTAAAAGGGTCTTGTAGGTCTTCATAGAACTGTCCAGCTTCAGCTTCTTCAGCATTACTGGTTGGGACATAGACTTGAATTATCGTGATAGTGAATGGTTTGCCTTGGAAATGAACAGAGATCATTCTGTCGTTTTTGAGATTGCATCCAAGTACTGCATTTTGGACTCTTGTTGACTATGATGGCTACTCCATTTCTTCTAAGGGATTCTTGCCCACAGTAGTAGATATAATGGTCATTTCAGCTAAATTCACCCATTCCAGTCCATTTTAGTACACTGATTCCTAAAATATCAACATTCACTCTTGCCAGCTCCTGTTTGACTACTTCCAATTTGCCTTGCTTCATGGACATAACATTCCAGGTTCCTATGCAATATTGCTCTCTTTACAGCATAAGACCTTGCTTCCATCACCAGTCACATCCACAACTGGGTGTTGTTTTTGTTTTGGTTCCATCTCTTCATTCTTCCTGGAGTTATTTCTCCACTGATCTCCAGTAGCATATTGGGCACCTATAGACCTGGAGAATTCATCTTTCAGTGTCCTATCTTTTTCCCTTTTCATACTGTTCATGGGGTTCTCAAGGCAAGAATACTGAAGTGGTTTGCCATTCCCTTCTCCAGCAGACCACCTTTCGTCAGAACTCTCTGCCATGACCCATGCGTCTTGGGTGGCCCTACACGGCATGGCTCATAGTTTCACTGAGTTGGATGAGGCTGTGGCCCGTGTGACTATATTGGTTAGTTCTCTGTGACTGTGGTTTTCAGTCTGTCTTTCCTCTGATGGAGAAGGATAAGAGGCTTATGGGAGCTTCCTGACGGGAGAAACTGACTGAGAGGGAAACTGGGTCTTGTTCTGATGGGCAGGGCCATGCAGTAAACCTTTAATCCAATTTTCTATTGATGGGTGGAGCTGTGTAAACTATGGTGGAGGTAGTGAAGATAAAGGTGACCTCCTTCAAAAGATCCCATGCATGTACTGCTACACTCAGTGCCAACCCTGCAGCAGACCACCACCCACCCACGCCTCCACTGGAGACTTGTGGACACTCACAGGCCATTCTGGGTCAGTCTCTTGTAGGGTCACTGCTCCTTTCTCTTGGGTCCTGGCGTACAAAGTTCTGTTTGTGCCCTCCAAGGGTCTATGTCCCAGTCCTGTGTAAGTTCTGGCAGCTTATGCCATATCCAAGTTCCTCTCAGAAAAGGTTGAATAATCCTAGAGAATAAACTCTCCACCTACTGACATTTTGAACTTTCTCAGTCAAAAGGGGAACTCCCAGCCCAATCAATTTCAGGGAAATTCACCAGGCAACAAGCCCTATTCATAACCCATACATCCAAAGAACTTCGTAATGCCTTGCTTGTGTATGAAAGGATGACCAGCATCTTAAAACAGATGAAGTGAAAGAAAGTGAAAGTCACTCAGTCCTGTCAGACTCTTGGACTCTTTTCGACCCCGTGGATTATACAGTCCTTGGAATTCTCCAGGCCAGAATACTGGAGTGGGTAGCCTTTCCCTTCTCCAGGGGATCTTCCCAACCCAGGGATCGAATCCAGGTCTTCTGCACTGCAGGCAGATTCTTTACCAGCTGAGCCACAAGGGAAGCCCTAAAAGAGATAAACAGAAAGCAAAAACCCAGAGGGAAAAGGAAAAATACTGAGAATAAAAGAAGAAATATAAACAACAATTTTAAAATTCCCCCAAATCCCTAATTCATGTTCTCAGAAGGTTAATATAGCAGAGTTCATCCATGAAATCAAGAATGGTGTTGGGGGTAAAAGAATATGAGACAGGGAATTCCCAAGCAGTAAAATGCTTAGGACTCAGCTTTCACTGCCAAGGCCATGGGTTCAATCCCTGGTCAGGATTCTGAGATTACACATGATGTATGGCAAAGCCAAAAATTAAAAAAGTTATTAAAAAAATATAAGACAGAGAAGCTCGGTCTCTCTGTACATTGGTGCCAAATCAATCCTGGAGGCAGAGGTTTCGGTGAAATAGAAAAGGATAGCTTTATTGTTTGTCAGGCAAAGGGAGACACACTGGGGTTCTGCCTTGAAAAACCATGTGTCTCAACTCCAGAAAACTTGAGGCTTTTTATAAAAGTGGGTCAAAGGTGGGGTGTCTGATAAGATTAGAATGTGAGTAGGGCTTTCACTCCCTTAATCTCATCTCAGGTGGTTGGCCTCCTAATCTTGATGAGTTCCTCTGATCCCTTTGATCTGGCCTCAGGTGGTTTCCTTAGTTGCTTCTCCCTCCATCAAGAAACTGTTTGAATCCTCCTTTTGGAACTCAGGGAAGGTCATGGAGGCTAGAGTCTTGCCTCCAAGAGAAGAGGGACAGAGCTTGTCTGGTGGCTCAGTGGGAAAGCATCTGCCGGCCACTGCGGAAGACCTTGGATTCAACCGCTGATCCGGCAGGATCCCACATAGAGCGGAGCAACTAAGCCCATGTGCCACAATTCTTGAGCCTGTGCTCTAGAGCCCGGGAGACACCAACTATTGAGCCCACGCGCACTATAGCCTGTGCTCCACAGCAAAAGAAGCCACCGCAATGAGAAGCTCGCACACTGCAGCTGGAGAGTAGCCCCTGCTTGCCGCAACTAGAGAAAAGTCCAGAAAGCAACAAAGACCCTGCACAACTGAAAATAAATAAATAAAATTATGTTTAGAAAAAGAAATGGGGGACAGAAAGGCTGCCACGCCATGCCCAGGAGCCCCACAAGGTCCCGCTCGGTTTCAGGGGGAATGTACCCGTAACTACTAAGGAATAGTTGGTCTTTAAGTGAATAGTTTCATAAACAAACACCAAGTTCTAATGGGGATAAAGACTGGTGTATTAGTTCCATGTATTAATCCAGGCAAGTTAAAGCAATAGCTTTAAATCTTCTGGCTTCACAGATATTTATTTTTCATTCACGCTAAACGTTGAGCAAGAAACAGGCTGAGTGGCTTCTTCCATCTCGGAACACTTGTCCTCCATATATGTTACTATCAAAAGAGAGAAATTTCGAGTCATCCTGATCCTTCACCTCCCTGACCAGGAAATGACACTTCATTTCTGCATACAGTCCATCAGCCATAACTAGTCACGGGGTCCCAAGCTTACTGCCAAGGGTTGAGAGGTTGTAAATCCATACCTGGATATTGAGTGAACTCAAAAAGACAGGTTCTCTACAAGTAGGTAGGGAGGGAAAGGAAAAGAGGGCAGACACCTCAGGTGGGAGGGTTTCCCTGGTAGCTCAGAGGGTAAAGAATCTGCCTGCAATGTGGGAGACCCCGGTTTGATCCCTGGGTTGAGACGATCACCTGGAGGAAGAAATGGCAACCTACTCCAGTAGCCTTGCCTGGAGGGTCGTAACAGTCGGACACGACTTAGCGATTAAACCACCACCAGTATTCTTGCCTGGAGAATCCCATGGACGGAGAAGCCTGGCAGGCTATATGTAGCCCATAGGGTTGCAAAGAGTCAGACACGACTGAGCCTGAGTGGCTAATTTTAAGATGGGAAGCCTTGCAGATAGTAATAGACAATATAGCTCAAGGAGCCAGAGGAAAGGGAATAGAAGGAAATATTGAAATTGATAAAGAAAAAAGGAAGGGGGTGCAGGGAAAAGCAGTCATAAGAAATGAGGGATTTCACTAATACATTGCTTATTTCTACACAAACACTTCCACTCTGGTTTCTAATTATCTTTCCATGTCTCAACACAGAACTTCCTGTGGGCAGGGGCTGTCTCAGCCATCTTTGCATCGAGGGATCAGCACAGAACCTGACTTAGGAAGCCTCCCACGAATATGCTTAAAGTAAGAGGTCATAAAATCCCAATCTTCTCCCAATCAGCAGCTCATCAGCCAATGTAACTGGAGGAACAGGTGCTTCCTTGGAACAGTAGGAAGAATGAAGGGAATGCAGCCAATCAAGTACCTGAGGGGGAAGGTAAACAGGCACCTGCTGTGTCAAAGGAGACACAGCCTCCTGCCACCCTGACCTTTGCCTTGCAACACCAGAGGTGTGAGAAGGAGCAGACACATTACTGAGTTGGATATAAGGAAGAAACTGGCTCCTGTTTTTTACACAGGGTCTAGCTAACTGGATGCTTTAACAAATATCTTTTACTTATTCAGAAAATCAAAGGTTTTAAGGGTCTTAACATTTAGCCAAACATTTCAAATAGGCAAAATCTAGTAAAATTGAAGGTGAGCAAACCTTACCACTCATGATTCCTCTCCTGGTTATAAACCCTAGAGGGGTGTTTCTAACACTGAGAATCATGAACTACAAGCAAGTAGTGATATCAAGTTAGTGGATCTTATTTTATTAATGAATTAGAACAGAAAGTATCAGAGAACATATACATAGCATGGCAGTGTGTGATGTGTACATATAGTGTGAGTACTATACTTCTATGTTATGTAGTGTATGGACAGTGTGTATACTGGATAGCAACATGTTTCCTACAGTAGTTGTTGTTTAGTTGCTAAGTTGTGTCCAACTCTTATGTGATCCCATGGACTGTAGCACACCAGGTTCCTCTGTCCATGGATGTCCCAGACAAGAATACTGTGAGTATACTCCTTCTCCAGGAGATCTTCCCAGCCCAGGATCAAACCCGCATCTCCTGCACTAGCAGGTGGATTCTTTACCACTGAGCAATAGATCCCAGTTAATAAAAAAAAATTTGGAGTTACACTCCGAGAGAGATTTTCACTGGTGCTTAAAGGAGAATGTCCACAGCAGCAATGTTTGTAATAAAAGAAATACGTCAATAGGAAACAATCCAAGCATCCCTCAACTTATAATGAAAAAGTGGCACAATCATACAGGGCAATGTTACGTCACAATTAAAATGACTGTATTACAGTTCACAGCTCAGTCGCTCAGTCGTGTCCGACTCTTTGCGACCCCATGAATCGCAGCACGCCAGGCCTCCCTGTCCATCACCAACTCCCAAAGTTCACTCAGACTCACGTCCATCGAGTCCGTGATGCCATCCAGCCATCTCATCCTCGGTCGTTCCCTTCTCCTCCTGCCCCCAATCCCTCCCAGCATCAGAGTCTTTTCCAGTGAGTCAACTCTTCGCATGAGGGGGCCAAAGTACTGGAGTTTCAGCTTCAGCATCATTCCTTCTAAAAAGGGTTGATCTCCTTCAGAATGGACTGATTGGATCTCCTTGCAGTCCAAGGGACTCTCAAGAGTCTTCTCCAATACCACAGTTCAAAAGCATCAGTTCTTCGGTGCTCAGCCTTTTTCACAGGCCAACTCTCACATCCATACATGACCACTGGAAAAACCATAGCCTTGACTAGACGGACCTTAGCCGGCAAAGTAACGTCTCTGCTTTTGAATATACAATCTAGGTTGGTCATAACTTTTCTTCCAAGGGGTAAGCGTCTTTTAATTTCATGGCTGCAGTCACCATCTGCAGTGAGTTTGGAGCTACCTATAAAAACATGAATCTGCCTCAATAAAGATGTTAATCATAAAAACAAGTTGCAAAAGGATACATTCTGCTGTAATTATAAAGTTTAAAAGCATGCAAAACTATATTACAATTGTTTCTGGGTATATACATTGTATAAAGTATAAAAATAGGCATGGGATTGATAAGTACCAAAGGAGACAACCTCTGAAGGACAGGAAGGAGTACACCAGGCTCAGCTGTGCACACGTTTCAGATTTTTTTGACTGCACTAGGTCTTTTTTGCTCGCAGAATCTTTCATTCTCATTGGGACACACGGGACCTTTTAGTTGTGGCAGCCAGGATCTACCTCCCTGACTGGGGATGGAACCTGGGTCCTCTGCATTGGGAGGGCAGCGTCTTAGCCACTGGACCACCAGGGAAATCCCTCTAAGGGGGAAATTATATTACTTTTGACTTTTCCGATTTTTTCTTTCATTTTTCTCCCCCTGAAGAGGAGAGAGGTCAACTTTAACACACCTACCTTTCCGTTCTGTCTTTGCCACTTACTGGGGAAGGAACTTAGCAGGTTGCTTAATTTCTCCAAGCCTCTGTGTCTGTAAATAACCTGATTCATAATCAATTAGGTGAAACAATACACTATTTGTGCTGCACAAAGTGCAAAGTGCTATAGAAGTATAAGCTGCACTTGTGCAAGAATGCTCCACGAATTCCAGTGATCACTGAAAACTTGGTGTTCGTTACATATTCTCACGAACATTCTTCTTTTCCTTCAGAGCACTTGCCTTCCCTTGCAATTAATTACACGGTCATTAACACCTTATACGTCCGTGCACCATCTCCACTCCATAGCTTTGGGCTCACAGCCCAGCACAGGGAACTAGCACATTTTGTTAGTCTGATCCGAACATTGGAAGTAAGAATGCGAAGCAAAGTGGGACGAACGGACTTTTGTCTCCAATTTCTGTCCTCTCTGCACTTTGATCTTGAACCTGTATTACTTAGTGACAAACTAGTTGAATTTTTAATGAAAACCCTAACGGTTAAATCAGCGTAGCTTAATTTCATCGCCTCTCAGAGGAAGGCAACGTTTTAATACAGGAAGTTACAGGAACTCAAAGGAGCAGGTAGAGAGTGCTGGGGGTGCCGGGGTGGTCCTCTAGGTCTGGGAGGGAAGGCGGCGTGTCTAACGGTTCAAGAACAGCCGCGGCGCCGTTAGGGGGGCGCTCGCGAGGCCGCCGCAGGAATTCGCGCCCTCCGGTTACATGCCCCAGTAACCCCGGCGCGCCTGCGACCGAGAGTAACCTCGCGGTCGGGTGACAGCCCCGCCCCCGCCCCGACTCTCGCCTGCTCCGTCTCAGCCAATAGGGAGGCAGCGCACGAGCCGGCAGGACTCTCGCCCGCCCCGACTCCTCCCCCGAGCTGTTAGAACTGAGTTGTACAGTCCTCCGTCGCCGGCTTCTTACTTTTCCAATCGCGGATCTGGTTCCCGGTTCCAAGCCCCGCCCCCCGCCCTGCCCCGCGTTCTTTCTCGGGCCGAGTCACCTTTGCCTTACAAATATGAGGCCCCGCCCCCGGCCTACCTTGCCGCGTGAGGCCCCGCCCCCGGCCCGGGCTGACCAATGACCGACCGAGCCCAGAGCCTTTGGGCGGGTCCGCAGCCAATGCGCACGCCGTGGGCGGGCTCCGGGCCGGAATTGGGGGTGAAGCTCCAGCGCTGTGCCCACATTCGGGGCGCGCGGAGCAGAGGGGTCCCTGGGGGACGCCCGCAGCTAAGATGGCGTCCGCAGCCGAGGGGGACATGGAAGCGGAGCTGACGAGGGGGCTGCAGTGGGGTTTCCAAGACCTGAGCCTTAACAAGTTGGCGACGTCCCTGGGCGCGTCAGAACAGGCGCTGCGGCTCATCATCTCCATCTTCTTAGGTAAGGACCCCTCTCGGAGTCCCCGGGTGACGGGGACGTGACCTCGCCCTCTTCCCGGAGCCACCGGGAGGGCTTTTTGGGGGTGCAGGTGTCAATCCTTAAACATACCAACCAGCTGTGGAGAGGAAGATGACACTATTCTGGAGTCTGGGGGCACTGTACCTTCTGAACCGCTTCACCTTCCCCTTCGACCCCTCTTGTCCCCTTCTGGCCCCTCATTGGGCGCCACCACCCTCATCCTGCCATGCTCTGCCCTGTGTCCCTACGACCTGTCCTTATTTGTCTCTCTCTTGAGTTCTACTCTCTGTCCATGTGTACTGCTGTTATTAATATCAACCCTCAGACACGCGCTTCTCATTGGCAGGTATAGGCTCCCTAACTTAGATATTTTAGTCCTATGGACCCGCTCAGCCCCATACTCCATGCCTGCATATTCTGTGTCTCTTGTGTGCGTTGCCAGCTTGTATTACACTCTCATCTTTTTGTCCCGTTTCTAATTTCTTCTTTTAACCATACTGGTTTTTCTTGTCCTTAGCCACCCACCTGTCATTTACCGTGGAATATTATTTTAGTACTAGGCTTGGGAAACAGGGCTGGCAACCCCTTAAAAACTATTCACGCTACCCCAAGCGTGTTTTACACACGTAGTTCAAAGGATGTGGTGTATTTGCATTTATGTCACAACAAACCGCGTTGTAACTGGTTTATGGGCTTTTTAATGCATCCTTCCTCTATGGTTTTTTTTTAAATAGATGAAGCAGAATGGCACAGTAAGGGGAAAAAAAAAGTGTGTGGACTTGGAGGGCAAACACATCAGTCCTGCTGCTCACAAACTAGGATGCTGGGCGAACCACTTAACTTCTCTGGGCCTTTAGTTTCCTTACTTATGAAATGAGCATAATAATGCCTATCTGATAGGACTGCTATAAAGTCTGGTAGGAATTCAAAGGTCATAAGCCAGTATTAAATATTTGAGTAGTTGGAAGGCTTTATGAAGGCTATGGGACTTCAGCTAGAAGAGTAGGGGTGGTGAAGAATTAAACAAGACTTGTTGGGGAGGGTGGGTGCAGGAGCAGGTCTGAACCACAAAAATTTGAGATAAAGTTGGGCAGATGTGGCAAACCTTAAATATTGGTAAGAAATTTGGAATTTATGGAGTAGTCGGTAGAGACACTGACATGTAATATCACCTAAAGGGTGCTAATCTGATCTAGATACTGGGAAAGGCATTAATTCATATTTAAACAACCTTGGGTAATATTGTCATTTGTCCATCACACATCAAGCCAAGATACTCTTTCTTTCTTCCAGATAAAGATCACCTTTACCCTCCCATGTAGAATTACAAAATTTTAGAGGTGGCAGGAACCTTAGGTTGTGGAACTTACTTGCTGCCACCCAGATCTAACCCAGATTTATCAGTACTTCAGTCTAGGGTTCTTTGCACCACACCAGCTTTGAACTTCCTGCTTCTTCACCCTTTTTCCCAGGCCCAGTTATTTGTTGGGATTATAATTGACAATTAAGAGTGTTTACATTTCATTCATTAGGAAGCCAGCTGTTGATGTCTCAACTATAAATGGAGATTGTAACACAAGGAGCAACAAATTATAAGGACAACCTGTAAAATGGAGCTGCAGCTAGAATTAGGCTTGGAATCTGTCTTTTTAGTGATGACATAATCAAATACAGCTTAGGTACTTGTAGTGGACTACTGTGTACTATCATGGGGCATACACCTGTCTAGACAGTTGTTTTCTCCATGGCTTACCCCTCCAACCTCATCCTCTCATTACCACCAAGCATCAAGGTAATAAAAACTTAGTATAATACATCCATCACACTCCTGAGCCCCCTTGCCCATCCTACCATGGCCCACATCCCCTCTTCCTAGCCCACATGTGTCGTTGCCTTCAGTAACTCATAGTATATCTAATTTTAGGTCAGTTTGAGTTCACACTGACCCCTAAATTGATCAGGCCTAAGTTTCACGTGTGGATATTTAGGATTGTATTTTCTAGGTTTAGGTTACATACACACAAAAAAACATACACTGATAAGCTTGTTGACAAGTGCATGGAAGAAAGGGTGCATTTTTCTGGTTGTAAATATGCTTCTCCTACAAAAGTATCATCACTTCTGTGTATTGTAACCTAGAAACCAGTAGCCTTTCAGCAATGGAGCTCCTGAACCATCTCTCCTGGGGAACTGGGATACGGGAGGAAATCCTTGCCTGAGGTACCAAAAGGCCTGTAGTTGGAAACAATTTCTGACTTACTTTCTACTAACGAGATTAATTTTGGTTAAAAGCACTGAAATGCAGGTCCCCTGAAGAGTTGGGTATATCAGACATTCACATTTTAAGGGGATAAAATATGAATGTCTCACTGTTTTAGTTAGATAGTCTCATTACTGGTTCCCTAACATCTTTCCCTGTTTGAGTTGTGTGCTGATCTTGGTCTAGCATTAGCCTTCAAACCTTTTGAACTGGGGCCCGTGGTGAGAAATAACATTTTACATCATGACCCAGTAAACACACAGATGTATACTTGCATTAGAAACAGAAGTTTCAGGAAACATTACTCATCCTGAATATAGGTAGTGTGCTTAGCTATTTTCTATTTTATTTTTTAGTATCATTTACAACCTACTAAATTGATTTCAAGACCCACTAATGGGTTACAGCAAGCAGTTTTAAAACTCCTGAATTAGAGGCTGTAATTTTTTTATATTAGGTGCTGCAAGGAAAGGTAAGTTTACGAGCACTACTGCACTGGAGAATTTCAAACAGGCAGAGGACGCTGTCAAGAGGGGCATGTGTGTGTCTCTCTTGTGTCTGATTGCCAGGAGTTTGGTGGAAGATAAAGTTTGCTGTGAGCTCTGGTGCTGGCAGATGCCACTGGAAAACATCTCCGATTCGACAGCTCAGGTCTCCTTGTTCCTTAGCATAATTAGCAACACGAATTGTTCCAAATAAATTCAGCAAAATGTACCTGTTGTGGGTGAAGCACTGTGCTTGCCCCTGCGAGGGAAAGGGCAGTGGTACAGGATGAGTAATGGGGCTGGGCACCCAAAGGTATGACCTATGGTCTGTTGGGGGCAGGGAACAGGCAGGCGATAAGTACTCTTGTAACCACAATAGCAGGTGGCACTCTAAGTGCCGGCAGAGGTTCCCAGAGCTTTATGAGGTTTAATGACTGGACCTTTAATGAACTTTGAAAGTTGAATAGGGTTTCAGCAGACTGAGATGGTGAGGAATAGGGACCAAGGCAAGGACATGTGGTGACACATTCCAGGAACAGGAAGTGGTCCAGTTGGACTGAAGCAGGACCTAAGTAGAGAAGTAGTAGAAAATAGGACTGGAAGGGACTTCCCTGTTGGTCTAGTGGTTAAGACTCGGCACTTCCAGTGAAAGAGGTGCAGGCTCTATCCCTGGTCAGCAAACTAAGATCCCACATGCCCCATGGCATGGCCAAGAAAATTAAAAAAAAAAAAGACTGGAAATGTAGGTTGTGGGTCCTTGAAAGCCAAGGGAAGAAGTGTGTGCTTACTGAAGCAGGTGATCAGGAGCCATCGCAGAGACTTGAAAGGAGAGCGATGGGCCAGCACTGTCCTGGGAGCGGATCTAGGAGTACAGAGTCGTTTGGAAGATAGATTCCATGACTACTTTTCATCTACACAGCTGCACGCGCCAGAAACCCAGGAACCAGCCTTATCACCTCCCCCCTCTCACTCTGCCCTCACCCCAGTCACTGAGTTCTATCAGCACCACCTCCAAATTGTGCCTCACATACACTCCTTCCCTCCATCATCACAGCCACTGACCATCTGTCACCAGAACTGCTCGAATAACCCCTGGGCTGGTCTCTATAGTTTCTTCCTGTCCACTCAATCCGTTCTCCCCAGCGCAGCCAGGATGACCCAACCCCATGCCTCTCTTGGCTCAGCCCCCACCAGGGGTTCCATGCACCCCTGGGAATCTCCCCCTCCCACCTCAATCTGAGCAAGTTCACAGCCTTGTGGCCACGTGGCCTTGCCCCAGCTCCTCAGAAAAGGCATCAGGCCCTTCCCACCTGAGCCATGGTACCTGCTGATCCAGCTGCCAAGAGCACTCTGTGCTCATTACCCACCTCACCGAGCCTTTTCCTCTTTCGGGCCTCGGTTCAGATTGTCACTTCCTCGCAGAGTCCTTTCCTGCCTCTCGTTTTAAGTTATGCGCTCTGTTGTACTCTTTCCTCTGGACTGAAATCCCCTTCCGAGTGAGTACGCATGCTAACGTGTGATTATATATGTGCAGATGAGGGCAACATTCGTTTAAGTTCTGTTCAACAGTACCTGGCTTGTGGAAAGGACCCAATAAATATTTGCTGAATAAGTGAAAGTGTGGGTGAATGACTTGGCAACTGATTGCCTGAGAGAGAAAGAAGTATCATAGTTGCCGGGGGGGTGTGGAAATAAGCTCAGGCCTTCTGCCAGGGGAGCTGAAAAGGTGACAGTGACTTTCACAAATGTGGAGAGGTCAAGTGAGGGTTAGATGTTGTTCAGTGCCAGGGAATGACCTAGTTTTGGGACTGGCTTTAGGTTCCAAGGGCACCTCCAGCTTGCCTTGTGAAGCCTAGTCTTGAGCTTGAAAACAGTTGATAACAGTTGATAAAGATAATGGTTTTAGAAGTCAATACTGGAGAAGGGAATGGCTACCCACTCCGGCATCCTTGCCTGGAGAATCCCATGGACAGAGGAGCCTAGGGGGCTACAGTCCATGGGGTCACAAAGAGTCAGACACAACCCTGCTAACACTTTCACTTTTCAGTGGTATCATAATTGAATCAGGGAGGGACTGAAATGCCACGGAGAGACGCTTACAGAGACGGAAGAGAATCTAGAGTGTGATGATAATGGCATTGGTAGCTGACATTTATAAAGCGCTCAACAATACCCCGCCTGGCCTGCCAATTGCCCCTAAGTTATATACAGTCCTCTTATTAGCTTCCTTGTGCAGATAGGAAGTTGAGACCTCCAGCTCATACCCGTTTCTACCCACCTCTGAAACCCCTCCTCTTTACCACCTTGGGACTGGGAGGAGCGTGTGGGATGGGAAAGACAAAGGCCCTTGGTATCCTCTACTCTTTTCTTTCTACATGACTGAACCAAGATGTAATCAGCATGTTAGGTACCTCTCAGCAGCCAAAAATGGCATCAGCCAAATGGAGCAGATGGTCACCCCAACTAGCACAGGCTCCTCCTTCAGGCTTGGCCACGACTGCGGCTTGGCTGGTAGACTCATCTAAAGTGGCACTTGAGGGTGAGGACTCATTCTTTGGAGCTTCAGAATCAGCACCACTATGGTTAGCAACCTTTAAAATCAAAGGAGGTCCCACAGTTGAGCTCCCTTTGGACCAGAGTCAGGCCTGGCCCTTCACAACTAAATCCATCATTCAGGGCAAGAGCTTTTTTTTTTTTTGGAAGCAAAATGAAGAGCCCTCAGCTAGGCATGGTGGAAACTGAGCAGCATTAATGAGACAAATGAGACTTCTGACCATAATACAAAGCATGGTCCAAAAATGCTGTGACTGTGAAGTGAGGAGATTGTCCTAAAGACTTTCAAGGCCTCATCTCATCCCAAAAGGCTAGGTCCATTCTGCATTTTAGACTTTTATCTTTATTCTAATTCATAGCCACAAATTTCATCATAACCTAAAGCTTCTTGTTGGGGATTTCTTTTAAATATATTTTTCCAACTTTTTAATCTACACTCCAATATCTTACTTTGCACAGAACTTCATGTTTGATTGCCAGTCTAACTTTAATATCAGACAGAACCATTTCTTTGCAATGTGCATGGTGCTCAGTCACTCAGTCGTGTCCAGCTCTTTGTGACCCCACAGACTGTAGCCCTCCAGGCTCCTCTGTCCATAGAATTTTCCGGGCAAGAATATTGAAGTCGGTTGCCATTTCCAACTCCAGGGAATCTTTCTGACCCAGGGACTGAACCTACATCTCTTGTGTCTCCTGCACTGGCAGGTAGATTCTTTATTCCTACGCCACCTGGGAAGCCCATTTCTTTGCAGAGACATGTGTGAAACAGGGCCCATGAGATTCTATGTACAGGGTAATTTAACAAAACGATTACATGCCCACTGACATGAAATCTCTCTGGGCAGCCATGGTAATTCACTGAAGGAGTTCCATCCAGCAGCCTTTTAAAAATGGGGTTCAGTCTTGAAAAAGGAAATGGCATTTCAGCTAGACCTTAAGAGTCTAGTCAGGTGGAGATATCTACTCAGGTGGAGATGGAAAGGGGAACTTTTCAACAACAAAGGATAATGAGCATATATGTGGAGAGCAGGAAAAGTGAGGAAGACCTGAGGAACAGCAGGCAGTCCAGCTTGGCTGGGACACCAGAGGTTCCATAAAGGAGCTGCAGAGGAAAGCATGATTGAGTCTTCAGGGGCAGGGAATGGGGTGGGTGTGGTAGAGTGAGCTGGCAGGACAAGCATCTTTACAGACCTGCAGGCCTAGGTGCCAGGGAAGGTGATGGCACCCCATTCCAGCACTCTTGCCTGGAAAATCCCATGGACGGAGGAGCCTGGTGGGCCGCAATCCATGGGGTTGCTGAGAGTTGGACACAACTGAGCAACTTCACTTTCACTTTTCACTTTCATGCATTGGAGAAGGAAATGGCAACCCACTCCAGTGTTCTTGCCTGGAGAATCCCAGGGACGGGGAGCGTCATGGGCTGCCATCTAAGGGGTCGCACAGAGTCGGACACGACTGAAGCGACTTAGCAGCAGCAGGCCTAGGTGCAGGTTTCTAAAATTAAGATTTTTTGTTGTTGTTTGTTTGCATCAGGAATTTTTTTTTTTTTTTTCTCCAGGTAAAATTAAGATTAAATTGGGGGATTTCCCTGGCCACCCAGTAATTAAGTACACATGCACAAAAATAATTGCAGCCACAAAATAATTATAAGATTAAATATGTGCCAACTCTTTCACCATCAACCAGTTACTAAGCTTCAGCCATCCTTTTCCTCATGTTCCCAAAGGCCAATTTGACTAAAGAATTGAGGTTAAAAGTTAAGCGCTGTATCTGATACATATTTTTAAATTATATTTAATTAATAACAAGCAGCAATACTTTAAAACAATGCAAAATCGACCTGCATTTTTAAAAATGATATAGTCGTCGAAGAGCTTGCCTGTTTCTAGAGAACTGCCTGGGCAGGCCCTTCGCTCTCATTCTGCTCTGGCCAAGTGTGAGAAAGAAGCATTGTTCTGGGGAAACTCTGAGGACCAAGTGAGATAGACTGTATCGATCCTTGGCCAAGCCTGACCCAGGATAGTTTTAAGTAATTGTTCTCTCTCTTCCCTCAGTAGATACTCATCTCCTTCCTTTCTAAGGAGACTCCAAGTGTGGTCTTGGGGCCAGCAGCATCAGACCTGCTAGGAACTTGTTAGGCAATCAGGTTCTTAGTGGGGACTAAACGAGAGACTCTCAGAATGAGGCCCGGTGATCTGTGTTTTAACAGCTCTCCATGTTATACACTTCCCCCGCATGTCTGAAGACTACGGGCTTAATGTGTGGCTTCAAGTCCCATTTTTGTAACAATTGATGTCAAACTTGTATCCTATGATTTTGGGGATAAACAAAATGCTCTCAGATTCTTTATAGCTTTCAGTTCAGTTCAGTTTAGTCTCTCAGTCATGTCTGACTCTTTGCAACCCCATGAACCCACACCAGGCCTCCCTGTCCATCACCAACTCCTGGAGTCCACCCAAACCCATGTCCATTGAGTCAGTGATGCCATCCAACCATCTCATCCTCTGTCGTCCCCTTCTCCTCCTGCCCTCAATCTTCCCCAGCACCAGAGTCTTTTCAAATGAGTAGGCTCTCTGCATCAGGGGGCCAAAGTGTTGGAGTTTCAGCTTCAACATCAGTCCTTCCAATGAACACCCGGGACTCATCTGCTTTAGGATGGACTGTTTGGATCTCCTTGCAGTCCAAGGGATTCTCAAGAGTCTTCTCCAACACCACAGTTCAAAAGCATCAGTTCTTCGGCACTCAGCTTTCTTTATAGTCCAACTCTCACATCCATACATGACCACTGGAAAAACCATAGGCTTAACTAGAAGGACCTTTGTTGGCTTAGGTTTCCCCATCTGCTAGATCTCCAAATATTATTATTATTACTGAATCATAGGGTTAATGTACTAATGACATTATTATGTCATTATCATCTCCTGTCAGATAGATAAGCTCTGATTTCTTATCAAATAAGAGAGCTCTTTGATGACTATATTATTTTCAAAGATGCAAGTAAATTTTGTATTCTGTTTCAAACTATTGCCGCTTGTTATGAGTTAAATATAATTTTAAAATTTATGAGATACAATGCTTAACTTGTTACCTCACCTTTAGGAAAATTGGTCTTTGGGAACATGAGATATATGATAATCTGTCTATTATCAGATAGATAATAGAGATGATCATCTCTCCAGGACTTCTGTTGTGACCTGTAGCTCTAACAAAAATTAAATGACCTCATGGAATTCTAGGTGAATTGTCCTCCTCAGGCAGAGAGTTATTAAGGTAGGGGCTGAAGGGTGTTGACATTTTCCCTGCAGTTACTGAAGACAAGGGTAAGGAGATTTAGGGCCCACCTGAAGTTCTCTTGGTGAAACAATAATAGCTTCCTAGAGACCTCAAAGCTGAAGATTTGTGTATCCCAAAAGATGCCTTATATATCTTTACTTCTCCCTGTTTACAAAGCTAGAATGGGGAAGGTGGCAAGTAAGACCCTAAAATTAAGGATGAGTGATTTCTGGATAAGGATTTCCTTTTGGCTTAAAATGGATGGCTTTTTATTTTATTTATTTTTTAGCTGCATTGTGTGGCATATGGGGCATGTGGGATCTTAGTTACCCAACCAGGGATTGAATCCACACCCCCTACATTGGGATCATGGAGTCTTAACCGCTGGACCACCAGGGAAGTCCCTGGATTGCTTTTTAAATCTGAGTTCCACTTTGAACATAAGTGAGATTTGTGAAACTCTGGACACCCTGAACAAAGGATTCCATCTGAGACCCTCATGTACCATGATTGTTAGCGATAGAGACTTCTGATGGAAATGTCATTGCATTCTAACTGTAGGGACCATTTGTCAGAAAGCAGAGAGAAGTTCAAGCCAAAAGTGGTAAGACTCAGGTTTTGTTCTTGATTCGCATGAAGTCGAGTGGACAGTTTAAATACCCCACACTAACAACAGGCTAAGTTTAAATTAAAAATAAAAAGCTTTTGTCAATTAAAGATGCTTTTCAGTATCAAGTATCTATCATATTGCTATGGCATTTTGATAAAAAAAGCATACATAGTCATACGTGCTACACAAAATTATAAGTGGTGAGATAGTAATTTTGTAGGCAACTAAAAGCTCACTATAAAAAAGAGAAAGAACTCATGTGAGCATGTTGTGTGCTAATCTGAGGAGGATATGAGATCCCAGAAGGCTGAGCCTGGTTGCTGTGTATTTGTACGTGCTGTAATGAGAAGTGGCTTCCATGTGGACGTGCTCCTTGAGGTTTCCAGTTTCTGCTGTGATAGGGATTCTAAACTCAAATGGGCTTGGACACCATTCTGGATTACTGTCCACGAATATAATACTTCTGTTTGCCAGCCAGCAAGCAGAGGCCAGCTGGAACAGCGCCCTTTAAGGCTCCCGTGGTGTATACCTCAGACTCTGGTGGAAAAGATTGATTATAGTTGGAATACAATATACATGGCCCCAATTAAAAATATTGAACCAGAAGGGCTACTGGAAACCCTCATTCTTCAGCTAAAGAATAATTTGACCCCATGTTTTAGTTCTTCTTTAGTTATTCTGAAAGAAAGAAACAAAAGCAAAACCTAGGAATTCCTATATAGCCTGTGTGCTAAGTCACTTCAGTGTCCGACTCTGTGCGACCTTATGGACTGTAGCCCATCAGGCTCCTCTGTCAGTGGAGATTCTCCAAGCAAGAATACTGGAGTGAGTATACCATGCCCTCCTCTGAGAGACCTTTCTGACCCAAAGATCGAAGCCGCATCTCTTGTGTTTCCAGCATTGGAGGCAGATTCTTTACTGCTGAGCCACCTGGGAAGCCCCCTAGATAACATGCATTTCTATTATTTATACTAAGAGCCTAGTAGTAATTATAGGGAGCCAGGTCATCATCTCACCAGAAGCTTCAAACTTCTTCAAGTCTTAATCTCGTTTTATATTTTTAAGGTATATGTGCTTTTATTATATTCTAAAATACCTAACTTGGGGACTTTCCCTTGGTGGTCCAGGGTTAAGACTCCATACGTCCAATGCAGGGAGTGTGGGTTTGATCCCTGGTTGGGGAACTAAGATCCTGGCATGCCTCAGGGTGCAGCCAGAATAAATAAATAAAATACAAAATTTTAAATAGTTTTTAAAGTTCTTCCCAAATCTTCAAGTAATATTGAGATGCTGATAAAGAAATTGGATTTTTTTCAGCATGGATGGTCAGGGATAATGTGAACTTCATCAGAATATTAAACTTTTTGCATCAAAAGATACCATAAAGCAAGTAAAAAGAAATGAGAAACAGAAAAGAAAGAGAGAGAGAGAAAATACTTGTAAATCATTTTTCTGGTAAGGGTCCAGTATCCAGAATATATCAAGAATTCTTATAACTAAATAGACAACTCTGTTTACAAATGGGCAAAGAATACGAATAGACATTTGTCTAAAGAAGACATGCAAATGGCCAATAAGCACATGGAAAGATGTTCAGCATCTTTAGTCTTTGGAAATGCAGATCAAAGTGACATACCACTTCACACGCACTAGGATGGCTGTAGCCAAAAGAGTAAACAAATGTTGGTGAAGATGTGGGGAAATTGGAATCCTCATGCATGGTTAGTGGGAACGTCAAACTGTGCAGCCCCTGAAGAAAGCAGTTTGGCAGTTTTTCATAGTTAAGCAGTTATTATAGTAGGACCTAGCAGTTCAGTTGATGTATATGTTCACACAAAAACCTGTACACACATATTCATCACATTATTATCATTGACAAACAGTGGATGACCCAACTGACAAATGGATAAATCAAATATTAATATTCATAAAACGGAATATTCCGCCATAAAAAGGAATGAAGTGCTGATACTTCCTACAGCATGGATGAACTTTGAAAACATGGTGCTGAGCAAAAGGAGCCAGACACAAATGGCCACATAATGTCTACTTCCATTTATGTGAGATGCCCAGAAGAGGCAAATCCATAAAAACAGAGAGTAGATTGGTGATTGGTGGGGATGAGAGGAGGGTTGAATTGGGGGTGACAGCTGAGAGGTGTGGAGTTTCTGGTTAGCGTGATGGAGGTATTGGGGCATTAGTTAGTGGGCGTGGTTGCACAACATTGCGAATGTGCTAAAATTCACCAAATCCGCAGACTTGAATAAAGACTGAGTAGGTATGCTCACAAAGTTAGAGAAACAGAACCCAGTAAATATTCACACCTGCTCGGATTCATAGGTTCAGTTAAAGGGTGTGATGCCATTATCTTTTCTCCTGTTAGAATCCCAGCTGGTTCAGAAAGAGTTTATTGTTTCACTTGCTGGAATACTTGTGGCGAAAAAGAAGTCTCACCTACTTTGTTTGTACTTACAAGCCTAGATTTGGCAACTCTTCACAAGAGGGAGAAAAATTACCAAGACAAGTTATTTGAGAGGGTTGTGTAAAGCTAATTAGCCACTTGGCACCCTTGGGCAACCCCTGGCCAGATCAAGTCGCAACAGGAGTGAAGAACTCCAGTTTCTCCACTGAAAACCAGTGCCAGGAATCCAAAGGGGGGAAAAACTCAGGCTGCCACACACTAGTTCAAGTTTTTTAAGAAAGAACCATGAAGTGTAAAAGCTGAGAAGCAGGAAATAGAAGACTTCAGGCCATTATAACAGGGAAAGAAGAGGAGGAAGCGGTAACACAAGACACAAAAGAAAGATAAGAAGTAAGAGGAGGGGCAGACTGGACAGAGCAGAGATGAGGCTGGGGCCTCTGCAGGCCTGGCCAGCCCTCCGCCTCTCCCCTGACCTGTGCTGAGCCTGTGCTCCCAACTGATAGACCTCTCTGGTAGGTGACTTCAGCACTCCTTCCCTTCCTGGACTTAAACAGGCATCCCGGGTCTGAAATACTGAGTTGGCCCAAATGTTCGTTCAGGACTTTTGTAAGATCTTATGGCAGAGGATGAAATAGTCGGATGGCATCACAGACTCAGTGGGCATGAATTTGAACAAACTCTAGGAGATAGTGAAGGACAGGGAACCCTGGCATGCTGCAGCCCATGGGGTTGCAAAGAGTCAGACACCGCTTAGCAACTGAATGACAATGACAGCAAATGCCTAGTTTTATTGTAGTGGTTGATTTTTTAAAAAAAATAATCCAGGATTTGTGGGACCTGAAAATTCTTAATCTTGGTGACTTTCTTTAAAAAAAAGAATTCAAAAATATCTTACACGTTTTATAACAATGTATGATCACGTGAGCACGTTGCTAAATGTATGACCATGTGAGCACGTTGCTAGTTCCCACCTCCACCCCTACACACACACACACACACACACACACACACACACACACACACACACCCTCACACAAAATGAAGCTGGGTGAACTTCAAGGCAAATCGCCTTCTTTCTGGGAGTACTGGGGGCAACTCAAAGCTTTATTTTTGAAACTTGCTATAGACTTAATTCAGTTAAAATCAGATCAAGATGGGCAAAGGCCAAAATTTCCCACTCCTAGCTCAAGGCTAGAGGCTTGAGCCTGAGAGTGTATGTCTTAAAACTGGTTAAAAGATCTTACTCAGATTTTAAGAAGTTAGGTATAGATAGGCTTGTATAAAATATTTGCTCATAGTAAATATTTCTTAAGTGGCCTCAAAGAAGTACGTTTGATGCTTTTTACGGATATTTTCTCTTATAATCTGTGCAACAGCCTGCAAGATGGCTAGTATTTTGCCTCTTGACTGAAAGAAAAACACACAAGCTAAAAATGGCAAATGCAGTTTTATTCAGGGCCTTTACTGAGGAACATAGCCTGGAAGACCACCTCTTGGGTGGCTCTGAGGAGGCTCCAAAGAGATCAGGGACATATTAATATGTGAATGTTTCTTGCTTGGAAAAAGCATGAAGCTGAGCTTCAGAGAGGCTTCCCGGGTGGCTCAGACAGTAAAGAATCTGCCTGCAGTGCAGGAGACCGGATTCAACCCCTAGGTCAGGAAGCTTCCTCTGGAGAATGCCACGGGCAGAGCACCCTGTAGGTTACAGTCCGGTTACAGTCCGTAGGGTCGCAAAGAGGTGAACACAACTGAGTAGCTAACACACACTTTGAGCGTCAAAAGATGACTGCCAGTCACAAAAAGCAGACGTCTCAAGTTAATGATTTTAGTGCCTTTCTGTGTATGTGAAGATGTGAGAATCTGGACTCGTTGCAACTGTCCCTTAGATATACATCTGAACTATCTAGGCCAGTATTCAAAGCACAGACTCCTTCCAGTTTTTCTCCATCCTGAATTCCCCACTAGGTGCGCCGTTGCTGGGCAGCTGCAGTGGCTGCTGGCATGGCTCTTAAAGAACTAGAATGTGGGGGGGGCACATTCTTTTCTTTACATCCCTACCTTAGACGTGAAGACATCAAGGTACGAAGAATCTAGTGATTTACCCAAGTGGCAAAACTGAATTTCTCAACCAGATTACTCTTCATTCCTGAGTCTAGCTCGAATCAGATAATCTGGCTAGAAGTTACCACCATGTGGTTCGCTAATTTACAAAGATTTACAATGTGATAAAATAAATAAATAAATAAAACCACTCTCTGAATGTAAGCCTCAGGCTGCTCTCTTTGCTAGGAAAGGCATTTCTGTGTGTTCAAGTGCCTGAGGGTCGGTCAGCATCTGTTGTCCTGTTCCACTAGTCAACAGTGACTAGCAAGTAGCCTGCTAGTCAACAGCCTTAACATTCTTTCAGTCTATAAAATTTGTCATAACAAAAAAACTATGTGACCATTTGCACAATCTGTAGTAGTACAGAAAAGACTGTAATTGTGCAGACAAACATTCACAAATCCTTCCGAGCATCTGATCAGGCTTGAGGTAGTCCTGAGGGCTGGCCCCTGACCCAAGGTGGCGGGGGTAGGGTGGTGGGGTGCTGACTTTTCCTAGGCTTAGAAGCCAGTGAGTACCTCTCCCCGGTGGGGTCATACAAGGGAATGTGGCTTCAGGGTCGGGTCTTTTGTCTCATCATAACATTATAACTTCTCAGCCTCAACACCAGTTTGCACACACGATTGCCAGCTTGTATCGTTGGCACTAATCTTAACATGGCCTTGCCTGTTTACTGCTAAGAGCCCCTGGCTTGAGTGGAACAATAAAAAACTGACTTTTGATGGGACTTTGGGTGCAGTTCATGTTTAGGCTGTTTGGGTTAAGTGACTAAAAAAACTAATATTTTCTTTTTTATATTTTTTTGGTCATATCATTCCACTCAGCTTATAAGAGTTTAGTTCGCCAGCCAAGGTTTGAACTTGGGTCTCAACATTGAGAGCACCAAGTCCTAACCACTGGACCTCCAGGGAATTCCCATTAAAAAATAACAACTTTGTAACCTTCATAAGAGCCTTTTTCCTTTCTCACAAATAACAGCCATTGACTAGTTTACCCTTAAAATGCCCCCTCTGTTCTTGTTCTGAGGACATTTTCATCATTTATCCCTGAATTCTATTCTACAGTCATCAAAACGTTAAGATACTCAGCTGGAGGTCCCTTTCAGAAATGAATTGCACCCTAAGAAGATAGGCAGGGGGTGTCCCCAAGAACTGATGAAGAAAGAAAGAACAAGGAGTACCGAAATTTAGCAAAGATGAAGTTTTCAAATGGTTTTAGATAGAATGATAAGCAGATGTGGCCGTGCGTATGTCTGTCAACAGACAATCAGAGAATAACATAGCCGTAGCTGTAAAAGTGCATAGCTAGTGACTAGTGAGGCTTCCCTGGTGGCTCATTGGTAACAAATCCACCCGCAATGCAGGAGATGCAGGTTCAGTCCCTGGGTCAGGCAGATCCCCTGGAAAAGGAAATGGCAACCCACTCCAGCGTTCTTGCCTGGAGAATTCCGTGGACAGAAGGGCCTGGCGGGCTACAGCCCATGGGGTCAAAACAAGTCAAACATGACCGAGTGACTGAACGACAACAGTGACTAGTGATGTATTTGCTGGCCTCTGCCAGGTGCCAAGTCATAGGACAGGAGTATCAGCATAGAAATCAAGTGATATGGGTTCTAACTGGGGCTCTGCTTTATTAAACTGAGGCAAGCCAGTTAGCCCCTTTGGGCTTTGCTTTCTTCTCTCTCTAATGAAGGGTTTGGAGTCAATGATTTATAAGGTTTCACGAGTTCAAAGAATCTGAATCCTATGAATAACCATTCAGCATGTGACTCAGCCTGAGCTGCGGAGGACTGTTGGAGTGGGGCAGGTGTGTTGTCCCCTTGGCCATACCATCAACAAGGCTTAATCTGCTGAACAGAGACAGGACGATTGTGAACAAGTTCCAGAGGTGAGCGCCACCCCACCTCCA
This sequence comes from Nanger dama, assembly GCA_917880005.1. Taxonomy (NCBI): domain Eukaryota; kingdom Metazoa; phylum Chordata; class Mammalia; order Artiodactyla; family Bovidae; genus Nanger; species Nanger dama. The sequence goes on along the minus strand of CAKJTW010000046.1, from coordinate 16,763,468 downwards.
GGTCCGTAATGTCCCAGTGTTCCCCCGGCTGACACTGTGGTCAGTAACCAATCAGTTACCTATCACCACAAAGAGCTAGAGTCACACAGGGCCTCACTCTCCTTCCTATCTCCATTCGTCTTCCTTTCCTCTGTGTAGTTCTTCAGTATGAGGAATTTCCACTTTGGTGAAAGAAATGTAAATGGCAGTTCTTCACAGCAGAAGTAATCATGATAAAGCTAGCATGTGGAAATATGTGATAAAAAAATAAACTGTCAATGCCAGTAAGCCATTAGACGGCCACTTCCCTGGCCATCTAGTGGTTAAGACTCTGCATTTCCAATTAAGGGAGCGCGGGTACTATCCCTGGTTGGGGAGGTAAGATCTCACATGCCACGTGGCCAAAGATAAATAAGCCATGTTCAAAAGCAGTCCTGTTTTATATTCTAGTCTGTGATTCTTAGGAAAATTGAACTGAAACTTGATCCTGAAAGTGGCCTTCCATTGTCCAAAGCAAGATACCCAGTATCTGTGGGAACATTTCATAGTTTAGAAAAATTTCAGCTTCCAGATGATATAAGGCTGAAACAGGTTTTTCCATCCATCTTTTTAGCTAGAAATTCCAGAGTTGCCGTAATTTTGTCAGTGAACTATCCCTAAGAGCAGTGATGGACGGACATAGCCTTTTGGGGGATCCGCTGTCTCCCATCCCTTTACCTCTGACGATAAGCATGAATTTTGAGTTTGAGATCAGTTTCAGTGATTTTACTCTAAGGAGCCCATTGACCCTGTGAACCAGATCTTCTCACAAGAGGTGAGGGTGAGTTTGCCTGGGCTGGGGGTATGTTAGCCCATTGCTGAGGGCCAAGGCAGAAATGGGTAGACTGGAAACAGGTGATGAGCTCAGGTCATTTTTGGCTGCTTTGGGTCTTCACTGCTGCACGGGCTTTTCTCTCATTGCAGTGAGTGGGGGCTACTCTCTAGTTGCATTTCTCAGCTTCTCATTGCAGTGGCTTCTTTTGTGCAGAGCATGGGTTCTGGGGCTTTCAGGCTTCAGCGGCTGTGACACATAGACTCAGTAGCTGCGGCTCCAGGGCTCTAGAGCACAGGCTCAGTAGTTGTGGCACATGGGCTGAGTTGCTCCATAGCATGTGAGACCTTCCTAGCCCAGGAATCAAACCCATATTTCCTGCATTGGCACAGGCAGATTCTTTACCTCTGAGCCACCAGGGAAGTCCAATCCTCTTGATTTTTCCCCCTATTATATCAAATTCGGACTCTGTCTGGTTTTCCAAACCTTCCTGCCCTGTCTTGTAGTCAGCCCGGTCTAGTGACATGACTGCTCCATGCCCTCTCCTGCCTCTGGGTCTTTAGTACATAATTCTCTCTTGGAACTCCCTTCCCTTGTTTCTTCTCTGCTCATCCTGACTGCTCTGTTTATTATTGACCTCTTGTCTTCTCCGACCTCTACAACATTGGCATTTCCATCACTTAGCATTTACACAACATCATTGCTTGGTATTCTTTTCTGTCTAAAATGCTCCTTCAGTGTCTGAAAGCATCTCTTAAAACCCCACTGTAGTCTCCTTTCGCCTAATGCATTGCTGACCACATAATGGATGCTCAATACATATTTGATTCACTCCCTAGGATACAGAGTATTTGTTCATTCATTCTTTTATTCTCTCATCCATTCAACAAATATTTTTGAGAACTTTTTGTACCAGGAACTCTACAAGGCACTTGCGGTACAGTGTGGGGAAAAAGAGACAAAAATTTTGCCTTCAAAGACCAATAAGTAGACTATACAGCATGTTGAAGAGTAGTGAGTGCCAAGGGAAAATAGGAAAGATGAAGTAGGAAAGAAAAACAGGAAGTGTGTGTTGGTGGCATACAGGGTGGGGCAACGTGTGCCATCTCAAGATACCACGGTCAGGGAAGGCCCCACCGATAAGGTGACATTTCAGTAAAACCTGAAGCCCTGGAGGTACTTGAGCTCATCGGTGAAAGAGCATCCCAGGCCAAGAGCGTATTAATGTGAAGGCTGTAAGGTTTGCGCGAGCCTGCCATTCCAGGAAGGGCGGCCCAGAGTCGGAGATGAGTCAGAGAGCGGTGGGGAGGGGCGAGCAGCCCAGTCTGGCATTCTGGTTGGACTTCAGCTCCTGCAGAGCAGAGCGTGACTGAAGGCCCTGGGGGAGATGAGTCAGGAGACGACAGTAATAACACAGGCCAGGGATGGCGCCAACGTGGACCAGGGGCAGAAGTGGTCAGATTCTGGGTTCACTTTGCCGGTAGAACAGACAGGGTTTGCTGACAGATGGAGTTGCCTGGGGGAGGGGAGGGGCTCAGGAGCAGGGGAAGGTGGCAGGGCCTCAGTCTTGTGTGAGCAGAAGGCTTTGCTGAAATGAGGAAGCCAGGGGAGGAGTAGGCTTGCTGAGAGAAGGACATCAGCAGTTGAGTTTGGGGCTTGTTACGTCTGGAGGTGTCCCGTTAGGCGGGTATCCACTCCACGTTGCACACGAGTGTGAAGTTCAGGGAAGAGCCTTGACGGGAGGTGGACATGCAGGAGCCGTCGGCACTCATGGTGTTTGAAGCCAGTCGGTTGAGGTTGCTGGGCAGGCCTCCATTAAAGGAGAAGTTGATGCCATCTCATACTCACTGAGCATCTGATATGGACCAGGTTGAAATATGAGCCAGGACCTAGATACTCTACTAGGGAAACTGAGGACCAAAAGCAGTAACTCATCAACCAGCCTAAGGGGACAGCTAGTAAGTAGCAGAACTGGGATTCAGGCTGTTAAATCTCATCTTAACCTCAGAGTTGGTGTTCTTCTAACCATCCAGTGCCTTAATTTAACCGTATGTTGCATTTTAGAGAAAGTGCTCTTGGCAAGCCAGAGTCAGTATCTTTCTAAAATAAATACACAATGACTCTTCTTTTAACGTGAAGATGGGAAGAAAATCCCTCAGTCATTTGATTGTCACATGGAAAGAAGATTAGATTTGGAACCCCTGATACCACTTTCATCAGAATTTCTCAGATAAGACCTAGTTTACAGACTCCCTCTATGTGAATCTGCATGTATGTGTGTGAGACTTTGTGACTGCTTACAATATTTTAGGCTCTGCTGACTATATTCAATATCCCCTTTGAAAAGTAAAGTTGCTCAGTCGTGTCCGACTCTTTGCAACCCCATGGACACCAGGCTTCTCCGTCTGTGGGATTTTCAAGGCAAGAGTACTGGAGTGGGTTGCCATTTCCTTCTCTAGGGAATCTTCCCAACCCAGGAATCGAACCCAGGTCTCCCTCATTGTAGACAGACGCTTTAACGTCTGAGCCACCAGGGAATAGCCCCTTTAGCCCTTACATAATCACTGGAGCAGGTCCTGTCCCCATGTTACAGATAAGGAAACTGACACTCAAACTGCTGTTAAGTGTCAGTCACTGTAGATCAACCCATCAGAAAATGAAGTAAGCAGGATAGCATGCTATGGGAGATCCAAAGACACAGAAGGACTTTAGGAAAAGAGATTGTGAACTTGTGGTAGTTTTAATACGGAACTCTAGTGTAAGGAATGGCAACTTGTATTACATAATGATTTTGCCAAATGAGTCTTTGTCCTAAGCGCCATGTATTCAAGGCATGGGTCCATAATGCGCAGGGTCATGAATTAATTTTGGTCTGCAGTAACCCTAAAGAAGGAAACACTTGAACTGAGTGTTTTTCAAGAATGGGTAGGGCTTCACTTGGTTAGAGGGTGGTTGAAGAAGATGTCCCACCCAAAGGGACTGGCATGAGTGAAGGTCTAGAGATTAAAGACATAAGACATGGGGTTTTTTTTGGGGGAGGGGAGGTGTTTTGTACTTTGTGTGTTTGGTTGGGTTTTTCTTTTTTGGCCACACCACATTCCATGTAGGATCTTAGTTCCCTGACCAGGGATTGAACCCTGATGGGCCCTTGGCAGTGAGAGCACAGAGTCCTAACCTGTGGACCACCGTGGAATTCCCGACGCAAGGCATGTTTGAGCAGAAACTAGCATATCAGTTAGCTGGAGGAGGAGGGTGGAGGCTTTGCCCAGAAATGTAGTTGAGAAGGTAGATCTTGAATCTTGGACTTGGGAGCTGATGCTGTGTGAAGCGGTCAGGTAGAATCACTAATGGCTTCTGAGCAGGAGTGGCAGGGAGAGCCCCCTGGTGGAGGATGTCAGAGGAAGCAGCTACAGGCAGAGATGAGGTGGTGGCAAGACTTGAAGGGGGGAGCACTTGAAGGCCTTCCCTGCAGATGTAGCATGGGAAAGAAGGGGGTGCGATGGTGGCGAGAGACACTGGAAAGGAGGAATCGGCAGGACTTGGGGGAAATCCATGGCGGTCCTTATGGCTGAGAACTCTGGACTTCCACTGCAGGGAGCATGGGTTCAATCCCTGGTTGGGGAACTAAGATCCTGCAAGCCTTGTGGTGCACAAACCAGGATTTGGTGACTAGATATGGGCACTGAGGAGAAAGGGAAGAGGCAGAGACAACTTCAAGCCTTTGAATGTTGCCGTGTGGCCCGGAGAGCAGTAACATCATTAATAAACAAAAGAAGCTGAGAGAAGCCTGATTCAGGGGAAAGCCCGTGTCTTATTTACACAGAGTTAGAGATGGTGCAAGATATCAAACTGAAAATGCCCCGCCAGGAAGTAGGAAATGTGGAACTGAAACCTGAGAGGTCAGGATTAAAGATGTGAGGTTGTCTTTGGCATAAAGATCATGTTAAATTACATGAGAGTAGATGGGGTTTCCAGCGAAACCGTGTAGAGAGCATAGCAGAGGATCGGGACTGACTCTGGAGGTCAGCCATGTTTAGGAGTCAGAAGAAAAAGCCTTCAGTGAAAGAGGCAAAGGAGGGGTTGGTGCAATTTGTAGCCACCCTTTGCCAAGTCAAAGCTCAAAGCAAGCGGAGAGTAAGAGTGGACATGTAGGGACTTTCACAGGGAGTTCAATAGTGCCACATCATCCAAGCCCATGACTTTGTACTTTACTGAAGTATTGGTCCACAGCAGATAGGAAATTTTAAAAACTGATCTGCACCACCAACTGACAAGTGCTGCTCAGTGGGTAAATGAGCCAAACAGTCTGCTCCTTGGTACATAAAACACAGAAAACATACGCCACAGGAATGTTTACAGCAGCCTTCTTAATACCCCCGAAGTGGAAACAACCAAGATGTCCATCAACTGATGGTTGGATAAATGAAGTATGATCTGTCCAAACAAAGGAATATTATTCAGCCATAAAAAATAACAGAGTGCTGCTATGTGGTACAGCATAAATGAACCTCAAAAACATGACACTGAGTGAAAGAAGCTAGATACAGAAGTCCACATATGGTATGACTCCGTTTTTATGAACTACCCAGAACAGGCAAATCTGTAGAGTCAGAAAGTGACTTTGTCACCAGGGCCTGGAGAGTGACCACTAACACGGATGGGGTTTCTTGGGGTGGGGGATGAAAACATGCTGGAATTTAGACATTCCAGTTGGGGATATTACACAACCTTATGAATGCACTAAAAACCACTGCATCCTACATTCTGATGAATTTGATGGTATGTGAAATACATCTCAATAGAATAAGAAAAATAAAAAGAGGGAAACTGATATCTCAAAACCAAGGACAGAGAAACTTTCCCCCTAAAAAAGAAAATACAGAAGGAGGGACTTCCCTAGTGGTCCAGTGGCTAAGACTCTGCCCTCCTGGCCAGGGGGCCTGAGTTCAATCCCTTGTCAGGGAACTAGATCCCACATGTTGAAACTGAGACTCAGTGCTGCCAAATAAATAAATTTAAAAAAAAAAAAAAAAAGAAGGAGCAGTTGAGGAAAGGAGGGAGGAAGAAAAGACTGTTGATTTAGGGTGCTTTAACCAGGAAGATTAAGCCAAAACACCATTCCATGTCAGCATTTCTCCAAGTGTAGTCCATGAATTCCTATGGGTCCCAGAGAACTTTAAAGTTATTTTCAGAATAAAATTAAAATGTTATTTGCTTTTGTCATTGGCACTTGACAATGCAGAAGCGATGGTGGGTAAAACTCTGCTGGTCCCTAAGCATGAGTGAAGGTGCGGATACCAAACTGAACCAGCATACCCTACATTCTTCACCACCATGCAGTCAGTCAAGAAAGGGTAGATCCAGGACTTCCCTGGCAATGCAGTGGTTAAGAGTCCGCCTTCCAGTGCAGGGCACATGGGCTTGATCTCTGGTCCGGAAACTGAGATCCCACATGCCTGGAAGCAGCTAAGCCCATGTGCCACAAGTAGAGAAGGACTCGAGCCCCAACTACTAAGTCCAAGTGCCACAGCAAAGATCCAATGCTGCCAGAAAATAAATGCTAAAAAAACAAGGCGGAGGGTGTGCAAATCCATCCACTGTCCACTCATTGGAAAAGACCCTGATGCTGGGAAAGATTGCGGGCAGGAGATAAAAGGGGTGCAGCAGAGGATGAGATGGTTGGACAGCATCACTGACTCAATGGACATGAATTTGAACAAACTCCAGGAGATAGTGAAGGACAGGGAAGCCTGGCGTGCTGCAGTCCATGGGGTTACAAAGAGTCAGCTATGACTGAGCAACTGGACAACCACCAAAGAGTGTCCTGCATGAAGCATAAAATCTCAACCCTGAGTACATGTCTTTTAACATTCTGTTTGAAGAAATGAGACACATGCATGGAACACCCTCTGTCCCAAAGCAGAAGTGTCCCAAGGCAAAGCACCTGTGCACTGGCTCAAACTGCACGGTGCACTGGCTCAAACTGCACGTCGCACTGACAGCTTCTCTTCCACAGAACACCATTTTCAGGTGAAAGAATGACTGATAGACATACTGGTTATTTAGACTGGGCATTTGGCCAATAGTTTCTTGGAAATGTGCAAAGTGAGCCTGTCACTTCAAGGAACATAACTGACAGTGTTTGTAATCAATGATAAATTTCAAGTGAAAATTTGAATTTTGCAAAACTTGTATTTGTTACCATGAGCTAGACAACTTCCCATTTTATAAAGACTTCTCTGCTGAAAATCAGTGGTAATACTAAGAAATGTGATTTTTTTTTTTTAGATATTGTATTATAAGGATGTCTCAAGATTGAAAGATCTCCCTAACTTAGTGAACCAATATTTTACCAATGACCAATTCACACTGTTAGAAAACCAGACCTGGCTAAAAGATCTATTTATAGCTCATGAGAGACCTGTGGATTTTAATGTAACAGTGTGAAAAGCTCATTGATACGATTTCAAATTCCATGTTACAACTAACCTTTAAGAAACTACTTATTTGCTGAGTTTTGATTTTCTGTATGTTATCAAAGACAGAATATCCAAAATTATCTGAAAAAGTTATTAAGATTCTCTTTCCAGCTATATATCTTTGTGAAGCCAGATTTTTTTTCATATATTTTGGCCAAAATGACATATTACAACAAACTGAATTCAGAAGCAGTTTTGAGCATCCAGCCTTCTTCTATTTAGCAAAGGCCAGATATCTGTAAAAAAAAAAAATCCCATTCTTTTCATTAAATGGTTTTGTTTTTATTTAAATGGTTGACTTAGAAAATATAGCTGTTTTCATTAAGAGTACATTATTTATATTAATGTGTAATAGGTTTATTTTTTTCATGAATTAATAATTTTAAAACTTTTAATTTTCTTTTCTTTTGCCTGTGCTGCATGGCATATGGGATCTTAGTTCCCAAAACAGGGATGAAACGTATGGCCCCGGCAGTGGAAGGCTTTTAAGAGTGTAAAATGATGCTAATTAACAAGGACCTCCTGTATAGCACAGGAAGATATATTTAATATCTTATATTAATAATAACCTATAATGGGAATCTAAAAAGAATATATATATATATATATACACACACATTTATATATAACTGAATCAGTTTGTGTATACCTGAAGCTAACATAACATTGTAAATTAACTCTATTTCTTTCTTTTTTTTCATGATTTTTAAAACAGCAGTGCTGAGACCAAAATGTTTGACAGCGGCTACTGTATATATGCTGAGGGTGTTCTCTGAACTCTTGGAGTGGTGTTGTAGGTGGTTGTCTTCTTTTTGGTAAAACCAGTGTCAACACCTGGCTAAGACAACACACAGCAGTTCCAGTTCTGTGTTCTTCCTCACACCTGCCAAAACATGTTCTGTTCTCTTCATCAAGGTCACATGAACCATTGCCTGATCAAACAGGGTGGTATCATATTCCCAGAGAGCCCAGAAATAGCAATACAGGATGAGAGGCAAAGAAATTCATCAGACTTGAATGAAAGCAGTCCATTTCTATTTCTTCACATGGAACTTGAGGACCTTTTAGGATTAATGAGTAATTTCACAGCCCTTAGATCTCAGAGAGGAAGAACTCCACCAGCGATCTCAAATAGATCCGAGTTTCTGACTCAGACGGCAGTGGGGCCTGAGGAGATGTCCGGCGACAAGCTGGGGAGACTAGCTGGGTACATACATTCCATTGAAGCCAATGGTCCCCAACTTTTTGACACCAAGGAGCAGTTTCGTGGAAGACAGTTTTCTCCAAAGACCAAGGCAGTGAGGGGTAGAGGGTGGTTTCAGGCTGACTCAAGCACATTACATTTATTGTGTGTTTTATTTATATTAATATTATTATTACATCAGCTACACCTCAGATCACTGGATTCCGAGGTCGGGGACCCCTGCCTGAAGGGGCCAAGTTCAGGGCCTCCCAGCAGTCTGCTGTAGGGTCACAGCACAGTGAGTGCCTTCCAGTCTGCTCTTGGCGTACCCATTCTAGTTTGGGAATCCTGAGTTTAGGGTGCAGATTTGATCTTCAGCCTTCGTCCGCTAATAAGTTTCTGCAGGGTCCTCCTTTATTATTTTTTTAATATTTATTTCTTTATTGGCTGTGCCGGGTTTTAGCTGTGGCATGCAATCTCTTAGTTGCTGCTTGTGGAATCTAGTTCCCTAATCAGGGATCAAACCCGGGGCCCCTGAATTGGGAGTACAGAGTCTTAGCCACTGGACCACCAGGGAAGTCCCCAGGGTCCCTCTTCAAACAAACAAACAAATAGAAGAAACTGTTCCAGTGTGGCAGCCACACAAGCTCTCAAAAGCCTCCATACCGGGTTTAGAGAGCAAACCTCTGCCTGTTGGGTGCCATTCAGGGAAAACAGCAGCCCCCAGTCATCGAGCTCAGGGTTTTCTCCCCAGGACCTGCCCTGCACAAGGGTTTAGGAAGGCAGAGCTTCTCAGCCCCGGCTGCCCATTAGGGCCACCCAGACCTACTGCATCAGACTGACAGGCGGGTGGGTGGGTGAGAGCTGCTTCTGTTGGTTTCTTTTAACAATTCTTCAGGTGACTGTAGCCACTGTATCAATCGTCGGCTCCCACACAGCAGCAGTGAGACTCAAAAGCAGCTTGTAGGATGACACCCTCCTCCCAAACAGCACATCCCCGATGGGATGAATGGCAGCCAGGCTCTGAAGCTTGCCAAGCTGAGCAGCAGCGGGGAGCAGGGTACCGTGTTGACAACCAGCTCCAGGTTGTCACAGCAACTCGCCCAGCACAGCTCCTTCCTCCCCTTGGCTGCTTCCAGAGCCTGGAGGCTCCACTGTTCTCTCTGATGATCTTCCTGTCCTTGGTAACCTGACCTGCTGCAATCTTTTTCTTTTTCGCCCAATTACTCCATCTCCTTATCGGTGCATTTCCTGGTGCGCAGTCAGACTTCACGTGCATGGAACTCCTCACCCAACTCAACACCCCCAAATACACCCAAAAACAGGAGACAGCGAAAGGGCCTTGAATGCCAAAACAGCTATTATGAGGGCTGGGCACTAAGTCTGCAAGGAAGACACCAAGGCCTTTGTTCTTGTCGTAGATCTTGTCTGTCTGTGTTTTGCACCTTTAAAACAAAGTTAAGACTTCTAAGGCCTGCTGTAAATTAGAAGTAGGAAGAGTGACTGTTCTTGGCACTGAAAGGTCAAGAAGTGACCATAGATCCCTGAATAGCAAAGAAAGGGGCAGATAAGTATGGAAAATGGATATAAGGACTCAGAATGTAGGACAGTGCGGGCACACCCCAGCAGGTCCTAAAGCCATCGTGCCTTTAGAACAGTTATGACCCAGATCACCAAGAAAATGTCCAGTTATATTCAATTTAAGGAGGCAGAGTAATGTGTGTTGTGTTTTTTAACTTCAGGCATCCCAAATGATGAAGGGTTTCAGTGATTTCAATTGGTTAAAGGTTTTTAACCCTTTAAGTACTTTAAAGGGTAAACTCTTAGCTGTCTGGAACTTTTTTCATGAGTACTCTAGGTAATTAAGATCCACCCTATTTGTTGTTTCTGTTCAATTATGCCCCTATTCCTAAAACATTAAAAATAAAAGACAAAAGATGTAAGGCATTTGGGTGTTTATATATACTTTCTAGTACCTGGGTCTGGTTCTTAGCAATACTTGCTGCTAGTCCCACAAGATTTCTGCCCACGTGGTACATATGAGGCTTGTCGTATTCCTTTACTCATTCATCTGACTGTGAAAGGGTCACAGTTGGCTCCCTCCCCTCGACTAGCAGCCCTACATCACTTCACCTCAGGTGGCTAGAACATAAACCATTCCACGCCACCCCCTCCCTTGTTCTGTGCTCCATAAACAGAACACTTGGCATGTAGTGGGCACATAATAAACATCTGTCAGATGAATGAATGAGCAAATGAGGAAGTCATCCACAGAATTATCTACAGAACCAACCGTTTGCATGAAGCTGTATATTTGATAAAGAGCCTAGCCCATTATGAGAGCAGCATTCAAAGGACACCAGTAGATCCTGCCACCACAAAGAAGATATGTGTCTGATACACTGTTGTGTGAAGAAACTAGGACACATAGTATACAGGTTGTGATCAGAAGTTGTGTTTTTAATTATTATTATTTATTTGGCTGTGCTAGGTCTTAATTCCAGCACATAGCATCTTCAGTTGCAGCATGTGGGATCTAGTTCCTTGACCAGGGATCAAACCTGGGCCCCTACATTTGGAACACAGAGACTTAGCCACAGGACCACCAGAGGAGTCCCTGTGGTCGTAAGTATATAAAAAAAGGTTATGGAAAAATAATTAGGAGAACATCAGCTAACGTATAACATGATTATCCATTTACTGATTCACTTAATTCAGCACTTTATGACGCTCATCTAAGCCTTGCAGTTAAGCAAACTCACAACTATATCACCAGAGATAAACTACCTGCAACTTACAATTGAAAAGTTAAGAATTGCAGGGACTTCCTGGCAGTCCAGTGGTTAGGACTCCAAGCTTCCGCTGCTGGGTGCCTGGGTTCAACCTCTGGTCTGGGAACTAAGATCCCATAAGCCCCGAGATACAGCCAAAAATGCAAGAATTGCAGCAGCTATAAACCATGACTAACTCAAGAACACTAATTATGCAATGATAGACTGGGTTCCAAACAACAGGAGGGACCCCAACTCTCTACTCATGCACTACAGGAGGAAGGTTGCCAAGCCCATCAGCCAGACTTCATGATGGTTGATGTGAGGAACACTGGCTATGAGTCTGCAGTAAAACAAGGCAACACGTTAATTTTAGTTTAGGAATACCCAGTGTTGTTGACCCTGTTCGGTAAGCAGCCCTTGGCTGTGCATCCTCAGTTCACGGCCATCATGAGATCCCCTATAGTTCATTTATAACCCTGGGACTATACCTTGAATCATGGCTTCAGAAGATATTTTTCCAGTATACCTAAATGGATTTATTAGTTTGGGCAGTGCCCAGACCTCAAGTGTGTGAGGAGTACCCACCTACTAACTGCTGTGCAACTGTGTATGCCGACAGCAACCCTGTCTGTAGCCAGGGATCATTTATCCTTTTCATAATGTGACTGACAATACTCTGCTAGTGATGGAATTATAATAGATCATCAAGGTGTAAAATGGCGCTTCTGGGCACAGGTGGGCACTCTCAGTCCCTTATATCGTCCAAGAAAAATGCAAGAGAAAGTTCCTAGCAATATTTAATAAGCAGTAAAGGAAACGTGGTCATAGGACCCAGTTTGTGTTGCCTCAATATAAAACTGATATCTCCCATGTTAAATTTGTATTTACAAAGAGGCGTCTTTTGATAATTAGGGGTGCTGTTGCTGTCTTTGTAGACATCCTTAGTGTGCATGTTTTCATTCCTCTCTGGGCTGGGTGTTATGCCAGATCAACTTCCAGAACAAACCCAGGAGGGCACCAGGCACGAGTAACCCTCTATTGTTCTTTCTCCCCATCCAGGTTACCCCTTGGCTTTATTTTATCGGCGTTACCTTTTCTTCAAGGACAGCTACCTCATCCACCTTTTCCACACCTTTACGGGCCTCTCAATTGCTTATTATAACTTTGGTGAGTGAACCAAGTTAGCACCACAATTACAGGGAGCAAGAAACAGACCTGAACAAAATGTCCTGGAGGGAATCTGATGGAGAGGGAAGTTGTGATGCTCTGGGAGCAAAGAGAGAGCTTTATGGGCAGGAACACAGCCTAGCTTCTCCCTGCATGTACATTTGTCTCCCAGATAAAAGCATTTTGAGAATGGGTACCCTTACCAGAGGGACTTCCCTTGTGGCTCAGCGGTAAAGAACCCGCCTGCCAGTGCAGGGGATGAGTATTCCATCCCTGAGTCGGAAAGATCCCCTGGAGAAGGAAATGGCAACCCACTCCAGTATTCTTGCCTAGGAAGTCCCGTGGACAGAGCCTGGCGGGCTACACTCCATAGGTCAGTCGCAAGAGTCAGACTAGACTTAGTGCCGAAAACAACAAAGTAACCCTTACAGACGCCATCCACAGAGAGGCACCGGTCTATCTCTGCTGGGGCTAGAACTGGCCGACAGACCCAAGCAGTCCCACCAGGAGCATCCCTTAGGCCCAACATCCAGAAATACATGTGCTCCCTGGCAGTCCTGTATTTTTATACAGTTAATTTCCTTCCCTTCCTCCAAATCAGGAGGCTCCTTAAGAAGAAAGATCCAAATACCAAAGTAGGTTTTTGGTTTTTTTTTCTGTATATATTCTTGTGTTCAGAAGTGTCAGGAAGGGTGGGAATGCAAGGAGGGTGGGGGAAAACAGGGAACAAAGTGCTGTCTGCTCCACACCCAGGAACCCAGTTCTACCACTCCCTGCTCTGCATCGTGCTGCAGTTCCTCATCCTCCGGCTGATGGGCCGAACCATCACCACCGTGCTCACCACCTTCTGCGTCCAGATGGTAAACGTGTCTCTCCCAGGGCGGCATGGCTCACAGCCGGCCGGGCTGGGGCGCGGGGGGAGGGACGGGGGGCTGGGGTGGGAGGAGAAGCCGTGGACCGGGAGATGCACAGCGACCCTCAGCAGCGAGGCTCTGGGTCAGTGTCCAGAGGCCCCAGGAGCGTCCCCTTGCAGGCCACCCACCTCCCCAGGAGGCGGCCGCCGGCCCTCTGCCCTGGACCCTGCCATCGGAGCTCTTGAGCCTGCCGAGATTAGCGCAGCCATTTGTGCACGAGGGGAGCCCCTCAAAGTCAAGGTGGGAGACCCACTTGGAATGAGCTGCAGGATGTGAGCATCTACACTGTCAGTTTGGGAAGTCCCCGGCAGTCCTGTGGTTGGGGCTCTGAGTTCTCACTGCCGAGGGACCTGGGGCCCCAGTTCAATCCCGGGTCAGGGAGCTGGGATCCCGCAGGCCATGTGGTGAGGCAAAAGAAACAAAAATTTAAAAAAATTTTTTTAATCCTTTAAATACTCAGTTTAGCTTTCACTTTGCTGAGAAACCTTGAAGACATCCCTTCTCCTTTATAGGTTCAGTTTCTAGAGCAAGAGAAAGGAAAAATGAAGGAATACCTTGGATTTCAGAGCAAGGGGAGATGCTCTGTAGTGCTGGTGGAATAAATACATACTTGCCCCTCTCGTAGGGCTACCTTCTGGCCGGATATTACAACACAGCCACTGGCACCTACGACATCAAGTGGACGATGCCACACTGTGTCCTGACCTTGAAGCTGATTGGTGAGTGGTGGGTCCGCTCTGACAGCCACGCCCCTGCCATCCTCCCACCCACCCTCAGTCCACTGGCCGCATCCTGTGCCCCCCCCGCCACTCCACCCACACCTTCTCTCTCTGCAGGTCTGGCTATCGACTACTATGATGGAGGGAAGGATCAGGTAAGTACCCTTCCTCTGCAGAGAGGTGAAGGAGTTTAACCCAAAGGGAGGGAGGAGGACTGTTGCCATCAGGGGCGGGGCCTCCCCTCCCACCCTCGGGCCGGGTGGTGTGATCACCATTTCTGACTGCCTGGGTCCAGCTCTTGTTCACAGCCCAGAGATCCGGCCAGGGAGGCCCTCAGAAGAGGGCAGCAGCCGGCCATGGCTGAACTTACCCACACACCTGCTTCCCCTGAAGCACCGACTCCTCTCCATATTGTCATCCCCTCAGAGGTTCTGTTTGAAGAACCCAGTTCAGTGGGGCCCCAGGGTGGGGAGCCCTCACACTGGCTCTCGGGGTCCTGAACTCCTCATTCTCTTCTCGGCACAGAAATCCCTGACCTCCGAGCAGCAGGTATATGCCATACGGGGTGTCCCTCCCTGCTGGAAGTCGCGGGCTTCTCCTACTTCTATGGAGCCTTCCTGGTTGGGCCCCAGTTCTCCATGAACCACTACATGAAGCTGGTGCGGGAGAGCTGACCGATGTCCCAGGGAAGATACCAAGAAGGTAATCGCCCCCTTCATCAAGACCTCCGTCCAGGCCTCTCAGCCGACACAAAGCCACTTCTGAAGTGACCTCCCAAAGGCCGGCCGCATTCTCTGCCCTGGGCCAGGCTCTCGCCCTGTGACCGGCGGCGCTCCGTGCCTGCTCGCTCCAGGGAGTGGGTACTTGTCAGCTTGGGTCACTTCCCACCATGCCTCCCAACCCTGTGGTACAAACGTCAAAATACACTTTTATGCCACAGGATTTTGCCTGAAGCAGTCATGTCCCTGCCTTTAAAACCCACCTTCCCAGTTTAAAAATGTTGATAAATACATCAAAATCTATGTATTTTACAGTCCCATGGACTGTAGCCGGCCAGCCTCCTCAGTCCATGGGATTCTCCAGGCAGGAACACTGGAGTGGGTTGCATTTCCTTCTCCAAGGGATCTTCCCTACCTAGAGATCGAACCTGGGTCTCCCACGTTTCAGGCAGATTCTTTACCATCTGAGCTACCAGGAATCAGGAAACTGATCAAGTTACCAGGCAGATCCCTTTGCTGAGAACTTTGGCCAGCCTGTGTCTGAGCATTGATCCAGCCAGGAGAGAAGGGAGCAGATCCAGAGCTGGGCTCTGCATCAGGCTTTCAGTCCCCACATAGCCCGAGCACTCCAGGGAGACCCAGAGGTCCGTTGGACCTGAGGGGAAGCACCTAGATTCAGGTTTTGCAAGCTCCATCCTCCTGCCCAGCCGAGGCAGCGCTCGCCCTCGAGAAAGCCAGAGGGAGGGGCCTCTGCCATCACCCACCGTGACCCTACTTGTCCCTTTCCAGCACCATACCTGCTCTCCGGCGCCTGGCCCTGGGCCTGGTCTACCTAGTGGGCTACACCCTGCTCAGCCCCCACATCACCGAAGACTATTTCCTCAGCGACGACTACGAAGTGAGTGCTTTGTCAGCAGCAGCGGCACAACAGCACCAGAGATACTCAGTGTCCAGGCCAGGACCCCCGTAGATAGCTGAGAGGTGGGAGCACCACCCCCAGTTGCCTGTTGGGTTTGCTCTAGACCTGAGAGTTGGTGTCCATCAGCCAGCACTGCACAGCCTCGCGGGCACAGGGCCATGCCGGGTGCGTATCAGCACCTCGACCTCCCCTGCAGCTCAGCTTGGGCTCATTCTCTTTAACAGCCAGGCGACCCGGCCAAGCCCCTCCGGCCCTGGGCAGACGGGCACTAGGAGCTCAGGACCCAGGGAGAGATGCTGGCTCGGCTCCATCTCCTTACTGACGATGAACGTGGACGTAAAGCCCCCCAGCGCCTGTGGCCCGAGTGTCCCCGCTCTAGGAAAGGAGGTGAGGCCCCGCTGTCTCGGGGCCTCTCCAAGGGGTTCCCCTTGGCCTGTTGCAGAGTAGTCAGCCACACGTGTGAGGGAGAGCAAGGCAGGGCTCCTGGCCTGGCGGCGTTCCTAACCCACCCACGTTCTCTTCTCTCAAGAACGGCAGCTTCTGGTTCCGCTGCATGTACATGCTGCTCTGGGGCAAGTTCGTGCTGTACAAATATGTCACCTGTTGGCTGGTCACGGTGAGGAGAGAGGGGTGGGGTCACAGGAGACCAGCTAGGGGAGTAGAGAGGGGTCGGGTCACAGAGGATGAGCCTGTTGTGGGGGAGAGGGGCGAGATCACAGACCACCTGCCAGGAGTGGAGCCAGGTGGCGGTGGGACTCATGGCCCGGCTCCCTCAGGAAGGCGTGTGCATCCTGACGGGGCTGGGCTTCAACGGTTTCGACGAGTATGGGACCGCCAAGTGGGATGCCTGCGCCAACATGAAGGTGTGGCTCTTTGAAACCAACCCCCGCTTCACGGGCACCATTGCTTCTTTCAACATCAACACCAACGCCTGGGTAGCCCGGTAAGTGCCCAGGGCAGGGATGTGTCATCATTTCTTCACCTTTCCCCACTTCAGGGGACCCCTCCAGGCACTCTCACACCCCCAGCCATGCCCACTCTTGTCCCCAACTCAACGTCCCCAAAAACATTCCTGGTATGTTTCAAAAAATAGAAACAAGGTAGTTAGTGGCCTGGGTACAGGGCTGGCCCACCCCACCGTCCGCTGCAGCCTTGGCACCAGGCAGGCCATCCATCACCATCCGTTGTACCAAGCGGGGCCCCAGCTGAGCGTTCGTTCAGTCTGTTCTGTCTAAACCGTGACTCATCAGCTTGGCTGCCTTTCATTCTGAAGTGACCGGAGCACACTGCCTTCCCGCCCCACTGGGGGTGCCAGGAGGCAGGATGTATCTGAGTCTCGTCCTCTCTCACCCTTCTCTCCAGCTACTTCTTCAAGCGACTCAAGTTCCTTGGAAATAAAGTTCTGTCCCAGGGCCTGTCGTTGCTCTTCTTGGCGCTCTGGCACGGCCTCCACTCAGGGTACCTGGTGTGCTTCCAGATGGAGTTCCTCATTGTCATTGTGGAGAGACAGGTGAGCCTTCAGGATGGCGGGCAAAGGGGCCCCGAGCAGAGGAGCAAGTTTGAGTGAGCTCGCTCGTTCCTCCCCAGGCTGCCAGCTTGATTCGAGACAGCCCAGTCCTGAGCAGGCTGGCCTCCATCACCGTCCTGCAGCCCCTCTACTATCTGGTGCAGCAGACCATCCACTGGCTCTTCATGGGCTACTCGATGACCGCTTTCTGCCTCTTCACGTGGGACAAGTGGATGAAGGTAGCCAGGGGCCTACCCGCCAGGAGGGGAAGGGACTGCTGAGGTCAGGCGGGCCGCGGAGAGGGGCACAGCTCCAGGCTGTCGTCTACCACGGAGGCTGCGTGTCCCCACAGGTGTACAAGTCCATCTACTTCCTTGGCCATGTCTTCTTCTTGAGTCTACTATTCATATTGCCTTACGTCCGTAAAGTGATGGTGCCGAAAAAAGAGAAGTTAAAGAAAATGGAGTGATTCCTGGTAAGTACACCTCCCCTACAACTGAGCGTCAACCATCAGGTCACAGAAGACAGCCATAGACTGGGATGGGGCGGGGGACGGGTAGTCCTGGGAAGATGGGGTGAACCTCATGGGGCCTGGCTTCCAGAAACACAGTATGGGGCACTGACTGCTCTGAGGGGTACCCAGAGGGAGCTGGAAGGGCTGGGGCCCGGGCATCAGGAAGTGATGACAACTGGCCTCCCGCTTTCTCCCTTCGCAGGTGGCCCACAGCAGGACTGGCACACCAACGGCCCGCCTCCTTTCGCAGCACTCCTCCGCCCTGGAGCACAGAGAACCAGAAACCAGGGTTCAGGAAGACAGGGCTCCCCAGCTGTGCCTCTGCCGCCGGCCACATCTCCATTTGGGGCCAAAGGGGAAACTCTTGTGGGAGGAGCAGAGGGGCCCACGTCCCTCCTCTGGGCTCCCCCATGCACGTTGCCTTATCTCTTCCCCCTCTAGCCAGGAACTTATGTTTTTCTTCTGCCAATTTACTATGATTGTATCTGTGCCGCTGCCTCCGGCCCCCCATGGGGGGAAGGGAGGGGCAAGGCCCCGCCTGCTCCACTTTTCTACCTTGGACTGACTGTACCACATAAAATCACTTCAGTTCGTTTGGTTTTTCACGGCTGCCGCCCCGGCTACTTTCTTTCAAACGCCCTCCACGCGTGCCATGGCTGAAACCATCAGGGCTCCCTCGTTTAGGGCACCAGACTGCAAACACCGTGACCTCACAGGTCTTCCTGAGGTCTGAGGGATTACACCAGGTCACAGCATTGCTGCCGACTTTAGAAACTCTCAGAGGACAACCAGGTTTACAAGAACAACGTTTATAAAATAAACAGATAGCAGGCGTACAGCCTGGACTTCCGCAGACCCCAGTTTGGGTGCAGTCGGTGGGGGTCTTCCAGCAGTCGACTGAGGACAGGGGCGGGAAGCAATGTTCGCCGTGTCTGTTGGGACCAGGCTCTGATGTCAGACGACCCCCACGCTTCTTCAAAGGCAGTGGTGACTTTTGCACAGGTGAGGGCGGCAGAGAGCGGGTAGTTGCTGATGGACACCATCTTCTCTGTGTACTCCACGTCCACCTGAGGAAAGAGCATCCATCAGCGGCTCAGTCGCTCCATCACAGATTCAGCCCTGCTTTAGGGCAGAAAAACTGCCATTTCATAGCAGTGTTTACCACCAGTGTGGGCAAAGGATGGAGAGGACTAGTTCAACAGTGATGCACACCCCAGCATTCCTCACAGGGTGCGCCAGGGGCAGGAAGTGGAGCCCCTCAGCTTTCTCCTTACCCTCTACCTCCCAACTCTTAAGGATCATCAAAATGCTGAGTGCTCTCGGGATTCTGTGCTAAGCTTCAGCTCCGTGAAGGATCTGAGAGTTGAGCCCAGGCCTTACCTTGCCATGGGCAAAGGCCCCCACCACAAAGACAATGGGGTCACTGCTGGGCGCCAGCTCTCGCACATCACTGACGACCGGGACAGAAAAAGAAGTGCCAATTTTCATACACCCAACTGGGAAGTGGTCTGACACTGGATTCTTAATCACCTAAAGAAAAAAAATAAATAAAGATCAGCCCCAGAAACATTCCCAGAACACCACCTCCAACCAGTAGGTAACAACACCTCACCTTCAAGAGCTTCTGGGGGCCATCAGCCGCTCGAACGCTGAGTTTATGTAAAAGCTGAACTAGGACAGAAAAACAGAGTTCAGAGCTAGGTGGAGACCCAGCTTCTCATGCCCAGTGATTCAACCAGAAAACCCTTAGGTGAGCTGGGTTCCACATGTTCCATGCATCCACACAACTGAGATGTTCTCAACAAGTAGCTGCCAAGCACGAGGCCGGTTGTGCAGTGACAGGCCCCTCTCCCTTCTCTGCAGCCGGGAATCCACGCACATGGGAACAAAGTACAGACCCCTGGTTCTGGAATCAAGTCACATGACCCCCTCCCCCACCTAAAAACACCACACTTTATTCCCCTTCCTCCCTCCATCAATTATGCCAAGTTTCTCTCTCACCCATGAGGCCACAAAAGCGGTCAAAGGTTCTGGGAATTCGAGTCTGGGGGTTCACTTCAATCAGCACATTCTTCTGCGTGTGGATGTAAACCTGGAGCAAGCCTGCCCGGTTCAGGGGACTGTCCATCAGCATCAGTAAACTCTGAGGGAAGTGGAGTGAAAACCAGGGCACAGTCAGGACAGAAGAGAAGCCCCACAGCTGCCTCACCTTCTGTCCAGAGGCCCCAGGGCCTGAGCTCCGGCCCTGGAATTACCTGGTGAGCTATGTCCGGCCTCACTTCCCCAGGGTCCCGGCCATTCTTCAACAAGATGGACTTGTGCTTGTCACAGTTGAGCAGCTCATACGTCTTCCCCACCTGAGAATAGAGAACAAGAGCTATATAAGCTACTTTTCCCTGGAAAGCCAGTTCTCAAAGAGGGGTCCCCAAACCAGCAGCATCTGAAAACTTGCTGAACAGTCAGATTCTCAGGCCCACCCCAGATCTATACATAAGATACTTGGGGTGGGGGTGCCCAAATCCTGCAGGGGATCCTCTGTGCCCACATCTTCCCGCCCCCACCCCCATCATTGATCTTGGAGGAAAGAGGGAGGAAGAGGGCAGCCTATGATTCCACACACTTTAAACTGGATCTAATTTTTAAAACCTAGGGGTATCAGGCAAAGCCAGTGAGGGGTTCTGGAACCAGGCAAAAGTTAGGTTAGTGAGCAAGGCTGAAGGCTTACCACAAAAGCATTACATGCACAATGGGCAAAACATACATGGTCACTACCCTCAGTCTGCTTAAAACAAGCACGCACAATGTGAAGAGCTGCAAATCTGAACAGGAAGAAGTGTGAAAACTCTAATGAGGCCAGAGGTAGTGTAACCAAGGAACATTCTCAGAAATAAAAGAAAAGGGGTGGTTCCAGGTTTAAGGTGTGTGAGCAACAGCTAAAAGAAACAGTTGCAAATTGGAGCCCTGAGGAGATTAGGGTGGTCGGTAAAAGTTTTAAGTACAAATACAGTTTTGAAAGGCTAAGTTTTTATGTATCAATACAACATTTGTATGTCTGGCAACATTTTGAGCTATGACTCCAAAAAGTTTAGGGGAAGAGGCATATAGATTTTGAAATTAACTGAGTAGTGACATAAAAATGTCACAGAGGACAAAACAAAGGGCCAAGAGCTAAGTCCACGGAACACTCCTGTATGTATGTGCTGCTCAGTTGGGTCCAATCTGTGACCCCATGGACTGCAACCCACCAGGCTCCTCTGTCCATGGGACTTCCTAGGCAAGAATGTTGGTGTGGGCTGCCATTTCCTATTCCAAGGACATTCTTAATTATAGAGAAAAAAAAAGAACCTCCTGAATAGATGAGTCTAGTTTTGACTCATTAGTAAGTTATAACCAAGGTTTTGTTCTTTTAATGGAATAGAACAGAAAGCATCAGAGTAATTCACATGCAGTTATGGCAGATAAAGGGCTATGAAGCGTTCCCCTTCACATAGCTGAGTGTGCACACTGGCTCACCGTGCAATTTTTTTCTTTTTATTGTGGGCTGTGGTTAATAAGCTTGAAAACCACTAATTAGAATAATCAAAGAATGAATACCATGTGTATTCTGTAGTAGGTACTGGAGATATAAGAATATTTAAAACCTTATTCTCTGTCCTTATTATAGCCTTCTAGTGGAAAAGACAACCAACCACATGAATATCTAATTCAAATTGTGATAAACATGAAGGAAAACTAAATGGTTCACTAAAGGATTATGAGGACATGATTTATACCAGGAAGGGAATCATTTCTATGAGAGAGTAACATTTAATAATTGAAGAATGAGTAACATAAAAGAATCTATAATTGTCCAATGAATAAACATTAAGTAGGAATTAATGAGGCAAGGAGCTGAGTAAAGGGTGCTTGCAGTTACACAACATTATCTGCAATCACCTTAAGGTATAAGAGAACTTAGTGTTTTCAAAGAGCTTAGAAGAGGCCAGTGAGGCTGGAGTACAAAGAATAAATGGAGAGGGGACTTCCCTGGTGGTCCGGTGGCTAAGACTCTACACTCCCAATGCAGGGGGCCCAGATTAGACCCCTGGTGGGGGAGATCCGGCATGCCACAATGAAGATCTCATGTGTCACAACTATGACCAAGCACGGCCAAATAAATTTAAAAAAAAGAAGAAATAGAGCAGGCTGGATGAGGCTGGTACAAAACAAGAGGTACCAGCACAAGGAAGGCAAAAGCTAACAGTACAGAAGACTTCAGCTTCAACGTCAGCAATGGATTTTATCACCGTTGGAGTATCATTAATGACAACTGGCCTAATTTACTCTGGAGTATGTTCTAGAAACTTTTAATTTAGCTACAACCTTATCAGCTTCTTAATAAGTAACCTGAATCAGTAACAACTAATTCCAAGTGACAAAGATTATTCTAAATCCTTTACACACATTAACTCCTTTAATCCTCCCAACAATCCAGTAAAATAGGTACAAATACCATCATCCCCACACAACATAACAGGAAACAAAGTGGTTAAGTGAATCTGAGAACTAACAGGCTGGAGGAATGAATATGTGAACCTATAATTAGGTTGGAAATATCAATTACAGAAGAAAAAGGAAACCTGATTAGCTAGTCATTTAAAAACTGTTCTAACTGCAAGCTTAATAAAGTGCCATAGTGGCTGAGGAAAGAAAGGTGGAAAAGAATTGCACCTAGATTACTATGGAAATATACTACTTTTAAAGCACTTTCATCACAATACCCCTGCAAAGTATTAACTAAGTTCTACAAACTGGCTGCAAACTCAAGAATCAGACGCTTAAAATAAGTGTAAGGCCCTGGGTTAAAATTCAGGTCTGACTTCTCAACTTGTGCTATTTCTTCTGGCTCTACTCAATGAACAAGTTTAGCTCTAAAGGGCAAGAAAAACAATGTCAAAATGAATGAGAACACTGCATAAAGTTTTAAGAGAGGGAACTTTCGGATTTATTTGGGAGAAGAGCCAAATGATAGGTAAAAATAAAGACATGAACGTATTGATAACCTGATCCACGCAGTGTTTTGAAATGTATAGTAGTAATAAAGGAGAATGACAGACACGTTTCAACGAATCAAAACACTAAGTCCTTATAAATAAAAGGGTGGGCCGACTGAGCTAAAGGGCTTCTTGATGAAAGTGAAAGAGGAGAGTAAAAAGTTGGCTTAAAGTTCAACTTTCAGAAAATTAAGATCATGGCATCTGGTCCCATCACTTCATGGCAAATAAATGGGGAAACAGTGAAAACAGCAGCTGACTATTTTTCTGGGCTCCAAAATCACTGCAGATGGTGACTGCAGCCATGAAATTAAAAGACGCTTGCTCCTTGGAAAGAAAGTTATGACCACTCTAGAGAGCATATTGAAAAGCAGAGACATTACTTTGTCAACAAAGGTCCGTCCAGTCAAGGCTATGGTTTTTTCCAGTACTCATGTATGGATGTGAGAGGTGGACTATAAAGAAAGCTGAGCAGCAAAGAATTGATGCTTTTGAACTGTGGTGTTGGAGAAGACTCTTGAGAGTCCTTTGGGCTGCTAGGAGATCCAACCAGTCCATTCTGAAGGAAATCAGTCCTGGATGTTCACTGGAGGAGCTGATGTTGAAGCTGAAACTCCAATACTCTGGCCACCTGATAGGAAGAACTGACTCACTGGAAAAGACCCTGATGCTGGGAAAGATTGAGGGCAGGAGGAGAAGGGGAGGACAGAGGATGAGATGGTTGGATGACATCACCGACACAATGGCCATGGGTTTGGGTGGACTCCATGAGTTGGTGATGGACAGGGAGGCCTGGTATGCTGCGGTTCATAGGGTCGCAAAGAGTCGGACACGACTGAGCGACTGAACTGACTGACTGAGCTACTGTAATTACCTTTGCCCAGTAAACTTGTCTTGGGATGAACCGAGGAACGACGCGAAGGACGAAACCTCTCCCCTAAGACGACTTTAGGGTTAGGGTTATCACAGAAGCCAGGTAAATCAATCGGAAGCAACGATGTGAGCAGCACAGAGATTCAAGAGCAAAGAAAACGAGTACTACCAACCCAGGATGTTAAACGAAGAGGCAGTCGATTAGGCCACTCCTTCTCCAAAAGCATGTTTCACCCGTCTCTGCTTTCTCCATCCATCCCCCCCAAGAGCCCACCACCCTAACCACACCGGATCCCATCCTATCGATCCACTAGCTCTCCATCTCCTAGTCCAAGTCTACCTTGACTGTCTCCAGACTGGCTCCTTCCAGCACCACAATGAGCCTACGGCCTCCGATCTTGCTTCCCGCCCCAAGTCGGGGCCGCTTGGGCACCACAGCATCCCAGTCTTCTTCCTGCTCCGCAGCCCGGCGCTCACGAGGTTGAAATGCACCACTGGGCGCAGCCATCTTGCATCCGGATCGGAAATTGTGTAACGTCCTTAAATTGGCCTCGAGCTCGCCTCAATCTCCAGCTTCCTTCCGTCTGCCATTTCGAAAGTGGGCGCTCGGAAATGGCGACAGCTCCAGGTCCAGCGCTCGCGAAGCCTCTCTGGGAGGGCAAGGTTCCAGAAAGGGGCTGGACTTCCGGATGCGTACTTCCTGTGCGCCCAGCCCCGGTCCGCCGTTGGCTGCGGGGAGGGTTTAGAAAGGAGCGCACTTCCGGTGCCCTTTCTCCCGCGAGCACCTGGGGCCCGGACCCTCGTGTGAAGGGTGCCATCCCTAAGCGGGAGCGCGGTAGAGACGGGCCGGCACCCCCTCTTACCACTGGTGCCGCCGGCCTCAGGACCGAACATGGCCCAGAACTTGAAGGACTTAGCGGGCCGGCTGCCCTCCGGGCCCCGGGGCATGGGCACGGCGCTGAAGCTACTGCTGGGGGCCGGCGCCGTGGCCTACGGCATCCGCGAATCGGTGTTCACCGGTGAGCAACCTGCGCCCGCTCTCCGGACTCCCGCCAACCTTCCCTGGACCCCTTTCCAGCCCCACCGAGGCCCCGCGCTCACCCAGCCCCTCACCCCGCCCCACCAGAAGCTGGCACGTATTCAGCCCGTCCTGGACTGACCCCCCACCCCTCTCCCTGCAGTGGAAGGAGGGCACAGAGCCATTTTCTTTAATCGGATCGGAGGCGTGCAGCAGGACACCATTCTGGCCGAGGGCCTTCACTTCAGGTAATGGCGGGCAGAGCTGACTGACCCTGACCCATCACCCTTGAACGTCGACCCACCAGTACCTGTAGTAAGACTGACAGCGAGATTCAGCGCTGCCTTTTCCCCTTCTCACCCCATCTCCCCAAATCTCCAGCAGCACATACTGTTGTTTTCCGAAGGGAGAAGACAGTTTCTCCTTGACCGTCGTCATTAGGGAGGAGCAGGTCAAGAAACACGTGGTGAAGGAAAACCGGGCAGAACTAGTGAAATCGCAGCTTCCTAACCCCTATCCCTGTTCCCTCCCCTCCAGGATCCCCTGGTTCCAGTACCCCATCATCTACGACATTCGGGCCAGACCCCGAAAAATTTCCTCCCCACAGGCTCCAAAGGTAGGTCTGGGCACTGGGGCGTCCCTGACAGTAAACACGGGAGCCTGGTCAGAGACTGGGGAAGATGGTAGTGTCAGATCTCTTGGGCTTTGGCTTCCACTTCTGCAAACAAGGTGTAATAAAAGCACCTGCTCCAGGGATTAAAGCAGTACATTCTGGACATGCTGTGCATCTGCTCGTTTTCAACAGTTCCTCCCCTAGCGTAAACTCAGTAAGAGCATTGTTTGTCTTTTGTCTTATTCACTACCTAGGTCAAAGCCTCGCTTTAAAACTTTTTTAACTGTTTGGTTTATTAATCTACTGGTATATTCTGTTCTGGGGAAACTTGGTCTCACCTATTCCCCAGGGCACCTATTCCCTCCTAGACCATTCACAGATGTGCCTTTGAGATTCCCCAGATCAACCCTTACACAGACACACACACACACACACAATGAGGCAAGTAGCTCACCTGTAATATACTTTTTTGCATTATCTTCAGTGAAGGTTTCTTAAATTCCCAAAACCCCAGGCCTTAAAAATAAAGTATTCACAAAAAGTCTTTGTTCTCAACTCCTTACTGTCTAGTTCAGGAGACCGGTGGTAACGATACAGTGTAACAACTTTAAGTGAAGCATCAAAAAAAAAAAGCTTTTCTGGAGGAGAGGCCGTGGGTAGAGATTTGACCGTGGACAAGTATGCACTTGGTCTGTGCTGAGTCACCTCTCGTCAGCCTCCTCACTCTCCTCCGCCCAAGGCTGTTCTGGGCCACAGGGCATTGCCCTAGGTAGCCAGGGAAGCGAGCACAGGACAAAATGCCTAGGCAGGGTGGCTTTGCCGAGAGGCCAGGTGAGCCCCCCGTAGCCTTGCCCAGCCACTGCTGACCTCTTTCTTAGACCTGCAGATGGTGAACATCTCCCTGCGGGTGCTGTCCCGACCCAATGCCATGGAGCTGCCCAGCATGTACCAGCGTCTGGGGCTGGACTACGAGGAGCGAGTGTTGCCGTCCATTGTCAACGAGGTGCTCAAGAGCGTGGTGGCCAAGTTCAACGCCTCCCAGCTGATCACCCAGCGGGCCCAGGTCTGACTCCAGCTCCCCTTCCCTCCCACAGCATCAGCATTTCCCTCCAAAGCGCGCGGACGGGCTTTTAGGAAAGGCAGCCCATTAGGAAAAGACTGTAACCTGAGGTCCCATCCACCCAAAAAGCCGTGCTGATGGCCAGTGTGGGGGAACGAGGGCCAGGCCTGGTTAGTGTCAGGCAAGGAGGGAGAATCGTGGTCTAGACCCGCACACACGGTTTTGGAAAGAGTGGAGCTTAGGAGTCCGTGTGACCGAGGCCTCTCCAGCTCTGCGGGCCCAGTGAGGAACTCGGACAGCCTTAGTGTGCCCCTGCGGTGTTCCGGAGATCTGGGGTTCCCGTGGTCACGGCAGCACGCCTTCCTTTCAGTTCTCCGGCCCCCTCAATGCCCCCTCTCCCCGTCCGCCCCCGCCCCCGCCCCCCAGGTGTCCTTGCTGATCCGACGGGAGTTGACCGAGAGGGCCAAGGACTTCAGCCTCATCTTGGACGACGTAGCCATCACCGAGCTGAGCTTCAGCCGCGAGTACACGGCCGCTGTGGAAGCCAAACAAGTGGGTGAGTCAGGCGAGGGCGTCCGAGGAAGCAAGCAGGCGCGACGGGGTTCCCGCCGCCTCTGATCCCCATGACCCCGATTCTCTCCCGCCACAGCCCAGCAGGAGGCCCAGCGCGCCCAGTTCCTGGTAGAGAAGGCAAAGCAGGAACAGCGGCAGAAGATTGTACAGGCGGAGGGTGAGGCTGAGGCGGCGCGGATGATATCCTTCCGCAGAAGCGCTCCCAGCACAGCCCCTCCCCTGTAGGCTGGCTGATGAGACTTAAGGCGAATGCGACCCGTGCCCTTCTGCCCCTGGGGGCGGGGGTTCCGAGTGGGATCTGAGTTTGGTGGGGCACCCGAGGGCTGGCTCCCCGCCATGGGGCAGATCAACAGCATGGCTGGCCTCGCCTCCACGTCCGCTGCTGCCTCCAGTTCCTGGCAGCTGCCTGCAGGGAGGCCGACAGGTGGGGCTGGGCACGAGCCACGTGAGCGCAACCTTGGATCTGACAGCCCAGGGGAGGGCCGTGCGGAGGGAGTAGGCGGGACCGGACCCGATTGAGATCTGGCCTCATGTGACCCCTTAACTGCATCCTGCTCACTTGGGAGAGGCTCTGAGCAAGAACCCAGGTTATATCAAGCTGCGCAAGATCCGGGCAGCCCAGAACATCTCCAAGACGGTGAGTGCATACATTGAAGGGAGGGAAGTGGAATCTTCCTTGTTCAGATTTCTGTTCAAATTGGCTTGTCTGACACTCTTCCTCTCATCAAAAATTACTCCCCTGGGCTCCCCTGACCTTCTCTTCATGCCTCTTGTGGACCTAACCCGTCACCGGTGCTCTTACTTTGGATCCCTGAGAGAGCACGGAAACCAGAGCGCTCATCCCGGCATCCCTGTTCTATCCCCCAGGTGTTCCGTCAGTGGTTATTGAATTGCAGGGGTAGGAATCAAGGTCTTTTTGCCTGATGCAAACATTTGTCTTATTTCCTGCCCTGTAGATCGCCACCTCACAGAATCGTATCTATCTCACTGCTGACAACCTCGTGCTCAATCTACAGGATGAAAGTTTCACCCGGTGAGAGACAGGGCCTTCACGGGTCGTCCACACAGATCAGGGGCCAGAGTCTGGCTGCTCGGGTTCTAGAACCTGTTACTAGCCTACTCATATGACCCTGGAAAACACCATTTCTCTGGATCAAAGTTAGAAAAGTGGTTGGTTGATAATTCCAACCTTGAGTCTCACAGGATTGATTTTTGAGATCAAATAGGATTGTTCGTGTAAAAAGCGCTTTAATTGTAAAGTTCCCGTTCACCAAAAAGCAGTGAAAGATGATATTCAGTCCTTGTCTTGGGGAGCTGCTCTGGTGCACCGAAGCATGCTAGGAAGACAGAGATGAGACCTGGCAGTGGCTGAGGAGCAAGTCTCTTCCTTCCCAGAGCCCGATACTCCGGCTTCCAGCAGGCTTACCTTTTTCTCTTGAGAGGGAAGAGGGGTTAGAGCTGGGTGGGGCCTGAAACTTGTCAATCACATGTACCTTTCTTTTGTCTTTGTGTTTCCTGTTCGTGTGGTGACCTCGTGTCCACAGGGGAAGGTAAGTAGTGGACAAAACCTTGTTGCTGTAGGGTTTATTTCCCAGTACCTGCCTTTCCCCCACCAGCTCCCCTTTCTCACCTTCCCACCCACACACCCGTGGCCGGGGAGGAGGGGGTAGCCTGAGATGTTCTGCCTCTCACAGTGTGTTCCCTAATCATGTCACCATCTGTCTCATTTCCACAGTGACAGTCTCATCAAGGGTAAGAAATGAGCCTGGTGACCAAGAACTCTGCCTCCAGGGAGAGAGTGGAACTGTTTCTGCCCTGGTGTTTGAGGAGGAACCTTGGGGCCCACCCCACCCCCACCCCGCTATCATGAGATGGTCCCTCTGCATCGCTCCTCCCAACCCTTCTGATGAACAAAGACTGACCGATTCTGGGGCAATGACTTTCCTCCCTGTGTTGGCCAGGGGTTTTGGGACAGTGTGATTTCTCAGTGATTTGCTACGGTGTTGATTCCTCCCTCGTGGTCCGGAGGCGATAACCACCACCCCAGGAATTCTCAATAAATTTTTATTACTGAAGTTGAAGTCAAAGCCTCCCGGTGTTTGAGTGAGGAAGGCACGCAGGGAAGCAAACATGCGCACGCGCACACCGCGCACTCCCGGGTCCTTGTCTGTCTCTGCCAGCAGGGGGCGCGAGGACGCCGGCGGGGGCAGGTCCGGAGAGCCAGGCCAGCTGCTCTCACCCTGTAAGCCCGCAGAGCCGGATCCAAAACGACCAGGGTGGGAACCGCGGGCCTTGGGGTCCGGGCCCAGCTGCAGTCCCCGCCCGCCCTCCTAAACCGCATCTCCCCTTTGTTTACCAACACCTCCTTTTCTAAGGCCGGAGCAGCTGTGGCTTTGCTGAGCTAGACCAAAAATCTGATGATCCCGACAGGAGCTGCTTCCTGGGTAGCAAGGGTCCACGCAACTACGGGGAGACCACTTGAGCGCACCAGAGGGCCTACGTGCTCAAACCCCCGCCCTGCGGATCATGTCACCTGCCCAGGCTGCCCGCGCTTCTCAGCCAGGGCTTGCCCTCTGGAGGTGGGCTTCACTCCCACAGCCCTGCCGCCACCCCCAGCCCACGACCCGCAGACCAGGCGCCTCCTTCCTCGAAGCTGCCCTCACTTAGTGGGCGGAGAAAGGAGCCCACTGGCTGTGCCCACGTGCCACCTCACCCATGTCCCATCCCTTGTATTAAGGGAGACGGAAGAGTGGGAACCGGAGGATGGCCGGCACCTGGGGCCGAAGTGTGTGCACAAGTCAGGGAGGTCCTGATGACCGGGTTAGAGAGCCAGGGCTCACCTTCAGCTGCTTCGCAGCTCCTGAAGAAATTAGATTAACTGCCCCCTGCTCACTGTCATGAAAGGGACAGGGAGACAAAGCCCTAAGGACCTGGGAGCTCCAGGGAGAGGTGAATGAGCCAGAGTCCGGTCCACGCTTTCATTTCCCTCACATCCCGGGAGGCAGGAAGGGGACGGAGGTGCCCAGAGAACCAGCGGTGTGTCCAGATCCCCTGGGGCTCTGAGGCAGCCATTTTGATTCCTCCTATTGTTTCCCTTTCCTAGTGACTTCCCCCATCTCCCCAAGGGTAAAGGTCAGAGGTTGCTGGTCCGGAGGCCTCCGTAGTCTTCAGGCCTCCCTGAAGGTCATTGCCGAGGGCACCAGACGGGGGCCATCTTTACCAGACAGTGTTAGGAGCTTCACCATTAGACCATCCAACACTGTGCTGGAAGATGGACCCAGAGCCGGTCACAGACATCCAGGCTAGAGCTGGCCAGTCTCTCCAGGGACCCTGGCCACGGGCCAGCTGAGGTCTCTTGAAGGTCTACGAGCCAATCCTAAACTCCAGGTCAGCTGTGGGTCCTAGATCCTCCAGATGACAAATCTCACTGGGTTGGGGGTAGGGGCTGGGGCCACTGTGTCCCTTCTGTGGGCAGCCAGCCAGCCAAGAGCCACCTCTCTCGAGGCACCCTCCGTTCAAGAAGAGGGGGCCTCTAGGGCTGCGGCGGGGGGGTTTGGGAGTGGGGGACGCCAGCAGCTTTGCGCAGGGAGCCCGAGGCGGTGGACGCCGCTGGCACTGAGACAGGGGCCTCCATCATTACCCGGCAGTATTAGAGACTCCCAACCAGCACCCAAACACTGCTGGGTAAGACGGGGGCCCCCACCCCGCCACCCATCCAGAGCCAGTCCTATGCCCAGGCCCCCATCCCCCACCACCCTCGTCCCTGGGGACACTTCCAGGTGAGCCTGCAGCGGCCACCAGCCCCATCCTGGGTTGTTGATCCACTGAGGCCAGAGCAGAACTTCACGCCGCCCCTTCCCCACCACCCCCAAAGCCAGTCTCTGCCCCAACACATCAGCTCCCTGCCCTCAAACCCCTCAGCAGTCTCTAGCCTGGCCCCAGGACCCCCTCCCAGTGGTTTTTACCTGTCACCAGCCCGCCTGGCCCCCAGAGAGCATGGGCCATGGAGAGCGAGGAGAATCAAGGCCTAGGATTCAAGGCCTCGGAGCCGCCCTGGCTCCACTCTTCCTTCTTCCTTCTCTCCTGCTGGGCAGCGCAGGCTCCTCACCTGGGCCCCGCCCGCCGCCCCTGCGCACAGGTGTGTCTGCCTGCCATAGGCTGCACCCCTCTGCCTTAACCCCTTCCCTCCCAGTGCCAGCCACAGGCACCTCCTCCGAGGCCTAGTCACCCCACCGGGAGGCCCCCAGCCTTTGCTGCAGTCTCTCCTCTGCTACCTGCCTCCTTGCATCCGGGGCCCAGGCCAGGGAGGCCTTGTCGCCAGAAGAACAAAGGACAGGGCTGCCTTTGAGCCCCTTCTCCTTCCTCCTTGGGCCTCACCCCCAGAGCCGCTCCTGCCCCCCCCCGACCCCCCCTCCACCAGTCCTTTCCCCTGAGTCCTCTGCCAGAGATCCTGAGGTCAGAGGGACTCAGCTCTGCAGGGACTGGGTTCGACCCCTGCCCAGAACATCCCGGCCTGCGGAAGGCAGGGGGTCTCCGAGGGGAACCTCCCTGTCCTCACCCCTAGTGTCGACCCTCTGCCAAGAGTCCCGAGTTCCTGACCAGAAACCTCTGCACTGACCCAGCAAATTGGAGTTCTGAGGGCTTCTGCAGCCCGGGCCGCAGTTCCCCACTCCACTCTTCAGAAAGACCAGGCACCTCACCAGGCAGAGCCACCCCTGGACCCACCTTGAAGCCCAGGAGAAGCCAAGTCCCAGCCTCCGGCAATTAGCCCAGGGCGGTTCGAGGGATGGGACCCCCGCCTTTCTTTTGTGCAGCTCAGCTGGGATGAAAGGGTTGCTGGGAGAGTGGCCCTGAGGCCCACAGGTGATGCTCCACCCTCGCACCCCCTGGAGGGTGACGGCTCCAGGGAGCTGAGCTGCCTGCCGAGTTGCCCAATCGCAGCTCTCGGCCTCCACCCTTGTTTGTGTGCCTGCTAAGTTGCTTCAGTGGTGTCGCCCTCTTTTGTTGCCTGCCAGGCCCCTCTGTCCATGAGATTCTCCAGGCAAGAATACTGGAGTGGGTTGCCATGCCGTCCCTCCAGGGGATCTTCCAACCCAGGGATCAAACCCAAATCTCTTATGTCTCCTGCACTGGCAGGTTGGGTTCTTTACCACCTGTGAAGCCCACCTTTGTTTACTTCCTTCTTAATTCTTGTCTACTTATTCTCTGTTTGTGGACGGTTTCTGGGTCTGCCTTTCCCACCAGTCTCCTCAATTCCACAATGACAGGAACAATCAGATCCACCATCTTGCCCCACCACTGCTCCAGTGCTGGGGCCGTGGGGCCCTCAATACAGAAAGTGTCCACTGAGCAAATGCCCACCCAGTCTCAGCCGGCCCAGTGGCAGGGAACTAGGCATTACCGAGTGGGGCTCTCTCAGGCTCAACTCCCCAGGAGACCAGCACTTTCAATCAACATAAAGCCTTAACACGAAACAGGAATCATTGTTGTCCACTGCGGACACACAGAAAGTGATCAAAAGTAAAACTAGGGAAGCCTGGTGGCTCAGTGGTGAAGAATCCACCTGCCAATGCAATGGACACAGGTTTGATCCCTGGACTAGAAAATCCTACATGCCACAGGGCAACTAAGCCATGTGCCACAACTCCTGAGCCTGTGCGCTAGAGCCCAGGAGCTGAAGTTACTGCGCTCACATGGGGCAACTACTGAGGCCCAAACGCTTTAGGGCCCATGTCCCACAAGACTGTCACAGTGAGAAGCCCACACACCGCAACTGGAGAGTAACCCCCACTCGCCACAACTAGAGAAAACAAACCCCTAGCAGCGAGGAAGACCCAGCCCAACCAGGTATCAAATACATTATTTTAAAAACTAAGACTCCGACCAAGAGCCTAAAGGTAGCAGTGGGCCCAGGAAGGGAGGAGGCAGGCGGTCCTGAGAGCACCAGGCGTCCAGAGGGCAGGGACGGCAGGCGGGTTGGCTCTGGGCCTGTGCTAAATGGCCTTGATCCATCTTCTTAGCGCTCGGACCCAGAAGTCAGGCCAGAGAATGTGGTTGTGTCCCCTCGGCGTGACCCTGGCTGCGTTTCCAGGAATGCAGGCTCTGGGGCCCAACGGCCTGAGTTAAAATCTTAGTTTCACTGCTCAACAGTCCTGTGGCCTCGAGCAAGTTACTTAATCTCTCTGTGTCTCAGTTTGTCCCACTGTAAAATTGGAATGATACAGGTACCTCGGTTCAATACTTTTAGTCTTGGTTTTGTTCTTTTTGGGAGGATCTTGTTTTTTACTCTTTTTTTTTTTTTTTGCCATGCCACATGACCTGTAGGATCTTAGTTCCCTGACCAGGGATCTAATCTGTACCTCTTGCACTGGAAGCTTGGAGTCTTAACCACTGGACCACCAGGGAAGTCCACAGTGCTTTTAGTCTCTTAAACCGTACCTGACACATGCCAAGAGTGTAATGAATTGGGATTTCCCTAGTGGTTCAGTGGTTAAGACTTCATACTTCCATGGCCCGGGGGCCCAGGTTCCATCCCTGGCCGAGGATGTGGATCTCACTTGCTGCAATTAAGAGTTCACCTGATACAACTAAAGATTCTTCATGCTCCAACTAAGACCCAGTGCAATCCAATAAATACAACGTGTAAAAAAAAAAAATGTGATGAGTTATTGTTGCCAGTTATATCATCATCCCTGATCTCAATGATCTTCACACCCACCCTGGCAGGATCACCCTCCACTTTAAAGAAAGGGAAGAGGCAGCCAGACCTGGCCCGTGCTCACACTTGCCTGTTAAACTGTGAAGGCTCCCTGCCTGCCTCCCCCTCCCGCCAGGCACACAGAGTTAGAGACCCACACACAGTGACCTAGAGGCTTTATTTACAAGAAGAGACCAGCCTGCCCTACCTGGGGCCTTGCTGGGCTATATACAGGATCCCAGGAGAGGGAGGTTGGGACACGGCCATTTAAATTACAATAGAAGGGGGGGTTGCTCCAAGGTTCAGGCTGTGGGTCATCCACTGGAGGCCTCTGAAGAGACAGGGCTGAGGCTGCAAAGGGAAGGGAGGAAAGGATAAGGCGGGGCTGGACCTGGAGTGGGAGACAAGACGCAGGTCTGGTGGGGTTGGGAAGGCAGGGTGAGGCCACAGCCGCCCCCTCTATCCAGGGCAGAAAGACCAGCTGGGAAGCCCCAGGGACAGGCCAGGGAACGGCCGTACCATGGCCGCCCCAGGATGGGCCGGCTCACTTCCTTTTCAGGGAGCCCTTGTTCTTCTCCTTGTCTGCTGACCGCTGTTTCTTCACCTTCTCCTCCTTCTTGTTCTTACTGTGCACATTCTCATACACGTCCTCCTTGTGTCTGCAGGGCGGGGCCAGCAGGTCAGGAGATAGGGGCAGGGTTCCCCAGCACCAGCCTGGGGTGACATGGGGTCACCCCATTTCACAGGTGAGCAAACTGAGGCCAGGGGAAGCGAGGACGCCAGCCCTGACAGCGTCCTGACACTAGACTAGAAGCTCCTCAGGGCAAAGGCTCCATCTCACACGTAAGTATACTCAGTTCAGGCCCCACGTGGAAGGCCACTTGTGAATACAGGTTGTAAGAACCAAGCTTATACTTGAACCCGAACCTCCCTGGAAAGGAAGGTCGGGCTAGGCAGGGGCCACTCACTTAGAGGAGGTGCGGGAGGCCTTGGCGTGGGCGTTCTTCATGGCTGGCGGGTAGGTGATGTTCCCGTATTCGGATTCCCGGCCCTTCTGGGACTGCGGGGAGAGGTGTGGTGGGAGGCCGGTGGTCCCAGCAGCACCCCATGCAGCCCACTGGCCCCCTCAGCCCAGCCAGGGCCCTGCTCTGCCCGCACCTGCATGACTTCCAACTTCTTCTTGGTGGTCTCGATGAACTGGGCGATGGCCACGTAGATGAACTTGTACTGTGCCTCCGTCTGCACCATGCCCGAGCGCTGGGCCCGCACCATCTGGATGGTCTTCTGGATGTCGATGTCACAGTCCAGGCCTGGCCGAGAGGGCAGCCGGATGTCAGGCCCCCCAGCGGAGGCGGAGGCGGGGGGCTGCTCGCCCACCAGACCCAGCGTCCCCCACCGGTCACCCTCACCCTTGGTGGAGATGCTCTCCATGAGCATGTCGATGACAATGATGGTGCCCGTGCGGCCGATGCCGGCGCTGGGGAGAGAAGGGGCACGTGAGAGGCCCAGCCCGCATAGGTCGGGAACCAGGGGCTCAAACGGCGCCGGCGGGGGCGGGGCTTAGGGAAAGGGCAGAAAGCAGGGGCGGGGCTTAGGGAAAGGGCAGTGATACAAGATGCTGGAACCTGGCTGAGTCAGTGCGGTGGAGGTGGGGCAGGCAGGGCAGGGGTTTGCCCAACTCTGCATCCATGCTCATCCCTCCAGCCAAGGGATTTGGGGGAGAACCTTGCACACAAGTGCTAAGACGCTGCTCCCCAATGCCCATCCCAGTACTTCCCAACCCCACCGCCTGCTTCCACTTCTCCCTCTTCCCTCCACTACCCCAGGAGACCCGGGACTCCATCCCACCTGTCCTGCCTACTACCCTGGCACCCTGGCCTCCCGGTCCCTCTCCTACAGCTTTGGCCCGAGCCAGGCTGCCCTCCTCGCATGAAGACCATCTTTCTGTAAGGCTGCATCTCCCTTTTTCTTCAGATCCTGACAGCAGGGTGAAGACTGTTCTTCCGCCTGTGGGCCATGAGGCCACTGGGCTCAGGAGACTTGGGGAGCAGCTAACAGGAGGTCTCACCTCCTCCCCCACCCTCTGCCGCCACCCCCTGGGCACACAGACCTCAGCAGCCTCAAGACCCCACAGAGACCCCAGTTTCACCTCCACCACTAGGCCAGTTAGGCCAATGCCCCAAGTTGCACTGTCTAATTTCAAACCCAGATTGTTAAAAAATAACACCCTCTCACCCACTTCCTTCCTGTAACGTCTAAATTAAGGCCATGGGGATTTCAAGAAGGTGGGGAGGGGGGGCACGGGCAGCTGGGTCATTCTTGGTGATGGGCCTGTCCTTGGAGGTAGAGTCCCTGAGACAGCACGTGGAGGGTACCTCCAGGCTCAGCCCACCCAGCCCTGCCCCAGGACACACAAGAGCTGGTGGGCAGAAGGAGGAAGTCCTGGTCCTCAAAGCCTGGGTCACATGGAGGGAGCAGGAAGGGAAGGGAAGGAGACAGACCCCTGTCCCCCCACGGGAGATATCAAAACATGAATGACCCCCTCTCTGGAGCATTTACTGTACTCCAGACACAGTGAGAGGGTCTCACGTTCAACCACAGCCCCATGAAACATTGACTTTACAGATAAGGAACCTGAGGATCAGAGACGTGAAGTCATTGGTCTGAGATCAAACAGCCAGGGAGTGGAGGAGCTGGAATTTACAGAAGCTACATCTATCCAGCAACCCCTGCCTACCCCCTCCCCTCCACCCAGGCCAGGTGACCTGCTGGGGCCCCTGCTGCTCGTTGCTCCCTCAGCTCCCCAGCTTAGCAGGGTCTCCCAAACATGAACATGGGGAGCTCCAGTGGACCTAGTGGTGCATGAGCTGAGGGGCTGAGCTGGGGGCACTGGCAGGAAGGGAGAAATAGGAGTGGCATGAAGAGGCCTCGGCACCCCTCCCCTCATGGCTGCAGATGGTAAAGAGAAGAGCTGGGGGAGCCACACTGACCCCAAGGAGAAACACCGTGGGTAGGCATGTGTGAAGAAACAGTAGTGAGCTGGTCCTGGGTCTACTGTGAGCCCTGTTCCGGGTTCCCCCACGGACCAGCAGTGACCTGACAAGAGGCTTGACCCATTTCCTCATTCGCACATGGCAGGTTGAACAAGACTGGACCAGACACTACGTCTCTATGGAGAATCCCCATGCCAGGCGTGGGCTCAAGCCATGGGCTTGGTTCAAGCTATATTCCACCCATAGGTCTGGAAGCTATCAGGGAACCCAGAAGAGGTGGAGGGCCCAGGAAGCATTAAATGCATTCATGTGTAATTTGCTTACAACAGTGCAGGGCGCTTGGCAGTACTCACTTGCCAGCTACTACTTGGATTATTATCACCAATATCATATCATTGTCACTCTCACCTGCAATGCACAATGATGGGCCCTGCATGAGGCAGACTCTCCTGCCGCTGGTTGATCTGGTCCAGAAAGCTGAGAACACCCCCCAGGCTCACTGGGGACCCCATGATCAGGCCAGCTCAGGTACTGGTAGTGCCAAATCTCCCGAATCAGGTTCTCCTGGGTAGAGGACATAGGGTCAACATGCCCTGCTCCCCCACATGGCTTCATTCTACCCAACCCAGGAGAATGAGCGTGAGCAGGGCCCCCAGCCTGGGGCAGGAGCAGGGGACACTCACATTTTCCAGCGGGGAGACCTGTAAGTTTCGGAGTTTGTACTCAGCTGTGTCGTGTTCCCCCGCAATTGGTTACAGTGTAGGGTCCATAAACACGCTGACTGCCCACTTCTGGCCAGTATGGAACACATTTGTTCTGAAAAGAGAAGGTGGGGAGGGATGTAAGGCACAGAGGCAGGGCCTGAGTGCACGGTGCTGGCCCCACAGCATCTGATGGATGAATGGGTGAACTGACCAAGAGTCAGAGGCTTAGGTCTTGGCTCAGCATGCTCCAGGTGGTGAGACCTGACCAGCCGCTCAACAAGTCATTCTGCACATGCTGGCCGGTACAGGCCTCGCACCTGAAGCCGCGCCAACCAGGCTGGAGTGCCAGACACAAGTAAACCACAGCCTGGTGCGCCAGTGCCTCCAGGAGCTCACAGAGAGAAGGATGAGCCAGGGAACTGAGCCGCTGAGGAGCCCGGGGTAAGGGGGTGCAGGCAGAGACTAATTCTCCCTCTAGGTAATGGAGGAAATCAGGGATGCATTCACAGAGGAGGGAACATGTGAGCCATGTCTTTAAAAAAGAGGAGTCTGTCGAGCAGAGATAGGGAGGAGAGAGGAAGTCACTTCCTAGGAGAAATGTGCTCCTGCAGAGGCACAGAAACCTGAAGGAGCCTGGCAGGTTGGAGGTGAGAGCTGGAGGGCAGCCACCAGGCCTGAGTACCAGGGTCCTCGGGGGGACAGCCTGACGCAGAGGTCACACACCTCTGCACAGGTCCCAGCCACTCCAAGGCAGAGGGTGCCATGCGAGGGGGCAGCCTGCCCATGAGGTTTGGGGCCAACTTCAGAGACAGTAATGAGGCTGAGTGGAGAGGAGGGATTACTACCCCAAGGAGGATGGTAGGCATGGGGTGAGGGGCACTTAAGGGATGGAGGCCTCTGGAAATCTGGGTCTGGTGGTCAGGGGAGTCCCAGATAGGAAGCAGAGACCCAGGAGTCATCAGGTACTCAGATTTCTGCCTCAGGTCCCCAAGGAGGTCAGGCCCTTGCCCTCTGGGGTGCCCCTAAGTGTCTCTCCAGCTTAATGGTGGTGGAGCAGTCCTGGGGGTGGGGGCAGCGCAGGGCTCAGCCTACCCGGCCCTTCTCCACCTCCCGGGTGGTCATGACAATCACGCAGGTGTTCTCCTGCCACACCATCTGCCAGAAGTCGTTGACAGTGGCCTCCAGGCAGCCCTGGCTGGCGATGTAGGTCTTAGCGTTCTCATCAGGGCCTAGCAGCTGGTTCTGGACAGAGTGCAGAGACGAGCAGGGCTGTGAGCCCCTCATTCACCCACCCACTCACCCATGACAACAGCTCTGGCTTCACCCGATGTCTCTGGACCCAACATCCCCAGGAGCCGGGGTCCATTTCCCGCCCCCACCCCACCATGACCGGCAAGCACACCGACCTTCACGTAGTTGGCATTAATGTAGTCAGACCCAGGGATGTTACTGTCGCGTCCCTGCAGGACCACTCGACTGTGGTCAACTGGGAGTGGACAGAAAGGAAGCAAGAAGGGCCTGGGTCAGAAACCCTTCTTGAGCTCCCAGGCCATCCTTGCCTAGAAGCTCTGTGGGCAGGCCCGGGTGGGGGACACACATGGGTTGAGGGATCTCAACCCGTGTGGGCTGGAGGTTTCAGAGGAAGAGCGTGGTGGGGTGGAGTATGAGGGGATCCTCTGGGAGCCTGGAGGAAGAGGGAATGCTGTTGTGGGTGGGGTCCCCTCATAGAAGCTGGGGAAGGAGACCGTCTGCGATGGGGGGAGGTCAGCTAGGGGAGAGGCACCTCCTGGGCGGGTGGATGCTGCCTGAGGTGGGGGCAGGCTGGAGGCTGCCCAGGGTGCTCACACGGAAGGATGTTCTTGTAACGGTTCTTGCTCTTGTTTTCTGGCCGCTGCCCTTCCAGCCGCTGGTGCAAGTTTTTCACCTCCTGCTTCTGCAGACTCTGTGGAACGAGTCGGGGAAATGGAGCCTCAGGCCCAGGAGGGGGGCATCCATGGTGGACAGGTAGTGAGGCAGATGAGGATGGGGAATGAGGGGGTGGGGTCTGTCTGGGACCCCACACCCTTCACCCTGCTGGTCCCATCACAAACCTCAAACTCCTCCCAGAAGCCAGCCTTGGCTGTCTCCTCTGACTCCTGCTTCTTGTTCAGTTCCAAGACCCGGTTCTCAATGTCAGCCGCATTCACCCTCGTGGCATAGTATGGCTGGGGTGGGGAAGTCCAGAAGTCAGCTGCTTCTAGAGCTCAGAGGCTCAGGGAATGGGAGGAGGCAGCCAGGCCCACCTCTCACCTGCCGCAGGTAGACGAAAGCGCCGGAGGCCTCCTCGATCCCCCGTCCTCTTGAAATGCTCCACCAGGTCAGTGAGGCTGTCAAAGGTCTCCGAACCCCCCACTGTGTAGCGTCCACCCTGAGGGGCACCAAGTCAGGCCACCTCAGTCTCCCTGCCTGGATCCCCCAGCCTCAGACCAAAGCCCAGGCTGCCCCTCCCCACGGGCAAGGCTGTGGGCACAGAGGGGACCCCGGCGGGGCGCCTCACCTCACACATGACTTTGATGTGGGTGACTCTGAGCGGGGAGCCAGGGCCAGCCTTGGGCTGGTCGCTGAGCACGGACAGCACAAAGTCTCCAGGCTGGCTGAGGCTCTCACGCACAAGGAAGGTCCAGGGCTCCCCCCTTGGCCTGCAGCAAAGTCTCTGCCTGCCCTCCAGACATGTGGCCATGGTACCACCTAGGGAAGACAGTATCTGGGGAGGTGAGACTGAGGCCGAGGGTGGGCACTATGCAGATGCTCAGGGAGGGGGCAGGGAACTTGGGCCCCTGCCATGTGCTGAACTGAGCTGTGCTATATGCTCTCAAATCCGCCACTATGAGTAGGTCCGTCACCCTCACAGAAACCTGAGAATGGGTAGGTACTACCCATTTTGCAGATGAGGAGACTGAGGCTGGGCGGTGGAACACTGGCCCAAGCCCTGGCTGATAAGTGGCAAGCCTCCGGACTTCTAAGCAAGCCCACCTCTGCAAGTTTAAGACACAGGCAGAAAGGCAGCCACATCCAGAATGTTCAGAGGGGAGGAAGCCAGGAAAGGTCTCCATGAAAGGCAGGGCTAGGTGAAGGAAGCATAAATGCAGATGGAGGCCAAACCACAGACAGCAATGGGGTTGGGAGAGACGGAAGTCACAAGGGAGGGGAGATGGGGAGAAGTCCCCCTGGGGGTTGGGAAGGTGGACAAGCCCGTGGGGTGAATAGTGGTTTGGGGGCTTTGAGGTGCCCCAGGTGATGTCACTGAAGGGGCTGCTGGGGTTGGGTGTTGTGGGGGAGGCTCAAGGGGCTCAGAGGGGCAGAAAGCAGAACTAGGACCTTTCCCCAAAACACACCCCCCTTCCCAGGAGGAAACTGTAGCCCCGCAATGCCCAGCCCCACAGGAAACCACGTGATGGAAAAAACACAAAACTCCTTCTGGGGAGAGAGTGAGAAGTGAGGTTGTGAGGTTTCCTCAGCCCAGGGACAGGGGAAGGGGGGCATTTTCCAACCGCAGGAATGGGGGAAGGAGGGAGGGGGCCAGTCTGTCCCACCTCATAGTACTGCAGCCCGGAGGAGACTGCAGCTCAGAGACTTCCAGAGTCCCCAGCCCAGTGCAGGACCCCCGGGCCACCATATCCCACCACTCAGGGATAGGCCAGGGCCCCCAAGCAGTGGGGAGAGGGCTAGCCCTCTTCCCCCAGGCCCCACAGGATGAGGAAGTCTCCATGCAAATGGCAGGCTGACCATAGGCAAAGAGCTAGCCATTGAGGGGACAAATGCAAATTCTCCCCAGAGGAGGAGGGGCAGCCACCAAGGCCAAGAACCAGAGCAAACCAGAGCAGAGGTTGGGAGAAAGAGCCTTCCCCAC
This sequence comes from Nanger dama, assembly GCA_917880005.1. NCBI lineage: Eukaryota > Metazoa > Chordata > Mammalia > Artiodactyla > Bovidae > Nanger > Nanger dama. The sequence goes on along the minus strand of CAKJTW010000046.1, from coordinate 16,722,330 downwards.
AGGCTCCCAGGGTCAAGGGTGAATCCAGACCTCCTGGCATGGGGAACCAAAAGCCTCTCTTTAAGTCAGCTGCCCTGGTCTTGAGTCCCTCTGTCCCTGACCTCTTCCAGCCACAATTTGAACCCTGGCCCCAGGCCCCAGGGGGCCCTCTCTCAGCACCTTCCCTCTTGCAGCTCCATCCTCAGCCACCCCTGCATCCACCCATCCTCCGGCAGCAATCAGTAGGCCAGACCCTGGCTGTGGACAAGGAGGAGGCCAGGTCATGAAGAGCCCAAGAGGATCTGGGCAGAAAATCCCCATGAATGTGGCAGGTGGGGTGCAGGAAGAGGGTGAGAGGCAGTGAACACCAGGGAAGGACAGACACGAGCAAGGGCATTCAAGTGCTTCCCTCCTAGGGGAGGCGGCTTCACCAGAAATGGACCCTGGCTGCATGTTCATGGGAAAAAGAGTCTCCAGGGGTGGGTCTGGGGCCTTTACCCCAGCCTCATCCAGTTCTTAGTCTCAACCAGTGACTTGAACAAAATACGGATGCAAGCTGGGAGGCATGCATCTCAGAAAGACTGAAAGCTGAGAGAATCCAGGTTCAGAATCATTTCGACAATTGATGCACAAATACAGGACAAGGACAAGTTGGCTTGGCCCTAGGAGTGTGCCCAAAAAGCCCCCATAACAACCCAGAGTTGTTCAGCTGCCCTTCCCCTAATTATAGGAGCTATCATGGAGATACAGCTGGAAAATGAGACACCCTTCCAACCTGTCCATAAAATGCAGTCTTTGGGTCTGCCCATTCTTTGGGGAGGCCACCTGGGGAGTAGGCAGCCCAGTTCTGGGGACCATATCTTTGAAACAAGAAAGATGGGCGGGAAATGCTTAGAGCATTGTCCTGTGCCCAGCTATAAGGCCCTTGCACCCCATGACAGTTTTCAGTGATGTGGATCTGGTCAAGGGACTAGCCCAGCACTAGCCAGCCCCAGAGGGCAGACCCATTCTCAGGGGACACTGAGATGAGCCTATGTGTCCTCATACACGCTGACCCCTACGCTCCTCCTCAACCATAGGAATCCGTGCTGGGGAGGGAACAGTTACAAGAGGTCAGATTCTGTCCCAGCAAGAAGAGCTTTCTAACAACAGAGCCGGCCATTTGGGAGAGACAGCCACGAGGAGAGGCCTCTCTGGCACTGGTAGGGCCTGGGGCGCGGGTGGACAGGACCCTGGAGAAGGGCCAGGCAACCTTCTCTTGCTTCCTAGGGGGTTGATGGAAAGGGGGCTCACAGATCACACGGAGGGGAAGAGGCCCAAGGTAGGCAGGACAGCCCACTTCTTGGTGGGGCAGGCCAGGGAGCGAAGACCCTCACCTCTCACTGGTGGGGTCTGAGCAGTTCAGCGGGTACTTGAGGTGGATGATGGTGCCGTCTCGGTCCTGCAGAACGCCCTGCTGCTGCGTGTAGTACTCCACCAGCTCCGTCAGCGTCGCGAACTTCTCCCCTCCATACAGATCGTAGAAGTCCCCAGAGTTCTGGATCCGAATATGAGTCACCTGGTCCCCGACCCTGCAGGGCACCCGATGGTGGTAAGGCCAGTGGAAGGGAGAGTGGAGGTCAGGTGAGGGTAGGGGGTGGGTGGGGGGTCCTGGCCAGGGTTGGGGTGGATACACCCAGGGGTCTGGGGAAGCGAAACGAGCAGCCAAGGGCTGGCACCCCACCCCCGGCTGGAGCCGCGGGCCACCTACCTGACGGAGAGGGAGAAGTCACCCTGGTTCTTGCGGCTGGGCCGTGCCAGGAAGCTTCCGTGGACTCCTCGGCCCTTGAGCAGGGTCTCCGCATCCAGCCCACTGAGGTCTCGGTGAAACCACCTGGGGGCCAGGAGGGTGGTGAGGAGAGGCCCCAGGGCCCTGGGGCACCCTGCCTCCTGCCTACCATGGGTGCCCGGCCCTTACCTCACCATCCTGGGGTGCCCGGGGCGGGGAGGGGGTGAAGGCGTGAGGCAACGGGGTGGTGCTGCTGAGTCTGGGCAGGCGGGGGACGCTGGGGCTAAGCTCTGGCAGCTATCAGCACCCAGGCCACCTCGCCACCCAGCACGGTCCTGTCCTGCTTCTGGGGCTGCCACTCCACTGGCCTGGGGCAGCCGGCAGGGCGGGGACAGGAAGGGGCGCGGCCGACCCCCTTGGGGGAACTCACTCACTTCTCGTTTTAGGGCAGAGCAGGGAGAAGCACGGGGTGGCGGTGGGGGTGGGGACAGGACCCACTTCCCCACACGCCTGCCATCGAAGGCCTGGGGTGGGTGGACCTGCACACACGACCACCCGAATAAGAACACACGTGAGCCTCCAACGCCCCAGGCCAGCTCATGCTTGGTCCATGGGAACCCACACAGTCACGCGCCATCTCTTCCTGCTCCATGCAGCCTTCCCTGGTCCAAACCAATAATAATGCTGAGGGTGGCAACTATCATTAGCGGTGTCTACCTAGACAACAGGCACTGTGCTGGGCAGTGTTTACCTGCCTTATCTGATATGTCCTCACGGTAGCCCTGTGAAGCAGGTACCTTCATTATTCTCATTTTCCAGACAAAGAACCTGAGGCTCTGGGCGTGAAGGCAACTTGCCCCAGGGCCACACGGTCAGTAAATGGCAAACCAGAGTGCAAACTAGACGGCCTGGCTCCAAAGCTAGTGATTTGAGCTACTATATGCCAGGCCTCAGGGCTTCAGAGAACAGAATAAAAAGTTAAATAAAAAATTAAGGGACTTCCCTAGTGGTTCAGTGGTTAAGAATATGCCTTGCAATGCAGGCAGGCCTCACAGGTTCAATCACTGGGCGGAGAGCTAAGATCCCAGATGCTGTGGAGCAACTGAGCCGTGCTACAACCTCATCTGTGTACCACAATGGGAGATCCTGTGTACTGCAACTAAAACTGGACACAGCCAAATAAATGAATTTCAAAAAAGAAGAGAAAAAGTTAAAAAGGTCTTACACAAGACAGGACTTCCCTGGGAGCACGGTGGTTAGGACTACAGAATGCAAGTGTTCAATCCCTGCTCAGGGAACTAAGATTCCACAAGCCCTGGGACACAGCCAAAATTTAAAAAAAAAAAAAAGATACACAAGAAACCCTGTGAGTAGATTCCCTAGGGAAGGGACCAGAGCAGGTAGCTGGAGGAAAGGGCTGGGAGGGACCTTTCCTTCTCCCTCTTTCCACCTTTTAAAAAAATAATTTTTGTATTTATTACTTATTTAATTGGCTGCACCAAGTCTTAGTTGTGACATGCAGGATCTTTGAGCTTCATTGCAACCTGCAGGATCTTTAGTTGCTGCATGTGGGATCTACTTCCCTGAGCAGGCATCTCTCCCAGCCCCCTGCCTTGGGGGCCTGGAGTCTTAGCCACTGGACCATCAGGGGAAGTCCCTCCAGTCCACCTTTCTGAAGACTGTAGCATGGGCATGTAGTCCCTTCATTAAAATAAGTATACTGACTGGGAGATGGCAATTTCTGGGTTAGTGGATCTGAGTGGTGTGTACACAGATGAAGTAAATGTGATGTTCAGTATTCAAGCACATTATGTATGCTATGCCTCAAAAAGAAGGAAAAATGAATAACAAACAACTCAAGCTCAGTGAAAGTCTATTTTCTTATGTTGGCTACTTTATCATTTTTTGAAGATCAATTCTCTGCCCTCCCTACCCCCAGAAATGGTTTCTGGAGACCTTGCTTGATCTGTTTATCTCATGGTCTAGCACTGACTACCTCTATCTTAGACAGTAGCTTTGAAAGCCTATGAACGCTCTCTCACAGCAGGGGGCAGGAAGAGAATGGACACCATCACCTCCACTACAGGGGGGCCCTCACCTCCAGCACAGGAGGTCCACAGCTGGTATGGCTCACCGCCAAGTGGTTAAAACTCAGCACCATGTTTCACACAGAGCACGTGTCAAATGACCACATTCATCCAGACCCATGCACGTACATGGTCACAAGCCCAGGTCCAGTCCTACCCACTCACACCCTGCTTGTCACATACAGATGAGTATACACACACACGCGCACACGCACGCACAAGCATCCACTTATGCACCGACAGTCCCACTAAAGGCAACCTCATCACCCAAGTCTATCTACACACGTACATAGTCAGGTGCAGACATTCACATGTGGACACATCATCCCAACCACCTACAAAGTTGCAGGTTCCCACGTAGCACCCACCACCCCTGTACTGTGGCCACAAGCCACTCTCCCTCTGGAATTTTAAAAAAGAAACTAACTGGGCACCCAGAAACTCCTGACCATCAAAGAGACAGGAATTTTCTCTGAAGAGTGTCAAGTCAGAAGGCAGACAGACACTAGGATGGCATGTACAGTCTCTACTGTCCCTTGGCAGGAAAATAAATAAGAAGCACCACCCTTCCCTTGGCCTAAGTGCTCTGGGGTTCACAGAGCACTTGTGCGTGCACACACACACTCCCATTTGGGCCTCAGACATCCCCCCGGGGCTCAGTGGTTGTGGCCCGTAGTCTTAGTTGTCCTTCTGCAAATGGGATCTTCCAAAACTAGGGATCAAACCCATGTCCCCTGCTTTGGCCAATGGATTCTTAACCACTTTGATCTAGGAATTATTTTCCCCATTTTTTTGTTTAAGGGAGGTAAACAGGCTCAAGGAAGCTGAGAGTTAAAAAGTAACGGCCTACTAATTCAGAAGAAAAAATTACTCACTTGGGAAGAAAGAAGATAAAGGCAGATACGAAGATCAACAGGGATGCAGAAAGACAGGCAGTCTGGAAGAGCAAACAAAGTAATCTCTAGAAAGCTCTTGAAGTCCCCTGGGCCTCAGTATCCCTACCTGATAAATGGGTTTAACAATATTTCCCAAATGCTGATATAAAAGCTGATATGAAGTAGGTTTTTAGTATGAACAGCTTTTATGTGACGTTATTAATGTATATGCCAACCCTATTTAGTGGGTCATGTTAGCCAATTTTATTTATTTATTTTTGGCTGTGCTGGGTCTTCCCTGCTGCTTGTGGTCTTTCTCTAGTTGAGGTGCATGGGCTTCTCAGTGCTGTGGCTTCTTTTTCCAGAGCAAAAGAGAGGCTCAAAGGCTCAGTAGTTGTGGCCCAAGGGCTTAGTTGCCCTTCAACTTGTAGAATCTACCCAGACCAGGGATCAAACCCATGTCCCCTGCCTGGGCAAGTGGATTCTTAACCACTGGACCACCAGGGAAGTCCATGTTAGCCCAACTTTAGAAACAAAAACTAAGGCTCAGAGAAGTAACTTGACCAAGGTCACAAACTAGGAAGGGGGGAAGACAACAAACCAAGGCCATCTGACGTCTGACAAGTCCACTGTCCTTCCCACTGCACCAACCACTGCGGGAGGAGGAGGCAGGGCGTGGGCACAGCCCACGACGAGGCCGGGGTTGGGGGCTGCTCTCTCAGAGGCCCCTGGCAAGCTGGCCCGGCTGTGAGCCGGGCCCTATGGCTAAGCTGAGCTGCTCTAAGAGCCTGGGACCCTTGGCAGAGGGTCTCACAAGGCCAGCCTGAGGAACCAAGGAAGGATTCTTTCTCAGGAAAGGAATTGCCAACCATCTGGCAGGAAAATGACAGAGGCAGGAGCATGGAAGGGATCGGGACCAGAAGACCCAACAGGTCTTGACAGCAGGGATCTCGATAGCAGGGATCTCCTTGGCGGTCCAGTGGTTAAGACTCCTTGCTCCCAGTGCAGGGGGCTTGGGTTCAACCTGTCATCAGGGAACTAGATCCCACATGCCACAACTAATAAATAAATGTATTTATATGTAAATATATCTATCAATAAATAAGTTATTATAAATAAATTTAGCAATAAATCATTTGTTTACACATAAATCTATTAATAAGTAATTTAATTATAAGTAAACCAATAAATATTTTCTAAATACATTAATAATAAAATAAAATTTTAATAAATTATTTTTTTAAAAGAACCTTGACATTGGGGCTGAAGGAGACAAGGGGTGCACTGAGGGAAGCAGGCACACCCCAAGAGCAGATGTGAATATAAGAACCAAGAACTTACTGGACTTGGGGCAACCAACCTACCAACTCACCAAGATGACCAGCAGGTCCTCACTGTAGTATCCAAACACCAAGAAGGCCCCATGTGACCCAGCCCTCCACTGTCCTCACTGGCCAACTCTCCCCCAGGCACCATCATTCAGTTTATTCCCACAGTAGGGTCTTTGTACTGGCCATTCCCTCTGCCAGCAGCACTGGAGACTGATTCTTCCTCTTCATCCAGGTCTCAGCTCCTGTGTCACTGACTCAGGAAGGTCCTCCCTGGCCCCTCCAGCCAGGGATGCCACTGGCACCCCAGTCCCTTATTAGCATGTGAAGCTGGCTTATTTTCTGGGTAACACTTCTGGAGACCCAGCAATTATCCTATTTGATGGGTTCTTGGGCAGTCTGTCGCCTTCCACCAGCATGAAGCTCCGTGAAGGCAGGAACTGTGTCTCTCTTGTTTGTTATAGTATTGGCAGCACCTTAAAAGCACCTGGCAGAACTTCCCTGGCAGTCCATTGGTTAGGACCTCTCCTTCCAATACCCGGGGTGTAGGTTCGTCCATGACTGGGGAGCTAAGATCCCTCCCACATGACTTGGGGCCAAAAAGCAAAACATAAAACAGAAGCAATATTGTAACAAATTCAATAAACACTTTAAAAATGGCCCACATTTTTTAAAAAATCTTTAAAAAAAAAACTAAAAAGCACCAGCATACAATAGATACTTAACATTATCCGCATGAATTGATGCAGAGGAGTGAAGGAAAACTGAGGGAGATCAGTCTCAAATGAAGGATTTGGGACATTTAGTGGGAACAGGGTATCTTTCTCAGGTCTGCCTTTCAGATGTGTAATGTTTCAGGTGTCATTCAGCTCCCTAGGGGACGTGTCCTTAGCAGAAGACAGAAGCAGGGGACCAGAGGGAGGAGAAAGAAATTTGGGTGAGAATAAATATGCATCTGTCAGGGAGAAAGTACTAGAGAAGGGGGGTGGGTCAGAGGGTCATGAACAAGGCTGGAGTTCTGGCATCTTGTGGGGAAAGTGACCTGGGGAGGGGACAGGGGCAGGTCACACTCATGGTCATGCACCTGTCAGGAGTGAGCAGGATCCCCACCCCTCCCTCCCGAATGAACAAGAGCCCCCATTACCCAGATGGAGCAGGGGACTTACCCATGGGACAGCATTTCCCCAGAGGTGTGGGGAGTCCCAGGCAGAAGGCACAGGGGGCGGGGTCGAGCCCCGTGGCGCAGCTGTGCAGGGGGCCCAAGCCAGGTGAGGAAGAATGCTCAGAAACCAGCCACTTTCCTCTCGGATGCTGCCCGCCAGGCCACAGGCACCGGAGGACAAGCCCCTGGACTAAATAACCCCGGAAAAGGGACAGGTGGGGCGGGGCTGGCCTCAGCAGCTGGCTTCTCCCTCCAGCCCCACTCGGCAGTCTAGCGCCAGCCCAGCACGGCCTGCCTGTCCCCCCGCCTCCCTCCCTGGGGAAGGGGAGGAGCCACCTGAACTCCACCTGGCCCGCCAGCCAACCGAGCCGCAGGAAGCTGGGTGCTGCGGGCAAAGCCCAGGAAGTCACCCTGGCCAAGGGAGTACTAGCCAATGGGGAAGTCTCCAGGGGCACAGAAGCCCAGGAGCCTCAGGAAAAGTCCAGAAAGCCCCACTGCTCAAAGAGGGTGAAGGCTGTGCAGGCCACACCACCCAGGGGGGTTGAGGGGCCGGCCCATCCTCCCACTCTGCACTCTGCCCTGGAGCTGGTCCAGCCCTGAAGGAACACAGGAAAGATCTGGAAAGGGAAATGGGACAGCCTGAAAGGCAAGAGGGAATCAGGCGGGACGTAGAGGTTGTCAGGGTCACAAAAAACAGACGTCAACACTAAGTCACAGGCATATTTATTATCCTGCAGTACAATTAGGTCTTCCCTTCCCCAGCAGTGGAGGGCCAGTCCTCAGGAGGCGGCCACGCTGCCACCCGAAGCAGGCCCGTGGGGCGGCAGGGTCATGGGCGGCAGGAACAGAGCCTTCAGCTTCCCAGACAAGCTGGCAATCTCGGGATCCTGGGCTTCATAAGACTTAACAAGGCGGGCAAACTTAAGAACACCTGCAAAGGGGAATGAAGCATCAGTCCACATCCACAGGGGACGGATGTGCCCAAGATGGCAGGAGGGAGCAGCTTAAGCTGGAGTGGATGGCTGCTTCCCCTCTGGCCAGGTAGCTGTCTTCAAAACAAGACCCAGGCAATGCCCTGCGTGGTCCGGATAAACTATTTCCTGGTCTACACCAGGCACGACCGGATGGGATGCAGTGAACGAAAACATCCCAAAGCAGTGTGCTTCCTAGGATCAGGTTAACCATTTTAGCAGTTTAGTCACAAGAGCCCAAAGGATGCATACCCACCAGAACGAGATCTCCAGTCTATAACCAGGACACAGGAGGATCGTGGGCCAGCTGGGTGGGATCAATAAACACTTGGAGAACTCGGTGATCTCACCCAAGAAACTGAACCCTCAGATTAGCCAGCCCTCAGATAAGCTGAAACACTTTTTTTTTTGGGGGGCCGCTGCAGAAGTGTGTGGTCACATAGACATTTCACTAAAATCCATCAAAATGGGACTCATTAGGAAGTTCTCCTGTGGCCTCCATCACTGGTTAACTAGCAGAGCCTGATTTCTCATCTTAAAACGGAATAACAGTATAATTAATGGTAACGACAACATGCACTTAAGAACCTCTCCGCTCAAGATCACAGCAGACCCTGGGCTCTGAGCGCCAACACTGTTAGACTGTGGCTGCCGCCGTGTGGCGTGAAAGGGGACGACGGCTCAGGAACCCAACAGATCCATCGTCCATTCCTCGACCCAGTTCACCGCCAACCCGCGTCCGACCCACCTTCCCCATCGCAGCTGAAGCCGTAGGCTTTAATAACCTCCTGCTGAATCTGCGTGGCCACGGGCAGCACGAATTGCAGCATTTTGCCCATGTCGTTACACGCGTTGTCTCGAGCCTCGTCCATGCGAACGGCATTCTCCGGCGCCGAGAACGCCTGGATCACCTCAGCCAGGACCACTGTGCGCAGTCGCCGCCGCGAGTGGGCATCCGAGTCCGGCGGACCCGAGCGGCAGACAGCGCAAGAAAAAAGGGCAGCGAATTAGGGAACTGGAAGCCATTATAACCCGATAAATTCGGCCCCCAAATTCCTCGCTGAGGGCAAGGAGGCCCCTCTAAAGAGAATGGTCCCGCGCGCCCCCACTTCCCAGCGAATGCAGTCACACCTCTCGCCCAGCGCCCTTCTCGAGAAAGGAGCCCACCCGGCAAATAGGAGGCTTCTCACCCTTGGCCTGCTCGGCGCTCAGGGCTGCGGACTGAGCCGAGGCGGACGCCATGGGACAAAGATGCACGTGCAGCAACGACAAGCTGGCAAGAAACGAACCAGCTCCTAGCGCGGTCCTCCCGGCGCAGGAGGGGAGGCGAACGGGAAGCTACATCAGACAGAGCCGGAAACTTCCAAACAAGAGTCCCAACCCCCAGGATCCTCTCCGCCAGCAACTGGGCGAACACACAAAAAATACACCCCGTATCAAAAAAACAAAAAACAGCTTTTCACCCAAATATTCTATTGTTGATAACGACTTGTGGGGGAGGGGCTTTCCGGTACAAACCGGAAAGCCTGCTAGACAAATTCTAAAAGAGCTGTAACACTGCGTGCGTAGCGGCCGGAGAGCGCGCGGCATAGCCACCAACCCCGCTGACAGTGAGGGTGAGCCCTGACGGGCAGCTCCTAGCTCCTTATTGCTCTACAGATAACGAGACACACCTACGACTTTCGGAGGGGGAGACAGTGTTCTAAGGAACTCTTAAATCCTTCGCGGCTAGAGTTTGTGAACGTTGGGTGGGGTGCCTATGCAAATGACCCGGTGCCGATTGGCTGAGGAGGAAGCCAGTCACGCCCCCTTTAGTTTTTAAGAACGCAGACGGAGCTTCGCCGCGAAGGAGTTCGGCGGCTCCCGCGCTTTCCTAAAATGGTCTTGGGTCGAGGTGTGAGCTGACGCCCTCTAATTTCCCTTTCCTTCTGGGCGTTTGAAATTGTCCCCCCACTCCCTCTCCCCGCAACCTTAGGGTGGTTAAGACATCTGGGTTCTAAACTTATTGCAGCCACGCCCCCTGCACCTCCGCTGTATCACCATTTCTAGCTACTCGACCGAAAGAATTCGGGTCCCCAGAGACTCCTGTGGGACCAGTGGCAGAAACGCCTCCCGAGTCTGCGTAGTTCCCTAGAGCTATCCTGGACTGCCAGCATCCTGACTGCCCAGCCTTGGGGAAAAGGGTCGGGACTTGACCCGGCAACCCCTTATGGTGGAGCCAGGGCTCCAGGACCCCGGGTTCTGTGTGAGTCCCCTCTCCAACTCGCCAGGGTCCCTACCCACTTCCGGGCTGATCTCTGGGAGGTCGCACGGCTTTCTCTCAAGGTGTCACTGTGCGGAGACCCACACCCCCACCCACGCCCCACAGCCCACAAAGAACAGCCACAGACGTCTTCCTGGGGAGTCGTGAGGATGTTTTTGTTTGGTTGGTTTCGTTTGGGATGTTCTTTAAAGAGCGTCATATAGATATTTATATATATAAATTATTAATGTGAGGGAGGGACAAGGGTCATACATCGCAGTGAGGGTGCGCACACGGGGGTTGGGGGCACGGCTGGGGAGGGACAGGGGCGGCACACGATGCTACGCAAAACAGCCACAGCTAACAGATGAAATAATCACACCAGGGGTGGGAGGTGGGGGGGCGGGCAGCGGCCACGGGGCGGGAGGAGGGGGTTGGACATGGGGGAGGAAGAAAGTCGGGGGCCAAGGGAGAGGGACCCGGTCCAAGATACTGTGCGCTTTCTGCCCCCACCCACCCCCCCCACCACAGGAGCCTCGGCCTTGCATCTGTCCCTTCCTCCCTCCTGCCCAGAGGCCCTGGGGCCTGAGCCACACCCCCGGAGGCTCTGAGTGGCAGGTGGGGAGGGAGGCCTCCTTGGTCCAGAGGCAGGGGCATGGTGCTCTCGATCGCAGGTCCTACAGCGGCTTGTCGCTTCCTTCTTCCAGATGACTAGGGGGAGAGCGGGCAGAATAGGGGGTGGGGGGAAGACAGACTGAGGGTCCATCCTGACCCGGCCTGCTCACTGAGGACGGGTGCCCTCCCCGCGGGGGCCACACCCACCCCTGGCAGGCTGGGGTGCATCCCCTCCGCCGGGTCCCTTCCGGTGGGTTCCAGGCACCCTGTGGTACCTGTAGTAGTCCTCCTGGGCGGGCAGCGGCACACTGTGCAGCGGGTGATGGGCGTGCAGCCACTGCTGCTGCTCCAGCGCAAGGCGCTGCAACTCAGCCGACTGTGCGTGCATGGCCTGCAGCTGGTGAGCTGCTGACATCGGGGTAGAGAGGGAGGCTGGCAGGTCCCGGTATGGAGCAGCTGTGGGCAGGAAGGGCAGGGGGCCACATGACTGATGAGGTACTCAGGTGGCCAGACACTGTACATACAGAGGAACCGCAACTAATCATCTTAGGTGACAGCTGGTCCTGCAAGCTGCCAGAGGTGGTTAGGATCCAGGCCTCTGACGCTGACCCTAACATCTGTGCCTCTCAGCCAGGGCCTCAGCTTCCATTCCCAGTTCCTCCCGCCACCTCCTCATCTCTCCCCAAGCCCAGTCAGACTGATTCCAGCACCTAACTTCCTCCATTCTTTCTCTCCCGGCGACCAGACCCACTCCCAACCTTTATCCTTACCAAAGAGCTGGTGACGAAGAACTTCGTTCTCGTGCAGAGGGTGAGGAAGAAGGGGGTTGGGGAGGGTCCCAGCTGGGTAGGGGATCCGGGTAAGGTGAGACCCTGAGGCCAGGGGGTCAATGAGAGGGTGCACCGAGGCAGAGGCTGGAGGGTAGAGAAGAGGAAGGTGTCAACAGAAGGCAGGTTTGGGGAAAACCATGCATTTGGGTGAAGGCCTCCATGCCTGGGAAGAGAGGTGGACGATCAAACACAGGGTGATCCAGTGAATCAAAAAGGCACAATGGAGGGGCGAGGGGTCTGGGACATGGACAGGGCAAGACCCTACTGCTGGAGGGACAGACAGACGGATGGCAGAGGACAGGAGATTCCAGTTCTCAGAGGGACCCGAGGAATAGGGAATGGACTACTGAGAGGAGATGGAAGAGAAAAGGAAGTTTAGGAAATGAGACAGGGAAGAACTTAGAGAGCACAAGGAGCCTGGAATGAATGTGACTGTAAGGCCAGATGGGGCAGTGTTCTGACAATTAGAAAAATGGTAGAAAGACTCATTGTGAGTAAAGCTCATTGTCACTTATGATCCCACAACCTGAGCCACAGGGCTCTCTAGGTCACAGATCTATAGATTCGGAGAGGAACATGAAACACCTCTGCCTGGATGGAGAAGATGGCAAGAAACAATAGAGCTGAACCCAGAGGAGCAAGGAAATAGTTATGAGAAGGGCTCAGGGACAGAGGCTGTGAGGGGAGGAAGGTCACACTCCTTTAAAGGTTCCCACCTCCGGCTTCTACCATGGGGTGTTGGGGGAGACGCCAGACCTGAATGGGGCTGGGGTGTGAGGCAGGGTCTGTCTCTGCAGTAGGGCTGGGGTAGTAGGAGACAGGCTAGGGAGGCAAAGACCAGGGCAGCAATCTCAGCAGAGCGGCTCAGGCCAGACGTGGGGTGGGAAGTCCAGGCCTGAGCAACAGAAGTGCCCAATGACCTGCCAGGGTGCAAGGTGATCTCAGAGGGCCCGGCCAAGGACGAGGGAGTCTCACCTGCGTGGATGGCATCCTGCTGGTGGAGGTGCAGGTGAGAGTGGATGTGGGAGTGCTGGTGGTGATGAGGGGTCACGTTGAGCATCTGCAGCCGCGCCAGCGGGTCATTGCCCAGGGCGGCCACCCTTTCTGCGTGCTGCCTCTCAGCCGCCAGGCGCTCCGCGTAGGACATGTCAGGCCGCAGGGCAGGCCCAGCTGCCAGCGCTAGACGTTCTCTCTCCAGGGGCCCCAGGCTCGGATGGAAGGGGAAAGGGTGCAAGCCCGGGGGGCCAGGCTGCAGAGCCAGGCCCCCATGTCGTGGGAAGGGATCCAGGCCTGGCCCAGGGACCCCATGTAGGGGCTCCAGCTCGCTGGGCTTCACCTCAAAGCCAGGCTTGAGGCGGTCACGCAGGTCTCGTTCACGGGCTTCCCGCTCCCTCTCCCGGGCTGCTGGGTCACTGCTGTACAAGGCCGGGACATTGTAACCCAGGAGCCCCGGGTCCACTGCCCCCAGGGGCACGTAGAACGGATGGTTGCGATTGCCAGGAGACATCACGTGGGGCCGGGCGTATTCGCTGAGGGTGCGTAGGGCTGGAGTGTCGGGGCCCAGGTAAGGGGGCACTGTAGCCACAGCACTGCCCGGCTCAAACGGAGGGCGATGGGGCACTGGGCCGAGAGATGGGCACTCCACTGGAGCACGGCCCTCCTGAGCCAACTTCTGTGGGACACAGGGAGACGCGGGGTCAACAAGGCAGGTCCGGGTCCTCAGCTGCTAATTTGTCTCAGCACCTGAATGCCTAAAGCCTCAGCTTACTGTCACTCGGCCTACCGGGGATTTCCCTGCCCCTTCTCTTCTACGAAGGAGAGATGCTCTTCCTACGATACACGGGCACTCTGACCTGAGCTTGCCTTCAGCCCAGGGATGCAATTCCTGCCGCTGGAATCCTCTGGTCTCCATTTCCTGGGCTGCCATGGCTCCTCCTGTCCGACAGGTGGCGCATGGCCCCACCCCCTCGAACCTCCCTGAGTCGCGTAGAGGGCGGCCCCGAGGCGGGAGGCGCGCAGTGACGCACTCACCACGCTGCGTTCCAGCTCGCGCTCCTTCTCGCGCTCGCGCTCCTTCTCGCGCTCCCGCTCGCGCTCGCGCTCCTTTCGCGCGCGCGCTGCTCGGCCTCGCGCCGCACCTTCTCTACCAGGTCGGCCCGTTTCTTGGCCAGCTTGGAGCCCTCCAGCGGCACGAAGTACAGATCGCTGCGCGCGCACGAGTTAAAGCCGCGGTCCAGGTGTTTGTTGAACCTGCCGGGCGCCGAGGTAGCGTGCGCTCAGCCCCTGAGAGCAGCACCCCCACCGGCAGAGCAGCACCCCACCGGCGGCCGAGAGCAGGGCCTGGAGTACTTTGAAAAGCATTACACGAACGCGTGGCCCAACCCCCCGCCCCGGCACTCACCTGGCAGACTGGCTGGCGTGGCTGGGCACATCTACCACCTTGGGAGGGGGCGAGGGGCTGCGGGCCGGGGGCACCGGGCTCTCGGGGGTCTCATATTCCTCCGCCGGCTCCTGTTTGATCTGCGTGGCGCTCAGGGGCGGCCCAGAGGCGGGGGCCGCAGTTGGTGCGGGCAGAGATGACAGGCCGGAGGGCCCCGCAGGCGGCAGCGGCCCGGGCCCCACGGTGGGCGACCCGGGCTTGAAGGTCCCTGGGCCTGCGGGCGGCGAGGCGCCTCGGTAGCCCGGTGGGGTCCCCGTTCGGAAGGAGGGCGGCGACCCAGGCTTGTATCCAGGTGGGAGTGGCTGTCTTGTAGGCCCCTGGAGACGGGGCTCGCTTGCCATACGGCGGGGGCCCAGGTGGGGAGGCTGTCTTGTAGCCTGCTGGCGAGGAAGCCACTGTGGCAATGACCGTGGAAAGTGTGGCCGAAGAAGTGGTGACCGGAGGCACCGGTGGAAAGGGGTAGGGCGCCCCTGGGGGACCCTGGGAAGGAGAGGGGTGTGAACCCGGGTAGGACCCTTGAGAGGAGGAAGAGGAATTGGAAGAAGAAGAGGCTGGGGGTCCATTGGGACCTGCTTGGCTGTAAGACACCTGGCTGTGAGGTGGGGGCAGGTGTGCTGGCCCTGGTGGATAGGGTCTCAGAGACCCCAGGGAAGGAGACATGGCATAGGGGTGTGCATGGTGGGAACCACCGCTCTCCAGGGGATGAGGATATGCTCCAGGGGGAGGGGGCCCAGAGCCCCCATGATGCGGTGGTGGTTGCTGCTGCTGCTGCTGCTGCTGTTGCTGGTGATGGTGATGATGTGTTGGGGCTGATGGGTGGGCTGTGGACTGGCCTCCTGCTGAAGGAGGGAAGGGACCTGGGTGGGCACTGCTGTTGGCTAAGAGGCGGCCATAGGGAGGAGGTGGGGGAGGACCCTGGCTCCACACAGCCTGGGATGGGAGAGAAGGCTGCGTATACTTGGGGGGCTGATTGGAGACAGAGAGACTGGTCGGGGGAGGGAAGGAGTGGGGATAACTGGGCAGTGCCTGGGAAGCAGGGTACTGGGAGGCAGAGGCAGAGGCAGAAGAACTGGAAGAGGCGGCTGCTGCAGAGCTGCTAGTAGAGGATGAGTAAGGATACCTCATTGGGGGGCAGGGGCTGAAGAGGACGCAGGGGGCAGAGGATGGGGTGAAGGAGCAAGAGTGGGGCCCTTCTCCGGGCCAGGAGGAAGTCCACCCATACTCTGCCCCATGGCATGGGGGAGGGGAGATGCCCAGGTAGTGGCTGGGGCCCCCAGGCCAGGAGGAGAGGCTGATGCATTGTTAAGGGGTCGCAGGGCAGGTGGGGGAGGCAGGTTCGGTGTCACGTGGGGGAAGGAAGCTGGTGGTGGCGCAGACGGTAGGTTTCCACCACCGACTGGAGTGTTAGGTGGTTTCGTTGAGGGAGCACCACCAGCTCCAGAGCTTGATATTGAAATGGGGGTGGTGGGTGGGGGGGTGCTGCTTACCCCACTAGGGGCCCCCACTGAAGAGGTAGCCCCACCCCCTTGGGACCCAATGGGGGTCCAGACAAAACCCCACCACCAGACCCCCAGAGTAGAGCTGTGGATGAGGGGGAGGGAGCCCTGGAGGAGCCTGGAACATCCGAGATGTGGGGGGCTCCATGGGAGCATGATATCCAGTGGGTGTCACAGAAGGGTGGGGTTCAAAGCCAGGCTCTGGCTGTCGGGGGTTGCTGTCAGGCGGTGGAGGGGAGGGAGGGAAGAGTGGAGGTGGGTGATAGGGGCGGGCTGGGCCCTGGGACAGGCCAGAAGACGAGTCGGAGTCATTCTCCACACTTCCAGGGCTGTAGATGCTAGGAGACGTGCTCCGGTTGTCCTGATCGATGTCCCTGGGGTCGCTGCTGCCATCGTCATTGAGGCTCCGCCCATCCAGACTGTCCAGATCAGAGAGGGAGACTGGGGCCGGGCAGCTCCTGCTGCACAAGAGGGAGAGCCATGGTGGCCTGGCCTTTGCTTTTCCTGCCTCCCCTGGATTTGGGGCCTTGCTGGCACAGAATGATTTCCCATCCACAGCACACCATTGCACCACAACGGGAAGAGTACTCTTGCTCAAGCCCACCGCCTGGCCTCCTGGGGATCCTCCACTCAGTCTCCGCTGCTCCCTAGCAGGCATTTGAGTTCCCCAAGGCAAACCCAGTTCCTTCCTCAGGCATCCATCTCTAGCATCTCCTCCCATTCCACAGCTGAACCCAAATCCATATCTTCCACCAGCCCATCTGCCATCCTCTCATCTCATCCACTCTTCTAATTAAACATCCCAGAAACCACTGGTTCTTAAAAAGACCGCTTCTGCACGCCCTTTATGATTTACTCGTTCCTCCTACTGAGACTTCTCACCCTGGATCTCCTTCCCCAGACCCTGCCTGAAAACCAGGCCCTAGAAAGGGAGAGGCTAGAATCCCCCATGCTCTAGCCATTCCTCTTTGGCACTGCCTGGCCACCTGACACTCTGGCCAGAGCCCTAAAGATCTAACTGACATCCAGACCGGCCACTTCCATAAGCACTCGGATAAGACTTTTCTCTCATATTGCAGACAAAAAATTAAGACTTGTGGGTGAAAGAAAGTTTGGGTGAAAGAATGTCAGGAAAAGGGGTCATGATGGCGACAAGGGTCTCGCACCTCAGTTTTGGTCTTTTTGGTGCGCTGGTCTCCTCACTTTCACTCTCTGAGATCTCTTCACTCCGGCCCTGCTTGCTGACCTTTGGGGTGGAGGCTTCCTCTACTCGGGCTTTCTGTTAGAAAGAAAATTCCTCTCTTGTACTTCCACCAGTGCCCTCGGCCAGACAGGAAGCTCCCCCAACACACACATACACCGTCAGCCCCAATGCCCGGGCATCCTGTGGCAGGACGTGGGGACAGAATACCTTGGCCGTCTGCCTAGACTTCTCGGCTTTGCCATCGCTGCTGGACGTGCTGACCCCGCCAGGGAGGCCCGGCCCCTCGGTCTAAGCTCTTCCCGGGCCCGGGGGCCTCTTTCTTCCGTCCACTCCTCATTGACATCTGAGGGAGAAGGAAGTGAGCAGATGATGCGGTTTTCTACATCACACCTCACTGCATCCTGTGCCTTCTTTTTATTCCCCTCCAGTGGCTGTCATGGAAGGATGGGGTTCAAAGC
The DNA here is from genome assembly GCA_917880005.1 of Nanger dama. Lineage (NCBI taxonomy): Eukaryota > Metazoa > Chordata > Mammalia > Artiodactyla > Bovidae > Nanger > Nanger dama. The sequence goes on along the minus strand of CAKJTW010000046.1, from coordinate 16,704,875 downwards.
CAGGCTCGGCTGTTGGGGGAGGGAAGCAAGGAGGGAGGAGAGTCCAGGAGGGTGGCCAGGGTGAGCGGGGCACTGGGACAGGCCAGAATCTTCCCTGACCATGGCCTTCTGTGTCTCTCATTTTAGCTTCTACTCACTGAGTCTTTATTCTGTCGTGTCTTCATTCTTCAGGCTGTGGAGACCCCATTCTTCTCTGCCCGGGCAGCTGGATACAGAAACTTCTCTGCTTCACCCTAAGTTCCCCCAGCTATGGCCTGGGAAGCAAGAAGCAGGCTCTCCGAGTTTTCAGCACCTGGAACTTGCAGGGTCTGTCTGCAGTGAAGCCTGTTGGAAAAAGACCATCAGAGTCTCCAAAATAGAGAACAGAGTCTGAAGGGGATACTGCTGCACTTGTCAAGGGGGCTGAGTGGGCAGCCCAGCCACGACACACTGCTGGCTTGCCCATGGGGCGCTCCAGCTGTCTGTAAGTGAGGGAACCTCTGCTGGCAATGTCATCCCCTTCATCTCTTGGGAAGGCAGAAAGCGCAGATGTTTAAGCACCCCAATTCAAGAGATCACACTACTCCCCTTGGAAATATATGCGCACACGAAATTCCACAGAGCCTTACAAAAGGAGCACAAAGAGATGTATGTACCTGAAATATAAGCTGATTTATTGAGTGCCTTATGTCAAGCCCTTAGTTGACATAAAGCCCAACTTCATTTCATATTCACAGCCATCCCTGAAAGTGAAATTGTTCAGTCGTGTCCGATTCTTTGCGACCCCATGGTCTATACAGTCCAGGGAATTCACCAGGCCAGAATACTGGAGTGGGTAGCCATTCCCTTCTCCAGGGGATCTTCCCAATCCAGGGATCGAACCCATATTTCCCACATTGCAGGCGGATTCTTTACCAGCTGAGCCACCAGGGAAGCCCAACCCTATAAAGGAGGTAGTCTTATCATTCCCATTATATAGGTGAGGAGACTGAGGATCAAAGATTGTGATTGTGACTTGCCCAACTTCACACGATGAGTACACAGTGAGGAGCTAGAGACAGTGCCAGAATCAAGCCCCATCCCCTGACTTCCAAGCGCATGCTCTTTTTCAGTATTTAGCTATACTCTCATCAGAAGTTAGTGAGGAGAATTCTCAGAAGGCCTAGATCAGTCTCTGAGATATGAAAAGAATCTTTCTTCACATTAGAGTAGGTGGGAGAACAATGTCCCATTCAACAGTGCAAAGGCGCACAGCCCTACCAGTGCCAAGACCAAACTGAGGTGTCTTCAAAGTGCTTAACTTCAATTCTGAGTCTCATAAGCCCCCGCTTCAGTGCTTAGGTCCCCTAAGCCTGGAAGAAAATTCAGAGCTTTCACTATACCAACCAAATCAGTAGAGATCACTGAGCAAACATTGAGTTTATACATAAGTAAGCCTGCCCTCCCATCTGGTTTAGACAGGGGCTCCCAGCTCCTCATAGCCAATCTATATACATCTATGTTTCCTTATATACCCATATCTACATAGTCAGCAATTTTCATTTACACTTGTGTTTCCTGCTAAGTGTCACATCTCTCCATGTTACTTACCATAAGATCTTTTGAGAGCAAAAATACTATCTTCTTTTTATTTATTTTTGGTTGCTGCAGGAGGGCTGCTGTGCCCCGGCTTCTTGTCGCATTGGCTTCTCTTGTTGTGGAGCAGAGGCTCAACAGTTGTGGCTCACAGGTCTAGTTGCTCCACAGCACGGGGATCTTCCCGGACCAGGGGTTGAACCCGTGTCCTCTGCATTGGCAGGCAAATTCTTAACCACTGGACCACCAGGGAAGTCCCCAAAGTACTATCTTCTTACTGTTTTCTTCCTTTCTATATCGCTCGCAATGTCCTGTATATATGGGTGTTCTGGTCTCTTTCTACTACTGACCTTTAAACCCACTGACTTTAGCAGGTCTTCTCGAATGAAGTGCTGCTGGCCTCAGTGGGAATGGAGCAGGCTTAGCCACCTACTCTGAGCTGAAAGCCCTGGCTATGGAAACAGCATTTCCACATTCTATAGTGTATTTTCCCAAGGAATACAGAGTAATTCCTTCTCACTCACCTCCACTGAACCCTTCTGAGGCATGCAGTGAGGGGTGAGCCTAACTTTTCCAGAAAACTTACTAAAAATCTACTTAAAGTCACAAAATAGCTGGGTCAGAGCCCAGATCTGAGCTTAGAACTGATGCTCTGCCCAGTCTCCCAGCCATTTCTCTTCCGCTACAATTATTACCACATTTTTGAGCTGCTGTGTAAATTGATTTTATAATATTGTCAACCCACCCCCACCAAAACCCAGCATAACAAAAGGGGGAAACAATCTTAACGAAAGCACAAGAGAGATGATAGTGACTGGTGTGTCTTTAGGCAGCCCCTATAAAGGAGGGTACTTGTCTTCCTATCACAGAACCATCTTCATCGTAGGTGAGTCAGGGAAAGGCAGGAATGGAAGTACCTGAAGAACAGAACAAGCCCAGAGTGCCCCTCCCTGACCTCAACTTTTAATCAGTTGAAATCTGATAAAATTAGCAATGGGTAGCTCTGAAGAAGAAAACCAGTCATAAAAGGGTAGGTGACCCTAGGGAGGAGTGGCAGAAGGAGATAGGATTGGGTTACATACATACATTCCTGAACCAGGAGCCTGTTTTAGCACCTACAAGCTGAGCTAACTACCCTCCTTCCTGCTCTAGTAGTCTGTCACTGTAATTCCAATTTATAAAGCACCTATTGTGTGTCTGCAAAAAACTAAGCACCTTCACCTTCAGCACCTTAGTGCAAAAGTAAAATTATAAAGGCCAGACTGGGGAGGTGGAAACATGAAAAATAAGGAAAAAGAGTCTCTAGGTAAAAACAGGAAAAAGAAATTAAGGGAGAAATGTAATAGAGGTCAGAAGGAATACACTCAAGGCACAAGGCTTTCTAGGATGGGCTTGCAGGGTAAATTTCAGGAACGTAGGCCCAGCCCCCACCATCGTTCCAGAACTTCCAGACTAACAAACCAGTCCTAGATAACAGTGCAGCCCAGACCAGCAGATAACAAGGTAGGGCCTAAGCTTGAGGATCTACAGTTATCACTGGGACCTCAGATACCATCTTATCTGTGACCCTTAGTCAGTGAGGCCAGGGCTCAAAGAAAGAGAAGTGACTTGCCCAAGGTCACAGTTACTCAGAGGTGCAGCCAGGACTAGACCAGGAACCACGTCTCCTGGCTCCGGTCCTGAAGCCCACCACACCAGCTGTTCCACAGCCCTCTCCCCTGGGCCACTGTCACCTAGGATGGGCATGGAGGGCCTAGCCATGCTTACAAGGTGGGAGAAATAGAAGGTCAAAGGCTGGCTGAGGGGAAAGGGTCACTATGGAGACAGTCTGGGAAAGAGGAAAAGGGATACCTGGGAAGGAAGACTCAAGTTTAAGAAAAGGGAGAAAAACCTGCACAAAGAAGCAAAAAGACTATACAAAAAGTCCTGGGACTTGCCTGGTGGTCCAGTGGTTGAGAATCTGCCTGCCAATGCAGAGGACACAGGTTTGATCCCTGGTTTGGGAACTAAGATCCCACATGTTGCGGGGCAACTAAGCTTCGTATGCCACAACTACTGAGCCTGAGCACCCTAGAGCCTGTGCTCCACAACAAGAGAAGCCAGCAGCAATGAGAAGCGGGCACACTGCAACTCAAGAAAGCCCATGTACAAGAAAAAGAGCCTGCGTGCCACAAAGAAGACCCAGCACAGCCAAAAATAAAAGTAAATAATATATATATTTTAAGTCTCTAATAACAAACTGCCAAGGGTGGTATAACTAGGATCAGGAGCATTTCTATCCTCCCACCATGCCTAAGAGGAAGGTCTTGAAGAAACACACATGACCTGCATGGAATATGTCTACTTGTTCCCAAAGACAGCTGGACGGAGGCTGGTGGAGGCCCTGAGGAACCTCCTCTCCACCAGCAGGACCAGAAACATCCTCCAGAACTCAGCCAAGAGTCCCAAGGACACAGTTAAAAGGCTGAGGCCCCCGTCAAGATTCTGAGGCCCCATCTCTTGGACATCCCACTGGATCACTGCCATGGCAACAAAATGGCAGACCCTACCCTCAAGAGTCCATCCCAGGGGTCCATCTGTCAGCCACACACCCCTAGTTGCCAAAGCAACTCCAGTCCTCCTATGGCACTTAAAGAGTACCTGCCCCAGTAGAGAGAAGTGCATGCACAAAGGGAAATCTTTGAGCACAAAACAGTAATGAAGATCCACCCCCTCTTAAAGAAACCACAGCTAGAGGGGCAGTGGGTGCTCTGGGGATTTGTGGGTGGGGGTCACAACTTGTTTGGAGTGCCTGTAAGATTGCCCAGTTCGCTCCAGTCCACCCTCTAGAAACCATTTACCCCAAGTCTCCCTCCAGGGGTCCTGTCTTCCCTCATCACTTGCAGGAGGAACCACACTACTTGGGCCCCAACATGCCCCTCTCCAAGAAGTACCTACGCCTGGGATTGGAAAAACAGGGTCAGAGGTGACCCGGAGTTGGGGAAAGAAAACTGAGTCACAAAGGCATCACCTTCCCACTTCCACCCGGGAATACGCCGGGTTTTTCTTCTCAAAGGCGGCCCTCTCAGAGCGAGTCCCGGTTTCCCCAGGTTCCAATCTCCTCCCTCAGTCAGCTACAAACCCTTTTCTATCTACCTACCACACCCCTTCCCCATTTCCCACCTTCCTTCTATACCTGGCACCCCGAACCCGGGCTCTGACACCCGGGTCTGGGCCTTTGGGGCTTCTCCTGAGTCCTCATGCTCCACCTCGCTGCCATCTCTCCATTCCTTTTACCTTCGCCCAAAGCCCCCTCCCGGGTACCCCGTTTTGCCTCCACCAAACTCCCACCTCGGGGTTCCTCTTTGGGTCTCGGGGTCCTGCCTACCCTCCGGCTCCATTGGCCCTCCTCCTGAGACCCTCCCACCTCCCCCTACCTTCCAGATCCTCCAAGTGCCCCGACCCCCTTCCCTCCTCGGGGCCGGCCCCACCCCTTGAGCCCCCAGCCTCAAGCCGGGCATTGCCCGCAGTGGGGGACCAGATCGGAAAAATAACAAATGGAGGCGGCGGAGGCTGCGGGAGGGGGAACTGGGAAGGGTGGGGTGGGGAGCCGCGGACCAGAACCCCGGCGGGCCCGAGGCCCAGGCGGCAGCAGGGCTTACCTGGTTGTAGCTCGGGACGGCTGGCTGGCTCCGAGCGGATTCGGGGTTCCGGCGCCTCCGGGGGGCGGCGGCGGCCGTTCCCCGCCCCCTCTCCTCTTCCCGGCTTCAGTCGCCGCCGCGACGGCGGCGGCGGCGGCCCCGACCCCCCGGAGGGCGGCCCCCATCCCCCTTCTTACCCCACCTGGCCCCGGTCTCCCGCCGGCCTCCGGAGCAAATCCCGATCCCCGCTCTCGCTCGGCCCCTCCCCAGGCCCGCCGCCTCCCTGGCCACTCGGAACGCCCGGGCCGCGCCACCCGCCCCCGCCGCGCCGCCGTCCGCCCCCCGGCCCGGCCGGCTCTCCGCGCGGCTGCGACCCACCGCCTCCCGCCCACCGCCCGCGCCCGCCCGGCGCAGCCCTCACCGCCGCGATCCCCGGCCCCTTTAGGCGGCCTCCGCCCGCGGCCTCCGCCCCTGCCCGGCGGTCGTCTCCTTCGCCCCTTCCTGGCCCCTCCCCGAGGCCGCCGGTACCCCCGAAACGGGTCCCGGCCCCAGGCCCCTGCCCGATGCGGGGCTGCGGGCGGGCGGGCTGGGGCGGCGCGTCCGGCGACTCGCACAGGAAAGCGGACGGCGAAGGGAGGGAGCTTGGGAGAGGGGGATGGGAGAAGAGAGGAAGAGGGAGAAGGAGGGAGCGCGGAGGAACGGAGGAGAGAAGGGCCGGGAGGGAGCCGCGAGGGAGGGAGCGCGAGGCGAGCGGCGAGGGGGGAGGGGATCCGGAGAGGGGAGAGCGCCGCGCGAGCTGGCCGAGACCGAGGCCGAGGGGCCCGGGGCGCGGGGAGGGGGTGCGCCGAGGCGGAATGCGGGGGAGCCCGCGGTCCTGGCGCGGAAGAGGGCTAGGTGGGGAGGGGTGCGTGGGCCGTTATGGGGGAGGCTGGAGAAGTTTGGGGGCCTAGGGGTGTGTGGCGGAGGTGAGGGGGGGAGGTTGTGGGTGTGTGGCAAAGCCGCGGGGATGGGGTGAGGTTGGAGGGATGGAGCTTCTTGGGAGCAATGAGATGTGACCAGGGGAAAGAAGCTTGGGGTGACAGCGTCTGTGGCAGACACAGCGGAAGAGGTTTGTTGGGGGTGGGCAGTTGTGAGAGAATGGGATGAAGTTAGGGATCCTAAGGAGGGGAAGAAATCGACAAGATGGAGACATATACGAGAGGATGGGTTTCTGAAAGAGTGAAGAGTCTGGGGGTGATGGGTGTTGGGGAAAGAACAGAGAACATAAGAATTTGGGGGAGGACAAGTCTAGAAATGTCCTGTGAAGAAGGAAAATTAGAGCCTTAAGAAAGGATGAAGGAGGTGGGGCTAGAAGCAGATTCCAAAGGGGACTGGGTTCTGGGTAGGAGAGGAAGATGGGAGACTGGGATGGCCGGATTCGGGGGTGGGGTGCGGGTTCTCAAGAGCTGGGGGAGGGTTTCTTGGGCAATAGAAGAGGGGGAGGAAGTAAAGACGATTAGGAGGAAATTTAAGAGAGCAGTCTAGGCCTTTGGTGGCCCTAAGAGGAAAAGTCCGTGAGGAGGACAAGCTGGTGGACATGGGAAGGGAAAGCAGGAGAAGGCAACGGTAGGAATGAAGAGGACAAGCCAGCAGAAGGAAGATTTTCATTTATGGAAGTGGGACACCCTCCCAGGCCCTCTGGCTGGCGGTAGCTCCATTTTCCATCTCAAATCTGTCCGAAGTCATCACTCATGGTACTTGCGGGGGGTCGGGTGGGGACTAGGCTCCAGATGGAGACAACCTCAAGTGCCCCATTATTCTAATGTGGAGACCATTCCACCACAGACTCTATCCAGGGAGCCTCTGGCCCCTGACAGTCCCCAGCCACTCCCAGTCTTCAGCCAGGAGGCTAGCACCCCCAATCCATCGCCCCCCACCCACCCACCCACCCACCCAGGGTCTCCTGAGCTCTCTCCCTGCCCCAGGCCAAGCAGCAACATCTCTCAGGACAAAGGACACCAAGACGCTGGGTGATTTTTGGCAGCAGAGATTGGGAAGGCCGGAGAATGGGAGGGAGGCAAGCTGGGAACTGGGAAGAGCTGGAGCTGGAGTCAGGATTGGGAGCCCTCGCTAGCACTCCAAATTTGGGGCAGGGACGGGGTAGTTGTGACAGCAGGCTGGCTTGAGGCTGAGAGTGGGCCCTGAAGGTGGGATCCCCACCACCACCCAGCCTCCAGAGAAGGAAGGAGATTGGTTATGGAGCAACTGGTAGGTTTTGCCTCCTGTTTCCACAGGCCCAGCTCAGCCAAGCTCTAGGAATACCCAGAAGTGCTAAATGGATTCCGTGCACCAGGAGCCTGAGGAGGAAGCCTTCCCCGGCCTAGGAATGAATTCCCACTCTTCAGACTCTTGAATCAGCTGGCACTCACTCTGTTACCCCAGGCCCACCTTATCCCTCAGGGTTTTCCAGACAACTCCACCCCCGCCTACCCACTGCCCATTGCACCCTAGGAGGACCCCAGCTCCTTCTCCCCACCCCCAACTTTGCTCCAAGACTCCTCCTCTCCCCGAGGGCCCCCTCCGCATTGCATTTCCTCTCTCTCGCACTGCCCAGCTCAGTCCCCCACTGGGCCCCTGGCCCAGGCTCTTCCCAACTCCCTTCCAGGCTAAGCCCTTCTGCCTCATTTTTTAACCACTAAGGGATCGGCTAGGGTGGTGAAATGTTGTTGCTTCCCTAAGTCGTGTCTGACTCTGCTACACCTTGGACTGTAACCCTCCAGGTTCCTCTGTCTGTGGGATTCTCCAGGCAAGAAGAGTGGGTTGCCATTTCCTTCTCCAGGGGATATTCCCAACCCAGGGATGAAACCCGTGTCTCCTGCATTGCAGGCAGATTCTTTACCACTGACCTGGATGGATATTTGAGCCTAAAAAAAAGGGAGAGTGAAAAGAGAAGGCAGGGCCTCTCCCCTCCAGATCCTCCCCGACCTGAGGACCGGATTCAGTTCAGCTTCAGGGAGCATCACACACACCCCAATATCATTGGTCACCCCAGCTCCCCTCTCTGGCCCCAGCTCCCCACAACCCACTGTTTCCAGGCAACGGAACATAAGGAAAGTGGAGAGAGGGGCCTAGGAGGCCCAGGGGAGGGGGAGATGTAACCCAATCCACCCCAGTACCTGAGGAGTTTTTTGGGGGGTTGCATGAGGTGACCCATCAAGGAAAGAGGGCAGAGGTTGGGAAACATGGCTCCAGCCAGGACTCAGCCTAGGAGTTACTGAAGAAAGATGCATATAATGGGCCCCAGAGTAAGGCGTGGGGGTGCCCCAAGGGAAACAAAAAGGGGCGCCAGGGGACATAGGAGCAGGGAAAGCTGAGATGCCCCCTCTGGAACGAAGAGGCCCAGAGGCTGGGGCAAGAAACCCTTTGGCTGAAAAGGGCTGAGTTGTCAGCGATAGGGGAAAGAAAACAGAGAAATGAGTCTTTCCCATACAGAGCTAGAATCCTCTTCCAGTCCCGGAGCTGGGCAGAATGTCAGAGGGGGCCCAGGACCAGAACTCGGAGTAGAAACGGAGTGGGAGGCCCACAGAGGGAGCGGCCTTGCAGTTCCTCCCACCGTCTCCGGCGCCGGTGCTGTCGGTCTCCTGCAGAGCCTTGGCTCCCTCTAGTGGCCGCAGCTCCCCACCACTCGGGCCAGGTAGCCGAGCCTTAGACCCCGGCTCAGTGGTTAAAAAAAAAAAAAAAAAAAAAACGCCTGCCAATGCAGGAGATGTGGGTTCAGTCCCTGGTTTGGGAAGATCCCCTGCAGGAGGGCATCGCAACTCATTCCAGTATTCTTGCCTCCAAAATCCCATGGACAGAGGAGCCTGGCAGGCTATATAGTTCATGGGGTTACTGAATCAGACACCACTTGGGCACCAAATAACAACAAAGAGGGGGCTCATCCTCTCTCTGCCCCCAGGTAGTTCCTGCGTTCCTGTCTCAGAGCTGGGGCTCTGATGGAGCCAAAGTGTGATAGTGGGTCTCTAGTCACACACTGGCCCCCTGCTCGCAGGCTCACCCAGCCAGGGGCCTGTTGATCACCCCAGGTCCTGAATTTCCAGTTTACTGGAAGTTGCCTGTCCTCAGGCCTCTGCAGCTTGCAGGGGGTGCTGCCCAGACAGTGCTGGCCCATCCCAGGAGCTCCAGGACTCAATTTAGGAGAGGCCCTGTACATGGGAGAAGCTCCCGTCCCCAGCTCCATCACCTCTCTGGTGAAGGGCCTTGGTGAATCTTCAGACACTTTGGATCCCATTCTCCAAAAATGCGCACACACACAATGTTTGATATTTTTAGGAATTCTTGGATCCCAGGCTAAAAATCCTAATTCTCCCTTGGGGAGGGGGAGAGAGGGAAGGAAGGCCAACGAGCTCCCCACCTGGCCAGGGAATATAGGCAGTGCCATCCTCCTGACCTTATTTGTTGGATTGCTTCCTCTTTCTGTGCCCTCCCAGCTTTTTGGGGGCTGTGCTGAGTCTTCATTGCTGCTCAGGCTTTTTTGGGGGCTCCTCTCTACTTGCAGTGTGTGAGCATCCCTTGTTGTGGAGCACAGGCTCTAGGCAGGCATGTGAGCTTCAGGAGTTGCGGTTCCCGGGCTCTAGAGCACAGGCTCAGTAGCTGTAGTGCACTGGGCTTAGTTGCTCTGTGGCACGTGGCATCTTCCTGGATCAAGGATCAAACCCGTGTCTCCTTCATTGGCAGGTGGATTCTTTACCACTGAGCCACCAGGGAAGCCCAACTCTCAGCGTTGCTATCCAGTTTTACCCACTTCTAGGAGCTCCATCTTCTCTCCCCAAGTGTGGACTAGAGTAAGACTCCTCAGACACAGGAATGCATGGTGACTCAGACTTTAATGGAAGTGTTCATTTCAGCGCCACAGAGGTGCTGGCAGCTGTGAAACATGGCACGGGGGCAGCTAGAGGAAGAATGGGGAAGCTAGGGCTGGGGGAGAGGGACAGGGGACAAGTCCCCAGGCGCACAGCCCCACCTCTGGCCCAGGAGCCATCACTGAGGCCCCTTTCTGCTGCCCTTTTAGTTCCAGCAGGACCCCCACTCCAGGCCATCTCAGAACCTACAGTCACACGAAATACAGACACATGGTTCCCCCTCCAGTCGGGCCAGCTTTCTGCACCGGAGTTACGGCAAAGTGATTCATTAACGAGATGAATGAAAAATAAGTAAATGAATAAATAACACAGTGGAGGCTTAGACCAGGCCTGAGCAGGCAGCCAGCCCTCTGCGGCACTCACACTCAGCACTGCCCAGTTCCTGCTTCATAAGCAGCCTGGAAACATGTGGATTCAGCGCAAAGCACACACAACACGTGGCTCCTCTACACACCTCGACAACCAACCCAGACACTCCACACAGACTCCAGTGGGTCTTCTGTGAATCCCCTTATGGTCTCCACTCCATGGCCGGTTTTCAAGGAGAGAGAAGAGGAAGGAGGGAGAGGCGGAGAGCACGGAACCCAGAGGGTGGGAGCGCGGAGACAGCAGGGCTAGACCAGCCAAGGCGCAGCACAGAGGGTCAGCCGAGCGAGCAGGACCGGAAAGAAGAGGATCCAGGAAGAGGACGGAGTGAGGGGGTTCCAGATCTCCAGGCAGGGAGGGGGCTCACAGCACACTGGGGTTACGGAAGTTATGGCCCGCAAAGCGAGCTTCGTCCCCTAGTTCTTCTTCGATTCTGAGAAAGGCGAGTCAGAAAGGAAATAGTCAGCAAGGCAGAAGGACCCCGCTTCTCTTCCCAGGATTTCCCCCGCCACATCCTCCAAGGCCCTGGCACTAACTTCTCCTGGGGCCTGGCCTGAGCGAGGGCATTCCCTGGCTTTCCATGGGCCGTCAGTCAGGCCATCTGTAAACTCATCATTCAAAACCAAATCCTTTCTGGATGTCTACTGTCCTCCAGGCCCTGGGCACTGGAGACAAAATGGTGGACAAACATAGCTTGTGACTCTCTGAGCCCTGGGTTTCCATTCCCTGGGCTCCCTTACCTCATGAGCTGGTTGTACTTAGCCAGACGCTCAGAACGGCACGGGGCACCAGTCTTGATCTGAAATATCCCAAAAGATAAACAGCTCAGCGGCCACCCCTTCACCCCATGAAGGAAAGCTAACGCTCCCTCGAAATTGCCATGATGCCCGCAAACACCTGGAAGGACAGCGACCTGAGCCTAGAACCCCCCAATTGCACAAAGGGCTCCCTGGAGCTCACCTGGCCTGTGCACAGCCCCACCACCAGGTCAGCGATGAAGGTATCCTCAGTCTCTCCAGAGCGGTGACTCACCATGACCCCCAGCCATTCTCCTGGGCCAGCTTGCACCTGCATTTGGTGCAGCAGCAGTGAAGCCCGGCCCACACGCTCCCCCAGCCCTGACATTGGTCAAGAAACATCTGGAGGGAAGCTGTCCAGGGTGGGGGGGTGAGGAGAATCGGGGAGCATGGAGGGAGGGAGAACCAGGGAGCATGGAAGGAGGAGAACCAGGAGAGCCGTGAAGGTGACTTGGGGCTCCCTGCCTCCTTCTGCACTTGTGGGCAAGGCTGGGCTGGGGTGCTGGCAGGACACATCCTGCAGAAACGGGTTGAGCGGGGGAGGGCCCAGAGGCACTCACGCTTGGATGGCTTCAGTGACTGAACCGATCTGGTTGACCTTCAGCAGCAGACAGTTGCAGGCCTTCTCCTCCACCGCCCGCTCGATTCGCTTAGGGTTGGTCACTGTCAGGTCATCACCCACAATCTGGATCCCCACATTGGCTGTGAACTTGGACCAGGCCGCCCAATCGTCTTGGTCAAAGGGGTCCTCAATGGAGACCACTGTTGGGAGAACGGTGAGGGGGGTGCTCTGCGTCAGGTGGGAATGCCCCGCTTAGAGTCCCTGCATGGACAGATCAGATGCCCTGGCCAACTCAGCCTCCTCCCCTCTGAAATAAGCCTCCCCTGACCCATTCTTTTTATTTAATATTTTTATAATTAAGTTTATTTATTTTTAATTGAAGGATAGCTCAAACAGTGAAGAATCTGCCTGCAATGCAGGAGACCCAGGCTCCATCCCTGGGTCGGGAAGATCCCCTGGAGAAGGAAATGGCACCCACTCCAGTATTCTTGCCTGGAGAATTCCATGGACAGAGGAGCCTGGTGGGCTGCAGTTCATGGGGTCACAAAGAGTTCGACACGATTGAAGGATTAATACACACTGCTCTACAATACTGTGCTGGTTTCTGCCAAACATCAACATGATTCAGCCATAGGTATACCTATGTCCCCTTCCTCTTGAACCTCCCTTCCACCTTCCTCTCCATCCCACCCCTTTGTATTTTATTTATATTTATTTTTTATTTATTTGGCTGCGCCAGGTCTTGGTTGGGCCCCCTACATTGGAAGCACCTCGTCTTAGCCACTGGATCACTAGGGAAGTTCCCCCTGACTCATTCTTATCTTGATTTTTTTCACAAAACCTTTCAAAAAAACAAGGGTTCAGAAACTTTCTCACAACCTTTCTTTGCAGTTTCCTATTTTCTACCAGGAGCCCCTCCTCACGGCTATTCGAAACCTTTCATTCTGCAGTTTATGCCTATTTTCTCTTGCTGTGTCTCAGGAAATGGAAACCAACTGCTTCCATTCCAGGGATGAGTCACTAGGAGACCTGGGAGGGTAGGTGCTTCAGCTCCTCCTCACCCATACAACAGTCCAACCCCGTTCAGCATCATTTTTGTTTTCTTTTCTTTGCTAAGCTGGTGACTTGCAGGATCTTAGTTCCTGAACCGGGGGTTGAACCCGTGCCCTTGGTAGTGAAAGCACAGAGGCCCTAACCACTGGACCACCAGGGAATTCCCCAGCATCCGATTTTATCAACTGAACATCCTGAACTGCGCTCGTTCCCATCACCCTCTCACCACGCCTGTGCTGTGCTTAGTTGCTCAGTAGTATCTGACTCTTTGTGACCCCATGGACTGCAGCCCCCAGGTTCCTCTGTCCCTGCAATTCTCCATGCAAGAATACTAGGGTGGGTTGCCATGTTCTCCTCCAGGGGATCTTCTCAACCCAGGGATCGGACCCAGGTCTCCCACATTGCAGGCAGATTCTTTCCCGACTGAGCCACCAGGGAAGTCTTACTGTGCCCAGGTCCTTCCAAACGTGCCCCATGACCCCAGCAGCTTCAGAGATCGTGACTTTAATCAGGATCCAAAGCAGATGGAACAGATTCATCATGGGTTCCTTCCCATTCACAGGACACCCAAAGCCCAGCCTCTGCAGGAGACCCCTTCACCCCATTCCTGGTTCTCAGGCTCTTGGACATCTCTACCAAGCACCTGGGTCAGCACTCATCAGGTCCAGAATTGCCCCCAACACACCCCTGCCTGCCCCCTGTGCTCCCCTGGCCACAGCCCTTGCTCTCACCAGGATAGTCCCTGACAAAGTCCTGGTAGAGGGCCCCCAGCTGGTCCCCGGTGATGTATCGGGAGGGATCAGCGGGAGACTTGAAATCCAAGTCATATTTGCCATCGCGGTAAAACTCCGAGGCAGCAACATCCATGCCAATGACGATCTTCTCTGTGTAGCCAGCCTTGTCAATGGCTTCCTTCACCAGTTCCAAGGCTGGGGATGGAATACAGCAAGGTCATCAGCAAGAAGGGTGGCCAAGGAGGAATGAGAGGAAGAAAGAAATTCAGAGCAGAGGTGGAGGGCTGTTGCTGGGGAGATTTCTGCTTAAGGTTGTTTTGGGGTTACTCCCAGGACTGCGATGAGCAGGCCACCTTCTAGGAAGGCAGGGGAATGGAATTCTGTTAATAACAGTTTGTTTTCTTTTTAATAGCTATCATTTATTGAGGGCTAACTTTGTCACCTCAGCGCTTTATACCTATGATCTAACAATGCTAAGAGGTAGATGCTGCTGTTATTCTTGTTTTACAAATAAGAAAGACAAGCACAGAGATTGTTCAGAGAGCAAGATCACCAGGAAGTAACTCTTCAAGTCAAGGTTCACATCCAGGCAGTTTGGCCCCCAAAGTTAACTCTCAGCCACTACCTGCCTGTATAGTTTCTCTTCACTCTAAGATTTCTGCTAGGGCAGGGAAAAAATTAGGGATCCTAGAGGCCTAAAAGGTTGGGGTGGAGATGGGATAGATTTGGAGTTCGGGTATCTCATCAAACTAGAATCCATTGTGAGAATGGATCCCACGGGTCACCTGGACCACCTCCCAAAATCCTCTAGGGCTCCCACGGGAACTTGCAGATACTGACACATCTGGCTGGGCAGGTAAAGGTGGTCCTCTTAGGCCTGCACATGAATTTGTTAGGCCCTCTGGTACCCACTCCGAGGACTGGGACCTTGTAGCTCAAGGACCCTCACGCAGCCTCCTGGGGACCCAGTGAAGCACGTGGCCCTTCCTGATGTCCCGGAATGGAGTGAGATGGAGCTGAGAGTAGGGTCTTGGTCTCACCCTCACTGTTCTCCAGGATGTTGGGGGCAAAGCCACCTTCATCCCCCACGTTGGTGGCGTCCTTGCCATACTTGGCCTTGATGACGCCCTTGAGTGTGTGGTAGACCTCTGCACCAAGTCGCATGGCATCTCGGAAGCTCTCAGCCCCCACCGGGAGGATCATGAACTCTTGCATAGCCAGCTTGTTCCCAGCGTGAGAGCCACCATTGATCACGTTGAAGGCCTGGGAGCCACGGCAGAACAGAAAAAGTCACAGAGCTCTTCCCTCTCCACCTCCAGGAGTGTCAACCCAAGAGCCCAAACTTCCCCCAGCTTCCGGACTCAGAACCCTCCATCCCGTGCTCCCTGTCCTCTCCCCTACAGCTGCCCCCATCACTCTCCTCCCATCGGTCCTCCCAAGGCTTCATGCTTCCTCCCCACCCACCCCTGGAAGACGGAAGGTGCTCACCGGCACAGGCAGGATGAGGTCTGAGTTCCCGGCCAGCTGGGCAATGTGTCTGTAGAGGGGCAGTTCCCGCTCGGCAGCCCCTGCCTTACACACGGCCAGGGACACACCCAGGATGGCATTGGCCCCAAACTTGGCTGGGAGATTATAGAGGAAGGCACTGATCAAACGTGTCCCATTTCCCTTCCAGCCCTCAATTTTTTTTTTAAATAGCTCGCATTTATTGAAGGCTAACTATGTCACCTAAGCACTTTACATGTGTGATCTCATATACTCCCCCAAAGGAGCCATAAAGGAGACCCCCTCCAATCCAGCAACACCTCATCCATCCTATCCTATAAATAGCAGGGGGTGGGGTGTGATCAGAAAAGGCAGCGAGCTGCACTTCCTGTAAACATCCCTGAGACCACAGACTCTGCCACCAACTCCCCCTCCTTATGCTTCAGAGTTCTCCCTTCTGTCTCATGTCACTCCCTCCCACTGGAGGAGGCTAGAGAAGGGCTAGTCCTCGGGCCCTCCTTCCTTCCTTTACTTCTCACTCTGCTCCACGCGCCCCCGACTCCCCCACACCCACTCTCTCCCAGCCCCTGCTTACACTTGTTCTCAGTCCCATCCAAGTCCAACATCAGGTTGTCCAGCTTCTCTTGTTCTACCACAGACAGACCCTGTGAGCAGAGGCCTCATCACCAGGAGCCAGGATGGAGGCTGGACCCTAAGACACCTAAGACAGGCACCCCTCCCCCATCCACACACAGGCTCACATCCACCAGGGTTCCCCCAGGTTCCTGTGATAGCGGCCTGTCTGGATTAGGAGACTCAAGCCCCCATGGGAGTGGGCCCCTCTCCCTCGGTAACCGTAACTCCCCAGAGGTGGCCCTTTCTCCCTCTTCATCTCCCTCCCCTAATCTAGGGCTCCTTCAAGGATCCAGTCCCCACCCCCAGCAAAGAGCAGGCCTCACTGAGCTGATGAGGACCGGGGCAATGGTGGTGTTGATGTGGTCCACGGCCTTCAGGACACCTGGGGAGAGGCGGAGAGGTCAGGCCAGGAGCGACCAGGTAGAGGAAGGCAAGCAGGAAGAGGGCTAGGGATGGGCATGAGGCCCCCAGCAGAGAGACAGGGAGCCCGGAAAAGACAAAGGGACTCACCTTTGCCCAAGTAACGCTGTTTGTCCCCATCCCTTAGCTCCAGGGCCTCGTAGATACCGGTGGAGGCTCCACTGGGCACTGCAGCCCGGAAAAGACCTGGGAGGGGAATGCCGAGGAAAGAGAATGGAGAGACAGGACAGCATAGGGACCCGGGATTCCTTCAGCCTTGCAGCTCTGCACGCCTGTGGTACATCCAGCTTGCTCTCCACACTGCTCCTTAACACACACACACACACACACACACACACACACACACACACACACGGAGGCAGTTACACAAGCGGTGGCCTCCTCATCCACCCAGTTGAGGTCCCACACACACAAGGAGGATACCAGAGAAATGGAGCTTTGCAGGCAGCACACACGGTGTACACACAAAGAGCACACACACACACACACACACACACACGGTGCACACACACAGCACATACCCATATGGTGCACATACAATAAACTAGCACACAGAGACTGGCTTATCTCGGTTCCTCTGGACAAGGAAGGTCTGCTCCCAGACTCTAGGCTCCTGAGCCTGGCCCAGCAGGGCACCCCACTGGGAATCCTTCCATGCCAGGCCGGGACACCCAGCCCCAGGGCTGTGGGAAGGTGCCCATTACCTTGGCAGTGTGGAGATCCACCTCCACCGTGGGATTCCCACGGGAGTCCAGGATTTCCCGGGCCCAAATCTTCTCTATGGACATGATGGCTAGGATCTCCTTGGGTGGCAGAGAAGGAAGGAGAAAGATAAGAGGCTTAGAGGGGTGGAGCCTGGGATCATTGGGAGGGGCAGAGGCTGGGAGGCTGGGAGCGACAGGAAAGAGGTTACTGCAGTGGGTGGGGGTGGGGAGGAGCTGGGTGCAGTCGCCGACGGTAGAGGGGATCCCCCCACCCGTAGGGGGAGGAGAAGGTCAATGCAGTGAGGAAGGGGAGGTCACTGCAGTGGAGGGCGGGGGGACGACCAAACGGCGAGACGGGGAGGACACCGCAGGGAGGAGGAGGAGAGGCGCAGCAGCGGCTCCCTCGCCCCCTCAGCAGCTCGGCCGGCCGGAGGGGTGCCCCCGCTCTCTTCGGGGCGGTGCGGCCGCCAGGCTTGCACTTCTCCTTTGGCGTCCAGAAGAGCACGGGTCGTCTGGGCAGCGGGGGTGGGGGGCTCTCCTCCAGAGCCCCCATCCCACCCAAGCTAACACCCCAGCCCCCACTCCGAGGTCCCAATCTCCCTCCCAACGTGTGTCCCGCCTCTTCCCAAGAGATGTAGACGAGTCCGGGGCGAGCGTCCTCCGTCTCCGGGGTTGCCGTGGGCAGGGAGAAGGAGGGGAGACCGTGGGGGAGGGGCAAAGCTGGTATGGTCCTCCCTCGGGCCCTGGACAGACTCTCCGCTCCAACCCCCGTTCCCCGGAGAGCGGCGCTGTAACCGGCAATGAGAGGGCGATGCAGGGGGAGGAGGGGCCGTGGGGGTCTCGAGGAAGTCTGGGGATGCTGAGAAAGGGTGAGGAAGACATCTCCCCGATGCACGTCTAGGGACATGCCAGGGTAGAAATGCACAGTCCCGGGAAGACCCCGAACCCTTATCTTTCACGGAACCGGAGGGGCAGAGGGACACAGGAAGGGGGCTGCGAGGGTGGAGAAAGGCGCAGTCAGACACACGCAGGTGTGGAGAGGCCAGGCGCTCTAGTGGCGAGGGGGCGACGGCCTGAAACCGAGAGGAGCGGCCCGGGGAGGCCGGGCAAGGAGGGGCCGGGGGAGGCGCGGGTGGCGAAGCAGGTGCGCAGAGCGGCGGGGCGAGGGATGCGCGAGGCCCGGGGAAAGAGGCGGGGGCGGGGGCGCGGCGGCGAGGGGAGGGGGCCGGAGGGGCTTCACCTCGGGGCTGCGGACCCAGCCGGTGGCGGTGGCGGCGGGGGCTGGCAGTGGCGGCGGCGGCGGCGCAGAGAGAGCGGGAGTGGCGGCGACGGCTGCGGCTCCCGGGCGGCGGGGCGGGCGGGGGAGGCGCCGATAGGGCCGGGCGGGCGCATGTGACCCGGAGCCCCCGATGAGTCAGGAGCCGCCGGCGGAGGCGCACACAGGAGCGCCGATGGGGGGCCGATGGGATGAGGGGGTCGATGGGATGGGGCGGGGAGGGGGCTAGACGAGAGCGACGTGGGAGGGGCTGGGGACCACCCAGGACCTGGACCCCCACCGCCCACGCGCGCTCAGACCTACACCCAGAACCCCCTGTAAAGTAACAGTCAGCATCACGCCAGTTATCAGCCAAGGAAAGCCCACGGAGGACTCAAGTGTCTCACAAACCGAATCAGACACCAAAGTATCCCAATGTCTCTTTATTGGAAAAGCGAACTGTTCCTCACACCCAGGCTGCCGCCTCCGCGGCTCCTGTGCAGATTCTTCACACAGCACCCGGGGCCCATCCAGGCCTGGCTCCCTCCAGACCTGCCCCCGGGCTGCTTGCCGCCTAGTCATCGCTGCCCAGATGCCAGTGAGGAGCCTGGGCGGCATGCTGTGATGAATTCCCAGGTCTGGGACAAGAGTGGGCATCTTCTGTCTCCGGATGAGGTGGGGGGGTGTAAGTGTGGGGCGCCCCTGACTGGGGTCTTCTCAGTTGTGGAGGCCAGCGTTCCCCTGATCGCCTGGAGCAAGAAGGTAAAAGCCCAGCCTCTGGCCACCTGCACGCCCCCCCTCCCCCACCACACACCCCGCCTCTGCCCCACTAAAGTGCCAGCTGCCACCCTTCCCTGGACTCACAGCCTCTTTCTCTTTCCACCTCCTTCTGCCCTCCTTTCCTCCTTCTGCCCCATCCTGTCATTTTTAGCCTCTGCTCTTTAGTACAGGATTTTCTTCTCCTGCCTTCTTCCCTAGGCCCAGTCCACAGACGCTGCCTCCAACCCACCCCACCAAAGCCCCTGACCCAGCCTTTCCATCAGGTGTGGTTGCCCAGCCACACCCTCATCTCTGCCTGCCACCCCATTCTCGGTGCTTACTCCTCAGGCTTTCTGATATATCACCTCTGCCTCTCTCAGCTCCTCCCAGGCCCTTCTGGTTCTTTCTCCTCCATGTGAGACACCCAAGACTCCTAACCCAGGTCTACCCAAGTCTTCTCCTTGCCTCTGCCTTCCCCATCCACCCCCCTCCGTACAGCAGCTCCTCAGCCCGTCTTCCTGCCTTCCCGCCCCCTTCCTTACTGTCTTGGAGGCCAGGGGAACTGCTAGGTGGATGACTGGTCCAGTTCCGACTCAGGTTCACCCTCAGCCTCCTGCTCCTGCTCCTCCTTCATCCTCTGCCGGATTTCCTCGGCCTCAGCTCGCTCCTCCTCCTCATAGAATTCCTTGTCCAGGCGCTCCAGATGAGGAATCTGCACCAGGGCCTCCTGGCGGTAGTCGTTCTCGTCGGTGCATGGATTGTCCAGCAGCACCAAGGCTCGCAGCCTGGGTAGGTCCCGCAGTTTGGCAAGCTCCCCAGGTCGGCCACCATGTTGCCCCTGCCGGTGCAGGCAGGAGGGGGTTCACCAGGGAATGTGGCTGTCAGAGGCCAGCTGCCAGGCCTGGGGCCTCGCATGGGGGAATCTCCTACGGGACTCCAGTTCCCTAGAAACATGGCCTCCACGGACTGGCTGGATTTGCTGCTGACAGAGGTGCTGGGTAACCCTGCTCCAGTCTGTTCCTCCCTGGGGAACCCTCAGTGCCACAGTCTATTCTGTAATGTGTCGTGTGTCTCCTTCTGGAACAGCAAACCTAGGTCTCAACCCTGTCTTGTAGCTGGGGACGAGGGAGGAATCTCCCTCGTTAGACGGAAGGACAGGCTTCCGTCTAACCAGAGAGGTTAGCCAGCAGAGAAGAAACTGGGCTCTAAGCTCATGGAGATGGTGCTATCTGGGTGCTCCCACAGGAAGAAGCCCAAAGAATACGCTTCCCCCAAAGCACCTTATTGTACTGTGCATGCGTGCATGCTCAGTTGCTTCAGCTATTCACCCCTCAGTGGTCCACCATCCCTGTTTCAGCTACAGACATTTTCACGATCACCCTGAGGGGTAGGTCCTAACCTCAGCTTCATTTTATAGGAAACTCAAGTGTGTGTTAGTCACTCAGTCATGTCCAACTCTTTGCGACCCCATGAGCTGTAGCCCACCAGTCTCCTCTATCCATGGGATTTCCCAGTCAAGAATACTGTAGTGGATTGCCGTGCCCTTCTCCAGGGGATCTTCCTGACCCAGGTATCAAACCTGTGCAGATTCTTTACCACTGAGCCACTGGGGAAGCCCCCATTGTATGGTATTCTGTGTTTATGTTCATGCTCTTGGCTCACAGCTTTGTGAAATCAGGCTTAAATATTTCAGCCCTATCTCAAGAGAGGGGCTGAACCACGCACGGTGTTTCTCCTGGGGAGTGTAACATGCACTGTGTGCTGGACTGTCCTTGTTTTCAGGTCTCTGGCCCCAGAGGCTCCTCCCAGTCACTGAGACAAACCCTCCCTCCTACACTTACTTCCAAACACCCCTGGTTAATAGCCACTGAGGAAGGTCCATTATCCCTACCTATACCATTAACTGCAGAAGGAAATGGCAACCCACTTCAGTATTCTTGCCTGGAAAATCCCATGGACAGAGGAACCTGGCAAACTATAGTCCATGGGGTCTCAGCTAAACCAACTTAGCATGCATACCATGGACAGGCAAACGATATGCCCTCCACTGTACCAAGATGGCAAGGTGGCACAGACCAGGGTGGCAGAGCTAATTCTAGGAGTCAGTGCAGAACTCTGGGCTTCAAGGTACAACTATCACTCCTTACTCAGAGATTCTCTTTCCACTGCTGTCCTCAAAGAGGATTTGGCCTTGGTGACTAAGCAGGCAATTTCCTTACATCTTTGCAGGAGCTGCTGCAGTAAAGTCTCACCTGATCCTCAGTGACTTTCCATCTAGAGATTTTCTTCTAATGACTCCCCTTACCTCAAATCTGGGCACACCTTGTGTTTGAAATCAGTATGGGGCCATCCCTTACAGGGGAGACTCAGAGAAGAGAGGATGGAAATCGGAAGGAGAATTGGGGCCCAGGAGATGGAGAAGAGCAGTGGAAACTTATATGGGATGGAGCTAGACTGTGAGTCCCTTGAGAACAGGAACCATCTCTGATTCCTTCAGATGGTTTCCAGCACAGCACAAGGCCTGGCACATAGCACATTCTCAGTATGTGAGTGGAATGAATAGGATTCAGGAGTCTCGGGCTACAAAGGGTTCCAGTGCTGCATGCAATTAAGATTGATGCAGAAGACAGTCAGGAAAGGAGGGATGAGGATGGAGGATGAGGGGAGAATCTGTGAGTGGGCTGGAACTGGGGGACTGGGACCAGAGAAGAACACAGGGTCCAAGGTGGCTCCAGGGATTAGGGGTGGGGTGGGCCTGGAGGGATGCATACCTTAGGTTGAGGTACTGCAATGATTTCATTTCCTTGGAGAAACCACTCAGAGTCTCAATCTGGTTGTCTCGAAGATGCAAGGTAGTGAGATTGCTTAGGTTCTCCAAGCCTTCCACCTTCTTCAACATGTTCTGGGCCTAGACCCAGGATACAGTAGATAGATTGGGAAAAAAGGGGGCAGGGGGAAAAGGAAGAGAAATCAGAAAGAGATGTGGTAGGGCTTCTCTGATAGCTCAGTGGTAAAGAATCTGCCTGCCAGTGCAAGAGACATAGATCAGAGAAGACCCCACATGCTGCAGAGCAACTAAGCCCACCTGCCACAGCTACTGAGTCTCTGCTCTAGAGCCTGGGAACCACAGCGACTGAGCCCAGGCACCCTAGAGCCCGTGCTCCACGACAAGAGAAGCCACCACAATGAGAAGCCCTTTCACGACAACTAGAGAGTAGCCCCTGCTCGCCACAACTGGAGTAAAGTAATGAAGACCCAGCACAGCCAATAATGAATTTTATGTGTGTGTGTGTGTGTGTGTGTGTGTGTGTGTGTGTGTGTGTGTGTGCGCGTGCCAGTCACTCAGTTGTGTCTAACTCTTTGAGACCCCATGGACTGTAGCCCACCTGGCTCTTCTGTCCATGGGGATTCTCCAGGCAAGAATACTGGAGTGGGTTGCCATGCCCTTCTCCAGGGAATGTTCCCCATCCAGGGATCAAACCCAGGTTTCCTGCATTGCAGGCAGATTCTTACTTAGATTTGCAAAACAGCAAATCTAAGAGGTAGAGAGGGTGAGAAAGGGGAGTGGAGGTGAGTAGAGATCCATGTAGATAGTAAAGAATCCAGGAGAAGCTTTCAACCAAGAGAAAGGTTAGCAGTAAACTCTACTATCCAGCCCACCACAGCCACCTCTGATGAAGGAGATGCTTCAACCCACCCCCACTATCCCCCAGCCCAAGAGCCCCACTGCTCCACCAAGGAGACATGGCTTCAGCAGCATTTTGGAATGAAGAAGCTCAAGGGGTTAAAAGACTATAGACACAGGACCTTGCCTGGTGGTCCAATGGTTAAGACTCCCAGTGCAGGAAACACGGGTTCGAGCCCAATTTGGGGAACTAAGAGCCACATGCTGCGTGGCCCAGCCCCCAAAAAATAGACTAGACACCTAAGTGGCCTCCCTTAGCCTGATGTCTGTACCTCAGTTATGCACATGGTGTCCCAACCTATATCAAAGCAAACTGTCTCTATGTCATCCACACGCTGTGTATTGTTAGCCCTGTTAATTGGTGAACACCTTGTCTATTTGGATTTTGCATCCTCAAAGCATTGAGCACCAAGCAAACGCTTGGTGTTTGGAAATAATGCCAATTACCATAAGGATGATGAAGTTAGTAGGTGAGTCCACTAGAAGCCAGGCTTCCCTGGTGACTCAGTGGTAAAGAATCCACCTGCAGTGCAGAAGAGGGTTTGATCCCTGGGTCGGGAAGGAGGATATATCCCCTAGAGGAGGATATGGCAACCCACTCCAGTATTCTTACCTGGAAAATCCCATGGACAGAGGAGCCTGGCCAACTCTTCTGTCCATAGAATTGCAAGAGTCAGACACGACTTCACAACTAAACCACCTATGAGAAGCTGGTATCCTGGCCCCCAGGACAGTGCGCCTTTTCAAAACCCACCACCCTGTGACCCAGGGCTCTACCAGGAAGAGATTCTTCAGCTTAGGGAGGTTGATTCCCAGGGTGCTATTCAGCTGGTTCCCCCGAAGCTCCAGCGTGTGCAGGCTGATCAGTTTTGGGGATCCAAACCTGTCACCATATGGATGCGGTTCCCTGAGGAGAAGGAGGGTGTGAAGGGTCAGCCACAGAGCCTCTGCATCATCTTCTCTAATGCCAGGTGGATTCAAGGAGGGCCAGCTCCAGATGTAACACCCACAGGGCCCTGGGGCGATGGTCTGGTGGTCCAAGGGCCCAAGGGATGTGCCCACCTAAGTCTTTGAGGCATGAATGAGGGGTGCCCCACAATCCATACAGCTAACTCCCTCTCCTCCTTCAAGTCTTTGCTTAGGTGTCAACTTCCCAATGACATTTGTCCTAGCCAACCTGTTTGAAATCGCCACCTCCCCCACCCATTTCCTTTACCCTGATCTATTTTTTCCATTGTACTTTTCTCCCCTTTTTTTGGTTCTTTTTAGCGCTTATCTCCTTTTAACATGCTTTATAAAAATTTACTTATTTATTGTGATCGTTGGGATTTCCCTGGTGGTTCAGTGGTTAAGACTCCACACTTCCACTCAGGGGCACTGGTTTGATCCCTACTTGGGGAACTATGATCCTGAATGCTGCATGGCGCCGGCCAAAAAATAAATAAAATTAACTATTGTGATCATCTTTGATTGCCTGCCTTCCCCGACCAGAATGTAAGCTATGCAAGAATAGGGAATTTCTTTGTTTTGTTCACTCCTACATCTCCAGCACATAGAACTGTCATCGTGAACCACCACGGGTGTCTGAAGGAGGGAGTGAATAATGTAGGTTGCTATGTCGCACAGCCAAGGGCCATGCTGCCCACTGCTATTGGCCCCAGGCGAGGAAGGAATTATGCAAGGCCCATCCTAAGGCCCCACCTTTGAGATCCAAGCTGGCCAGACGAGGATGAGAGATGCCCTCCGTGTCGGTGATCTGGTTGTAGGCAAAGCTGGCGATCTGCAGGTAGGGCAGTTCGTTCAGCCCGGCACTCCGAAGCTGGTTGCCATCGGCCTTGAGCCAGAGCAGGTGGGTGAGGTAATTGAGTGGGGACAAATCTGTCAAGTGGTTTTCAGAAACATCCACGTATCGCAGATGGATGTAGGAACGCAAGATGTGGATGTCTGTCAAATCCCTAGGAGGTGGTAGAGGCCAGGTCAGGGTTAAGAATCCAGCAAGGGCTGTCAGAGGTGCTAAAGCAAAGGGCAGCGTGAAGATGGCTTAGAGTGGAGAGAAGAGCGACTGACAGATGGGTGAGTCGGGGAGGGGAACGAGAAGGTAGGTGGGTTCTCAACTCTGAAGGACAAGTGAGAGAGTCCAGCTGGAATCTCCACCCATCCTATCCCCTTACAGCCTCCAATGCCGCAGGCCAGCTCTGATGCAGGGGATCACAGCGTCCTGAGAAGTAGACTCTATCCTTCCCTCTTAGCTGGCCCAGGATGACAGAGATCCAAACTCAGCCAAAACACCCATGATGGAGGGTGAGAAAGGAGACTAGGCCCCACAACCTCAGCCTGCTTCTGGTCCCCCATAAACACACCTGTCTTTAATCTCCAGCTTGACGTAAGCATGAGCCAGTCCATTACCCGTCTTGCAGAGCAGAGAAAGCCCTTCTTTCATCATGTCCTCTGTGAGGGGTGTGGATATCCACTGCAGGAGGAAGTGGACTCAGGCTTACCTTTCCAGCCCAACCCCAGCCCTTAAGCCCATGCCCCTCCGTTTCCAAGTTCTCACCTCCTCGGACTCCTCACCCTCCTTCCTGTAGTCCTCCCACTCCTCTGTCTCCTTCTCATCATCTTCCCTTTCCAGATCATCCTGGTCTGGCTCGAAGTCTTCCAGGTCATCTTCATCTGACATTTGTCTTCCCTGCTGAAGGCTCTGGAATCAGATCAGGCTGGGTCCTCGCCCTGAGAGAGATGATCTCAGTGTTAGCCAATGCTCCCTCCCTCACCTCCATGAATGGGTATCCCTTCCATCACCCTATCACCCCCCAGATCTCCTGCCAGCCATGCTGCTTTCCTCATCCCTGTGAACATCGCATTTTGACTCCCAGCCTCCACTTCATACTTCCTATCAAGGATCCCTTCCCCTTGGATGCTTTCCCAGACCCCCACAACCTTTTCTGCCCCTCTCAGTGGCTCCAACTTCTCCAGCAGCTAGTTGTCCAGCTTCCTGGACTCTCCTTTCTCCAGTTCTTCCCACTTCTGCCTGAAGCCACCTTCTTCTCCAGAATCCCCTACCGACACCTCCCCTCCCCTCCCTTTCCATCCCTGACCCCTGCCCCAGTCCTTTCTTCTAACTCTCCCTTCCCACGTTTCCCTGTCCCGTCCTGGACACCAGCCTGTCATGCAGGCTTCAACCCTCCCACTCAATCCTCTTTGGCAGAAGGGACACAGACCCTGGTTCTGCTCAACCAGAAGCTGTCGTGGAGAGATCTGGCCCCGAGAGAGAAGGGCTGTCTGGTAGAGGGCAAGGGAGAAGGAGGCGTTGTATACTGCTGTTATGGCAACAGGGGACCGGGCACTAGGGCTCCCGCAGCTGGTAGCCGTTGAGAGGAGCTGCGAATAACCAAACTGAATATCCGCCGCGAAGCCTGTGGGCCAGTAGTTGCCCGGTGACGAGCCCCGGTTCCCAGTCCTAGGAACCCAGATGGGGCGCGGTGATTGGCCCAGGCCTAAAAAGCCAGTGGGCGTGACTTACTTAGTAGACTGAGGGGAGGGGGCAGAAGGCGGGGCTAGCCAGTAAGTCACCTGAGATCTTAAGGAACTAGACTACCTCAGTGCAGGAATACTGTGAATTCAAAAGTAACTCATTCCCTGAAGCAAAAGGTGGACAAATACCGAGAGCTAGAAGTACCAAGATCTGGTTCCCCCACCTTCTCATAGGTCCCACCCATTGATTATTTTCAAGTAGACTTTTGCCAGGTGGCTTCATGGAATGGAAGGAGCCCAGGCCCAGTGTTATCTCAAGCTCTGTGTTGGAGTCTTGACAGATCTGCAATTTACTAGCAATTAACTAGCAATTTACCAGCAATTTACCTAAGACTCCACTTTCCCATCTGTAAAACAGGTTTATGGGTACCAACTGATAGAGATGGAGTAAGAAGAGTATGACTTACGCTGAAGCGCTCTATGGACTGCTGAATCCAGCATGGGACCATTCTATCCTCATCATTTGATGCAAACCTTTTGTGTGATATGAAGGGAGAAAATCCAGCAGGAGCCTAGGATAATAATCCTCATCGAACACAGTCATATAAATAATAATCAAGAGATTTCTCTGGTGGTTCAGTGGTTAAAACTCTGCACTTCCACTGCAAGGGGCACAGGTTTGATCCCTGGTTTGGAAACTAAGATCATTAACATCATCATCATCATCATCATCGACAAGAACCAATACAGCCACACTCCAGGCACTCAAGTCTGTGTGACTTGTTGAAGGAGATTGCAAAGAGAGGTTGAGATGCAACAAATATTTCTGGAGCGCTTGTGCCAGACATCACATGAGATGTCTTTGCAAGTGCTACTGAATCTCCACCCCAGTCCTGTGAGATAGCTACTTGGGAGAAGAGAAAACTAAGGCTCAGGGAGATTAATATTTATGACACAGTTCCTACCTAGGGGGAGGGGGATGTTATCAGTCCTGTAGAATCTGATGTAGATACGGCAAGGTCATGAGATAAGATACCATGTGATTGTTAACTTACAGACTATATAACAGGAAAAGCAGTCTGATGGAGATTGTGGTGAGTTGAAAATCAGGAAATATCACCTCCTGCCCTGTCCTGTTCACTTAGTATCATGGTATTCTTTGTTGTTGTTGTACAACTCTTTGCAACCCCGTGTACTGCAGCACACCAGGCTTCCCTGTCCCTCACCATCTCCCAGAGTTTGCCCATGTTCATGTTCATGGCATCAGTGATGCCATCCAGTCATTTCATCCTCTGATGCCCTCTTCTCCTGCCCTCTATCGTTCCCAGAATCAGGGACTTTTCCGATGAGTCATCTGTGCACATCCTATGACCAAAATACTGGAGCTTCAGCTTCAGCATCAGTCCTCCCAGTGAGTATTCAGGGTTGATCTCCCTTAAGATTGACTGGTTTGATCTCCCCGCTGTCCAAGGGACTTTCAAGAGTCTTCTCCAGCACCACAGTTTGAAGGCATCAGTTCTTAGGTATTCTTCCTTCTTTATGGTCTAGCTCTCAAAACTGTATGTGGGCACTGGGAAGACCATAGCCTTGACTATTTGGACCTTTGTTGGCAGAATAATGTGTCTGCTTTTCAACATACTGTCTAGGTTTGTTATCACTTTCTTGCCAAAATCAATCATCTTCTGATTTCATGGCTGCAGTCACTGACCACAGGGATTTTGGGAGCCCAAGAAGAGGAAATCTGTCACTACTTCCACCTTTTCCCCTTCTATTTGCCATGAAGTATGGGGCCAGATGCCATGATCTTAGGTTGTTTTCTTTTAATATTTAGTCTTAAGCCGGCTCTTTCACTCTCCTCCTTCACCCTCATCAAGAGGCTCTTTAGTCCCTCTTCGCTTTCTAGCATTAGAGTTGTATCATCTGTATATCTGAGGTTGTTGATGTTTCTCCCACCTATCTTGATTCCAGCTTGTAACTCATCCAGCCTGGCATTTCTCAGGATGTGCTCAGCATATAGGTTAAACAAACAGGGTGACAGCAGACAGCCCTATCGTAATCCTTTCTCGATCGTGAACCGATCAGTTGCTCCATACAGGGTTCTAACTGTTGCTTCTTGACCTGCATACAGGTTTCTCAGGAGTCAGGTAAGATGGTCTGGTATGGTCTGGTATTCCCACTTCTCTAAGAGCTTTCCACAGTTTATCATGATCATGGTACTAGCAAGGTTTTAAAGTCAGAGTCACCAGGTTCCAAACTTACTCTACTACTCAATAGCTGGGTGCCCCAGCACATTATATCATTTTACTGACATTTCATTTTCACATTTATGAAATAAGGATAAACAGCCACCCCCAAGGAGTGCTGCTGTTTAGTTGCTCAATCATGTCAGACTCTACGACCCCATGGACTGTAGCCCTCCAGGTTACTCTGTCCATGGGATTTCCAGGGAAGAATACTGGAGGGGGTTGCCATTTTCTTCTTCAGGTGATCTTCCAGATCCAGGGATGAAACCCCTGTCTCCTGCATTGGCAGGTAGATTTTTTACCGCTGAGTCACCAGGGAAGACCCTTTTTATAATAGCCATTATCAAATAGCTACAAAATTCTTGTTTTAATTTGTATTTTTGATTGTCAGTGAGGTTGTTTCTTTTATTAATATATGTCTATGTATTTGTTTGTATTTATTTTACAAAATTCCTTTTCATGTCCTTTCTCATGCTCCTGAGTCATTCACTAATTTTTAAAATTGCTTTGTAGGAGCTCTTTATGATTTGAATTTTAATTGTGGTGGAAACTGCCAGTTGCTTGCCTGATATGCATTCTTCTCTTCTTTCTTACTAACAGAACTGTTCTTATGGAGAAGGAAAGGGCAACCCATTACCATCCATGGGGTCGCAAAGAGTCAGATACAACTTAGTGACTAAGCACGCACACCTAACTTATAAACAATACTCAGTCATTGAAAAATAGCCTTACCTGTGTCAAAACATGTAATTCTTCAGCTCTGTGATGTCTGCTTTACTTAAAATTGATTGGAAAAATTGTTTTAGTCTTTTGTATTTAATCATATAAAATGCTTTTTAATGTGTGCAGATATGAAGCACATAACTTAATTATTTAAATATTGTTTCAGTCCAGAATATTTAGGTAATATGGTTGTCATTAATGATAAATCTTGCTGAAATAAGTTACAATTTACTGCCAGTAATAAAACATCATAGCAATATTTTTTAAAAGAACTGTTCTTAAATAGTTTATATAAATGAAGTTTTACAACATGCAGTTCTTTGTGTTTGGGTTCTTTCATTCATGTTTTCAAGGTTCATCTGTATTATAGCTCATATCAGTACTTCAGCCCTCTTAATTGCTGAACAGTATTCTATTGTATATCTGGTTTATACCAGATTTGATTGTATTTCTTCATTCATCAGTTGATAGACATGTTCTTTCAATTTTTTGGCTATTATGAATAATGCTACTATGAACATTCATGTAGAAATTTTTGTGTAGCTCTATATGTTCATTTTTCTTAGTTATATACCTAAATAATATTAATACAAAATAATACTGAGTATCAAAATATTGAACTCTATGGATGTGAGAACTGGACTATAAAGAAAGCTGAGGGTCAAAGAGTTGATGCTTTTGAACTGTGGTGTTGGAGAAGACTCTTGAGAGTCCCTTGGACCGCAAGGAAATGCAACCAGTCTATCCTAAAGGAAATCAGTCCTGAATATTCTTTGGAAGGACTGATGCTGAAGCTGAAACTCCAATACTTTGGCCACCTGAGTCAAAGAACTGACTCATTTGAAAAGACCCTGATGCTGGGAAAGATTGAAGGTGGGAGGAGAAGGGGACAACAGAGGATGAGATGGTTTTATGGGCATCACCGACACAATGGACATGAGTGTGAGTAAATTCCAGGAGTTGGTAATGGACGGGAAGGCCTGGTGTGCTGCAGTCCATGAGGTCGCAAAGAGTTGGACACAACTGAGCAACTGAACTGATGCTGAAATTAATGGATTCAAAAGGAGGACATGATTCTTTGCCACAGTAAATATTCATTCATTCATTCATTAAATATTTACAGTTTTGGACTTCCCTGATGGTCCACTGGTTAAGAATCTGCCTGCCAATGCAAGGGACATGGGTTCAATCCCTGGTCCAGGAAGATTCCACATGCTGCTGGGCAACTAAGCCCATGCACCACAACTACTGAGCCCGTGCTCTAGAACTGGAGAGCCACGACACGAGAGCAGCCCTGCTTGCCACAACTAGAGAAAGTCTGAGTGCAACGAGGAAGGAGCTAGTGAGGCCAATAATAAACAATTTAAATTTTTTTAATATTTATAGTTTCAATATATTTTTTCATTTATTCAAAAATCTATATTGAATGCTTACTGTGTATCAGGCATTTTGCTAGAAGCCTGAAATAAAATATTACATGAAAATCCCCAGGAAGAAACTATATTCATTTGAAAAATCTATTACAAATAGAACTGGACCTCAGATATTTTAGCTTAGTTTGTTGGCAGCTTTTTCCCTATAAGTGGAATTGTAAGTGGATCGTATGTTAACTCTATATTTAACCTTTTGAGGAACTTGACAAGCTTTTTCCAAAGTAGCTGCTCCACATTACACTTCCACCAGCAGTTTTTGAGAGTTCTAATTTCTCCATATCCTGGCCAACATTTGTTATTATTTGTTTTTGATTATAGCTATCCTAGTGGATGTGAAATGGCATTTCATTGTGGTTTTGATTTGCATTTCCCTGATGACTAAAGATGTTAAGCATCTTCCGCAAAAGTGGGAAGCAGACTATAATACTGAAAATATTATGAAGCTATCATACCAGCTATGAACTGTGTATCTCCAGACTTATTTTTTAAATATTTATTTATATGTATTTATTTGGATGAGCCAGGCCTTGGTGGTGGTAGGCAGGATCTTCCATCTTTGTTGTGGGATGCAAGATCTTTGGTTGTGGCATGCAAAATCTTAGTTACAGCATGTGGAATCTGGTTTCCTGGCCAGGAATTGAATTTGGGCCCCCTGCATGGGGAGCACAGAGTTTTAGTAATAAGATCACCATGGAAGTCCCCAGACTTATTATTTATATGAGAGAAAAATTGATAAGCCACTGGATTTGGAAACTCTATGTTACAATTCTTCCCCCCACCCCCACCCCCCACCCCCCCACCACGCCCCTTTGGCTGAGCCACATGGCTTGCAGGACTTTAGTAGTTTGTGCTTAGACACTCAGTTGTGTCTGACTCTAACCCAGTGAACTGTAGCCTGTAAAGGCTCCTCTGTCTGGGATTCTCCAGGCAAGAATACTGGAGTGGGTTCCCACGTTATTCTCCAGGGAATCTTCCCAACCCAGGGATCAAACCCAGGTCTCCTACATTGCAGGTGGATTCTTTACCATCTGAGCTACCAGGGAATTTATTTTGTTTTATTTTTTTAAAAGCAATTTATTTAATTGGAAGCTAATTAGTTCACAATCAGTTCAGTTCAGTCACTCAGCCATGTCCAATACTTTGCAACCCCATGAACCACAGCATGCCAGACCTCCCTGTCCATCACCAACTCTCAGAGTCCACCCAAACTCATGTCCATTGAGTTGGTGATGCTATCCAACTGTCTCATCCTCTGCTGTCCCCTTCTCCTCCCACCCTCAATCTTTCCCAGCATCAGGGTCTTTTCAAATGAGTCAGTTCTTCGCATCAGATGGCCAAAGTATTGGAGTTTGAGCTTCAACATCAGTCCTTCCAATGAACACCCAGGACTACTCTCCTTTAGGATGGACTGGATGGATCTCCTTGGAGTCCAAGGAACTCTCAAGAGTCTTCTCCAACACCACAGTTTAACAGTGTCAATTCTTTGGCGCTCAGCTTTCTTTATAGTCCAACTCTCACACCCATACTTGACTAATGGAAAAACCATAGCCTTGACTAGACGGACCTTTGTTGACAAAGTAATGTCTCTGCTTTTAAATATGCTGTCTAAGTTGGTCATAACTTTCCTTCTAAGGAGCAGGCATCTTTTAATTTCATGGCTGCAATCACAATCTGCAGTGATTTTGGAGCCCCCAAAATAAAGTCAGCCACTGTTTACACTGTTTTCCCGTCTATTTGCCATGAAGTGATGGGACCAGATGCCATGATCTTGGTTTTCTGAATGTTGAGCTTTAAGCCAACTTTTTTCACTCTCCTCTTTCACTTTCATCAAGAGGCTCTTTAGTTCTTCTTCACTTTCTGCCATAAGGGTGGTATCATCTGCATATCTGAGGTTACTGGTATTTCTCCCAGCAATCTTGATTCCAGCTTATGCTTCTTCCAGCCCAGAGTTTCTCATGATGTACTTTGCATATAAGTTAAATAAGCAGGGTGACAATATACAGCCTTGATGTACTCCTTTCCCAATTTGGAACCAATCTGTTGATCCATGTCCAGTTCTAACTGTTGCCTCCTGACCTGCATATCGGTTTCTCAAGAGGCAGGTCAGGTGGTCTGGTATTCCCATCTGTTTCAGAATTTTCCACAGTTTATTGTGATCCACACAGTCAAAGGCTTTGGCATAGTCAAGAAAGCAGAAATGGATGTTTTTCTGGAACTCTCTTGCTTTTTCCATGATCCAGCAGATGTTGGCAATTTGATCTCTGATTCCTCTGCCTTTTCTAAGACCAGCTTGAACATCCGGAAATTCATGGTTCACATATTGCTGAAGCCTGGCTTGGAGAATTTTGAGCATTACTTTACTAGCTTGTTAGATAAGTGCAATTGTGTGGTAATTTGAGCATTCTTTGGCATTGCCCTTCTTTGGGATTGGAATGACCTTTTCCAGTCCTGTGGGCACTGCTGAATTTTCCGAGTTTGCTGACACATTGAGTGCAGCACTTTCACAGCATCATCTTTTAGGATTTGAAATAGCTCAACTGGAATTCCATCACCTCTACCAGCTTTGTTCGTAGTGACGCTTCATAAGGCCGACTTGACTTCACATTCCAGGATGTCTGGCTCTAGGTGAGTGATCACACCATCGTGAATATTTAGGTTGTGAAGATCTTTTTATATAGTTCTGTGTATTCTTGCCACCTCTTCTAATATCTTCTGTTTCTGTTAAGTCCATACCATTTCTGTCCTTTATTGAGCCCATCTTTATATGAAATATTCCCTTGGTATCTCTAATTTTCTTGAAGAGATCTCTAGTCTTTCCCATTCTTTTGTTTTCCTCTATTTCTTTGCATTGATCACTGAAGAAGGCTTTCTAATCTGTCTTTGCTATTCTTTGGAACTCTGCATTCAGAAGTTTATACCTTTCCTTTTCTCCTTTGCTTTTCACTTCTCTTCTTTTCACAGCTATTTGTAAGGCCTCCTCAGACAGCCATTTTGCTTTTTTGCATTTCTTTTTCTTGAGGATGATCTTGATCCCTGTCTCCTGTACAATGTCATGAACCTCCATCCGTAGTTCATCAGGCACTCTGTCTATCAGATCTAGTCCCTTAAATCTATTTCTCACTTCCACTGTATAATCATAAGGAATTTGATTTAGGTCATACCTGAATGGTCTAGTGGTTTTCCCCACTTTCTTCAATTTAAATCTGAATTTGGCAATAAGGAGTTCATGATCTAAGCCACAGTCAGCTCCTGGTTTTTATTTATTTATTTATTTATTTTTTTGCTGACTGTATAGAGCTCCATCTTTGGCTGCAAAGAATATAATCAATCTGATTTCGATGTTGACCATCTGGTGATGTCCATGCGTAGAGTCTTCTCTTGTGTTGTTGGAAGAGAGTGTTTGCTATGACCAGTGTGTTCTCTTGGCAAAACTCTATTAGCCTTTGCCCTGCTTCATTCTGTACTCCAAGGTCAAATTTGCCTGTTACCCCAGGTGTTTCTTAACTTCCTATTTTTGCATTCCAGCCCCTATAATGAAAAGGACATCTTTTTTGGGTGTTAGTTCTAAAAGATCTTGTAGGTCTTCATAGAACCATTCAACTTCAGCTTCTTCAGAGTAACTGGTTGGGGCGTAGACTTGGATTACCGTGATATTGAATGGTTTGCCTTGGAAACAAACAGATATCATTCTGTCGTTTTTGAGATTGCATCCAAGTACTGCATTTCAGACTCTTGTTGACTATAATGGCTACTCCATTTCTTCTAAGGGATTCCTGCCCAAAGTAGTAGATATAATGGTCATCTAAGTTAAATTCACCCATTCCAGTCCATTTTAGTTCGCTGATTCCTAGAATGTTGACGTTCACCCTTGCCATCTCCTGTTTGACCACTTCCAATTTGCCCTGATTCATGGGCCTAACATTCCAGGTTCCTATGCAATATTGCTCTTTACAGCATCAGACCTTACTTCTATCACCAGTTCCATCCACAACTGGTTGTTTTTGCTTTGGCTCCATCCATTCATTCTTTCTGGAGTTATTTCTCCACTGATTTCCAGTAGCATATTGGGCACCTACTGACCTGGGGAGTTCATCTTTCAGTGTCCTATCTTTTGCCTTTTCATCCTGTTCATGGGGTTCTCAAAGTAAGAATACTGAAGTGGCTTGCCATTCCCTTTGCAGTGAACCACACTCTGTCAGACCTCTCCACCATTACCCATCTATCTTGGGTGGCCACACACAGCATGGCTTAGTTTCATTAAGTTAGACAAGCTGTCATCCATGTGAGCAGATTGGCTAGCTATCTGTGATTGTGGTTTCAGTCTGTCTGCCCTCTGATGCCCTCTCGCATCACCTACCGTCCTGCTTGGGTTTCTCTTTGCTTGGACATGGGGTATCTCTTCACAGCTGCTCCAGCAGTGCAGCCGCTGCTCCTTACCTTGGACACTTTACAATATTGTAGTGGTTTCTGCCATACATTGATATGAATCAGCCATGGGTGTACATGTGTTCCCCATCCTGAACACCCCTTCCACCTCCCTCCTTATCCCATCCCTCAGGGTCATCCCAGTGCACCAGCCCTGAGCACCCTGTCTCATGCATTGAACCTGGACTGGCTATCTGTTTCACATATGATAATATACATGTTTCAACACTATTCTCTCAAATCATCCCACCCTCGCCTTCTTCCACAGAGTCCAAAAGACTGGTATTTACATCTGTGTCTCTTTTGCTGTCTCGCATATAAGGTCATTGTTACCATCTTTCTAAATTCCATATATATGCATTAGTATACTGTATTGGTATTTTTCTTTCTGACTGACTTCATTCTCTATAATAGGCTCCAGTTTTTTTCACCCACCTCATTAGAATTGATTCAAATGCATTTTTAATGGCTAATACTCCATTGTGTATACATACTACAGGTTTCTTATCCATTCATCTGCTGATGGACATCTAGGTTGCTTCCATGTCCTGGCTATTGTAAACAGCGCTGCGATCAACATTGGGTACACAGTGTCTCTTTCAATTCTGGTTTCCTCGGTGTGTATGCCCAGCAGTGGGATTGCTGGGTCGTATGGCAGTTCTATTTCCAGTTTTTTAAGGAATCTCCACACTGTTCTCCACAGTGGCTGTCTAGTTTGCATTCCACCAACAGTGTAAGAGGGTTCCTTTTTCTCCACACCCTCTCCAGCATGTGTTGTTTGTAGACTTTTTGATAGCAACCATTCTGACTCACGTGAGATGGTACCTCATTGTGGTTTTGATTTACATTTCTTTGATAATGAGTGATGTTGAGCATCTTTTCATGTGTTTGTTAGCCATCTGTATGTCTTCTTTGTAGAAATGTCTGTTTAGTTCTTTGGCCCCATTTTTTGATTGGGTCGTTTATTTTTCATACCAAGGAATTTATTATATCAGTTTATGTGAATCAGGAATCTAAAACAATCTTAGCTGAGGCTACAGTTATCCAGTGGATGGACTGAGGCTGGAGATGGTTCAGTGACATGGCTGTTGGAGGGACTGTTCTTTACCACATGGACTTCTCCATAGGACTGCCTGAATGTCCTCACAGTTAGGCAACTGGCTTCCCCAAGAGAGAAAGAGACTAAGATGGAAGCCTCTATACCAAAACATACACATCGCTTCCATTTTATTCTATTTTCAGCCTCTAGTCACTAAGTCTAGGCCACACTCAAGTAGAGAGGAAATAGGCTCCACTCCATGAAACGAAGAATATCAAAGAATTGGTGGGCATGTATTAAAACCAGCACGCAGATACATTAACTTTTTGTTCTTTATAAATACTGAAAATGTTTCCCTTTTCACTTTGTTTATACAGCATGTCACCTTAAAGAAATAATTAATCCTACACTTACCTACTGATTTGAAATGCCATTATATATACATATAAAATCCTGGATGATTATTTTCCACTGATCCATATGTAATACATTCAATATATAGCTATTTCTGCTCTAGTGCCACACTGCCATAACTATTGATTTTTCTCTATATATATCCTATCTTATTACTTGTAATAACTAAAAAGTCTATCTTTTGCATGTGTGTTTCCCATTTTTCACATTCAAATTATATTCTAAAAACAAAATAACATCTACAGCTGTGATGTTCAGGTAAATCTTTAACAACAGGCTCTCCAGGGAGAACAAAATGCCCTACTTTTAGCATGTACTGATTTTTCTTCTATAAATACTGATTTTAAGCTAGCAACTCACAATGTGGTGTTTCTTCCATACAGATATAATCAAGATAAATCATTTCAGAGCATAAATAATAGTAAAACAGTTAAGGGATGAATTGTGTATCACCAAATTCATAGGTTGAAACCTTGCCCCCAGTACTTCAGCATGTGACTCTATTGGGGATCGGGCCTTAAAAGAGATGATTGAGGCCACTGGGGTGGGCCCAAATCCAGTCTGACTGGTATCAGCCTAAGAAGAGGATATTTGAACACGGGAGGCAGGCACACAAAGAAAAGGACAGTGTGAGGACGTAGAGACAGGCAGCCACCTACAAGCTAAGGACAGAGGCCTCCCGGGAAACCAGACCTGTTGATACCTTGCTCTTGCATTGCCCCCAGAACTATGAGAAAATAAATTTCTGTCCCTTAAACTACTTAAGCCTTTTGTTATGGCAGTCCCAGCAAACTACAAAAGGTAGTACAATAATTAGACTGTGATGAATTTTCAGTACTTTAAAAAATATTTCTTTAAATTATGCTTGCACTGTTTTTTGTTTGTTTGTTTATTTGTTTGTTTGTTTTTAATGTGTGACCACACAGCACGGTGTGAGGGTTCTTGGTTCCTGGACTAGGAGTCAAACCCTGGCTCCCTGCAGTGAAGTCTCAGAGTCCTAACCACTGGACTGAGAGGAAAGGTGGATAAAAATAAAGGTTAAAGTTTCACTAGAGCCTTAGGGAAACAGGCCCTCCTGATAATCTTAAGACAAACCTTTATCTCAAGAATGTGTAAGGGGCTCATATCTAAGGCATGCAGCCTCCGGGGATGTTTATCTCAAAAACCATTCCAGGAAATTATTTTCCAGAGAACGGGTTAACAGTAAAAATGCAGCTCGTCCAGCCATGTCGACCTGATAACAAATAAACCTATCCCTGAAAATGTCAAGACCTGTTCACCAATCAGGTCGCTCCACCCTAGCTGTACCCGTTTGTGGTTTTTTGTGCTTAAAAACTGCTCTGTAACAAATGTTCCGGGTTCGTTCTCCCTGGTGGTGATCGAACCCCCGGCGCACCGGCCTAATAAATCCTCTTGCAGTTTGCATCGAGTCCGAGTCCTGGAGATTATTTGGGCGACGGTTCCCTGAAAGAGGCCGAGAGGTCTAACAGGACCACCAGCGAAGTCCACAATTTTATGTTCCTAAGTAACTTTTTTGAAGAAACTTTAAATTTTTTCTTTATTTGGTGTCTTAAGCCAGGCTCGTGCACAGCAAGCAGGATCCTAATTCCCTGACCAGGAAATTGAACCTGTGCACCCTGCATTGGGACTCAACCACTGGACCGCCAGGGATGTCCCTAGAACTAATAGTAAATGTGCTTTTCAAAAGTAATTAAGGACATCGTCCTGCTCACCACCCCCACTCCCGTCAAGGTCGATGGAAGGCAGTGGGCTGTTCCTCCCTCCACTTTGAGTCCCTGACGAGGCATAAAGGAAGGACCAGCCAGCGGGTCCTCATGAGTCACTGGAAAGTGGAGGCCTTAAAGGACATAAAGGTGAAGAAAAACTAGACAAACTTGAGCCAGTCTTTTAAAAATTACCAATGATAAACAAACGGGCATTGACTTGGCAAGCAGGACTTTTAATGACAGGCTGATGTAGGCTTGCAGAGTCTGAGAGAGTGGTTTTTATAACAGGCGAGCTCCTCTAGGCTGCAGTTTTTAGCATAACCTGGCTGTCCGCGACTTGTGGCCTCGCAACTCCCAGGTGGAGGTCACAGACTCTCCTGTGGTGAGGATCCCTAGAGCGACATTGACCACAGGAAGAAGACGGAGATGGCGAGGTAAGGACAGTTTTTTGAGGAGAGAGGAAGGGAGCCCTTTATAGGTACAGAAACTCCGGGTGTTAGCCTCGATAAGCGGATCTGCGGAAGCACCAGCTCCTTTTACTCCCCTCTGGAGCCCAAAGGTACAGCCGCGGCTTAAAGGCCCTCGGTTCCTCCCTGGGGCCTTTGTTCCGGCGCTTAAAGTTCCAGAGTCAAACGCCTGAGGGATGTGGGCGACGCGGGAGCTGCAAAGCAGCACACCGGGGGGCGGGCGGAGCGGAGCGGAGCGGAGACCGCGTCACCGCTGCGGCCGCTAGGGGGCGCGCGAGCCCCCGCAGCCGCCCGGCCCCCGCGCCTGCGCAGATAGCCATGTAAGTGACCGCCGCCCCCGGGAGTCCGCGCCCCCGCGTGTTACATAACCCGTGCCCTGGCGGCGGCGGGGGTGGCGCGTCTGGCTCGGAGAGCTGGGAGCGTTACCAGCAATCGCCATTTGGTCACCACCCTTGGGTTTGGCGCAGTGGCTTTTCACTTTTTCAATCCCGACGCTGCCATTTACCAGCTCTAGTCACAGACAAGTCGGCTAGCCTTTCCGAGCCCCAGTGTATGAACCTGTAAACACTGGGCCATCTTAGTTGTGTGGATTAAATGAGAGGTGATGGGGTTGCATCAGGCACACTTAAAGTGAGCTCAACAATTCTCAGGGCTTCCCTGGGGGCGCAGCGGTAAAGAATCCACCTGCCAGTGTAGGAGACAGGTTCCATCCTTGAGTGGGGAAGCTTCCCCTGGAGGAGGAAATGGCAGCTCACCGCAGTACTCTTGCGTGGAGAATGCCATTGACAGAAGAGCCTGGTGGGCAACAGTCCAAGGCGTCGCAAAGACTTGAACACGACTGAGCACAAACACACCAATTCTCAGATTAAATAGGGTGGCAGGTCTCCAGGTACTGCTCCCCACCAGCGGTGGGACTGGACTCTGCCCTTGGCCCTGGGCCTGAGCCTGACTGCGGTTCTAGTGTTTTCCTTTTCAAACTACTGTTTTAAGCTGCCTCTTTTCCGTATAACACGACCCACCTGAAGGCAATCTAACAGTTTCATCTGGGCCCCACCCAAAGAAGCAGCAGTCCCTTCCTGCGCTGGGAGGAAAACGGGCTTACTTAGCCAGGGCCATCTCCAACGTGGCACAGGAGTATGACCTCAAGAAATCACACATGCAATTGAAATTCAATAGATGTGTGAAGCCAGGTCATCAGGTTCTCCTGTAACAGTTACAGCGACGGCAAAGTACATGTGAATCTTAAATCAGGAATGAGAACACACTAAACTTATTCCTGGAAGAAATGAAGCAGAAATAGGTGCCTCACAATGGCCATACATGGCAGAAAAGGAAAAAGAAAAACTTAGTCTTGTCATAGTTCACACTTCGGCCAGACAAGAGGGCGTTGGGATGGAAGGATTTCACAACTAGCCAAGGATGGCATAACAGGTTTAGAAACCAGATATGTTCCAACCATTTATGAGGCTGTATCTGTGGTGGAACCTACCCAGGACTACTCAGAAGTATTGGCCAAAGCGCTGTCCTCCAGAATATAGCGAGGTTGGTATCTTCTGAGGGGGGACTTGACCGACTGCTTTTATGTTTCCAAACTAGAAGCCCAAGACCCTGGTTTAAAAGTAAGGAAAGACTTTGTGGGGGCTTCCTGGTGTCTCAGCAGTAAAGAATTCATCTGCAACGCAGGAGAGTCGGGTTCAATCCCTGGGTCAGGAAGATTCCTGGGAGACAGAAATTGCAACCTGCTCCAGTATTCTTGCCTGGGGAATCCCATGGATAAAGAAGGCTATCATCCACGGGCTCTCAAAGAGTCAGACACGACTGAACAACAACAAAATGAGCTCGTGACCACCTCTTCCACCTCCTTTCCTGGAGGCGGTGAAGCAGTGTGTTTAATAAAGCCAGAGAGTTCTACAAAGATACAAATCCCAGTGTCCTTAAAAAAAATTTTTTTTCTTCTGTACTCCAACATTGCAAATGCAAAGTCCTGGGTAGCTGCAGTATTTTTCTTGATTTGCTTTTACAGTTTACATCCTAGAAGCTAAGTTGGACATCAGAGAGAAAGGCCTTGGCTTTGTCATTGCCGCTCACAGGCGCCAATACCACTCTACAGTCCCACACACTTTATGAATGTGCTCATAAAGGCATTGAAGTCTTCCTCCCCTAACATCACCCCCTATCCTTCGTTCTGCTGTAAGCATGAAGTTCTGTTTCAAAGTCACATGCATGAGGCTGAGATTCCTCCTTGAGAGCCAGGGAGAGCTGATCCTGGGCTTAATGTGGTCATGAGTTGAATGATTTGAAGATGCTCCAATATTTCCAGTTGCATCCTTTATATTAAGCAGGCATGGAAACAAACCTCGAACAGTTTTTGCATGTTGTGAAGAATGTGTTTAGAACTTTAAGGGTTTTCTGTTGACAAGTGAAACTCACTGAGTGGCCTAGCAAGTGGATCGTGGTGGCTCTGTGAAAGAAACTGAAATACATGAAGAACAGAAAAACAGTAACAAAAAGCTGAGGAACTGATAAAGAGAAAGAACCGAACAGCTCAAATTTTCATAAACTTGTTGAAGTGTTCCATGCTGTAAATAAATGAACGATTTCATTTCTGAACAAAATCCCTCTGTGGCGAGAAACCTGAAAATTACATGTGGTTAAAGCTATACATTGTAATTCCTTGTAACCCAACAATTCCCACATAAGTATGCCCCCAACAAAACTGAGCTGCCTAGGTCCATCAAAAGACTCCTAATAACTGTACACAGTAGCTAAAAATGGAAACAGTTGTGGTATATCCATACAACATGCATATGCCCTGTGCTCTGTGTGTCTGACTCTTCGTGACCCCATGGACTGTAGGCTGCCAGGCTCCTCTGGCCGTGGAATTTTCCAGGCAAGATTACTGGAGTAGGTTTCCATTTCCTCCTCCAGGGGATCTTCCCCGACCCAAGTCTCCTGTGTCTCTTGTGTTTCAGGTGGACTCTTTACTTGCTGAGCCATCAGGGAAGCCCACACATACAATGGAATACTCAAACAACTATCATTTTATGCAGCAACATGGATGACTCTCACAGACATAATGTTGAGAAAAAAACAGGTCAGACATAAAAGAATACAAAGAATACATACTGTATTGTTTCATTTGCAAGAAATTGATGGAGTCAGTCAGTCAGTTCAGTTGCTCAGTCATGTCCGACTCTTTGCCACCCCATGGACTGCAGCACACCAGGCCCCCCTGTCCATCACCAACTCCCAGAGCTTACTCAAACTCATGTCCATTGAGTTGGTGATGCCATCCAACCATCTCATCCTCTGTCATCCCCTTCTCCTCCTGCCCTCAATCTTTCCCAGCATCAGGGTCTTTTCAAATGAGTCAGCTCTTTACATCGGGTGGCCAAAGTATCGAGGAAGAGGTAAAGCTAATCTATAGAGCTCAAGTAGGAGGTAACTTTAGGGGTGTTGTGTCAGGGCAAGAAGGAGCTGTCTGCAATGCTGGATATTTTCTTCATCTTTTTGCTATATATAAATATGTAAAATTCCCTGAGCAGTTTCAGGTTAGTGTACTTTGTATATGTTACAGTTCAGTTTTTAAAAAAGTTAAATTTACTTGTAGCGCTGTGGGATATTTGAGCTATTACCAGCAAACTGAGCAGTTCAAGTGCCGGGAGCTGCCACGGGAGATCCCACCCATGACAGCTGCCACGGAAGAGAACTGTTAAGCAAGGCTTCAGAGCTCAAGGGGCTCCCTAGGCTTTCTCGAGCATTCTACCCCAAAACCAGCATCTGTCTGTTTTACTGTTTCGTGACTTTTACCAACTCCTCTGACATTAACAGGGGGCTAACCCTGACCACCTTTCTCTGAAGAAAATCAACTTAGGGCTATAGCTAATAAGTCTCCTGGACATGAGAGGAATATTTCAAATCAAACCCCCTCTGTTAGCATTCTAGCTTGCTTGGCACATATATCCAAACTCTTGCAGCTATGCATACAATTATTTACAGCCTCCCAACTGTGAGAAGCACGCAAAGCCTAAGACACAGAGCCTTTGAAAGAGTTAAAAGTTACTAGAGCAGCACTAGTGCTGGTGTAGGATTTCATTACTGGGCCAATGCTTGTTGCTAAGTTCCCATATCTCCTATCCACTGTGCACCTGGGAATGTGTTAGTTAACATAGTGAGAATGCAAGATTCAAGAGTCAAAGGGAACAATTGGTGAAGAAGCATTGAAACCACCAACAGCTGAGCAGGTGCAGCTTCTCAAACTGAGCTAGAGTTGGCCTTGGATTAGGCTTGGTATCTGTCCACCAAGATATATCTTTATTTTGTTATCACACTGACAAGAATATCCAGGTTGGGTGGATGACAAGTGTTCGGGTTCACATCTTTCTTTTTCATTCTTTCTGTTTATAATTTTTCTTTTTCTTCTTTTTTTAATATTTATTTAGCAGTGTCATCTTAATTGAAGTATACTGGATCTCTATGGCATCATGTGGGATCTTTCTGTTTAATATGTGTTCTTTCTCTTTAATTATAGTAATATAAAGGACTTTCCTGACGGTCCAGTGGTGAAGACTCCATGCTTCCAGTGCAGGGGGTGTGGGTTTGATCCCTTGTCGGAGAACTAAGAGCCCACATGGGGCATGGCAGAAAGAGAAGAGAAGAAAATTATATTCTGTACATCATCGTATATGTACTGCCTTGTATTGTATTTTACATGAAGCTAACATGTGCTGCAAAGAGTCTGACACAACTTAGCAACTTAGTGACTGAACAACCTCTGCTGTCCCTAATAGATGAGGCAAGTAAGGGATTTTCAAGGGTAATTTTAACTATGAGACGTAATTGGCCCTTTCCTTCTCTATCCCCTAAAAATGTGAAGCGTGTAGCACAGTGTCTGGCATCCAGGAAGGACCTTCAGCCTGGACCCCCACCTCCTACCGCACACATGTGCTCTCTCACTAAAGCTGCCAGTGACCGAAAACATTGTGTATGTAATCAGACTTGAATTGTCTGCTGTGCTGTGTCCTCCTTGTCTTACTCTGCACACTCTCTCCAGGGCCCTTCTTGACTCTCGGAGTTCAACTCCTGGCTGACACACTTCCCAAATTTATATCTCTAGTCCAGGCTTCTCACTAGCCCACCCCCATCCCCAGGCCTGCCATTTTCTTTTTCTTTTCCAGACTTGCCATTGTCAAGCATGTTCTGGGTGGTTCCACTGAGTTGTCCCAGCACCTCAAAAACCCGTCCTAAAGTGAACCCACCATCTCTTTCTCCCACCCTCCTGTCCGGCCCCCAGTGGCTCCTCTTTCTGTCATCTCCACCTTCACTTGTGGCACCACCTTCTAACAAAGTCTTCCCGGCTAGAAACCTCCCTTTTGGATTTTCCTGGTGGTGTAGTGGTTAAGTATCCATCTTGCAATGAAAGGGAAACAGGTTCCCTAGTCTGGGAACTAAGACCCCACATGCCTCGGGGCAACAAAATTCTTGCGCAACAATTACTGAGGGTAAGAAGAGTGTGGAGAAAAAGAGAGTGACTTATTATAGAAGAGAGAAAATGACTGGCTTTAGAGAGAAACCAGTGACTCCCTTTACAGCCAACACTTATACCCTATCGGTGGGAAACTGTGCCCTGAAGGGAGGGGGCCTTAGTTTATCTTTAGCCCACATCTGGGGTCTTGTGATCACGTAGTCTGAGGGGTCTCACAGCTGGGTGGTCACGTAATCTTGAGAAACTGGCACCAGCAGGGAAAAACAGGATATCGCCTTAAGGGAAAAAATAGGATGCCACCAGGGCAATGTGGCCACTGCGACTTCATCCCTTGTTTGTTAGGTCACCACGATGGGCCATTTTTAAACTATACCCTATGAGCCCCTTGTGGACCCTAACACTGAGCCCACAAGCTCTAGAGCTGATGCGCCACAAGAGACACCCCACCCATGAGGTCAAAATGAAAAAGGAAACCTCCTTTTCTCTCTTTCCTCCTGCTGGCCTTAGCATCTAATCAGTCACCAGATCTTGCCGTTTCATTAGTGTTTCTTGAATTCTTTTCTTCCTTATTTCAACTGCCCTATTCCAGGCTCTCAACGCTTTGTCACCTGGGCCACTGGAACCAATCTTCTTGCTCCCATCTATTTCCCTTGAAGCCTGCTTTCCATTGCTGCCAGGGTGG
Organism: Nanger dama; assembly: GCA_917880005.1. NCBI lineage: Eukaryota > Metazoa > Chordata > Mammalia > Artiodactyla > Bovidae > Nanger > Nanger dama. Next base: position 16,660,235 of record CAKJTW010000046.1, on the reverse strand, counting down.
TCTTTCTAAAAGCAGTTTCCCACCATGTTCCTCCCCAGTTTCTTTCTTATGTGGCTCCCCATTACCCATCTGTCCTACCTGGTAACGTTTTCATTCTTAGGCCTCCTGATCTCACACCCACTTCCCTAGGCTTGTGTCTCAAGCTTCCGTTCTTGCTATCGAAACCCTGAAATCTTCCAAGCGCTACTGCTTCTGCTTGTTTGGTTTTTTTGGTTGCACTGGGTCTTCATTACAGTGCTTGGGTTCCTCATTGCAGTGACTGCTCTTGTTGTGGAGCACAGGCTCTAGGCACGTGGGCCTCTGTGGTTGTGACACACGGGCTAAGTTGCTCCATGGCATGTGAAATCTTCTAGGACCTGAGATAGAAGCCATATCCCCTGCACTGGCAGGGAGAGTCTTATGTACTGTACCACCAGGTAAGTCCTGTATTTTTTGTTGTTGTTTTTATGTTGACCGCTCAGTCTGAATGTCTTCTTCATGCAGTGACTCGAATCCAATCTCTGTCCTGCAGAACCACTTGTCAGATAAATTTCTTGTCTTTTTTTCTTTTTTGGCCTCTCTGTGTGGCATGAGGGATCTTAGTTCCCTAACCGGGGATCGAATCTATGCCCCCTGCAGTGGAAGCATGAAGTCTTAACCACTGGACAGCCAGGGAAATCTCCTCCTGTCATTCTTAAAGATTCAATCCACTGTCATCTCCTCCAGGACACTTTTCTTTCTGAACTGCTTGATCCCTGGTTAGCAGTCCTATCCTTTTACTCCCCTAGTACCTTCTAGATACCCAGAATTTTATCTAACACATGATAAACTTTTATAAATGTTCTTGTAACTTCCTTGAGGATTCACTGCTTAGTCCTTAGTGCTCAGCACACATGATTAAATTTGAACCAGAAATTGTTCTAAGTACTTTACTGAATAATCTCACTGAATCCTCGCTAGAGCCTATGCAGTAGATAAACCAATAGTATCTCCATCTTACAGAGAGAGAAACAGGCATGAGGAAGTTAGTATTGGCCCAAGGTCCCCTTCCTACCAGCCTTCAGGCATTCACATCCAGGCAGCCTGGCTCCACAGCAGGTATTGCCACTATCTTATATTGTGCTAAGTCGCTCAGCTGTGTCCAACTCCTTTCCATCCCATGGATGGTAGCCCTCCAGGTGCCTCTGTCCATGGAGATTTCCCTGGCAAGAATACTGGAGTGGATTGTCGTTTCCTCCTTCAGGGAATCTTCCCAATTCAGGGATCAGATTGGAGTTTCCCTCATTGAGAAATTATTTACTGCTGAGCCATGGATATTGGCTCTCTATAAAATGGGCACTTGGGACTTCCCTGGTTGCCCAGTGGTTGAGAATCCGCCTTGCAATGCAAGGGATGCAGGTCCGATCCCTAGTTAGGAGAAATATATCCCACATGTCTCAGAGCAACTAAGCCCATGCTATGCAACTAGAGAATCTGTGCGCTGCAATGAAAGATTTCTCATAATGCATCTAAGGTCTGATACAGTCAAATATTTTTAAAAAGATAAAATGGGCCCTTAGTAAATGTTATGTAAACAGAAATAGCTATGCTTAGTTGAGTGCATACTACTAGCAGACTTTGCCTGGATTATCTCAACCTTGTGAAGTAAGCACCATCATTATTCCCATATCACATAAGAGAAAACAGCTCTGGAGAAGTTTGACAACCTCTCCAAGGTCACAGAGCTAAGTAGTGCGGTAGCTTCACGCACAAGCAAGGTCTTAACCACTGCACTACCAGATGAGGCCACTAGCTCAGCAATGGATTCATGTGCAGGGTGATGCAAGCAGACCTCTGATACCTGCCGCTCAGAGCCAGAAACTCAGATTTCAGAACCCTAGGCTTACAGCCGGCTGACTCACACCCCAGGTCAGAAAAAGATCAGCCCAGTAACATGATAGAATCAGCACCACTCGGAACTAGATGGCACCACAATGGAGGTCCTTCCTTGACCTCATGTCCTGTATCCCGAAGGGCTCAGGAGCTGGTTGCCCAGGCGACTCAAAGTTTTTGAAGAACAGACCTCCAGGGACCTCAAAGCGACGATACCACGAAAGGGTTAATTCTGAGCTTGGGCTGCCGGAGGTGGACTCCCTAGTGGCCAAGAATGGGTTAAGCGCCGGGCAGATCGCCTCGGTGGGAGGCCTGCACGCTACCCAGAGGTTAACTGCCCGTGAGTGGCCTCTACGCACCACGGGGCCCCTAAAGCCTCCGCCCCAGCCAAGTGTTAACTACCCTCTAGGGCTCCCTCCTCCGCCCCGCTGGTGGCCTCGGGGCGCGACACAACCTGGCGCGGCAGCGAGAGGGTCAACCGCCTTGGAGGGCTTTGTGGGCGGGGCCTGGGGCGGGGCGAGGCCTGGGGGCGGGGCCGGAGGCGGAAGCTACCAGGCTTCTGCCCCCTGCGCGCTTCGGTAACTTTCGGCTCGGCTCCTCCGGAGGGCCGGCGACCTCCGGGCACGCGAAGCCAGGCGAGGTTCCGGGGCGGTGACAGGGGCACGGAGCGGGTGAAGGGGACGGTCCCTGGCAGGCCCAAAGGTGGCGAACTCACGAGTCTCGAGAGACCCGGACAGGTGGGTGAGGGCAGGGTAATGATGGGCCTAGGAGCTTTGAGGGGAGCGAAGAGAGAGGAGAGGAGCGGTGAGCAAACCTGGGGACCTGGATGGGTGCAAACCTGAGTGACAAGTCCCCTCCAGGATCCCTCGGTTCACGCCCTCTTCTCTCCCAAATCCTCTCTAGGTCGATCCCGATCCGGAGCTCAACTTTCAGAAGAGAGACGCCGAAGCAAACCTCTTTCGGGGAATCGTCCAGCTCCTAACCTCCATGGGCCAGACGGCCGTGGCAGGGGGCAACAGCGGCCCCTCCACCCCACAGGCCCTGTACCCTGACCGGTCTCGTCCCGAGGGCTTGGAGGAGCTGCTGTCTGCTCCCCCTCCTGACCTGGGGGCCCAGAGGCGCCACGGCTGGAACCCCAAGGACTGCTCGGAGAACATCGAGGTCAAGGAAGGGGGGCTTGTGCTTTGAGCGGCGGCCGGTGGCCCAGAGCACTGATGGGGCCCGGGGGAAGAGGGGCTACTCTAGGGGCCTGCACGCCTGGGAGATCAGCTGGCCCCGGGAACAGAGGGGCACCCACGCCGTGGTGGGCGTGGCCACAGCCCGCGCCCCGCTGCAGGCTGACCACTACGCGGCGCTGCTGGGCAGCAACAGCGAGTCGTGGGGCTGGGACATTGGGCGGGGGAAACTGTACCATAAGAGCAAGGGGACTGGGGCCCCCAGTATCCACCTGGACCTCAGGGTGAGCCGCTGGAGGTGCCAGAGAGGCTGCTGGTGGTACTGGACATGGAGGAGGGAACTCTGGGCTACGCTGTCGGGGGCACCTACCTGGGGCCGGCCTTCCGCGGACTGAAGGGCAGGACCCTCTATCCAGCAGTAAGCGCGGTCTGGGGCCAGTGCCAGGTCCGCATCAACTACCTGGGCGAAAGGAGAGGTGAGGCCTGGGTCGGGTGTGGGGCGAGTGTTCGGTCCCTGGTGGCTATTGTTTGGGATGGATGGTCAGCGTCTTACAACCACAGAGGGAATGGGCCATCATCTGACTGGTTTCCTACCCATTTCAGTGCCAGGATTGGCTAAGGGACTTCACAGCTGTTACCTAAGTTCATCGTCCTAACAGTCCTAGAGGTAAAAGTAAGAAAAGTTGGGAAAGCAACTTGATAGTAGGTGGTGAGTCCTCAGAATGGAGGGACACACCCCAGGGATTAGGGCTTCCCAGGAGAGCTCAGCCCCTGGAACAAGAGGTGCAAAAGGCTAAATCTGCCTAGGCTAGGAGTCCAACTCCAGGAGGAAGAGGATCTGCGGTGCCAGGCGCCCAGGGCGTGTACCTGGCTCTGTGGGCTCTGACTCTGTGACATATACCTACTTCCTTCTTCAGCCAAGCCCCAGGAAGGAGCCATTGAGGCTGGGGCACCTCGAAGGAGAGCAGTGAAGGAGGCAGGCCTCAAGGTGGGGCTGCGGGCAGGGCCTCCTTGGGGAACCAGGAAGCCAGGCCTTTCTGCAGTTGCAGAGTCTTCAGTGGAGGGTGGCTGCCTCTCCCCACTGTAGCCCATGGGAACTATTGTAGAGTGCCCCAGTGCCAAGGCCTCTCTGGATTCAAAGCCTGGGCCAGCCCCCTGTCAGAGCCGCCTTGGCCCCTTGCTTAGAGGGCCTTAGGGCTTCACCCCCAACTCTGACTGGGGACGCGTGAGATCTGGGATGCCTCCCCCAGAGCAGATGCAGAACTTAAGGGCACCTTAGGCCTCCCGCTCAACCATGGTGGGAGCGGACTTGCAGCCGGAGAACAGGGAACCCGGGCAGGACCCTGTGGTTTGAGGACTTCTGGCTGGAGTCGCACCCCTACTCACCTTCCCTCCTTCTCTTCCCCAGCGGAACCACACTCCCTTCTGCACCTGAGCCGCCTGAGCGTGCGCCACGCCCTGGGGGACACCCGGCTAGGCGACGTTTCTGTCCTGCCCCTGCCCCCTGCCCTGAAGCGCTACCTGCTCTACCAGTCACCCAGGGGAACCACACGTGGCCCTGGTGCCTTGACTCGCCCCTCGGGGGCAGGAGGCACTGCTGGCGGAGAATGGCTACCTACCACCAGGGAGACTGGGGGCAGGCAAGGCTGGGTCCCACCCCAACCCCCCACCTCAGGTCTGAGTGCCACCGTTCCAGAGCCACCACCCAGAGGGTGGAAGGGATGGAGCTGTTAGTCAAGGCTGTGGCAGCCTGGTGCACAAGACATTTTTGCAAGTAAAAATTATAAGAGATGTGCTGCTGTAGAAACTGGTCTGTGGTATTTTTGGGCACAAGGGTCTCCCGGCTGCCTCAAGAAAGGCAAAGAGATGATGGGGGCAATTTCAGTGAAGAAGAACACACCACAGGGCTCAGTGCCAGGTGTTTAATCCCCTACACGCGGGACTGCTCAGACACAACACACACAGGCATTGGCACTGCGGGAGGGAGCAGCGCCCTGGCCTCAGCTGAGGACAGGGCTTTCTCTCAGCCCTTGGCCTCATGGCGGGAGACAGGACAGGACCAGTTCTCTCCTGTCTTCACTGGGACTGAGGGGACCCACAAGCAAACCACCCTCCCACCTCTCAGCCAAGAAGAAGCCACCTTGGTGACAGGTTTAGTTCCAACGGGTACAGTAAGTGGAGGCGGGATTGTTCTGGTCCCAACCATGACAAGGTAGGGTGTAAACGGTAGAGGAAGAGGTACATTGGATTCGGCCACGAGAGGGGGTCAGGCGACACCACGAGAAGCATGTGTGGAGGGCAGGGGGGCAGCACAGTTACTGGGCTTCTGAGCTACCTAGTCCCTGGCTCGGCAGGAAGGGTAGCGGAGATGGTCAGGGTTTATTGTTTGGCATTGATGATGTCGACGAACTCAGGCTTGAGGGAAGCACCGCCCACAAGGAAGCCGTCCACATCAGGCTGGCTTGCCAGCTCCTTGCAGGTCGCCCCCGTCACAGAACCTGGGAAGGAAGACAAGAGCAGGAGTGGTCAGCGATGAGATGGGGGTACTCCACGCCACCCTCCAGGTTGAAGGAGGGCTCGGTCTGGTTCTCAGCCCACCCCACCTCAGGCTGGAGCCAAACCCACTTACCCCCATAAATGATGCGGGCGCTCTGAGCCACTGCATCGGAGACGTTGGACTTAAGCCATCCTCGGAGCTTTTCGTGTACTTCCTGGGCCTAGAACAAGAAGCCAAACTAATACCTTCACTCACTGGGGAAAAACCCTGGGCTCCAGTGGAGACAGGCAATGTGGTTTGCAGGCAAGAACCTTGGGGCTTCGATCCCACCCAGGCCCTGGAATGGGTATCCTGGGACAAGTAACTCTCTTTTCTCCTTTTGTTATTTATTTAGTCTTGACATGTAGCATGCAGGATTGACATGTAGCATTTGAGATCTTAGTTCCCTGACTAGGGTCAAACCAGTGCCCCCTGCAGCGGAGGCTTAACCTCCAGAGAAGTCCCTCTCCTGTCTTTTAAATGAGGGGATGGCCCAGGTGGTCTCTGTGGCCATCCAGTTCTATCAAGACGGGAGGATGAGGACAGGGCTCCTGGGCTTGGTTACCTGTTGGGGTGTCGCCGTCTTGCCAGTACCAATGGCCCACACGGGCTCATAGGCCAAGACAACCTTGCTCCAATCCTTCACGTTATCTGTGGGACAGAGATCACAGGTTGCAGGGTGAAAACAAGGAACGTAACCAGTTGTTTCCCAGAGAATAAGAGTGCTGGTGGCCTACTGCCCCCTGGTGGCTATTATAGGAAAGTGACATTAGAGGCAGGAGTAGAAGTAATAGAAAGGATACAGGATTCCCATCCTCCCCTTTCCTGTATCAGCACCAGATAGGCTCAGGCTGCAGGGCATCCGACCCCACCCTCTGCATCTCATAGCCCTGGGCTCAAAGGCCCCTTTCTCCAGAGATACCTGCGATGACCTTGGTTTGCTCAAAAACGACCTTCTCAGTGATGCCAGCTTCCCTCTCATCTAACTTCTCCCCAATGCAGGCAATCACTCCAAGTCCCTCTGCCAGGGCATGGGCCACTTTCTGCCCAATCAGCTGTTGAGAAACAGACTTGGTGAGCACCCGTCTAGGAACAAGCCAGCCCTCATCTCCTCCCCCCCTCCCCCGTTACTAACCTCATCTGACTCCCCAAAAACATGCCTTCTCTCAGAGTGCCCCAGGACTACCCACGTGGCTCCAAGATCTTTGATCATGCCAGGGCTAAAGGAAGAGAAAAGCCGTGGTTCAGCAGGGAGCCCACCCTGTTGCTGTCTCCTCCAAGAGGACAGTGAGGGAGGGGGACCCCTCCCACCCCTCTGCCACTAGCATCTTACCTGATCTCCCCTGTAAAGGCCCCATTGGCCACTTTGTAACAGTTCTGCGCAGCCACGGCAATCTTGGGATCTAGCTTCTGCCGGGCGAAGTCAATGTAGGCGGTGGGGGGTGCGCAAACCACCTCTGAGGATGAGATGGTGACAGACGGGATGAGATCACAGGGAAATCTTCATTCACCAGACCCCATCCAGTGCTCCAGAGTCCCCTTGCCTTCACCACTTTCTTAGTTCTGCTTTTGCCCTTTTTCACCCCAACACGATCATCTCTGTCCACTTTGCAGCCCAGGCTGGGCCTGTACCCAAGTCTTTGAGCCTCCCAGGTACCCCTGAGAGGCCATGGCCCTTGCCCTGCCCTCTGCTCTTTAGCAGCTGTGGCTCTGATTTCCCCAGGCTATTCTGGGCCTGGGCACCTCTTAGACTCAGCATTCTCTGGGGGCCAACCCCGCCTCCCTTCTAAAATAGCCCATCCCCACCTCCCCTAGGACAGGCCAGGATTTTCAGCAAAAGCAGAAGGAGCCAACTGCTGGGGTTTGTACTAGGGTCTTTGGGAGAATAAACCACAAGGGGATGCCTCTTGATCAGCCCCGAGGTTCTGTGACTTAGGTGGGTGAGGGGACAAGGACGCAGGCCGTGGTTTGCAGCGAGTCGACCAGCTCCTAGAGGCTTTGCGCTTTCCCGTTTTTAGGCTGGAGAAAACGGTAGGAGCGCGCCTCATCCTCAAATGGCTCTACCCCTTTCCGCGGAAGGCCGGAGTCCTACAGGCCGCCGAGCGGACTGGATCGGAGCGATAGCTCAGGAGGCTGACGCGGCTCGGTAGGGGAGCTCTGCCGACCCGGCAAGGCGCGGGGAGGAGTCTCCGGCGGGCTACGTGCGGCGGCGCACGGAGCCCGCGCCCAGGGGGCAGCCGGAGCCGTCAGGAAGCCTCCACCCCCAAGCACCGGGCAGCCGCCGGCCTCTCCCGATCGCCCGCAGGGACTGGGCTCATCTTTCAGTCCCAGCCGGTGCAGGCCCCGTCTGCGCCCCAGGGCCACCATCCTCCCCAGGACCCACAACCAAAGGGCACCGTGAGATACGGCCCCGCCTTTCCCCGCGGTTCAGCGGCCGCGGAGCTCAGGCCCAGATCCCGACAGTCCTGGACCCCAGCCCTGCACGCAGGGCCACGTGGACCCGGGCTAAGAGTTCCGGAGAGGGCGACCACGCCCGACCGCCCACCCCAGTCCTCCTCGGCCAGGGCTCACCGGTGTCGGCCGGCACCTTGGCCGCGTTCAGAGTGTTGATGAGTTCCCCAGATTGTTCTTCCTCCCGTTCATCTTCCAGTTCCCCCCAACGAAGAACTTCCTGGAGGGCGCCATGGCTGAGGAGCAGGCACGCTGAAGGTCAGGAGCAGCGCGCCCCCGCTTCCACTGGCCGCTTATATAGAGCGCGGAGATGCAGAAACCCGCCCCCTCTGCGTCCTCGTCCATGGCTGGCCCGGCCCGCGGGAGCCCTGCCCCCGGCCCCGCCCGCCGCCCGCCGCAGCCCTGCCCCGGATCCCGCCCGCTGCCCGCGTTGCGAGGTTCTGACGTTACCCCCTTTCTTGTAACAACGTTCCACGGCCGTCGCGGGCTCGCTTGGGTCGCTTTCAGCTTGAATTGCCTGACTTTGGGGAGAAGGCGCTAACTGTGCTCCCCGCGCTCAGAGGAACCCCCACTTCACGGCTGCAGGGCCCCCACCCCGCCCCGCAGAGGGCTAGAAGGATCCCCAGGGGCTAGGGGCGCTAGCTGGCTGGCTGAAGGCCTGGACACTCCACTCCACTCCCAGGCTTGGCCTCAGAACCGTGAGGGCCATCTTTCCAACTCCGAGAAAAGGAAACTCCCCCTGCCCCCATCGGAGCGGCCACATCCCTGACTGCTGAGCAGGCACCTTTGACCTACCCAGGCCGGCCCAGCCCCACAGTTAACTGGGCAAGTAACAGGGTTCACAGGCGGAGGGACGACCCACGTGGGCTGGACACCGTGCAGCTACTAAAGAGGCAGTTCAGAGGTCTGCCCTGACCCCAGGAGTACCTCACTTTTTGCTCCAGCAGCCAGGGCCAGGCAAGGGACTGCAAGGCCTGGTACCCAGGGCTCCCCACTAGGCAACTGGGGACACTCAAGAATAACCCACTTGGGCCCCCTCTCACGTGGCCCTCCTCCACTTCCCTGCATCTGACAGCCCCACCCCTCAGCCTCCCCATCCTGCCCCTGTGAGCACCTCACTCAGCCCCCAATTTCCCAAGAGCAGTAAAAAGTATAGAAGTGCCTGCCAGGGGGGCATGGAGGAGCAGGGCCCGCAGTTCTCAAAACCTGACCCTCCTGCTAACCCAGGAAAAGACAGACTCTCCCGAGATATCAAACAGGACACGCTTGAGCCACTGTACTTTTATTCACATCCTGTATTTTGGCATTTTCCAGAGAAGGACGGGGAGAGACAGGGTGGGGCAAAGACTGAGGCGGGAGGGCGAGGGGGCTTGCTCCCCATTTCCTCACATCCCTCCTGGCCCCGCTACACAGGGAGCACACAAAAGGGGGAGGGGAGGGCACAGAAGCCCCCTCAGTGGAGGAGGCGGCACAAAGCTACACCCAGGCCACACACACACACACCCACCCACACCCACGCACACACACGAACAAGCCCGCTCCACACCGGGCAGGCGGGATCACAGAGAAGCAGAGCGCTGTGGGGTCAAGGGCAGGGAAGCAAGTCTCCTCACAAGACAGGCGGCTGGCCCCTCCCGCCCCCTCCGACTCCATGCCCAAGGACTCCCCGGAGCCCCCCACCCCACGCTTTGCCTGGCCATTCTCTCCTGGCCTCTAGCTTCTTCCCTGCTGCTGGGGACGAAAAGAAAAGGGGTACCGAGCAGGGAGGTGTCCATCCCTCAGCCCCACTCCTCATGCTGGGCAGTCTGTCCCCGGGCGCCCTCAGGGCAGGCTCTTAGCTGGCCACTCTCTGGTAGAAGTAGATGTAGCCTAGGTCCTTGGGCGGTTTCTCAGAGGCACACACTTTCTGGTCGTTGTAGATCACCCACCTGGGGAACGGGGTGGGGAAAGGGTGAACGGCCCAGGCATCCTCTAGTGTGTCTCTCTGATGTGGTCCCTGGACTCGACCCTGGTGCTTCGAGGCAAAGGCTCGAAACCTTCTCTGCCTGGGCCCCCAAACTCAGCCCAGCTGCCTCCTGTCTGAAGGGAGTGTCCCATCTCACAGGGTCGTTTCTACTTGTCTTCGGACCCCTGTGCTGTCTTCACAGCCTACCCCCACCTATTCCTTTAAGGTAGAGGTCAGCAAGCTTTGTCAAGGCCAGACAGTAAATATTTCAGGTTTGCAGGCCACCTGGTCTATGCAACTATGCAGCCATGCAATCTGCCTGCAGCAGCATGAAGATAGCCACAGATGACACATAAATGAATGTGGCCACGGTCATTAAAACTATTTATAAACGTGAGTGGCCCAATTCAGCCCTGGAGCCCTAATTGGCCCATCTCTGCCCTCAGGCTTTCCATAGATTTCCGGTGAGTTGTGGCCTGCACCAGGCAGTCCCTTATGTTCCTCCCCACACCCCAGGAATATTCTAGGGTCTTCGAGGATGCCCCTACCCATTCCCCTCACCCCCCTCCCCCATTCAGAAGGCACGTGCTGGCCCCTCACCTGCCATCCTTCTTGATGTGGCAGACGTAGTGACCACACATGGTCGAGGTGCCCATGTGACTAATGAAGGCAAAGAGCTGATACTCTAGGGAAGGGGAGAGAGGGCAGAGCAGACAGTGAGGGAGGGGGATGTGTCCAGCAGCTCATGACCAGGGTGGGATTTCAGGGACAGCAGACAGGCCGGGCCCAAGTCTATCTCAGCCTCCCAGGACCCTGGCTTCAGGAGTCACGTCCATGGAAGGAAACTTCTGACTCTGTACCCTCCTGAGAGAAGCAGAGCCGCCTGGCAGTGAAGACCTAGTGGAGCGGATTGGCTAGATTCTCCCCGCGACACTCACTTCCAGGACCATCTCGGACTTTAGGTCCCACTGGTATGGACTCGGAGATGGAGTCGGCAGCCGAGCGGCCCTCCGAGATGTCCATGGCAGCTTCTGCGTCCAGGTCGTCAATGTGACTGAAGATCCAGTCCACAGCCCGTTCCAAACTGTTGTTCTTGGGGAGGAGGGAAGTGTTACTTTCTTAAAAAGCAAGGTCAGGGTTGAGAAACCCCAGTGAAGGCCTCTGCTCTTTCATCACAGCCACTCAAGGTTGGAGCCCCAGACTGGCCAAACCACAGGGGGAGTCCTCACTCTCTCCTGAGGGGTGGAACCTCACTCCCGCCCCATCTTCCCAGCAGACCCGTCCTCAGCTGGGGGCGGCCGTACCGTGGCCCGCAGGGCTTTCAGGGCCTGGTCCCGGGAGAAGCCCATGGAGACGATGGTGGTCACACAGTCCTCCGGTGGGGGGTCAGCGGCTGCACTCGTGGAGCCGGGCCCGCTGGAGCCAGGCAGGATGAGGGGGTTTGCAAAATCTGGGGGTGGAAGGGGTTCAAGTGTTTGGGGGAGATGCTGGCCCTGTCCGCCACCCGCCTCCCGGCTCCAGCCCCCCAGCCCTGCCTACCTGGGTCATCCATGTGCGACATGACCCAGTTCATGGCAGCCTCGGCCCCGCTGTTTCCAGTGTAGTAGACAGCTTTGCGGCAGGCATCCATGGGGAAGCCCATCTCCACTAGCTGGATGATGACCGACTCATCCAGCATGGGCGCTGTGGGGGAGAAGCACAGGCACAGGGGCCTGACTCCTCGGGCCACCCTGCCCCACCCCCAGAGCCTTCCCCCAGCCCTCTCCCAACCACAGGTTCCAAGTGTTTTTCCTCCACAGCCTGGCACCTTATTCCGGAACTAAAATGGCAACACAGCCTCAAGTGGGCCAGCACTATCCTCAAGGTCTACAGAACAGAGGCTAGAGGTGCCCCAGGGAGCCCCTTCCCTGTTTATTCTCCCACAACAGGCTGTTTCCAGAGTATGAGCCCCCCGCCCCTGCCCCGAGGCCAGGAGGTTACACCCCGGACGCAAATTAGCCAGCGCTGCTCCACCCACACAGAGAACAGTTGGCTGGAGTGCTCTCTCAGTCCTCATGTCCATCAAGAGGGCAGAGACAATTTGAAAGGGAAGACAGAAGGAGCACGAAGGACAGGGTCAAGGGGTAGCAGGCAGAGAAGACCCCCATCAGAAAGGGAAAGAGACAGGCAGGAAGAAGAGTCACTAACATGTTGGAGAGGAGAAGTGAGGGGAGCAGAAGGAGTCTTCGTCTTCGTTGCCATAGAAACCAAGGCTACCTTTGGGCTCATCCGGAGTGACCAGGGGGTGGGGCAATGTCGGGCAGCTCCTCCTCTCCAGGCTGCAGCCCTGTGCCCCTCAGCTGGGAGATGTCTAGCTCCTCGGGCATCTCGATGGACACGTCTAGAAAGTGTATGGCAGGAAAAAGTTCACCTCGGCAGATCCCCCGAGGCCCTCCTGGGAAGAGCACTCTAGGAATCTCAGGCCCCTGCCCCCATCTTGCTCTGTAATAAGATGATGCGCAGAGCAGGACCCATAGCCGTGTGATAAAAATAACCACAGGCTGGGTGGGGGTGGTGGGGGTGGGGGGCCAGTGAACAGGATTCCAGTCTTAGATCTACCACCGATGAGCCACGAGCCAGAGAGGGGTCTCTGACTGTGCCACAGAACGATTCTGTACTTCCATGGGGCTCAACTTCTCTAGGAAATGAAACTAGTTCTGGGGTTGGCAAAGTCGTCAGGAGCCTGTGAAACCCGTGAAAACAAACTGTTTCAAGATTATCAAAATGAAAACGTCTTATCAATTGTATAAAACTATAAAAACTACTTTTGCTTGTGTAAGTCATAACTATAAAATCAAAGAAGTCTTAACAACGTCCTACTATATAGCATAGCACACTGTACTCCACATCCTATGATAAATCATAAGAAAAACTTTTAAAAAGGAATGTATATGTATTTAATATAACTGAATAGCTTTGCTCTACAGCAGTAATTAACACCATGTTGTAAGTCAACGATACTTCAATTTAAAAAGGTAGATAAAAATTTTTTTAAATCAAAGAAGTCTTAATAATATTTCCCCTTTCAGAGGAAAGCTGAAAAAGCACTAGTTTACATGTCAAGGCCCCTTCTTTTCTAGCATTTTCTGAGTAACCTCCCTTGCTCGTCCCGGCAACCATACCCAGTTTCTTGGGCACCCAGTCCAAGCCAAAGGTGAATTTCTTGATCTGGATGACCAGGTAGTCAGGGAATGAGGCAAATCGTGTGGTCCTAGAGAAGAGAGAATGGCCTGGTACCCAGAGAAGCTGTCCTGAAAGCCCCACCCAGGTCCAGCCTCTCATAGGTAGAAGAACTAACCACCCTAAAGATAATTTCATATTCCTTTCCTGCCCTGGACAGGCATCAGAGTGTCTGTAGACGAACAGGAGCAGAAGGTAGGAAGTAGGGGAATGGGGGGTTCTTAGGGGCAGGAACAGCAAAGGAACAGGTGGCTGAAATCTCGGAGACCAAAGCACTTTCTCAGATCTCAAGTTCATGCCAGTGACCGGTGAACAAAAAGTAAGACTATGTGCTAGAAATCTCAGTTCTGTCCACCATTGTTCCTAAGTGCCCATGCTCTGCCAGCCCTGGGGAAGTGAGCAGACAGAGGCTTCCTGAAAAGTGACCCCATCCACCCCAAGAGAGATGAAGACTGGAAGGGGCAGGTCAAGGTAACATGTAGCAGTTATCCAAGTCCACTCCTGCCAGGCCCTCTCGGGTCCCCTCAGGCCCCAGGTTACCTGCCTCAGCTGATGGAAGCCTGAGTTCTGACCACAAAGGGATGAGAGAATGCAAAAGAGGCTAACAGCATCTCGGGTATGACCCCCTGACGGAAGCCGGGACCCATAGGACTTACTTGACAGCGACTGACTTGGCCTGCAGGGCTGTGCTCAGAAGTCGTCCACCTGCTCGGGGGCGCCGTAGGCCTCCAGGCAGGAGCTGAAGGGCACCTGGGCCCGAACCAGCTCAGGCAGAGGCAGCTTCTCCTCTTCAGCTTGCCGCTTCTTCTCCTCATACTCCAGAAGCTCCTCTGGTGACAGAGCAGTGGGTGGACCCTTCAGAGGGGCCGAGCCACATCCCCTCTCAGCCCTGGCCTACTGCCTCTGAGTCCATGGCTATCTCAGCTCCTCTGCCTCCCCAAACCCCAGACACACGTCTGCCTGTAACCTGGCCTCTTTCTCTGCCCAGCTGCGCGGAAGGTCAATCCCACACCCCGGCCTGGTTGGCAAGCAGGGATACTGTGGGCTCTGCTCCTGAAAGGCGCCCAAGCCCCATCGCTGCCAGGCTTCAGGCCCCAGGCCCCGGGAGGGCAGCAGAGCGCCCACCTTTGTTCGTGGCTGCATCCATGGGCACGGGCAGCTGCACGATGTAGTCCACTCGCTGCGTGTACTTCACCTTCTCCGTGGCCAGGCACTTGATCTTTTCCTCCACCAGGAAGCGGAACACTTCGTTAGGATTTTCAGAGCTCCGGCAATTCCTCTATGGGGAAGAGGTAGGATGGGGAGGTCTGGACAGCCAAGCACTGGGGTGGGGGCCTACAAGAGTCACTGGGGGGTCAGGGAGAGAGGGGAATGGAAAGTAGAGGAGCACAAAGAGGTGCAGGGACGGGAGAGCAGAGCAGAAACCTTCCCTCATCAACCCGCCAGTTCCGGCCCATCCTGGCACTGCAGGACTGCGTGGGAAAGTGCCTGTACTTTCTTTTAATGTGGACCTCTTTTTTAAAAAAGTCCTCACTGGGGACTTCCCTGGTGGTCCAGTAGCTAAGACTCAGCACTCCCAATGCAGGGGGCCCAGGTTCAATCCCTGGTCAGGCAACTGGATACCACTCTTGGAAATGAGTAAGAGTTCACATGCCAATTGAAAGATCAAAGATCCCGTGTGCTGCAACTAAGACCAGCACAGCCAAGTCAATAAATATTAAAAAAAAAAAAAGTATTTGGTGAATTTGTTACAGTATTGCTTGTTTCTGGTTTCTTGGCCTGGAGGATCCTAGGTTCCCGGCCAGGGATTGATACTGCACCCACCTATGCTGGAAGGCGAAGTCTCAACCACTGGACCACCAGGGAAGTCCCCTGTACTTTCTTTCTAAGCACTAAGCGCTCGCCTATCATTTTCTTTGGGAGCATCCTTCAGGCTGCATGCATAACAAGTGTCCTCAGGTGCAAACGCCACTCTCAGGAAAGGCTCAGTGCTCAGGGTCACTGGGGTGGGGCTGGGCTGGGGCTGACAGAGGAGGAATGAGTGAGCAGTGGGAAGAAGGGAGTGAACTGAAGTGCAGGTAGACAGGAGGAGAGTGAATACCCCCACCTTCACTGTCCTCACCTCCACCATGTTGATAAGGTGCAGGAAGAACTCTTGGGCATCCTGCTGCCGGTTGGTGGAGAACTCGGGTGACCCTTGCCAATGAGGGCCTTGAACATGCGAGGCGATGCCATCTTGGACTTCCTAGGCAGAGTTGGGGCAGCCATTCAGCCGAGGCCCGAGAGGCCACCAAGTGGCTTTCTTTAGACGCCTCCCAGATGGATCTCAGTTTCCCCACCATTCCAGAGCCTGAGAGGGACAGAGGTCCAGACCCACCTTCTGCTCCGTTACCTGCTCCCCATCACCCGACTCTGGTGCTGGCTTGGAATACTCCCCCGAGAGCAGGCCGTGGCCCAGCTTGGCCCTGTGTCATCACCCAAGAGAACCATTTAGCTTCCGTCTGATACCACCAATCTACCCCTTACCTCCCCAACTTGACCCCTGCTCAAACCCCCTTAGACAACTCTCTTAAATGTGAACCACCTTAGACTCCATGGGAACCCAACTCAAGGCAGACAGCATGCTTGCAAGACAGCCACTGCAAAGTGTCTAGCTGGCCAGAGGCTATACTGTTGCTCACTTCAGGAGGTCATGGAGGAGAAAGAGGGCACACAGCCCTGGCTACGTACACCTGGGTGCTGAAGTCCTGGGTGGGGTCCGTTGGGGCGTTCTGGAAGATCTTTTCCAGCTTATCCACGTACCTGAGCCAAGGGAAGGATCACTGAAGGGGCTGTGGCCAGGCCCAGAGGAAAAGGGAAGGGAGCAGTCATCTACCAGTTCAGGGAACAGGTCCCTCCAGAGTGGGGAGACATGTGTTTAACTCTCGGGGTCCACGTCTTTCCAGCAAACTTGCCTTCCCTCCCCTTCCCAAACCGGTCAGCATGCAGGGTACACAAGCCTCTGCCCCAAGACGGAGCTATGGGATGGGAGAAGACACTCAGAAGGGTAAATACAGTTCATGTTCTTTGAACAGAATGTGTCGATATGTTCGAAATTTTCACGTGTGTCTCAGGCCCTCCTATTTAGACAGGATGCTCACTTCCCGAACCCTAACTTGCCTTTCTTCTGTCTCCATGTCCCAGCCCTCCCCTCTCCCCCATCAGGTGCTCATCTGATGTCACCGGCCCAAAATAAAGAGCACCTGTTGGCCCTTGAGTCCATCAGGAGGCCTGGAAGAGCCCTGGGACTAAGCATCTGGCCCCACCAGTGGGCTCATGTATAAGCAACTTTACAACCTGCTCCTCAGCATGTACCAAGAACCAAGACTGAGCTGGAACAGAGGTCCTGAGGGCACCAGAGGTGGGCGCCCGGAGGCTGGCCGCTGGGAGAGAGCTGGGGGTCAGGGCACAAAGCCAGGGGGGCTGGCTGTGGAAAGAGGGCCTGGAGGCGGGGGGCTGGCAGCAGGGGGAGGGAGGACTCACTTCCTCTGGAAGTCGGGGATGCTGAAGAGCACCTGGACCACCGAGTTGAGGTAGCAGCTGTTGCCCAGGTTGCGGATGCCGGTGTAGCCGGGCCCGGACAGCGGCTTGAGCGGCACTGCTGACTCCTGGATCAGCTCCCACTCGCCGACACGCTGGTTCATGTCTATCTCCAGCTCCGTCATCGTCTTGTCCGTCTGCACAGGAGGAGGCACTTCAGACCTGCATCTTTTTGTCTTTTTAATTTGGCTGTGCCAAGTCTTAGTTGGGGCATGTGGAATCTACTTTCCTGACCAGGGATTGAACCCAGGCCCTCTGCACTGGAAGCATGGGCTTTTAGCCACTGGACCACCAGGGAAGCCCCAGACCTGTCTTTTATGTTCTAAAACATAGTCTAGGATGAGAGCCAGCTGGAGAGAGCCTGGAACATGCTGAATTATGGACCCGGACATGGGAGGCCCATTGGGCATCCTCCAGTGCAAGTTCCAGAAGGCCTCAGGCAACTGTCCAGGGGCTCATCAGGCAGCAGGCCTCCGGCCACATGAGGGGATGAAACGAACATGACATCCCCTAGCTGAAGGGTTCCTCCACCCTGAAGCCACCCCTTCTCACTCACCCCTTCTCACCCCACCCCAGCATCGCTTCCCTGGTCCCTGCTGGAAACTCTGCGCAGTCTGTGCTTACTCCCTGACCTGCACAACCACACAGTGGATGCCTGCGTCTCATCTGGTAGAAGCCGACAAGCCAAGGACCACCCCTGCCTCATTCAGAGGGACCAGCACACAGTAAGTGCTCAGTAACAGTTGCTGACGATGAAATGATTCTACAAGGCTTTTCACAGGCAGCCCAAGAATCCTGGGAACTGGGGTCACCGTGGCATCTCTCTCCACCATGCCGCCTCAGCCTCTGCCTCAGGCAAGGAGGGAGGGCCTGACAGGCAGGGACCATAGAACCTGAGTAGAGGGCGGTCTCACCTTCTGCATCTTCAGCATGTCGATACCAAAGTGGGACAGGTGCTCGGCCAGGTTGGGATCCAGGACCATGTCATCCTCGTCATACGAGTACACATCTAGTGTGGGAAGCAGGAGTAGAGTCAGGGGAGGGCAGTTCAGTCCTCACCCGACCACCGAGCCCACCCCCTGCCCCGAGAGGCTTGGTGGGACAGCTGGACGAGCCCAGAGGGCAACCCTCTTGGCTCCCTCAAGCATCAGTGAGGCTTCGAGCCCTTCTTGGATTGGCTGTCAGAGAAGATGCAGTCAACAGGGCGAGGGCTGGAACTGGTTGTGTCTCCACCCAGCAGGAGGAGGTTCGAGAATGAAGTGAGTTTGGAAGAAAACTTATCTCTCTTACAAGAGAATGACGGTCACCACTAGGAAGTGGACTGGGGTTTTGGGGGACTATCTGAAAGTTCTGTTTCATCTGAATATTTTCATTGTTTATCAGGAGACGGGACTCATGTCTTGTTTGTGTCATGTGAAATGAGTAGTGGTTGAGACCCAGTGATGTCCACGTGGAGGGGGCAGCGTGTACCAGCTCCGTCAGGGGTGATGGTGCCCAGCTTGACGGCCAGCGGGTAGCCCGTCTCCCGGAAGTGCTCCACGGCATGGTTGTTGCCCCCGCTGCCATCAAAGTAGCGCCCGGCCACACAGGATGGAGCCGTCCGTGAGGTTGAGCCACAGGTTCTCCCGCATGTCACACTTGGAGCACTTCCAGCCACTGACCCCGGGGAAGAAGACGAGCCGAGTACAGGTCAGCAGTTTATGGGAGGCGATGGATGGACAGATGGGGCTCCACAGCTCCCCCACTGTTCCAAGGCCTCTCTCATCTCCTCTCCTTGGGACATCCTCTCCCTGAGTCCAGCTCCCCATGAGTCTCCCTCCTTATTCTGTTACTGAGCCTCTCTCCCTCCAGACTCCCAGGAGGGTGACCGTTCGCCCCTGCTCTGCGGGTCACACCCCAAAGTGGAGGGGGCCGCGGGGCAGGCCTCACCAGGGAGGGATCCGAGCAGGGTTGTCCAGCTGCTTGAGGTTGAAGGCATGCTTAGACACCTGCCGCACTTCCCCATCCCAGGCCTGCACCTCCTGCTTGCGGGAGGCCGAGTCAGCCGACAGGAGGGCCTCCACTGCACTGGTCACCTGGGGGAAGTAGAGGGTCAGAGGCAGGACCCAGTTCCCAGCCCCACCCGCCCCTCGGTCTTCAGCTTTCCTGGAACTTGCCCACCACACTGCTGCTCTGACCCCGCCTGCCCCAGAATCTTCGGTAGGGCGGGAAGGTGTTTGTACCCGATCTCTGACAATGTCGGGCAGTCCCCCAGCCCATCCCGGGCTATTTCCAGGTAATCCGGCAGAATGACGATCTTTACATCCTCATCGTATTCAAACTTCTCCTCGTTGAGGTCAAACCCGCCTTCAACACCTGGTGAGACAAGAAAGGAGCTGGGATGGGGGGTGGGGTAATGGAGGAGGGAGTGCAAGTAGGATGACCACTGCAGGAGGACCCCCCTCCTCTGATACAGTGCTTCACCTTGCTCCCTCCAGGGTCCCAGGGCCACTGACCAGCCCCTCCTTCGGGGGGCTTTCCTAGCACCTCCGAGAGCAGGAAAGACCAGCTCAGGGAAGAGAACAGGATGTCAGTGATGCTCACCGATGGCCAGTCGGGTGGGTTTCTTGCGGGGAGGGTCTCCAGTGCCTGCAGTCGCATCTTCCTCTTTCTACAGTGAGGCAGGAAGGGCACAATCAGCCCCAACACCAGGGAAGGGACAAACGGACAATGGATGGATGGGGATGGAGTGGGTTAATCTCAGAAGAGAAAGGAGCTAAAAAAAAATCACACGTGCTGAGTTTTAATGGCCCCAGCAAAAGCAGGTGGGGGGCGGAAATGAGGCCCCTGGGAGGTCAGGACAGGACAGATCAACCTGGTGGCCCAGCAGGATGAGCCTGAACGCAGCAGGTCTTGCCTACCGGGCGCCGGGTCCGCCGGAGGTGGAGGTAGACGCGCTGGCCAGTCTTGTTAAAATGTCTCTCCACATACTGTTTTCCAAAACCGAGGAATGTGTTCATGCAGATGTAGAGGCCACCCTCAGACTCCTGCAGGACGAGAGGCAGGGGCAGAAACACAGGCGGGATGAAGCTTGGCCAGGGGAAGGCAGGACCTGGGGTTAGAAGTGGGTGGCTTCCGGAAGCAAGGTCTGTCCTCAAGCACTGCGTGGCCTCTGGCAAGTCACCTATTAGCCTTTCATGACCTGGTACATGGCTAAGAGTCTCCCCATCCTCCTGTGACTTTGGCAACAGCCAACAAGGACACCAGAGCTGAGCAATGCCTGTCAGTCACCACTCCTCTTCCTTCTTTGAAGCCCTCCAGTCAATGCAAAGAACTCCCCCGATCTCCTTCCTAGAGCCTTGAGATCCAGAGTGAGTCAGGATCGACTACTACAGACCTGGGAAGAACTCCACGTCAGACACTGAACCTAAACCAGGAACACCATGACCAACCCCACCTGACCACCAAGATTCAGCAAACCTTCCAGACTGGAGAAGAGATACTAGCATCTGAACATGACATCTAACCCCTGGGATTGCCAGCAAGATCAGACCTTTCCTTTACCTCACTCTAACCAGGTGATCAAACTCTGGCCCACATTGGTTTCATCTCCTCTTTCCTGCTAAAGCCTGGCTCCAAGGGACCCATGTGCTGCTTGGGGCTCATAGCTGAACCAAGACCCCGTCTGGCAAGGACATGAAGCCCAGCCTTCTCCAGCCACCAGCCGGATACCTCCCCAACCTTGTTCCCCCTCTACCGCCCCCCAATAACCAAATCTCCAAGAAGCCCCATTAACCTCCAACTTCAAAGCCATTCCCCTTCTGGAACAATCTAGCAACACTTTCTGAGACAGCTAGAATACACATAGCCCAGGAAGAAACCAGGGAAAAGACAAGTGTCCACTGTAAATCACAGCAGAGGAGGGGACATGGGCTTTCCCCAACCTGAGCGAGTCTACTGGTGCCCTTGTGAAGAGGGTGCTGGAGAAGGAGGAGGAGGGAAACTGGAGACAACAGAGTCTTCTCTCAGATCCAAGCAACAACAAAGCATCTTCTTTCTGGAATGAAAGCCTCAGTAGCCTTGAAAAATTGTCTGCTGGGAATTAAAAATAGGGCAGTTCTCCATCCCATAGATCCTTCTGTACCACTCCTGAGAACTGTGCGGGTTACAAAATTTATGAATAGAGCGTTTCTCATCAGGGAAGTCACATAAACTCTTTCTACCATGAACCCAATTTAAAGATAATCAAATATGCCAGAAGTTGGTTAGCAAAGCCAACCAATGGAGACCTCTTGACAGGGAAGAGAGAAGAAAAGTGTAATGAGATCAAACCCCCTTTTGGATTATTCAAACCATTATTAAGGAGAGAGACAGGAGTATAGAAAGGGAGACTTCTACCATCTGTTGATAGTTAAGGGAAAAAAAACCTTTTCTTCCTGAGAAAGACAGCACTTCACCATCCATGCACTTGATAAAATGGGAGGCCTCCGGGAGCTCTGCAGTGATTAAACTCCTCTGTTGCCAATAAAAGATGCTGATTCCACCAAGGACTGGGAACCCCAGAGTTCTGCTCTGAGCAGCTGTCCTCTTTATGTTCTGCCAAAGCCAGACTTCAGAGAAGCAGCATGGTTGTCTGAGGCCCAGATCAAAGCCTAACAAACCAAGCAACCCACAAATCACAGTGATGACCCTGAGATGGGCCTTAGATCACCCTGCTACACTCAGCACTGGCCATGCATTAATGAAGCCTTTCCACTCTGACTTGCAGTTTTCCCAGCCGTGAGCTGGTCTGGCTGGAACACCCTGGGCAGGGCCCACAGCGGCTTGAGGGAGGGGGTGGTGAGGGGGGCGGATCCCAGCCAGGCTGCTGCCCTCAGTTCAGGCTCTGGCCTGGCTGGAGGCTTGTGTCTGCCTGACGGTGTCACAGGAAGGCAGAGCTGCAGGAAGGGAGGTACAGGGTGGAGCCTGCCAAACGTGAAGCACGGTGTGGGTGGTGGCTTTGTCTAACTAGTCAGGAGTGGGAGTGGGATGGGAAAGAAGCCTCAGTGTCCCCCCACGAAAGAAACCATCTCTCTGGGAATACTTTCCAAAGGTTTCCCTCTGCTCGCTCTGATGGACGGGAGAAAGAAAGGGGGCTGCGGCCATGATTCACCTCAAAGGAGAAACGACTAGAGCTTTCCTCTCCTCTTCCCCCCACCCCAACCCCCCACCCAATGACCCACCTCCCCGCCCCCTGACCATATTAACCATGGGTGGAGGCTCTATAACTCAGTCTTTCTCAGAACCAGCCTTCTTCAAGGCCACTTCCAGGCTACTAGGCGCCTGGGAACTGCAGTCCCCACCCTACTGCCCCCAACCCGGGCTCAGAACAGCGGTGGGGGGTGGGGGGAGGGTTCGCCCCATCCATCCCACGCAAGACTACAAAACCCGGAGAGCCATGCGCGACAGCCAAGGCCAACTCCCAGGCTTTCGCAGGGGTCCACGTGGGAGATGTAGTCCGGCAAATAGGTGGAGCCTCTAGCTTAGAACGTCAATGAGGGGAGTGAGCGACTACAATCCCCACAGTACTCCACGAGACGAGGAGCGGGGTGGAGCGGACGCGATGGCTTTCGGGAGTGGTAGTCAGACGACAGCTCGCGCGAATTCAAAGCAACGGCAGGAGTAGCGTGGAAGACTACAAGTCCCATGGTGCACCGCAGGGAGGCGGTGGCCCAAGCCTTGCAGGCCCCGGCAGAATGACCAGGGAGATGGAAGTCGTGCTCGCTGCGGGCTTGGGGATTGGGCTTACCGGTGTGTCGAAGGAGAAGGCGCACTCGTCTTTGTGGACCCGGTCTCCAGCCTTGGGGACCCGGATCGTCGGTAATACTGACAGCAGCGCCTCTTCACTCAGCTCCGCCATGACACCGGCACCAGCTCCTCCACACACAGCGGTTCTCACCGCTTCTAGTCCCCCCCCACCCTTTCGTCCAATGAGCACCACTCGTTAGGTGCATGCGCCGAAGGGAAGACGCGCGAGAATGGCAGTTGGACCGAGCCTGCCCGCTAGTGCTCCGCCCTCTGCCCGCCTCTTGACCATCGCCAGTGAAAAGCGCTTCTCATGCAATCGATGGTCGAAAGAGCCAATCCCACTTCTCCAGGGCAAAGCGCACATAGAGCAGCGAGGTGGGCCGAGGAGTTTGGCTGCCGAGACTCTGGGACCCTACAGTGCATTCGCGTATCTTCTATTGAAGAGCAGGAACTGATGGTTGTTTAAACCAGTCACCCCAGAAACTTTCCTGGGAGACCTGTCCAGTGGGAAAATTAAAGGGCAGCTGTAATCTAGGTATTTGAAAAGGGGCTATCCAATGAGGCGGGGTTCGAGAGGGCTAGTGTTGAGTGATTGCTAATTACGTCGACCAATGAGGATTACTATCTTTATGGCCTTAGGGAAAAAAAAATGTTTGTAACTACGTCTCCAGCGGGATATGAAAATAATAGCTTACTAACTCATGATTCTATTTTTAAATAAAATCACTTCATTTTGAAACCGAAGGTCTCTTACCCGAAGATTCAGTTCAGTTCAGTTCAGTAGCTCAGTCGTGTCCGACTCTCTGCGACCCCATGAATCACAGCACGCCAAGCCTCCCTATCCATCACCATCTCCCGGAGTTCACTCAAACTCACGTCCATCGAGTCCGTGATGCCATCCAGCCATCTCATCCTCTGTCGTCCCCTTCTCCTCCTTCCCCCAATCCTTCCCAGCATCAGAGTCTTTTCCAGTGAGTCAACTCTTCACATGAGGTGGCCAAAGTACTGGAGTTTCCGCTTTAGCATCATTACTTCCAAAGAAATTCCAGGGTTGACCTTCAGAATGGACTGGTTGGATCTCCTTGCAGTTCAAGGGACTCTCAAGAGTCTTCTCCAACACCACAGTTCAAAAGCATCAATTCTTTGGCGCTCAGCCTTCTTCACAGTCCAACTCTCACATCCATACATGACCACTGGAAAAACCATAGCCTTGACTAGATGGACCTTAGTTGGCAAAGTAATGTCTCTGCTTTTGAATATGCTATCTAGGTTGGTCATAACTTCCCTGCCAAGGAGTAAGCATCTTCTAATTTCATTGCTGCAGTCACCATCTGCAGTGATTTTGGAGCTCAAAAAAATAAAGTCTGACACTGTTTCCACGGTTTTGCCATCTATTTCCCATGAAGTGATGGGACCAGATGCCATGATCTTTGTTTTCTGAATGTTGAGCTTTAAGCCAACTTTTTCACTCTCCTCTTTCACTTTCACTAACTTTCACTAATAGAATTTTGCCAAGAAAATGCACTGGTCATAGCAAACACCCTCTTCCAACAACACAAGAGAAGACTCTACACATGGACATCACCAGATGGTCAACACCAAAATCAGATTGATTATATTCTATGCAGCCAAAGATGGAGAAGCTCTATACAGTCAACAAAGACAAAACCAGGAGGTGACTGTGGCTCAGATCATGAACTCCTTATTACCAAATTAGACTTAAATTGAAGAAAGTGGGGGAAACCGCTAGACCATTCAGGTATGACCTAAATCAAATCCCTTATGATTACACAGTGGAAGTGAGAAATAGATTTAAGGGCCTAGATCTGATAGAGAGAGTGCCTGATGAACTATGGGATGAGATTTGTGACATTGTACAGGAGACAGGGATCAAGACCATCCCCATGGTAAAGAAATGCAAAAAAGCAAAATGGCTGTCTGGGGAGGCCTTACAAATAGCTGTGAAAAGAAGAGAAGTGAAAAGCAAAGGAGAAAAGGAAAGATATAAGCATCCGAATGCAGAGTTCCAAAGAATAGCAAGAAGAGATAAGAAAGCCTTCTTGAGCAATCAATGCAAAAAAATAGAGGAAAAGAACAGAATGGGAAAGACTAGAGATCTCTTCAAGAAAATTAGAGATACCAAGGGAACATTTCATGCAAAGATGGGCTCGATAAAGGACAGAAATGGTATGGACCTAACAGAAGCAGAAGATATTAAGAAGGGGTGGCAAGAATACATGGAAGAACTGTACAAAAAGGATCTTCACGACCCAGATAATCATGATGATGTGATCACTAATCTAGAGCCAGACATCCTGGAATGTGAAGTCAAGTGGGCCTTAGAAAGCATCACTACAAACAAAGCTAGTGGAGGTGATGGAATTCCAATGGAGCTGTTTCAAATCCTGAAAGATGATGCTGTGAAAGTGCTGCACTCAATATGCCAGCAAATTTGGAAAACTCAGCAGTGGCCACAGGACTGGAAAAGGTCAGTTTTCATTCCAATTCCAAAGAAAGGCAATGCCAAAGAATGCTTGAACTACTGCACAATTGCACTCATCTCACACGCTAGTAAAGTAATGCTCAAAATTCTCCAAGCCAGGCTTCAGCAGTATGTGAACCGTGAACTTCCAGATGTTCAAGCTGGTCTTAGAAAAGGCAGAGTAACCAGAGATCAAATTGCCAACATCTGCTGGATCATGGAGAAAGCAAGAGAGTTCCAGAAAAACATCCATTTCTGCTTTCTTGACTATGCCAAAGCCTTTGACTGTGTGGATCACAATAAACCGTGGACAATTCTGAAAGAGAAGGGAATACCAGACCACCTAACCTGCCTCTTGAGAAATCTGTATGCAAGTCAGGAAGCAACAGTTAGAACTGGACATGGAACAGCAGACTGGTTCCAAATAGGAAAAGGAGTACGTCAAGGCTGTATATTGTCACTTTGCTTATTTAACTGCTATGCAGAGTACATCATGAGAAACGCTGGACTGGAAGAAACACAAGCTGGAATCAAGATTGCCGGGAGAAATATCAATAACCTCAGATACGCGAAGATTAGCATCCCGCAAAATCTCACAACCGGCAGCCCAGTACGGAAAAGTCCCCTTAGCAAGGAGGCTTCAGCCCGGCGAGTCAAGCCGCTGCCTATTTGCCCCACGGTCCCATGATAGACGTTCAGGCAGCCCATTGGCTTCCTGAATTGGAGGCGGGACTCACAGAGACGGCCTATAGGAGCCGGCATCGATTCAGCCAATAGGGTCGGGGGTAGGGGCGTGGCGGGAAGTTTGAAACTCGGCTTCGGGAGTTAAGGATTGAGCCGCTTTGAACCCAGAGGTGGAATTGGGGCCCGGTAAGGAATTTTAACAAATTAGTGAATGATTTAGAGGGCCCAGCAAGCCCTGAAGGAGTTACCTTGTCTACTGTATTAGTCATCATCCCCGCAGAGACCTCTGGCCCGGCGCCCAGGCCGTTTCTCAGCGGGGGACGGGGGAGATCGGGTGGTCTGGAATCAAAGGTCGAACGTGGTCGCCGTAAGGCCTGAGACCTGAGTCATTTCTCGCAGGCATCCCCTCCTCCCGGGCCGGGCCCTGCCCTATCCTATTTCTGCTGGTTACGATGGGCTCAGCTAAGAGCGTCCCAGTCACTCCAGCGCGGCCTCGGCCGCACAACAAGCTTCTGGCTCGAGTGGCGGACCCCCGTTCACCCAGCGCCGGCATCCTGCGCACTCCCATCCAGGTACACAGGGGTGGCAAGGAGGAGGCAGCGAATCTGTCTCCAGTTTCCCAGTCGCTAAGAGAGTCCCACTCCAGTACTCTTGTCTGGAGAATCCCGTGGCCGGAGGAGCCTGTGGGCTGCAGGCCATGGGGTCGCTGAGAGTCGGACACAACTGACCGACTTCACTTTCACTTTTCACTTTCATGCATTGGAGAAGGAAATGGCAACCCACTCCAGTGTTCTTGCCTAGAGAATCCCAGGGACAGGGAGCCTGATGGGCTGCCGTCTATGGGGTTGCATAGTCGGATACGACTGAAGCGACTCAGCAGCAGCAGCAGCAGCAGCAGCAAGAGAGTCCTAATCTAAGAGAACTCTCCCTTCCCCCAGTACCCCTTGCCTTTGAGGCTTTATTTTCCATACTCTCAATCCCGGTGAAGTAGGCTGAATATCTGAGGGCCTTTGCAATTCCCGTCTGCAGTATGGATCTAAGGCTACAGACATGGGAGGGGAGAGTTGAGGGCCCAGACTCGTTCTAGCCTTTGGTTCTGACAGGTAGAGAGCTCCCCACAGCCAAGCCTGCCAGCAGGGGAGCAGGTGGAGGGACCTAAGCTGGTCCAGGACTCAGATCCCCGCTCCCCTACCCTTGGCATTGCACGGACACCTATGAAGACGAGTGGAGGTAAGTGTTGGCCCCAATGCTGTCATCCTCCTGCTTTGAACCCATGTCTTTCTTTTTTTCAACACTTTGCTGTCTCTCAATGACTTCTCTTCTCCCAATCCCTCACTGACCCAGGGCGTGAATTCTAAGGCCCGTGTATCCCTTCTTCCTTGCTGAATGATTGGTGACAGTTGGTCACTATCTCATGTCACTTCTTCCCTCCTCAGAGCCCCCCAAGTCCACTGGTGAAGCAACTGAGTGATGTATTTGAGACTGAAGACCCCAAATTAAGCCTTCCCCCGAAGCTATTCTGCCCCTAGAGACACCTTCATCTCCTCCACCGGACTTGCCTCTGGGCACCCAGGTTTCCCTTGAAGACCAGGTGCCTCCTGGGAGCCAGACTGAGCTCCCTGCTGAGCAGGTGTTTGCCAAGGAGAAAACAGGACATGCCTCAGAAATGCCTGTGGCCAGCCAGCGCTCAGACAATCCCTTGCGAGACCCCGAGACTCCTCGATCTTCAGGTACAGAATCTAAGGGCACAGGATGGGGAAGAACAATTGGGAGAACACTCTGGGATAACGTCCACAGATGGACAGAGGAGGAATAACCTGAAAGCCCCTAACCTTGGCTGCTTGTTTTAATTCCTTACTCACTTGAGGTTCTAAGTGTGTGTGCCTGTGCGTGTATGTGTGTGTGTTGATCCACTTATGTCGTGTCTGACTCTTTTTCGACCCTGTGGACCGTAGCCTGCTAGGCTCTTCTGTCCATGGGATTCTCCAGGCAAGATACTGGAGTGGGTTGCCATGCCCTCCTCCAAGGGATCGTCCTGACCCAGAGATCAAACCCATGTCTTGTGTCTCCTGCTCAGGTTCTAAGTGCAGCAGGCGGAAAGCAAACAGCAAGGTGCCAGGGAGGTCTCCTCTCACCATCCTGCAGGATGACAACTCCCCGGGGCTCTGATCCCACGACAGGTAAAGGGCGAGCGGGTGAAAGCTGTTACTAGGAAAGCCAGAGTAATGATGAGGGCCTTTTCCCCCACCCTATCTTCTCTCCCCCAAACAGCCTCCTGCCCTCCCTCACCTTCCCCAATGCCTTTTGCAGGGTAAGCAGCCTTCCTTGAGTGAAAACTTTAGGGAACTAAAGGAAGGGGCTGTTCTGGGAACTGGACGACTTCTGAAAACTGGAGGACGAGCATGGGAGCAAGGCCAGGGTCATGACAAGGAAAATCAGCACTTCCCTTTGGTGGAGAACTAGACATGCATGGCTCCAGCACTAGACTCCCCAAGGGCCTGGCCATGTTCTGGGTCCTCCCACTCCTTCTTGCCCTGGGAGACTGGAAAGGTTCATTCTCTTAACTCCCCGTAAACTGCCAACCCTGAGACTCAGAGCTTTGTTGGTTTTCTTTGTGTCTGACGTATTTCTGTATATTAAAGCAAGTGATTTTAAGTTATATTTTTAAGTGTTATACCTAAACCATGCACTGGGTCTCCTGTCTGCAGAAAGCCTGGAGGGGGCTTGCATTCCCTGACCTGACTGTCCCCATGCTGGCACCTCCAAGCCTCATCTACACACCTCCCCTAAATCCCAGTGTTCCCCAGGGTGCTGTCCTTAGCTCTTTCCTCTTGCTGTCTCTGGATGTTTACTTCTGGGGCCTTTTTTTAAAAATTGGAGTATAATTGGTTTATATTGCCGTGTCAGTTTCTGCTGACAAACTGAATCACAGGGTCTGGCCATATTCTGGGTCCTCCCACTCCTTCTTGCCCTGGGAGACTGGAAAGGTTCATTCTCTTAACTCCCCCTAAACTGCCAACCCTGGGACTCAGAGCCTCGTTGTTTTTCTTTGTGTCTCACGTATTTCTGTATATTAAAGCAAGTGATTTAAACAAAGTGAATCAGCCATACATATACATATATCCCCTCTTCCTTGGATTTTCTTACAGTTTAGGTCACCACAGAGCACTGAGTGGAGTTCCCTGTGCTATTCAGTAGGTCCCCATTAGTTATCTATTTTATGCATTGCTGTTGTTCAGTCGCTGACTCAAGTCTGACTCTTTGCCATCCCATGGACTGCAGCATTCCAGGCTTCCCTGTCCTTGACTGTCTCCTGGAGTTTGCTCAGACTCATGTCCGTTGAGTGGGTGATGTCATTCTACCATCTCATCCTCTGTCATTCCCTTTTCCTCCTACCTTCAATCTTTCCCAGCATCAGGGAAAGTAAGTCAGCTCTTCACATCAGGTGGCCAAAGTATTGGAGCTTCAACTTCAGCATCAGTCCTTTTAACGAATATTCAGGGTTGATTTCCTTTAGGATTGACTGGTTTGATCCTATACACAGTAGTGTATATATGTCAATCCCAATCTCCCAGTTCATCCCACCACCACCCCTTCCCCCCCACTTCTGGGGCTTCAACTGTCCTTCACCCAATTTCTGGTAACACCCAGGTCCCTGTACCTAACCCTCACCTTCATCCAGCTGCCCCAGAGGCACTTCAGAGTCAACTTGTCTGAAGTTGAATGTGTCCTCTTCCCCTAAAGTTACTCCACCTCCCCTCACCCTGTGAATGACAGCACTCTCCACCCGGTTGCCAAACCCTAACCTTGGCCACCATCTCAAATCTTCCCTCCTGATATCCCATATCCTCACCCTGGTTCACTTCCTCCTGGTGATTCCATTTCTTTAGTCTCTTTCCCGTCCCTTCCCTCCCCACTCTGTCCTGCCACTCCTGCATTTCTTGCCACCTGCCTCCTACCTTGTTTACCTCCATTCCCTCCAGGCTCCCCCTTCTTCCATTTCATCCACCTTCATTGCTATGAGGGCGATGTTCCCAAGAAGCCTCACTGATTATTACCACTCTGCTCAAAACTCTTCAGTTGTTCCCCATTGCCTATAGCTTTCTATAGGCCTTTTGCAATCTGATTCCTTCTCAACATAACCTTTCTGTGCAAACACTTGTATGCACCAAAGGCAGGCAGTGTTGAGCTGTCATGCAGATCCCACCCCACCCCAGCTACCTTCTCCTCCTGACCCATCTCAGGCCTTGGTCCTGAGGCTTGAGTTTCTGCCTCCACTCTCCCTTCTACCTGCAGCTATCTGGTACCCAACCTCTATCACCACACTTGTAATACTTCATTACTTAAGTGGGACCTGTGTCTTTCCAGAAGAGGAGAGGATGGGAGACAAACATCACACACGTACAAGGCGCTACTCTTTATTGCAGGTGCTTGAGGAGAGGCAAGAAGGTAGACAAAGGCGAAAGCATGAGGGGAAGGGGCCAGGACCCTAGTTGTGTCAGAGCCACAGTCACAGGGCCGAGCACCCTGTGCCAGCCAGGTCTAGACAAAGGTGGTAGCTCTGGGGGAGGAATCCTAGGGCCTGCAGCCTCAGACACAGAGCCTGCTAGGCCTGCCAAGGTTAGGGTTAGGGATGGGTGGGGGTCCATTGTCCTTGCTCAGGAACGAGAAGCTGTCAGGACCATGGAGAGGGAGGCCTGGGAGGAGATGGGGCAGTTCCCCTGCCCCTAATGAGTCCCTGATGCTGCCTCCCAAAGGCACGCTCCCATACTCTCCACTGCCCTCAAAGGGGGAAAGCTGGGGTGTAGAAGAGAAAAGCTCAAAGAAACCTTAAACTGGGCAGGAAAGGGGCAGCTGAGTGAATGTCTTCGTGGCCTTTTACATCCCCTCGTCCAGCCTCCTCAGTTCCAGATTTTAAGGAAGCTGTCCCAGGAACCGGTGGCCACAGCCATCCCATCAGCTGTGACCCCCAGGCAGCTGACCCTGTTATCGTGGCCAGAGAGGATACCTTAAGAAAAAGGGAGAGGAGTCAGCCTGGCAGGTGTTAGGGAGCTGGGGTTAGAGGTTAGGGGGCGGGGCATCTGACTAAATGAGGAAATCGGATTAGTCCTAAGGGGCGGGGTTTCCCTCGAGGCCAATCTCCCCTCCAGGATCTGGAGTGGGTGAGGGAGGGTTGGACATGGGTGAGGGAGGGTTGGACATGTGTCAGCTGCTGAGAGAAAAGCAAGGGCACCTTGACCCGGAAAACGGGGAAGGAGGGCTTCCAAATGAGGCCCCAAGACAAGTGACTAGGCCAAGGGCACTCGGACAGTAAGCAGTGGAATTAAGGTCTGGATCCTGACTCTGGCCAGTGTTCTCTTCCCTGGGCACCCAGCCTCTCCCAAGAGAGGAAGCCACACTATCTGATTCAACTTCAGACCAGGCCAGACCCAGAGAAGCACCCGGGTTGGGGTCAGGGCCCTTAAGTCACATCCCATCTCTTGGTCTCTTGTCACTGCAAAATCCCCATGAAACCCAGCCCTGACTGGACGGTCCAGGTCCACAGGTCTGGGGGTGACTGGAAGGGGCTCCTCTGGCAGGGAACAGCTGCAGCAGTGGGCTGTGGCGAAGGGCCGCTTAGAGCAACTTCGCTTTGAGAGGAGTTGATTCTGGACTGGGAAGCAAGGGGACTGGCTCTAGGGGCAGAGTTCAGAGTCGGCTAGTAATGAGGGAGCAGCAGTGAGAGGGTGCCCACAGGGGAGCCCAGGTGGCCACGGCGGGCAGGCTCTTACCCACGCGCTCGCACTTCATGGAGTCCCACACGTTGCAGTTGAAGTCGTCGTAGCCTGCGAAGAGCAGGCGGCCGCTGAGGGAGAAGGCCACGGACGTGATGCCGCAGATGATGCCTCGTGGGCGTAAGTGGTCAGCTCCTGGTCGGCCCGCAAGTCAAACAGGCGGCAGGAGGCATCGTCTGAGCCCGTGCAGATGGCCTCTCCATTGGGGAAGAACTGCAGATACAGGTAGCCGGGTGGGGAGGGGGGGGAGGGGGCGGTGAGAGTCTGGACAGCACTCAACCTCTCCTGCCCTCTCCCTGCTCCAGGCCAGTTCCCTCGGCCTCTCTGGCTCCCTGCTCCATCCCTTCTGTGGCCTGCTAGCTGCAGCTGGGCTCCCTGCACCCTCCCTGGCTCCACAGTACTGCCACACGGCAGGGGACAGCACGGGGCTGAGGGTAGGTGGGCAGCGTGCCCAGGGTCACACGGTCAGAAGGGTGGAGGCTGTCCTAGACGCCAGCCTCTCCAGGCCCTGGATCAGCGTGTCAGCACAGGGCCAAGTACACAAGCATATCCTGAATCTCATCCTCAGGAACCGTCTCATAACCCAATGGAGGGAAAGTCTACAGAAAACTGGCCTGTACTCGTCCAAAGTGTCAATGTCACCAAAGACAGGAAAAGGGCAAAAAGGTTTTCAGTTTAAAAGAAACTGAAAAGACAAGGCAGAAATGCAACGCATGTTCACGGACAGAGAAAACATTGCTATTTTGGAGATAACTGGTGAAATTGGAATAGACTGTAGACTATAGTATTGCATCAATTTAAAGTTTCTGATTTTAAGAATTAGACTGCCAGGAATTCCCTAGTGGTCTGGGCGTTAGGACTCTGTTCTTCCATTGCAGGGTGCATGGGGGAGCTAAGATTCTGCAAGTCATGCGGCAATAAAATCAAAATCACAGCATAATAATAGAAATTTATAAATGTTAAAAAAAAAAGAATTAGACTATGACGATGGAAGAGAATGGCCTTGATTTTAGGAAGTATATATTGAAGTGTGTATGTGCTAAGTGTCCAACACTTCGCAACCCAAGGGACCAAAACCATCAGGTTCCTCTGTTCATGAGATTCTCCAGGCAAGAATACAGGAGGAGGTTGCCATTTCCTTCTCCAACACACTGACGTATTCAAGGGCTAAAGGGGCGTGAGGTGCGCAACTTATTGTCAAAGAACCCAGGGAAAAATTAATAACCAAGAGCATCTATACCTACATCTAGATGGGTGTGTGTCTATGTGTCGGTCCTCCCTGCCTCCCTCTACAGAGAGGGAACTAAGAAGCATATGTGACAAAAAAGGGGACAGTGGCTACGGGTGAAGGGCAGATGGGAACTGTTTCTGTTATTCTTGCAACTTTTCTGTGGGTGAAATTATTTCAAAGTGAAAAGTCAGAAGGAAAGGGGTGGGGGGCCGTGGGAGGGGATGAAGGCTGAGTGGGGGTGGGGTGGGGAGGTGGAGGGCACTGAAGCACAGTGGGGGCTCACGCAGATGGCGTTGATGTCCGACTCGTGGCCCGTGAAAGTCTGCCGGCAGGTCCCCTCCCGCACGTCCCAGAGCTTGGCGCTGGCATCGCAGGCCCCAGAGATGAACAGTCTGAAGTCAGGGGACACAGCCAGGCTCATGCAGTCCCCCGTGTGCCCCACAAACACAGTCTTCTGCTGCCCAGTCTCGATGTCCCACAGGGCGCTGAAGTGGGGGGGGAGGGGGACACGCTGTCACCCAGCAAGGCTGACACAGAGGCACCGCCCCAGCCATCGCACCCACGGGCACCTGGGCCTCACCACGTGGTGTCCCCAGAGCTGGTCACGATGTTGTTGTCGTCCAGGAAACGGCAGCAGGAGAGATAACCTGGGTCGGGGGGTTGGGAGTGGTTAGGACAGGGCCCTGGCTGCCGGGCACAACCCGCAGGTACCCTCAGCCTCTCACTCACCTGTGTGAGCCGACAGCTCCCGGCTGACCTTAACATTACCCTCCCGGGATTTGAGGCTGTAGATGGAACACATGTTGTCCAGCCCCCCACAGGCCACGAAGTTCCCTGACGGGGCGTAGGCACAGGTCATGACCCAGGAGGAGCGCAGCGGGATGGCATGGACCTGCAAGGGTGGGGGTGGCAGGGGCCTGGGCTGAGCTCCCAGGTGAGGGGCACAGGAAGGCCATGGGATGCCCCCCAGCAAGGCGGGTGACAGCGGGGCCGTGGGCGGGGCTGGTACCTTGTTGGTGGTGTATGTGTCCCACACGATGAGCTTCCCATCTTGCGAGGCGCTTACCAACAGCCTGGGCAGAGGAGAGACACACGTGTCTCCCAACCCTCCTTTCCTGCCTGTCTCCCCTAACCCCCCAACCCCCCCAGCCCAGGCCTCTTAAGCCTCACTTAGAGTCGGTGGCCCAGTGCATGGCGTGAGATCTTGGCCAGGTGTCCCCTTAAGGTCCGCCGTGTCCGCATCTGCACGCGTCCCACAACTTCAAGGCCAGACACCAGCTGCAGGAAGTTAGGTAGCTCAGTTGCTTGGTTGTGTCCAACTGTTTGTGACCCCATGGACTGCAGCCCGCCATGCTCCCCTGTCCATGGAATTCTCCAGGCGAGAATACCGGAGTGGGTTGCCATTCCCTTCTCCAGGGGTCTTCCCTGCGGTGCCCCCCCAGGAACTGAATCCACGTCTCCTGCATTGCAGGTGGATTCTTTACCATCTGAGCCACCAGGGAAGCTCTGAAAGGGGGTGTCAGGAGTCAGGGGAGTGGACCTCCCTGTGCATGGTTAGGACTCTGTGCTCCAAATGCAGGCACATGGGTTCAATCCCTGGTTGGGGGAACTAGGATCCTATGCGCCACACAGCACAGATAAAAATAAAGAAATCAGGGTGAGCAGGGTGCATGCCTGTGTGTCAGCATCTGAGCCAGGATTGTGTGTGAGCTTCTGTTCCATGCTCAGCTCGGTCGGGCCTCCAGCCTGACTGAGGGCTGAGAAGTCAACCCTGCCCAGGCGTGGCTTAGATGGGTGTAGAGACAGACATGGGCAAGGCCAGGGTGTGTGGCTAAAGGGCTTAACTACCACCTCTCCTGGGTGGAGGTGAGGGGGAAGAGGGGGGTTCCATCATGTAAACACCCCCACCTTGACCGATTCAAGCTGCCAATGTGAGTCCACCACACATGGACTTGATGATATGCACACGTTTGGTTGAACCCAGCTGCTAGGAGCCTGCCCTCACCCACGGCTGCTGCTTGGCCAGTGCTAAATGGGTATCCAGAGCGACACCATGGCACTGAACTGCACCCTTCTGAAACTTGGGGTCCTATGCCCCTGAGGCTCCTTTGGCCTTCTAGACATTAGACTGGGGCTCCAGAGTCAAAAGACCTGACTTGCCATTTATTTGCTTTGTTATCTCAGGCAAGTTACTTAACCTCTCTGAGCCCCCTTTCCATCTGTAAAATGAAGGAAGTTTTTAGCATCAGACTTAAGGAGTTGTCAAGAAAATTAAATGAAATTATGTATTTAAGCAACTTAGCCCAGTGCCTGGCTCATGTTCAGTAAATGTTTACTCTTATTATTAACATTTAATTCAATCTAGGATGGCATCAGCTCTAAGAAGCACCATTCTTTTATGGATCACTAAGAAAGAAAAAGTGCTACCGATTATAACTGTAAGGATCATTGTTGGATGCATCTCAATTTCCAGGATGTCAAAATGTGGGAAAAAAATGCATCCAGGACTGCAAAAGTATACTATCAGTCAGCTCGTAATTAAGAGTCTTGTCTGGGCTTTCCAGGTGACTCAGTGGTAAAGAATCCACCTGCACACACAGGAGATGCAAGTTTAATCCTGGATTGGGAAGATCCCCTGGAGAAGGAAATGGCAACCCACTCCAGTATTCTTGCCTGGAGAATCCCAGGGACAGAGGATCCTGGCTGGCTACAGTCCACAGGGTCGTAAAAGAGTCAGACAGGACTGAGCTACTAAACAACAGCAGCAGCTAGTCTCCAAGGGCTTCTGGTTTAACAGCCCTAGTCCTCTTCATCCTGGCCAGCCAGCCAGGAGGGGTTGGCGCTCTTGTTTTGTGGATGAGGACAGCGTCTGCCTCCCTAGTCTCCGGCTCAGTGCCTGGCCCATAGCAGACCTCACAAAATGTTGAATGAATTAATTCATGTCGTTCCTCTTTCCAAGGACGCACTGTACTGGAGCCTGGGTGCCAGGCTGTGGCTGGTCAGGGGGCTCCCACGCCATCCCCCTCCCTCCACCCCTCCCCTTCTGGCCCTGTCGGGGTGGCGGGGGGCTCACCTCTGCCAGGGTAGTGTCGGCACAGGCTTTCCTGGCATCCTGGGGGAAAAGCAGACGTGGGCATGGGTAGGGGAAGGGTATGTGCGCGGGTGTCTAGGTGGGTGGGTTTGGGGCTCTTGGGTTTTGAGGGCGGGGGGGCACATCTCAAATCTAAGCTCCAAGTTCAGGAAGTCTCTAGGCACTTCCAGGTCAGGGGTCTCTGAGATGTCAGCCAGGGTGAAGCCAGCCCTTCCCCCGGGGGGCTACACTCAGTTCCTGGTTTCCCCAAGTCCCCTGGTGGGATGGAGGGTTCTGGGGTTACTGCGATCTGCTTCTTGAGCTGCTCCGCTTCCTGCCGCAACTGTTCCATCTCCCCCATGGTGACAGCTTGAGGAGTGGCTCCTTGGTCTCCTGCCAGGGACACGGGGTGTGTGTAGGGGACCCCCACCAGACCACATCTGTGTTCCTCGTGTCCCACACCAGACTCCTCATGGGGGGCTAGAGCCCCCTCCCCACATCGGGCCAGGATTGGGTGGTCTGCACCGCCTCCCCTGCCATCTGGAGTCCCAGGCCTCCTCTGCACCCCCCCGCAACCCCCAGACCCAGAGGGCAGAGCCAGGCCAGCCCCTCTTACTTGGGCTCTGACTTTAAGCTTCCAGCTCTGGTCCCCAGGCGCCTCCTGGCTCCCTCAGCCGCGACACCCGCCCGTCACCTGCCCCGGCTCTGCTGCCAGAGGAGCTGGCCTGGCCTGGCCCCGCTTGGGGGAGTGGGCGGGGGTGCAGACAGGGAAGGGTAGGGCCAATGACGACTGTCAGGCAAATGAAATCAGCTGGAGGGTGGCCGTGGGTGGTGGAGGCGGGGGGGGGGGTGGGGGGTGGGCAGGGAACAGGGAGGGAGGTGTGTGGCTTGTAGAGGGGCCTAGGCCCAGCCCAGGGAGGGTGGGGAGCAGGAGTGTGGGGCTACAGCGGGGCAGAGCGCCGCCCCCCCCGCACCCCCGCAACAAGCCTAGAGGGAGGAGGGGTGGGGTGCTTCCCTGGCCAGTCCCTCTCCAGGCAGAGAGCAGAGCATCAGGCCCCACGGGATTAGAGCAAAGCTGTGAGGATTAAGGGTTGGGTCTGGGAGGGTGCAAAGGAGCAGCCCAACCATGCTCCAGGGTCCCCCACAAGTCTGGCCCCCATCCCGTGGTGATGATCTTCGCCATCAGGGCCTGCCTAGCAACCAGCCCAGGAGCCAGAGAGCGAGCGGGAGTGATGGCCCATTGACAACACCCCGAGTTGTGCTCCCGAGCTCAGGGTGGTGGGGGGAGAGGGCTGTGGTGCCCATGGGGAGGCACAGGCAGGAGCTGAGATTAGAAGGCACTGATCTGGATAATCCTTCTTCAGGACAAACCCCAACCAGCTGCCCCTGGGGGCTGATCCTGGGGGTTGGGAGGAGGTCCAGGAGACCCAAAGAGGACGGACGGGCCTGGCCCAGCTTTGGGTGCAGAGGATGGCAGTGGAGAGCAAGCCCATCCGCTGCTCGCATCTAGCGTTGGGCCCTCACGACCTGCGGGACTCCGCTGGGGCCATGAAGCCAAGAAGCAGAGGGATCAGGCTGCCCTAAGTCTCAGCCAAGCTCAGAGAGGGAAGACTCTGGCTTAGAGTAAGAGGCCCAGGGAGCAGCTGTCAGGGGTCAGGGTTCATTTGCATGAGGAAGGCAGGTGGTTGAGATTTCCCCTGACAAATCACGGGCTGGAGGGGCCCATCTCCGGGAAGCCCAGGATACCTGTCTCCTCCCGGGCCAGCCACAGCTTCTCCCACCTCCAGCCACCATGGAAACCACGATACACTTGACTGGCCCCAGCAGAGGGATGTTCAGGATCTTTATTGACAGGCTGGGGAGGGCAGGCGGGGGCAACTCTCTCTCTCATCTTCCACATTTACAGCACCCACTCTGGCCCTGCCCCCCTGCCAGTTCTTTCCACTTAGGCCTTGCCCATCTTCTCTCTGTCCTAGGCCTGGAGGTCCATCCTGGCTGGGCCCAGGCCAGTCCCCAGGCTAAGTCTGTACAGGGTCCTCCGAGTCCAGGGGTTGCACGGCCCTGGTGATCCCCAAGATGGCAGGGTACAGGGATGGAGGGCTCACTGTACTGCGGCGGTCACACGGGGGCTTCCCAGGGGTCCTCGGCATCAAGGCAGACCCTCCACAAGTCAAGTGGCCATATCCCCGAGAAGCTGGGCCGGTCCCCTCACAACTCCTCCCGACTGCGAAGCGGCTTCCCAGCCTTGTCCTGGAGCCGTGGAAGCCTGCGGCTGGGGGTTCTGGGCCGGGGTCCCTACTGGCCACGTCTTCTCTTCATCCTTCTCCGGCCTCCGCAGCAGCTCTTTGGCTTCTGTCCACTCCTGGGGAGTGAGGAGGAGGGTCTAGGGCTGATTTCTCCCCCACCAGCATCCGCCCTGCCCCGGGACTCTCCCTGGGTCATCTCAGCCCCACCGCTCGCCCGCCAGCGTGCCCACCCCTCACACGGCCAAGCCCCACCGCCTGCTCACCTGCTCCCTGTGCTCAGGGGCCCAGGTGTGCCACAGTGCCAGGGCACAGCGCCGCCCCCGTGTCACGGCCCATACTCCGTGGGGATTCTCCACGCCTGAGCTAAAGGCCACGAGGCGGCCGCAGCGAGGACGAACCTGTGCCTGGGGTTGGGAGGGTGGATGGCAGATTCATCTCCAAGGAGAGGTCTTCAGAGACCTTGACCTGACTCCCTGGAGCAGGACGGGGTAGGGGCTCAGACAGCAGCAGCTCTCTTGCCCACCACATCCCCTCCTTAGTTCAGGGACTATCTTGGGGCAAGTGGCAACCAGGCCTCCACTTGGGAGCACCGAATGCCAGACTGGAGGCTGGAGGAGTTGGAGCCAAAAGGAGAAGGGACTCTGTCTGCCCCTGTGCCCTGCTTCTTCTGCCCACCCTCTGCCCAACCAGACTCTGGGTTCTGGGCATCAGCATCTTGGGGACATTTTCTACCCCAGAGAGGGATTGGATGACAGGGAGCTGATGGTGGTGAGCAGAGAAGGAGCTAAATGGATAAGGCAGAGAAATGCACAATGAAAAATCACAGCTCTGGTCCTTCTGCTGGTCCTAGACCTGAGCTTCTACCTGGAGTAGAGGCTTAGAGTCCTGTGCTTCAGCCCCCCCTTTATTTATTTATTTTTGAGTTTTTCATTATTTATTTATTTTTTATTTATTTATTTGGCTGTACCGGGTTTTAGTTACAACACATGGGATTTTTCAGTTGCAGCATGCAGAATCTAGTTCCCTGACCAGGGATCGAACCTGGGCCTTCGAGTCTTTGGGGCACAGTCTCAGCCACAGGACCAACCAGGAAGTCCCTCCCTGCCCTCCTACAGGAAGTGAGGTGATCACTGAGGGCAGGGCCTGGAGGGGCCCCTTGAGATCTGGGAGGAGCTAGGAGAGCCCCTGAACAGACAAGAGTGGGGAGATGCTGCAGAAGCCGGAAAGGAGAGGGTTGACTCAGTAAACGTAAGTTTAAGCAAAGTCTGGGAGAGAGTGAAGGACAGGGAAGCCTGGCCTGCTGCAGTCCATGGGGTCACAAAGAGTCGGACACGACTTGGCGCCTAAACAACAGCAACAAGGCGGCCCCAGCCATCTCCCTGCCTTTGCCTCTGAGCACCCTCTGCTTTGAATCCCCAGCCTGTGGCTGGGCTCCCTCCTCCCCCCCCGTCCCCCTGCCCCCAGTTACCGTGACCGTGGAGGGCGTTGGGCTCTGTGAAGAACAGGTCCCCGCCCTGGAAGTCATCGTTGAGGTAGAGGAGTCCACTGGGGAGAGAAGAAGACAGGAGGCAGGCAGTGAGACCCCAGCCAGGCGCCCCGCCCAGCCCCTGGAGGGCCACCAACCTGTAGTCTCGGTAGGTGTAGGCTGGGGGCTCCCGCCAGCATTCCCCGTGTCGGGATCCAGGACACAGTTGTCGGCGTGCACCGGGTGGCTCAGGTCCATGCGCTGTGCCTGCTCCCCTGGGAAACCAAGGGCCTGGTGGGTGCCCACCCACACCCACCCTATAGGTCTGGGGTCACAGCCAAGCCCCCGCTGGGCAAGGGAGTCAGTCCTCCTGCAGTGAAGATGGAAACCCACACAGCGGGGGGTGCTGAGGGTGTGCAGGGCCCTGAGATGGGGGGTCTCTGGCGGTTACCTTCTATGGCGCTCCGGCACACCAGGTGGGTGAAGGAGAGGTGCAGGGGCCGGTCGGGGGGAGAAGTAGGCCTGGGTTAGGCTCCGCACTCGCTCGCTCACCTCCAGGAGCAGCTGGGCACCCTGACTGCCCACCGCCCCAGCCCGGGCCAGCTGCGGCAGAGAATAAAGGGTAGGGAAGGGGAGGTGTGGTAAGGCTGGTCCCAGCCCCTACCCCACCTCCACTGCCATCCACCCATGGTTTGGGGCTCGCAGTTGCCCATCAACCCACCCCAGACCGCTCCTTTCACTGTCTCTGTGGCAACAATCTGGGTCCCTCAGTGGAGAACCCCTCCATCAGTCCTGGGCCGAGAACTCCTCTGAGTCCCAGGAGAGCCCTCCACAGGCAGAGAGACCAGCCCTCTTCTCCACCTCTGTGTCTCCTCTCACCTGCGCGGCTTTGAGCACCGTGAGCCCCTCAAAGCGTTCGTGGGGGTGTGTGGGGAGCGGCGACCCCGATAGCCAGACCTGGCTCCAGCCTCAGCTGCATCCTAAGCAGAGAGGGAGTTGGCTGTGGGGTCACCCTACCCAGATCCGGGCTGCCACCCACCTCACAGGGCCACACGGCCTTCCCTCCAACCAGCCAGTCCCTAGAAGAGGCTGGAAGCGCCTGCAGTTCTCTGAGCTGCTGCCCCTTCCAGAGAATGACTAACTCCACGTCTGTGTGGTCACTCCTGGCAAATATCTGGAACCCCACTGGCCGAGGGGACTGTGCATAGGACTCTGGAGGGCTTCCTACAGTGGGGAAGGGGCTCCGGGAGATCAAGACAGCAGGGAAAGGGGCAGGAAGGGCTCGATCACTCGTTCTGATGGGCTGAGAACAGAGGAGTCTCTCTGGAGCAAGACCCTGGCAGGAGATTCAACAGTTGGGCCGGGTTCCCGCAGACCTGAGGTGGGGACGTGGCACCAGGCAACACATCTCTCTCCCATCCCTTCTCACCTGACACACTCTCGGAGAATGTGGGAACCCTTGACGCTGACTCCAAATTCCTCAGCTGCCTCCACAACTCTCATCACCCTTTACTGACACCTCTTCAATCTGCTTTTTCTTTCTTTTTTCTATTCAGTCTGCTTTTGAAGCACAAAGTACCACTATCTAGTAACCCCATACATAAGCCTCATCCCTGAGAGGCCACCTAGTCACTCAGGCTTTCATTCATTCATCCATCATTCAGTAGGCATTGAGCACTGTGTGCCAGGCACTGTTCTGGGCACTGGGGACTCAACTGCGAACACAAAAGTCCCTGCTACTACAGGCTTTATATTCTGAGAAAAACAAACCAGGTCAATTCAGACAGTGATAAAATTAAAGCAGAGTTACAGCCTTGCAAGAGCCCTGGCAGAGGTTAGGGATAGCTGATACTGGGGAGTTACCCTTGAGTTCATTCTTCATCACTCACACAGATTTCCTCTGAGGCCTTAGTGGTAAGAACCTGCCTGCCAATGCAGGAGACATAAGAGATGTAGTTTAGTTCCTGGGTCAAGAAGATCCCCTGAGGAGGAAATGGCAACCCACTCCAGGATTCTTGCCTAGACAACCCCATGGACAAAGGAGCCTGGTGGCTCCATGGGATCCCAAAAGGTTGGATAAGACTGAGCACCCCCACACACATAGATTTAGTCCTTAAATTCTCTTTCTTTGAGCTTCTAAATATTTAGCATCTGTCCTCGTCTTCATTGCCTTGAAATGAGACCTATCCTAGGGCTGTCACCCCTAAGCTCCTCCTTACTTCCCTGTCCCGCTGCATTCTCTGTGCTGCCACTAGAGGGCGCTCCCGGTCCTATAGGACGAAGACTCCAGACTCCGCACTTTGGAGTTCCGCAGAAGACAAAAAGCCACTCCTCCTTAAATCCTTCTGTAAACTGTCCACCATCTACAAAGAGAGCCCAAACTCCTTGGCAGGGTACAGAGGTCCTCACCCATCTCTCAACCCTCGCCTCCTCCCCATTCCTGCCCCTGGATAATACACAGCCTGGATGATAATAGCAACAGCTCATACTATTTGCACATTCTTCCAAGAGCTTTACCATGTACGGACTCATTTAATCCTCATAAACAGCCCTACAACAAAACCACTGTGTTTAGCCCTGTTTTGTAGAGAAGGAAACGAGGCTCACAGATGTTGAAATACATGGCCCAAGGCCACACAGGTAATTCCTGCTGGGCAGGCCCATGCTCTG
This sequence comes from Nanger dama, assembly GCA_917880005.1. Taxonomy (NCBI): domain Eukaryota; kingdom Metazoa; phylum Chordata; class Mammalia; order Artiodactyla; family Bovidae; genus Nanger; species Nanger dama. Next base: position 16,618,091 of record CAKJTW010000046.1, on the reverse strand, counting down.
AACCCCTGTGCTCCACTCCAGTTCCCAAACCCCGCCCCCTCATTTTTATTCCCGGCAGCCTGATTTTCCTCCCTTCTCTATCTGGTTGTTGTTGCTGTTGTTCAGTCGCTCAGTCCAGTCTGACTCTGCTACCCCATGGACTGCAGCACGCCAGGCTTCCTTATCCTTCACTATTCCCCGAGAGTTTGGCTCAAACTCATGTCCATTGAGTCAGTGATGCCATCCAACCATCTTGTCCTCTGTCATCCCCTTCTCCTCCTGCCTTCAGTCTTTCCCAGCATCAGGGTCTTTTCCCGTGAGTCAGTTCTTCGAATCAGGTGGCCAAAGTGTTGGAGCTTCAGCTTCTGCATCAGTCCTTCCAATGAATATCCAGGACTAACTTCTTTTAGGATTGACTGGTTGGATCACCCTAACTTTCACTCTACTCTTTCACCTTGCAGTCCAAGGGACTCTCAGGAGTATTCATCAGCACCACAGTTCAAAAGTATCAATACTTCAGTGCTCAGCCTTCTTTATGGTCCAACTCTCACATCCATACATGACTACTGAAAAACCACAGTTTTGACTAGACAGACCTTTGCTGGCAAAGTAATGTCTCTGCTTTTTAATATGCCACCTAGGTTTGTTGTAGCTTTTCTTCCAAGGAGCATCTTTAATTTCTTGGCTGCAGTTACCATCTGCAGTGATTTTGGAGCCCAAGAAAATAGTCTGCCACTGTTTCCATTGTTTCTCCATCTATTTGCCATGAAGTGATGGGACCAGATGCCATGATCTTCATTTTCTGAATGCAGAGTTTTAAGCCAGCTTTTTCACTCTACTCTTTCATCTTCATAAGAGGCTCTTTATTATTTTTAATATTTTATTTACTTATTTATTTTACTGAGCCGGGTCTTAGTTGCGACACTCAAAATCTTTCATTGCAGCATGTGAACTCTTATTTGCAGCAGGGAGAGAACCTGGCCCCCTGCACTGGGAGCACGGAGTCTTAGCCATTGGACCACCAGGGAAGTCCCCATAAGAGGCTCTTTAGTTACTCTTTGCTTTTTGCCATAAGGGTTGTGTCATTGGCATATCTGAGGTTACTGATATTTCTCCCAGCAATCTTGATTCTGGCTTGTGCTTCATCCATCCCACCGTTTCACATGATGTACTCTGCGTAGAAGTTAAATAAGTAGGGTGGCAATATACACCCTTGATGTACTCCTTTCCCAGTTTTGAACCAGTCCATTATTCCATGTCTAGTTCTAAATTTTGCTTCTTGACCTGCATACAGGTTTCTCAGGAGGCAGATAAGGTGGTCTGGTATACTCATCTCTATTTTCCACAGTGTGCTATTGTTTCTCCACAGTCAAAGGCTTTAGTATATTCAATGAAGCAGAAGTAGATGTTTTTCTAGAATTCTCTTGCTTTTTCTGTGATCCAATGGATGTTGGCAACTCATGCTGTCTGGTTAACTCATGCTTAAGATGAAGCTCAAATGCCACCCTTTCCAGGAATTCTTCTGTGATTTTCATCTTTGGTGCTTCTAATTGGATGAGTACGTCTTTTATCAAACTCACCACCTGCTGTGATTATGTCTCCATGCCTGATGCCTTCTCTGTACACTGAGTTCCCAAATGCACAGTCTGTGTTTATCTGCTTCTCCCTGGAACATGGGTATTTCCAATACACACCAGGGACTCAGAGAAGAACAAACCCAGAGTGAGACTGAAGTTTCATATATTGGCAGACTCAACCTGGTGAATACAGATCACTCAGCTCGAGACACATGATGATGGAGAAGCAGCCTGTGTGTCTGCAGAGCCAATAACTAAGCTCCCAGCCAACCAGGGCATCTTCACCTGCACACTCACCCTTTTTGATGCATTTACGTTTTTTGTTTTGTTCTTCCTATCAGTTTCTAGCAAACTTCTGTAAAATGTCCAGCCCATGCCAGCTATGCCATGTCAGCTTAGTTGCTCAGTCATGTCCAACTCTTTGCCACCCTTTGGACTGTAATCCACCGGGCTCCTCTGTCCATGGGATTCTGCACGCAAGAATACTGGAATGGGGTGCCACTTCCACCTCCAGGGGATTTTTCCAGGGATTGCCCCTGCACCTCCTGTGCCTCCTGCATTGCAGGTGGATTCTTTCCCCACTGAGCTGTCATTGGGGAAGCCCCATGTCAGTTAAGTTGAGAGGAAAGGAACTTGTCCACAGGAGGGAGAGAACATCAGCAGTCCCCACTGGAGGGTCTGAGAGGGCAGGGGAGTGGGGAGGGTGGCGAAGGGTGGGGACAGGCCAAGAGCAACGGGGCAGGCAGCTGTGCCTGAGGGTCCCCCAGTAGCACTGTGTCACCTCCTTTCAGGTCCTCTCACCTTGGCCAGCTGCAGCAGCATCCCACACTCGGCCGGGGGTGAGCAGCCCGTCCAGCACGGCTCGCTCCGACCCATTCAGCTGCCTCGCTCTTGGGTCAGGGGTTACTCCCTCCATGAGGAGGACATCTGCGGGAGGGACAGGGCAGGGGTTTGATGGTCCCCCGAGGGCAGACCCAGCCCCTTCCAGGCTCCTGCCTCCTGCTGTCCCAGGAACTCACCCTTCCAGTGAGTCAGGGGCTTCGGTTGTGGAGGCTCATCGTCCCACGGCCTCTTCTCCTGATCCTCTCTCAGGGGTGAGAAACATGCTCAATGAACACAGGCCAGTCCACACTCGTCTTCTCAGACCCCGCCTCCCAGGACTCCTCCCGTTACCCTCCACCCAGGCCACGCCCCTCCCATCCAGGCCACGCCCCCTCCCACCGCAAGGCACCTCCTACCTGAGCTTTTCTCTAAGGGCCTCAGGGATGAAGGCAGCTGGGGTCCAGGGGTCCTGGGATGGTCAGGAAAGAACCATCACCCGCCAAGTCCACTTCTGAGTCCTTGACGGTAGACCATGGGCTACCATACTAAAGGCTTCCTGCTTCCAGAGGGGAAGGTGGAAATGGGGAAGCCCTGGACTCATTGTCAGGAGCCCTGGGCACTGGGCCAAATACCGCAATAATAATAACTTACAAAGCACTGTTTGCCAGGTGCTTTTTTAAGAGCTTTATGTGTGTTAGCAGCTCAGTCGTGTCCGACTTTGCAACCCCATGGACTGTAGCCCGCCAGATTCCTCTGTCCATGGGATTCTCCAGGCAAGAACACTGGAGTGGGTTGCCACTCCCTTCTCCAGGGGATCTTCCCCACCCAGAGATGGAACCCGAGTCTCCTGCATTGCAGGCAAATGCTTTACCATCTGAGCCACTAGGGAAGAGCTTTCTATACAGATGTGGAGTTTATCATTTAAAGTTTACAATAGTCTTACCAAACAGGTCATATTAATGTGCCCATTTTGCAGTTGAGAGCTCTGAGATACAAAGACGTAAAGTAACATGCCCAGGTCACACAGCCCATGAAGACAGGGTTGGGATTTAAGCGACGGTGCCCAAACAGACTTGTCCGTTAGGGGACAGGGCAACGTCTGCAAAACAGCTCTGACGGCCACGACACAGGGATGCTAGTGACACCTACTGGGCAGAGTAGGGACAGCCCCTTTTCTCCCAGTTAGGAAATACTGGCTTCAAAAACAGCAAGATAGCCAAGAAGGCTGGGGGAGCCTGCCTGACGCTGGAGCACTGACGAGAATAACCTCTGCCTTTTAGTTCCCCCTCAAAACTACCACAGAAAGAAGAGTATGAAAACCAGCAGCAGACTTTCCTGTACTTTGTAGCAAGTGACATGGCTTCAACAGAGCTATAAGTATGGTGTTTCCATTTTACAGGGAAGTTGAGGCCGAGACAGCGAAGGTCCAGAGCTTGTCTGCAGCAGAGAGACCAACACCTAGGCCTGCGTGATCCCAAAGCTGCCTGTGTCTTGTGACCCTGGGGCACCAAGTCCTCTCCAAGCCTCACGGGGTTGTGGAGAAATGAGACGTGCAGTTGAGGAGGGACGTGGCACATCTCATAGGGCACTGCTGCTGTCCCCCCTCCTGGGGGTGGCCGGGGGTGGGAAGCGGGGTCACTCACGGGATCCTTAAAGCTGGCCCCCAGGTGCTCCACGGCATAGTACAGCTGTCTCTTCTCCCCAGGGATCGAAGGACGAAGCGCTGGATGTCCTAGGGACGGCAGGAGCAGACAGCGGGAGGGGCAGAGTTAAGGCTGGAAAAGAGCAGGGCTGCCCACAGGCTCCCTAAGCCTGGTCCTGCCCCTCTGTCAACCCCTCCTCCCTCAGCAGTCAGGGTCTCCAAGCTCAGACTGGGGTGGGTGTGTGTGTGTGTGTGTGTGTGTGTGTGTGTGTGTGTGTGTGTGTGTGTATACACACGTGCCCACTTGTGCACAGGTTGGGGCAAGCAGGGATGAGTTTAAGGGAAGAAGCCTGGCTTGAACTCAGAAGTAGAGGCAGGGACTTCCTGGTGGTCCAGTAGTTAAGACTTTGCCTTCCGACACAGGGAGTAAGAATTCAGTTCCTAGTTGGGAAACTAAGATCTCACATGCCTTGCAGCCAAAATGCAAAAAAAAAAAAAACATAAAATAGAAACAAGACTGTAACAAATTCAATAAAGGCTTTAAAAAAATGGTCCACATTAAAAAAAAAATCTTAACAACAACAAAAAAAAAAATCTGCCTGCCAATGAGGAGACACAGGTTCCATCCAAAGCCCACGCAGCACAGCCAAAATAAACAAATAAACAACCCAGTTCAGTTCAGTTGCTCAGTCATGTCCAACTCTTTGTGATCTGGTGGACTGCAGCACGCCAGGCTTCCTTGTCCGTCACCAACTCCCCGGAGCTTGCTTAGACTCATGTCCACTGAGTCAGTGATGCCATCCAACCATCTCATCCTCTATCGTCCCCTTCTCCTCCTGCCTTCAATCTTTCCCAGCATCAGGGTCTTTTCCAGTGAGTCAGTTCTTCAAATCAGGTGGCCAAGGTATTGGAGCTTCAGCTTCAGCATCAGTCCTTCCAATGAATATCTGAGACTAACTTCTTTTAGGATTGACTGGTTGGATCTCCTTGCAGTCCAAGGGACTCTCAGAAGTCTTCTCCAGCACCACAGTTTGAAAGCATCAATTCTTCGGTGTTCAGCCTTGTTCATGGTCCAACTCTCAAAACCGTACATGACTACTGGAAAACCATAGCCTTGACTACACGGGAGGGCTTCTCTGATAGCTCAGTTGGTAAAGAATCTGCCTGCCATGCAGGAGACCTGGTTTCGATCCCTGGGTTGGGAAGATCCCCTGGAGAAGGGAAAGGCTACCATTCCAGTATTCTGGCCTGGAGAATTCCATGGACTGTACAGTCAGTGGGTTCACAAAGAGTGGGACACAACTAAGTGACTCACTTTCCCTTCACTTTGACCATGCGAACCATTGTCAGTAATGTTTCTGCTAAAGAAAGAAACCACCTTCCAATGCAGAGGACATGAGTTCAATCCCTGGTCAGGGAACTAAGATCCCTCAAGCTGCAGGGCAACTAAGCCCACACACTGCAACAAGAGAAGGCGTGCACCAACTAGAGAAAACCCACGTGCCAAGGAGATGAGCCTGTGGGCCACATGAAGACCCAGTGCAGCCGAAATAAGTCAGAAAGAACAGAAAGACAGCCTGAAGTGGGGAGCAGGGAGTGGAGACAAGGCCAGATGCTGAACTTGGGGTCACCTTTGGCCAGAACTAGGGGCAGGTCCAGGTGACTTCTCCACTGTATTTGTCTGATTTAAGACAACCTCACAGGGTGAGCTGGAGAAGGGAATGGCCACCTACTCCAGTGTTCTTGCTCTGGAAATCCCATGGACAGAGGGAGCGTGGTGGACCTATGGTCCATGGGGTCCCAAAGAGTCGGACACGACTGAGCAACTTAGCACACATCCACAGGGTAAGTGAGTAGGGGGTACCTCTCTGGGCCCGAGGCCAGGTCTCGGCTCCCCAGCTGGGCCTGGTACCGGTCCAGAGCCGTCTTGGCAGCCTCATCCTCCGGGTAGAAGAGCAGGAAGCTCAGAACATTCTCCATAGCCTGGGACAGATTCCCCACTGGGGACAGAGCAACAGCTTGGGGGTGTGGCTCAGAGAGCAAGCACCCCAGTCATCCCTGGGCAGGGCCAAGAGCCGGGGGCACAGAGGCAGAGCCGGAGAAGGTGGTCTCCCAGTGACCGTCCCACCCAGCAGACAGCCTCATCCATTGCTTCTTGCCAAAGCTTCCTGGAACATACCTGGGCTGTGCGGGCAGAGTTCAGAGGGGAGGAAGAGAGGAGAGAAGAAAGGAAAGTGAGAAGCAGCGAGGACAGAAAGAGCCCTGTGACCCAGCTCCCGAGGGTCCCACAATGGAGAGCCAGAGTCCTCTGAGGTGATGGTCCCCAGGGAGCCCCGACCTACTCAGATGCAGAGATAGATGGAAGGAAGGAGAGGTGGAGCTCCAGGTACCATCAAAGACAGACCTTCACTCTCCGGGTTCCAGCCCCAGTCCACCCACCAGGGACTCACCCTTCCCCCTCACTGACCCTGAGCGTGGGCCTCGTGCAGCTGCCTCAGCTGGGTGGGAAGGAAGTCGGAGACAGGGAGGCTGCGACCAGGACGCGTGGCCACATCCCCCACACAGCGCTGCCGGCACTGCAGGACACGGGTCCAGTGCCCTGTGGGGGGACAGAAGGGGGCTCACTCAGCTAGTGATATGCCTCCCCACCCCCCATGGCACCGTGATCCCCGGCCCCCGCACTCCAGCCCCTTACCTGCGATGGCTTCATACAGACCGCCCTGGCTCCCGGTCCCCTCCTCCTCCTCTGCCTCCCTCTCCTGTTCCTCGGGCCCCTCACAGCCAGCCCGGCAGCTCTCCACCTGGGCCAGGCTCTCCTGCAGGGCCTCCTCCAGCCAGGGCAGTGCCAGGCCTGCCTCCTGGCGCCCAAGATGCTCCAGGCCAGTGTCAAAGGCTGCCTGTTGGGGAGGGGAAAGGTCAGCCACCCGAGATCCTGGGGGCGGGGGGGTGGAGGGTGCCAAGACAGATGGGGAGACAGAAAGAAGGGGAGGGGTGTTGGCCTCACTGGGGGCCTGGACTCCAGGTCTCAGGTCACCTTGGGGAATACAGGGCAGGCCTGAGAATCCGAGTGTTAGCACATGAGACTGCCAATCTCAGGAGGACAACTAGGTCCCAGAGAGGGACCCTCCCGTCAGGGTCACAGAGGATATACCAGGATTTCCTGATGCCCAGTACAGTGCGCAGCCGGGCGAGGACTGTGTATCCCATCAGTCAAAGGCTGAGGGGTGGGCTGGAGTCAAGCTGAGGGTCTCACCCAATATGGGGGCGTCTCCAGGTCCCGGAAGCTCTGGGGCCGAACCCCTGACATCCGTCTGTACTTAGCCATGTCCTCCCGCATCTGCAGGTGTGCTGGGTTTGCCACAAAGAAGGTGTGCGCAGCGGCTGCTGCCAAATCCAGCTTCTTCAGCTGAGGCACAGGAGGGATGGGGGAGTCAGCCCCCAGGGCAGGGGTGTCAGAGTCTGCCCTTCCCTAGCATCCCTACCCTAGCCTTCTGGAAGACTGGTAGGTGAAAGCTGCCCACCACCCAACCTCCAGACCCCCAGTAAGTGGGGACTCTCAGGAGTCTGGTAGCCACGGAAAGGGGGGTCTCAAGGACTGGAGTGAGTGGGGTGTGGGCAGAAGGACCTCACTGGAGAGACAAGGCGGAAGTGATGGCGGCGCGAGGTGGGGATGTAGGGGTGACCCTAGCCGCCACCCAAAGCCGCAGGTCTCTAGGACCCTGAGCTGAGGTGTGTGTGACCGGCGCCCCCTTCCCCGGCCACGTAGGCGTTAGTAGGCAACAGCTACCGCACCAGTAGCTGGGCAGGGTCCCTGACCGGACACCAGGCCCTCAGCCCTGCCCACCTCCTCTTTCTTTCCCGAAGCTGCCTCCTGCCCCAAGCGGAGGCTGACGCTCACCCTCTACCCGCCCCCCAGTCCCCCTCTCTCCAGCTGCACCTCCCGCCCCTGTCCCCGCCCCACTTCATTCCTGGGAAGAGGCGCTGTCACTCCACGTAGGTCTCAGCAAGACTTCCTAGAACCCAGGCCCCCTGCCCTCCATCTTCGGATCGACTTCCACCCCCTTCCAACTTTGCTCCACCCTCCCGAGGCCGTGCCCCACTCTGTAGGTACTGGTCGCGGTTTGCCAGGACCGACTCCAAAGGCGAGGTCCTGACCACACAGCCCCACCCGAGTCCCGGCGTCCGCTCGCCGCGCCTTCCCGGGAGCCGGAGGAGGGCCCCGGGCCCCGCACCTGGTAGTAGGCCCTCTGCAGGTAGCTGTAGGGCTCCCGCCGGCGGAAGGCGTCCCGGATCGCGCTCCCCACCCTGAGCCGCGCCGCGCCCCTGGGCCCAGCCTCCGCGCCCCGCACTGGGTCAGGCACTCGGCGCGCCGCAGCGCGGCGCGGAGGAGCAGCGGCTCCCAGGCCCCCGGCCCGGAGTCGGGCCCCGGGGCAGCGGGGAGCGAGACGCCCGGCTCGGCCGCGCAGTGCGCCCCGCAGTCCAGCCGCGCGGCCCAGCGCCGCCCGGCTCCGCAGCGCTTCCCGCAGCAGCGCCACCGCCGGCGCCCAGGCCCCCCGCCGCGTAGGCGCGCAGCCCGTCCGCGTAGAGCAAGTCGGGGGCCTGGGGAGGCGCCCCCGGGGACGGCGGGGCCAGGCCGGGGGCTCGGGGACCCCGGGGGAGGCAGGAGCAACAGGAGCAGCAGCCACCGGAGGAGCCGGAGCATCGCGCCAGAGCCGCCGGCCGGCTGCAGGAGGGAACTGAGGGAGCCGAGAGCGAGAGGGAGGAAACGGGGGAAGAAAGAGGGAGGGGAAAGGAAGGAGGGATGGAGAGGAGGGAGGGGAGGAGGGAGGAGCGCCGCCGGGAGCTGATGCGCCCGAGCCCCAGCCCGGAGAGGCCGAGGTGACAGAGAGACTGGAGTCTGAGGACGCCCGCGGCGGCGGCAGAACGTGGAGAACGTGGGCTTTAGGACAACCTGGGTGGCGTCCAGAGAGAAACAGACGGTGGAGAGAACAGGGCAGAAGCCGGCTCTGGGGCAGGCCTGAGGAGCCTCTTAGGACCCCTGACTCCAACCTCGGAGGGGGGGGCGGGGGGCCCATTGTGTGGGAATCGCTATGACGGACTAGGCTCCCCTCCACTCTGGGCCCAGGAAAAGGAGAGTGGAAGCCTCTGCACACCCACCTGCACTTGTAGAAAAAAAAGAGCTTTAGAATGCTGCAGGGCGGAGGGTAAACCCAGGCCTGACACCAAGTCTGCTCAAATGTTTTCCTGCCCAGAAAGTGGGCGCATACACTTTTGGGGAAAGGAGGAGAGCTGAGCCATGCCATGTGGCCGCCAGGCTCCTCTGTCCATGGGATTCTCCAGGCTAGAATACTGGAGTGGGTTGCCATTCCCTTCTCCAGGGAATCTTCCCAACCCAGGGATCAAACTCGAGTCTCCTGCATTGCAGGCAGATTCTTCATATTCTGAGCCACAAGGAAAGCCCATAGAAGAGAGAGGCAACCTCTAAAACCACCTTCACAGGTCTCAAAAAGATCCTTCACACCTCACACCAGCAAACTCAAGTGTATCCCCATGGCCCTCCACCCCAGCCCAAGATGCTCCCAGAAGCCCATCTCTGTGATTGTCTGCATACTTGTCTCTCTCCAGGTGTATTTCTGGGCCTCCGTCCACTGCTACTGCGTCCACTAACCCTGCTCTATTTTGTCCTTTATGAGTCACTCCACCCACCGAAGCCTCTGACCATCCCCTCTGCCTCCACAGCACACTGGACACACAGGTTTCCATGGTAACACTTCGACTTTAATACATTTTGCTAGGGAGGATGGCAGGTGAGGCAGGTGTCTCGTGACTGGGATGGGAGCCAGCCGGGCGTTCCTGGGCCCCGGTTCCCGCCCATCTCCCAGAGTCTGGAGGCTCAGGAATGGAAAGAGGTGCTCCCCACCCAGGCCCCTTCTCTGAGTCCAGCAGGCCCGCCCGGGCTCACAGAGTCAGCTGGGGGAAGATGGGGTTCCCTGGGCCCCAGGATCCTCCCCAAGCTTTTGTGCCCCCTTCACCTCCTGTCAGGGGAGCAGCGTCGCCCTGCACTGAGCCCCAAAGGAAGTCCAATGGCCCGGGCATCAGGGGACCCCAGGGAGAGTCGGGCGGGTGAGACCCCCAGAGGCCTGGGCCGGCGAGGAGAGAGGCCCTGGCGAGGCGGCTGGAGAAGGCAGAGGTGTCTCGTCAATGAAGGTGGTGATCTCCTCTCGGAAGAAGCCTGGACCCCGTGGGAGTCCCCCACCTGAGCCTAGAACCCCACCCTCCAGGAACTGGCGGAGGGTAGCCAGGCCCCCGCCTCCAGCCTCCTCCTCCTCCTCCTCATCCTCCAGCCTCTGCCTTGGTCCCAAGTGTTCAGGGGGGCCCCAAGGGGCCCGGCTCTGGGCTGGGAGGACCCGGATGTCATCAGAGGAGGACCACTTGTGCAGGAAGGAGCCTGGTGTCCGAGGAGTAGAGAAGATGTTGGTCTCATCGTGGGACAGACGGCGGGACAGGGGGACCTGGGGAGAGGAGCAAATAGACCCTGAGGCGCTGCAGGGACAAAGGGGAGACCAAAGTGGGGACACTGCAAGGTGGCTCTACTCCCTAAACTTTGCAAAACATCCTCTGAGGGGCAGCCTGGTTCAGAGTGGTCTGACTGATGGGGAACCGCCCTAACCAGGCCTTCCTTCCACCTCCTGGTGCATGCCCTGCAGGCCAGGGATAGGGGATGAGGGAGGGGTGTGAGGGATAGCAGATTGGAAAAAGTAGTGAGGGGATGCCCAGAACGGACCCCGCTGGGTCCCATACCTGTAAGTAGTGGACCCTCTCGAGAGGTGGAAAGAGCATGTGCCGTCCAGGTAGCAACTTTACTTGGGTGGGGTCCCTGCCCCCTGGCCCTGTGGCCCCATTGGCATCAAAGCGAACTTTGCACACTCGGCCATCCGCGTAGTCATCACAGCCCCCATCTAGAAGAGAAAAGGGGCAGAGTGGTTCGAGGCAGGGAATGCCCACCTCCCCACCCCCTTTGAGACCTCCCACTCCCTGAGAAGCTCCCCAGAGAATCCTCCTGTTTCCATTAGTCTGTGAGCTCCAAGAAGAAGCAAGAGTGGCTAGTGTCTGTTGGGTTCAGTGCTGAATCTCTAGTGATTTATACACACAGACACACTTGAAATAGTTACCCACCCACCCCCAGGCGCTCCCCTGTAGTTGGGAAGTCTCAAGAGGGAGGCTTAGCTTCTTCTTGGTTCCACAGCCTTCCTTTATAGCTGTGTTAGGACTCTGGACTGTTTCTCAGTCTCTTTGCCTGGCGGAGGCAGGGCTGGGTAGTGTGGGCTTCCAGGGAGAGTGGAGTAGAGGAATCAGTGGGTGGGCATGGGGAGATGCTTGGGGAAAGGGAATCAGTCCATCCAGGGGAAACCGCAGGTTCTGTACAGCAGGGGGCACTCCAGAGCAGCCCGTCCCCACCCTCGGAGATGAGCTGGTAGAAAGGGCAGAAAAGGGAGCTGATGCCCTGGCAAAGCGAAAGCCCAGCCCCTCCTCTGACCGTCCTCGCCGTCCTCCTCGGACATGATAGCCACGCACTGCTCCCACACCGTGCGCACGTCGGCGCGGTAGCGCTCGCAGGACCAGATGAAGGACGGCAGCAGCAGCGTCTGTGCCATGGAGCACCACAGCACAGCGAGCACCATCCAGGGGGAGCCGAGTCCGACTTCAGGGAGAAGAAGCTCACCACCTGGCAGGAGGAGGGGGAAGGGCGCAAGGTCAGGGCCCAGAGCCGAGGTGGCTCCTCCTCAACCCCAGACCCCACATCCTAGTGCAGCTGGGGGAGGGGAGAGGTAGGAAGTCAGGAAGGGATGGCCCAGATCACATAGGATGAGCACAGAGCAAAGTTGGAGTGAAGATGGATGAACCGAGTGGGAGGAAGATCCGGACAGTGTTCTAGAGAAAGCCCAGGGGTCTAGAGAGGAGGAGCAGCCGTGTATAGGAAACTTGAAGACTAGATGGGGATGCACAGGGCTTCCCAGGTGGTACTAGTGGTAAAGAGCCCGCCTGCCAATGCAGGAGATGTAAAAGACATGAGTTCGATCCCTGGGTGGGGAAGATCCCCTGGAGGAGGCATGGCAACCCACTCCAGTATTCTTGCCTGGAGAATCTCATAGACAGAGAAGCCTGGCAGGCTGCAATCCATGGGGTCACAAAGAGTCAGACACAGCTGAGCAACTGAGCACACACACCCAGGGGTGCAGAAAGCTGAGGGTTGGGTGGGGGTGAGCTCTATGGGGTTGCCACCCAGGAGTGCTCAGGACCCTATTGTGTCCAGAGGGAATTCGGGGTGGAGCAAGGAGCCTAACAGCTGGGTTGATAGTTGTGGAGGGCTGAATAGTGGCACTGCAAGATAGATGATGAAGCCAGAGGACAGGGTGATGGACAGAGCACAGGTGATGGAGTTGAGTACTGGTCACTGGAGAACACACTACAGAGCTGGGGATAGTGGGAACTAGGAGATGAGATGGACAATGGAGACAGGGGCTCACAGCGGGGCTGAGTAGATGAGAAGATGGATGATGGAGCTGCTTGTGTGGCTGATGGAGTCAGAGGTCAGATGATCATGCTGGGGTCTGGATATTGGAGAGAGAGTGGGTTTGGGGGAGCCCCAGTCTCACCAAGATGGGCACCCCTGTGAGGGAGTCATAAAGAAAGACGATGGCGCTGACCAAGTTGGTGACCTGCAGAGATGTCTTGGCCGACTCAGAGCCGTCCAGCGAGGACCGCCGCTTCCCCGGGCATCCTCCACCACGATGGCTGGCACCTCGAAGGCCGGACGGGTACCCAAGCCCCCTGGCCCACCCCCCTGGCCCCACCCCCACCCCCCCGCTCTCCGGGCCTGCCGAGCCCTCCGGGGCCGGGCCCACAGCGTCTGGTAGAAGGTGATGGCCACACAGACCAGCCCCATGACAATGCCCCCCAAGCAGCAGGAGGCTGAAGCAGACGCCAAAGCCCAGGCCGATCTTGGAGACAATGAACTGGCAGCCGCGGGCGTAGTAGCGCTCGCCATTGTTGTGCCAGCCAATGGAGGGCAGGGTGGAGAGGATGAAGCTGACCATCCAGATACCCATGACGGCGTGCAGTGCCTGCTTCTTGGCATTGCTGAGGCGGTAGTTGACGGGCCAACGCACCATCCACATGCGGTGGTAGGAGAGGGAGGCCACAGTAAAGCAGGTGGCCAGGGCCAGCGTGTAGTAGGTGGACACGAAGACCTTGCAGATGCTCTCGTTCCAGTCATAGTCAGAGGAGGCCTGGCGCCGCAGCTGCACCACAGCGAAGGTGGTGAGGGGCACAGCCGCCATGAGGATGTGCGTGCCCGCCAGGAAGCAGAGCAGCAGCTCCAGCGGCTTGTGCTTCTGCTGCTTGGCCGAGATGCTAAGGATGATCCAGGCGTTGGCCAGCAGCGCCAGCAGCCCGCAGGCCAGCCAGGACAGCGCGTTCGAGCGGAGGGAGGCCTCCTCTGCCCCCACCCCGCCCCGAGCCATCCTTCCTCGGTCCCCCCACCCCCCTTGAACTCCTGGGGGTGGGGGCTGGGTCTCACCCAGGAGCCCCGCTCACACGCACCCCCCATGACGCCCACAGTCCTTGCCCCAGAGTGAGGTGGGCCGTCCCTAGGCCACCCCTCTTGCTCAGCATTGCGTGACTGACCCAGCTGAGGTCCCGCGGGGATGGTGGGGGAGGAGACTGAGGGTCAGCAGAGGTGGTCCTTAGCCTCCATGTTGGGTGAGGCCCTTCCAGAAGTATCCTTGTCGTTAATGGGGAGACAAGCTGATAGTTCCCCACTAGGAAACTGGCTGGGGAGCCCCAGTCCTCATGCCAGGACTTCCAACTCCTTTCTTCCTTTAGTTTGTGACCACTCCAGGTCTTCTGGACACCCCCAAGGATCCTGGGGTGGTGTTTAGCCTCCTGGACTCACTGCAAGGGAGAGATGAGGTGTGGAAGGGGCAGAGCCTGGGCTGGTCTCCAAGTGGCTCTGAATCCCCCCTTCTCTTGAAATTATAGAAACGACTGGTTACTCCGGGTCACAGGTCGTTCAGAACACTCTCCTGCCCTAAAACCCCACTCAGATAAGAGCTCCAGCACCCCACACGAATAAGAGCCCTGCCTTCCAGACCGCCAGGAAAGAAGGTATTCTGACTTCCCATCTCCCATCCATCGTCAGCCATTTTTCCTCCCTCCCAGGTCCTTCTTTCTGTCCTCTGCTCAATACTACTCAACCGCTATCTTCACATCCCCGAGTCTCTCCCCAGAGCCACGTCCGAGGCACGACTTGTTTCTTCCCGAGGGCTCACGGAAACGAAACTGGGATAGGGTGTACGGCCCCTCCCCCATTTCCAGACTCCTGGATCCAGGGGTCCTGATGCTCAGCCCCATCTCCCCAAGCCTGCACGATCACCCTCCCACTCACCAGGGATCTGGGAAGATGGGAGAAAGGAGGCAGGGACTGAGGTGGGGGGTTGGTTAGGGGAACCCAAAGGCAGGGAAACCGCTGACATCAGAAGCATCCAGAAATGGAAAGAGGGGAACCAGGGGGAAGGAGGAGAGTTTAAGCAGAAGAGAGAAAAAGAGGGGGCAAAGTGATAGTATCTGAAAATAGAAGAAAACGAGAGACCCCTGGAGAGGCGGGGGTGGGTGGAGGTAGGGAGCAGGGGGGGAGGGAGGCTGAGAAGAAAAGCCCGGTGTTCAGTAAGGTTCGGACTCCCCCAACCCATGGACCCCTACTCATTCCTCTCCTTCCTCGAGCCGTCTCACTCTAACGGGAAGGTGCTCTGGATGTGTTGAGTCTAAGCTTACTGAACCCCGGCGAGAAGACTAAGAGCGAGAAGACTAAGAGGAAACCTTGGAAAGAGTGGAGGCAGGAAAGATGGGCATAGCGGCTTTGGGGTAAATGGAATAAAAATGGGGTGCAGCAGTGAAAGGTCTGTTTCCTGTAGACCCTTAGACCCTTGCCGCCTCCCCAAGAGGTCCTTCGTCCATCCCCCACCTTTGTCTTCCCTGGGAGCCCAGTACACCCTAGTTGCCATGGCAATGGCCAGCCAGAGGCAGATAGAGGGAATTGGTCAGGAGATCCCCCCTCCAACCCTCCGCTACAGCCTTGGACCCCCTCCCACCCACCCCCACCCAGGCCCAGAGGGTGGGCTCGGGAAGAAATAGAGGGGACTCAGAGAGGGAGCCAGGCAGGAAGGATGTGAAGGACAGAGAGAGGAGGTGAAGGACGGAGAGAGATCAGAGGAAGGTGGGAGGGCGTGCGGAGGGACTCCGGGGCGGAGAGGGGTCCCTCGCCCTTCGGGGGTGAAGGGGTAAGGTCAGACGGCTCCTCCCTCCTGCCTGCCACCCACCGCGGTCTCCAGGGCAGACACAGCAGGTGGCCGAGGAGGAGGGGCCGGCCGGAGGGGAAAGGAGCCGGTGGGCGGGGGGGCGGGGGGGAGAGGGGCTGCGGGGAGAGGGGGAGAGGTCCACGGGGGAGCGGGCCGGGGTCGACTTACCTCGGGCTGCGCCCAGCACTGCCATGGAGACCGCACACCCGGAGCGACGCGGCTCGCCCGGGCTCCCGCCGCCTGCCGGCTCCAGCTCGCCGCCCTCAGCCCTCCTCCCTCCTCCCCCGGGGCCTCCCTCCTCCCGCCCGTCCCAGCCTCTCGGCTCGGCCCCCTAGATGCCCGCCGGCCCCTCTCTTTCGGGGTCCCGCCACTGCCCGCAGCCCCGAGTCGGGATGGAGGCCAGCCCGGGGGACCGGGGCGAGCGCGGGCCGGGGGACCGGACGGTGGGGAGCTGGCGGGGGGAGGGGCTAGGCAGGTGCCGGGAGGGAACCTGCTTCATTGGTGGCCTGGCCCCAACCCGGTTTTCCCCACGAACTCAGGCTCCAAGAGGCCGCTGGTATGGCCAGGGGAGGAGGACGCGTGTGTCCCCCAGTGTATCTGTAAGGGCTGCCCCCGGGATGAAGGCTCACGCGGGCGTGCGCTGGAGGCTGCAGGAGTGAGGGGCTGTGGCCACGCTGGGGCTGCTTGTGGGATACATGGGGTGGGTGAGATAGGAGGCTAGAAGGATGCACCTCCCCCAATCCACTGCCGCCCCCTCCTGGAACACAAACTCACACTTGTGTGGGGGACACACACAGTTCTCACGCACACATCGCAGTTTCTCACGTGGCACACGCACACACAGTCCCTGCGGTCTCTCCCCTTCGGTAGAACACATACACGCGCACACTCAGGGCCCTTCGGGGTGGGGAGGTGGCTAACCACCTCCAGAGACGTTTTCCCTCCCCAGGGAGACTTGATCTGCTTCTTGGGGGCAAACCTGGCAACCTGTCCTCTGGGTCTGACCCCACAGATCAGAAGATTCCAGATCCCCAGGAAAGAGTCCATCTCTGCCTCCCTCTCCATCCTTGGGTCAGGAAGATCCCCTGGAGGAGGGCATGGCAACCCACTCCAGTATTCTTGCCTGGGAAATCCCATGGACAGAGGAGCCCGGTGGGCTACAGTCCATGGGGTCGCAAAGAGTCGACCTGACTGAAGAGACTTGGCACACAATGTCTCCCCCACCCTTCTCTCTCTCTCTCTCTCTCTCTCTCACACACACACACACACACACACACACACACACATACACAAATGAAGAGCATCTTCCTTAAAGTTAAGTCTGTTGTATTTTTCTCTCAGCTCAGGGAGGCAGGGGGTGGGGACAGGTCAGGAATACAAGCAAGCCATGGGGACCCCTGGTGACAGCTGGGTGTTCTTCCTGAAAGAGGCAAATTGGAAAGAAGAGAAAAGGGTAGGGATTGCGGGCAAGTGATGAGAAAGGGAAGGGAGGAGAGCGGGGCAGAGAAGGCTGAGATCCTGAGAGAAATGGATCAAGAAGAGGAAGAAGAAAACTTGTAACCCCGAGATTTTCTGTATCCTGAGTCATTTGGGGAGAAGGAAGAAGGGGGTGCAGGGTGGGGAGACTGAGGCCCAGGGGTATCACCCTTCACAGGAGTTGCCCTCAGAGGGTTCCGTTTCCAGCCAGCTCCCCACCTCTCCCCCTAGGCAAAACTCACCTTCCAGAAGGTTCTGAGAGGGTGAGTGGCAGTCACTGGACACTCTCCCCACAGGGCTTGTGCCCTGATTAGGAGAACAGCAGGTTTTGTTCCCTGGTAACAGGATTCTGCAGCCAGCAGGGGACCAAGGAGGGATTCTAGGCAGGGAGGCCCTCCTGCCTGATCCTGAACTCTCTGAGGCAAACTCCCTGCCAGGAAGGGCTCCCATGGAGGGACAAGGGACACACCAGGCATCTGTGACCAGCCAGCTGCAGAGACCTGCATGGTATTTGTCCGTCTGTTCAAGAGATAGCAGTGGAACTAGCAGTCAAGAGACCTGGGCTAGTCCACATACTAGCTGTATGAAGCTAAGCAATCATGCACCTCTCTGCCTTCTGTTTCTGTTTTATAAACTGGAGATGCTAGTCTCGGTCCTGTCACTACCCAGCCTTGCAGGATTTTCGTGAGGCTGAAATAGACATTATTAGTCAGTCGTGTCCGACTCTTTGCAACCCCATTGGACAGTAGCCCACCAGGCTCCTCTGTCCGTGGGATTCTCCAGGCAAGAGTACTGGAGTGGGTTGCCATTTTCTTCTCCAGGGGATCTTCCCAACCCAGGGATCAAACCCCGGTCTCCTGCACTGGCAAGCAGATTCTCTAGCTCTGAGCCACCAGGGAAGCCTATAGACAAACAAAGGAACTGGTTTGTAAACAGAGCCGTGCTGCTGAGGTGATAAGGAATCATGTCTGTGCACAAATGTGCCCAGGGTGCCTGTTTGTGCTCAGGTCAGGATGTGAGTCTGTGGTTCTGCCAAGGCAGAGTGAGATGCAGGCAGAATGAGATGCTGCTGTCTGGCAGTCAGGAGGAACTCTTGGATCTGAATCTGTCCTTGACTAGCTGTGTGATCCTGGGCTAGTCCCTGCCCTTTCTGGTCCCAGGGTCCTCTCCCCGAACAACGACAGTCTTGAGCTTCGAGTTGCAGACACCCAGCCTCACCCTCCAGGCCAGGCTGGGCTGGTCCCTCGTGCTGCCCAGGATCCGAGCCAGTGGTGAGGGAGAGAGTGGAGAGAGAAGTCATCAGAGAAGGGTTAGGGTTGAAGTAGAAAGAAAATGGGGAAGAGGAGGAGAGCATCTGGAAGAGCAGACCCAAGGCCCCCTCGACCAGAAGGGCGGGAGGCGGCCACAGGCCCCAGCTACATTCATCTGGTCCCCAGGCCCAGGGGCCCAATAGGGGATGCAGCGGCAGGGTTGGGGGGCGGCAGAGCCTGGTGGGGAGGTTGCAGGTGAGAAACTCCTCCTGGTCAGGGCCTCAGGTGAGACTACAGGTCTTCTGGAGCCGGCTGGAGGGATGAAGAATAAGAGGAACAAGTCTGTGCCTTCCAGCCCTTTGCTTTCCAGGCCCTCTGTGGTTCCCAGAGCCTGCTTTTCTCTTCCAGCGCAGGGCTGGCTTCCAGCCACACCCCAGGCCCCCTGCCCCTCACTTGGTTCTCCATCCCTCTGCCTGCTTCCTGCCTCTTGGGCCATCCCCCACCCGCTTCTCTCCTCTGCACCGCCTCCCTCTAGCCTGCGTCTCCTCCCCTTCCACTCCTCCACCCTCCCCTCCCCTCTCCACTCCCCACTCCCAGTTCCTTACTGGGGGCACTGGCAGGTCTTCTTCTCACTGAGGAGCCTCTTGATTTGAGACATCCGTTCTGCCTGGCGCTGTCCAGGGAGAAAGAGGCGAGTCGTGAGGGCCCTGGACCTCTGAAAGGGAGGTGCCCCTTGGAGGGGGAGGCACGGGGGGAGGGGAAAGCTGGGAGGGAGAGGCCAGGGCTGTGGCTGAGGAGGCCATCTGTCCCAGAATTGACTCTGCGCCTTCGCTTCTCTCCCTCCTCATGGGATCTGGGATGGGGCCCAGCCGGCAGTGAGGGAGGGAGCGGTGGGCAGAGGGAGCCAGAGGAGAAGCAGGTCACAGACACAGGACACCCTCATGGCCGGACAGGCCTCAGGGTCTTGACTGCCCCATGGGGACGTAAGGACGTCGGGGAGGGCTCACTCACCCTGCGGTGCCAGCATTTAACACAGAAGATGCAGGAGCCAGTGAAAAGCACTAGGCCTGCGATTCCCCCAACACCATGGGCAGGAGCTTCGGCCAGGCCTGGGTGAGCTCTGACGTCAAGACTGCAAGACAGCGAGAGGCGAGAGGTGTGCTCAGCTCCCTGCCCACCACCAGGGCAAGGGTACACAAGGGGGCCCAAGAGAGGGGCCTCACTGCCCAGCCACACTTCGGTCTGGTCCTTGCACTGAGAGAGCCAAGCAGGATACATGGGCCCCTTA
This sequence comes from Nanger dama, assembly GCA_917880005.1. Lineage (NCBI taxonomy): Eukaryota > Metazoa > Chordata > Mammalia > Artiodactyla > Bovidae > Nanger > Nanger dama. The sequence goes on along the minus strand of CAKJTW010000046.1, from coordinate 16,598,700 downwards.
GGGGCCATCAGGACTGGAAGGGAAAGGCTAGGGAAGGATTTTTTTTTTTAACATTTTATTTTTTTAGTGTTTAAAAATAAAATTTTAAAAAGACATTGTTGTGACAGTTTCAGATGAACAGCAAGGAACTCAGCTATAGATATACATGTATCCATTCTACCCCAATGCTCCCTTGGGGAAGGGGGTTTTAAGGTTAGATACCACTCTGCTTTTTGGGGAGCTAGACCAACAGTCCCCACCCTTGCTATGCACATGAATGTCTGTATGTTTGGGTGTGCATGTATGTCTGGGTCTGAAGAGGAGCCAGGAAGGGGGACTCTTGGTCAGGTGAGCCCCACTCCTGGGTGGTAGACCTTAGGGAAGTGCCTCTTGTAGGATTACAAGAGCCCAGGGCCACACCCCACTGCACCTCATCATCCCTGTGTCCTAGGCACCTCACTTATCACCCTACCCATCTCAGAGCAACTGGGAGGCTGGGTGGTCTCCACCAGCCCTGGGAGGCTCCCCCAGCTGGGGGGCTCGGGGTTAGGTGATGGAACATGGACCCTGACTCACCCTCAATCTTGGATTCCAGCAGGACTTTGCCCTTGTCACTCAGCAGACACTGCCACATCCCAGCCTTGGGCTCCGGCTCTGTCACCAACTTCGGCTGATTTGAGCTCTTCATACTCTGGTTCCCCATCTTCAAGTTCAGGGTCAGCCCTGTCGGGCTGGGCCCCAGCACCTCACAGGTCAGACTATTTGGGGACTTAGTCACTGCAGAGGGACAAGAGCCTGAGACCAGGACCCTGGGCCTCCAGGAAGTCGACGATGATGACGATGGTGCTTTACATCAGCGCCACTCTGCTGGCCTCTCAGAGCACATTCTCATACAGTTATAATGGAGGAAGCACAGCTTCTAAGGTCCAGCAGTCTTAGATTTTAACCCTAGCCCTGCTGCTTACGATCTGTGAGTCTCTGAACAAGCTACTTACCAACCTGAAGTGTTAGTCACTCAGTGGTGACTGACTTTGTGACCCCATGGACTGTAGCCCACTAGCTCCTCTGTCCATAGGATTCTCCAGGCAAGAATACTGGAGTGGGTTGCCATTCTCTTCTCCAGGGGGATCTTCCCCACCCAAGATCGAACCCAGGTCTCTTGCATTGCACGCAGATTCTTTACCACCTGGGCCACCAGGGAGAGCCCCACACAGTTGTTAAATGGAAAGATACACGTAGAGCTCTTGAATGGGGCCTGGCTTGTATGAAACACCCAATCTAAGCCATTATTTTTGGTGATGTTATGGTAATTAAGGAGATAAGGAGGGGAAGAACTCAAGATGGCACCTGACATTGTCACCATCACAGTCATATTGTTATCCTCCTTAGGACAAAAATGACCCACAGAGGGGGAGGGGCTTAGTCGGGATCCGAGAGGGTCCCGGCTTCTCAGTGAGGCCCTAGGGAATTCTAGTGGAGCTCACCTTAGGCCTGCTGTTGGATGTCAGGGAGGGACAGAGGATTCCAACCTCAGTTCAAAACCAACCCCCAGGGACATACCCCCAGGGACTTCCCCCAGGGACTTCAGAGTCTGCCTCCCAATGCAGGGGACTCAGGTTGGATCCCTGGTCAGGGGAACTAAGATCCCACATGCGGCAGGGCAACTAAAACCCTTTGAGCTGCAAGGACTGACCTGCAATGCTCTAGAGCCCATGTTCCACAAGAGAAGTCCTTGTGCCTCAATTAGAGAAACCCTGCATGCCACAATGAACCCAGCAGAGCCACATTAAAAAAAAAAAATTCCCCAAACCAGAGGGCCCTTGATGGGCTCCATCAGGCATCCAGGGCCTAGGCACTCTCTTGAAGGGTCTGTCGTGACTTAGAAAAGCCCTGAGCCAGGTCCCTTGGCCCTTGACCCCACCCTCGCTGTCTCAGCCTAGCTCCTCACCTCTCATCACCACGAGGTTCACTTTCTGCTGCAACTTCCCCTTGGTGAGATCCAGGGTCAGGGTTCCAGAACCCGCGTACTGAGGCAAAGTCCGTGGCAGAGTGAGACGCAGCGGTAGCCTCTCCCTCACAAGGAGCCTGAGGTCCTTGTGAGTCTTGTTCACCTTCACCTCTCTGTTCCTCAGGGTGAAGGTGACCCAGGATTGGGAGGAAGAATCCTCGCTCGCCTGCTGCCAAATCAGCTCCCCACTCAGATTTTCATCCTCGAAGGTGAGTGGGAAGGAAAACTCCGCCTGCTCCCCCCTCCTTCACATAGACTGTTTCCGGGGGCCTTCTGGAAGGCTGGAGGGGGGAGGGAGAGAACCATACAGGGCGAGGCAGGTGCAGGAAAGGGGCCAGGTGAGTCCAAACACTTGGGCTACCACTGGAGCCCTTCAATTCCATTCTACATCTCCTCTCCTCTCATTGCTCTGCACCCCAGGGAGGTGCCACAGCAACGCCCCCTCCCCGGAGAAGCCCTCCTAGAACAGCCCAGCCACAGGGGTCCTCTCCTTCCTCAGGATCTCGGAGCACAGAGGGCATCTGGCCTGTACCACATGGGTCCAACATTCATCACCCTTCTCAAGGTAAGCGCAGACACTGGCTGACTATGTGCCAGGCGCTGTTCTAAGGGCACTTCATATGTTACTTGTCCTCATGACAGGACAAGGTAGGTTAGATCATACCCATTTTGCAGATGCAGAAACCAAGGCACAGAGAGTTCCAGTGACCTGCCCAGGGCCACACAGTCAAGTCAGAGCCAGGATTTCAGACAGAGTCCATGAATTTCATCACCATGCTACCCTCCTGTGTGTCACATGAGTCACCCGGAGGACAGGGTCTGGGGTAGCACCTGCCCTCTGGGCTTTTTTTTCTCCTTTCCTCCCAGTGCCTACTCAGGACTCTGAACCTGCAACATGGAGTTTCATCAGGGCTGGCTTGTTGCTGCGAGCATCTCTGAGTTAGTGGACTTGTAACTTGGTGGGAGGGGGAAGCTGAGGCTACCAAGAAGACAGATGCCCTTGACAGCCCTCCTTTGGGGCTTCCTCCTGGGTCTCTGGGGTCCTCGCATCCTTACACCCTCATCCCTTCTCTCTTCCATGTCCACTCCGTCAAGGATGGCTTGTGAAGAAGAGAGGGCCAGTGTGTCCCTTAGGGCAGACTTCTGCTCCAGGAGATCCTGGCTTCAGCCTCCCCTTCCCCCTAAACCAGACCCCCCCTCCCAGCAGAGCAGTAAGGGCAGAGGAAGGTCTGGCAGGCAGGGGGTGCCTGTAGGTGGAGCCCCTCTTACCCAGCACCACGATGGGTATTTTGATCTCCAGTGTCTGCTGGCTCTGGGAGATAGTGCACGTCCAGGTACCACTGTCCTGCAGCCCCACCTGGGCCAGTGACAGGCTCTTGAGGTCTCCCTTCCTATTATTCCCTGGACCCTTCCATTGCACAGAAGGGTTGCTCCCAGAGGGACTCTCCAAAGTCAAGGTCAGGCTCTGTCCCAGCAGCACACGGGTGTCCGAGCTGGCAGTCACTGTGAGGGGAGCAGGCAAACTGTGTCACAAACACACACACACACCATCTCCTCAAGAAGAAGAGAAGAAGCCAGGAAGCCTCGGGTATTGCTCTGTTGTCCGTTTGTTCTTTCAGTCGCTAAGTTGTGTCTGACTCTTTGGGACCCCATGGACTGTAGCCCACCAAGCTTCTCTGTCCATGGGATTTCCCAGGCAAGAACACTGGAGTGGGTTGCCATTTCCTTCTCCAGGGGATCTTCCTGATCCAGGGATCAAACCTGTGTCTCCTGCATTGACAGGCGGATTCTCTACCACTGAGCCATCTGAGAATCTGCAGTTACCCTTGTTCCAACATCTCCCTTCTGTCCACCTCCAGCCCAAGGCAGGGTTTCCTCTCCCCTCCCACTCTGCTCTCTTCCCTCTCTCTCCTCCCTCTGTCTCCTGCCTTTCCGCCCCTGCACCTCCCACTCACCCCCAGGTCTCTGTCTCTGCTTGCCTGACCCAAGGCCTGAGGAGGCACTGAGAAGACACAGCGGCCTGTCTGATCTGTCTTCAGACTGTTGAAATGCCAGCAGCTCAGGCCCTGGTTTGGGTGCAGGGATGCGAGTCAAAGAGGAAGGGAAATTGGCTAAGGTCCCAGGATGCCCCACTCACGTCTGAACACCTTCAGTTCCACCTCAAGCTTCTTGCTGTCCACTTCACAGGTATAAGTCCCCGAGTCAGTTACTTGGAGGTTCTTGATGATCAGAGGAAAGGATCCTTGGTCCCACAGGTTTCTTTTGGATTCCACTCGATGGCTCAGTTCAGTGTTACCTGGGAGCAGATCCCGTATGGAGGAGGTTGGGGTACCCTGGAGCCAGTGCATCTGGCAAGGGTGGTGCCCATGACTCTTCTGATCTGAGTTGCTGATCTCAGATAGAATCTGCCCTGCTCCTATCTGAGAACCCCAGACTGGTGAGGAGATCCAAACACACTCCTTTACCTGGCCAGGACAGCATTTCACTAACCCCAAATAAAATTGAAACCTCCCTTAGAGAGCACCAGCCTCTACACATGTGTGCGCTAAGTCACTTCAGTCATGTTTGACTCTTTGCAACTCCATGGACTGTAGCCCACCAGGCTCCTCTGTCCATGGGATTCTCCAGGCAAGAATACTGGAATGGGTTGCCATGCCCTCCTCCAGGAGATCTTTGCTACCCAGGGATCTAACCCATGTCTCCTGAGTCTCCTGCATTGGCAGGTAGATTCTTTACCACTGAGCTACCTGGGAAGCTGCACCAGCTCCTACAGGCCAACACTTTACACACATCATCTCAGGTAATCATCACAAGTCTGAGAAATAGGTACCGTTTTGCTTATCTTGCAGATAAGGAAACAGAGGTTCAGAGAAATTAAGTAGTTGTCCAAACTCTTGCTTACACATTATTGGCAGGAACATAAACCAGTGCAATTTCTTTGGAAAGTAATTTGTTTTGTTCTTATTTTTAAGTTTTTATTGAAGTATAGTTGATTTAAAATGCTATGTTAATTTCTGCTGTACAGCAAAGTGATTCAGCTATATGTACACATATAGCCACTCTTTTAAAAATTCTTTTTCCATAGAGGTCATTACAGGGTATTGAGTAGAGTTCCCTGTACTATGCAGTAGGTCCTTCTTAGTTATCTGTTTTATATATAGTGGTGTGTATATGTCAATCCCAATCTCCCAATTTATCCATTCCCCTGGAAGGTAATTTATAATACTTCCAGAATTATGAATGCATATACAGAACGAAATGTCCACCATGAAAGAAGAGATTAAATAAGTTAGACTTCACCCTTTCAGTGTAATGCTATAAGAGAAGAATGAGGAGGCTGTTTATATTCTGACATGGAATAACATCTAAGAAACACTGCTGACTGAATAAAGCAAGGTATTTTCAAAGCTACCACTGTTTGAAAAGGAGAGGGAAAGTTATTTATCATCTATCTACCTATATTTCTATCTATCATTCTATCTTATAAACGAACAAATATTTGTAGAGGTGAACAAAAGGAAATGGTCACCTTTGTTGTCCCTGGAGAGAGGAAGTGAACCCCATGAGACAGGTGTGGGAGAGCTTTTCAGTTTATGCCTTTTCTACCGATTGAATTTTGACTCCAGTAAGTGGTGGAGCCAGGATTAAAATTCAATCTGTTGAGGAACTTTCCTGGTGGTCCAGTGGCTAAGACTCTGAGCTCCCAACGCAGGAAGTTCAATCCTGGTCAGGGAACTAGATCCAACATGCCACAGTTAAGACCAGGCACAGACAAATAAAAATGAATATTTTTTAAAAACTTCCACTGCATCCCCTGTCCGCTCAGCAGATAACTCCCAGCCCCAGCCTCTCGCCTTCCTCCTGGGCCCACGTTTCCAATGGCCCAAGCAATGACTTCATCTGGATGTTCTGCCATTACCCCAAAACTCAACTGGTTACAAATGAAATCTAACACCCTTTTCACTAAAATAACTTGTCTTCCTTGCTTCCCTGTTAAAAGCTCTTCTGGGTCTCATCAAGACCCCTTTGTCCAGACTGTTCTATACTTTGTAAAAGCGATTCTACTTTGTGAAAGTTCTAAGACTGTGAGAGAGTCTGGGATCATTTCTTGGAGGAGACCAGCACAGAACAAAGCCTTAAAAGAAGAGTAGGCAGGGGACTTCCTGGTGATCTGATGGCTAAGACTCCACACTCCTAGTGCTGGGGGCCTGGGTTAGATCCCTAGTCGGGGAGCTAGGTCCCACAGGACACAACTAAGTGTTCACATGCCTCAGCTAAAGATCCTGCCTCAACTAAAGTAAGGTTCTGCCTGCCTCAACTCAAGATCCCCAGGCCAGACAAAGACTAAAGATCTTGCATGCTGCAACTAAGACCTGGTATAGCCAAATAAATAAATATTTTTCTTAAAAAAAAAAAAAAAAAAAAAAGTAAGCTAGAGGAAAATGTTGCAGCAAGAATGTCTAGGAAGGGGGGTAAAGTTCCAGGAAAATCATACAGGCAGCCACCTCAAAGCAATGAGGACAATACCTGGATGTGAGGTGTCTGGCTGAGGAACTGTGGGAACCCATACTGAGGGAATGAACGTCTGGCAGAGGCTCTTCCAGGCTTAGCCTAGTGGAATAGGGCGTGACTGGCACTGTACTGGGAATCAGCACTGCAGTAGGAGGAAGAGAAGCAAAGTAGGGAGAGACCAGTAGCAAAGGCAATTGCCAGGAAGCCCCACTGTAACCCAGGGAGGAGTAGGTGGCCTTGGCTAATGAGATGTTCCCATGAGAACAAAGAAGGTGAAACGGAAGAACACTTCCCAGGAAGGAATGGCCCTAGGCAGGGACTGAGGGGAAATCAGGGATTGAAGTAGGGGGAAAATCAACTCTGGTTCAGAAATTGGGAGCAGTCAGGAGAGTGATCCTGCTGTTGTCAGAGATCAGGAAGTTGGGAAGGGAAGCCGTTCTGGAAGAAGTTCCGATCTTAAGAACAGAACAAACCATCGACACAAAAGAGGTGAGAATTTTTAGAAAAGAGCACAGTGTTTCAAGCTCACTGGCGATCATAGAAATGCAAATTAAAACGATGATATGTTTTTCAACTATCAAAATTAGCAAAAAATAAACGAGAGAAGGTTTTAAATATTAGTATTCAGTGCCAGCAAGGGCTCCAGTGAGAGACACACACAGTGACATTATTATCTAGACTTACTGTAAATGGATAGAACCTTTCTGGAAGCAATCTGGCTGTATACACCAACTTTTTTTTTTTTAAAGCTCATATCCTTAATTTCATTTCTAGAACTTTATCCTTAATAAGTTTAAAACTCAGCCAAAATGTAGGTACAAAAATAATAATTACAGTGTTCTTAATAAGGTGCAAGATTAGATGAAAAGATAATGGCTGCATATTACAACATACTAACTTGATGATTATTAGGTAAGCACTACAAATGACATTTATAAATAATTTTCAATGAAATGGAAAACATTCATAATATACTTTTAAAGTTGTGTTAAGATCATCTTTACTTTTTCAGCTAGTTATTTGAACTACAAAATTATACAGACTCACAGGCTCAACATTTCTCTCCTTCCTTGCCCACCCTCAATACTACTACAAACAACTTAGTGTGGATTTCTTCATGCTTTTTTTTTCTGTTTGTGTAGATACATATTTACACACATTGAATTTTCCTTTTTTTTTTAGTATCTATTTTTATTTAATATTAATTTGGCTACACTGGGTCTTAGTTGCCACATGGGAGATCTAGTTCCCTGACCAGAGATCAAATCCAGGCCCCTTGCATTGGGAACACTGAGTCTTAGCCATTGGACCATCAGGGAAGCCCCCACATTGAATTTTTAAATTAAAATGTGACCCTATTATTGATACATACATTGCTTACTTTCCACTTAACAGAATGTGCTTGACATCCTTCTAAGTGTGTGCGTGTGTGTGTGGGGGGGCTTCTTCATTCTGTTTGTCTTGTTTTGACATTATGAAAGCTAATCATTTTACTCTGATGATTCTTTAAACATTTTCTTCTGAGAAAATCATGCAACCATAAGAAATAGCGCAGAAATATCTGGAATACCCTTGACCCAGCTCACCTCAAAGGTAACAGCTTGCAAAACTATATAGCACAGTATCGCTGCCAGAATATTGGCATTGACACAATTCAAGATGCAGAACATTTCTAGCACTATAAAGATGTTATCCTTTTCTAGCCAAATCCTCTTCCCTCCCAGACCCCTTCGCCCAGACTCCTGGCAATCACTAATATATTCTCCATTTCTATAATTTGTCATTCTGAGAATGTTATATAAATGAAATTATATAGTATGTTACTTTGTGGGATTGGCTTTTTTTTTTCCCCATACAGCATAATCCTTTGGAGAGTCATCTAGGCTGTGGTCCAAAACTATAGTTCATTCTTTTTACTGCTGAAAAATAATCCATAGCATGCATACAACCATTCACCCATTAAAGGACATCTAGGTTATTTCTAGTTGTTGGCTCCTACTAATAAAGCTGCTGTCAACAATTTTACACAGATTTCTGGGTGACCATAAGTCTTTCTTTCTCTAAGAGGTAAATGTCTAGGAGTACAGTTGCTAGGTTGTTGCAAGTTTAGTTTTCTAAAGAAATTTCCAGGGCTTCCCTGGTAGCTCATTGGTAAAGAATCTGCCTGCTAATGCAAGAGACACAGGCCTGATCCCTGGTCCAGGAAGATCCCATATTCCAAGTGTGCCACCACTACTGAGCCTGTGCTCTAGAGCCCAGGAACCGCAACAACTGAAGTCCCCAAGTCCTAGAGCCCTTGCTACCCCACAGGAGAGGCCACCACCACGAGAAGCCGAGGCACTGCAGCTCGAGAGTAGCCCTCACTCCCTGCAACTAAAGAAAAGCCTGAGCAGGAATGAAGACCCAGCACAGTCAAAAATAAGTAAACAAATTTTTAAAAATTGCTGAACTGTTCTCTAGAGCAGCTGTACCATTTTATGCTCCTACCAGCAATGTAAGAGTAACCGGTGTCTGCATCCTCACCAGCACGGGATGTTACTTTCTTTTTTTTTTTTTTTAAATTTTGGCCATTCTGATGCATGTGTGGTGAATCTCATTGTGATTTTAGTTGGCATTTCCCGATGACTAATGACGATGAACACATTTTCATGTGTTTGTTTGCCATCTCTATGTCCTCTTTGGTGAAATATCTCTTCATGTCTTTTGCTTATTTTCTAATTGGATTGTTTGGGTTTTTTTGTATTGAATTTTGAGAGTTGTATTCATATTCTAGATACTAGTCTCTGTTGGATATGTAGTTTGAATATATTTTCTCATATTTGATAAATTAAAACAATTTTCCTCTTCTCAATAGAGTGTTTTGCAGAGCAAAATTTTTCTATTTTGGTCAAGACCAACGTGTCAGGAATTCCCTGCAAGTCCAGGGGTTAGGACTTGGCACTTCCACCTCAGGGAGCACTGGTTCGACCCCTGGTTGGAGAACTAAGACCCAGCAAGACAAGTGGAGTACGCCAAAACAAAAAAAGATCAATATATCCATTTTTCCTTTTATGGACTGTGCATTGGTATCTAGTCTAAGAACTCTGCTTAGTCTAAATCCTAGTTCATCTCCTGAAGGAAACATAGAAACTGATTAAAACAGTTGCCTCTGGGGAAGGGAACCAAGTAACAGGGGATCAGGAGTGAGAGGGAGATTTTTTATCACTGTGTGTCATCCAGCTCAGCTCAGTTCAGTTCATTCGCTCAGCTGTGTCTGAATCTTTGCTACCCCATAGACTGCAGCACAGCAGGCTTCCCTGTCCATCACCATCTCCCAGAGGTTACTCAAACTCATGTCCATCAAGTCAGTGATGCCATCCAACCATCCCATCCTCTGTCATCCCCATCTCCTCCTGCCTTCAATCTTTCCCAGAATCAGAATCTTTACCAGTGAGTCAGCTCTTCACATCAGGTGGCCAAAGTATTGGAGTTTCGGTTTCAACATCAGTCCTTCCAACCAATATTCAGGACTGATTTCTCTTAGGATTGACTGATTTGATCTCCTTGCAATCCAAGGGACTCTCAGGCATATTCTCCAACACCACAGTTCAAAACCATCAATTCTTTGGTGCTCAGCTTTCTTTATAGTCCACCTCTCACATCCATACATGAGTACTGGAAAAACCATAGCCTTGACTGGACAGACCTTTGCTGACCAAGTAATGTCTCTGCTTTTCAATATGCTCTCTAGGTTGGTCATAACTTTCTTTCCAAGGAGCAAGTGTCTTTTAATTTCATGGCTGCAGTCACCATCTGCAGTGATTTTGGAGCCCAGAAAAATAGTCAGCCGCGGTTTTCACTGTTTCCCCATCTATCTGCCATGAAGTGACGGGACCAGATGCCATGATCTTCGTTTTCTGAATGTTGAGCTTTAAGCCAACTTTTTCACTCTCCTCTTTCACTTTCATCAAGAGGCTTTTTAGTTCCTCCTCACTTTCTGCCATAAGGGTGGTGTCATCTGCATATCTGAGGTTATTGATATTTCCCCTGGCAGTCTTGATTCCAGCTTGTGCTTCATCCAGCCCAGCATTTCATATGATGTACTCTGCATATAAGTTAAATAAACAGGGTAACAATATACAGCCTTGGTGTACTCCTTTCCCGAGTTAGAGCCTGTCCGTTGTTCCATGTCCAGTTCTAATTGTTGCTTCTTGACCTGCATGCAGATTTCTCCAGGAGGCAGGTAAAGTGGTCTGATATTCCTATCTCTTTAAGAATTGTCCACAGTTTGTTGTGATCCACGCAGTCAAGGCTTTAGTGTAGTCAAAAAAGTTGATTTTATTGACTACACTATAATAGATGTTTTTCTGGAACTTTCTTGACTTTCGATGATCCAACGGATGTTGGCAATTTGATCTCTGGTTCCTCTGCCTTTTCTAAATCCAGCTTGAACATCTGGAAATTCATGGTTCATGTATTGTTGAAGCCTGACTTGCAGAATTATGAGAATACTTTGCTGGCATGTGAGATGAATGCAATTGTGCTGTAGTTTGAACATTCTTTGGCATTGCCTTTCTTTGGGATTGGAATGAAAACTGACCTTTTCCAATCCTGTGGCCACTGCTGAGTTTTCCAAATTAGCTGGTATATTGAGTGCAGCACTTTCACAGCATCATCTTTTAGGATTTGAAATAGCTCAGCTGGAATTCCAACACCTTCACTAGCTTTGTTCATAGTGACGCTTCCTAAGGCCCACTTAACTTCACACTCCAGGATGTCTGGCTGTAGGTGAGTGGTTACACCACCGTGGTTACCTGGGTCATTAATATCTTTTTTAGATAGTTCTTCTGTATATTCTTGCCAACGCTTCTTAATATTCCAAATTATTAATATCTCTTAATGACTTAGTTGCTCAGTTGTGTCCAATCCTTTGTAACCCCATAGACTGTAACCCGCCAGGCTCCTCTGTTCATGGGATTCTCTAGGCAAGAATACTGGAGTGGATTGGCATTTCTTACTTCAGGAGTCTTCCCAACCCAGGAATCGAACCCAAGTCTCCTGCAAGTCTCCTGCATTAGCAGGTGGATTCTTTACCACTAGCGCCACCTAGGAAGCACAAATAAATAAACTAAACTTGAGCCACTGATTGTTTTGTAATAATAGTACAAAAGAAGCAACAAATATTGCATGCCTCCTAATGTGATGAAATTGGTAATATAAAACACCATCTATAAAATGGTCTGGTCAAAAGATTAAACGTGTGCACCTCAGTGTCCATAGCAGCACTGTTTGCAATGGCCAACACATGGAGGCAACCTAAATGTCCATCAACAGAGGAATGGATAAAGAAGGTATATATAATGGAATATTACTCAACCATAAAAAAGAATGAAATAATGCTATTTGTAGCAACATGGAGGACTTAAAGATTGTCATACTAAGTAAAGTAAGTCAGAAAGAGACAACTATCATATATCACATATATGTGAAATCTAAAATATGATACAAATAAACCTATTTACAAAACAGAAACAGATTCACAGACACAGCCAAAGGGGGAAGAATAGTGTACGGATATAACTGAATTGCTTTGCTATACACCAGCAACTAACACAACACCGCAATTGAGGTTATACTTCAATTTTTTTAAAAAAGATGGGCCTATAATGCCTTGTAATACGGAGTACAGTTATTAATTAAGTCACCGAGAGAAAAAATGAACGTAAACTTGATCATGTCTCTAGATCTAGTCACCATTTCTAGGAGATTTAAGGGATAGAGGAACATCTTAAATGCTGCCACAATGTAAAACTTACAGGGCAATTGCATGGTTTCTTCAAATATCAGTTGCAATAGGGGGCAGAAAAAGGAGAGTAAATGTATAAATTCAAAGAGATTCAAGGGCCATATCAAGCAAATACCGTGCATGAATTTTTATTCGAATTCTGATTCAAATAGAGCAGATGTAAAAATAATATTATGAGGCATTGGGAAAATTTGAACACTGGATATTTTTTGTCATAAAGGAATTAATTTTAAAGCATCAATGATGATATTATAGATGTGTTTTTAAAACAAAATATAGTTGATTTACAATGTTTCAGGTGTACAGCAAAGTGATTCAGTTATATGAACCAACATGGGTCATGAATTGATCATTGTTAAAGCTGAGAGGGATACACAGGGGTTCATTATATACTTATTCAACTTCTATATACATTTGAATTAAGAGAAAATGTTAAATAAACAGTGTAATGCAAACAATAATAAATCAAATAAACTTATAAAGAATAAATACATTTCACACCGGTGGCATTTTTCTATTTTTGACTCTATGACTTTCTCCCATTCAATAATGTATTGAATATTAGAAGCCATACCCAGAAGAAAGAAGAGTTACTTAAACAGGAGCATGAGGGTAAAATTTACGTGAAAAATAAGGTTGCAAAATAATGTTCCTAAGAAGTTTTGAAATCTTAATTCTTTTCACTTTGAAAGCTAGAAAAAGACTTCCCTGGCAGCGCAGTGGATAAGAATCTGCCTGCCAGTGCACGGGACATGGGCGCAGTTCCTGGTGGGGAAGGATCCCACATGCCGAGAAGCAGCTAAGCCCGTGTGCCACAATTGCTGAGCCTGAGCTCGGGAGCCCATGTGCCACACATGAAGCCCTTGCCCAGAGACTGCGCTCCGCAGCAAGAGAAGCCTCTGAAATGAGAAGCCCACACACACAAACTAGAGAGTAGCCCCCTGCTCGCCACAACTAGAGGAAAGCCCAAGCAGCAACGAAGACCCAGGTCAGCCAAAAATAAATAAATTATTTTTAAAAAAAAGCTAGGGGAAAACATCCTGTTGCTCTTAATGGAAGTAAACAAAGTATCATCATTGGTCTGTAACAACAATATTCATGAAATCATGGGCTTCATATGGTAGCTACTTTTCTAATATCTATTAAAATAAGGTCATCAATATCAAAATAATGAAATTATAATAGACCACCAGAAGCCATTCCCCAGCCCACCAGTAGCTGGCAGAGGGTGGTCCCGGACTTGGGGAGTCCCTGAGACTCTGGCTGATGGCAGAACCCTCCAGAACCCCAGAGTTTACTAGGAGCTGGGCCCCGCCACGGGGGTGGCATTTCTTCTCTAAACAAGGCTCTCCTCTCTAAACAAGGAGCAGGGCCCACCTACCTTTGTGCAAGAAGGAGTTATGACTCCCCAGAATCTTGGACTGGGAAGAATCTTTCCAGCTGAAGGCGATGTTCTTCTTCTGGGAAGCCTGGCAGGGCAGCTCTGCCTGGTCTCCTGCCTCACCCAGCACCACTGTTTTTCCCTGAGTGCCAGCTGGGAGCATCACTAGGTGGAAAAACAGGGTGGTCAGGCCTTGAGTCTGTGGTTGCCCCATCTCCTACCTGGCATTCCCCAACCAGCCCCTCCTCCCAAGCCACCTGCACCCAGACCCCAAGTCTGAGCACTCACCCAGTTGCAGCACCAAGAACAGGTGCCTAAGAGAGGTCCCCGGGCCCATTGTGGCTTTGCTGATGCAGACAAGGACCTGAGGCTTCCCCCAAAGAAAGGGCAGGGCCTGGGGGAGACACCAGTCAGCAGTTAGCAGGCGTTCATCTGGCTGGGTCCCCTTCATGACCCAGACAGCCAGGCGGGAACCTAGACATGCAGGCCTCTGAAGAAGACACCCATGGGTTACGTGCCACGCGTGCTGTGCCTGGACCAGGGGTGGGTTCTTTGCCAGGGGGAATCAGAAAAGGATTCTCAAAAGACTTCCCTCATGGTCCAATGGTTAAAAATCCGCCTGCCAAGGCAAAGGACATGGGTTCAATCCCTGGTCCAGGAAGATTCCACGTGCCATGGAGCAACTAAGCCCTTGTACCACAATTACTGAGCCTGGGAGCTGCAACCACTGAGCCCACATGCTATAGCTACTGGAACCCACGTGTCCTACAGCCTGTGCTCCACAACAAGAGAAGCCACCAGAATGAGAAGCCCTCACACCGCAGCCAGAGTAGCCCCCACTCGTTGCAAGTAGAGAAAGTCTGTGCCCAGCGACGAAGACCCAGCACAGCCAAAAATTAATTAATCAATCAATGAATTACAAAATAAAATGAGTGAACAACCTTTGGTGTGAAGTAAAATTTTTAAAAAAGAAAAAAAGAATTCTCAGAGAAGGTGGCAAATTGGTAGGAACTGGGACTAGGGAGTCAGGCCAGGTCACGAAGGTCCCAGAATGCTGTGACCCTGGGCGCTCGAGGGAGCTTTACTTAGAGAAGGACAGGAGCAGACTTACAGGATGGATCCCTCCAGCTGCTGAGCAGAAGAGGACCTGGAGGAGGTCAAGAATGGGAGGCAGGACTGCAAGAATCCTGGTGGGAAAAGATGAGGCCTGAACTCAGAGAGACAGGCTTAAGGGAAGGGTTCTGAAAGAAACCCCAGGACGTGGGGTCTGATTCAGCATGGGGGATGTGGTCAGGGAAAGGGCAGAGGGTGATTCCCTAGAAGGCCTCTGAGTGGGACAAGCAAAAAGGCAATACTCCAGAGTTTCTTTGGGCTTGGAAGACAGACAGGGCCGTGGAGGAGGGGGTCGCAGAAGGGCTCTGCATGGACCTGGAGGAATGGGCGGCATTGGGTTGGAGCAGTGATTCCCCATGTGTGGTCACCTGAGAACTTGTGAGACAGGCAACCTGTGGGGCCCACCCTAGACCTCCAGGATCAGGAGCTGGGGCTGGGTGCTGCCATCTGTGTTCACAGCCCTCTGGGGACTGCTGCACACTCAAGTCTGACAACCCCCAAGACAGCTGGAAAGAAAAGGAGAGGGCACCCCACCACAGTCTGCAGAGTAGTGGGGGGGCATGTGACTGTGGAGTGAAGTCTTGGGGAGTGGAGCCTGATTTCGAATCTCGCTGGGCAGGCCAGAGAGTTAGGGCTTGGCTCTGCAGGGCGCTGGGAGCTGCTGCTCATTTTGGAGCAGAGATGTGACAAGGTCTTTGAGAGCTCTAGGGAGCTCAATCAGATGGTGTAGAGCCAAAAGGAAGGCCACCAGACAGTGCCTCGCAGGCAGGCAGTACCAGGCTCCAGTGTCTTTGAGGGGGTGGTGGAGGGTTGGACTAGAAGTCTGGGAGACTAGCAGAGGCAAACTATTACATACAGGATGGATAAACAACAAAGTCCTACTGTATAGCACAGGGAACTATATTCAATATCCTGTAACAAATCATAATGTAAAAGAATATGAAAAAGAGTATAGTGTATATAACTGAATCACTTTGCTGCATACCAGGAACTAACACAACACTGTAAATCAACTGTACTTAAATTTATTTTTTTTTTTAGTATCTTTGAATTTGGCCCCAGATTGAGGGCAGGCCTCAGAGCAGTGACAGCCTTGGGGGCTGTCAGCACACACCTGGCACTCAGCTTGTGTATCCAGACCTACTTTTCTCCCCCAGCCCCACCCTAGCCTGGTCTTTCTCTCTGCTGGGGACCACCTTTCAGTGAGCTGTCTGCTCTGAACTCCCACTCTGACCCCCTTCTGGGCACACCCCACCTTCTACTGTAGTTTCAGTTCCCGCCTTTCCTCCAACAACAGTCAGTCTTAAGGGAGATCAACCCTGAATATTCATTGGAAGGACTGATGTTGAAGCTGAAGCTCCAATACTTTGGCCACCTGATGCGAACAGCCAACTCATTGGAAAAGGCCCTGATGCTGGGAAAGATTGAGGGCAGGAGGAGAAGAGGACGTCAGAGGATGAGATGGCTTGATGGTATCACCAATCCAAAGGACATGAACTTGGGCAAACTCCAGGAGATGGTGAGGGACAGAGAAACCTGGCATGCTGCAATCCAAGGGGTTGCAAAGAGTTGGACACAACTGGGCAAGTGAATAACAACTCTCCTCCACCAACTTGATCTCTAGGCTAGAGATGATGGTCCAGCCTGCAAGGCCACTGCTGGCCTCATCTGGAGCACAGAGAAGGGACTTGGGATGTGTTTGGTTAACTTAAACCAAATTGAATTGAACAGAGAGGGGACATCACTGATTACTTTTTCTGGACTCAACATGGTAATTCTGTTACTAAGAAGTGTCTGTACACACCCAAACTTGGCCTGGATGAAGCCAAGTCATCCCTATCCACACAGCCTACTCTTGTGCAGGTCCTCTCAAGTATTCTCTTTTCTTTTAAAATTAATTTATTTTTGATTGGAGTACAATAGCTTTACAATGTTGTGTTGGTTTCTGCCATACATCAACATGAATCAGCCATAGGTATACATATGTCCCCTCCCTCTTGAACCTCCCTCCCACTTCCTCTACCTTCTTTCATTTTCTAAATTTTTGGACCACACCACGAAGCATGTAGGACCTTAGTTCCCGATCAGGGATCAAACCTGTGCCCCCTGCATTGGAAGCACAGAGTGTTAATCACTTGACCAGCAGGGAGCGCACACCCCCAACCCCCAGGCATTCTCCATGCTCTCTGCCCTGGTCTCCACAAGGAGGCTGCCCACTGCACACCTTATACACTGTGTCACCCGGGCTCCCTCGCCCTTCAGCTCCTGGTTGGGGTTGGCCAATGGGAAGCACCCAGGAGAGATGAGAGGGCCTGGGAGAGAGGTTGGGGTGTTTTATCCTTGTTCTCTCCCGGCTCAGGGCATGTTTTCTGGCATCAGCTGTATTCCCTCCCTTGCCCTTTCCTTCCCATGGTGACCACAGCTCCTTCCAGGTGGCCCCCTAAGAGCAACTCAAGCCCTCACTGGGTTGCAGAAACACCAGGTTGGCCCTTTCCCCTTCAGGACTCTGCCCGCTGCTTTGGCATCTGGTGCCTCAACACCTCTTTCTGCAGGTGGTCTTGAACCATCTGAGATGGATTCCGTTTCCTATTGGCTACTGATCCATGATAAGGAGGCAGCACTTGAATGCGTGCTAAGGGCTTGACCTTCCTAGTGAGGTGTGGGCAGGGGAAGCCTCCTCTTCGAGAAGTGTTGAGGCACCAGATGCCAAAGCAGCGGGCAGAGTCCTGAA
Source organism: Nanger dama (assembly GCA_917880005.1). Lineage (NCBI taxonomy): Eukaryota > Metazoa > Chordata > Mammalia > Artiodactyla > Bovidae > Nanger > Nanger dama. The sequence continues at coordinate 16,581,191 of CAKJTW010000046.1, read as the reverse complement.
GGGGAAAGGGCCAACCTGATGTTGCTTCATCTGCCTGAGGAACTACTCAGGGCCTAATGCCTGGTAGGAACTTGCTCGAATTTTTTTTTAAAACAAGGGAAATAGGAAGATAAGTGGTCAATAAGGAGGTTTGGGGCGCTTCCCTGGTGGTCCAGTGGTTAAAAATCTGCCTTGCAATGCAAAGGACACAGTTTGGTCCCTGGTCCGGAAAGAGTCCATGTGCCGCGGAGCAACTAAGCCTGTGTGCAGCAACTTCTGAGCCTACATCTAGAGCCCAAGCTCTGCAACAAGAGAAGCCACCGCAGTAAGAAGTCCACGCACCACAACTAGAGAGTGGTCCCCGCTCATCGCAGCTTGAGAAAGCCCGCATGTGGCAACAAAGACCCACCACAGCCAAAGAATAAATACATAAATCTTTTTTTAAAAAAAGAGGAGGAGGAGGTTTCCAGGAAAGGAAGAGGAGGCTAGGTCACGGGTGAAGTTGTTTACTAGTTGGCCTGGGACCACACATCAGGAGGCTGAGGTGAGAGAGTAGAGTGGGGCACTCTTACATCTGAAAGTAGGTCCCACTGTCCGCTCATCCTAGACTCATCGTGTCCTGGGTGAGCAGAGAGTGAGGGAGTCTCCACGTGAGATGCCCTTCCCTGAGGTTCAGAGTCAGCTTAGAGGCCTGAGCAAGACTAGGGACATTCTTGTCCCTCCCCAGGTGTGGTCAACTTTTCCTCCCCACTCCGTGATCCTGGCCTCAGTGCAAGGCCCACTTCTCACCCCTAGTTCCCTGTGTTGCCCCAGCCCACCACCCCAGGGCTCAACTTGGGCGGTGGAGGAGGTTCTGGGTTTCCAGCTGCTGTTTGCTTTGATGCCTGGGGCTTCCGCTGCCGCCCCAGAGAGCTGGCCTTTGATCCCCACATCCTCAGCCTCCCCAGAAGCACTCTGCCTCAGTACAGTAGCATCCTGTACAGTGTACACCGCAGGCTCCTGAGGCGGGTGGGAGGGCCCACTGGTCCCGAGCCCTTGGCTCCTCTCTCTATCCCTGTTTCTCTGCTTGCATCTGTGCTGCCCCTCACCTCTACCTTCAGCTCCCTGTGTCTGTCTCTCCTCCTCTGCTAGGAGGCGATTCTAGCTCTCCTGGCTTGCCTGTGGGGCCCCTTGCTTCTTCTCCCTCAGAATCACTTCTCTCTCCAGCAGCCACTAAGCTCCAGTCCCTCCTGGCCTGGAAACCAGCATCCTGCCTCCGGGTGGAGGGTTGCAGTCTCCACAAGCTTCTGTGTGAAGCGAGCCTGCAGACTACAGCCTGGGGCCCAGGATAGATGTCAGGGAGATGGCTGTGGGGTGGACAAAGCAAAAGGACAGATTCCTCGGAGGAACACACAGAAGTCCCGAGGGAGGATGATGGGGGATGGGAGGGAAAGAGAAAGGCAGGGAGAGACCCAGGTTAGCTCGTTAAAGCAGCAGCTACATTTACACAATCCATGATCACACAGAATGCCTCACACACAAGGCCTGGGGTAGCACAAACGAGGTAGGGCAGAGGAAAAGAAGGAGACTCTGAGACACCAGACACAGCCCCGGAGCAGGACACCGAAAGAGAGGCAAGGAGAAGCCAAGAAGGCAACTCGCTGCTTGTCCTCGGGGCCCAGCCGCCCCCCACCCCGGGCAGGGCTGAGAAGCGAGGCTCGGGGCTGGGGGAAGAGGGCACAGCCCCACCGCAGTGACAGTCTGTGGTCCCGCAGGCACTTTTATCTCCTCCGCACGGCCCCCATCAGCCCCCTCCAGCCCGCCGCCGCGGATGTGCCCCCTACTGCACGCGCCCTGTCTGCTGAGCTTCGGCTTTGTGCGAATGTAACTGCCTAGAGACATGGTCCCTCGAAGGGACCCTTGTGGTTCGGTGGCTGCAAACCTCCACCATCCTCTCCTTTGCCTCTGCCGCCCACATGAGGGGGAGGGGACAGAGCGCCCCCTCTCCTTCCAAGATCCCCGGAGAGGTGCAGAGCCGACCTCAGCCAAGGAGCCCACAAACCCCAGTCCCTTGCCTGGCCCCTCCGCACACCCACCCTCATCAAAGGCATTCCACTCAACCAAGACTCACTGACGCTCTAAAGCGGCCAGGCCCTTGTCTACCCAACTCCTTGATGCCATGCCAGGGCTAGGATCAGGGTCCAAGGGCTATGGGGCTTCTGCCCAGATCCAGTTGATGGGAGGGAGTCTTATCTCAGGTGGGCTTCTTCTGCCTGAGGGCCCCCACACGGAAGGAGGGAGACATCCCACAGGCCTCTGGGAACCCCTTCTTCTGAGGTGAGGAGGGCGGCCATTTTGTTCCAGCCCAGACTCTACACCGCGCAAGAAATTGTCAAATACGAGTGCGCGGACCTCCCCGGCATCAGGCTCTACCCTCAGCCCTGCACCGCGAAAAGCCCACCCGAAAGGGCAGGACATGCAGGAAGAGCTGTCCCACCTAGACCGCAGTGTTTTTGAGTGAGTGACAATGGGGCCTTTCTATTCTGAGGGATCTGACTATATAGAGGAGGCCCCCATCCACACACACACAGAATCCGGCCAGGATGAGAGGACAGTGGACACCCTGGGGAACAGGGCTGGAGGCCAAGGAGGCCTCAGGAGAGAGGAGAGGACTGAGGACGTGGAGGTGGGAGGCTGGGGTCCTTCGGAGCGTTCTGCTTGAGAGGTGTCACCTCCTGTGTGTCCCCCACACACAGCCCACCAAGCCCAGGGAGGGTCTGCAAGTCCTTCTCCGACCGCCTCCCCCCCACCCCACCAGCCTCCTTTTCTAGAGCAGCTGAGACACCTAACACTGATTTCTTAGAACCAATTTTTCTAATGACATAGTGGCCTAAAAATACGTCTCTCTCCCTTTACCACATGTCATACCTAGGAGCTCGGGTTCACCCCTTTCTCAGAATTTTAGCTTTCAATCATCTCATTAATCATTTTAAAGCTAAAGTGGAAGTATCTTTAGATATACTATTCAAAAAATACTAAAAAGGCACGAAAAGCAAACAAAAATGTAGAAACATAAACTGGGGAGTCGAAGGAGACTACATCAGTCATATGGCTTATGAAATGCTGCAGATATGATTTCTGCTGTGAGTTTTTGGTGAGCGAGTCACTGGGAAAATTAATTTGAGGAGAGAAGTGTCTCTAGATCAGGTTCTGCTTCTTTTCTTGCTTTTATATTGTTTCCTCCTTTCCTTTCTTTTTCCTAGGCCTCCTTCCTCTGTAATATCTGTGGGTTCTCTCTACGTCTCTCCCATTTCTTCTTTCCTCTTTTTGCCCTCTTTTCCCCTCTCCTTGTCTTTATCTCCTCTACTCCCCATGACCAGTGGCCTCTTTCCCCAGGGCCCTCAAATGCCCATTTCTTCTCTGATCTCCAAGTCCGAGTCAACACCCTTCCGCCCGGGAACTGAACTGTGTGCAATGGGGCTGTGAAGAGAAGCATGGCAGAGTCCCGTGGCTTCTGGAAGCTCACATTTCCAGGGGGAGAGTGTGGCTCAAGAAATGCCAGAGAAGGTGGCCAGAGCTCTGGCCAAGACCTGTGACGCCAACACATCTCCTGCCTCGCTCCCCTCCCTCCCCGACCCTCAGAAAGGAACGAAGCCTGGTCTGTGCCTCTTACCTCCCAGCCTGGGTCTCTCTTCCTTTCTGCTTCTAGCACAGGTGTGTCTCTGTGAGGGTTGGGAGCAGAAGCCCACTGGGGAGGGCGCCTGTTAGTTCTGCAGACAGAGATATGCTTAGACGGAGAAACAGGAAGCCTGGTAGCGAGTCTCCTCCACTCCCCAGGCTTGGGCCAGCCCCCAACGTCACCACCTAGGGCTGGGGTCCCCACCCCCCTGCCTTTTGGGGAAGATGTCAGAATGAAAATGGCAAAGTCAAGGAAAAAATTCAGCAGAACCCAGCCAGAGCCCAGAATGTGGTTCCACTTCTCGGTGGATGGCAAGAAAAAGCGTCAATGTGCTTTGGGTGGCTAGCAAGAAAAACATTGATGGACCAGTGATATTACAGTCTGGCCAGGGCTTCGGGGAAACAGTTTAAGTGGGAGGCAGATGGAGGATCCGCAATAACTGTTGTGGTCAGCCACACACAGCATCAAACTCCAGGGCCAGAGGATACCTGTTCAGCAGGTGCTTCCAGGGCTCCCTCACCAAAGGCATCATAGTTGGGCCCGCATGGCAGAAAGGGCCGGGGCTAAGAAGGGGCACCTGAGACAATCAGAGTGACCATGGACTGGGCTTCTTTTCTGTGAGTCTTCATTTCCGGCCAGTGTGCAAATGTTTCTCTCTGCTTCAGATCTCTCATGAGCACCAGATGGGGGGTCTCTCTGTTTGGATGTTCAGCAGACATAACAAACTCAAACCCAACAAATAGCTTCCCAAACCAAACCTATCACCTCCATGTTACTACCCTCCAAACCTACTCCTTGTTCAACTTTCCCACTCAGTGAGGGCCCACCATCCACTCAGCTGCTCAAACCTAAGGAATTGGGTGTAATCTCTTTTTAAATATTTATTTGTTTGGCTATGTCAGGTCTTAGTTGGAGTATGCAGGATCTCTCATTACGGTCCTCGGGCTCAGTAGTTGTAGCATGAGGGCCTACTTTCCTCATGGCCTGTGGGATCCTGGCTCCCCAACCAGGGGTTAAACCCCTACGTGGTAAGGTGGATTCTTAACCACTGGACCACCAGAAAAGCCCCACACTCTCTCTTTTTTTTAATTTGATTTTTTTGTTTGGTTGAGTTTTTGTATTGTTGTTCTTGTTTGTTGGTTTGTTTGTTTTTTACCATACCACATGACATTGGTGTTCAGTCACTAAGTCATGTCCAACTCTAGGGCATGTCCCTCAAGGGAGTGTGGGTGTCCTCCTTTGGAGAATGCAAACATCCATGGATTAAGTACACTAGGCTCCCTGGTCCTTAACTATCTCCGGAGTTTGCTCAGACTCATGTCCATTGAGTTAGTGATCCATCCAACCATCTCATCCTCTGCTGCCCTCTTCTCCTTTTGTATTCGATCTTTCCCAGCATCAGGGTCTCTTTCAGTGAGTCAGTTCTTTACATCAAGTGGCCAAAGGATTGGATCTTCAGCTTTAACATCAGTCCTTCCAATGACTATTCAGGGTGGATTTCCTTTAGATTGACTGGTTTGATCTCCTTGCTGTCCAAGGGACTCTCAAGGGTCTTCTCCAGGCAACATGTGGAATCTAAATTCCCAACTAAGGATTGAACCCATGTCCCCTGCACTGCAAGGCAGGCTCTTCACCCCTGGGCCCCCAGGAAGTCCCTGTGTGTAATCTCTGACTTGTTCCTCAGCCAGCACCTCCCGAGTATTTGTTTCCCAATTCCCTGGGACATCACCTTCTAAGTAGCTTTGAAGTCTGTCAGAGTCACGCTGCCCCACTGGCACCATTCAAGTCCAAGGTGCCATCTTCATCCTTCACTTGGTCAACAGCTCCTGCCTCCCCCTGGTCTCCTGGTGTCTCTCTCCTGCCTTCCTGCAGACCATCATCTGCTCAATAGCCTGAGTGATCATTCCAGTATGCGCTTGTCATCATGGCATTCCCCTACTGACAACAAAAGTGGCTAGTTCAGTTTTCAACTCCAACAACGAATACAAGTGTTTCTGTTGAGACACCCATTGTGGCTTGTTGCAGCTGAAATGCTTTCTGCTACTTCTCCTTTCATAACATAGTATACCCCAAAATTGAGAGTTAATAACATTAGTATATATACTGCTTCATCAAGAGCATTCTAAATCGAAACTGGCATTAGTTTTTTCTTTTTTTTTCTTTTTGCTATAAGTGCCTGACAGTGAAAAGTACAATGACCTTAGCATGGTTTGGCATTACCACCTTGGTCTGTGCTAAGGCAGCGGTTTAACCTAGGTTGTTTTTGCAACATCTCTGCAGTGTTAACGTAGTGACAAGGACAAATAATGTCCTATTATTTTTATGAAAATGGCTTGATCTGGCAGACTCCCTGAAAGGGTCTCAGGGTCCCCCATGGATCACATAGTGAGAACCCCACTAATCTGGAAATTTTGTATCCACTCTTCAGGTCTTAGTTACCTCTCTGCACAGACTTTTAATTGTCCCCCAAACCTATTTTCTCCTTCTTCTTTATAACAGAAGCCTCAAGTTTTAGCTGAGCTGATGGCTGCCCAGATTTATGTTACATTTAAGTTATATTTCCCAGCCTCCTTTGCAGCTGGGTATGGCTAAATGACTCAAGGCTTTTTTTTTTTTTAACATTTTTTAAATTTGCCTGGGCTGGTCTTTGTTGCAACACTCAGGGTCTTTAGTTGAGGCCTGCGAACACTTAGTTGCTTCACATGGGATCTAGTTCCCTGACCAAGGATTGAATCTGGGTCCCCTACATTGAGAGTGAGGAGTCTTAGCCACTGGACCACCAGGGAAGTCCCTGAATGACTCCGTTTTGGTTAAAGGATATAAGTTTGTAAGTGCAGGTGTTAGGTGCAAGCTCTAGGGCATGTCCCTCAAGGGAGTGTGGGTGTCCTCCTTTGGGCAAGAATGCAAACATCCATCTTACTTACCACCTGCCTGCTTTTCTCATTTATGTGGCCTCTCAGGCCACAGTAAGCTTTCAAGATTGTGACCCCTGACCTGGCCCAGTTCTCTCCATTCATTTGTGTATTCAACAAGCATGTCATGTTTACCAGCCCAAGGCATCTGCTGGAACCCAGGGTATGCTGTTGTGCTTAGTCGTTTCAGTCCTGTCAAACTCTTTGTGACCCCTTGGACTGCAGCCCACCAGGTCCTCTGTCCATGGGATTCGCCAGGCAAGAATGCTGGAATGGGTTGCCATGCCCTCCTCCAGGGGATCTTCTCCACCCAGGGATCAAACTTGGTCTTCTACATCTCCTCCCTCTCCTGCATTGCAGGCAGATTCTTCACCACTGAGCCACAGGGGAAGCCCGAGGAACCGGGGACGTGATGCTACATAAACCAAACATGATTACTCTCAAGCCTGTGGCATGGACCCTATGGATTTAATAATTCCATCACAAATGGAGAAGGGCTACAAAGGGAGACACACAGGGTTCTAGGGCAGCTTATCATAGGGAATCTTTCTTCCTTTTTTAAAAAAAAAAAATTTATTTGACTGTGTCGGGTCTTAGATGCAATGTGTGGGCTCTTTCGGCACAAGGGCTCCAGAGCCTGCAGTCTCAGGAGTTGCCCTACAGTATGTGGGGTCCTAGTTCCCCAGAACTCCTGCATTGGAAGGCAGACTCCTAACCACTGGACTGCCAGAGAAGTCCCAAGGAGCTTTATTTCAACTGAGGGATTGAGAAAAGCTTCCAGAAAGCCTATCCCAGTAACCATTTGGGCCCTGGTAAAAGTGAAAGAAAATTCAATACAACAGAGGCCAAAATGAGACTGAAATTAATTTCTCCTCTGAAAGAAGCCTGGAGGTGAGTGATCCAGAGGTGAGGGGTAGGGGGTGGGGAGGAGCAAATCGACCCCAGCAGCAGAATCAGCTGTTTGTATCTTGCTCCACACTCTCATCCTCCACGTGACCCGTCCTCATAGTCTGAGAAGGATGCCAAGGTGCCCTAGTTGAATGAAGGTTCCCTTATGGTAAGATCTCCCAGAACACTGTATAGCTTCTCCCATGGAAACAACTGTCAAAGTGAAATAATTATGAAATTCTTGTTTAGTATCTGTTGCACCGGCTTCCTCCCTGATGGCTCAGATGGTAAAGACGCCTGCAATGCAGGAGACCCAGCTTTGATCCCTGGGTGAGGAAGATCCCCTGGAGAAGGACATGGCAACCCACTCCAGTATTCTTGCCTGTAAAATTCCACAGACAGAGGAGCCTGGTGGGCTACAGTCCATGGGGCTGCAAAGAGTCAGACACACGACTGAGCGACTTTCACTTCATCTCATTTCAGTTCACTTCAGGGGCTGCAGGAGGACCTTGTCTGTCTTAGCACCCAGCAGAGTGTCTTGGGCCTGGTAGACTGTTAATTCTTGTCGAATATATATATAATTTTTTTTTTGCCACTCCACACATCATGTGGAGTCTTAGTTCCCTGACCAGGAATCAAATCCATATCCCCTGCATGGAGTCCTAACAAGTGGACCACCCTTTGAATACTTTCTTAGATATTAAATTTTATTGATATTGATCAATATTAAATTTATGAGGGTAAATACATATACCATTAAATTTACCATTTTAAACATTTCTACATGTTCACTTCTGTGGGCATTAAGTACCTTCATGCTGTTATACAACCATCACTGGCATCCATCTCCAAAACTGTCTTATCTCCCCCTACTGAAACTCTGTGCCCCTTAAACCTAACTCTGCTTCCCCCTCCCCTAGTCATGGGCTGTTGAATACTTTCTGAATGAATGCGGAGGGGCTGAAATAAGGGTCACAGGCTTAAAGGTCTATAGGAGCCTGCTAGTGTTATAGCTGAGAAAAGCAGGCTGGTAGAAACAGCAGAGAGGGATGAGGACCGAGGTAAACGGAGGCCCTGCCTCAGCTAATGAGGGCAGCCACTAACCTCACAGCTCCAGCTGAGCTGACAGTGGAGGTTGTGCCAGAATGTGATCCCAGAGTCTCCAGCCTCTGCCAAAATTTCAAGAGAAGGTGGAAAACCAGACATTTATGTAATATCTCCTCATTTTGATGTTAGCAACTAATTTTATGTTTTGTTCTAACACTGAATAAATCACCCAAAGCCTTCTAAGGGCTGGATGGAGCTCAAGGCCCACCAGTTTGCAACCAATGGACCAGACAGATTGTGTGATGCCACCCAGCTCTTGGTCTGTGGCCCAGGACTGCCTATGAAGATGCATTCCCAGGAAGCGATGCCCAAAGAACCTGGCTCTTGAGGCCCTGGTCCTTGGGGCTTTCAAACAGGAAAAGAAAAGGGGAAGAGACAGTAAGTTTTTTCTAAATGTATTGAACATTTAGAACATTTCCATAGTTGTGTATTTTATTTAACTGTTATATCAGTGATAGGGCATAAGTATTATTTTCCAGACCACACAGATAAGGAAACTGAGGCTTGAAAATTTTAAGAGACTTGCTCGTGCCCAGTCGCTCAGTCATGTCCAACTCTTTGCGACCCCATGGACTGTAGCCTGCCAGGCTCCTCTGTCCTTGGGATTTTCCTGGCAAGAATATTGGAATGGGTTGCCACTTTCTCCTCCAAGGGATCTTCCTGATTCAAGTATCACACCCAGGTCTCCAGTGTCTCCTGCGTTGCAGGTAGATTCTTTACTGCTGAGCCACCAGGGAACTAGCTAGTAATCACAGCTGATGGATTTGAACTTACCTCCCTGGATGGCCCCCCTCACCCTATTAGCTCTCCTCTGCAGTAAGAAAGTACAGAATGGGGGAGGCCTCCAGGATACGGATGTGGGGTTAAAAGACACAAACTAATACGTATAAAATAAATAAGGAACAAGAACATATCATATAGCACAGGGAAATATAGCCAACATTTTGTAATAACTATTTTTTAAATTATTTATTAGAATGTAGTTGCTTTACAATGTTGTTGTTTCTACTGTACAGCAAAATGAATCAGCTATACCGATACATGCGTGCACGCATGCTAAGTCACTTTAGTTGTGTCTGACTCTGTGTGACTCTATGCAACCCCATGGATTGTAGCCCACCAGGCTCCTCTGGCCATGGGATTCTCCAGGAAAGAATGCTGGACTGGATTGCCATGCTCTCCTCCAGAGGATCTTCCTGAATAGGGATCAGACCCATACATATATATATATTCCCTCTTTTCTGAATTTCCTTCCTATTTAGGTCATCACAGGGTACTGAGTGGGGTGCCCTGAGCTACACAGTAGGTTGTAATAACTTTAAATGAAGTATAATCTATAAAAATATTACATCACAATGTTGTTGAGATGAATATAATATTATAAATCAACAATACTTCAAATGAAAAAAAGAAAGGTGGTCCAGTGGCTAAGACTCCTTGCTCCCAGTGCAGGGAGCTCAGGTTCGATCCCTGGTCAGGGAACTAGACCCCGTATGCTAAACCAAAGATTCTGGATGCCACAATGATGATTGAAGATCCCAAGTGTCACAACTAAAGACCCAGTGCAGCCAAATAAATAAACAAATATTAAAAAAGAAACAAAGAAAAAGGCCAGGATGAGGCCAAGGGAGTGAAGGGGGTGTGAGGCCATCAGGTCATCTGGGGCTTCTGAGGCAGCCTCACCAGGATCCCTCACATCTAGAGAGAGATTTTCCGTTTTCACAGCTCTTTCACATTTGTTAGCACACGCTGGACCTTTTCAGCAAATGCGACTACCCTCACTCTACAGAAGGAGCAGCCACAGTTAAGCTCTCTGCCCCCTCACATGACTACAGGAATGGAGTGTGGGGATTTCCAGAAATCTCCTGATAGAGTTCCTGATACAAAGCTATTTTTACTGTGTATGTTTTGTCTCCCTCCAGGTGGTAGGGAAGGCCAAGTCGGGGTGGGGGAACCAGACAAGGAGGCCAGGCTGCTGACATAGTGCTGGGATAGGGCGGCTCTCAGAGCCCGGAGGTCGGAAGTCCCAGGTGCGGCGGCCCTGCGGTGACCTCCTCACCAGTTACTCTGCAGCTGCACTCACAACCTCTGCAAGGCGGTGGGGCAGGGCTGGGGGCTGGGGGCTGGGGGAGGTGGGGGAGGGGTCACCACCCAAGCTGTTCCTAGGGAGGCAGAGTCTGGCAAGGCTGAGCCACCTCAGCCCTGGCCACATTCCTCCTGACTTTATGCAACTCTGGGAGGGTGGCTCCCAGGCCTCCCGCCCCACAGGCAGTGTGAGCAGGCACATTTCTGAGCCCAGCCTGCGCCCAGCCAGCTGGCAGCTGCAGGCCCTGAAGAAACTGTCAGCCGCAGAGTGGAGCAGGCAGAGCCCAGCCCCCACCCCAACCTCCCTCCCTTCAAAGGCCGAGCCCTGTCATGGGGTGGGGCCTCCCAGGGAAACCTAAATCACCTCCTTTGTGTGCACCTGAACCCCGATACCTCTGGTTGGTGAGATAGATGGGAGAGAGAACTTTCTGGGACTGTGCTATCTGGAGGAGATGAGCAGACCAGGTCAGGGTGGGAGACACTCTGGCAGACCTGAAGGAGCACTGGGTGGCCTCTCGGCTGACACACTTGACTTGGCCAAGCCCTGGACCTCATTTGGCCTCCAGAACTCTGGATAGCAGACCTGGAGGGGCCGGCAGGTCCCTGCAGGACTGGGGATGGGGAACTCATAGAGACCTTTTCCCTGTCTTGGCCTATTTCTCCTTCAGGCACTGTTCCCCACCAGGATGGCAGGGTGCAAGAAAGCCCCTACAATTCCCGCCTCCTTTTTATTTTTAAGATTTTTTTTTTTATGTAGACCATTAAAAAATTCTTTTTAATTTATTTATGGCTGTGCTGGGTCTTCATTGCTGCGTGGCTTTTCTCTAGTTTTGGAGAGCCAGGGCTACTCTCTAGTCGCAGCACACAGGCTTCTCACGGCGGCAGCTTCTCTTGTTGCAGAGCATGGACTCTAGGGTATGCATGCTAAGTGGCTTCAGTTGTGTCTAACTCTTCGCAATGCTATGGACTGTATCCCGCTGGGCTCCTCTGTCCATGGGATTCTCCAGGCAAGAATACTGGAGTGGGTTGCCATGCCCTCCTCCAAGGGAGCTTCCTGACCGAGGAATGGAAACTGCATCTCCTGTAACTCCTGCATTGCAGGTGGATTCGTTACCTCTGAAACCCTGTGACACGGCAGTAGACTACTAATACACTCCCTTCCTTCTTTTTTTTGGCTATGTCACGCAGCTTGTGGGATCTCAGTTCCCAGACCAGGGCTTGAACCCCGGCCCCGGCAGTGAAACCCTGGAATCCTAACCACTAGGTCACCAGGGAATTCCTCTCTCTTCCTTTTAAACAAAGACCTAAGCTGATTCCCCTCCACAGCCCCCCATGGGCTCCCTGCCTCCTTGTCACCCCTTCCCCTCCCTCCAGCCTGGAACATCGGTTTGAAGATAAACTTGCTAATACAGGGTGGATTTGCCTGGCTCCCTGGAAGGCCTTAAGAGGACACATAAAGGGTCCAAGCTTATCTTGCTGGATGGGGAGGGGGCTGGGGGCCAGAGGGGCAGGAGGAGGAATGTGAGACCCCTTAGGAGAGACCCCACAGAGACAGTGGGAGGGGAGAATTAATCAAAGGAGAGCTGCTGTTCCCTGCCCCCACCCCCCTGCCTGCTCTTCCTTCCTCCCTCTGCTCTTCTCTTCTTCAGTGGGTGGAGAAGCAGGTGGCCTCTGTCCCCTCCCTGTCCCTTTTGTGCAGGAACTCGGGGAAGTCCCTGCACGGAGCCCATGAATCCTCAATGACTCCTCTTAGAAGCCCAAAGGGCAAGAGGGTGTCACCCCATAGAGAGGAAAATGCCACCCACAGAACTTTCCAGGAAACCCCTGCCTCTTTAAAACCTGCCCAGAGAGAGGGTCTTGGGTCCCCTGGAAGCCCCCCAGCAAGGGGGTGGGGATGGTGTTTGACAGGATGCTCAAAGAGACTTCGGGCCTCTCCTTACAGTGACACCTTCCCTGGCCAGCCCAGAGCCTCTTTTGTGCACTTCTGCTTGTGACAAGACAAGGGTCACCACCATCCTAAGGTTGGGGACCTCAGGTGCCTTCAAAGCCATGCCCCTCCCCACCAGGGCTCTGCAGCCATGAAGAGGCCCCTCTCCCGGTCTGTCCCCAAGTCTCTGACCATTGTGCCTCCACAGGGCAGGTCTTCAGCTGCATGGTTTGTGCCTGTGTTGCTGAGCAGGACACATCAGGTCGGGAAGTGGCAGGAGGTGAGGGTAGGGGACAGCAGCAGGTTGTCCCTTTGCAACAACCCACATCCGTGCGCTGCTGCACAACCACTCCTGCCCACTTGCCCTGTGTTTCCCCTTCAGCCAGGGTGACAGACCCTTCAGCCTGAGTCCAGGCTGGCTGCCCACACACTGTAGGTGGAGGGTTGGGTCCCTCTGGGTACAGTTGGGCTGAGTCCCGCTGTGTGTGTGTGTGTGTGTGTGTGTATGCGTGTGCTCTGCTAAAGCACTGTCTCTCAAGCCGCAGAGGAACATTCCCCTCTTAGATAGACAAACAGAAAGACAGAGGGAGGGGGACAGGCAGGCTTGCTGTCTCCTCCTTCACAAATGGATGCTTGGCCCTTTTATCATCTGATGTTTGCAACAACCCCTTTGGGTGTGTCATCATCCCATTTAACAGGTGAAGAAACTGAGACTCAGAGACTAGCTCTGGTCACATCAGCTCATCCAGGATCAGAAACCGGGTCTCCTGACCTCTGAAGCTTTAGCGGCAGCCAGTGTCTACTTTTCTTCCCCATTTGAGGACTTGTTCCCAGGACTCCCCTAGGGCCCCAGTGATGTGTCCTGAGGGTGCCCAAGGCAGGAGACCGCTACCAGGTCACGCTCATGTGCAGACCATGGACAGTGCAGCCCCAGAGACACAGCCAGCCCACCAGCTGCTGAGCCCCTGGTCCCGGGTCCCTGCACCACTAATCTGCCCCGACTCTGTGACCTCCGGTGGTGTGTGCGACACACAGTGACCGCTGGATGGCAGTGTGTTCTCATGCCTGGGAACAGCCAGGTCGCCCATGGCTGCGGAACGTGGGGGGTGGGGTGGGGTGGAGGCTGCCACTCAGAAAGGTTGAGAGACCCCCCCTTTCGGAGAGGACTCGACTGGCAGGGCTGCTACAAGAGTGTGTGTGTGTGTGTGTGTGTGTGTGTGTGTGTGTGTGTGTGGTGTTGCAGCCAGAAGGCCAAGGACAGTGCTGGAGGTCAGGCGCACACAGGGGGCCAAAACAGCAAAAATAAAGGAAACCAGGGCAGCCAGCACAGTGTGAGCGGAAGGACGGAGGAACAGGCTAGAGGAGGGAGGGCTTCTCGCAAGTTCAGGAAAAGGACTACTCAGGAGAGAGAAAGAGCAAGACAGAGAGAGAGAGACCAGGAAGAGAGACTCTCCAAGAAACCAGGAATGGAAAAGGGGAAGAGGTGAGCCTGGCTGGGGAAAGTAGGTCAGAAGGCCGGTGTGAGAAGGGAGCCCCAGAGGCTGGGCAAAGACAGAACATCCCTTAGGCAAGAAGGGGCCAGATTCAGGCTTGCTGCTGACAGGGAGTTTATTTGGATTGAACTGCGGAGATGAGAGTGGCTGCCTGCTGCAGGTCAGGGTTGCTCTGGCTGCAGCTGTGGCTGAGACTCCAGCTCAGGTTCCGGTTCAGGTTCTACCTCTGGATCTGGTTCTGGCTCCAGCTCTGGCTCCAGCTCCCCTGTCTTGCTCGAAGCCTGAGAGGGGTGAGTCCCATTCTCTAAGGCAGAGAATCTCCTGGGTCGCCACTGTGGGAAGAAGACATGGAGGGTAGGAGGAGGAAGAGGGGAAAGGGAAGAAGCTATTCTTCCCAGCTCCCGCCCTGCCCATCTGGTCCCAGGCCTCTCAGCACCCCTTACCCCACCCCCGCCCCGTGAACCTTCCTTGGGTCCCTCGGGCCCAGGGCATCCCTGGAGTGCTCATGAAGAGGGACTCTGAGGCAAGTTCAGGGTCCACTTTGCTCATCTTCCTCAGAAAGCGGTGCCAGACAGCATGCTGAGGACTGGGGAGGGAGGTTCCCGGCTCACCCGTCTTCTCCAAAGGTGAAAGCTAAAGGCTCCAGTCACCAACAGAAGCAGGAAGAGGAGACCAAGGATGAGGACAGGGAGGTGAGCTGTTCTGGTCGCCCCCAGGGCTCTCCCGGAGCGCTGGGCACCTACGGAGAGAGGACAGGATTGGAACAGAGACACACACACACACACATACACACCACACACGGGGTCTCGGCTGGAGGGACGTCTAGCCACACTCCCATATTTTACAGACAATGAAATCCAGAGAGTTTAAGGGACTTGTCCAGTGTCACTCAGCTAATTGTTGGTGGGAGTGGGTCAGGCCTTGAGAGGAGCTGTAGTCAGCTCCCTGGTTGGAAAGGGAAGAGTCGGGGGTGGGGTTCGGTCTGGAAGTGGGATGGAGGGGGCTGGTCTGGAGCTGGGGTTGTGGCGCTGTGGGTCTCAGACCTGGATGAGACAGCTCGGTGAGGTACACCGCGGTCCCGAGAAGTCTCTGCCCCTGGTACAGACGGCACTGCCAGGGCTGAGAGAGGGGTCTAGCGTCCGGTGTCAGCAGCCAGGGGCCTGGGGAACTCCTCTGAGAGCGCTTGTCCAGGGGCTCCACACAAAGCGCTCTTGTCCGGATGCCGGAGTCACTTCACAGAAGGGTTTTCTCAGGCTGCCGGATGATCCATAGGGCTTGGGAGTGACTGAAAAAATAGAGGGAAGAGATCTTTGGGGGACCTGACCCCGTTCCTTGAAAGCATAGGTTCTGCCCAAGTCTTGATTCACCTGGGCTCTGACTGGGTGAACTTGAGGGGAGGAGATCGGGGTCAAGGCCAAATTAATCTCCTCAAGACAAAGCTCTGGTCAGGTCACTCTGCTACCCCCCAAACTTTCCAGGCTCCCTACTGCCTCGGAGGGAATGTTCAAACTCAAACTGGCCCGGAGGGATCACATAAACAGGTATCTTTTCAGATTCTTTTCATGACTTTTATTCAAAGACTCAGAACCCCCAATATCAGTCACGTGAGTTGGTCCCCAGAAGACTTTGCACTTTTTCTGCCTCCATGCTATGATTTACATCTGTGTCCCTTAAATGAACCCTATTCCCATTTCTGAATGTCTAGAAAGCAGACCAACTGATGGCTCAGATGGGAAAGAATCCACCTGCAATGCAGGAGACCCGGGTTCGATCCCTAGGTCTAGAGACAGAGCACCCAGGAGCCAACTGGTGAGGGATGAGGGTAGGAGGAGACAACTGATGGAGGACCTTGAGCTGACCGTGGTGTACAGGCCCCTGGAGACTTGATGGCACAGATACCCAAGTTTAGCCCCAACCTGGCTCTTCCCAGCTATGTGACTTTGAGAAAGTTCCTTCTCTGTAAAACACAGACAACAATATTTCTCCCTGGTGGTCCGGTGGTTAAGACTCATCCTTCCAATGAAGAGGACACAGTTTCAATCCCTGGTCAGGGAACTAAGATCCCACATGGCAACTAAGCCTTTGCACCACAACTACTAAGCTCTGATGCTACAACTAGAGAGAAGCTGGCATGCTACAACGAAGACCCCACACCCCACAGTGACGTGAGTAGATATTTTAAAAATTCATAATAATAAAAAGAAGATGACCTTGGACAAAAAGAACTGGTAGACTGTGGCAACTGATTAGGAGGAAGGAGGCCAGGTTTCAGGATGAGTAGAACATGATTGGAGTTACTGATGCAGAAGTAACTTAGCAAGAGGACTGGGTATGAGGAAAAGATGGGGTTCAGAGTGAGGCTGAGTGTGGGTACCATATCTAGGTAGAGATACATGGGAAACAAGTGGAAATTCAGCCCTGGTCTTTGAGATATGGGCTATTTATTAGTAGATTCATTTATTCATTCAACCAATATACATTATTAAGCACCTACTATGTGTACACATACATGCTAAGTTTCTTCAGTCCTGTCTGACTCTTTGCAACCCCATGGACTATAGTCCACCAAGCTCCTCTGTCCATGCGATTCTCCAGGCAAGAATACTGGAGTGGGCTGCTATGTCCTCCTCCAAGGGATCTTCCCCACCCAGGGATCGAACCAGCGTCTCTTATGTCTCCTGCAGTGGCAGGTGGCTTCTTTACTACCTATGTGGCTCTACTATTTGTGGCTATAGATGAGCACTGCAGACTCGGACAAGCTGTGATAGTTACCGATCAATCAACACATACTTTCTGAGTCTGGTGTTTTCTCCTATGTTTCTTTTACCCTGTCTTGAAAAGCCCTCGTACAGTAAGTATTTGCTGCCTGTGAAAGTCGTTTAGCCATGTCTGACTCTTTGCAACCCCATGGACTATACAGTCCATGGAATTCTCCAGGTCAGAATACTGAAATGGGTAGCTTTTTCCTTTTCCAGGGGATCTTTCCTACCCAGGGATCAAACCCAGGTCTCTTGCATTACAGGCAGATTCTTTACCAGTTGAGCCATAGGGAAGCCCAAGAATACTGGAATCGGTAGCCTATCCTTTCTCCAGCGGATCTTCCAGACCCAGGAATCGAACTGGGTCTCCTGTGCTGCAGGTGGATTCTTTACCAACTGAGCTATCAGGGAAGCCCTATTTGCTGACTAAGGGACTGATTTATCAACTCTCCCCAGTCCAGATTGCCTCCTGCAACTTTAATTCAATCCCTGGCTCCAAAGTGGGCAAGGATTCTGAAAATAAATATTCCACTTCTTTGGAAACATTAAAACTTTTGTGACCTCTCCTTCTAACTTCTCTGACCCTCCCCCAATTCAGAGCCGGGAGTCCCTTACAGAAGGGTGGAACATTCATCCAGTGACTCAGGGGAGATTTTCAGTTTCTGTTCATTATATGGGGGTGAGAAAAGAAAGAGGCCAAGGGGGCAGCCCGCACAATTGTGCCCAGGAGGCCGGCATCATGAGGTGGACTTGCCCAGTCTTTGCCCAACCAAACTGCCCTTCCTGGCTCGTCCCACCTGCTAACCTGTGATGACTGCCAACGAGACAGTAGCACTGAGCTGCCGCCCCTGCAGGTGGACGTGGCAGGTGTAGGTCCCAGCCTGGGCCTGACCCACAGC
Source organism: Nanger dama (assembly GCA_917880005.1). NCBI lineage: Eukaryota > Metazoa > Chordata > Mammalia > Artiodactyla > Bovidae > Nanger > Nanger dama. The sequence continues at coordinate 16,563,484 of CAKJTW010000046.1, read as the reverse complement.
CTCCAGTTGAAGGGTAAAGTTGCCCTGGTCTCCAGCCACCAGGAGATCAGGGCCTCCCCCAGGGGGGTCCACATGGCAGTGAGAGAAGACTGGATCTCCACACCAGGAGGCAGGTGGCAGGGCAGCTCCACCTTGGAACCGGCTCCAGCATACACTGTCAGAGGGGCTCGGGGCTCCAGGCCTGCGGAGAAAAGGGAACCCCGAGTTAAAGCTGAGGAGTACAGAGGGGCTGGAGCACTAGGTCTGCAGGGGAGACGGGCAGAAACACGAAGGAAGTGGTCCGGTTAGAAGGGTGTTAAGGAGCAGAACAAGGTAGATAAACAAAGGATGCCAAGAATGCCCAAATGCGGGCCGGGCAAGCAGAACACCAAAGGCTGGCAAGGGAGGCTGGATGGCCGAGGGAGAAGCTTGAAGGGGAGAAGCTGAGGAAAGGCCATAAAGGAAAAAGAAAGGGGTGGGACAGCGAGGCCCAGAGTAATCACAGGTGTCATCCGCTGCCGGAGACTTAATCTGGGGGCTCAGAAGTCAGCAGAAGGTGTCAGGGGGCAGGGAAGGGGTTGTGGTCAAGTGTAAAGGCAGACTGGAGGAGTTACCCAGAACAGCCAGGTTGTACATGATGGAGACATTGAAGCCATCTCTGTAGGTGAGACTGCAGCCCCAGGTCCCAGAGTCCAAGGAGCTGACTTGGGGCAGGAAGAGGAAGTTTCCAACTAAGTGGTGATGTGGGGACTCCTGAACAAGGACTCTGCCTGGGCCCCGGAACCAGTGCACGGAGGCTGGGAGGTCAGGGCGGCTGAAGGAGCAGTTCAAGACGACCCAACTGGAGGTCCACAGAGGCCCTGGGGGGCTGGCGGTCACTGGACAAAAACAGAGAAGGTTGATCAGCCTGCTTGCCCAACATAGGTCAGCTAAGCTGGAAGCTCCCGGAAACAGGTGCCTGGTTGTAGACCTCCTTGTCTTCTCTCTCCCAACCTTCCTCCAGACCACCTACCCAGCCCAGAGCCTGGCCCCTGGAGGTGCTTCAACAGTCCGGTGCCTATTTCCCCCGCCCCCCGCCTCCAGTTCACTTGGCTTGGGCTACCCTCCCCTTCTCCAGGTCTTGCTTGAGGATCTCCCTAAGCCCACTCTCTGAGTTACAGGTATCTAAATTGAGTCACTCCAGCCCCTCAGTCTCCCCTCCAAGGGTTGCCTCCCCCTCCTCCACCCTGGCACTCCAGCTGTGGGTGGGGGAAGGAGAGCTCAAGGGGTGATACGATCTCTCCACCGAGCCCTCCCCCAACACACGTGCTTGCCTGGGGGCACCTCCCATCCTGCAGGCAGGCTCACCACCCCCCTTCCGCCCCTGGGCTGGAAGCTCTCCGGGCCTGGGGCGCATCCTTAGAAGCACCGGCAGCTTCTGCCCTACCCTTCCTGCCTCTTGGGCGGCGGGATACCGGGCGCCCTCCTCCCAGCCTCGCTCCCCGCGTCCCGCCCCCACCTACCCGCCGCCTGGCCCACGCGCAGACGGAGGCGGCAGGCAGGGGCGCGGTTCCCGAAGCGCACGGCGGCGTGGTACTCGCCGGCGTCGGCGCGTCGGGCCGGGCGCAGCCACAGCGAGAAGTCCCCGCGCTGGAGGCCCATTTCTTCCAGCTGCACGCGGGGCTGCAGGGGCAGCTTGCCAATGCGCAGGCCTCCGGGGCCCAGCCTCAGCACTGTGTAGCGGCGGGGCCCGGGATCCCGGGGGTGGGCGCCGCGGAGCCACTGGACGGGACAGAAAGATGGGACTGAGAAATCCGAGGGGAAGAAGCCCCGGGGAAGAGGCAGTCCAACCACACCTTGAGGATGAGGGAGTCCACCCAAAGGGAAGACTTCTGAACTGCTAACCGTCCTGTCCCCTCGTTCCGATTGGGCCAGCACCACCCACTACGGGAGAGGCAGCCGTGCCTAGGGATGCAAGTGTGAGGGTAGCAGTCTGCAGAGGATGGGGGAGGGGCAGGAATGGGGGGGCGCCTCTGTATTCACAGAGGGCTGGTGTGGGCTTTAGAGCCTAAATCTAGATGCCATTACCGCTGAATCTGGGGTCCCTGTCATCGCAGTTTGGGGTGCATACCTCTCTGGTACATGCTGCCAAGTGACTTGTCTTGTCCGCGGAAGGCTGAGATCCTGGAGGGGGATTGTGGGGCTGCAGGGGAGCTGGGCAGGAGCCCCCTCCTGGGCCCACACCACTGGGACATCTGCCCCGGGCTCTGGAGCCTCCACTGGGGAGGAAAAGAGAGGCCAAGGGGAGGGGCCATGAGCCGAGAGACTTCAAAAGAGAAGCCTCAGTGTTTCCCGAGGGAGAAAATGGGGAGAAGGGAGACCTTGGGTTTCTGCTCCTTCCCTGCCAAGGGGAGATGAAGAGAGGCTTTGGGGGCTGAAAATGGCCCCGAGGAAGGCATAGGAGTATCCACCCAATCTAAGGACCTTGGCATCTGTGTGGTCATCGGGAGCTCCCTGCTGAATTTCTGCTATGGATCTGGAGGTCAACCCTCCCAGAGAGTCGTCCCCATCTTACCTGCAGCTGCCCATAGGAATTGCAGAAACAGCCAGACCTGGAACCGAGCCTCCCACAGCATCTCCCCGAGGCCTGGACCACACAGCCCTCCAAAGGGAAGAGGTCGGAAAGTGGGGAAAGACTAAAATTTGAAAGAGAGGTTCTGCAAGGAGGGAGCCAGAGGAAGAGAATCTAGAAAAAGAGGGATGGAGGCTTGGAAAGAGAGGGGAGGAACCAGTGACCAGAAGCTGGAGTCTAGAGGAGAGCCAGCCAAATCAGGTAGCCTGAGGCAGGGGTCAGGGGAGGGGTTGGGGTCCCCAGGAAAGGGCAGGGCGCGGCCAGAGGGGGAGGCACAGTGGCTGTCTTGAGCTGGAGGCTGTTCTACTGCTCCCAGGGCCCTGGCCCCTGTCCTTCTGCCTTCCCTCCACCTTCCCCACTTCCCCTCCCCCATTGCCCCCCCAACACCCCAGGGCTCACAGTTTCGCTTCGCAGTGGAAAGTCTGAGGGGCTGATTCCCAGCAGCATTACCCTCCACCCTTGTGGTGGCGCTCCCCTGTTTATTTCCTCAGTCCTGGGTGTCCCCACCGCCCCTCCCCCTCCCCCCACCCTTGACTGTTCTCTTTCCCGGGGGAACTTCTGCCTCTGCCTCGAAGTACCCATTTGCTCATTTCTGAATTGCCTCCCCAGGCCCCAGGTTCATACTTTCTTGGCAAGCCCTTCCCTTGGTGCTCATCTCTTAATGTCCCAGAACTTCATTACCCTATCCACCTGCCTCCCCACCAATCAAATGACCCCTAGAAGCTTTATTGAACTCTAAAAGATGTTAGGTCTGAAGGGCATCCTAAGCACAGGGGATAGAATAGCTACACTGTATTGTGTTTTCATTATGTGCTGGGCATTGCAATGCAGGGCACTCTGTACAGTAACTCATGAAATCTAATCTTATCCCTCATTGTACAGATGCGTAAACTGAGGCAGGATCAGAGATTAAACAGTTTGCCAAGGTCAGGGAATGTGAAGACAAAAGTTGTGTGTGTGTAGTCCTGATGCCAGGTGACTTATATGTGTCTTTTCATCTTTATTTTTTGGCCATGCTGCATGCAGGATCTTATTTCCCTGACGAGGGATCAAACCCTCACCCCTAGCAGTGGAAGCTGGTAGTCTTAACCACCGGACTGCCAATGAAGCTCCATCTTCTCATCTTTTGGGGTGAATGGCATCAGTGAATCACACACTCCTGTGATTAGACCTCTGTGTAATCAACAGGCTCTCCCAATCCAGAGCTTCTGAACTGAGAGGGTGATACGGAAAAAATGCAGAAATCCTGCAGCTCAAACTCAGGAAAAACTGAGGCAGAACTAGGAAAGGAAGTCCGAGGCCAGAGGGGAACTCATGCTCCCTACCCCACCCAGGCTAAGGAGGGAGCCAAAACTCAAGCAGGCCTGGGACCACAAGAGCCCTGGAGTTTTCCCAGCTTGACCAGGAGGTAGCTGACTTCCTCGGTGCCAGCCAACTCTGTGTCCAAGGAGGCCAAGATTTAGGCCGCCTGCCCTCTCCCACTTCAGGGGCGGTACTTCCTGTTTCTGAGGCTACTTCTGTGCCTGGCTCAGCACAGTAGGGCTTGGTAGCTTTCCACTGGGCTCAGCAGTGTCTAGCCTGGTGTGGGCTCGCTGCACAGAGGGTGTGTATGGCTGGGAGGAGCATCACCAGGAACTCAAAACCAGGACGCCAGTCGGCTCTCAGAGCCACAGCGCCCCCTGTCCACCGCGGAGTGCAGCAGTTATCTTCTCAAGGGGGTGGAGGGTGGGGTGGTAGGAAGGTACTGCTGCTTTTTCAGAGGGGAAAGGTCCAGACAGAATGTGCCCTGGGCCACCCTCCTCGCTCTGTCCCGGGAAAGCAGAAGACAGGTTAAAAACAGAAGCGCGACCGTTTCTTTATTAAATTATACAAAAAAGGGGGAGGGGAGGGGGGCAGCTGTGGGGCTCTACCCCAACCCTGGCCCCACCCCCGTCCTGGCGCTGTCTGAGAAAGGGATCTGAGGGAGGAGACCCAGGGAATCAGGCAGGGTAGGGATGGGCAGGGCAGGATGACGTGAGGCTGGGATGCAGAGGTTAGGAAGGAGAGGCTATTGAAGGAGGGAGAGGCTGGCTGTGGGAAGGGCGGGGAAGAGAGGGAGGGGGTGACTGGGGACCAGCTGGGGAGCTCAGATGGAGCAGGTAAGGAGGTGGAAGATGGCAGTGAGGATGTAGGTGCGGCATGAGAAGGCTGGGGGAAGAGAGGGCGGCAACTCTGGCGCGGGGCCCAGAGCAGGGAGCCAGGTGAACAGTGGCTGCACGCGGCGCTCCCCACCCCCACCTCCGGGCCCTGAGGGGCCTCCCACCATCCCCAGCCCACTGGCAGGGGACTCATGCCGATGCCCCATTTTCTGTCTTCTGCCGCTTGGGATCCGCTTCATCCTGTGGAGAAGAAAAAGAGCTCGGGTAGCTGTCAACCAGGAGAGGGACCGCCCCCTGTCCTGCTCCAACCCACCCCGCCCTGCACCCCTGCACCACCGGCATCTCGGTCCAAATCCAAGGGCTCCCGGCCCTGCTGCATCCCTGACAGCCCCTCAAGCCCGCAACCCAGCCCAAACCTCCTCTTCAGCAGCTCTCTTCAGCGCGGGCCCTTCGTCCTCATCTTCTTCTTCTTCCTCATCTGAGGAGCCAGAAATGGGTCATTGGGGGAAGGGCTGGAAGCTCCAGCAGAGACCCCCTGTGGCGGCCCTCAGCCCTGCTTTTAGTTCTTCAAACCCACCCTGACGGTTCCCCGCCCCTCCCCACCTTCCTCGTCCCCTTCATCTTCCTCCTCGCCGTCCTCGGCAGTTTCTTCTTCCTCCTCCTCCGCGCCGTTCTCCTCCTCCTGCGAGGACCGGGAGAGGGAGGCGTCAGGTTAGCCAGTGCCTCCACCCATCGTCCCCACCAATGGCAAGGGGCCTGGGCGGGCCCCGGGGCGGGGCCACCTGGTGGGCGGGGCCACGGAAAGGCAGGCCCCGGGGGAACGTGGCTGGGAGCCCTCTGGGCAGGTGACCCCTGCACACCTCCACCACTTCTTTCTTTCGCTCTTTCCGGCCTGCCTTCTCCTCCACTTTCTCTTTCTTCTCCTTCAGATCCTACAAGAGAGAGAAAGAGGTCACCTTCCTCTGACCACATATGATCTGCTGCCCTTAATTCCCTCCAGCTGCGCTTCTCCCTCTGTAGTGAGCTTGTGTGTCAAGTTGCTCAGTCTGATCGGACTCTTTGCGACCCTATGGACTGTTGCCCGCCAGGCTCCTCTGTCCATGGGATTCTCCAGGCAAGAATACTGGAGTTGGGTTGCTATTCCCTTCTCCCAGGGAGCTTCCCGACCCAGGGATTGAACCCAGGTCTCCCACATTGCAGGCAGATTATTTACCGTCGAGCCACCAGGGAAGCCCCAGTAAGCTTAGAGGGATGGAAAATGGAAAAAGTGGCCAGAGCGGCTCAGAGACCCAGCAGAGGTCCCAGGGTCACCGCTGCCGCGAAGGGGCTGAGACCAGACCGCTTCCCCAAGGGAGAAGGAAGAGTGATGAAGCCAGGGGAAAGGCAGTCAAGGTAATCGCTTTCCACCCCCCACCAAGCTCTGCCCAGCCTTACCGGCTGAAGAGTTCAGCTCAGCAAAGCAAATCCCCCTCCATCTGCTCGCAGCCCTGACGCCCCACCCCCTCTTGAGGTCCCTCCTTCGCCTGCCCCCTCCCACTGTCAGGCCCGGCTCTGCCTTTGTCTACCTCTGGGGCCTTTTCCGGAGGACTCTCTCCTGGGCATCCTTTCCTGCTTCCCCCTCAGCTTCCAAAGCCTTTGTTTCTCTCGTCTGTGTGGCCCCCTCATCTTCAGGCTCCTACCTAGCCCAACACTACAGGAATAGGGAGAGCCCCCGGGGGACAACTCCCAGTGGCCCCTCTCACCTCTGCCGACTCCTGGCCAAGGGGGCTTCCTCCTCCCGACCACCTGGAGTGTGCACATGGGCACAGTGTGTACCCTGGTGTGGTGTATGCGCTGGTGTGTAGAAGGGCAGGAGTGACCATTTCTGGGGGATGGAGGGGGAGTAGAGGAAGGGAACCGTGGAAGGGGAAGTCTATGGGACATGATACAGGAAGAGACATAAGGTCTGTGTGGGTGGGATGGGAAAGCAGGTGAGAATAAGGTACCTGCCTGGAGTCCCCTCCCTCCACACACTGGTCCCTCTCTCCTCCTCAAGACCCCAGCAGGCACACCTTTGATGTCTTGTCTTGATGGGATGTGGCTGAGAGAGGTGGTCACAAGAGTCCCCACTCTCTGGGGACACCACACCGGTTCTTCCCATTGACATTCCAGTCCTCTCTCCACCCCACCCCCTTGGCAGGCACTGTGGTGCTCTGGATGATCAGATGGGATCTGGTGTTGGTGTGCAACTCTATATCTGATTCCATGGGGATGGAAGTTTTCCGGGTGAGTGGATCACCCTAGGAGGGTGTGTCCTTTCTGGAGCAGGGTTGGGGGTAAGACAGAGGTTTGGTGTGGGGGTGGCTGGCCAGGCAGGATGCTCAATTCCCTTCTCCCTCTATGGGGCACACAAAACACTAGCTCCTCTCACTCCAGCTTCGTTTCCCCATGCCACTTTGCTGTCCTCATTTCTCTGCCAGATGGTCACTATGACATTTCTCCTACCTGGTGGGCTTCCCCCTACAGCCTTGGCCTGGGAGCCTTGGCTTCTCTCTGGGGGTCCCAGCACCAGATCTGTGTGGCCCTGGCCCAAGTTTCTCATGGGGCTGACGCAGTGGGGGAGAGTGAGTGAGTGCCAGGGAGGGAGGGAGTCTACCAGAGGCCAAAGTCCAAGGGGCCGGGCCCTCTCCTGCCCTGTCTGGTCCCGTCCTGTCCTTCTGGTCACTGTCCTTTTATGATCCCTTTTCCAGGGGGTATGTGACCTAGGTCTTGTGCTAAGCAACTCTCTGGCCTCATTTACTCAGCACAGGCACACACACTGACACAGGCTGACACTGATTCACACTCACGGCACAGAGGGGCGCCCACGCGATCCGGAGACACATGGCCCGGTGTTTGGGCATTCTGGCACACACTCTCGAGGCAGCACAAGGGCACAGTGGAGCAACTCGGCACTCACAAAGCGGCAACAGGGCCCCGGAACAGCTACGTCTCTGCATGCACACATGTAACTGACACGGGCAGTCCCACACACTCGCTGGATTTCAGACACACAAAGACACCTACTCAGTGAAGTCACATGCCACCGGAGGGCTGCTTGGCACACCTTGTCAGCTCCACACGGAGCCCCCCTCTCCCCACTGCCTCCAATCCCACTGGTTCCCCCTTTCACTTCCCCGGCCTCCAGGAGACCTCTGTGACCTCCTCAGCAGCCACCCACGCCCAAGGTCGGGCTCCCAGCCCCCAAACCCTGGCCGAATTAATTTCCCCAAGCGACACTCAGCGGGTTCCCAAGGGAAATTAGAGGAAGGCTGGAAGAGAGGCAAGGGCGAAGGGATGAGGCCGGGGAAGGGAGCAGAGAGCAGGGGCGGCGCGATGCCATGCCATGCAGTGCTAAGCAGCCCCAGCTTTTCGAAGGCTAGTGCCGGCCCTCTTCAGGTATTTAGGAATTCAAGATTCTTTAAGTGTGGAGGGAGATGCTGGAGGACGGTTATGGGGACTAGGAAAGCTGAATGCCAGTGGAGGAAGGAATGGATACAGATGGAAGGAGAAAATAGAGGCAGTAGCTGTCTGAGCAGAGGAGCGAGAGACGGTCGGGCTTCGAGGGGAGGGGCCTCGAGGAGCAGCCTCCCGGGAGAGCCCTGTTTACACCAGAGGCTCTCAAACCGCTTAGCAGAGGAAGGTGAGGTCAGACTGGAAGGGGAGACGGGGAACGGGGAACCAGAGAGGGACGCGGGGGAGGGGACAGGGTAGAAGAGACGCGCAGAGCTCCGACGGGCACGGGCCGGAGTGGAAGCGCGCGAGCCGGGGCCGGAGAGGGGTGGGGACCGCGCGGGGCCGGAGCGGCCGGGCCGGGAGCCGGGAGCGCGGCGCTCGGGAAGCTAGAGGGCGCTGGCGCGAGCCGCGCGGAGCGGGGCAGGCAGCGCCAGGCTGGGGCGCGGGGGGAGGGGCGGAGTGGGGTCCGCGGGGACCCCGCGTCCGGGTAGTAGTGTGAGGCCGTCGGGGGCGGCCAGGGGCGCACGACTGCGCGGAGCCCGGGGGGCGCGCGGGTGCCGGGCCGCAGCCGACCCCGCCCGTACCTTGGCGCTTAACTCGGCCGCTGCCTCCACGCTCTTCTCCGACATGGTGCCGGGGCCGGGGCCGGGGCTGGCGGGGGAGTCGGGGTCCCGGGGCCTGGACGGAAGGGCCCTGGACGGCAGAGGCTGGCCGCGGCCGGAACCTGGCGCGGTGGCGGCGGCGGCGGCGACAGCGGCAGCGGCGGCCGCTCGGCAAGCTGGGGCTCAGGAAGAGGCGGCAGAGGCGCGCGGGGTGGGGCGGGGGTGGGTCTGGAGCGGAGACCCGCAGGGCTGCGGCCGTCCGGAGGGCGGGCGGAAGGGCGGTGCGGGCGGTGGCCGGCGCGCTCAGGCCGCGGTGGCTAGGTCCTTGGCTCGCCGCCCCCGCACCCGCAGAGCTGCCGCCGACCAGCCGCGGCCGCCCCCGGGCAGGGAACCCGCTTATGAAGCGGCGCTGCCCGACGGGAGGGGCTTCCCAGGGGGTGGGGCAGGCGGGAGCTGGGAGGAGAGGAGAGGGGAGGGGGATGAAAGCGGAGGTTGGAGAGGTGGGGATAGGAGGATGAAAGCGAGGGGAGGGAGCGCGCGCGAGGCGGGAGGGAGCACTAGACTGGGAGGGGAAATGGAGAGACTGTGGTCGCGGAGAATGGAGTGGGGCGCGGAGGTGGGAAGGGGTGGGGTTCCTGCGGGGAGGGACCTCCCCGAATCCCTACCCACTGCTGGCGAACGTCGAGTCTGGCTTTTAGGGGCGGACTGGAGGGATGGCCTGGATCCTGCCGAGCCCCCCTTCCCCCCCACAAAAAAGCCCCTGAGATTTTGCTAAAGGATGGGGTGGGGGAAAGCAGATGGAAAGGCCGGGCAGGTATTTGAGAAACCAAAAGCTGAAAGGGGAGGAAGAGGGCGGGAGCTACTTCCACTTCTCGCTGGATTTCCCCTCTCCTCCGGCATCTTCGTTCTCTGGGTGGCCTTGAGAGGGGGTGGGAGAGCAGAAAAGGCAGCCCACCCTCCGTCCTGCCTGAGGCTATTTGTGACCCCGGCTGGGTTCCTCCGTTCCTGCTCTTGTCTAGGATCTGAGGGAAGTCAGAGGCCTTCCAATCTCCTCTCTCTTTTGCATCTTCGACCTTTCTTATTTGCCCATCCCACCTCACTTTTCTCTGTCTGGTCCTTCCATCTCTCCTCAGTCCTTCTCATCCATTTCTGTCTCACATCTCTCATCTTCTGTCGCCTCTTCACTCCTCAGTTGCCCTCTTCTACCTCCCATCTCTGTTTGCCTTCTCTCTCTCTTCAGACAACACTGTTCTTGTCTTATCTGAGTCTGTCACTGGCCTTGCATCTTTAGCTCATCTTCCTCCTCTAAACGTCCTTATTCCCCACATTTTCCCTCTCTTGGTGTCTCTCTTCTGCTGCCATCTTCCCCAGCCTTTCTGGATTATATTCATAACTGCCTCCTCTGCAGGGGTTTCCAGGCCACAACTGTTCCACGCACCCTCAGCTCCTTGCCCTCAGTGTCAGTCTCTGGGTCATTTTGAGAAGCTTGGAATTTCAGGAAGGGACAGCAGCTGGGATGTGTAGCAAAGGTCGTGGGGAAGACGGATGGAATGGAAGGCTAGGGTTTGAACCAAGATATCTTTGGTGTATGTGCACTCCTGTATTTGTCCCTCAGTCATCATTTTCATTTTCTTAATAAAAAAGACATAACCTACTCATCGGCACCATTTAGTCTTTGAGTCCATTAATACCCCCTCTTTTGGTCCTTTGGTGTCCACACCTCCCAATTTCTCTTTCTGACTCTTCTATCAGTTTCTGACTCCTCAAAAATATTGGAGCCCCACCCAGGTTTTTCCTTGCCGAACTCTGTCCATCTTGCTCAGATCTTTCCATCTCTCGCTCTCTGTTTCTCTGACACACTCGCTGATGTCTTTAGCGATCTCTGACCCTCTCCATCTCTGTTCTCTCTGGCTTCATTTACCTCCCTCTCCCCCCCTCCTTTCCTCCCCCCCCGCCCCGCCCCAGTCTCCCTGTCTGGCTCCCTCCCCCGTCAGTCTCTTTCCTCTCCCTCCCACCCTCCTTTCCTCTTCCCCCCTTCTCCACCTCGCCGCCCCGCCTGCTGTCTCGGACACCCTGCTGGGCTCTTACCCTGTTGCCCTGGTAACCGCCCCCCCACTCCGGTCACCTCCACTCCCCTCCCCCCCTCCAATCACCGCCACCAACAACCTCCATCCACCTTCCTCCTATTTTTCCTGAGAGCCAATAGAAACCCTGTTGCCAGGTGGAATGCTCATTTGAATCAGCCAATCCAGGAGCCTCACTGCTTGCCCTGCCTTATATGGGGATTTGAGGAGGGCCACTCCCCCACTCCAGCCCCACAGGGGGCCAGCCCCTCCACTGCCCTTTCTCCCTGACCCGGAGGGAGCCTGGGTCCCTCCCTCTCACCCTTCTATAGGGGTCTGGCCTCCCATTTCTCTAACTGGGACCACCGGGGTTAGTGTGGGCTGTGGGTTGGACTGTGGGTTGGGCCTAAGGGCCGGGGGTGGGATCGAGGTGTGATTAGGGAAGGGGAGGCGGAGGGAGCCGGGAATTTTGCCCAGGGAGGGGTGTCTGGGAGCGGAGGCAGCTGCAGTGGAAAATTCCAGGGAGATGGAGAGACCGAGAATGGGAATCCTGCCCCCAAGGCCCAAGGGAGAGCCTTGAGAATTTAAGAGTTTGGACACTAGGGTCCCCAGGGACCAAAGGAAAAGATCTAGAAAGCAGAAGGCCTGGATCTAAGTCCTTTCCTGCTTGAGAGAAACACCCCTTAGCCCTTGCTGCCTGGTTGGACGGCAGATCAGTCTCCCGAAGCTTTGGCTTCACGAAAGAAAAGCTAGACAGGACACTTAAGATGAGTTTGGAATGAGTGGGGTGCTGAAAGCGCACCTCTTCCTTGGGGTTGGTCTCTGGGCCTCTGCGGTGAGAGTTAAATGACGCCACCCTGTCTGTATGCTCGTTTCTAGAGCACCATCTCTGAGGCCTTGCCTGTTCTAGAGTTTTTACTCCACAGCTCAACAGAGAATTTTCCAGTAGTTGAATGGGGGAATTCTGCTTCTTACACATTTTCTGGAGGTGGGAAAAGGGAGGCCAGGTGAGAAATGGGGAAGCCTGAGCCCCCTGGAAACTCTGCCTTCCGACATCCTAGCAGTTCCCTCACCACTGTGTGGAAGATGCTCAACTCCAACTATTTCCATCTCATTCTTAAGTGAATTCTTCCCCCTCTCCAGCTTCCTGGTGGTGGTTTTTTTTTTTTCTCCTAGCTTGCCTATTTATCTGTTAGTTAAAGTGCTAAGGAAGGCCTAGTTAGCTATTATTCAAGGGTGGGAGGACAGAAACCTGAAAGCTGGACCCCTCCACTCCTCACTATGCTCTTCATCTCACTCCACTCCTGATGACCTCATTTGCTATTCCTCATTTTTCCTTTGCTTAAAAAAAATTTTTTTTTTAATTTCAGAACTCAAGACAGTGGAGAGTCAGAGTCAAGAGGAGACAGACTGCTAAAGAGATTTCAACCAGCCTAACTCTGGTCAAGTTTGCTTTGAGGATGTTACCCACAGGAGTGTTCCTAAAGAAATCATCTTTTTTATTCTTCCTTTCTTTTCTGTGCTATGCTGGATCTTTGTTGAGCTTCTCCGGGCTCCAGTAGTTGCAGCGTGTCAGATCTTAGTTCCCCCACTAGGGATCAAATCCGCATTGGAAGGCAGATTCTTAACTGCTGGACCGGTAGGGAAGTCCTAAGAAATCATCTTCATGACAACATGAAGCCACCTTTGTCAGGAACATGCCCCGTCAAATTGTCAGTGTGGGAAACCTGGGTTCGATCCCTGGGTTGGGAAGATCCCCTGAAGAAGGAAATGGCTACCCACTCCAGTATTCTGGTCTGGAGAGTTCCTTGGACTGTATAGTCCATGGGGTCACAAAGAGTCGGACATGACTGAGTGACGTTCAGTTTTGCTGTTGCTTGCTTCCTCTTGGTGATGAGCCCCTGTGCTATGTGGTGGAGACACAAAGTTGAATGGAAAAGATCTGGTCCCTCCGTGCCCTCCAGGAAGAGATGGGAGAGGTCATTCAAAGTACAAACCTGAAAAAAGACAGGTATCCAGCACTGTCTTACACCGGACAGCACCTCGTCCCATGTCCAGGGGTGCTCCTTTTCTGGGATACCTCCCTGATCTCTCTGGATTCTAGACCTCTTGTTCCCAACTCCAAACTGCCCTCCTCACTCCCCAACCCTTACTGATGTCTCCTTCTCCTGAGAAGGGTGCCTGGCACAAGGCTAGGCACCAAGGAGCAAAAGTTCAATACATCCTTGAGTTGTACAACCCTGACACCACATCTTTGATTCTGCCTCAGGGCGCTCTCAGCTTTCCTTCCCTGAGCAGCTGTGGAAGCACAGGGCATGCACCAGGGTATGGGCTGGCCTCTCTCTGACTTGGGGTCTTCTCAGCAACTACTGGTGTCCTGGTGGTCAGTCTGTCTTTTACGATATCAGCATCACAATAAAAATTTCTACGGCTTTCCTACTTCCTCATGAGCTTTCTTTCTAGCAAAAATCACTGGTTTTGGACTTCCCTGGTGGGCCAGTGGTTAAGAATCTGCCTGCCAGTGCAGGGTGCGGTTGGTTCAATCCCTGGTCGGGGAGATTCCACATGCCTCGGGGCCGCTAAGCCCATGTGCCACAAATACTGAGCCCATGCACCTAAGAGCCCATGCTCTGCAACAAGAGAAGCCTGAGCACTGCAACTAGAGAGTAGCCCCTGCTCACTGCAACTGGAGAAAGCCCTTGTGCAGCAACAGAGACCCAGCACAGCCAAAAATGAATAAAGTTTTTAAAAACTTTAAAAACTCATGGGTTTTCTCATCATAGCTCTCCCTAGATTCTTCGATTGGCCTTTCTTACTCTCTGTGCATCCTTCATGACTTCCTTCACTTTCACAGTTAGAGTTCACTGTTGCCCAGTTCTGCCCTCCTTTCAGTTTCTCCCCTTTATGTGTGCTTTTCTTTCTTTTTTTTCTTTCAGTTTTACTGAGATATAATTGACATCTGGCACTGTTTGTTTACAGTGTACAGCATAATGATTTGACTTTACGTATATCGTGAAATGATACCCACAATAATTTTAGTACATGTGTGCTAAGTTGATTCAGTTGTGTCCGACCCTTTTGCAACCCTATGGACTGTGGCCTGCCAGATTCCTCTGTCCATGGGATTCTCCAGGCAGGAATACTGGAGTGGTTGCCATGCCCTCCTCCAGAGGATCTTCCCGACCCAGGGATTGAACTCGTGTCTCATATGTCTCCGGCTCTGGCAAGCAGGTTCTTTACCACCTGGGAAGGGCCAAGTTTAGTGAATAGTGAATATCCATCATCAAATCCAAATACAAAATTAACAAATTTTAAAAGTTTTTCTTCATTGTGATAAGAAATCTTACATGTATAACATACAACACTGCTAATTATATTTATCACGTTGTTTGTTACATCCTCATATTTACCTTATAACTGGAAGCTTATACCTTTTGACTGCCTTCATCCAACTTTCCCCTCTTCTTTTCCAAAAGCCTTCACAGGCCTTCAAAAAGTCCAGAAGAAGGTAGTATTTATAAATGCTTTCTGACTCTGTCCAGTAAAATTTTCTATGGTAATGGGACTGTTCTATATCTATAGTTTCCAATACAGTGGCCACGAGCCATGTGTGGTTACTGAAGACTTGAAATGTGGCTAGTGCAACTGAAGAACTGCATTTTTTTTACTTTAATTTTAATTAAATGTTTTATGTATTTAAAATAAGTCTGCCTCATTCTTTTTCTTTTTTTCCAGCTGTGCTAATTGACTTTTGGGATTTTAGTTCCCTGACTAGGGGACGAACCCAGGCCACAGCAGTGACATTGCTGAGTCTTAGCCACTGGACTGCCAGGGAATTCCCAATTTTAATTAAATTTAAATACTACCTGTGCTAGTGACTACAATATGGGGCAGCACCACTTCGGGCCTTGGTCCTAAACCTCCTTTTCTTTTTCTGCCTCTTTTTCCATCTCCATCCCAGTGTTCGGTAGGTAGAAAAGTCAAGAGCAACTCTGGCTGCCGTGTTGGAGGGTCACGTGGGCCATTCTTGTCATGTACTTTACCACAGATGCATGTTTGCTCAGAATTTCCACATTTTCACAGATGAAATAGACTATGTAGCTGACCCAGAGGAGAGGAAAGTGAAATTGAAAAGGCTAGGGGTTGGAGAAGGAAATGACAACCCACTTCAATATTCTTGCCTGGGAAATGCCACGGACAGAGGAGCCTGGGGGCTGCAGCCCATGGGGTCGAAGGAGTCAGACACGACTACCACCGCCGCCACTGGAGGTGGATGTCTAGCACCACAGTTCCATCTGCCGCCGTTCCCACTTTGAAGATGTTTCCAACAGCTCCTTGTTTTGTGCACTTCCATCCTCTAAAACTAAGTGGAATTAATATTAAAGGTGTAAACAATGTAAGTATTCAATAAACCACTTTTTTTTTTTTTTACAAAATCCCTATCTTTTAATGGTTGATACCTTGAGTTTTGAAACAAAACTGTTATATTTGTTTCCATTATATTTAAAATATTCAGAAGTAAATAAATTATCATGAAAAAAAGGCTGGGGACAGGGACCAGCTAGAGGCTTATTTTGCCCAGCAGGTAAAAGGCCAAGAGAGGACTTCACAACCGGGAGGAGGCGATTGCCGGGTCAACTGATCCCCTTCCAGGTGGCTCAGGTCTCAGGGGAATAAACATACTTTTCCTCAAAGAGCCTAAGTAACTGAGAAATTAGGAGATGATCTGGTCAGGCACACATGCTGAGTCGCTCCATTTGTGTCCGACTCTGTGTGATGCTATGGACTGTAGCCCACCAGGCTCCTCTGTCTATGGGATTCTTCAGGCAAGAACACTGGAGGAGGCTGCCATGCCCTCTTCCAGGGGATCTTCCCAACCCTGGTATTGAAACCATGTCTCAGGTCTCTGCATTGGCAGGCAGTTTTTACCACTAGTGTGCACCTGGGAAACCCCAGAGCTTGGGTCTTGGGGGTCCTATTCTCAGTCTCCCTAAGCGACCCCATCATGCATCTCCAATGGCTTAAGTCCCACTGTCAACACAGACCTCCAGCCCTGATGACTCTCAAGGACTTCCCTGGCAGTCCAGTGGTTAAGATTCCCCCTTCCAATCTAGAGGGTGTAGGCTGATCCCTGGTCATTCCTGTTCCGGGAACTAAGATCTCACATGCCGAAGGGTACAGCCAAAAATTAAAATAAATAAATTAAAAAACCACTGAAAACAACAACATAAACCCTGATGACTCTCAAACTCACACCTCCAGTGCCTGCTTCACTCCTGAGCACAAATCATGACTCCAATTCTTTTCTGTCTTCTCTCCTTGGATCCTCCACAGTGCCTCAACCCCACACCTTCCAAATGCAGTTCCTCTGTTTTTCTATTTCAGTTAAAGGTTCTGTTCTCCACCTATTCATTCATGCCAAGGAGTCATCTGAGACATGGCCTCTTCTTTCCCTCCCTAGATCCCTCACTTTTCACTTTCTAAAGATTCCTTGAGCTTCTTCTCTTCTCTCCAAGCCCAGTCTTGCCCCTCCTCCAGAGGGGCAAGTCACTTGACTTTAAGCTTAATTCATTTGGGTTTTCAATCATGATTTAAGAATTTTTGGATCTTCACACCTACCTTGGTATATGGTGTATTGTAGCTGAGAAATGTTTGCTGAAATGTATAAACTGCCTTTCTACCCAAAATACAAATAGACTGTTGTCATCTCCCTCCATAAAACCTCCTGCGAGCTTCCCCAGGCCAATGATAAATTCCAGAAGTAAATATGGCTCTTCAAATTCTGGTCCCTTTTAACCTCTGTAGCCTTGGCTGTCACCAAGTTTCCCTCAAAAGTTTTGCTTTGGCATTTTTTAAAAAACTCTTCATAGCTCCTCCCCAGTGGAGCCTACCTCTGTGCCTTTGCTTTTTTCTTTTTAAATTTTTTTATTTTGGGCCATACTGCACAGCATATGGGGTCTTAGTTCCCCAACCAGGGCTAGAACCCATGGCCCCTGCATTGAACCGTAAAGTCTTAACCACTGGACGGCCAGAGGAGTCCCAGTGCCTTTGCTTTGATCGTACCTTCAGCCTAAAATGGTCTCCTGGGGACTTCCTGGCAGACCAGTGGTTAAGGCCCCATGCTTCCAATGCAGTGGGTGCAGTTTTGATCCGTGGTCTTGGAACTAAGGTCCCACATGAACACAGGGCGGCTCCTCCCCCAAAATTAGAATGCTCTCCCGGATGCCCTGCTCCAGTTCCCAAGCCACCCTCTCCCTTTTCTGAACCACCTTTCCCCTTTGAATATACATCTTTATCTTTCTATGGCAGCTTTCATCCCTGGATTATCATTGACTCCATGTTGGCCACCTCACTGGGGCTGTGAACCCTGCTGAGCAGAGACCATGTCTTATTTGTCTTTCATCCCCAGCACCTTGCACTGTGTCTGGCACATACTAGGAGCTCTGTAAATGTTTATTGACATGAACTACCACACAAAGCTTCCCTTGTGGCTCAGCTGGTAAAGAATCCGCCTGCAATGTGGGACACCCTGGGTTTTGATCCCTGGGTAGGGAAGGTCCCCTGGAGAAGGGAAAGGCTACCAACTCCAGTATTCTGGCCTGGAGAATCCCATGGACTATCCATGGGGTCTCAAAGAGTCGGACACAGCTGAGTGACTTTCACTTTCACTTTTCACCACACAGGAAGCACAAACTTCAATCCTTAAAGCCCATGTTAATCATGAGATACATGGCCTCCTTAGGGATGGCTCCTTCAAATGATCAAGGGACAACAGAAAGTTCTTAAGACTTAAAACTCCAGTGCTCATGCCAACCGTTAATATTAGCATCTCTACCCAAGGTGATCCAACATCTCATATCTGATAGTCGAACTAACTCAGGATTCCCATATTCCTGTCGCCCTCCTACACTTCAGGTGGCTCAATTCTAAAGAGAAGACTGTGGGACTTCCCTAGTGGTCCAGTGGTTAAGACTCTGCAATTCCAAAGCAAGGGGGTGTAGGTTTGATCCCTCATCAGGGAACTAAGATGCCACATGCCGTGGCTGTAAAATAAAATACATAGATTAAAAAATAATAATAAAGAGAAGACTGTCCACTCAGTTACCCTGTGTAGCCACTTGGTCAGGATCAGAATTTCAGCCAGACATAATTTTCCATATGTTCTCAAGCCTGTCCTGATACAGAATGGTCATTTATTTCTCATTCAGATTGCCCAGATCAAAACAAAAACTTGGAGTCACTTAAAAATTTTGCTTATTTTTATTTTATTTATTTTTGGCCATGCCTCATGGCTTGTAGAGAATCTTAGTTCTCCGACCAGGGATTGAACCTGGGACCACAGTAGTGAAAGCACTGAATTCTAACCGCTGGAAAGTAAAAATGAAAGTGTTAGTTGTTCAGTTGTGTCTGATTTTTGTGACCCCATGGACTGTATCCTGCCAGGCTCCTCTGTCCTTGGGATTCTCCAGCAAGAATACTGAAGTAGGTTGCTATACTCTCCTCCAAGGAATCTTGCCAACCCTGGGATCGAACCCACATCTCTTATGTTGCCTGCATTGGGACGCGGGTTCCTTATCACTATTGCCACCTGGGAAGCCTCACACAGTAGGTATTCAATAAATATTTGTTAAGTGGACATGGATATAAAACAAACTGAAAAGATGGACTTTTAACTGTTCCTAAGCCATTTTTCAATCTCATTCTGATCTGGTGTCCACTACACAATTCACTCTCTCTTCCTGAGGTAACTTAATGCTCAATGTCAGGATTTATCTCCCTCCTCCAAAATGGCAATCTACTCCAGCACTCTTGCCTGGAAAATCCCATGGATGGAGGAGCCTGATAGGCTACAGTCCATGGGGTCGCAAAGAATTGGACACGACTGAGAGACTTCACTTTCACTTTTCCAATACACATACACACATACACTCGGTCACACCCATTCATGTTAGCTCAAGTTGGAATCCAGTGTCCCGTAAGTCCACCATCACCCCATCCTCACTCTGCTCCAGAAGCCAGCTGCCCTGGGATTTTTATTCCAGATGCCAGACCTCACATCTGACAAGGGAACTTTTCTGACCTAGATCTCCCCTCTGAGTTTCCCTAGTGGCTCAAATGGTAAAGATTCCATCTGCGGGAGACCTGGGTTCGGGTTGGGCAGATCCCCTGGAGAAGGAGATGGCAACCCATTCCAGTATTAGTGCCTGGAGAGTCCCACAGACAGAGGAGCCTGGTGGGCTACAGCCCATGGACTCACAATGAGTCTGACATGACTGAGCAACTAACACTTTCTTTCCCCTCTCAAGGACATCCCAACTTTGGCTTCATCACATAAAGCAGTGAGGAGAAACTGTTTCTCTTCCTCCCAACAATGCTTATCCCCTTCAAGTTCAGCCTCACCCAGGACTGGGCCCACCGTCCCCCTACATTTTATCATCTACAGGAAACTCTGATGACTGAGGAATTTCTGTTCATCAGAGTTTATGGGACAGAGACATATTTAAGAAAGGAAGGAAGGAGGGATGAAGGGAAGGAGGGAAAGAAGGAAGAAAGGAAGAGAAGGCAGTGAGTGGGGGAGGGAAGGGAAGGAATAGGAAGGTGACAGAGAAGGAAAACAGATACAAACTCTGTCTGGACAGAAAGGTTGCTTGTAAAATTACATTCCTTCAATTCCTGGAGTGGATGGCTGCCTATATAGTCCATTGCTGGGCATGCCGAGAATGAACTCTTGCATCGCCTCCTTCATCCCCACCTCTTCAAAGCTCTCTTTTAACCTGAGAGAAGGCCTAGGTTTAGAGCTTTGTGTCATAGATGGATGCTAAGCTGTCATTTGTAATTATTCTTAGGAGAGGTGACTGATTAAAAATCATGCAAAAGTAAAAATGACTGATATCAGGGTTTGTTTTTTTTGTTTGTTTGTTTGTTTGCTGTGCCTTGTGGCATACTAGATCCTTAGTTCCCTGACCAGGGATGGAACCCATGGCCACTGCAGTGAAAGCAAGAGTCTTAACCACTGGATGGCTAGTGAAGTCCCCGATATCAGATTCTTAAGTCTTGGAAAGAAGAAGAAAAAGAGCTCTACTAGGCACCTTTCCCAATGGCTCAGTGGAAAAGAATCTGTCTGCAGTACATGAGCCACTGGAGACCCAGGTTCAATCCCTGGGTCAGGCAGATCCCCTGGAGGAGGAAATGGCAACCAGCTCCAGTGCTCTTGCCTGAAAAATCCCATGGATGGAGGAGCCTGGTGGGCTACAGTCTATGGGGTTGCAAAGAGTTGGATACGACTTGGTGACTAAACAACACAGAACACCAAGTAATGGAAGAAGACCAAAGGAGAAGGCTAGAAGACCAGCTGCGTCTCCTCTCCAGCTCTGGGTAGGCTGGACATGATGGAACCGGGACGGAGATGCTGAAGGTGAGGCCCACACTTCACTAAGTCTGGGCTGCAGAACTCTCACCGGGACAACTCTTAACCACTTGTCACACTGGTTTTGTTCGGAGGCAAGAGGAAAGGGCACTGGCATGGTGGGCTGTTCAGAGATAGAGCATTTGGAAGACAAAAGCTTTTACTAAGTCTATTCCCCAGAAATATCAATGGAAAACACATTTTCTTTTATTCTATCTTTGGCTTTGCCAGTCTGCCAGCTTTTAATTTCTCTGTCTCTGTTCCCCTCTGTTGCCACTATTGTTTTCGTTTTTCCTCTCTCTTTAATAATAATCAAGTCCAAAGAAACCTGAAAAGCCCCACTCACACCACTTCTTCCTGAGTCACCAGGGAGCAACCCCTCTTCCTCTCCAGGGAAGTGCTGGAGATGGGAACAAGTCTCTCTGGCTGTCAGGCCCACGGAGCACGAACGTGGCTAGCAGCCAGTGTAAAGAACCAGGCGAGCTGGCGTCTGGTTGAGTCCGGTCTAAAGTCCAGCCCGGACAGCCCAAATCCCTGGACACCCAGGGGAGGGCCCTTCTCTCCAGTTGGGCAGGGTTTTATGCAACACATTTAGTATGTCAAAGTGTCAGCCTTTGGCCTTCGAGTCAGGTCTCCTGGGCCTGTTCGCAACTCTGCCCGTCGGTGAGTTTGGTGAACTGGGAGCTCTCTTCTCCCTCGACCTACCTACCAACCTGCCTGACTAGAGGCAAGAAAAACAGTGCGGACTGGGAGCTCCTGAGGATACTCAGAGAAAAGAAAGGGGAGGTTGGCATTCAATGAAAAGATTTCAGAACTCTCTCCCCAGTCTGACTCCTCACAGCAGGGTAACTGGGGGCGGCGGGGGTGGGGGGCGGGTCTCTAGAGCCCCGCCAACGCCAGTTCCCCAGGGGCTGCAGTTCCAGCCCGGCCGAAGGGCGCCATCTGGCGACCAGACCTCCAGCCTAGATCCTCCGTGCCCCAGCCCGAGTTCTCGAAGCCAGAGGAAGACCTGGGCAGCACTGTCACCTCCTCCCCGCTACGTCACTCCGAGGACGCCGCCCCGGCCAGGAACGCGCCTCCTCCTGAGGGGACTGGCCCCAGCGCCTCCCCCGCAGAACTGCCGTCCTTCCTCCCGCTCGAGATGAACGCTTCCCCTGTAGAAATCTGCTGAAAGCTCTCCCCAGGGATCCGCCCCATCTCGTCACCCACTGAGAGCCTGCCCTGTCTGGGGGAATCTGCCCCCGTCCTCTTCCCTCCTCTTCCCCTCCAGGCGATGGAGTCCGTTGCTCCTTCCCCCGCACCCTGACAGGGAGCCTCCTCGGGGCCACAGAACCCAAGTCCAGGTTACTAACGAGGCCTCCGCTCCCCAAGTCCCAGAGGACCCCGAGGCCCCCAGCTGCTAGGCCTGGGAGCCTGCCCCGCGTGCGCCCCGCGCCCGCCGGTGGGCGGAGCTCCGCAGGCC
This sequence comes from Nanger dama, assembly GCA_917880005.1. NCBI lineage: Eukaryota > Metazoa > Chordata > Mammalia > Artiodactyla > Bovidae > Nanger > Nanger dama. The sequence goes on along the minus strand of CAKJTW010000046.1, from coordinate 16,541,749 downwards.
CGGCCTGGGGTGGGCTGTCCCGTCGTGACGTCACTTCCGTCCGGGCCTGGCTGGGGTTCGGGCTCCGTGGGCCGACGGGCGGGGGGGTGCACGGAGGTGGCAGCTGTGAGAGGAGGCGGTGCGGGAGGCCGAGGAGCTCACGCCCGGACCAGTCCCGCGTCCTGGGCCGCTAGCCCCGATCCTGCCGCGCACGAGAGGCAAGACCGGCCGGATGGGCCGCTGAGCCCGGACCGGGAACCGGTGAGGCTCGAGCGGAGCGGGCAGCCGGTTCGGGGCGGGAGCGGCCTGCCGGGCTGCAGAGTCCCCGGGAGCCTGGGATGCGGGGAGGGGAGCGGGTCAAGGCTGCCTCTCCTGCTCACTCGGCAGGAAAGCAGGGTTCGGGGTTGAGGGGGCAAGGCTCCAGGCTCGGCGGGGACGGTGAGGCCCACCCGGGGGAGGTCTGGCGGCGGCCGGGGTGTGAGGAGGGAGCGGAGTGGTTGGGGTCATTTATGGGGCGGGGGTGGGGGGCGGCACTTGAGATTCGCATCCGGAAAGGTGGCGTCGGGGGTTGGGGGAGTGTGCCTTTGGCGGTGGCTTTGGGAAGAGGATGGCTCTGAGTGGGGAGGCAGAAAACAGGCTCGGGAAAATTTTCCACGGTCCTCCTTCGGAGAGAGGGTTGAAGAGCTCTGCTCTCCCTAGAGGCTGATGTTGAACACCTGGAGAAGGGTCTCCCTGGAGTTTGGGGGCCAGTTACAGTGTTTGGAAGGGACCAGGCTCTGAGAGTCCCTGCCCTGAGCGGGTGTGCAAAAAGCCTGGCCGCTTCCAACCTTTGAGCCTCCACATCTTCACAGTGTGGAGCTCCCTGGAGCTGAAATCAGGATGTTCCGCTTCATGAGGGACGTGGAGCCCGAGGACCCCATGTTCCTGATGTGAGTATCCCCTCCCCCTCTTGCTCCAGAGCACACATTGGTTCACTTAGTCTCTGAGTAGTTGAGACAGACACCTGGGCTCCTGTTGCGGGCTTGGATCACACCTGGGTGGCCACTCTAAGCTCCAGCTTAGACTTGGAGGGGATGTCTGTGCCGCTGGTTCCCTATGGCTCTTTTCTTTGGGGGAGTGGGAGCAGGGAGGTGCTGACCACTGCCCCTTCTGCCACCTGCTTTGTACTCTCCCTGCACAGGGACCCCTTTGCCATTCACCGTCAGCACATGAACCGGATGTTGTCAGGGGGTTTGGGTATAGCCCCTTCCTCAGCATCACAGATGGCAATCTGCCAGGGACCCGGCCTGCCAGCCGCAGGATGCAGGTAATGGTGCCGCCACAGACCTGAGACTGTGGTGGGAGGGTGGTTAATGCAGTGCTTCATTTTCCTTGCATGCTGGCTGACTTAGCAAGTGGCATGCCTTCTAGGAGTGGGGAAAGGGGGTGTGGAAGACAGGCTTTGTGATGCTTCTTTGAGAGGAAGATGGAAAAAAAAGCAAGGGAGGCCATGGGCTTGGTGTGGGAGGGTGAGGTCGCATGTGGCCTCTAATTTCTATTCCTGACATGTTCTCGTAGGCTGGGGCTGTCTCCCCTTTTGGAATGCTGGGAATGGTAAGTCTTCATCTCCCTGCATCCTTCCATTTCAAATTTGCTCTGTAACCCTTAGATATTAGTTCCAAATTTGCCTCTCTGAAATATAGGCTAATGGGTAACCCTAGAGTCGTCACGTGCTCACAGATCTCCGGGCCTGCTGTGTTCTGAGTCCTGTGAGCTGATGACGCTAACTTACTGACTCCTGTGCTTCTAGGAGTCATGCCCATTAGGGAGATATAATTGCCTGGCAAGGTGTCTTCTTTTGAGGAGGGAGGTGCTGTTGGAGGGCCAACTAGAGATGTGTAGGAGATTTTTCTACAGCTTCAGAAACAACCCCTTTATAGGTTAGACTCCAGTAACACAGACTTGCATCCTAAAAGTAGGAAGAAATAGGTCAGGCAGACAAGAAAAAGATGGGATCCTAGTAGCCACAGCCTGAGGAGGAGGGCGGGGTGGGTGGGAAGAGAAGCGTGGAGAGAGGCACACTTGTTCTGCTTCTGCTCATGAGGAATGAGGAAGAGCCGCTGCCAGATGTGAAGGAAGGGGAGAGAGGGACCATGTAGCCAGGTGGCCTGTGGGAGCCTGAATTCGACCACCTGACTCGGTTTCCTTTCTGTTCCAGTCAGGTGGCTTCATGGACATGTTCGGGATGATGAACGACATGATCGGCAATATGGTGAGGGTCTTGTGTCCCGCCTCCCCTGGCGAGTCCCTGGAGGTGGGAGTGGGGGAAGGCCGTGCTCACAGAGGCCTGCAGGCTGGATAAGAGGGCCAGACCCAGAGAGCGCAGGGGTCCTGAGTGGGAAGCAGCGGCGGGCATCTCATGAAATGGGCAGTTAAGGGTCGTCTCTCCAGGTCTGCCTGGCTTATTGTTGGACTCAGAGGGATTGAGGGGGTGATGGTGAGTCCTCATGTTTGCTCCAGGGCTGCAGGGAGGGATCCCTGCTCCAGAAGCCAGGCCCTGCCCACTCAGCCTTGCGATTCCCTTCCCTCCCCCAGGAGCACATGACAGCCGGAGGTAATTGCCAGACCTTCTCCTCCTCCACTGTCATCTCCTACTCCAACACCGGCGATGGGGCCCCCAAGGTCTACCAAGAGACATCGGAGGATGCGCTCGGCCCCAGGCGGGGTGAGTTGGAAGGCTCCTCCTATCCCAGGGAGGCACAGTCGGGCGGCCTGGCTGGCTCTTTTCAAAGTGTTTCCCGGCCTGGCGTAGTCAGGTTTGGAAGGATCCACTGAGCATGTGGCACTCCGCCTCCCCCAGATCCGGGAGACCCGGCGGACCGTGCGCGACTCCGACAGCGGGCTGGAGCAGATGTCCATCGGGCATCACATCCGGGACCGGGCTCACATCCTCCAGCGCTCCCGAAACCACCGCACGGGGGACCAGGAGGAGCGGCAGGACTATATCAACCTGGACGAGAGTAAGCCCCCTGCCGGCTCCAGCCTGCCGGCTTCCTGCCACCAGCCCCTGGTCCCGGTCTCGTGAGCTGAGAAATGGCAGCTTTTTCTCCCTGCTTCGATCCCTAGGTCGGGAAGATCCCCTGGAGAAGGAAATGGCAACCCACTCCAGTATTCTTGCCTGGAAAATCCCATGGACAGAGGAGCCTTGTGGGCTATAGTCCATGGGGTTGCAGAGTCACGACTGAGCCCTCACGCATGCTCCCTGGCTCTGTACGTGTTTCTTGGGCAACATTGTGGATGAGCTCCATGTTCTTCACTTACTCGGGGCCTCTCTGTCAGCTTATGGCGTCACCGGGAGGGCAAACTCTTGTCACCTAAGTCAGATATTGATAGTAATCTACCCTATTTCGTCATTGTCTTCCTTTCTCATTTTTATTTCTTTCAAATCAGCCAACATTTATTAAATACGGTGTGTATGGGATTATGCCCCTTAACTAAGTATCCATTCCTGATTCCCTGCTCGTGGCTTCGGGCAACCATGATGAATCCAACTTCCCCTCTCCCTTCCCCCGCCTCCCTGCCCCAAGGCCTTGGGGCTTGGTCTCAGAGCCTGTGGCTCAAGCCTGCATCGGGCACGGGTCTGCCTGGGAAGTGGGGTGGTATTCAGGTGCCTCATGTGGTCTCCGTGTCCTCTCAGGTGAGGCCGCGGCGTTTGATGACGAGTGGCGGAGGGAGACTTCCCGATTCCGGCAGCAGCGCCCTCTGGAATTTCGGAGGCACGAGGCTTCCGGGGGTGGAGGACGAAGGGCTGAGGGGCCTCCCCGCCTGGCTATACAGGGACCCGAGGACTCCCCATCCCGACAGTCACGCCGCTACGACTGGTGAGGGCCCTGGGCCCTCGGCCTCTCTTGTATCTCTTGTAAGTACCACGAGGCAGGCAGGGACAGGAGAGGGTGAGGCGTGTACTACGTGAGCATCACTCAGCCTTGAGGCAGAAGCAGCCTAGGTACCCAGCAACCACCACCTTCGATGGTAGAAGATAGAAGAGGTTGTTTTTTGGTTTTTGTTTTTAAGTTTTAAATTTTGGCTGTTAACAAGTTTTAGTTGTAGCATGTGGGATCTAATTCCTTGACCAGAGATCAAACCCAGGTCCCCTGCATTGGGAGCGCAGAGTCTCAGCCACTAGACTACCAGGGAAGTCCCTTAATGTTTGTTTATTTTGGCTGCACCAGGTCTTAAGTATGGCCTGTGGGATCTAGTTCCTCAACCAGGGATGACACCCAGGGCCCCCTGCATTGGGAGCGCAGAGTCCTAGCCACTGGACCACCAGGGACGCCCCCGAGTAGAAGTTCTAATTGGTACAGAGAGAGAACTCCTGGCTTCTGTATCTTGTCTTCCCTTTTAATTTGCGTGTTTCTGTTTCCCATCCCAGGTACAAGCTGAGAGGCTGAGATGTCATCCCCTGAGATAACTTTTTCCTCTTCAACTCCCACTCCCAATTTAATATTAAATTAACAGGCAAGCTGGCCCCAGCCCCTCCCTGGGGGTCTCAGGGAGAACCTTTCACTGCCCCTTTTCCTTTCCTTCTTTTACCTCTCTACCAGGATGACTTGATTTTTCACTTTGCTACTCCATCTCTGAATCTCCTTCCCTTCCTTGTTCTACTCCTGCCATGCATTGATGGGGCTTTGAGGGTGAGCTCTGGGTTTAGGGGCCCCGGCGACCCTGGCTCTCTGCCGACCTCCTCCTCGGATCCCCTACTGTAGGGGGCCACAGCCCTTATCCAGGGCTGTGTGTGGAGGGAGAAGACCTGTCCCCAGCCCTTTCTCCCTTCCAACCTGCTTCACATCACAAAGGTCTTCCCCACACCCTCTCTGCCTTTATTTTTTGATTTGTGCAACTTGTAACTAGGTGTTTATGAAATAAAGGAGAATGGAAAAAAGACCAAGTAGGCATCTGGCTTTACTTTTTTTTTCATTTTAATGTATTTTATTGAAGTATAGTTGATTTACGGTGTTGTGTCTGGCTTTGTTGATCTCTTCCATGTTCAGTTTCAACCCTCCTGTCTCCTAATCACCTTGTGTTTAGTTGCTGAGTCGTGTTCAGCTCTTTGCGACCCCATGAACTGTTTTCCAGGCAAGAATACTGGAGTGGGTTGCCGTTTCCTTCTCCAGTCGCCTTGCCTTCCCTCTGTCTCCGTGTGTGGCCCAGTGCCGCAGTGGCCCCGCAGTGGCCCCGCAGTGGGGAAGTCAGTGCTTCCCGAGAGGCAGTGATGCGTGTGGCCAGCCTGGGGTAGGGCTGAGACTGACAGCGCCTGTCCTGCAGGCTTCCTCGCTTTTGAGGGGGTGGCAGGCCACACCTTGTAGGTGTCCAACAAGTTTTCCACCCCCTTGTCCCTTGGGCATTTCTTGCCTGGACTGTGGGCAGGAACACTTGGGGTACAGAGCAGGAAGGACCCTGCTCCAGTCTTCAAACGGGAGGAACTCGAGGCAGCAGCATTCTTCAAAACCTGCAGCCCCAATTGTTGAGAATTTGAGCTCAGGGAAGAAAATTAGCCTGGAACCTGAGCAGCTCTGGACCAGCTTGAGGAGCTCTAATTTCTTAAGACATTCGCTCCTGCTTGACCTGGCTCAGCAAATGGGTCAACCTGTCCCTCCTGGGAACTCACCAGTGAGGAGAGTCCCTGTGAGAGTCTTGAGGGCGGTTTCTGCTTTATAAACATCTGCCCTTGTCAGTTGATAAGTCAAAGGAAAAAAACAGCACCGGGTCCTCTCTGGGAAGGAGATTTTCCCATGCCCTTGACCGGCAAACAGATTCAAGCGGATTTATCCAGACACAAAACGGGCAGACGAAGTTGAGCTCGTCAGCAACCAAGCACTGATGTCCAGTTCAGATCGGGTACTCTTAGTCACCCAGCCACTGACATGCACTTCCAGGGTCAAAGGAACCAACCAGTGATGAATCCAGAAACCCCAGAAGTCAAGCGAGAGAATTCATCTCCACCTGGGATGCTGAATTGGAGCTCAAAGCGTCCCCAGTCCTCAACTTCCAGTGTAACCTGTGCCCTGTCCAGATTGCCCCTAGTTTCTTTCTCTGGGAGTGGAGGAATTGTCATCAAGCTCCTGAGGAGGCAGCAGGTGAAAGCGCATGGGAGTGTAGAAGGAGACCCCAGGCTCCCCGGCTCAGCTCTGCCACCAACCCAGTCACGTTGCCTTGGGCAAGACCTCCCCTGGACTGCAGCTGTGGGTGTCCCTTCTCACTACGTCTCAGGCTGCAGCTCATGCCCAACCTCTCAACCTGGATTCCAGCTCCAGTGCCCACGCTCTTGGGTGCAGTTCTGAGTGGGGGGCTGGGACAGGCCAAGGGTTGCCCTGGTTTCCATCCAGGTGAGTCATCCAGGGTTTCACAAGCATTGCCGTTTGGGTCCTGGCTTCAGACGCATGAATAAATCAATTTTCACCCCTGCTCCCAGCTCCTGGGTGATGACCACCTTGCAAACCCAGCTCATATTTGCAAGGCCTGTGATGGTATTCTGCAGCTAAGATACACAGTGGGCAACTAGGCACTAGTAAAGTTGAATGAAATGCCCTAAAACCCCCTGGCACTTTCCTGACCTGTCTGCCATGGCAGGTGAGGGTCAGGGAGCAGGAAAGCACGAAGGAGGAATGCTGATGCTCCATTTCCGGGTCAGCTCTTTGAAATGGCTCAGTCGCCATGACCCAGTCTCGACCTGCCAGGTGTCCAGAGGATGTGGCCAGACTCACTTGGACGATTTCCCCCACCAGAGAAAATGACAGGGTGGGAGAGTCTGAGACTTGGTGGGAGACTATGAATTAGACAAAGGGGTGAAATTAGGAGTACAGACCAGCAGGGGCAAGCCCGGGGAAGAGTCTTTACCTCTCAGAGTCGGTGTCCTGCTTTGTAAAATGGGCCTTTTTCAGGCCCTGTTGGCAGTGGGGACACAGATTCATAGCTCAGAATTATGAGAGTGGGGTGCATGAGTACAGAGGACGAATTTGACTCAGTGCATGAGACAGACGCCTGATTTTGCCCCTGTGACCCTGCCCCTGTCCTGAACCTTTGGTCCACCATCTGGTGGCTCAGACAGTACAGAATCTGTCTGCAGTGCAGGAGACCCGGGTTCAATCTCTGGGTAAGCAAGATCCCTTGGAGAAGGAAATGGCAACTCACTCCAGTATTCTTCCCTGGAGAATCCCATGGACAGAGGAGCCTGGTGGGCTACAGTCCGGGGATTGCAAAGAGTCAGACACCACTAAATCACTGGTTTCTCCCAGCATCCAGCCCATTCTCCTCATCTGCTCTGTTACCCGCCACCTAGATCATGTGCAGGGTCTGAATAACTATCCCCAAGATGTCAGTTTTCTCCAGATGGAGACCAACCAAGTGTCTGAAGGTCTGAGGTTAGGACATCTCGACATAGGAAGCTGGGTGATGGGAGAGAAACGGGTGTGAGAAAGAGCCATGGAGTGGGGTTGAGTCTCTAAAAGGAGGAGCAGAAATACCGGGAGAAAGGTCAAGATGACACTGATGTGGGAAATGGTTTGATGAAAGAAAACACAGGTAGGGCTTCCCTGATGGCTCAGTGGTAGAGAACCCACCTGACAATGGAAGACACACGTTCAATCCCTAGTCCTGGAAGATCCCACACGCTGCAGTTCAAATAAGCCCGTGCACCACAACTTCTGAGCCTGCACTCTAGAGCCCGGAAACCGCAACTCCTGAAGTCCAAGCGTCCTAGAGCCCTTGTTCCACAATAAGATAAGCCACTGGGATGAGAAGCCTCCACACTGCAACTGGAGAGTAGCCCCTGATCACCCCATCTAGAGAAAAAAAGGCCCTCACAGCAACTAAGACCCAACACAGCCAAAAATAAATAAATGTGTGCTAAGTCATTTCAGTTGTGTCCGACCCTTTGCAACCCCATGGACTGTAGCCTACCAGGCTCCTCTGTCCATGAGATTCTCAAGGCAAGAATACTGGGGTGGGTTGCCATGCCCTCCTCCAGGGCATCTTCCCAACCCAGGGATCGAACCTGCTTCTCTTTCATCTTCTGCATTGGCAGGCAGTTTCTTTAGCGCCATCTGGGAAATTGAAGGTGAAGTCACTCAGTCGTGTCCGACTCTTTGCAACCCCATAGACTATGCCTACCAGGCTCCTCCGTCCATGGGATTTTCCAGGCAAGACTACTGGAGTGGGGGTGCTATTTCCTTCTCCAGAGAATCTTCCCGACCCAGGGACTGAACCCGGGTCTCCCGAGTGTAGGCAGACGCTTTACCGTCTGAGCCACCAGGGAAGGAAGCCCTATAAAATTATCTTAAAAGTCTTATCTTTTAAAAAGAAAGAACAAAGAAAACAAAACTGAGTCTAAGAAAACCGCTGCTGAACTTAGATAGCCTAGATTTGGAGTGGGGGCAATTCCCAATTCATAGGGAAGGTGGCACAGATAGACCTTAATTCCAAGCAAAGCTGTGGAGTTGAAGACCTTTGAGATCATCTTCTCTGGTTTTCCCCAAAGTGGCAGCTGATCAGAACCACCACCCCAGACTCACTAAAGCAGAATCTCAAGGTTGAAGAGGATTCCAGTGCAGCCTAGCAACAATTACAGATGCCCTCCAAACCCCTGCTCCTGCTTCACTGCTTAAGTAACAGGTGACTTCTTGAACCCCATACAGCTACCTAGCAGAACTCAAGAGCCAGGACTCAAAGTCCAGAGAGACACAAACCATACTAACGTGCTGTGTGGCATGATTCCCCACGGTGGTCCTTTAAATAGAACATTCCTTGATTATTTTTTAATTTCAAATTTATAACATTTACCCAAGTCAAAGCATAGTGTTTAAAATGATGGATGTCAGTGGCCCAGTATGTCTGGTTTATTTGTGGGGTTTTTTTTTCAATATTTTTTAATATACAATAAAATTTCTGTGCATGGGTTCTGAGTTTGAACACCTGCAGACTTATGGAAGCACCACCACTATGTGGATCAAAATAATTCCCTCACAGGACTTTCCTGGTGGTCCTGTGGTTAAGACTCCAAGCTTCCAGTGCAGGGACCCTGGGTTCAATCCCTGGTCAGAGAATTAGATCCCACAGGCCGCAACTAAGAGTTCAAAGATCCTGAAGGCTGCAACTAAGACCTGGCACAGTCAAATAAATACATACATAGATATTTCTAAAGAAAGTTCTGTCACTCCAAACCCTCTTCTGCTACTCCTTTGTGGCCACCCCCTTCCCCCAGTCCTAACCCTTGGCAACCGCTGATGTGTTTCATCATTGGTACAAATGTACCATTTCCAGAATGTCATATAATGAAATGATACTCAGGCATACGTTGTTTTATTGTGCTTTGCTTTATTTACTTCGCAGATTCTGTTTTTTTTTGTGTGTGTGTGTTTTTAACAAATTGAACATTTGTGGAAGCCCAGCACTGAGCAAGGCCATTGGTACCATTTTTTCCAACAGATTTTGCTCACTTCATGTCTCTATGCCATGCTAAGTCGCTTCAGTGTACCCAGCTCTTTGCGATCCTAAGGACTGTAGCCTGCCAGGTGTCTCTGTCCATGGGATTCTCTAGGCAAGAATACTGGAGTGGATTGCCATGCCCTCCTCCAAGGGATCTTCCCGACCCAGGTTGGAACACATGTCCCCTCTGGCTCCTGCACTGCAGATGGATTCTTTACTACTGAGCTACTGGAGAAGGTAATTCTGGCAACATTCAAACTTTCTCATTATCATTATATTTGCAAAGGTGATCTGTGGCCAGTGAGCTTTTAAAGTCTTTATTGAACTTGTTACAGTACTCTTTTTTTCTTTATGTTTTGGTTTTTTGGCCAAGAGTCATGTGGGCTCTTAACTAAGAACTCCCCGACCAGGGATCAAACTCGCATCCCCTGCATTGGGAGGCGAAGTTTTAACCACTGGACTGCCTGGGAAGACCCCTATCAGTGACCTTTGATGTTACTGTTGCAAAAGATTATGACTTGCTGAAGGCCCTGATGATGGTTAGGGTTTTTAGCGATGAAGCATTTTAAATTAAGGATGAAGCATTTCTAAATTAAGGTATGAAGCATTTTAAAATAAAGCATTTTTTAATTAATTAATTTTTAGACATAATGCCAGTGCACATATAATAGACTATAGTATGGTGAAAACATAATTTTCATGTGCACTGGGAAACCAAAAATTCATCTGACTCACTCCAGAACCAAACCAGCAATAAAGGTGTTGCTATGCCATGTAACCTTTAGAGAGTGGCTCTCATCCTCAGCATAAAGCCTTTCAGATGCGCTCCTGTTGTTCGGGGCATTAATAGTTCGCTCCTTCCTGCTGCCAAGTACTGTTTCACTGTGTGTTTACAGTCTGTTCATCCATTCATCTGTCAAAGAACATTCCAGTTGTTTCCAGTTTTTGGCAATTATGAATAGAACTGCCATAAAAATCATGTACACGTGTGTGAACATGTTTTAGTTTCTTTAGGAGTGAAATGGCACGGGATTTCTAGGTCATAGGGAAGTACGTATTTAACTTTGTGAGAAAATGCCGAACTGTTTCCCAGAGTGGCTAGACCATTTGGCAATCCCACCAGCTATGTAAGAAGAGTTCCAGTTGCTTTGTATCCACCAGTAGTTGGTATTGTCAGTTTCTATTTTATTTTACCCATGCTATTAGGTGTGTGGGTATTCTTTTACGCACAGTGAAACATTTATAAACATCTCACCATGGTTTTAATTTGTATTTCCCTGGTGATTAATGGTGTTGAACATCCTTTCATGTGCTTGTTTGTCATCATTATAACCTCTTTTGATGAAGTGTCTAAGGCTTTCAGATCTTTTTCAAAATTGGGTTATGTTCTTACTGTTGAGTTTCAAGCTTTCCTATGTATTCTAGTTAGAAGTCTTTTGTTAGATAGGGATTTATAAGTACTTTCTCCCATTCTGTAGTTTGTTTCTTCCTCTTTTGGTGTTGTCTTTTTCAAAGCAAAATTCTAAATTTTGATGAAGTCCAACTTCTCACTTTTTTTTTTCTTTATGAATCATGATTTTGGTGTCATATCCAGGAACACTTTGCTGAACTCTTGGTATCTAAGATTTTCTTCTGCTATTTTCTGAAAGTCTTCTGGTTGTACATTTGTATTTACATCTCTCTTCTTGGTTACGTTTTGTAACTTGTGACTTTCAGAGTTGGTCTGATTCATCAAAGCTGTTGGATTGGTGTGTAAAATTATTTTTAGAGTTCCCTTACTAACCTTTAATCTTTGTGGGGTGTGCAGTGATATCTTCTTTTATTCTGATATTGGTTATCTGTACTTTCTTTTCTTTTTGTTCAGTATGGCTAGAGGTTTATCAATTTTATTGATCATTTCAAAGAATCAATGTTTGTTTCACTGATTTTTTTTTTTTTTGGTTTTCATATTCATTATTTTCTGCTCTCGGGTTTTCCTCCTACTTGCCTTTGCTCATCTTTATGTACCTTCTCAAGGTAGAGAAGTACAGATTGTTGACTTTAGACCTTTCTAATGCAAGCATTTGATACTCTAATTTTTCCTGTAATCACTACTTTAGTGATTATACATATTTTTAATATTTTATATTTTCCTTTTTGTTAAGCTCACAATATTTCCTAATTTCTTTTGAGACTACCTTTGGACTCTGGGTTTAGAAGTGTGTTGTTTAATTTCCAAATGTTTGGCAACTTCCTTTTATCTTTCTGTTACTGATTTCTAGTTTTAATTATATTATGCTCAGAACGTATATTTTGTATGACCTTTTAAATTTGTTAATTTTATGACCCAGGATATAATCTATCTTGGTAAACGTTCTGTGTGCACTTGGAGAAAAAAAAGTGTATTATACTATCTTGTGGGAGTGTTCTAGAAATTTTAATTAGTTCCTGGTGTTTGATGGCATCATTCAGTTCTATGAAGTAAAGTTGCTCAGTCATGTCTGAGTCTTTGCGACCCCATGGGCTATAGCCTACCAGGCTCCTTCCATGGGATTTCCCAGGCAAGAGTACTGGAGTGGGTTGCCATATACAGCTATATATTCACTGATTTTGTTTACTCATTCCATTGATTACTGGGAGAGCAGTTTTGACTTTTTTTTTTTCTTGCTGTAACTGTAGACTTGTCCATTTTCTCCTTGATATATATCAGTTTCTGCTTCATGTATTTTGAAGCTCTGTAGTTAGACACAGAGACATTTTGAATTATGTCTTCTTGGAAAACAACTTTTTATCATTGTTCTTTATCCCTGGTAATTTTCTTTGCTCTAAATTAATTTGTCTGATATTACTACAGCCACATCATCTTTCTTTTGATTAGTATTTGCATGGTACTTCTTTTCCCATCCTTTTACTTTTTTTTTTTTTTTTTAATATTTGTTCATTTAGTTAGCTGCACTGGGCCTTAGTTGCGGCATATGGGACCTAGTTCCCTGAACAGGATTGACCCCAGGCAGTGGAAGCATAAATCCTTAACCACTGGATCACTAGGGAAGCACCTCTTCCTTTATTCTTGACATCTCAAGTCTCTTCTGTTATTTCTCTTCTGTCTCAAGACCACCCTTTAGCATTTCTTTTACAGTAGATCTGATGGTAACAAACTCTCATACTTTTCCTCCACCCAAGAATGTCTTTATTTCTCATTCATTCCTGAGTGATATTTTCAGTGGGTACAGAATCTGAGTTGACGGTGTTCTCTCGGCACTTTAAGCATTGTTCCACTTTATTCTGGCTTCTGTAGCTGCTAATGAGAAATCTTCTGCAATCTGAGTCATTGTTTTTGATATGTGTTTTTGTATATGAAATGCGTTGTCTTTCTCTAAATGGCCTTAGAGTGTTTTTCTGTCTTTAATTTTCAGCAATTTAATTATGATGTGTCTGGTCATGGATTTCTTTGAGTGTATCCTGTTTGCTCTCACCAAGATTCTTGAGTCTGTATGTTTATCTTTGAAGAAAGTAGGGAAAACCACTAGACCATTCAGGTATGACCTAAATCAAATCCATTATGATTATACAGTGGAAGTGACAAATAGATTCAAGGGATTAGATCTGATAGACAGAGTGCCTGAAGAACTATGCACAGAGTTTCATGACATTGTACAGAAGACAGGGATCAAGACCATCCCCAAGAAAAAGAAATGCAAAAAGGCAAAGTGGTTGTCTGAAGAGGCCGTACAAATAGCTGTGAAAAGAAGAGAAGCTAAAGGCAAAGGAGAAAAGGAAAGATATACACATCTGAATGCAGAGTTCCAAAGAATAGCAAGGAGAGAAAAGAAAGCCTTCCTCAGTGATCAGTGCAAAGAAATAGAGGAAAACAGCAGAACAGGAAAGACTACAGATCTCTTAAAGAAAATTAGAGATACCAAGGGAACATTTCATGCAAAGATGAGCACAATAAAGGAGGGAAATGGTATGAACCTAACAGAAGCAGAAGATATTAAGAAGAGGTGGCAAGAATACACAGAAGAACTATACAAAAAAGATTTTCACGACCCAGATAATCACGATGGTGTGATCACTCACCTAGAGCCAGACATCTTGGAATGTGAAGTCAAGTGGGCCTTAGAAAGCATCACTATGAACAAAGCTAGTGGAGGAGATGGAATTCCAATGGAGCTGTTTCAAATCCTGAAAGATGATGCTGTGAAAGTGCTGCACTCAATATGCCAGCAAATTTGGAAAACTCGGCAGTGGCCCACAGGACTGGAAAAGGTCAGTTTTCATTCCAATCCCAAAGAAAGGCAATGCCAAAGAGTGCTCAAACTACCGCACGATTGCACTCATCTCACACGCTAGTAAAGTAATGCTCAAAATTCTCCCAGCCAGGCTCCAGTAGTATGTGAACCGTGAATTCCCTGATGTTCAAGCTGGTTTTAGAAAAGGCAGAGGAACCAGAGATCAAATTGCCAACATCCACTGGATCATCAAAAAAGCAAGAGAGTTCCAGAAAAACATCTACTTCTGCTTTATTGACTACGTCAAAACCTTTTTGACTGTGTGGATCCCAAAAACTGTGGAAAATTCTTAAAGAGATGGGAATACCAGATCACCTGACCTGCCTCTTGAGAAATCTGTATGCAGGTCAGGAAGCAACAGTTAGAACTGGACATGGAACAACAGACTGGTTCCAAATAGGGAAAGGAGTATGTCGAGGCTGTATATTGTCACCCTGCTTATTTAACTTATATGCAGAGTACATTATGAGAAATGCCGAGCTGGAGGAAGCACAAGCTGGAATCAAGATTTCCAGGAGAAATAATAACCTCAGATATGCAGATTATACCACCCTTATGGCAGAAAGCAAAGAAGGAAAAAAGAGCCTCTTGATGAAAGTGAAAGAGGAGAGTGAAAAAGTTGGCTTAAAGCTCAACATTCAAAAACTAAGATCATGGCATCTGGTCCCATCACTTCATGGCAAATAGATGGGGAAACAATGAAAACAGTGACAGACTTTATTTTGGGGGCTCCAAAATCACTGCAGATGGTGACTGTAGCCATGAAATTAAAAGATGCTTACTCCTTTAAAGAAAAGTTATGACCAACCTAGACAGCATATTGCAAAGCAGAGACATTACTTTGCCAACAAAGGTCCATCTAATCAAAACTATGTTTTTTCCAGTAATCATGTATGGATGTGAGAGTTGGACTATAAAGAGAACTGAGCACCGAAGAATTGACACTTTTAAACTGTGGTGTTGGAGAAGACTCTTGAGAGTCCCTTGGACAGCAAGAACGTCCAACCAATGAATCCTAAAGGAAATCAGTCCTGAATATTCATTGGAAGGACTGATGCTGAAGCTGAAACTCCAATCTTCAGTCACCGGATGCAAAAATCTGACTCATTTGCAAAGACCCTGATGCTGGGAAAGACTGAAGGCAGGAAGGGAAGGGGACAACAGAGGATTAGATGATTGGATGGCATCACCGACTCGATGGACATCAGTTTGAGTAAACTCTGAGAGTTGGTTGTAGACAGTGAGGCCTGGCTGTAGTTCATGGGGTTGCAAAGAGTCAGACACGACTGAGCAACTGAACTGAACTGAACTGATGTTTATCTTTTGCCAAATTTGGGACATTTTTAGCTATGATTTCTTTTTTTTTCTTAATATATATATTTTATTGAACTATAGTTGACTTACAATGTTTCAGGTGCACAGCAAGGTGATTCAGTTATACATATACACATATTATTTTTTAAATTATTTTCCATTCTAATAATTTTTCTGTTCTGTATTTTTCGCCTCACCTCTAAGAATCTGTTGACACAAATGCTAGACAGGCCCTTTTAATATTGTAATCTGCATATCTGAGGTTATTGTTATTTCTCCCGGCAATCTTGATTCCAGCTTGTGCTGCCTCCAGCCCAGCATTTCTCATGATGTACTCTGCACATAAGTTAAATAAGCAGGGTGACAATATACAGCCTCGACATACTCCTTTCTCTATTTGGAAACTTTAAATATTGTTCAACAGGCCCTGAGGCTCTGGCCATTTTTTTGTTGTTTTTGTTTTTTATCTTTTTTATCTGTTGTTTAGATTTCATACTTCTTTTTTTTTTTTGGCTGTGCTGCTTGGCTTGTGGGATCTTTGTTCTCTAATCAGGGATTGAACCCAGGCCCTGGCAGTGAAAGCTCAAGTCTTAACCACTGGACCACTAGTGAATTCCTTCAAATTGCATAATTTATATTGATCTACCTTCAAACGCATGCTTTTGTCTGTCATCTTCATTCTGCTATTAACACCTATCCAGCAAAGCTTTTATTTTGGTTATTCCTATTTTTCAGTTCTAATATCTCCATTTACTTCTTTGTACCTTTTTCTTTTTGCTGAAATTTTTTAATATATTTTCATTTGTTTCAAGAGCATTCTCCCTTTCTTCTTCCAGTATAGTTATACTGTTTTGGAGTCTTTGCCTTCCAAACACTCTGTCATCTCTGTCTTTTCCTGGAGAGCTCTTTGTATGCTGAGTAATTTCAGATCATATCCTCAAAGTTTGAATACAGTTTCAAGACTCTGGGTCTTATGAAAATACTAAAGAGAATATCCTCTGTTTCAGCAAGTGATCGACCAGGTTAGAGTCAGGCAGCAATCTGCCTTTTTTGCACTGTGGATCCAATGTCAATTTAATTTTCAGTTTGCAGTGCTATTCGGATCAGTCCTACATGTGTGCCACCCAGTGGCCAGTCAGACCTGGACAGTGGCCCATCCTATAGCTCAGCTCACAAGGCTTCAGGTAAGCTGCTCAGCGTCAGATTTAGCCTTGCACAGCTCAGAGGTGAGCCCAGGAGTTTGCACAGAGCTATCTGGGCTGCTCTCTGGATTTCTCTTTCTGTGATCTCTTAGTACTTTCTGGTTCTCTAGAGCTTCTCTTTCCAATCCTCTGGCCCCAAAGTCAGAGTTTTAGTTTCTCTGCTCTGCTGGACATTTTTTTTTTTTTAACATTTGGCTGAGCCATGTCTTAGTTGTGGCCCTTGGATCTTTAGTTGCAGCATATAGGATCTAGTTCCCTGTCTAGGGATCAAACTTCAGCCCTTCTGTATCGGGGGTCTTAGACGATGGACCACCAGGGAAGTCCCTCTGCTGGACATTTCTTACTATGTGTCTGGGTCAAGCAATAAGAGAAGAGAGAAAGGAAAAAGAAGCGCAGATTTGCTCCACATTTTTGTGCCCAGAGCTCCAGTGGCCAGAGAGGAGGGCTCTCCCGAGTTTGCAGTGTCTGCCCAGCTGCCGATGCTGCCACCCTGGTGTCCAGTGGGGCTGGAGGGGAGAGGCGGAAGAAAGAGGGGCTTCCCCCTCCCGTCGGAGCCCCTTTCTTAGACCTGCAGCAGAGGGCCCCAAGGGGAGTCTTTCAGCTCGCACCAGATGTGCACTTCTAGGTTTGGGCTGCCCTTGAGTTCATTCCGGGTGATACTGGAGGAGTGGGGGAAAGGAAAACTCACCACCGCTTTAGTGGAACTTTGAATTCTGGTGTCTTTCTCCCAATTACCATTTACTTCTTTTTTGCTTTTTTTTGGCGTTTTGGGTTTTTCTGGTTGTACAGTGTGGCTTGCAGGATCCCAGTTCCCAGGGATTGAACCCCAGGCCCTTGGCAGGGAAAGCACATGGGTCCCAACCACTGGAGCACCAGGGACTTCCCTGCTTTGTTTACTCTTCACCACAGATCTGTGCATTCTGTCCAGGACTGTCAGACAGAGTGGGGTGAGTCTACTCCACTTACAATGTGTGTGACCCTAGGCGGGTTAAGACGACTTCTCTGTACCACGTCCATCATCTTTAGAAGCAGATGGCAGTGATATTAACCTCAGAAGGTTGTTGTATTAGATGAGTTTATGTCCATAAAGCACTAAGAGTGCTTGATCACAGTAAGTGCTTAATACATATTACTAACAGTACTTAATAATAAACAATATTTTTCATTAGCAATTATCATAGATTGGAAAATAGAGATGGGCAAAAACATGAAGGTGAAGTCGCTCAGTTGTGTCCAACTCTTTCTTTGCGACCCCGTGGACTGTAACCTACTAGGCTTCTCCGTCCAGGGGATTCTCCAGGCAAGAATGCTGGAGTGGATTGCCATTTCCTTCTCCCGGGGATCTTCCCGACCCAGGGATCGAACCCGGGTCTCCCGCATTGGAGGCAGGCGCTTTAACCTCTGAGCCACCATAGTTATATAAAAAGGATGAAAGTCACACATAATCCCAATGCCCAGAAGTATAATATATGCATTATGATTTGTATTACTTCAGATTTTTCAGTCAAGATCTATTTATTAATTGATTGGATACATGAACAACTAGTAGAAACATAGAACTGTATTCTCTGTCCTGTCCCCCAAACAATACATTTCACTTTAGGGAGCCAAAGCAGGTCATAGGAAGAAAACTTTCCGGCTCTCAGCCTTCTTCCCACGAGTCCTCCCACTCAGAACGCTCATCCTCCCCTTTCTTTATCAGGTTAACTGCTACTTGGGTATCTAGTTTCAATTTAAAGGTCACATCCTCGCAGGAGGCTTCCCTGACCCCAGAGAAGTAGATTCTCTGGTAAGGGCTTTGTGTCACCCTATACTTCTTAGTACTTACCACGAACTTAATTATGTAAGCATATAGTTAAGAATCTCAGAGAACAGGCAGGTTCTGTACTCAAGAGTTTCACATTTGCTCATTTTTCTCTCCCAGATGGTGCCCCTGGCCTCCCCATCCGTCCTCCAAGGCCCAATGGTTGAAGCCTGTTTGGCTGATCCAAGGTGGCACTAATCTGGGCAAGTCTGCTTGCATAAACGGGCCATCACAGCTCCAAGCTGAGTCAATGGGCAGTGAAGTCCCATTTTCCAGTCCAACCACAGAGATCCGAATTCAGGAGGAACCGGGGTGTGAGTGGGGCCCAGCAATATGAATTTTCAAAAGCTGCCCTGATGATTCTGATGCTGATGGACTAAAAAACTGCTTGCGGTAGGACACCTCCAACACGCCTTCCAAACATCCTTGCCTTCTAAACAGTCACTAGGCTGGACCTGGTGACTGGTAAATGACGGGATGTTTCCTCCCCAGTTAGGTTACAGAAGACTGGGCTTTCACTTTGCTGGGTGGTCTCTGGCTCTTGCCCTGACAAAGGGGGCAGCCTCTGACCTATAGTCAGCCAAGGAGTGAGGACCTCAGCCTGACAACCCAGAGGCAGGGAATCCTGCTGACAATCACTGGCTATGCCTGGAAGTAAGTCCCACCCACTGGAACCCTGAGCTGAGACACCCTCACTCACACCCTGCGGTAGCCTTGGAAGCGACCCTGAAAACTCAGCAGAAAGCTGTAGTGCTGAGTTGTGCAGATTTCCAGGCGGAAGAAACCGAGATAATAACTATGTGTTGTTTTAAGCCACTAGGTTTCAGGGTAATTTGTTACACAGCAACAGAGAACTCACTCACTGCCTAGACATGCCCCTCTAAACTACTGTCTCTCCACCCATGTTGGAAGATGCACCTAAGCAGAGAACTTCTCACTTCTCTTAATAGGATCTCATCAATACGGGCTTCCCAGGTGGTGCCAGTGGTAAAGCATCTGCCTGCCAATGCAGGAGATGCAAGAGACATGGGTTTGAGAAAAGGAATCTGGGAGACCTGGGTCAGGAAGATCCCTTGGAGAAGGAAATGGCAACCCACTGAAGTATTCTTGCCTGGAGAATCCCATGGACAGAGGAGCCTGGTGGGCTACAGTCCACGGGGTCAGAAAGAGTTGGACACGACTGAGCACGCATGCACGCACACACATCAAATAATGACTGGAGACACTGTCTTTGCTTTTTGTGTAGAAAGGTGCACCCCAGTCCAAATGCACTTTTTATGTCCAGAGACCTTGGCTTAACCTTCTAAAAGTTACCTGTTTCATGTGTGTGAACTCTGAATTCGCATGAAGGCAAGTTCTCTTTCTCCTCCTATCACAGTGGCCCAGCCCTAAGCTCCTCTTGCTAGGGTTGCCATCGAGTTGGGAGCTTTATGTGAGAATGTACAAGTGATGAGAAGTTTCCGTTGGAAGAATTTTTCTGGAACCCTAGGCTTTGTTATACATGGAATCCCTAATGTGCTAAGTCACTTCAGTCCTGGCCAACTCTGTGATCCTATGGATTGTATCCCACCAGGCTCCTCTGTCAGTAGGATTTTCCAGGTAAGAATATGGAATGGGTTGCCATTTCCACCTCCAGGGAATCTTCCTAACCCAGGGATTGAACCTGCATCTCTTGCATCTCCTGTGTTGGCAGGCAGGCTCTTTACCACTAGCGCCACGTGGGAATCCATAAATTCTGAACCAATTCCATGGTCCAAACAGTCCACAATAATTCACTCCCCCATCTCCAAGACTTGGGAGGCAAGTGCTCCTTCTTTGTAAGTCAAAGACAAACTGCATTTGCATGTCCCTGAGGCTGTGAATGGCCTCTTCTCCCTCTGGGAATAGGACCTGGCAGGCCAAGACCACCCACATCAGACCCTGGAGCCACTCACTGAAGGTTGGAACTGCAGGGATCAGGGTAGTTATGGAGTCAGAGCTGGAGGCAGCTTACAGGAACACGAGATATTAAAGTTCAAGGAAAAAGTGGGGTATAGGCAGAGGGAGGGGACACAAGCTCAGAACACCAGGAGTTAGTGACTTCTACAGAAATGGACACAGTGTGGGAGGACAATGGGATTTATTTCAAAGGTAAAGACTTGAATCAAGATGTAAGTTGCAATAGGCTCCAATACTTTGGCTACCTGATGTGAAGAGCCAACTCACTGGAAAAGTTTACCCTAATGTCGGAAAAGATTGAGGACAGGAGAAGGGGGAAACAGAGGATGAAATGGTTGGATGGCATCATTGACTCAGTGGATGAGTTTGAGTCAACTCTGGGAGATAGTGAAGGACAGAGGAGCTTGGTGTGCTACAGGGCATGGGGTAACAGAGTCAACTTAGCGACTGAACAAGAAGGTAGTCTAGACCAAAGCTAAAATGAGAGGCCAAGAGTGTCAACTGCGACGACAGGGCTCACTGGACTGTTCTCAGTAAGTCTCCACTGCCCCTCAAGACAACAGACTCACCCAGCCCACTTTTAACCAAACACTCAGGATCCACCTCTACTTCAATTCTATTTCAACAGATACTTTAAGACGAGTAAACGACAGTCTCCCCCTAGAGGACAGCACAAGCTAGGGAAAGCGGATCGGTCAGCACTGGGACCCTCAGGAGGCAACTGCCTCTCATGCAAGTGGGAGACCAACTGTCCCTTACACTAGAGCACCCCAAGCTTAGGGTGTGCACAGCAGAGCACTGAGCCAAGGGGACCGAACCTCTCAGCACACCTCTCGAATGCTCTGCCATGGACAGGGGACAGGAGTCCAACTGCGGCTTCTTACCGAGACCTAAGAGTCCTGTGTGATTTGTTCTCATTTATTTTTGGCTGTGCTGGGTCTTCACTGTTGCTCAGGCTTTTGGGGGTTACTCTAGTTGTGGTGTGTGGGCTTCTCATTGCGGTGGCTTCTCTTGTTGCCGAGCATGGGTGCTAGGGTGCACAGGCTTCGGTAGTCATGGCACATGGGCTCAGTAATTGCAGCTCCCGGGCTCTAGAGCATGGAGTCGGTAGCTGTGGTGCACGGGCTTAGCCACTCCGCGGCCTTTGGGATCTGCCCAATCAGGGATCGAACTTGTGTCTCCCGCATTGGCAGGCGGATTCTCTACCACTGAGCCACCAGGGAAGCCCTCCTGTGTGGTTTTGATGCAAAAATCAGCCCTTGGCTCCTGAATGAATGCTGACATACTGAGCAATCTGTTCAAAGTCCAACGGCCTAGGATCTAGGTCTCCAGGCACCCAGTGGGCTTCGGCATAGTACCTGGTTCTCTTGTTTTTCTGGCACTTTGCTTTAGAGTGGGCTGGGAAAGAGCCTTCTTTGCGTCCACAAATACCAAAGACAGAAGACACCCCCTGCAGGGCTGGTGAGAGTTTGTAGATAGACTTCTCATAGATTTATTTTGTGTCATGTTATATATAGATATATGTATATATACTCTTTTTATACAACCTACATCACCCCCACCCCATTCCCCACCAAACTCACAAGAGGAAGTATAAATCCTTCCAGGATGGCCGTCAGGCTTTCAAGGACAGCCTGGGCCAAGAAAGAACCATCTCATGACAGCTTGAGAACAGCTGTCTTGAGGCTCTGGGGTCACTGGAGCAGCAGTGCTCCCAGGACCCGACGCAGGGAGAGAGGATGGGAACGGCTGAAAAGGGACAAGATTCTAGGCTGCAAGTGTCCAGCAACTCCTAGAACGGCAGGCTGGCTCCCAGAGCTCTTGGTGTGGGAATAAAGGTGGGAGCCCTATGGCTCTTTGGATGCTGCCTTAACAGGCTGGGGGTGGGGGGGTGGGGGCAGGCGGGGAGAGGCATGCAAGGCGTGGGCGGCAGCAAAGGAACTTGGCGGGGGTTATGCTGGGGACAGTGGTGTGTAGTGAATGGGGGCAGATGCTGGGTCCTAAAGAAACAGGGCGAAGAGTGTGGCGGGGGAGGAGGAGGGGACAATGGAACACGTAAGAAAGTCATGTGAAACAAAAGTACCAACAAGACCATGACTTGTACTTCCCTCCTCCCTGGAGAAGGTGTGGCCTACGCTAGGGGGTGGGGGGGCAGGGATGGGAGCCGGCAGGGCTAGGGGTCAGGAACCTGGATTATCCAGCTGGCCAGGGGCACAGGAAGGCTGAGGACTCCTACGAGGCGGGCAGGCGGGCAGTGAGCACCCCACATCCCGAGAAGAAATGACAGTCCTTTCAGTTCGACTTGGACCAAATCTTGGCACTCCCTCGGAGCCTGGCAGGGTGGAAAGAGAGACAGGGGGTGCTGTAGGGAACTGCTAGGCACTGCAACCCCCATTCCTGACCCCCACAAGCATCTGAAGGGATGAGGGAGGCAGGAGCAGACAGCCTGGACTCGAGTGGCCCCCACACCCGCTCACCCCTTGCCCTTAGAGGCTTTCTTGCTGGGCTGGCGCTGGTTGGTGCCCGGGGCCGGCTCCCTCAGCTCAGTCAGGTGCTGCTCAGGGTCCTGAGATGTGGCCGCGGCCGCTGCGGCTGTTGTAACCTTAATGGTTTTCTTCAGGTTGGCAACCTACCCAGAGGAAAGGAATGGGGGAAACAAGGAAGGTTCCAGACCCTGACCACCCCTGCCCACCTGGTCTGTCTCCACCGCCGCATCCAAACCCCTCTGCCCAGGACAAGTGGCCCAGGCCGGAGGAGGAGCTGGGTCTGGCCGGCTGGCCCCCAACTGCTCACCTCACTCTCGATCTGCTGCTTCAGGCCCAGCTGCTGCTCCTTGTGCTGGTTGGCCCGGCTCACCTGCTCCTCAATGCCTGACAGGACCACCTCACAGCCCAAACACCTGTGGGAATGGCGGGGAGGCGGTCAGCATGGGAGGGCGTTGACCACAGATTCATGAGGAACAGACTCAGGGAGACCCCTCGGTCCTGGTGTCAGGAACCCTGTCTGAGCTAGAAGCTTTGCCAGGGCACCTGGGGACCGCCTGTGACAAAATTCCCAGGACAGAAGGACACTCAGGGAGGAAAAGGGAGGAGATAGGCAGTGCCTGGAGTGATGTGCAAGACGGGAAAGGGCAAGTGTTAGTCGGTCAGTCGTGTCAGAGTCTTTGCGACCCCATGGACTATAGCCCACCAGGCTCCTCTGTCCACGGGATTCTCCAGGCAAGAATACTGGAGTGGGTTGCCATGCCCTTCTCCAGGGGATCTTCCCAACCCAGGGACTGAACCTGGGTCTCCTGTATTGCAGACAGGTTCTTTACCTGCCTTGGAAGCCCCCCAAAATGGGAGTAGGAGCTAAAACAGAAACAGGGTGGGAAAGGTTATAGAGGAAAAAAGGAAGGCATGTTAACAAACTGAAGTCAGACAACAACACAGAGAAAACAGACATGGGAGAGGCCAGTGGCCTGTGGACAGTGCTTGTCACAGATTGGGGGAGCTGCATCCAGCCTGAGACGGGCGACCCACCCGCCAGGTAACTACCGCTCAAGGTTACCACCCCAGCCCACACCAGGTACTCCAGGCATGCTTCTCCCTCTGGCCCCCACCCCTCTTCCTTCCCCTTCCGAAGTCTCATCCTCTGCCCTGCCCAGCCCTCCTCCCTCTCCAGAAGCACCCCTCCCTTCCTGGGGCCTCACCACTCCTGCAGGGTCCGGGCGATGGCGCTGAGGTCCTGGCGCTGGATGTCCCGCCCGATGCTGTAGTCGACTTCCAGCCGCTGGTGGCGCTGGTCCAGGGAGCCGCGCAGCACGTCGGCGTACACGGCCTCGATGACCAGGTCTTCTAGCTGCCTCACGTTGCGCAGGGCCAGCGCCTCCAGCAGCACTGCATAGGGGGATACACTGGGGCCCCAGGGCAGCGGGGTCTGTGTGGTACCGCAGCAGAGACGGCTTCCAAGACCCCCTTCTCTCCATCCCCCTGCCCACCCTCCACTCCTACTCCTCATCACCTCCTCTAAGAGGCTGGTTCTAAGGCAACATAAATAACAAGTATTCCCACCTGAGAAATAATAGGGTGAGAATCTTAAAGACAATCGCCCCCTTGGACTTCCCAGGTGGCACTAGTGGTAAAGAATCCGCCTGACATCACAGGAGGATGTGGTGTGGGGGAGGTCTGGAGCTCCTCCATCTACCTCCAAAGAGGCATCTCACAGGAGACAGCCTGATTTAAGTAAAACCATAAGCATGATGGAGAGTGAGGTAACAACTGGGAGATGCAGATGGGTGGGGGATAGTCAAAAACAGGAGCCAACAGTGAATACAAATGTGTAACACTTCTGGGTTATAGATTGCTTTCTTTTTGGTCACATGGTACAGCTTGCAGGATCTTAGGGGAGGAGGGGGCTGTTGAAGGACACAGCCAGCAGCATCTGTGTTGCTATTCTGAATCCAAACGCAAAAGGTGTTTTACTTAGAACCGGAGTTTGTTGAAAAGCAAAAGAGAAAACTAGCAGAATCATATTCAGCCCCAAAGGCCAAAGGTAATAGAGTTCAGATGTGGGACCTGGAGAATCGTTGCGGGGGTGGGGGGGTGGGGGGGCAATAAGAAGCAACACGGTGACAGTTCCCTTCCAATGGACCCTCGAGAAGGGGCATACAGAAAGGTGTTCTGTGACTCAGGACCCAGTAGGGGCTGTCACTCACCTTGACTTTGGCAGCCAAGGTGACAACCGATAGGTGTCGAAGCTTATTCTTTTGAGCCTCTGTGAGTGGGGGAAGATTCCGGGCTTCGGCTAGAAAAAAATAAAGTGTAGGAAATCCTGATTTGCACTTTTGTGGGAAGTCCTAGCCTCCTTTTTTTAGTTTTCCATGCCAATTCAGGTCTTGACTCTGACCCTGTGTACCCAAGGGATCTAAGTCAGGTACCCCAGGAATGTCTTATAAGTCTCTCTGTAAATTGCCCTTCTCCCACCTCCAGTCTCCAGAGCTCCAACCCCTCCGGTTACCTAAGTAGTCAGCGTACGTCCCATAAGCAAACACTGTGAGCAGCCGGGACGTGGAAGCGAAGTCGCTCTCAGCCAGCTGCGGAAACACGAGGGAAGAGAAGCGGTGACAGGAAGGGCCTCTCTCTCCACCCTCCAGACTGCCTGTTTGAACTCCATTCTCTGGGCCCAGCTTTCCCCTCCAACATTAGCTCTCCCAGCTCACCGAAAGGAATTCTCTGCGTCTCTGATCGCTCCCCCAAGGAAGCCTCATTTCCACCTCCAGGCCTTTGCTGATTCTGTCCCCCAGACCCACAACACCCTCTTCCTCCATCTGCCTCCCAATTCCTACCCTAAAGTCACTTTCGTAGTGTTTAGTTATCTAACACATCTAACACATGCACAACCCCCAGACATTACAAACTGTGTTGTTTCATCCTTAGAGTATATCTAGTATTTCTGAATTTGAATACCTTTAGGGAGTCTGCTGTACTCGCCAATTCACCAAGGACTCCCGCCTTGGCCTCACTCCCTTGACAGCTGCAGGATCTGGGCTGGCATTGGGAGGTACCTCTGCTGCAGACTGGCCTCAGCTGGGAGCGTGCATCACCCAAGCCAGTCCACCCAGGCCTCCTCTCCTCCTACCACTGATGACCCACTTAGTCCATCAAAGCCCACCTGATGCTGTTACCTAACAATGTCTTTCTTTTCAACAAGATTACAAATCTGGTTCCTGCTATTCCACTCAGATCTAGAAGAAATGTGCATGTACTTGGCTCTGCTGATAAATACTTGCTAAATAAGTGATTTATACATGGATATCCATTCATCTTATCCCCGCAACCGGAATGTATGTTTCAAAAGGGGAGCCCCATTGTTTGTACTTTTCTGGTATTCCCAGATGACTAGAAGAGTGCTAAACAGGCACCCCAAACCTACCTCTTTTCCTTTCCCTTGATTCTCTCTGATTCCACTGCAGAAGAAAGCAGGGAAATAAGGCAGCCAGTTTTCTTTGGACAAGAAGGATTCCAAAAGGTTAACTGCATTAACTCAATCACTGGCCCTCAAAAAATTTACTCAGAGCTCACCCACCTACCACTGTCATAGTATCTCAAAACTTTGGCTAGTGCCATACATCTTGATAATCTACTCACTTTGGACTTTAAATTCTTAATTCTATCACTTCTGTGTGAACAGTTCTCTCCCCTGTGTTCCTAGCATATTATTGTGTGTCTTGAAGAAAAAGATAGCTTCTACCTTAGCTAACTTAAGTGAATTTACCGGTCATAACAATTTCACATTCATTCCTTCTATTTATACTAGACTTTACACTTTCACATAATCTCACCTGATTTCTATGACACTGAGGGGCAGTAACAGGTCCATTTTGTTTTGTTTTTGTGGCCATACCATGTGGCATGTAGGATCTTAGTTTCCCCACCTGGGATCAAACCTCCACCCCCTGCGTTGGAAGGTGGCGTCTTAACCACTGGACTACCAGGGAAGCCCTCATGTCCAGTTTTTAAAAAGAAAATGTAAGTCCTAAAATAAAAGTGACCTGATAAGGTAACAGGCTTCCCTGGTGGCTCAGACAGTAAAAAATCTGTCTGCAATGCAGGAGACCCGGGTTTGATCCCTTCCTGGGGAAGATCCCCTGGAGTAGGAAATGGCAACCTATGCCAGTATCCTTGCCTGGAGAATCCCAAGGACAGAGGAGCCTCGTGGGCTACAGTCCATGGGGTCTCAACGAGTCAGATACGACTGAGCAACTAACACACACTACAGTCAAGGTAATATGATTATTAAGAGCCATGACATTGATGGAGACAGGCTGGAATCAGATCTCCTATTCTGAATCACAAGGTCTTATTCAGCTGAATGGTTATCGGGTTGCAAAATGAGCCCTGTCCACCCATTCTTAGTCTTTAGCCCCAAGCCTCCTTGGGAGCTATCCAGGTCAGGAACCCACCTCTCTAACATTAGGCATATCCAGCAGTTCCCCAAACACGTAGACACCAGGGGCCTCCAGCACCTGGTGGATGAGTGTGGCCAGCGCTGCCCCCTTGGCGGACTTGGCCAGGAGCAGAAACTGCTCCTGGTTCTGCCCTGTCACCTTGACCTCCGCACTCATGTTGGCGCTGAGCTGGGGGACCTGGGCTCAGGAAGTCTGGAGCTGCAAGGAAAGATGATGGGAAGCTGGAGGTTTCTGAACTGGGAGAGCTGGAAAGCACAAGGCCTAGGGGCTGGATTGCAGAGGCACTGAGCCACTTTGTAACTATAGTGTAACCCTCGTATCTTAGGAATCCTAAGATCAGCCACTTCGATGGTACCCTGGCTGATACAGCGTTGTCACGGCCACCTCCCCCATGCCTGAGCCTATCCCCAAATCCCACCACGTGCACCCCATGGAACTCCAAGGCACAAGTCTCAGTGGGGGAAGGGATGTCACATAGTGTCCACCCCAAAGACGACGCTCCCCTAAATATCCACTGTGCCCCGCAGGTGCCCCACACCACGTGACCTCACCCTAGCGATCCTTTCACGTGGCTCCGCCCCCTCCCTTAAAGAGGCCGCCGAGGGACCGTGGGCTCCCGCCGGCTACCCCGTCGTACTCTGGGTCAGACTCTGCGGGCCGCTACCTGGAAGCTCCGTCTTCCAGCGCACCGGGCGGGGCCACCGCTCCGTCACCTCCGGCAGCTGTTCTCAGCTTTTCCTGCCACCTCCCTGCAGGGTCACTCTGGCCCCTAAACTCGATGGCTGGCTTCCGGCCGTACTTCCGCTCTTCTGGGGCGGATTTCGGGCGCGACATGCTCCGCCCTCGCCTCTAACTGCTGAAGCTCCCGAGAGCAACGCAGGCATTCTGCTCTCTGATTGGCTGTTGAGGAAAGACTGATGGGCGGCTTTTTTTCTGCTCTGTTTCAATAAAACTTTATTGTTGGTTGCGTACTAGATGCTAAATGAGGAGGGGGCTCCTAGTCTCCGGAAGGTCCGGGCTTGTTCAGAGTTAGATCTAAGCTGCCTGCCT
This sequence comes from Nanger dama, assembly GCA_917880005.1. NCBI lineage: Eukaryota > Metazoa > Chordata > Mammalia > Artiodactyla > Bovidae > Nanger > Nanger dama. The sequence continues at coordinate 16,513,780 of CAKJTW010000046.1, read as the reverse complement.
AATAGCTCAGAGAAGGAAATGGCAACCCACTCCTGTACTCTTGCCTGGAGAATCCAATGGATGGAGGAGCCTGGTAGGCTGCAGTCCATGGGGTCGCTAAGGGTCGGACACGACTGAGCGACTTCACTTTCACTTTTCACTTTCATGCATTGGAGAAGGAAATGGCAACCCACTCCAGTGTTCTTGCCTGAAGAATCCCAGGGACGGGGAGCCTGATGGGCTGCTGTCTATGGGGCCGCACAGAGTCAGACACGACTGAAGCGACTTAGCAGCAGCAGCAGTAGCAGCCTAATAGCTCGACTTCTGGCTTCATAGGGTGGTTGAGGTGAGAGGAAAGCTGTGATCGGAAGAGAGGGTCAGAAATAAAAAAGGAAGGTAGGATGAAGAGAAGAGAAGACGACAACATCAGTAATAGACGTTCAGTAGCAGAGATCACCTGGGTATAGCAACCACTCATTTTTTTGGAGGAGCAAGAGAAAAAAGTGAAAACAATAAAGGAGATAGTAATAACTACCATGTATTGAATATTCCCTGGTGGCTCAATGGTAAAGAATCTCCCTTGCAATGCAGGAGACTCCGGTTTGATCCCTTGGTTGGGAAGATCCCCTGGAGAAGGAAATGGCAACCCACTCCAGTATTCTTGCCTAGGAAATCCCATGAACAGAGGTGACTGACAGACTCTAGTCCATGGGGTCGCAAAAGAGTCAGCAACTAAACAACAAATTGAATATTTACTATTGATCAGACATCTTTTATTTTTTTAATTTTACTTTATTTTACTTTACAATACTGTATTGGTTTTGCCATACATTGACATGAATCCGCCACAGGTGTACATGAGTTCCCAATCATGAACCCCACTCCTACCTCCCTGCCCATATCATCTCTCTGGGTCATCCCAGTGCACCAGCCCCAAGCATCCTGTATCCTGTATCGAACCTAGACTGGCGATTCATTTCTTACATGATAGTATACATGTTTCAATGCCATTCAGACATCTTTTAAAATTAAAATTGTATCCCACTGAATCCTTGTAACATCGACCCCATTGTGACTCCAGGACACCATCTTATCATGATTACATGTATTTATACAGCGATGCTTTTCTGTAATATTGACTCTTTTACTTCCTGGGGAAGGAAAAAAAAAGAGACAAGAGGAGGGAAGGCATATATTGTTACTCTCACTCTACAAGCGTAGAAAAACTGAGGCTCATAAAAATTGGTTTTACGTGGAATCCATGTGTTTTCAAACCTGGATTTTCAAAACCCATGTGTTTTCAAATCTTTCCAATTCACCATGATACTTTAGGTGAAAAAAATAAGTTACATTTCTATAGTGTTCTGTATTTCACACTGGCCTTGCAGAAGGTCAAATGAGAGCAAAGTTAATGACGTCTTGGAGATTTCGGGTGAGGCACTGAGCTAGTAGTTTACTTAGTCATTTGATACTTAAAACAGTTCATTATTGTTTCTCTTTTCCAAATGGAAAAACAGTGAGGAGTTAAGTAAACAGGGAAAAGAGAGAAGGAGATGAAAAAGAAGGAGGAGGAAGAGGCAGGGGAGGAGAAAGAAGAATAAATGAGTTGATACCTGAAAGTGAGAAGGAATCAAAGGCATAAGAAACCATCCAAAGTTTGGAGGAACCAAATAATTATTCGATCTAACCATATCTATCAATATTTAAAAAGGAAAGGAAAAAGAAATATGAGGAAAGAATGAGATGTGAGACAATATATATTCTATTATGTGCCAGGTCTTTATTTGTTCAATGTTTTAAAGACTATATTTTTAGAACAGTTTTAGGTTTACAATAAAATTGAGAGGAAGGTACAGAGGTTTGTCATATAGCCCCTGAGCCTACACGTGCATAATCTCCATTATTAACATCAGTCTAGGGACTTCCCTGGGGGTCCAGTGCTCGAGACTCCATGCTCCCACTGCAGGGAGCATGAGATCCATCCCTGGTTGGGAAGCTAAGATGCTACATGCTGTACAGCGTGGTCAAAATTTTACCTAAGGGTTGACTCTTGGTGGCATACATTCACTGGGTTTGGAAAACTGTATAATGACATATATCTATAATTATTATATATAATATATATATAATATCCTTGCCCTAAAAATTCCCTATGATCTGCCTAGTTGTCTCTCTCCACCTCCCACCCCTGGCAAATACTGATACTTTTGTCATCTCCATAACACTGCCTTTTCCAGATTGTCATAGAGGAGAAATCATTCAGTATGTAGCCTTCTCAGATTGGTTTCTTTCACTTTAAGTTTCCTCCATGCCTTTTTGTGGCTCATTAGCTCACTTCTTTTTAGTTTCAAATAGCATTCCATTGTCTGGATGTATCACTGTTTTTGCATTCAGCTATTGAAGGACATTGGTTGCTTCCAAGCTTAGGCAATTATGAATAAAGCTGCTCTAAACACCTGTGCTCAGGTTTCAGTGTGGACGTAAGTTTTCTCATCTCTCAGGGAAATACCAAGGAGCACAATTCCTGGATCATATGGTGAAAGCCTGTCCAACTAGGCTGTACAACTTGTATTCCCACCAGCAGTGAGTGAAAACTCCTATTGCTCCACACGCTCACCAGCACTTGGTATTGTCAGTGTTCTAGATTTGGGCCATTCTAATAGGTGTCAACATTCAGAAAACGAAGATCATGGCATCTGGTCCCATCACTTCATGGGAAATAGATGGGGAAACATTGGAAACAGTGTCAGACTTTATTTTTGGGGGCTCCAAAATCACTGCAGATGGTGACTGCAGCCATGAAATTAAAAGACGCTTACTCTTTGGAAGGAAAGTTATGACCAACCTAGATAGCATATTCAAAAGCAGAGACATTACTTTGCCAGCTAAGGTCCGTCTAGTCAAGGCTATGGTTTTTCCTGTGGTCATGTATGGATGCGAGAGTTGGAGTGTGAAGAAGGCTGAGCGCCGAAGAATTGATGCTTTTGAACTGTGGTGTTGGAGAAGACTCTTGAGAGTCCCTTGGACTGCAAGGAGATCCAGCCAGTCCATTCTGAAGGAGATCAGCCCTGGGATTTCTTTGGAGGGAATGATGCTAAAGCTGAAACTCCAGTACTTTGGCCACCTCATGTGAAGAGTTGACTCATTGGAAAAGACTCTGATGCTGTGAAGGATTGGAGACAGGAGGAGAAGGGCACGACAGAGGATGAGATGGCTGGATAGCATCACTGACTCGATGGATGTGAATCTGAGTGAACTCCGGGGAGTTGGTGATGGACAGGGAGGCCTGGCATGCTGCAGTTCGTGGGGTTGCAAAGAGTTGGATACAACTGAGCAACTGAACTGAACTGAACAGGTGTGTGGTTGCATCTCATTGCTCTTTTATTACATATTTTGCATTTCCCTGATAACATATGATGTGGAGCTTGCCATCTGTATATCTTCTTTGGTGAAGTGTCTGTTAAGGTCTTGGTTATTTCTTAATTGGGTTGTTTATTTGTTGAGTTTTATTGATAACAGTTGTAAAGTATATATTTTGGATAACAATCCTTTATCAGACATGTCTTTTGCAAATATTAATATTTTCTTCCAGTCTGTGGCTTGTCTTTTAATTCTCTTGGTATTATCTACTTCAGAGCAGAAGTTTTACATTTTGATAATCAACCTTATCAATTATTTCTTTCACATATCATGTCTTTGGTGGTATGTCTAAAAATGTATCAAGTTCATCTAGATTTTCTTCTGTGTTATCTTTAGGAGTTTAATAGTTTCGCATTTTACATGTAGGCTTGTGATCTATTCAAGTTAATTTTTGTGAGAGGTATAAAGTGTCTAGATTCCTTTCTTTCTTTCTTTTTTTTTTTTTGCAAGTGAATGTCCAACACCGTTTGTTGAAGAGGCTATCTTTGTTCCATTGCATTTCTTCTGGTTCTTTTTCAAAGATTAGTTGCCTCTATAGGAGTCTATTTCTGGGTTCTTATTCTGTTCTGTTGATCTACTTGTCTATTTTTCACCAATATCATACTGTAGTAATGATTAAAATACTTTATAGTAAGTCTTGAAATCAGGTAGTGTCAGTCCTCCAACTTTGTTCCGCTCCTTTAACATTGTATTGACTGTTCTGGGCCTTTTGCCTCTCCATATCAACTTTAGCTCAGTTTGTTGCTACCCATAAAATAACTTGCTGCAACTGTGGCTGTGGTTTACTGAACCTATAGACTGAGTTGGGAAGAACTGATATTTTGATGATACTGAGTTTTCCTATTCATGTACTTGGACTAATTCTCCATTTAATTAGTTCTTCTTTGATTTTTAAAAATTAGAGTTTTCTAGTTTTCCTTATAGATCTTAATGCTTTGCTAGATTTATACTTAAGTATTTCACATTTCTGGTTTCTAAATGACATTGTTTTTAATTTCAGATTCCATTTGTTCATGGTTGGCATATAGGAAGCAACTGACTTTTGTATACTAACCTTTGTATTCTGCAACCTCACTATAACTGCTCATTAGTTCCAGCAGACTTTTGTTGTAGTTGTTGATTCTTTAAGATTTGCTACATGATTATGTCATCTGTGAACAAAGACAATTTTATGTCTTCCTTCCCGATCTGTATATCTTTTACTTCTTTTTCTTTATTGCATTAGCAAGGATTTCCAGTACAATGTTGAAAAGGAATGGTGAGAGGGATTACCCTTGCCTTGTGCCTGATCTTTTTTTTTTTCTTTTGGGCACACCTCACAGCATGGGTAACTTCCTTGGCCAAGGGTTAAATCGACATCCTGTGCAGTGGAAGTGCAGGGTCTTAACCACTGGACCACCAGGGAAGCCCCTGTACCCGATCTTAGAAAGCTGCGAGTTTCTCACTATTAAGTATAATGTTAGTTGTATGGCTTTTTTGGTCTGTGTATGTTTTTGTCATTTTTATTTAACCTTAACAATGCTTTGCGGTGCACCTTTATATCTTAGTTAACTTGTGAGGACACTAAAGTGAAGTGAAGTGAAAGTCACTCAGTCGTGTCCAACTCTTTGCAACCCCATGGACTATACAGTCTGTAGAATTCTCCAGACCAGAACACTGGAGTGGGTAGCCTTTCCCTTCTTCCAGTGGATCTTCCTGACCCAGGAATCGAACCAAGGTCTCCTGCACTGCAGGCAGATTCTTAAAAAAATTTTTTTAATGTATGTATAATTTTTTAATATTTATTTATTTGGCTGCATTGGTCTTAGTTGTGACATGTGGGATCTTTAGTTGCAGCATGTGGGATCTAGTTTCCTGATCAGGGATCAAACCCAGACCTCCTGTATTGGGAGTACAGAGTCTTAGCCACTGGACCACCAGGAAGTCCCAGCAGGCAGATTGAGCTATCAGGGAAGCCCAGTGAGGGCATTAAGGATCACAGAAGGTAAATCATTTGTTAAAAATCACAAGTATAAGTGATAGAACCGAGATCCAAATGCAAGTTTGTCTGACTCCAACACTCTGCTAAGAAAGAGAAGAGAAGACAGAAATGAAAGGGAGAAGCCAAGAGGGAGAAAGAGGTAGTCTGAGATCTAGTCCTGATTTCTTTCAGTTTTACTCTAGCTATGACCTTAAAGGGAATTGTGCCATCTTGTGGTGTCTCCTCTTTCATGTGTGCAAAGTGAGACAAAGTGAAAAAGTGAAAGTGGAGAGATTAAGGCCAATTCTGATTCTGATGCTTCATGGTTCCATGAGAGAAAGAGGAATAAGAGGAGAAAATGAGAGGACAATAAATAAATAGGAAAGGAAAATTTGGAGAAAGAAAGGAGAAGGGATGGATTAAACAAGTGAGATTAGAAAAGGCAGAGAAAGAGGAGGAGGGGTAGATGTGATGGGAAAAAAAAAAAAAAAGAAAGAAAGCAAGAAGTGGGGAAAGTGGGAAGAAAAGTAAAGCTCTCCAAAGGAGAGGATGGGAGCTAATTAAAGTGAAGCAAAGCCTAGGATATAACAGTTATTTATTTGTTACTAAGTGACAGTTGTGCACAAGGCCATGTGCCAGGTGCTTTGTTTTTAATGCTAAGGGTAGAAAACAAGATGCACGGAAATAAAGCTAGAGAAGCAGGCTGCCCTCTGAGGAGTCAGACACTTAATAAAATATTCATCACTGATTCAAAGGAGTATATTTAGCACCTCTCATTACCAGGCATTGTTCTAAATATTAGGGATACAGACAAAATACCTGCCCTCTTGGTATTTACTTTCTTGTGGTGAGACTAGGGCCATAAATACACAGGTCCACACATAAAACTGGTCAGAAGCAAATTATGAAGCAAGCATAACAAGGAAGGTGGATGGACAATGCAAGACATTTTCTATGATGTATATGGTGGTAAGGAAAGGCCTCTCTGATAAGGTGACAATGGAGTAGAGATTTTTAAAAAAGAAAAAGGAGCAAGTCACATGGATTTCTGTGGGGACAACATTCCAGGCATTTCAGTGCAGTTCAGTTCAGTCATTCAGTCGTGTTCTACTCTTTGTGACCCCATGGACTGCAGCACACCAGGCCTCCCTGTCCATCACCAACTCCCGAAGCTTGCTCAAACTCACGTCCATTGAGTCCGTGATGGCATCCAACCATCTCATCCTATGTTGTCTCCTTCTCCTCCTGCCTTCAGTCTTTCCCAGAATCAGGGTCTCTTCCAATGGCCAGTTCTTCGCATCAGGTGGCCAAAGTACTGGAGCTTCAGCTTAAGCTTCAGTCCTTTCAGTGAATATTCAGGACTGATTTCCTTTAGGATTCACTGGTTGGATCTCCTTGCAGTCCAAGGGACTTTTAAGAGTCTTCTCCAACACCACGGTTCAAAAGCATCATCTCTTCAGCGTTCAGCTTTCTTTATGGTCCAACTCTCACACCCACATATGACTACTGGAAAAATCATAGCTTTAACTATATGGACCTTTGTCAGTAAAGTAATGCCTCTGCTTTTTAATATGCTGTCTAGGTTTGTCATAGTTTGTCTTCCAAGGAGCAAACGTCTTTTAATTTCATGGTTGCAGTCACCATCTGCAGTGGTTTTGGAGCCCAAGAAAATAAAGTCCATTTCCATTTCCAACAGAAATAAAGTCTGTTTCCATTGTTTCCCCATCTATTTGCCATGAAGTGATGGGACCAGAAGCAGGCAGAGCAGACTACAAGTGCAAAGCCTCTGTGATGAGAACATGCTTGATGAGTTTGAGGAACAGCATTGGGGGGCCTGTGCGACTAGAGCTGAGTTGAGACCAGATGGGATCTGGAGCCTGGGACCACTTGCTGCAGCACTGCAATGCTTGCACCTGGACACACCTCTCCTGGCGAAAGCAACAAAATATGAAGGAACTATGTGGGGCCAAAAATAACCGCGTGCATGCACAGTTTGGGCAAATTATGAACAAAAGATACAAAAAGACCAAAAAAACAAATGGCCACTTCTGAAGATCTGGGAGGAAAAACTGTGTCAGGAGCAAAAGCAGGGTCCTGCAGAATGCCCCCTGCACTCCAGCACCACAAAGGGGTGGGCAAACCACCTACCAACCTCTGGACAAGCCCCTGGCCACACCTCTGTCTTCACCCCATATGAGAAACCAGCTTCCTCCTTCTCTCCCAAAGGAGAACAAGAATCTGTTCCTTGTTTTTGCTCCCTCCTTTGGGCACAGAAGCCCCAGTGAAGGCTTGCCTGAATTGTTTGTTTGGCCTTTAGTCAATTTCTATTGACTAGGGAAGGCCAAGAACCCTGGTCAGTATCCAGAGTGAGCAAGGGAGAGAAGCATGGGCTGAGATGGAAGAGAGAGCACGGTGGCCAGGTCATATCAGGCCTTGTGGGCTATTGTAAGGTCTTTGGTTCTTACTTTGTATGAGAGGGACAGCCAATGGAAGATTTGACCTTTGACCAATGGAGGATTTGACCTTTGACCAATGGAGGATTTGACCTTTGCTGCAGTGCTGCAATGATTGCACCTTCAGTAACAGGATCTGACCCACATGTTTAAAATATTGTGACGGTTGTGTAAACAGAAACAACGAGTTTATTTAGGAGCCTACTCCAATGAGTGGTTTAGTCACTAGGTCATGCCTGACTCTTGCGACCCCATGGACTCTAGCCTGCCAGGCTCCTCTGTCCATGGGATTTTCCCAGGCAAGAATACTGGAGTCGGTTGCCATTCCCTTCTCCAGGGGATCTTCCCAACCCAAGTATCGAACCTGGGTCTCCTGCCTTGCAGGCAAATTCTTTACTGACTGAGCTAGGAGGGAAGATCTATGACCCTTTCTAAATCTAGTCTACGGTGCCTTGTTATAACTGCTTGAACTAAGACATACTCTGGATTCATGAAGAATTTATCATAGAATCACAGAATGTCCAACAACCTGGAAACAGCCTCTTCCAGGCACCTCTGAATAGAGGCTCATTTCACTTCCTTGAGAGAAGCTCTTCAAATCTCTGAAGACAGGACCATAGTACATCTTCCCTTTTCCTGGCTAAATACTGGGGCTCCTAAGATCTTGTTTCAGCTGAAGTGGTTCTGGGCCCTTTGCCCTTCAAGTTGCTCTTTTCTAAGCACACTCCAAGTGACCTTTATTTCTTTCAAACTGTTAAGACTCAGCACTGAATAATACAGAGCCCTTGATGCTGCCAATAATCTATTCATCCACACCTTTTGAATATGATCATTTGACCAGCTAAGAATATGCCTGCAGTACAGGAGATGCATGTTCAATCCATGGGTAGGGAAGATCCCCTGGAGAAGGGCCTGGCAACCCACTCCAGTTTTCTTGCCTGGGAAATCCCATGGACCGAAGAGCTTGGTGGGCTACAGTCCATGGGGTCACAAAGAGCTGGACACGACTAAATGACTGAGCATGTACTCCAGTGACTCAGGTGAGAAATACTGGTGGCTTAGGTGAAGGTGGTAGCAGTGAAGCTGAGTAGTAGTTTAAAGCTGAGGTGAACAGAATTTGCAAATGGATGAGATATGAGATGTAGAAAATAAGGAGTTAAAAATTACATCCTTCACCCAAGTTGTACCAAGCTTTCAAAGTGCAGCTCATTTTAACCTTAGATAAACTTGTTCAAAAGTTAGGAAAAGAACATTTTATGGGGCCAGAATTGCAGTGATAACAAAACCAGAAAAGGGCAATACTAGGAAAAAAAATTACAGGCCAATTTCACTTATTAACATAGATACAAAGATCTTCAATAAAACACGAGCAAACTGAATCCAGCAAAGTATAAAAAGATAATACATCAAGACTAACTTGAATCTATGTCAGGAATTTAAGTGTAGCTTAATATTAGAAAATACATTCATTTTATTCATCATTTTAGTGTATTAAAAGAATAAGTCACACAATCATCTCAATAGAAAAAGCATGTGATGAAATCAACATATATTTGTGGTAAAAAAAAAAAAAAGTCTTCTTTTAGAAAACTGGAAGGGAACTTGTGGGAGTTCCCTCGTGGCCTGGTGGTTACAATTCTGGGCTTTCATTGCTGTGGCCCAGGTTCAATTCCTGGTCAGGGAACTGAGATCTTACAAGCCACACAGTGTGGTAAAAAAAAAAACAACAACCTAGAAACCTAGAAGGAAATTTGTGGCTGATAAAAGAATGCTTGGTATCACCAATTCTATTTAAAGGAAACAAAGCAGGTATCATTCACATAAAATGTGAAATTGTGATTGCAGATGTAGAAAATTCAAAAGAATCAAATAAATTATTATTATAATATGAGTTTGTTAAGAAAATATAAAATCAATTAATATATTTATATATGAACAACAATTAGATGAATAATTTTTAAAGTTATCACTTGCAATACTACGAAAAATATAAAATATCTTACATAAATGTAACAAAATATGAGTGAGACTCACGTGCAGCAAATTATAATTTATTGTGAGACACTGAAGACCTCAAATATATGGAGAGATATTTCACAATCATAGATTAGAAGTCTTAATATCATGAAGAAGTCAGTTCCCTCTAAAGAGATTCACAGATTCAGCACAATCCTAATCAAAATCCTAACAGGCTTTTTTTTGTGGGCGTATGAAACTGACAAACTGATTCTAAAATTTACATGGAAATGCAAAAGGCCAAATATAGCCTCTTGAAAAGAACAAGGTGGAAAGACTTGCTTTACCAGATACCAGGCCATAATTACAAAGCTACAATAATTAAGATGGGCTTCCTTTGTGCCTCAGATGGTAAAGAATTAATTAGACAGTGCAAGAGACAACGGTTCTACTCCTAGGTCAGAAAGATCCCTTGGAGAAGGAAATGGCAACCCAATCGAGTATTCTTGCTTGGGAAATCTCATGGACAGAGGAGCAAGGTGGACTACAGTCCACGGGGTTGCAAAAGAATTGGACAAGATGGAGCAATTAAACCACCACCATCCCCAAGGATTACAATAGTATAGTGTTGACACAAGATAGATAAATTGGCCACTAACACAAAACAGAGCTCAGAAACAAATTCACAAATGTATAAACGTGATTGCTGATAGAGTTTGCACATTTGAGCAGGAGAGAAAGATATATATTTCGATGTTGCTGTGACAACTGGATACTTATAAGAAAAAATAAAATGGAAGCCCTATCTTAAGCCATATATAAAAATTCATTCCCCACTATGCTACATTTAGTCTCAAATGGAAAAGTTTTAGAAAATAATGTCAGGAGTTTCCCGGTCACTTAATGATTATGGTTCTGGGCTTTTTCTGCCTTGTCTTGAGAACAATCCCTGGTCCAGGAACTGATACCATCAAGCTGTGCAGCTTGGCCAAAAAAAAAAAAAAAGATAATGTAGAAGAATTTTTGATGAATTCAAGGTAGGGAAATCTTTCTCAAGACAAATACACTAAGCATAAAGGAAAAGATTGATACTTTTGACTACATTAAAATGAAGAACATCTGTTCATCAAGACAAACCACAGAATAGAAAGAAGCAACATCATCACTGACAAAGGATGTGTCCTGGATGTGTAAAGAACTCCTACAAATGATTAAGAAAAGAATCCTAACAATAAAAATAATAAATGTGAACTAAAGAGTGGAACTGGGCTTCCTCAGAGGCTCAGACAGTGAAGGATCAACTACAAGGCAGGAGATGTAGGTTCGATTCCTGGCTTGGGAAAAGCCTCTGCAGAAGGGAATGGCACCCACTCCAATATTCTTGCCTGGGAAATTTCATGGACAGAGGAGCTTGGCAGGCTACAGTCCATGATGTCTCAAAAGAGTTAGACACGGCTGAGGGACTAACGCTTCTCACTTTTTCAAAGAGTCGAACTAGCACTTTACAAGAGGAAATCCACAAGGCCAATGAACATGCAAATGAACATAATGGCCAACCTTAGTAGATTAAAGAAATGGACATTAAGACCATGATGGAATATCACTGTATACACCAAAATTAAAAAGAAAAAAGACAGGAACAAAAGAAAGGCCCAGTGCAACCAACATTAAAAAAAAAAAAAGAAGTCAGCTATTATAACAATAACATTGTACTATGTAGGTCCTGGCCAGCACAAGCAGAGGGAATTAAAGGCATAGCGTTGGAAAGAAAGGAAAAGGCAAACGGCTGTCATTTGCAGATGACGTGACTGTCTTTGCAGAAACTTCCAAGTGTCTATGGAAAAGTTAGTATGCATAAAAGAGAGCTTATTAACATTGTTGCATCTAGAAATCAATATTGAAAATCAACTGCATTTCTATATACCAGCAAAAAGCAATTTGAAATGTAATCTTAAAAAAACACCATTTACAATAACAAAAGCAATAAAATACCTAGGAGTACAAAACAGAAGATGAGAATTATCTGTATGTGGAAAATGATGCAAGTTCACTGAAAGACACTGCTGTTGTTCTTCAGTAGCTAAGTCATGTCCGACTCTTCGCAACCCCATGAACTACACCACACCGGGCTTCCCTGTCCTGCATTATCTCCTGCAGTTTGCTCAGACTCAAGGTCCACTGAGTCGGTGATGCCATCCAACCATCTCATCCTCTGTAGTTCCCTTCTCCTGCCCTCAGTCTTTCCCAGCATCAGGGTCCAGATAAATTGAGACATATCCCAAATTCATGACAGGAAGTTTCAGTACCAAAAAAGGTATCAATTAGTTTCCAACTGGACTTTGTATTCAATGCATTTTTAATCAAATCTTGTAGAACTTGACAAGTTGATTATCAAATACAGCAAGAGTCAAGAAGTCACAAGATACTCTGGAAGAGTATATCGGTAAGGTTGTGTTCACTCTAGGAGATATCCAGATTTATTTTAAAGCCATAGGATTTAAGCAAGCATGCTTCATGTGCAGGTTTTAAAAGCTAACCAGTGGAACAAAATAAGAGTGTCAGAAATAGATCCATATATATATGGAATTTTGATATCCAACAGAGTCAGCAAAGCAGAATAATCAGAAAAGAGAAGCTATGTAATAAATAATGGTGGATAACTGATTTTCCATAGTAAACAATGAAAAATAGACCCTTGTAACACCATATACAAAAATTGATTCTAGGTAGGTCTAGAACTTAAGTATAAAGATAAAAGTTTAAAATCTTTTAAAGATCATGTAAGAAAATGCTTTCCTGACCAAGAGGACAGAGAGTGATTTTTTTTAAATACAAGATGCAAAAAGCTTAATGATAAAATGAAGGGTTGATAAATACACCTTTATTAAAATTAAGAACTTCCGATAAACAAAGGTCAGGTCATAAATATTTTCACAGAGGAGAAGATATTTACAACACATAAAATTGATAAAAGATTAATATCCAGAACATATAAAGATTTTCTGCAAATCAATAAGAAAAACATAAAACCCAAATGATCGGTCATTTCCCAAAAGAGGAAACCCAAAAGACTGTCACATATATGAAAATATGCTCAATTACATTTTTAATTAGAGAAATGCCAAATAAACCACAAGAAGATATTACTGTATGTCTGCTGGATGGGCAAGAATTACAAAGTCTAAAAATACAAATATTGGAGAGAATGTAGATCAATGGGAACTCAAATATCGATGGCAGGGGTGTAAACTAAAAGAACAAAGTAGCATTCTTTTTCAAAGATAATTATTCTTACACTTCACAACCTAGCAGTTACACTGTTATATTTATACTCTAGAGAAATTCTTGTAGCATGCAGAAGACATAGTTATGTTCACAGAAATACTGTTTATTATAGCAAGAAATGGAAGCAATTCAAAAATCCATCCATGGGAGAATACATAAATTATGATACATATCACATATCCACAGTGGCATAGTATATTCCAATGAAAATCTATGAGCTCCAGCAATATGCAACAATATGGACAAATCTTAGAAGCATCATATTAAGTGGGAAAAAAAAACTTGTATTAGAAAGCTACATACAATATGATATTTTTATAGAGTTTGAAAATAAGCAAGAAAGACTTGTTCTAAATAGAAAAAGGAGAATGTCAAGGCTGTATATTGTCACCCTGTTTATTTAACTTATATGCAGAGTACATCATGAGAAACACTGGCCTGGATGAAGCACAAGCTGGAATCAAGATTGCCGGGAGAAATATCAATAACCTCAGATATGCAGATGACACCACCCTTATGGCAGAAAGTGAAGAAGAACTAAAGAGCCTCTTGATGAAAGTGAAAGAGGAGAATGAAAGAGTTGGCTTAAAGCTCAACATTCAGAAAACTAAGGTCATGGCATCTGGTCCCATTGCTTCATGGCAAATAGATGGGGAACCAGTGGAAACAAAGGCTGATTTTATTTGGGGGGCTCCAAAATCACTGCAGATGGTGATTGTAGCCATGAAATTAAAAGACTCTTACTCCTTGGAAGGAAAGGTATGACCAACCTAGACAGCATATTAAAAAGCAGAGACATTACTTTATCAACAAAGATTCATCTAGTCAAGGTTATGGTTTTGCCAGTAGTCATGTATGGATGTGAGAGTTGGACTGTGAAGAAAGCTGAGTGCCAAAGAATTGATGCTTTTGAACTGTGGTGTTGGAGAAGACTCTTGAGAATCCCTTGGACTTCAAGGAGATCCAACCAGTGCATCCTAAAGGAGATCAGTCTTGGGTGTTCATTGGAAGGACTGATGTTGAAGCTGAAACTCCAATACTTTGGCCACCTGATGTGAAGAGCTGATTCATTTGAAAAGACCCTGATATTGGGGAAGATTGAGGGCAGGAGGAGAAGGGGACAACAGAGGACGAGATGGTTGGATGGCATCACCAACTTAAGTTTGGGTAAACTCCAGGAGTTGGTGCTGAACAGGGAGGCCTGGCGTGCTGTGGTTCATGGAGTCACAAAGAGTCGGACACAACTTAGCAACTGAACTGAAGTAACATATTCTTTAAACTTATATCCATTTGTGAGAAATTATATTTTAAAAGAGTGGAGGAAATTCCCTGGCTGTCCAGTTAGGACTCTGTGCTTTCACTGCCTGGTTTGATCCCTGGTCAAGCAACTAAGATCCTGCAAGCTGTGCCAAAATAATTTGGACTTCCCTGATGGTTCATTTGCCAAGACTCTGAGTTTCCAACGCAGGGGGCCCAGGTTAGATCCCTGGTCAGGGAACGAGATCCCATATGCCTTGTATCATGGCCAAAAAAATAAATGAATGTTTTTTTAAAAGGATGATTCCAAGATTTTTGCCTTAATCAACTGGAAGAAAGGAGATGCCCTCTATTAAGAGAGGAAGTGGACTTTCCTGGTGGTCCAGTGTTTGAGAATCTGCCCGCCGATGCAGGGGACACAATCCCTGGTCTAGGATGATCCCACATGCTGCAGGGCAACTAAGCCAGTCTACCACAACTAGAGCCTCAGCAAGAGAAGCCACCGCAGTGAGAAGCCCTAGCACTGCCACTAGAGAGTAGCCCTCGCTCACCACCAATAGAGAAAGTCTGCATGCTGCAACGAAGACCCAGGGCAACCGCAAATAAATAAACTATTTATTTATTTATTTTTAAAAGAGTAAAGGTGTAGACAGTATGGCAAGACTATGTCAAATATATGGGGGAATAAGAACTTGCGTTATTATTTGCTTGGGTGGGAATGAAAGACTCTGGAAGATTATGCAGAAATGAGTCACACTGAAGGCAGAAGATGGGAACTGGACAAGCTTGTGGACGGGCTGAGAATGAGAACTTTCACTATACAGCTTTTTGTATACTGGAAAGTTTTTTTTGCACATGGGGAAATGTATTGCCAATTCAAAAGAATACGTTACAAAAATTGAAGTTTAAGTTGATAAAAGAGAAAGAGAAGGAATGGGAGGAGAGGTGAAAGAGTCAGTGAACAGAGAGCATCTCCTGCGATCTTTGCTATAACGGGAGGCAGAGAAGGACTGATGCTGGAGGAGAAAGGTGGAGCTAAGGAAGGTTTGTTTCAAGCTAAAGCTGCAAGAAGTTACAGTGTGTTTACATGCTGCTGGACATAATCAAGCAGAGAGAAGGAGGTGATAGTGCAGGAGAGGGAGAGACAGTCGCTGGGTGATAGCTTTGGGTGGTTGAAAAGGGCCTGGGATCCCCCACAGAAGGAGAGGTGCAGCTGGGATGAGGTGGTGGAAGTGGGGAAGTTCTCTTTTCCCTCTTTTTATTTTCTCAAAAAAGCAACAAGCAAGATCATCAGCCAAGAGTGAGAATTCAGAAGAACTGGACATCTGAGGACAGGAAAGCGACAGCCATTTACTCTGACAAATACTGGGAAGCCCCAGTGAGCCCAAAGAAGTTGATAAAGATACCAGCAGAGCCAGACACGAGGAGAGAATTTATAGACTGTGGCGTGTGGGAAGGTCGTCAAATTCATCTAAAGACACATGTATCACTTTGTGTTTCATTGTCTCCCTGGCTCCATTCTAAGTTTCATGAAGACAGTGATGGCTTTGTTCCTGCTCTCTACCATGCCCCAGGCTGTAACTCAGTACCCAGCCTATAGCAGATGTTCCAGAAATAGTCCCGGCAAGAATGGATCAATCAAGAATACCTGAAATAAGTCATAATGACCCAAAGTACTCAGCATAAAAGGCACTTAGACTGATAGTGAATATTCACATGATAAATTTGACCCACACTCATCATATAATGAGGCCTCTCACAGCATATTCTCAGGATGCAGCTGGGGCACACTGGGGCCCAGGACACAGCATGGGTTGCACACCCAGCCTCACATGACTGTGTTTACATAAAATGGGCACCATTTTTCTTGGCCACAGGGAGACACTAGGAGGAGGGGCTCGCTCACTGCCTTCTGACCTCAGAATGAAGGGCTGTCAGGGACAGATGAGCAGGAGTGCAGTCCCTGCAGATGCTGATCGGAACAGTAGGTTTCCTTCCAGGAAGCGAGCATGTCAGGTTAATAACAGTAATAAGGCAGGGGATGAAGGGTGAGAATCTAGAGGGGTGGGAGTGTGAGCAGAGACTTGACTTAGAGCATTCACCACAGGGCAGAGATCAGAGAGGGCAGGCAGATAGACAGAAAAGGCAGGAGAAGAGCAGGGAGAGGATGAGTGGGCAGAAGTCCCAGCTGAAGTTCACTAAGCAACAGATATTGAGCATCTACTATGCGCCAGGTACTGAAGAAGGATACTGATGAACAAGGCAAATGAGGTCTTTGTTCTGCAGTGTATATGGGGGTGGGGTGGGGGCGGACAATAAACAGGAAACAAATACAAGATCATTTCAGAGAGTGATGAGTTGGAAAGACAGTGAAACCTTCTGATGAGACAGAGTGGGTGGCTGAATGACAAGAGGGACCCAACAAGAGGAAGATGGCGGAGGGGGGGCGGGGGGAGGTAGGCAAAGGATTCCAGGAAGTTGGAATGAAAAGTACAGGGGTGTCAAGAGGATAATTTCAGATGTTTAGAACTTTTTAGAAGTCCGATCTGGCACATCGTTTGAATATTGAGGAATACTAATGGGCGGGCCTCTCCTAACAAGGAATTCAGATTTTACTCTAAGTATAATGAAAAGCCCCTCAGATGTTTTAAGCAGGCAGGTGTTAGTTGCTCTGCTGTGTCTGACTCTTTGCGACCCCATGGACTGTAGCCCATCAGGCTCATATGTCCATGGAATTCTCTAGGCAAGAATACTGGAGTGGGCTGCCATTCCTTTCTCCAGGAGATCTTACCCACCCAGGGATCAAACCTGGGTCTCCTGCATTGCAAGCAGATTCTTTACCATCTGAGCCATCAGGGAAGCCCAAGCAGGCAAGAAAATGATATAATTTATATTTTTCAAAACATGACTAGATATTGTGAAGACTAGTTTGTAAAGGGCAAAGGCAGAAGCAAGGAGCCAGCTAGGTAATCACATCATTATTTCAGAGAGAGCAGACGGCTTGGACCAAGGTGATAGCAACAATGATAGAGTGGATTTCCCTGGTGGTCCAGTGGTTAAGACTCTGTGCTTCCACTGCAGAGGGTCCAGGTTCTAAGATCCCACATGACACTCAGCATGACCAAAAAAACAATGATGGAGAAAAAGAGATGGATTCGTGGTATATTTTGGAAGTAGAGCTCACAGAACTTGCTGGTAAATTAGATATGGGGTGGGAATCAGAGCGAAAAGTAAAAGGTAGGGAGGATGTTTCCTAGGTTTTTAGCCTAAAAAGTGGAAGCCATCGTATTCTAGGATGGGGAACATTACTAAGAGAGAAATGGACTGACTGGGCGGAGGGTAATTCAAGACATCTATTTTAGCCACATGAGCTTTGCATGGCTATTAGACATCCAAGTGGAGATGTCAAGTAGGCTGTTGGATAAATGAGTCTGGAGCGTTGGATATAAATTTAGGACTCGCTGACATTTACATAGTATTTAAGCCCTGGGACTGGATGACATCACTGGACAGAGAATGTGGAACGAGAAGGGGGCCAAGGACTAAGCCCTAGGAAGTGCTAACATTTAGAGGTCAAGCAGAAGACGAAGAAGGAAAAGCCAGTGAGAATGAAAGGAAACTAGAAGCGCATGATGTCCGCTCACAGCCCAAATAAAACAGGGTAACCTGAAAGACACAGGAAGGTAAGACAGGGTGAGATTAGGGGCTGGGGAAGCTCATTTAGCTAGAGGGGTTAGGGAAGGCCTCCTAGAGGGGGTGGCATAGGAACTAAGGGAAATTTTAATGAAATGAGTGAACCACTGAGAGAAGCCAGGGGAAAACGGTCAAGGCAGTGGGAACAGCAAGTGCCAAGACCCTGAGGCAAGTTCACCTCCTCTGATTCTAGAAACATAGATCAAGTCCAGTGTGTCTGGGACATGAAGAGCGAATGGGGAGCTCCCTGGGGGGCCAGTTATTCGGGGCCTCCTAAGGCACAGTAAGGAGCTGGGATACTCTGAGTGCTAGAAAAGCTGAGTAATGCAACTCGGTCCACTTATCTGAAAGATCGTTTGGGTTGCTCTGGGCAGGATACACTGCAGCTGGGCCAGAATGGAATCAGGGGATCCAGCTGTTGTGATAATCCGAGGATGGTGCGAGAACATCACTCCCACCCTCATCCCACCTCATCCCCCAGCAGAGGCGAAACAGAGTCAGGAACCCAGAGCTTCGGGTGACTCAAAATCTCAGAAACTCACTGGGGCAACCACGGGTGTCCACGGAGTTGGGGTGAGGGTGGAGAAGCCCGCCCCCCGAACCCGGGGAATCGGACGGTCGCTCACCCTCGGCTGCCCTCTCCCATCCTCCACCTGGGACGCGGCCGGGCGCGACTTCCGAGGCGCGGCAGCGGGAGGGTTAAACCGAGCGGGGGGAGGAGGAGAGGCGGGGACCGCGCGCTCCGAGCTGCCGCGCCGAGCCGAGCCGAGCCGAGCCGAGCATCTCCCGCCGCCGCCGCGCCGCCGGGCGCTAGCCCCCCACCCTCTCCTGCACCCCGTTGCCCGCAGAACCCCCGACCATGCCCAGTGCCCCACGCATTCCCGCGACCCCCAGGCCGGCGCAGCCCCGAGCGCCCGCAGCCGTCGCGCCGCCGCGCCGGGCATACAGGTGAGCGAGAGGGGCCCCCACACCTCCACCCGAGGGAGCCCGGCCCTGCCCTCCCCGACTCCGCGCCCTTCGCCCCCTAACCCTCCCGGCGCGGCCCCCACCCGGCTCGAGCCTTCAGCCCAGAAGCTCGCCTCGCCCGCCGCGCTCCGCATCCCACCGCGGGTCCCGACTCCGTCCTGCCCTCCTGCGCAGCGGTCCCGGCGGCTGCCTGCATCCCGCCTTTGGCTCGGCCCCTCGCATCCTCCTGCCTCGGCTTCCTTTTCTGCTCTCGGCACCCCTTCCCACGGACCCCGTCGCCTACCTCCTGGCCCTCGTTTCCACATTCCCCCCCACCCCCACCCCACTCATCGATTTCCAGCGGGGTCCAGGGAGCGCGGGCCTTCGGGAAGGGTGGGCTCGCGGCCGCGCTGGGGACGGGCCCTGCTCCCCCAGCCCCAGACTCCCCGCCCCACCCGCAGCTCGTCTCCTGCGCACAACAGGTCGGTGAGGAGCGAGGGGAGGGTGGGGGTGGCGCGCCAGCCGGGCGACTGCGGGCTTCCTGGAGGGGGTGACTAAGGGGGTGCGGGGTCCGGGGACTGGAGTTGACGCTGGTTGGGGGAGGGGATGCACAGGCAGGAGAGGCGAGTGGGTCCCGGCGTCAGCTGGCCACAGCTGTCCCTGGGAACCCGTCTCCGCTCCACCGGCTTCCACTCCTTCCTCGGTCCCCGCAGCCTCGCTCTCTTTCTCTCGTGCCTTCCCACCAGGCCCCCTTCCTTGCCTCTCTCCGTAGCTCTCAGTAATGCCTAACGCGTTGGGAGCCGCGTCAGGCATTACTGACATAGCTCCGTGTCTCTTTACGTTGGAAGAAACAATTTCCAACTCCTCCATCTTTGCTGCTCCCCAGTCCCTTCCTTATCTCATTCTATCCTCGGTACCTCGTCGTCTCCCCCCCGCCTTTCTTCCTCCCCATCCCTGGTCTCCTCCGGCCCTCTTCTCCCCTCTCCTTCCTCGGTCTCCACTTCCCCGTCCTGCCTGGACCTTTCTTTGCTCCTTCTCCCCGGCTCCTACGACCCGGAACCCTCTCAGTTTCCCTCCCTGACCTTTCCTCTTATGCTCAGCATCCTACAGCTGTCCATCTTTTGTGCGCGCCCCCCACCCCAGTCCGTTCGTTCAAGGACCAGCCCCCTCACCGTCTTCCTCTTCACCTTTCTCCTCCTTTCTCACGCCTCACCAGCCTTCCGTCTCTCAGTCCATCACCTCTTCACAGCTCTATCCACAGCCCACTTTCCCGGGAGTCCCTTCCCCAGACTCTCCCACCTTGCTCCCTGTTAATCTCTGGGAGCGCTTCATGTCCAGATCTGGACCCAGAAACCAGAGGACACTGAATGTCACATCCTCATTCACTGGGGAGCCTGCTGCCTCCCCCTGGGTCTGCCACCCTCGACTCTGAGAATGTGTCCTCCTCTTTCAGAACCCTCCATCCCGAAGCTTCTCCCAGACTCTTTACCCTGGAGAGCGGCATTTGAGGGTCTGGCTTCTCCCCCAACTCCACTTCTCAGAGGGCACTTATGCCTTTGGATGACTGAACACTGAGCAAAAATTACATTCTGTAGTTTTCCCCCACCCACCTCTCCCTTTCTTGTCTCTTTCCTTCCATCCCTCCATCTCTGTTTCCTCTGCTCCTGAAGATGCAGATTCCTGGGGCCATTCACTCCTTAGAGAAAAGCCTCGGAGGACAAGTAGGGTGGGCACTCTGGGATGCTCCCCTCTGTGCAGCCCCACACGTTCACACACTCAATCTGATTGACTTCCTCTTCCCTCCCCCTCTCAGACACTCTCCCTTGCGGTAGGTGCTCAAGGAATCACAAGGTTCTTGGCTCTAAATTAAGATCCAAGAAAAGCTAGGAGCTGTGGGCAGAGGAAGTGAGAAGGAAGAAAGCCAAAGAAGTGAGAGTAGACCCTGGGGTGGGGAAGTAACAGGGACCTGGAAGTTGCAGATAGGGACTGGGGGCTAGACAGGGGACTGGTCTGGGAGTTTCCTCTCCCCTCCCCAGGACAATGCTAGGCAACTGAGAGTCCTGAGTGGTGGCAGCATAGATGGCAGCTGCAGCTGGGAGGGGAGATAGAGGTGAACGGGGAGGATGGATGAGCTGGGGAGGTCCTCAGGGCAAGCCTGGGATGTGACATCCTCTCTCCCCCCAGTAAAGGCTGAAAATCTGAGCCACCGCTGAGGATCTCGGACATGGAGTCCAGGATGCGGTAAGTTTGGAGGGAGCTTAGAGGTCGCGTTCCCTGGGGTTTTGGCCCTTTCCCTCCTAGGCCCACCCAGGGCTTTCCACCCTGAGGGTTCGACCCTTGGAAGACGGGAAGTGAGACGTGTCTTCCTACAGCCACTTTCTGCACAGAGGAAGGAGGCAGCCCAAGATGGCCTCAGACTCATCGCTCGCTCTCCCCTTCCCGCAGGCCTGCATGGCTGCTGCCCCATCTCCTCTCTCTCTGGCCACTGCTGTTGCTGCCCCTCCCACCGCCTGCTCAAGGTTCCTCCACCTCCCCTCGAGCCCCACCAGCCCCAGCCCGGCCCCCTTGTGCCCGGGGAGGCCCCTCGGCCCCACGCCACGTGTGTGTGTGGGAGGCGGGCACCTCCACCAAGCCGATCCCCTCGGGTCCTGAGATCACGTCGGCCAAGTCCTGCCGGGCACCGCACCCCCGGCCACTCCATCAGGCTTTGAGGAGGGTCCACCCTCATCCCAGTACCCCTGGGCTATTGTGTGGGGCCCTACGGTGTCTCGAGAGGATGGGGGGGACCCCAACTCTGCCAATCCTGGATTTCTGCCCCTGGACTATGGTTTTGCAGCCCCCACGGGCTGGCTACTCCACACCCCAACTCAGACTCCATGCGGGCTGATGGAGATGGGCTCATCCTTGGAGAAGCACCTGCCACCCTGAGGCCCTTCCTGTTTGGGGGCCGCGGTGAAGGTGAGTGGGAGAGGCTGGGAAGGGATATGGACGGGGTGCTGGTTGAAGATGCTCAGGGCAGCAACAGGGGTCCTGTGTGTCAGCTCCTTCCACAAGTGTGCTGGGCCCTGGGCTGGCACAGCAGGCTGAGAGGAACATGTGTCTGAGCCCTGGAGGAGCTCAGGTCCACTGGTGAAGACAGATGCATAAACCCTCAGGGATGAGTCAACAGTAATACACGCTCTAATAGAGGCGTGCACAGCATGTTTTTAGGCAAAGAGAAGGGAGAGACTACTTCTGCCCGGGGATCAGGAGACCTTCCAAGAACTGACATTTGAGCCAGACCCTGGAAACAGTGGGAATAGTCCAGGCAGAGGAAGGCCCTTCAGGATGACACCTTAACTCAGGGTGCGCAGACACAGGGCCAGTGGTTTGGGGGGCGGGGCCAGGGCAGAGATGGACATTTTCACCTGCTAGTTTCCCTGCAGAGAGAGAGAGGTTCTGAGAGGTTCTCTCTGACCTTGGAACTCCTTCTCATCCCATATATTCAGAAGATTTGGGGAAGTGGAGAAAAAAGATTTGGGAGGGAAAGAGCTGAAAACTCTGGAGAAAGCTGATGATGAAAATAAAGCAGGGAGGCTCTAAAGAAGCAGAAAAAGAGTTGGATGATGTGGCTTCCAATGGCAACACTGCTCAAGCTTCCTGAACCTACAGCCTAACCCCACCCCCAACCATGCTTGGCTTCCCCAGCCCCAGGCCTCCCTAAGACTTTTTCCCTGTCCCCAAGCAGGTGTGGACCCTCAGCTCTACGTCACAATTACCATCTCCATCATCATTGTCCTCGTGGCCACTGGCATCATCTTCAAGTTCTGGTAAGCCAGCAGGAAGGGGATGCTGACATCCCTGTGAATGTTTGGCTGGAAGGAGCCTGGGTGGCAGTTTTCCTGAGGGTGGAATAGGAAGTGGTGGAGTAAGGCAAGACCTTGGGGAAAGATAGGAAGGATCTGGGCAGGGGAAGCTGTGAGAAATGAGCTCAGGTTCCTGCTAGGGAAATAACAGGGAGAGTGGGAGAGGTAGAGAGATCATTGTGAGCACAAGTTGGGGGGCTAGGGTGGCCATCCCTTGTCATTCTGCAGGGCTCTTCTTAAGGCCACCTTAAAGGGAAGAGGGAGAAAATCCCAGCTTTTTGCGTGGTGCACTTAAAAGCAGGTCACTCAGTTCTTCACACTTTACTGCAAGACTCATTAGACTCAGGTGTCCAGGTTATTAGCTGACTGAACTAGAACTAAATCTGCCAGGCACCTGCTGCGGAGAGAAATGGCTCTCTGGGTGTGTGTGGGGGAGGGGCAGTTGTGGGGGACTCTGTGTGTCCATGAGAGGGGGCGCTCATTCTGTGGCTCTGGACCAGGTGAGAGGGTGATTTAGATTCCCAAGCCCCAGTGGGGGCGCGGGGACAGGAAGTGGTTTTGTGGACAGGGTCTCAGGATCTGGGGCATAGGGAATAGTTAGAGGCTGGTTTCTCTGCTGTCAGATGTTGTGGGTGCCTGGGGGAGGCTGGGGGGTGACCGGAGCCCGAGGGGCCCAAGCTGAGGACTTCTTGAATGGGTGAGAACCTCTCTCCTTCCGGGGTTGCCAGCTGGGACCGCAGTCAGAAACGGCGCAGGCCCTCGGGGCAGCAAGGGGCCCTGAGGCAAGAGGAGAGCCAGCAGCCCCTGACTGACCTGTCCCCAGCCGGGGTCACTGTGCTGGGGGCCTTCGGAGACTCGCCCACCCCCACCCCTGACCACGAGGAACCCCGAGGGGGCCCCCGGCCCGGGATGCCCCAGCCCAAGGGGGGCACCAGCCTTCCAGCTGAACCGGTGAGGGCAGGGAAGAGGGCAGGGAGGAGGGCAGTGGCAGTGGGTGGGGTGCTCCCCACTGGGTGGGTGGGGAGGAGGCAGACTTGCCCACCCTCAGGAGACTGTATCTCTGCTCTCTGGGCGGCCCCAACTGTCTCCCTGTAGATCTATGTCCTGTTTTCATGCTGCCATTTCACTCCACCTTGTCCCCTTAATCTCCATCCCTTTTATTTCTTGAACTGCCCTCCTGATTCTGGCTTGCCCCTTGGTTCCTGACTGTGCCCTTTCCCTTTTCCCCTTAGGATTCCCCTGGTGAATCTGTGATGTCCCCCAAGGTTGGGGCACCACCAGGCAGGGGGCCAAGGGCCCGGCATAGCCCCCATCCTGCTGAGGGCACGGCGGCTCTGCCTGGGCTCACACCTTGGGAACACTCGCTGGCCCACAGGCAAGCCCAGCTGCTCACCCTCCTTGAGGTGGGGGCCTCACCTATCTGTGGCTTCTGGCCGCCCCCGTCCCCACCCTGGCACACTCACATGAGCCTTGCACACTCACCTCTCCCCTCTCAGGCCATCGCACACTCACGCTCTTGTACAGCCAGTCTCCCCACCCACATCCCCCCTCCGAGGATCCCCTGTGTCCTCCCTTTTGTCTCACACTTTTCACTTCCTCGATTTTCACTTCCTCTCCTCCCTCGTCCTGCGCTTGGCCCATCACTCGGCGGTCAGTGGGTGTACCTCTCATGTGCATTTCCCGGCCCCTCGTTGTGATGTTGTAAATGTCGTGCTCACACTCCACTTCGTGAACACCCACAGGTGGAGTTTCTGTGTCCCCTGCATGCTGCCCCAGAGCGGGGTGGGAGATGAGCTGGGGACTCTTTGGGCCCCATCTGTCCCGGTCCCACCCCACTCCACGTCATGTCCCCCACTCCACTCCTGTGGAAATGGGGAGTCATGAGGCCCCTAAAACTCCTCCCAGCCCCACTGCTAAATTCTGTTGTCTGGGAGACGGCTTTTGGGGAGCCTCCTGCTGCACTGCAGAAGAAAGGGGCCCCCATTTGCCCTCCCCTGCCTCCCAAGTCCTTCTGTCTCTTCTGTCCTGGCTGTCTGTGCGTGTCACTCTGGAACTCAGAGCCCCCTTTCCTCCCCACCGTCCCCCCCAATCAAGTTCTCCACTTTCCAGTCCCCCTGAGGGCCTCCCTAATTCCACCTAGGCTGCCAGGGACCGGGGCCAACTGGTTTAAGGCCAACTGGTTTAAGGCCATCGGGAGCTCTGCCTCCCAACCTGCCCCTCCCTCTCTCCTTGGTTCCTCCAACTCTCCTGCCTTTTGTCCCCTCCACCCCTCAGGTTTGTCCCAGCTTCTCATGGCTTTCCCACCTTCCTTCCTTCTTTCCTCTCTTACCTGGCTCCTATGCTGTGATATATATTTTTGTATTATCTCTTTCTTCTTGTGGTGATAATCTTGAATTCTTGTGGGATGTAAGTTTCAAAATTTTCAAATAAAACCTTTGCAAGATACCTGAGTCCCCTGGTTCTGCCTCATGAGCACTGCAGCGAGGAAAGGTGGAAAGGCGATGGACAGCCAAAAGGGAGGAAAAGGAGGATGGAGGGGGTGACCCTCCACACCCGAGTGACCTGGCCTGCTCTGACCTGGAGTTGGGGTTTGGGGGCTTTGATATGGGATGGAGCTGAAGGAAGAGACACTGGCGGGAGCAGACCTGATGAGGAACAGCCGGAGCAAACTGGAAGAGTGGCTTGTTAATTACCAGCGAAGGTCAAGAGAGACCATGAGAAAGGAGGCCGAAGCAAAGGGACACTTCTGTAGCAGCTCAGGCGATGGCGCCAGCCAGAAAAGGAAGAGGAGAGCTGATAAGGCAGATGGAGGGTGAAGGGCAAAAGGAGAAGAAAAAATGGAGCAATGGAAACAAGACGAGAAGGAGCAGCAGGAGAGAGGCTGGCTGCCCTGCTTGCTTTATTTTCAGCCTTGCTCCCCTAACCTGCCCCCACCCACAGCTGTCCCCCAGAAGCCCTGTGGTTAACTCTCATTAGCTTTTCCTGTTCTGCCCTCTTGAAGAGGCACTGCTGGGGTGTGGGGGTGGCATCGAGGGGTGTATTTGAAGGAGGGAACACAGGCTGCCCAGCTGGGATCAGTCACCTCTGAGCCCCCAATTCTAGGTTTGGCTCTTGTAACAGCCCTGCAAAAGCCCACACAGCAGCCTCTCAGTTGTTGCTAGGCTTTGTTGCCATGGTAACATCCAGGTCCCATTTCTCCCCCCACCCCCATCTGTGCCCCACTTGCTCCCTGGAAATGGGGAGCTCCAGGGAGGAGAGGAGACTGTCACAGGTAAGTGGGGGCTGCCCTGGCCTCTGCTGGCCTTTGCATATTTACTTTTGGAGCTAGAATCAGGAGTGTCTATGCGGCCATAGGTGCGTGTTTTAGGGGTTGGTGAGCTTTCCTGTGTAACACCAGTGAGGTGTGGCTGAGTCTACACAGCACACAACGGTGTGTGTGGGGAGGAGGGAGTGTATTTCTCAGGATCAGAGCAGTATGTGGATTCAGGGTGTCAGACTCCCTAAGAAAAAGAGGCAGCAGAGCCAGGCCAAGGAGTGATGAACCAACTGAAAGCAGAGGCGTAAAGCAAACACACTGCTGAGGGAGCTGAGTCAATCCAGTGGGACCCGAAGAGACTCCAGCCTGCAGCTGGTGGATGGGGCCTGAAGTGCAGAAAGAGGTGCTGCTGGGATGGGTTGGGGCAGCGAGGGAGGGACCCAAGGAATGTGGTGGGGGTGGGTGGGGGTGGGGGTGGGGGGAGAAGGAGGATGGGAGAGACCTTTATCTTCCTTCCCCTAAGGAATCTAGTCCCTGTTAGGTCAAGGTTGGGGGAAGAGGAGTCACCAAACGGGAAGAGCTGAAGTGCCTGGACAGCACTTGTCTCTTACCACCTTCCTCTTCAGAGGGACAGTGTGACCCCAAAGCTGATCCATATGCAGAAGGCATGAATAAAGGCCCCTAATGAAGAGTGAATTAATTACCACCTGATTAGACTGCTATTTCTCTAAATTTAAATAAATTAAAACACACCAGCAAGACACAGGAAATCCTTAACCTGTTCTTTCTCCCTAAATGCCCTCCTTCCTTAGGGAATGTCAGATGGTGGGGGAAGGACAGAAGAGAAAGATGTCTCGATCTTCTGAGTTGTCTTAAGGAATGTTAGTGGCTCAGTTGTGTCTGACTCTTTGCAACCCCATGGACTGTAGCCCGCCAGGCTCCTCTGTCCATGGAATTCTCCAGGCGAGAATACAGAGTGGGTTGCCATTCCCTTCTCCAGGGGATCTTCCCAACCTGAGGATCCTCCTGACTCAGGGATGGAACCTGGGTCTCCTGCACTGCAGGCAGATTCTTTACCATCTGAGCCACCAGGGATTCTTGTCTTAAGGAATGATCCCAAGCTACATCCCATTATCAGGCTAACCAGGAAGAGGCCCTGGAGAAGAATCCTAACTTTCTTGTAGAGTTGAAACTGAAACTATGGGGCCTGGGAAGGTCCTGGAGGGCTACAGATGGCAGGGAGTCACTGCTCAGTCACAGACCAAGAATACAAAGAGTGGCCTTACTACCCCTTCAGTTCTTGGAGTCCACACATCAGTACCTACCGGGACCAGCATCTCTCATCTCTGCTTCCTTTGCCTCCTGAACTGTTCATTAAATGACTAAGCCAGACTTCTCTTAAGCATTTTTCTGGAATGCTTACTACCATTGTGGCTCAGACCAAACCAGGGAGTGGGGAAGCCCCCAGGAGGAGGGATCTCCCAGGCAGAGCTCAGGGTGTGGAAGTGATTCAAGATGGAAACAGTGTGCCAGCTGGAAAACCCCAGGCTAAAATTAACAGCCCTCCTCCCCCTACGCCCCACACTGCTCTCTCTAAAGCTTTTCTCTAAGGAGTTCAAAGCACTTAAAACTTGCTTCTTATACCAAGGGCAGGAGGAGCAGGGCTGACAGTTGGAGACATCAAGGCCCAAAGGGGTACCAGTTATTATAAGCAGGAAAAGAACAGGAGAACCAGGACTTACAGTGACTATTGCCATTTTGCTCCCGCTTTTCTATCTCAGCCCCCAAAGTCAAGGTTTCTGAAATCACCCATCTCTAACCCATAGAGCAACTAGGTCAGTTCATATCTGCACCTTTCAGACCCTTATTCCGCCAACTGTTGCTCCTGGGTTAACACAGGCTGATTACAGAGTCCCAAAATGTGATAAAGAGAGCACTCTAAAACAATTTTAATTTTTTTAACACCAACAACATTTTGTATTGGGGTATGGCTGATTAACAATGTTGTGATAGTTTCAGGTGAACAGCGAAGGGACTCAGCCATCCATATACATGGATCCATTCTCCCTCAAACCCCCTCCCATGCAGGCTGGCACATAACATTGAGCAGAGTTCCATGAGCTATACATACAGTAAGTTTTTGTTGGCTATCCATTTTAAATATAGCAGTGAGTACATGACCTTCCGAAAGTCCCTAACTGTCCCTTCCCCTGGCAACCATGAGTTCTGTTTTCCAAGTCTGTGAGTCTCCCTCTGAGAGGAGACACCTTTAAAAAGATAGTTACAAGCCAAAAATACGTATCTTCTCTTTAAATGTTTAATTGAAATTTTTATTTTTAGGTGTCTTTTGCTACTTCCTTGCTGTGACCTTGGGAAAAATCACAAGTCTTTACAGTCTTAGTTTCATTATCTGTAAAATTTGGCGTTATAGTTATTCCTATATAGGTTATTTTGACCTCTACGCAAGGAACTATTACTGCTAATAGGAGGCACTTTGATTCTATTTCACTCAAAATAGAGCTGAGCCCAGAGGGATTCAGCTCAGATCTGGGGCAGCCTGGTGGCAGCATTCATTTACTCAAATAACATGTATTTATTTAGCATCTACTGTGTGCTCAGCAAAGTAGTGGGAGGGTACTATGTATGAGACAGTTTCTCCTGAGCTGCTGACAATTTTGCTGAAGAGTTACATGAAAGAAATTGAAAGTGAAAGTCACTGAGTCCTTTCCGACTCTTTGCGACCCCATGGAATATACAGTCCATGGAATTCTCCAGGCCAGAATACTCGAGTGGGTAGCAGTTCCCTTCTCCAGGGGATCTTCCTGACCCAAGGATAGAACCCAACCCAGGTAGCCCGCATTGCAGGCGGATTCTTTACCAGCTTAGCCACGAGGGAAGCCCCATAAATCACAATAAAAGTCAACAAATTTTGTTCATGAATGAATGAAATGGCTAAGCTGAATGACAATAAGAGGATTGCTAATGGGGTTCCCTGCTTGGATTAACCTCTTCACAGCCCACCAGGGAGGCGGGTCAGCGGTAGGGAATCCACTTGTAATGCTGGTGACTGGGGTTCGATCTCCAGGTCGGGAAGATCCCCTGTATAAGAAATGGCAACTCACTCCAGTATTCTTGCCTAGAAAATCCCATGGACAGAGGAGCCTGGCGTCAGTCCATGGGGTCGCAAAGAGTCAGACACTACTGAGCGATTAACACACACGCATATACATACAAACATATGTGTGTGTACTAAGTCGCTTCAGTCGTGTCCGATTCTTTGTGACCCCATGGACTGTAGCCTCCCAAGCTCTTCTGTCCATGAGATTCTCCAGGCAAGAACACTAGAATGGGTTGCCAGTGCCCTTCTCCAGGGGATGATATATATATACATATATATGTAATAATTTTTAAAAGCAGGGACTAAATGCTGTTCAAATTTGGTGAACGTGGGACCCTTGGAACAACCAAGGAAGGCTTCCTGAGAGAGTTCACATGAACTGTTCACTGATGCAACAAACGTTTACCAACCGCTTATAAAGTGCCAGGCTCCGAGGACACAGCAGTGAGCAATTCAGAGTGCTTGCTCTCGTGGGGACGATATTCCGGTGGAAGGACAACAGACAATAAAGTATCAGTGAGAGGTGACTGTTGTATTTAAAAGTAAAGCCGCGTAAGTAGGAGATAGTAGATGTGCCACAGGAACTTAGAGACCAAAGCAAAGGGAGTAAGAGGTGTGGTCAGGCAGGGATAGGATTCTGACGGTCGGAAGAAGGTATTACTCTTTGGCCCTGAGGGATCTCAGAAAACTACTGACACATTCTTTTCCTTTCCTGCATATTCAAAGCATTGAGACATCCTTGACAGTATACAACAAAAAAGAATAATAACTCCCTAAGTCAGCCTATCGCCCCCTGTGGTTAGGGAACCAGGACCGGTCTTGAAAGAATCCATATCGCCCCTCCTACCTTGATGCATAATTCATGAACCTTGTCGCGTTCCCACCCTCCCACTTCCCCAGAAGTCCCTTCCGGAAGCCGAGACCGCTGTTCTGAAGGTTCGGCCCCTTTCCTTAGCAGAACTTGCCTTCACTTCCGCGGTGGCGTCACATCCCTGAAAGGTCTACCCCGTCCCGCGGGCAGAAGCTACTTCCGCCCCTACTAGTCGTAACTTCCTCCCGGGATGTGCTGGAGCCTGGGCCGCGCCGGATGTGCCCTAGCCGCTCCCGGAAGTGACTCGACCTTTACATTTCCCCCCTTTCCCCATTGCCGCCCCCCCACATTGCTATTTCCCTCCCTCCCCCCTTTTCGTTTCCGGCGCTCCCGCCTTCTCTCCGCCGCGGCTCAACTCCGAGTCAGTGGGGGGAGGGGAGGGAGGGGAGGGAGGGGGCGTGGAGGAATCGGGGTTCTCGGGAGCACGAGCTGCAGCACCACTTCCGGGTGAGTGTTAGGGGAGGGAGGGAGGGGGCCACCCACTGCCTCGCGCCCCCGCCCTGCGGGTGTCTCGCGCGCGATCCTTGCGTGTGAGTGTGTGGGTCTGTCTCGCGCCTAAAGTGCGTGCCCGCGCGTTCGCCTGACGCCCTCCTCCTCCCCTCGCCCCCTCCGGGTCCTCCCACCGCACTCGGCTCCCTCCTTCCCAGCAAACACCGCCCCTCCCGCGCTCTGGCTCGGCTCTGGCGCCGCCGCAGCCGCCGCCGCCGCCTGGTGAGTCTCGCCGTCGCTGCAGCCGGCGCGCGCCGAGCTCTCTGCTCCTTCCCCCTCCCCCTTTTCCTTGGGGGGCGGGGAAGGGGGGGTCCACGATGGGACTGTACGTGTGTCCGTCCCGGAACCGGAAGTGGTTGTGGAGTAGCGGGCGATGGGGAGGAATGGGGGGTTTAGGGGGCGGGTGTCTGTCTGGTGGGTGGCAGAGTTCAGCTCCCTGGAGGGGAAGGAGGGGCGTCCCAAAGAAGGGTCTTTGAGGAACGGGTGGTGGGCGACTTCAGGAGAAGGCGCCCAGGGGCTGTCTCAGGGCAGAGAAGGTGTTTAGGGCACAGCCGGGGACTCCTGTAGCTAGACCACTGTGCAGGCTGAGGGAGGTACTTCTTGGCGCAGGGCCTTGGGTAGGCAGGGGCGAAGTCCTCGCAGAGTGGGGGAGGCCAGAGGAAGTGCCTGGGCCTGAGCTGGCACTGTGCCTGACACAAGGCCTTGTGCATCCCCCAGTCCTCAGCGTTGCCTTCTGAGTCAGTCCTTGAGAGGCAGGGACCCTTCTCTTCTTCCAGTTCTTCTCTTCTCTGACCCTTGGTCACCTGGGGGCCCCTGGGAACTTAGAAGGACCAGTGTCTGAGCCCAGGGGTGGAACCCACACAGTGGTGGTAGAGTTCTTCTCAGTTGCTGGGGATTGGGTTTGTTTTCCTTGTATCCACATAAGGGGTGGCTGTGCCCTCCTGTCACTGTATTCTTGCATTTCTGGATCCATAGGGTGGGGTAGGGTGGGGATCTGCCTGCCCTCCAGTCTTGAGTGCTGACAGTCAAAGAATTCCTGAGCTTCTCCACAGTTCCCTGGCAGCTGCATCCTCAACGGCCCCTGTAACCCCGACAATTTGTTTACAGAAAGTTCAGGAGCCCTGGAAAGGACAAGGAATAAGACGACAGGAGGAAGAGAGAGAGAGGGTAAGACAATTTGGGGTTAATGACTTTTCTGATTTGGGGGAAGAAGGGGGTCATCATCAAATGGGCCTTTTTTGGACAACGTGACAGAATTTTTCAAGTAATAGCAATTGTAACCCTGGGGTTTGCTGTGGGAGAAAAATCAGACTCTTCCTGTTATCTCTTGAGGATACCAGGAGGTTCTGTGCAGAAAGTTGCCACTGTGCTCCCATCACCTTCCATTCCCACCAGTCCTCATCACGAATGAGTTGGGAAATGCTCAAGTGAAACCACTAAGCAGTCGCACCAAGCTTTGCACTGTTTCTAAAGGAGAGATTTATTCTGCTTTGGGGGCACATGAGCCCTAGTTGCCAGTGTAGTCTTTGTGGCATAGCTTATGGAATTGTCTTCATGTGTTTGGAACAAGCAGAACTGAGTTTGGAGTGGAGTTTGTGTCCTTAACATTGCATCAGTGTTTGGAGTGGATCTGGTGAGTGATTTGAGTCTGTGACAAGAGGTTATTTGAATTTGATATATAGCAGGGTGAAGGTTTTTTTGGGGGAAAGAACTGATTCGTGGGTAGTGTGAAGTAAAAATGGATAAAACTGTATGGAATGGATTCCAGAAGTAGGTCTGAAAGAATTCAGAATAGGAGGTTTGATAGTGATTGGGTTTCAGGTGGTCTGAAAATGACAATATATCAACCTCAAAGAGCTTATAATTCTAGAGGTGTCTTCTGAGAACCAGTTCCAGGCTGGTTTTTAAAATGTATTCCCCTGTAGGTTTCTGAGCCAAATTGATGATTAAATATTAGGTACTTATTCTCTCATCTCCAGCCCCTTTTTTTTTTTTTTCTTTCCTGCCTCATGTTGTCCAGGCCTGTCAGTTACTAGTGGAATAGGCGAGGCAAGGAGAACCACTATGGCGTCGTTCCCGTAGGGTTTAGGTGCAGTGATCCAGTGGTGCCTAGGGTAGAAGGTTGCCAGCTTTGAGGTTCTGTTGGTCTTTCCCAGTAGAGTTGGGATAAACCTGTTCTGAATTATTTTGTAGTTGGAAGAGTTCATGGTAGGAGGGCCCCAAATCCTGTTGGGATGGCCCTTCTCGAAGGCCCTTAGGACTTGAGAAAAAGATTTGTTTCATAACTGACGAAAAATGGTCCTGGTGCTTCTTCACTTCAAGTTCTTAACTAATATTACAATCTCTCTGCAGTTGTGCATCTTGGAACAGTTAGTGGAGTGTCTGAGACCAGGTGTCAGGCTCTTTCTGTAGTTGAATTTAAGTTAGTTATTCTTTGCATCTCTCTTGTTAGTGCTTCTAGTTGGTCATTGGTAAGCTGGAGGCTATAGTTCTGAGACTTTGGGATAGTTCCTTTGTAATTATGGAACTTTTATGTAACTACTAGTCCTTATTAGGTGGACGTATTTCTCAACTCTCTTCTTTTTAAGAGTACCTCGAGCATTTTATTCTTTTTTGTGTTGTCTCCATCTCATCTCCATATGTCTTATGAATTTGTCTTAAGGGGGTTATACTCTTCCATCCTCTACCCAAGTAGGAACTTAGTTGAGTAGTAAATTATTCAGAGGCTTCCACTGGTGTGTAGGGCCAGATGTAGATTCTGGAAGCCTGGATTCCTCGGTCCATCCTCTCACTGCTAAATTTGGTTGGTATATTTCAGGATTTCCTAAAGGTTGCTTGGGTGAGAGAATGTTATTTTCACTTCCTCGGTCTTCCAAGATTTCTTTTGAGATTGGAAGAGGAATATGTAGTTTCCTAAACCTCTTGAAAAAAACGTGCTCTCCAACTTCTCACTGGTGAACAGTGGCGCCATGGTGCAGTAGTAAAGTTTAAATTGAAGTTGACAGATTTTGAGTCTGCCAACATCTTTCCCCGTATTGTGTTTTCCTTCTTTCCTGCACTTTGGGGCTGTGATAGAAGTCTTCCCTTTCCTTCCCAGTCTAGAGTCAGCTGTTCTGTTTACTTTTGTTTTTAATATATTGGCGTAGTCATCAAAATTAGTGCTCTCTGGGGAGTTGCCTGGTGGTCTAGTGGTTAGGATTCGGCATTGTCAGTTCTATGTCCCAGGTTCTATTCCTGGTTTGGGAACTGAGATCCCACCAGCTTCCTAGCACAGCCAAAATAGAAAACAAAAAATAAGCAAAAGAAACAACAACAAAAAAACCCTGGCACTCTGTATGGAGATGAAGTTTCTCTGTAATATCATTACCATCTTTGGGTTTTAAGACTGTTGACATGCGCCTGCTTGGATGTCAGGATGGTTTGGTGGAAGTTCTTTCATGCACCATAGCAAGTTGAAAGGAGAAGGGGTCAAACAACAGTCGGCAGGTATTTGAGTGACCTGGCACCGGCCGGGGCATCCTGTGACACAACCCCAGGGGGCGCCGTTGACATGTCTTCTGGCAGCAGTTTTCCTTCTTGGGCTCTGTCTGATCTCAGGTCAAGGATACAGGGATGTAAGTTGGCCTCATCAGGACAGTGTTGATCCTTCTCAGGTGTCACCCTGCCGGAAAGTATTGCTTCTAGTTGGATGAGCAGGGCTCCCCATGTACCCCCTTTTTGGGCCAATATGTTTATCAGAAGCCCACAGTCAACGTTTTATCATGCTGTCCTGGGAACAGCCATGGTTCTGATCTGCAGCTTTGTTCTTTTAAGGACTAGAGCAGAGTGAGAGAACAGAGTATTAGGTAAGGGGTTGGAGGGGCCTGTATTCCGTTTGTCTGGTCTTTTAACTCAGACTCCATCATTCTAAAATCCCTTATCTTGGTGGCCAGGTGAACATCATCTTTCACTGCATTTTTCATCATTGAAAACTTCATTTTGGGGGTTGTTGTTGGCTGAGTCAGGGCTTCTGGGATTTTAGTTCCCCAACCAGAAATTAAACACAGGCCCATGGCAGTAAAGTGCAGCGTCCTAACCACACGACTGCTAGGGAATTCCCTGAAAACTTCATTTTTAAAAGCATTTATTGGGAACTACCTGCACAATGTATAGTCCATCCCTGGAAATGGTCTAAATTTTGAGTTGTGAATCACCCTTGGTATGAGAGAGCACGTACTAGAGCTGGTCTCACCTAGGACCCTTTCCCAGCTTGCTCTTTGGTCCTGGGTTCAGATTCCTGCTCTGCTGTTTACTGTTTACCTTCAGTTTTTTCATTTGAAAAATGGGTAACATCACATTAGAAATAACTATTTCAATAAAAACTTCAAACAAAAAAAAAAACAGGGATTGCGATATCCTGCTTCATAAAATTGTTGTGGGATTAAATGGTGTGGTGGTTGTAAAGTGCTCTGAACAGTTCCTTGAACACAGTCGGCACTTAATCATTGCTAACGGCGGTGGTGATGCCGTCCACCAGATCACTTGGCACCCCTGTGTAAGAACCGACAGGCCACGTTTGACCTGGAAACCACTTCTCCAGAGCCCCCAGTGAACACTATGAATGAATGTAGTTTGGAGGCACAGGGGCCCTCGTGCGCAGGAATCCTGTTGGAGGAAAACCTTGTTTTCAGGCTCTCAGTTTCTCCCTCCTACATTTTCACATCCATATGAGTTGACTTCCTTGATTCTTTAGGGGAAATTATAATTAGACCCTCCTTTCCTTTATTTAAAAACTTTTTTTTCATTTGTTTGGCTGCAGTGCCATAGTCGAGGCACTGGGGATCTTCCTTGCGCCATGTGGAATCTTCAGTTGCACTGCAGACACTCGAGTTGTGGCGTGTGGGCTCAGTAGCTACGGTGCAAGCTTAGTTGCTCTGAGACGTGGTATCTTAGTTCCCCGACCAGGAATCGAACCCACGTCCCCTGCGTGCAAGGCAGATTTTTAAACACTGGACCGCCAGGAAAGTCCCAGACCCACCTTTCCTTTACTTGCTAGCCTAATTCTCTACTTCATTTCCAGCATAGCTACCATATTTCACCAGCCTCTCTCTCAGCCAGAAAGACGGATGGGGGCTTAGGTTCAAGTTGGAGCCCTGGGAATGACTTTCAAGGTCTGGCTGCTGTCACTGGATTCGCTAAGTACAGAATTGCTTACTAGGAGATGGGCCCTGTGTTATAGAGTCGGGAAACAAGTTTGAGATGTGGCCCCTGCCTCTCCCCAAAGCTTGGCCAGATTGGATCCCCTGACGCTGTGATCTCTTTGTTTCTCAATTTCCAATGCCTGCAGAGGGCCCTCCCTTCATAAACCAGCACAGGTGGGCAAGCGGGAAGCACCTGGGTGGAGAGTGTCCGATTTTACTGTATTCATACCTCAGGGAGCAGGGTTTGTCTCTGCTTGACCCTCAGGGCATTTCAGGTTGGGCCTCTCATGTGAAGCTGCAGTTGCTGCAGATTGGGTACATTCCTGTTCTCTCCTTTCTGGGGAACGAATAGGCTGAAATTCAGTTCTGTTTACACTCACAGGTTTTAAGAAAATTGAGAGTGTTGTTCAATAGGGCAGTAAGTGTGCTGAGACTTCTCAGAGGCTGAGGAACAGGGTTACGTTTGAGTGAGATCCTTTCGCTCCACCTCCCTTGTTGGAGAACTTTACTGGTTTGCCTAGTCAAACAGCTCTTGGGACTCGGTTTCTGTGCCCAGTCTCCCCTCCAGCTATTGGTATCCCTGATGTCCACCTCCAATGTGTCCTTGGCGGGACCGTGGCTATAAGTCAGGGCCTCCTGTGAGTCTTTTGCCCCTCCTGGAGCTTGATTGCTCTTGGCCAAGAGCAGGTGTTCGTGTTTGTTCCCGCTTTTCCTCATGTCCCTTCGTAGCACTCTCTCCTTTCCCCTTCACCTGCTTCTGCTGGCCTGAACGTCCCTTTGGTCCAGGCTTTTGGGAAGCTACTGTGGACCAGCAGCCTGCAATTAAGCCTTGGCAGGAAGAGTGATCAGAGCGTGAAAGCAAGCGGTGGGTCAGCTGCACCCCAATTAAAACAATACATTAAATAAAAACTAACAAGAAAGTGAGTGGTGGGATCCCTTGCCTGGGTTTCAGACCCATCGGTGACCTGAGGTGTGATCCTAAGGGATTCCTTTTCTTTTTCTTATTCCTCACTCCCAGGGTTTTAAGCTCACGTGTCATCTGCATACAGAGAACTTGAGCTCATAGAGGCACAGTGTTTTGAGAACTCCAGAGGGGTCTGGTAACGTGTGTGTGTTCTGGCCCACCAAAGTCCCTGTTCTCAGTCCCTTTAGGTGGCAATCCAGGGTCCTGCTGCTATTGCAAGAGCTAGCACCCCTTTTAAAACTGCATACTCCAGGGACTTGCCTGGTGGCTCAGTGGCTGACTCCACACTCCATGGTTGATCCCCAGTCAGAGAACTAGATCCCGCATGCTACCACTAAAGATTCCTCGTGCTTCAACAAAGGTCCCTTGAGCCACAACTAAGACACAGTGTAGACAAATAAATAGATATTTAAAGAACAAACTGGTTACTGCATGTTCTCGCTGTCAGTCCAGGGTGTGTGGTACTCAGTGCAGCACTGTTTGTTCTTATACCTTGAGGAGATTTGTGGGGGCGTGGCTCCCAGATATCATATGGAGCCCCAAAATATGGTGATTCTGATTCTCATCAGTTTCATTCTTTAATTTTCTTGGGCATTTTGTGTTCTGACCAAGAACCTTTTCAAGCTATATGACCTATAGACACGTGGATTGGAACCCTTGGAATTTTTTTTTATTTCAAGGAAGATGGATTTGAGGGATGAAGGGAGAGGAACAAGGATAGATGCCCCAGCTCTCTTCAACCCGATCAGTGATCTGCTTTGTGTGTACGTGGGCCCCTGCCTTCCTCTCTCTTGGAAAGACTTCAGTTTCTCTTCTTAATTTGTAGTATACTGTTTTATTTGTTTTTGCCTGCGCTGGGTCTTTGTTGCTACAGGGGCTTTTCTCTAGTTGGGATGAGCAGAGACTACTCTCTAGTTGTGGTGCTTGGGCTTCTCATTGCGGTGGCTTCTCTTGCTATGGAGGACAGGCTCTGGGGTGCATGGGCTCAGTAGCCTCGGTTCCCAGGCTCTAGAGCACAGGTTCAGTAGTTGTGGCGCTCAGGCTTAGTTGCCCCGTGCCCTCAGACTGGGAATCAAATCCCTGTGGCCTGCCTTATCAGGCAGGTTCTTTACCACTGAGCCACCAGGGAAGCCCATGACTTCAGTTTCTCTTCTTGTCAACAAAAGAAAGCAATGCCAGTTCTGTTTCTTTGGGCTACGGGAAGCACCGTGTGGGTAAACGAGCTCTCTCCCCAGCATCTGATCCTGGGAGCCTTGGTTGGATGCGGATGTAGTGCTGAGGGCCCTGACCTCAGGGACCCTTGTGCCAGATCTGAGGGCTCATTCCCAGCCCTGTGGGGAAGAGACCAGGAGCTCCTCTGCTCCTCTCCCCACTGCTGATCTGGTTCAAGTTGTTCCTGCCTGTGATGTGGTGTTTCTTTCCATCTTCAGGTAGAATGGAAGAATCTCACTTCAATTCTAACCCATACTTCTGGCCTTCAATCCCCACGGTCTCAGGACAGGTAGGTGGTGGTTGGCTCCCTTGTGTACTTCTGTCAGCTCTGAGTAGCGAGTTCTGTGACTGGATGCTGAAGCAAGATAAATCCTATGCTGTCTCCCCAGGATTATATAGCGTTTCCACTCAGCTAATATCTGGAAGCGCAGCCATTAACCACTGTCTTTTGGTCTCCATGGAGCAGAGTGCCAAGGGAGCATGCGGGCTGGACCCTCCCTCAAAGGCTGCTCTCCCCTTCCTTTCCTTTCAGATTGAGAACACGATGTTTATCAACAAGATGAAGGATCAGCTGCTGCCAGAGAAGGGCTGTGGGCTGGCTCCACCCCACTACCCCACCTTGCTGACAGTGCCTGCCTCGGTGTCCCTGCCCTCAGGCATTAGCATGGACACAGAGTCCAAGTCAGACCAGCTGACCCCACACAGCCAGGCGTCGGTCACCCAGAACATCACGGTGGTCCCCGTGCCGTCAACAGGACTGATGACCGCCGGTGAGCACCTCCACTCTTCTCCAATCTGAGGTGTTGATCCTCCGCGATCAGTACCCCAGGCTGGAGGGTGCCGGGGACATGGGGAGTGGGATACGTGTTTTGATTCCTCAATCAAATCTTTATTAAGTGCCTACTGTGTGCCTAGCAATGCGCTAGGCATTGTGGGGGAAACAAAGAAGTAGAAGATGCGGTCCCTGCCTTTGAGGAGGTGACATTCTTTCCTTCTCTGAATCAAGGAGTCTCCTGTTCTCAGAGGTGGAGAAGAGAGGGGAGTCAATCAAGGGGTAAATCTCACTGTTACTGGGGCGGGGAGGGGACAGGGGTTAGGAGACCATTGTTTTTCTGCAGGGCTTGGGGTTTCCTGTATACTCCGGGCGGGCGGACGGTGGTGAGGGGCTACATAGACAATGATCTGGGGAAAATGAAGTAGGGCCAGGGTGAGGACCAGACAATATGACACCATCTCCTTTTTCTCGCAATCCTAGGTCCCGGCCTGGTTATCACGTCCCCCTCAGGCTCCCTCGTGACCACAGCCACGTCAGCTCAGACCTTCCCCATCTCGGCTCCCATGATTGTCTCAGCTCTTCCCCCTGGCTCACAAGCCCTGCAGGTGGTCCCTGACCTCTCTAAGAAGGTGGCGTCGACCCTCACTGAGGAAGGCGGTGGCGGCGGTGGCGGCGGCGGTGGCGGCAGCACTGTGGTGGCCACTAAGCCCCCCGGGGCCGAAAGAAGAAGCGGATGCTGGAGTCGGGGCTGCCCGAGATGAATGACCCTTACGTCCTCTCCCCTGAGGACGACGATGACCATCAGAAAGACGGCAAGACCTATAGGTGAGGGTAGGG
This sequence comes from Nanger dama, assembly GCA_917880005.1. NCBI lineage: Eukaryota > Metazoa > Chordata > Mammalia > Artiodactyla > Bovidae > Nanger > Nanger dama. The sequence continues at coordinate 16,474,285 of CAKJTW010000046.1, read as the reverse complement.
CCGGGGGCTGTAGTGGGTGCCGCACTCTCAGCTTCCCTGCCCTGTTGGGCTCTCAGCGCTCTGGCAGCTTCCACCTCAGATCCATGTGCATGTCAGGCGTTCAGTTGAGAGGGAGGAAGACAAGGCTGCTGGCCCTTTTCTGGGGCCTCTTCCCCAGGAGGCAGACCCATTTCGCCCCTTCATTTTTTGGGGTCGTCAGCATTGACTTATTTGGGGTGACATAATGGAATTTCTGTCTTGTTACGAGGCTTTAGACTAGGTTCAAGACTCTTGTCTCCATCTCCTTTTTGCTTTCTACATTTTCCATTCTTTTTTTCCAAGAAACTTTTCTGGTTAAGCAGCTAACCTTAACCTGTGTTCCATCCACCAGTTTGTGGGCCCTGTTTGAGCATTGAGCCTGCCTGACCCTGCATGGTTGGGATGATGGGAGGGGTCTTTATTAAAATGTGGAGCAAATAGGATCCCTCCCTTCCCCCCGTAGAATATTTGCTTGTTAAATGGCTGTTTGCTCACCTTCTCATTCATGGAAGTTCTTTTCATCTCTTACTTCCTTTAAGTTGCCCATTGCCAAAAAGCATTCTAAGCATATTTGCATGTGATACTATATGAAAATGGTTACATTATCTGAACTCCCTACCCTTTGAAAATTGGAAATCTTTTATTTCCCTTGAGAAACACCAAGGGCCTTAGAGGGTTCGGGAGTTTAGCCCCAGTATACAGAGTGGAATAACCATTGTCGAAGCTTTGATGCAGATGGGCAGACATGCATGGCTGGGAGACTGGGTCTGTCCTTAGGGTACCGAGATGGGCAATGTTGTTCCCATTTTAGGAGCGAAGGGAACTGCGGCACAGGAAATGGACAGAGCCTTGGGCTCATGGATTCAGTTCCCGGCTCCACCACGAACTTGCTGTGTGACCCTGGGCAAGTCCTTTTCCCCTCTCTGGGCCTCAGTTTCCTCATCTGTAAAATGGGGAGAATTCTGTTTATGCCTCCCAGTCGTTGGGAGTATATATCAGATAAGATTTGAAATGTTGGGAACTTCAAAACAGATAAGAAATGGTCATCACGTAGCATTTATTTATTTTTTAATGTGTCGTACATTTCTATCATGGAGAGTTCAGAGCGTTTAGAAGTCATCTTTGTAAATGACAGTGAGGGGAGTGTTGCTGTGCTCTGCAGAAAGTATTGAGCACTGCAGAATTCCAGCTCATAACCTGAAAGTTCACTGCAGCTTTATTATTGCAGGTGTACCCTACTTTATACAGTAAAAGTGTTCCTGAAAAATGTTTACATCATGTCATATCATAAAGGTACTTGACAAGCTTGATTCATTTAAAGGCATCATTTTATATATTTCATAGAATGAAAATCCCTTTTAATTTATTTCGTACAAATCTGGGTTTTTATGTATTTGCTTAAAGTGAGGTCCTTGTGACACGGAGCCACAGCTCAATGAGTTCATTCCTTGTAGGAGTGATGGGAGGGCTCCCTGACTCTGGAGGGCCCTTCACAGGGATTGGGGTCCTCTGATTCTGCTGTGGTTTCTCATGTGCTTTCTGGATCCACATGAGAGCCATTTCTGGACTCTTCACACTGCATGTGCAAAGAAATGCAAGCTTACAATTGGAGGGCAGCCGTGACAGGACTTCCACACCCTCAGTGTTTTTGGAATTCTTGACCAGCTCCACCTCCAGGTGGCTAAAGGGAGCTCTGAATTTAAGGGGGCTAAATCCTTAGGTTGGGAGTATCCCTGGAGAAGGGAAAGGCAACTCACTCCAGTATTTTTGCCTGGGAAATTCCATGGACAGAGTAGGCTGGTGGTCTCTAGTCCATGGAGTCACAAAGAGTCAGACACGACTGAGAAACTAACAGACATCACAACTATGTTATAGGTAAATGGAATTGCTTCAGAAACTCACAATTCTGAGGTGCCAGAGGAATCTTTTCAATCATGAAGAATCGTGTTTGCAAATCCATGTGTGGGTCAACCACAGCTATTCCTGTGGTCCATAGCATTTAACTGGGCGTTGAGGGAATTGGGTTCTTTTTCTCTGGGCAAGTCAACTTATTTCTCACTCTCTATTCCCATCTGTAAAATGGGAAGATTCATCCTAGCCCTCATCTTTTGTGGAAATGTTCTGAGGAAAATCTGAGTATCCAGATGTTTTTGATCATCTTAGGAGAAAAAAGAGTCACTAATTCAAAGCTGTTCTTGTAACCGAGGCCATGGCCTTGCATGCCTCCACAGGGGCACCCTTGTGGCGTCAGGTGTGCACAGTGACCTGCGGAGCTGTGTGCCCGGTGACATGGACACTGGCCTTCCTATCCTGCCCACTGCCACAGCTCTCCTAGTCGGGTTTCTCCCTCTCCCCCCCGCCAACCCCTCACATACACACCTGGCATTAGATTAGTACTTACTTGGCTTCAGAGGATTTTGGAGATGGACGTACCTTAATGGTCACCTAAGCCTCCCTGTAGTTTTAGTGTTTAAATGTTTCTGGCAGATGCTGCAGTGGTCTGGCTCTCCCTCGATCTCTTCTAGAGTAAGGAGTCTTAGGTCAGGTGAGAATGAATCAGGTTGTCCTCTGGCAAGTAGCTTCACCTTTCTGAGCATTTGTGTTCCTGTCTGTAAAATAGGACAGTGCTTGCCAAATTGTTGTGAGGACTGGAAACCGTGTGTTTAAAGGGCCTAATTCAAGGAACTTCCCTGGTGGTCCAGTGGTTAAGACTCTGTTCCCAATGCAGGGGCCCAGGTTTGATCCCTGTTTAGAGAACTAGATCCCACATGCCTCAGCTAAGACTCAGTGCAGCCAAATAAATCAATGAAATATATATATATATTTTTAAAGGGCCTAATTCAGGCACAACAGCAAATGGCATCTATTAACTCTTGTTTAGTATTGAGTTGTTATCACAATCATCTGTGTGATACTTACCCCTCTGGAGATGGCACATTTTGTTGCCAGTCCATTTTCGATGAATTTAAGTTTGGCAGATCTTCCGTAGTTGAAAACTTTGATGAAGAGACTTGCTTCTCTTTTTTATAGTTAATTCCAGATGAAGGGTACAGTTATGTGTTCAGCATTCACATGCAAACTAACAAGGTTTCATTGGAGTTAACATGAGTGAGTATGTCTTTCCACCTGTCTGAGAAATCTTAGTGGTGGAAGGAAATTAATCTTGCACCGTTAGTGCAGTTTCTCCTCCAAGTGTCAAGTGTCTAGCTTTTAACCTCGGTCTTAGTGAAATATAGAGCAGCGTGAGCTCGTCGAGCGCGGGTGCTGCTGCTGCTAATGCAGTTCTGTTACTGGAGAACACTTGGCTTACTGTTGACCATTCTGGGTCTTTGAGGGGCAGATATTTCTCTCTCCATTTTACAGACCAGAAAATCGAGGTCTAGATTGACAAGCAGGACTGTAACAACCCTGCATAGAGCCCAGGTGTCCAGACTTCCGTTGTACCCTACTGACTATAAACAGCAACCCCCACCCCATACACACACAGACACACACACACACATACACACACACACAGTGGGTGGATATCCCAGACAATAGCAAGGGGTTGGTCAGCTGGTAATTGGATTTCCTTCAGAGTTTTCAGGCAACTCGAGAATAGAAATAGCCTTACCGATGGGCATTTTAGTGGAAGCATTAATACAGGAACTGTATCCCCAACTCATTAGAGTCTCATCTTCTCTGAGGAGCGCAGGAGTTCCTTTTAGTCCCCATGTTAATTATTCTCTGAAAATTTTCCTGGGATCAGAAAAAAGCAGAATTCCCCCTTCACCATCCCCGAGCTCCTCTTCGAGAAGGAGGAGCCAGAGCAGAGGGTCCAGATTGCCCTGGCTCCCAGGCTGCGGCCCTTGCTGGCAGCCCACATCATGTGCTGCTGAGTTGTTCAGGAGTGATAGGGTTCCAGCTCACATAGAGACTACATAGCTTTTCTCCAGTAAAGTCTAGATGGCTGTGACTTATCTTGCCCACAGGCCTCCTTATTTGATATTGTTGGGCAGTGTCAGTAGGAGAAGGATTGCCAGCTCAGGTGATGAGTGCAAGTTCACTCAGATGCTGCTGATGTCAACCTGAGGTGCTGGCGTTGGTGCCAAGCAAAGGTTCAGCGAGAAGCTCAGTGTTTTGCAAGTTGTCTTCTCGTGAACGTTTGAGGGGTACAACCCACTCCAGCAATTTCCTTGGCTCATTGCAGAAGGAGTTCTCACGTGACTGGCGAGGGCTGGGGTTGGGGTAGTGGGTGAAGCATTGGATACAGGGTGGAGGCCAGACACAGGGTTGGGGAAGGCCCCCTCCAAGTAATCCTGCTGTCTTTCCACCCCGTGAAGGAATCTAGATTCACTGTCAAACAGGAAGTAGGAGAAAATCTGAGGAGACAGGAGAAAAGTCCTTCTGGGGAACCTAGTCAGTTTATCCTCACTGTCCTCTAAGGAGCTGGAGGGGTTCCCCGAGTGATGTCCTTTCACCATGGGACCCTGGAGGAAGGGGCGCTTAAAAATCTGAAATCAAGTTACAGGCAAAAGGAAGATGGGCACGAGGTGAATCCACGTCAGCCCAGGGCCAGTCATAAGGTTTTCCTGTCTCACCTGGTTGAATTCTTGTTTATGTACACAGTGGGGAGTCCAGGCATTAAGCAAACACTTGAATTAAATACTCACATTGTGCCGGGCTGTGTTGGAAGCGTAGGCTGTCAGGATAGATAAAATAGAGCCCCTCTGGAGGGCCCACGGTGTGGCTGGCACAGGAGAGATCAGAGGGGTTGGCGTCCCTGGCAGCGGAGGGGCGGGCTCAGCCACTCCTGCTCACTGAATGGAGTCCTAACCGCTGCCCTCCCTTGGCCCAGGTGCCGGATGTGCTCCCTGACCTTCTACTCGAAGTCGGAGATGCAGATCCACTCCAAGTCCCACACCGAGACCAAGCCCCACAAGTGCCCACACTGCTCCAAGACCTTCGCCAACAGCTCCTACCTGGCCCAGCACATCCGTATCCACTCAGGGGCCAAGCCCTACAGTTGTAACTTCTGTGAGAAATCCTTCCGCCAGCTCTCTCATCTCCAGCAGCACACCCGGTAAGGCTGCTCTCGGTACCCCCCCACCCCACCCCCATCCACCCTGCCAAGCGTGGACCCTGAGGCCACGTGGCCAGCACCTCCTCCTCTCTCCACGTTTTTTCCTGTGTCCTTTTCTACCTTGCCCCTGGGAGTCTCGACTCTCCCATTGCTGTTTGTGAAAACTAATGACATGTCCCTGCAGTTCGGGCGGGGTGGTGCCTGGAGACTTGTGCTCTCTGGCCCCAGAGACTGGACCCATCTGTGCGGTTTCTCTTTGTGTCTGTGTTTGGAAATCTTCTGCAGAGCAGGCCCTGCTCTTACTATATACTTCAGGTCAGAGCGAAGGTGCGCGTTCAGCCTCAGGTCCATGGGCAGCAGGCGGTGGTCTTTGTTCAGATTACTGTGTGGAAGCAGGGTTTCTGTGGTGAGTGTGTGACCTTGGCCCAAAGCGGAGGGGCTGACAAGCCGGAATTTTTAAGATTACTGGAGCCAGGGGTGCCGCTCTTCATCATCTCACTGCCATTCTAGCCACCGATTTAATATCAGCAGCAGCGTAGACGCGGGTGTCCTCTTCACCAGCCTCTCCAGGGGGGAGGGAGGCGGGGTGCTCTCGTCCATCAAGCAGCATCCTTGCACCCAGCGGAGAGCTGAGCCCGTGGTGTCGAGCCGCTCCCTCCTCCCCCCTCCCTCCTCTCCTCTCCGGCAGGATCCACTCCAAGGTGCACACGGAGATCATCAAGCCCCACAAGTGCCCGCACTGCTCCAAGACCTTCGCCAACACCTCCTACCTGGCCCAGCACCTCCGTATCCACTCGGGGGCCAAGCCCTACAACTGTTCCTACTGCCAGAAGGCCTTCCGCCAGCTCTCCCACCTCCAGCAGCACACACGGTAAGGGAGAGTGGCAGGCTACTGCCCCCGCCCGCTGGCATGCCCTCCCCACCCCCGCCCCGGACACACACAACAACCCGCATGCGGGGGGCGGGGAGAGACCCGGCTGGAGGAGAGAGCTGGCACCGGGGAGGAAGACCACGCAAGACTGGAGACACCAGTGGACGTTCAGAGATCTGCCTTTGTGGGTCGGAAGCAGTGCCGAGGAGATGCAATGACTGTGGGCCATTCCCTGACTGAAGGAGGAGGAAACCCACTGGGAGCAGCGCTGACAAGTCCTTCCCTCATCCTCTTGCCTGGAGACAACCTGGCAAGTGTGCATGTCTGGCAAGATTTTCTCCTCGAGGACATTTTGTCGGAGAAGACTGTCCCTCTAGCCCTTGGGCACCAACTATGAACGGGAGGTAGAATGAGACTTCAGCCAGCTACCAGCCTGGTGACACCGACAGCACCACGCAAGGCTCCCAGGGAGGCCAGGAGTACAGAACACAACACATCCCAAATGTGCACAACGAAACAAAGAGGCTCCTACCCCGTGAGGATGTGCAGTTTGTCCTGAGTAGCCCGGAGGAGGTGAGCCTGCGTTTAGAAGACCTGATGACCTTCGATGGGATCTCAAGTTGAGCTGGAGTCCAGGGTCTTGCTGGCCATAGGCGGCCTCTTCCGGCTGTTTCTGGAGGTGGCAATTCCCCTTAAAGTGGTCCCACATCTGGCTTCTCAAAGAGGAGGAATCAGGCTTTCCTCACAAGGAGACTCATCCTGCGAGGTTTTCAGGATTTTTACACCCATGGTCTCAAAAAGCACCCGGTCACAGAGATGCTTCTGAAGTTCCTGCCGAGGAGCAGGGGTCTGGAGACCCTTAAGTCCTTAGCTCGCCTCAGCATAGGGCCCTGTAGTGTTTGAAGAGGTCAGATTTGTACTAACTTGGGCATTTCCTGCTGTGAGGGCAGAACTAGGCAGAACCCTAGGAGTTTCCAGTGTCACGTTGCCCTTCACGGTTCGCATAACTGTGCTCTTCTTTGACACCAGAATTTTCTCTGGGAGTGGTGCTAAGGTGGAAGTGATGGTTTCTGGCTGTGTGTTGGGGACCATGGGAGAAGTGTCCTGTGTTTTTTCTCACTGTCTCGTCTGTCTTACATCTCTGAACGTTTGTGAGGGATGATTACTGTGGGAGCTGCTTTGGTTGCCAGGTTGTGGCCTGACTGTCCCTTGGCTGCCAGGCCCCCAGCCTTCCCCTCCCTGCAAAGGAGCCCAGCTTGAGCCGTGTGGCATGGGCAGCAAGCAGAAGTTGGGCCCGTGGCCCGAGCTGGCGCCTCCTGGAGACCCGCGCCGTGTTCCCCAAGGAGCCCTGTTGAGGCACTGGTCCCTGAGCAGCCTCGCTGACGTCCTGTCCTTTTTTCCTCTCATCCCATGCAGAATCCACACCGGGGACAGGCCGTACAAATGTGCACACCCAGGCTGCGAGAAAGCCTTCACACAGCTCTCCAACCTGCAGGTAACTGCTCCACCCTCCACACGGGGCCTGAAGCCTGAGGCCTGGGGGTTGAGGTGCTGTGTCGCCAGCCAGGGGTCCTCAAGCTCTTTCAGGACCCTCTACACTCTGAACAGTCGTCAAGGAACCCAAAGAGCTTTTGTTGCCGTGGGTAACCACACCTAATTACAGAGCTTATCAAACTGAAAAACTGTTTAGTAATTTGCTTATAAAAGTAACAAACAGGGATTTCCCTGGTGGTCCTACAGTTAAGACTGCACTGCCAGTGCAGGGGGTGTGGGTTCGATCCCTGGTCAGGGAACTGAGATCCCATGTGCTGTGTGGCTCAGCTAAAAGATTTTTTTAATAAATAAATTTTAAAAATTAAATAAAAATAGCAAACCCTGTTGCACATCAGCATAAATATCTCTAAATCCTCCCCCCACCGCCCGCCAAAAAGAAAATTGAGAAGAATGGCATTGTGGTACTTCTATGCTTCCTTCTGTAACATCTGGCTCACTGGAAGATGGAGAGGTTCTCTTTGTGCTGCATTTATTCTATTCCATATTAGACATCATGTTATCTCTGTGCAGTCAGGAAAGAATGATCATGAAAAGGCAAACGCTGTCTTATTAACACTATTTTGACGATACTTTTGACCTGGCAGCCCCCGGAGAGGTCTTGGTGTTCTCCAGCAATCCCCGCACCTCTCTTTGAGAACCACTGAATGAATGGCCCCGGCGTAGCCGCCAGTCTGACTTCTGGGATCCTGGTGCTTGCTGCTCTGGGGTGCTGCTTCACTTAGCTGGTGCCTCCTGAGGTTTCCTCTGAAGCATTTTCTACTGTCTGTAGACAGAAGCAGAGGCCAAGAGTCCTGGAGCCAAACTCAGGGCCTTCCATTAAGGTTGAGGAGGCAGGAGGGCAGAGTCTGGCACACCCATCCTGATTTCTCCCAATTTTCTCAGTCCCACAGGCGGCAGCACAACAAAGATAAACCCTTCAAGTGCCACAATTGTCACCGGGCGTACACAGACGCGACCTCGCTGGAGGTGCACCTGTCCACGCACACAGTGAAGCATGCCAAGGTGTACACCTGCACCATCTGTAGCCGGGCGTACACGTCGGTGAGCGCTCCCCCACCCCCCTCAAGGTGCTGCACCCCACCTTTCTGATAGAGAGCTGTGACCACACCCCCTCCCTTGCTCCACCTTGAAAGGATCAGGAAAGAGAACTGGAATGAAAAGACGCAGAGTGGAGGAATGTAGAGGATCCCTGGTCCTTTAAGCCTAGATTGACTGCTCAGCAGTGATTCTTCATTTTCCCTATACATAAGACAAAAGAAAGCACCTTGAAATTGTGAGAAATGAGATTTCAGTTAGACCTCTTCATTAGACTCTGGGGCTTCCCAGGTGGCGCTAGTGGTAAAGAACCCGCCTACCAGTGCAGGAAATGTAGGACGCGTGGTTTCTGTCCCTGGGTCGGGAAGCTCCCCTTGAGGAGGAAATGAGAACCCACTCCAGTATTCTTGTCTGGAGAATCCCATGGACAGAGGAGTCTAGTGGGCTACATACAGTCCATGGGGTTGCAAAGAGTTAAGACACTGAAGCAACTTCACACACACACATTAGATTCCAGAAAAATGTGTTCAGGTTGTTCCAGTAAGAGATTTTGGAGAAAATGACAGCTCCTTGCGCCAGTTGAATGCCCATGGTGAATCTATAAAGGTCCCCTCTCTTGTCCACCCAGTAGTGAGCCCTGAAAGTGGCTTCAGGGGAGAACTTGCGAGGTTCCAGAACACCTCTGTATCCATGTTGTTCCGTTTAAAGCAAAGTAACAGCCCTTCTTTCCTCCCCTCAACTCCTTTTCCATCTCCCCCAGGAAACGTACCTGATGAAACACATGCGCAAACACAACCCTCCTGATCTCCAGCAGCAGGTGCAGGCGGCAGCGGCAGCAGCAGCGGTGGCGCAGGCCCAGGCCCAGGCCCAGGCCCAGGCGCAAGCCCAAGCTCAAGCCCAGGCCCAGGCCCAGGCCCAGGCCTCTCAGGCTTCGCAGCAGCCACAGCAGCAGCAGCCACAGCCACCACACTTCCAGTCCCCTGGAGCAGCCCCCCAGGGTGGGGGTGGCGGGGACAGCAACCCGAACCCTCCACCCCAGTGTTCCTTTGACCTGACCCCCTATAAGACGGCGGAGCATCACAAGGACATCTGCCTCACCGTCACCACCAGCACCATCCAGGTGGAGCACCTGGCCAGCTCGTAGAGACCTGTGCTGCCGGCCACTGGGAAGAGGGGGAGGAAGAGCCAGTCCTTCCTTTCTCCAGCTCCTCCCGGTGGGAAAAGTCCTCTTCTTCTTTGACAGGCCACAGCTCCACCTCCTTGGGCCTCAGGCGTGGCCTTCCTTCCCAGGATACCATCCTTATTCTCAGCTCCTCTTCAGAAGGAACATCAGCCCTCCCGATGGGCAGAGGAGTACTGAGCTGGTAGCGTAATCCGGCAGCCTCTCTGCCTAAGCATAGCTTTTAAAATTGGGGGTTGGTGCTCAGGGGAGGGGTTTGCTATGACCTCATAGAGACTATTCCAGCGGGGCACTTACTCTCCTCACCCTCGTGATCCTCCAAGCTCGGGCTGATAAGAGGACTAGAGGTTGGCCCTCCCAGATGTCAGAGAGGAGGGAGCCCTAAATGCAACCAGCCTCCTGTTCTACTCTTGCCTGCGAAAGAACAGAGGTTCCTCCTGTGCCCCTGTCCCTGGGAGCCATTTTCTTTCCCTCATGACCTCACTTCATTTCTACCTAATACCAGAAGGAGGTCTGGGGGTGGGGGATCAAGGGCTGAGATGTGGTCCCCAAGGGGCCAGAGATCCCCAAAATGGTCAAGGTGGCTTAGAAGTGTGGGTTATGGTTTTCCTTGGAGTCTCTCCTCTTTGCCAGCCGAGGCCCTGTGCTCTGTCTCCCAGTCCCCAGCCTAAGGAGCTATGGGTTCATTATGAAACCCCACAAGGGAGTGCTGCAGAGAAGGGAGAGTTCAGGGCAAATGCAAAGACTGGACTTAGCTCCCTAGGTGCCACGGTCAGTTGCCGGACACGGATTTATATATAAATATATATATATATAAATATATATATACCCACTCATCACGGCCATCTTTGTTGTAACCATTTCTGTGTTTATAAATGCATTATCTCAGAATTTTCATATTTGATGTTTTGTTTATTTTTGTCCCCCTTTTGTTTTTCTCCACCCTGTCTGTTGGCCAGCAGCTTTTTTTTTTGCTTCTTTTTTTTTTTTAAATCATGGCAGATTTCCGAGAAAAGAGAAAATGGAAAAAAATCAGGAAACAAGTTGTTATAAAGCAATTTAAAATGAAGACAAAAAGAAAAACATGTACAAAACCAAGGGGTGTTTTTAGAACCTTGTATAGAAATAAATTCGTGTAAAAGGATCAGAGGCAGTGGAGCTACTGATGTGAGTAAAAGCATGGGGGAAATAGCTATCTGGAGAGGCATTCAAGGCCAGGATGGAGGATTGACGGTAGAGTGTGTGTGGTAAGAATGAATGCTGTGCAATGGGCCTGTGTGTGTGTGTGTGTGTCCCTAGCCACAGAAGGCCACACAGCCTTGAAATTTCTGAAGTGGAACTTTGGTTTACTAGGGTTCTTAGGGACAAATCCTGTGGTGAGGACTTAAGTGCTCAAGTATGTGAGAGCAGGGTATCAGTCATGCGTTCAACAGGCCACCATGAAGCTCCATATCCAAAAAATGGAAACACAGTCTCCTGGAAAAACCTGTGGATCCAAGGGCTCAATGCTAACTTCAGCTGTGTCACCTAACACCAGAGGTCTCCAGTGGTGGACACCATCACCAGGACTGAAGAACAACAGGATGGTTGTGCTGAGGAATAGTGCATGGTTGGGGAACCTTGACTTGAGCCCCGGCTCTCTTTTGAAAATTAAAGGTCTTTAAGCATTGAAAAAGCTGTGACGAAGCTCCCACATCCAACAATGTGGCCATCGTCTCTGGGACTGCTGGGCACCCATGCTATCTCCCTGGTGGGTGTAGATAATCAGTGAAGTAAGGCCTCTTGCTTTAGGGCGCAGGATCTTGTGTGGGCATCAGAGAGTCTCGAGTCTGTAGTGTGACAGGAATGAACATACCACGTGTGACCAGGTAGGTGGTGTCTGTTAGTTTCCTGAATATTTGCTGCTTTTTCCCCTTGGTCTCACCAACTTGACACTATCAGCCCTACCTTCATCACAGGTATTACAATCAGAATTTATGCTCTTGAAGGATATACTCACAACCCTATATGGTCATTTTGTAGAGAAGGACCTGGGTGTGGAGATTAAATGACCCAAAGGCCTGCTGCTTGTGAGGTAGGACATCATCTAGGTTCTGTGGCCAGATGTTAACACTGGCTCAGTAGTATATCTGGGGTTTCACCGTGCCCTTTTTAAACATTTTATGTGGCTGAAAATGTCATAACCTGCCATGTGACATTGATAATTATCAAGAGTGTGTGGCTGAGGGCTGACAATGATCTCCAACATTCTCCCATTCTGGTCGCTGACATCTGCGTCCCTAGTGTGGTGGCCTGTCTGCATTTGGTGGCTTTCCATCCTGATGAGATGTGTATTTGTCATTGTGCTTGTCGCGGGTCAGGGTGATAGCTGGCATCCATCTGGCCCAATTGTGACAGGTCTGTGCCAGTTAACATCATACATAAACGAGTAAAAATGGAGACAAACACGGGAGGACAAGGCCAGCAGTACTCTTGTCACTTTGCCAGCGGGAACGTCCTGGAATGGCAGAAACCCTTACAAAAGATGAGGAGAATCGCAGCTTTATTGTGAGGAGTACTTTGTACTTATGAGCAGCGTTTATAAATAATGAGCTGTTTCCACATTAAAACATAATCCTGGAGAGTTGGAGTTCGCGTGAGTGAACAGAAACGGGGAGGATTTACACCTCGCACCGTGACTCTGGAGAAGGCACCTGCCCTGGTCGCGAGCTTCACATTTTCCGGCTGCTGAAAACAGCTTTTTGTGGACTAAAAGCCCACAGAGACAAGTTTCTTCGCCCGCACGTCCCCCTCCTGAAGGGAACGGAAGTTTGAGTGAGGACGCAAAATGGCGCCCTCAGCCCAACGCCGCCGCCAGCCCCGCGCTCGGCCGCCCCGCCAGGAACGAGTGTCTTCGCCGGGAGGAGGCGATTCGACGGGTGCTGTACTCAAACCGGAAGTTGACCTCGTGAGGGCGGAAGTTACCCTTGAGGGCGGAAGGGCTCCAGGAGCGGGGTGGAGGACCGCTTCGGCGCCCGTTGCGTTCAGTCACTTCCGGGGCGGAGCGGAAGTTGCTTTGTTTTGCTTCAAGATGGCTGCGGGGATGTATTTGGAACATTATCTGGACAGTAAGAGCAGGCTGGAGGAGCGGGTCAGGGGTCACAGAGGGGTGGAGGTGGGGGTTCGGGCTGAGGAGCTCTATGGCCCTGAAGACCCAATGGTCAGAAAGTCACAATCGTGAAGGGTTGCGTGAGAGAAATACTGGCGTGTGTGAAGAAATAGGGGGCGGGGCAGCGGGGTCGAGGCCTCGCTCTGAGGTGTAGAAGAGGGAGGGGTTGCGCGGCGGGGCTGGGAGACGGCTCTTGAAGAGCTGGTAGGCATAGCCGGGAAGATATTTGCTGCCCCTGTCTTCAGGGTCTCCGGCCTCAGGATAATCTTTTTCTTAAAGTCGTTCTGAATCGGTCATTGTAGTATATCATCCACTGCCATTGGAGCAGCGACAGAGATCTGCTCGCGATTCTCCGCCCAGTTCTTTCGAAGACGTGTCTTCTCATGGGGATAGGGGGTTACGAGTGACTACTGTCAGATGATGGACTGGAAGGCTTCTCCTCTTGGAGTAAAGACCCAATTCCCATCAGATGGAAATTTGGTGTTCTGTTTATGCCATTTGTGTGACCCGCTTCACAACCTGTCACCCTATTCTCTTACCTTTGCTTTAGCGTTGGGAGTCATTCGTTCGTTTATTGAGGTCCTGCTGTGGGTCAGACATAATGGCAGGTAGTGGGGGTATACAAGAATGAATACCACACGGACCTTCCCCTCAAGGTGCTCATAGACTAGTAGGACACAGATTCTAATAAATAATTATAAAAGTGTGGCAAATAACAGAAATACATTAAACAGACAGTTGGTAACACTGGAGAAAGACTAGTTTACCTGGAGGTGTTAGGTAAAGCTTTACAGAGGATGTGATGAATCTTGAAGGTTGAGTGTTTATTTGCCGGTGTGGAGAGGGATAGGGGATTGAAGGTTGGAGGAAGCATCAGCAAAGGTGTTCTGATGGGTTTGTGGCAAGATCAGGGAAAGATGAGGCCAGAGTGTTTGATGTATAGGACTCTGAGGTGAAAGATTGGAAAATGACACTGGAGAATGTAGCTGAGGCTGGGTTGTGCATGGTCTTTAAAGCCAGGCTAAGAAGCTTGCACTCTAAATAGTGAGGAACCAACCGATTTTCTAAATGGAGTGATTTTTTTTTTTTTTAATAAAGGAAAGTAATTGATGTATGGTAAATTGGAGCATGATGACCCTGGTAATACAAGATTAATTAGTAATAGCAGTTCTGGTCAGAGATGAGGACCTGACCTCAAAAAGTGACAGAAGTATTTAGGAGGTAAGTATAACAGAATTGACTGACTGAGTGGTTGAGAGAGGAGGAGGAATCTAAGGTGACATCGATTTCCCTTTGGGAAGTGAGGTAGTCGTATATCACCACCAAGATAGGAAATCCAGAAGTCTGTAAGAGTAAATGCGATGGAGATCATTCAGAGAAAGTGAGTGAGAAAATAATAGGGTTAACTTGAGTATAAGCTCAAGAAAATAGTAACATTTAAGGGACAGGCTAAGGGAATGTCAGTGATTAAAGTACTTGAAAGTGTGTGAGGAGATTTGGAATCTTAATAGAAAGTTACACATAGGCAAGAAGATGGTGAGAATACTGCAAACATTTTTTAGGATAGAACTAGTAATTAGATTATTTGATTTGGTAACTCAGTGGTGACTTAATCTTAGTAAACTGATGGTGGACCCGAGTCTATAGGTTAAAGCATTGGATGCATTTCTAAAGTTTCAAAGTGGAGTCATGGAAAGAGAATTTTTTTTTTTAATGAGAGAAACTAAGTATTCATGCCTTTATATTCAGTTATTGATTGAAGATCCTCTGTATGCATGTCATAGTTCTGAACACTAGGGAAATAGGAGAGAAGAAGACAGACATATCTAACCTTTCTGGAGAGCTGGGGAGACATACAATATAACTAATTACATAATTACTTATTTAATTACCTTGAATAAGTGCCCCCAGAGTATCTGCCCTGCCAAAGGGCAGCCATAGAATAGCATGACAGCATAACCCAGGGCACTTGGAATCGGGGGGCAATCAAGGTTGAGTTGAACTTTGAAGAGTCAGAAGTTCAGTAAGCCAAGAGGGATAGTGGAGGTGGGGTGAAAGAGACAGGGCAGGGCGTCCTGGGCAGAGAGAGCAGTGTGTGGAAAGCCAAGTGTCTGGAAGAGCACTGTAAAGTTCAAGGCACTCAAAGAAGGCCAGTGTGACAGAGCAGAGCATGCACAGACAGGGACTGACCTGAGTCAGGTCTGGTGTGCAGCAAGGGCCAGAAAGTGCAGAGTAGGACTTGGGAATATTGCAGTGGAAGTGACTGGAGGTTTATAAACAGGAGAGTGACTTGATCAGATTTGCATTTTAAAAAAGAACATTCTGGCTACTGTTTGGAGAGCAGGTTGGAAGTGTGTGTGTGATCAGTGGAGGGTACCAAGAGGGTATTTATAAGTTGAGGGCAAAGAGATCTTTTTATTAAAAAAAAAAAAAAAGTATTTATTTGGCTGTGCCAGGTCTTAGTTGCAGCATGTGGGATCTTTCATTGCAGCATGTGGGATCTTTCATTGCAGCATGTGGGATCTAGTTCCCTGAGCAGGGATTGAACCCGAGCCCCCTGGATTAGGAGCATGGAGTCTTAGCCACTGTACCACCAGGGAACTCCCAAGGGCATGGAGAGGGAAGGGCTCATTTGTAAAGTTACTGAATGGGGGAGGGTGGGAAAGCTGTGCAGAGATAGGGAGCTAGATGTGGAGACCGGTGGACATGGCTCCTCCTGAGAAAGGAATGATGAGTGCTGTCACAGATAATCTAACAGTTTGAAGGAGGGATAACCAAGTGTTTAAAAGCAGCTATTGTGTGTGTGTGTGTGTGTGTGTTAGTTGCCTGACTCTCTGCAGGGTTTATGTGTGTGTGTCTGTTAGTCACTCAGTCGTGTCTGACTCTTTACAACCCCACGGACTGTAGCCTGCCAGGCTTCTCTGTCATGAAGTTCTCCAGGCAAGAATCCTGCCATTCTCTTCTACAAGGGATCTTCCCGACCCAGGAATTGAACCCGGGTATCCCACATTCCAGGGGATGTGGGATACCAGGGGATGTGTCTCAGATTCTTTACCATATGAGCCACCAGGGAAGCCCCCAAAGCACCTATAGGGCTTAGGAAGTCCAGGAGTCTTAGTTTCTCCTCTTCTCCCCAGGTATTGAAAACCTGCCCTTTGAACTGCAGAGAAACTTCCAGCTCATGAGGGACCTGGACCAAAGAACAGAGGGTATGTGCAGAGTAAGGAGCCCGGTGCCGAGTGAGTGTGTATAATCGTCTCTCCTCCTGTTTGGTGTTACCATATCACCTGGTCTGATCTAGATTGCTTTGTCTTCTCTTTCACTCTCTTGCAATTCTTAAAAGGAGAGTAATGATGACCTGTGTTTCTGTGTCAGCTTTTTCATAACTCATGGAGTATTGTGACAATGCCACAAGAATTTAGAGATGCTGTGCTCTTTATATCTCCCTCAGGAAAAGTGAAAGAACCAAAGTCAATCCTGGAATCATTTCTGTTCTCCATGTTCGATATATTTGTAGGAAGACTAACTAGAATGTTTCTACTCCACTGGGCTGTTAACATTATTGTCGCAAAATTCAGTGTGGCTTTAGACGACAGCTCACACTGGTACACAGCAGCTTTGCTGCATGAGATGTTAAAAAGAAAGGGGGAAAAAAAAAAAGGAAAAGCAGCAATTAACATCAGAATCTCTACACTATATTCTTCAACCTTACAGAAGCATTAGGTGCCATCTGTGGCCGTCCTTGGACATTGATTAAGTTTGGCTGCATTGAGACATTTATTTGGAGCCTGAGGCTACACTGCAGCGGGCGAGTTTGTTCTCTCATAGTCGAAGGTCTCTGTTGGCACTATCGTCCATGTTTGCTGAAGGATATGTAGGTGTATCCTTATATATCCCTGCCCAGGGGTGTTAGAATGCCTGAAAGTGAAAGAAAAGTGAAAGTGAAGTCGCTCAGTCGTGTCCGATTCTTTGCGACCCCGTGGACTGCAGCCCACCAGGCTCCTCTGTCCATGGGATTCTCCAGGCAAGAATACTGGAGTGGGTTGCCATTTCCTTCTCCAGGGGATCTTCCCAACCCAGGGACTGAACCCGGGTCTCCTGCATTGCAGGCAGACGCTTTATCCTCTGAGCCACCAGGGAAGCCTGTGATTTAAGTTACTCTGGGTCAGTTTGCTCATGGACAAATGAATATCATCTAAGATCCTGGACATAGGCCCCTTAGAACTCCCTGCTGAATGCCAACCACCAGCTCCTCACTTTGTAATATAGTTCTGGCTCTTGAGTTCATGCACAGAAAGACCCATTGGGAGATGACTGAACCACATACATGTTTTTCCAACTTCCTTCAAGGGCCTGGAATAAAGCAGAGCATAAACCTAGTATGCGCACACATCCTTGCTATGGTTACTTGTTGCTAAACCGTGTTGGGAGTCATGCTTTTGTCTCCATCCGCATTTTCTCAGAGTGCTGTAATATTAGGCAGTAGGCATCTACGGTCTTGGTGTTAGGGGGCATCACCAGCCTTCCCCTAGTAAAATGTTTGGAGCAATAGCTAAAATGACACACAGGAGAAAAAAGTGATGGAGAATATTTGCAAGTTGCAAATGATGAACCAAACAGGGTGGACAGTAAGCAGAAGAACTGTTCCATGAGTGAACTTGGGCTTAATTTTCAATACTGAGATGTAGATGTACAGATCCTAGAAGTCAATAGCAGCAGCAGATGACTCGGCCTGGTCTGCAGCTCTCAGAGCTATCACAGAATGTTTCTGAGATGAGAAATCAGATGGCTTTTGAGACAATGCTCATGGTTTAAGAAGCAGCAAGCCGTGCAAAGAAGCATCTTCAGACATTGACAGAAACGTTCTTCATATTAGTGCAGCATGCAAAGAATCCTTCCTTGTGTTTCCATAAGTCCAATTTCAACTATGCTAGCAATGTCTCCAGCAACCAAAGGTGCCTTCACAACGCATGTTGTGGCCATGTTACATCACTTGAGTATGTGGCACAGTACCTAGGAATGTTGAGTGTGTTTTAATTCAAAGGTTATGATGGTCAATGCAAAAGGTGCGAGGAGCAAGAGGAAGAAGTATGTTTAACCTTGCCACTCAGGGGCCATTATGACCTGCCCTGTCTCTGTTGTAGACCTGAAGGCTGAAATTGACAAGTTGGCCAGTGAATATATGAGTAGCGCCCGCAGCCGGAGCTCTGAGGAAAAATTGGCCCTTCTGAGACAGATCCAGGAAGCCTATGGCAAGTGCAAGGAGTTTGGTGATGACAAGGTGCAGCTTGCCATGCAGACCTACGAGATGGTATGGCCCTACCCATGGCTCCCCACTACCTCCCGTCTATTCCTCGGGGTCCTCCATCCCTCCTTTAGCGTGCTGGGATCTGTTTGGGGTCTGGGAGATACATGGATTCTGCCTTAGCCTGTTTGCTTTTACTGGAACCAGCCTGGTAGCTCTTCTTCTTCCTTCCTTCCCACCCAGGTGGACAAACACATTCGGCGACTGGACACAGACCTGGCCCGCTTTGAGGCTGATCTGAAGGAGAAGCAGATTGAGTCAAGTGACTATGACAGCTCTTCCAGCAAAGGCAAAAAGAGTGAGGAGGGGGTGGGCCATGAGAGTTGGAGCGAAGATTCCAAGGGGGCAGCCAGCCCATCCCTCAGCTCCAAGGGAGGACCCCCACGTTAGAGGAAAGGAGGGGTCCTTAACCCATCTTTCTGTCCCTCTGCCTTCTGGCTGCCCCTCCCCCTCTTCCCTGGAAGGTCGGACTCAAAAGGAGAAGAAAGCTGCCCGAGCTCGTTCCAAAGGGAAAAACTCTGACGAAGAAGCCCCCAAGGCCGCCCAGAAGAAGTTAAAACTTGTGCGCACGTGAGTGAGTCAGGGAGCACCCTGCCAAGTGACAGGCTCCTCTTTGCCCCCGCGCCGCCCCTTGCCCCCTTCTCTATCACTCTGGTATCTGCTGGATACAGAGGGGAAGCCACAGACCACTAGCCCCACAGGGATCTCCTCGTGCCACTCTGAGCGTCAAGCTGTAGCGTCCCTTCCTGCAGGTGATACTCTCTCTCCCTCTTGGCACGCAGAAGCCCTGAGTATGGGATGCCCTCAGTGACCTTTGGCAGTGTCCACCCCTCTGATGTGTTGGATATGCCTGTGGATCCCAACGAACCCACCTATTGCCTTTGTCACCAGGTCTCCTACGGGAGATGATTGGCTGTGACAACCCTGACGTAAGAACCGGTTTGCCTCAGGGCGGGGGGCTCTGGGGGACAGGAAGGGAGTTGGGTACCAGAAGAGGGTAAGGGCTGAAGAGTGGGACCTCAGAACAGGAGGAAGGGAGTTGGAGGTGGTTGGCCTTGGACCCTTCAAGAATCCTCCCAAAGGACGGAATAAGGGAATGCTCCTGAGGACTCTCAGGTGGGGGGGTTCTTTTCTTTCCTTGGCCCTACCCTGCTCCCTGCCCTCTGCTCCTCCACCGTCTTCCTTTTCCAGTGCTCCATTGAGTGGTTCCACTTTGCCTGTGTGGGGCTGACCACCAAGCCTCGGGGAAATGGTGAGTGAGCGCTGTGGTCGGAGCTGGACTACCCTGAGGTGAGTGACAGAGGGCATCCTCCCCTTCACTCACCTTCTCCCCCACCTTCGTTTGTAGGTTTTGCCCACGCTGCTCCCAAGAACGAAAAAAGAAATAGACAAGGGCCTTGGATTCCAACACAGTTTCTTCCACATCCCCTGACCTGGCTAGTGGGGGAGTGGGATGCCTGGCTGGGCCGGGGGTTAGGGAGAGGTGGGTGGCACATGTTGTCATCTCCTCTCCTCCCCTCCTCACTTCCGGTGCTGAGGCTGCACCCAGACCCTGGTCCAGGGGTGCTGCGGCCGCTAATGGTATGTGCTCTCATTCAGCCCGCCCCCTTCAGAGGGAAGTGGTTTTGCCCACTGTCCTTTTGCCTCCACACCGAGGTTGGTGCTGTTTTTGAGGGATGGTCCTCTTTTCTCCCGTTGCTTTGTATTTAAGGACTGGGGTAGTAGCATGGGGCCCTCCCCCAGCTTCCTGATTCCCTCCCCTCGTTTTGGGGGGCCATGCGTGATAAACTTCCTTCACTCTCTCCATGCTTTTTCCAGTGGGGGCCTCCTCCGGGTCCTCTGGGCCATGGCCCTGGCTGAAGGGGCACCCCTTCCTCTGTGCTGAGAGGATTCGTCCAGCCTTGTGAGTGGGAGGGGCAGGGCAGAGTGTCAGTATCTCACTTGTAAAAGAATCGAGTTGGTGAATAAAAGCTGTACGTGTTGGCCTGCTGTGTTTATTGTAGAGACACTGTTTTAGCACATGTGCTGAGCATAATTTGCATCCTCTGAGTCAGCTAAAAGGCAGGAGGATGACATACTGGAAGTAGGACCAGACATGGAACCTGAAGTGGTACCGCTGCCCCAGGACCCACCACCTCTCACCATGGGAAGGACAGAGCTGGCTGGAACTGGGCCTTAGACAAGGGGTTTCCAAAACCTTCAAGACTGTGCATCTTTTCCCTATATCTTTCATTTAATTTCCAATAAATGTGTACTTGTGTTTTATACATGAACTGTTACACTAAGTATTAGCCTGACTTATTTAAAACACAAAGCAAAAACTTATCACCAATGAATTGTCTATGCCCACCTGGAACCACTTCCATAGATTAAGCCCTCCTTATGCAGGGTCTCCTCACCAGAACCCCCATCTTACTCCCTGCTCTGCCTCACTTACCTGGAGGTGTCCTCTGTAGTTCCTACCCTCCAGGCCCCAACTTTGTGTTGTATGTTCCATCTCTGCCCCAGTCCTCACATGAGATTTGTTGTTCAGTCAGTCATTCATGTCCGATTCTTTGCCACCCCATGGACTGCAGCACACCAGGCTTCCCTGTAGTTCACCATCTCCCAGAGCTTCCTCAAACTCGTGCCCATTGAGTCGATGATGCCATCCAACCATCTCATCCTCTGTCGCCCCCTTCTGCCCTCAATCCTTCCCAGCATCAGGATCTTTTCTGGTGAGCTGGCTCTTTGCATCAGGTGGCCAAAGTATTGGAGCTTCAGCATCAGTCCTTCCAATGAATATTCAGGACTGATTTCCTTTAGGACTGACTGGTTTGATCTTGCAGTCCAAGGAACTCTTAAGAGTCTTTTCCAACACCACAGTTTGAGAGCATCAGTTCTTCAGTGCTCAGTCTTCTTTATGGTCTAACTCATATTCCTATGTGACTGCTGGAAGGCCAGATTGTAAAGTAGGGAGAAAAACTGTCCAATGTGTGGGGCCAGCTTGGAGATGGGATAGGTAATAAGATAAAGAACAGACAAGGAGCTATGCCATCCAGCTCCGGCCAGAGTCCGAGATCACTTCTGCCGTCCTTGTCCTCGAGCTGGGATGTGACACACCGGGGGCCCGCCCCCACCTTTCGCCCGAGTGCAGCCTCTCTTCAGTTTCCCCGCCCCCACTTTGTGACGTCGACTGGTCTCGCCCCCCTACCCCCAGCGGCTCCGCCCTCCCGCCTATCTGCTCGCCCTGGCTTGGCCGGTTAGAGGCGCTCGGTCCGGGGAACGCGGGCGGCCGTCTGGGGCCATGAGGCATCTCGCCGTAGGCTCCTTTCTCTCACTCCTGAGGGGGTGAGCGCGCTTCCGCCCCAGGAGCTCTCCAGTCTCCGAGCCGCCTTCCCCCGAGGATACTTGCAGCCTCTCCCCATCGCCCCTCCCCGCCGCGCCAGCACCCCTGCACACTCACCCCAGCTTGGCGGCCAGGCGCCCAGTCCCAGAGTGCACGCCCTGCTCTCTGGGTGGGTGTTCCCGGCCGGCGGGTGCGGAAAGGGGTCCATCATGGTCTGTCCCCGACCCGCAGTGCTGCTCCTGCCTCTGGCACCGGCCCCCGCCCAGGACTCCTCCTCGACCTCCACGCCGGGCAGCCCCCTGTCCCCAACGGAGTATGAGCGCTTCTTCGCACTGCTGACCCCTACCTGGAAGGCGGAGACAACCTGCCGGCTCCGCGCCACCCACGGCTGCCGGAACCCTACCCTCGTCCAGCTAGACCAGTATGAAAACCACGGCTTGGTGCCGGACGGTGAGGGCCAGCCCTGTGCTCCCTCGACCCAGGGCGAGGGGACGGGTGGTCCTGGGCCCTGAGCCCGGGTGCGCCGCTCTCTGGACCCCAGGAGCCCTTCGTACCCATCCAGGAGGGATTACACCTCAGTGTTCACCTGTGCCCCATCCTTCCCTAGGCGCAGTCTGCTCCGACCTCCCTTACGCCTCCTGGTTTGAGTCCTTCTGCCAGTTCACCCAGTACCGTTGTTCCAACCATGTCTACTACGCCAAGGTGAGGTCAAGACAGAGCTTGAACCTGGTGTCACCAAGGAAGGGCTCCAGGCCATCCTTAGGTCCCCCCTCTCGGTCACTGGCTGGCCGACACTCCAATGTCTCACCTTGGGCATTCAGACTCTGAACAGTCCCTTATTGCCAGAAAAGTAAGGGAGAAAGACGGGAGGAGGCAGAGAGAAGCCCTTGTTCCTCCCGACAGTGATGTCATTCCAGTCAAATGTAAAAGCCTGAAGGCAGGAATGTGGGCCGGCAGGGCATCTGATTTTGCAGGGGACCCTGTCTCAGATCTAGAGGGTTCTACTCAGGGCCATGTCCCCTGATTTCCTCCCAGGAACTGTGAGAGAGGAGACCTGGGGGCAGATGATAAGGTGGAGTGGAAATGTGCCCTTTGTGAAAGGCGTTCCTACTCTGCTTCTCTCCTTGCAGAGGGTCCGGTGCTCCCAGCCAGTCTCCATCCTCTCACCCAACACCCTCAAGGAGGTGGACAGTTCACCCGAAGTGCCGCCACCCACCACAGCAACCTCCCCCATGTCCTCCCACATCACAGGTGAGACCCTGCCAGCCTCTCATCCCAGAGTCCCCAAACCCAGGGCTTAAGGGATCAATGGGAGGAAACTGGGGAGGTGAGCTGCTGGAAGTAGCCTTGGGCAGCTGTTTGCATAAGGGGAGAGCCTACTTTTTGAATACAAGTTAGGGATTTCCTGTATCAGGGTGTTTTCTGACATTACATCTATTTCTGCCCTGAACTGATTTTTCCTTGCTCCCCAAAACACTATTGCATTAAGAAGTCCTCTGGCACCTTTCTCAGCTCACATCTTCACTCCAAAAAAGGATTGGTTGCTAGGTGTTCAAAATATGTAGTGCTTGCTAAGTGAGAGGGACAAAAGGTGGTATTTGAAGTGGGTTAGGAAAGAGATGGAGAAACAGTGGAAACAATGTCAGACTTTATTTTTGGGGGCTCCAAAATCACTGCAGATGGTGACTGCAGCCATGAAATTAAAAGACGCTTACTCCTTGGAAGAAAAGTTATGACCAACTTAGATAGTATATTCAAAAGGAGAGACATTACTTTGCTGTCTAAGGTCCGTCTAGTCAAGGCTGTGGTTTTTCCAGTAGTCATGTATGGATGTGAGAGTTGGACTGTGAAGAAGGCTGAGTGCTGAAGAACTGATGCTTTTGAACTGTGGTGTTGGAGAAGACTCTTGAGAGTCCCTTGGACTGGAAGGAGATCCAGCCAGTCCATTCTGAAGGAGATCAACTGTGGGATTTCTTTGGAAGAAATGATGCTAAAGCTGAAACTCCAATACTTTGGCCACCTCATGTGAAGAGTTGACTCATTGGAAAAGACTTTGATGCTGGGAGGGATTGGGGGCAGGAGGAGAAGGGGACGACTGAGGATGAGATGGCTGGATGGCATCACTGACTCGATGGACGTGAATCTGAGTGAACTCTGGGATGGACAGGGAGGCCTGGCGTGCTGCGATTCATGGGGTCGCAAAGAGTTGGATGCGACTGAGCGACTGAACTGAACTGAACTGAGGAAAGAGGATCCTTTGTGAGGGAGGTGGAAAGGGGACCCATAAAACTGCCACCACCGTCACCATAGTATTATCGTTTTGATATTTGTATTCTTGCTTGTGTTTTTATGATTGGTTGTGTGAATATGTGTAATTTAGGCTGCTTTCCTCTACCTTTGTGTTTATGTGTGTGTGCTTATGTGTGTGTTTATGTGTGCTTATGTGTTTGTGTATGCCTGTGTGTGTGTTTGTGCGTTTTGTATGTGCTTGTGTGTTTGTGTGTATTTATATGTGTCTGTGTGCTTTTGTGTTTATGTGTTTGCTTTTGTGTTTATGTGTATGTGTGCTTATGTGTTTATGTGTGTGTGTTTATATGTGTCTGTATGTTTTGAGTGTGCTTATGTGTTTCTGTGTGTGTTTGTGTGCATTTATGTGTTTATGTGTGTCCCTCTGCAAAAACGGAATGCCAGAAGCCTGACCGTCCCTCTCCCTTCTCTCTCTTGGTCCCTCGCAAACCCTGTTGCAGCCACCGAACGACACGTCTTCCAGTCCTGGCCTGAGCGGCTGAACAGCAACGTGGAGGAGCTGCTCCAGTCCTCCTTGTCCTTGGGCGGCCAGGAGCAAGGGCAGGAGCACAAACAGCAGCAGGGGCAGGAGCACAAGCAGGAGCAGGGGCAGGAGCACAAGCAGGAGGAAGGGCAGGAGCACAAGCAGGAGGAAGGGCAGGAGCAAGAGGAGCAGGAGGAGGAGCAGGAGGAGGAGAAGCAGGAGGAGGGCCAGGGCACAGAGGAGGCGCTGGATTCAGCGTCTAGGCTACAGGCAGACCCAGAGCCCAAGTTTCGGTCTGCACTTGTGTCCTCCAACCCTTTCTCCTTCACTCCCCGGGTGCGGGAAGTGGAGTCCACTCCCATGTTGATGGAGAACCTCCAGGAGCTTATCCGATCGGTTCAGGAGATGGATGAAATGAATGACATGTATGACGGGGAGACCATCTGGAGATCCCAGAGCCCTGGCAGGTACTGGACATTCTGTCTCCCCCACCGGCCCCACCCTTCCTTCTGCCTTTGGGGATGAGAGGCCCACTTGGCCAGCCTTGGCCTCAGACCCACCCAGATCTGCTTGGGCTTTGGGTATACCCAGTGGCTGCCCGCCTCACATCCTCTGTGGCTTAAGCAGTGTCCTAGATGCCCATCTCTACCTGGCATCGGGTGCGCCCTGAAGCTAGAGCTATCAGACTTGGGTTCTGGGTTTCTCTCTGCCTCTGATGAGCACTGCAAATTTCATTTCCCCTTTCTGGGTCTCAGTTCCTCATCTGTAAAAGGAGGTGGTTGATCTGGAGGTCTGTAAGGCCACCTCCAGCATGCTGAATGCATGTGACTAAGACTAGATGGTAAGGGCAGCAGGGAGCGAGTGGGCATGGCTGTCTGCCCTGGCCCTCTGGCCCATCCCCTGCAGTGGTTCCATTTTGGTCTTTTTGCAGCCTGCTACAGCTGCCCCACGTGGAGGCCTTGCTGACCCTGTGCTACTCGATTGTGGAGAACACCTGCGTCATAACCCCAACAGCCAAGGCCTGGCAGTACTTGGAAAATGAGATCCTTGGTTTTGGAATATCGGTATGCCCACCAAGCTGTTCACTGGCTCCAAGTTCATGGGCCTAGGGAGTACAGGATGGGCGGGACCACAGAAAGCCTAAGAAACTCTCCAAGTGAGAACCCCTTATTGGAAAGACATCTCCAGCTCCCTTAAAAGGAGGGAGGCTCAAGACAGAGTCTGGAATCCATTCCTGGCCAGAATTCTTTCTGCTCAGTTGCTAAGCTTGAGTCATGTCCGGAGCCAGTTCACCAACCGCAGGATGTGGCTGTACCTTAGATGCAGCTCTTCTTCCAGCAGGGGCCTTAGAATCCGTTCCAGGGCTCTGTAGAGATCTCAATCTCGATATGTCCTCAGAACCCAGCAAATTCTATTTCCAAGAAGTGTAGGACTTTCCAAATGCACAAGTTAGCAAATGTGTGCTAAAAGCTGGCATGCCATCCATGCATCTGTCTATTCAACAGGTATTGATCTGGCTAGGTATTTGAGACACTAGCAATTCTGTCCTAGGTAATTTAGCGACGAGTGCAACAAGATCCGATCCTCTGTCCTCCTGGAGTCCACTGAGGGAGAGAAATGAAACGAAGACCAGTGTGACAGGAATCGACGCATGACGGATAAGTCCAAAGTTCAGAGAGCAGATGGCGAGCACAAAAGTCATGCTGGGGCAGGACTGGACAATGCCTCTTAGAGGAACTGATGTTTAAACTGAGACCTGGAGATAAAAGAAGTTAACCAGACAGAAGAAGGGTTTGGTAGAAGGTTCCTGCTACAGAAACTAGTGTATGCAAAGGCTCAGAGGCAAGAGAGAAGAAATTCCATGAGGGACCAGGAATGAGCACACTGTTATTCTTCCTCCCGCTCTCAGGGAGCTGAGATTGAGTAGCATTATACAAAAGGAGTGTGGGTTGGTATGTGATGGAAAGAGAGTTATTTTTGGTGGAGATGGACTGCATGTAGGAAGTTCAGGACTAACGGAGAGCTCACTGGATTTTAGGGCTTGGCTGAAAGAATAGTAAGGAGCCCATTTTACCTGGAAACAGAGTCAAAGAGGCCATGATGTGAATAATCCCGAATGGCAGTCCGAAGCAGTTGTATTTCATTTGGTAGGAAAGGGGAATTCAGTTATGATTTGGGGTTAGGAACCTGATGATGCCTACCCCATGAGCTGTTAGGAGGAGCGAGCAAGAGATTCTGTGACTGTGATGTGCTGATGGGATGGCCTGAAGATCTTGCCGAGCAAGATCTTCCTGAGGAGACTCACTCAGGGCGGAGAAGCCCCTCAGGAAGATGGGCGGCTCCACATCCAAGAAGATCCTCCAAGAACTCGGAGCTCTGAACCCAGGTGCTCCAGCAGAGGACCTGGGTTTTGAGTTGGAAGCAGCCGGACCAGTGTCCCAGGTCCATCATGCACTCGATGTCTGTTTGAGCAAGTGACTCAGCCTCGGGGAGCCTCAGTTTCCTGGCAGGCAAATGGAGCCATGCTTAGTAGCTATTCTATTCCTAGGAAGACCAAATAAGATGAAGGCATTTATCAGCCATGGCGCACAGCACTGTGCCAGCTCTTTTTTTTTTTTTTTAAGTTTTGGAGTGGTTTATTATGTAGCAATGGGTAAACAGAACAAGGACATTTTCATTTATTTTAAATACATTTACAGCAGTCTATCAATGTTAGTATAATTCCAAATTAAATCATTTGCCACAATCAAGCACTCTAACCAGCAAAAGTATTTTACTTATCTGTTCTTCCAACTTTTTCTAAAAGTTGGCTGAATGAAGTTGCTCAGTCGTGTCCTGCTCTTTGCGACCCCATGGACTATAGTCCATCAGGCTCCTCCATCCACAGGACTCTCCAGGCAATAGTACTGGAGTGGGTTGCCATTTCCTTCTCCAGTGCCAGCTCTTTGTAATATTAGCATTATCATTAACAGAAAGGAAGGGAGGACTGTGAGCCTTTTTCAGCTAGGCTCATCTGTCAGGCACTTGGCCATGGGGATTCAGAGCTCAGGAAAGAGATCAGAACGGATGATAGAGGCTTGGGTGTCAACTGCAGGAAGATGAAGATTGTTTGTGAGGAAATAAACCATCCTCGGAGAAGGCAATGGCAACCCTCTCTAGTACTCTTGCCGGGAAGGTCCCATGGATGGAGGAGCCTGGTAGGCTGCAGTCCACGGGCTCGCTAGGAGTCTGACATGACTTCACTTTCACTTTCATGCATTGGAGAAGGAAATGGCAACCCACTCCAGTATTCTAGCCTAGAGAATCCCAGGGACGGGAGAGCCGGGTGGGCAGCCGTCTATGGGGTCACACAGAGTCAGACATAACTGAAGTTACTTAGCAGTAGCAGTAGCAGAAAAGGGGGAAGAAATAGAGAGCTGATGGGAGGTCCTTGAGGGGAGGACCTTGGGGAGGGGTGTTGGGAAAAGCCAGAGGAGCTTCTGGAAAAGGCTTAATGTGGGGACATTCTGTAGGGGCATGGGACTTCAGCCTCAGGCCCTCAGCCACACCCCCTCTGCAGGTCTGTGACAGCCTGGGGCGACGACACTTAGCCGCGTGTACCCTCTGTGACTTCTGCTCACTGAAGCTGGAGCAGTGCCACTCGGAGGCCAACCTGCAGCGACAGCAGTGTGACAGCTCCCACAAAACACCCTTTGTCAGCCCCCTGCTTGCCTCCCAGAGCATGACCATCGGCACCCAGGTACCGAGCCAGCTGGGCAGGTTGCAGTGGTGGCGGTGGGGGTCGGGGGGTAGGGCTTCAGGCAAGGTCGGGCAACCGGGAGCTGCGGGGGGGTGAGCAGGGTGCCTACCTCTCTCCTGTGCCCCGTGCTACAGATAGGGAGCCGGAAATCGGGCCGCTTTATGGGCTGGACTTGTACGGCGGGCTGCGCATGGACTTCTGGTGTGCCCGGCTGGCCACTAAGGGCTGCGAAGACAACCGAGTGGCCAGCTGGCTCCAGACTGAGTTCCTGAGCTTCCAGGATGGAGACTTCCCCACCAGGGTCAGCCTCACCCCGCTCACCACGCTTCCCCCTGGTCCCTCGCTCTGGGGAACCCTAGGATGTGGGACGGGGGAGTCTTGGGGCCCTGGCTTCTGAGCGCTGCTCCTCACTGAGCCTCCTGCCTCTTCCCAGCAGACTCCCTCCCCACTCCCCAATAGTCTCCCCACTACCTCCGCCTCCCTTGGGCCCCCAGGAGACCAGGATTGTGTTTAGCAAAGGACTAGCAATCCGGGAGGCCAGAGGGTACAGGATTTGGGGGCACAAGACAAGTCTGGTCCCAGCTCTGCCAGTTACCCTCGGTGGTTGGGGGTGGGAGGCCTCATTCCTAAGACAAACTTCTGGGTGATGCCTGAAGTGCCGCTGACGGTGATCCAGTGCTTTCCTGCCTTAGTCTGTAGGCTCCTTCCTGAATCTTCCAGTGCTTTCCCTCTCAATGGGATCAGCTTTACCCCTTCCCACAAAGTCACCTCCCCTGTGGGTCAACCTGTTGTAACTAAGAGCCAGCACTGGCCCCCTCACCTCCCCCCACCCCCCCTGCTGCTCGCCTTCTGTGTGGTTTAACAGAAAAAAATCAAGACCAGGACAAGTGGAGGCTACTTAAGAAAGGGCTTTTAGCTGAGCAGAAGGGCCTCCGCCTAGCTCTCCTCCCTGAGCCCCTAGATCTGGACAGGCCCTTAGACCATTTCAGCTGTTCCCCTGGGTTTATGGGTGGGGTGGTGAGGGCCACAGAGGGAAGTGGCTCCACCCAGGGTCACACATTAGAAACACTTCCACCTCTTCCGTCCTAAGCCATCCCCAGGAGGCTCCCTGAGATGGGACTGCCACTTGGGACCCTGCCACGATCTGAAGCCTTGGTACTCACTTCCCTGGTCCTCTCCTCAGCTGCTTTCGCAGCTTGCTGACCAGCAAAGCAGCCCCTTCCTAGTTTCAGCTCCCAGCTTCTTCCCAGACACTGAGGGTGACACTGAAGGGGGATACCCCGGTGCAGAGGGTCTTGTTCTCTGCCCTGGTTTCTGCCGTGGGGGGCGCTCTGAAGGGCTCTGAGGCTTCTGAAGTCTTCCACCTCCCATCCCTTGCTCCTGCCTTAGATCTGTGACACGGAATATGTGCAGTACCCCAACTACTGTGCCTTCAAAAGCCAGCAGTGTATGATGAGAAACAGGGACCGGAAGGTGAGCCCCTCCCACTGCCCCCCACCCCACCCCCCCATCAGCCCCTCCATGGGTCACTGCACATTGACCTGTTCTGGCCACCTTTCCGCCTCCCATCTGAGCATGGAGGTGGGGGTGTGAAGAGCAGGTGTGTCTCTTGGAGCTCTGTCCCTACTCCTCCAGCCGTGAGGTGAGCAACTCTCTCAGGGCCCCAGGCCAAGAGTTCCACAATGGGGTGGAAAGAGGAGGCTGCCATCAGAAGCCCTGGGGACACACTGGGAGGGAAGAACCCCCAGCCAGGTTGGTCAGAGAGGTCTAGGTGTCAGTCCTGCCTCCTGCTCTTAATCACTGAGTCGTCTGAGCCAAGTCACTTCCTCTCCAGCCCCGGGCTCCTCATTTCTAAAAGGAGGGGTTTGGGCTCTGTGATGTGTCTAGGTGCTTTTAAAAAAACCACATCTGAGCTTCCGGCTTCTCTGACATTTCCTGCACTCCCTGCAACCATGCCCGCCCCTGCCCCCGCCCCCCCGCCCCGGGGTCTGGACTTCTGACACCTCTGGCTCCTGGCTCTCCTACTCTGACCCTGCACAGGTGTCCCGCATGAGATGTCTGCAGAATGAGACGTACACCGTCCTGACTCCGGATAAGAGCGAGGACCTCGTGCTTCGATGGAGCCAGGAGTTTAGCACCTTGACTCTTGGCCAAGCTGGATGAGCTGGACTCTGTCCTCTCCCCACCTGCTACACCTTCCCACACTCTCTATTGCTTTCAGACCCTAGGTTGTCTCTTACTTGGCCCGAATAATGTGTCCTTTGGGAATGGGCACCGGTCCCAGAGAGGTCGGTGATGGGAACTCTGCCCACCTTAAAGGATGTCTGTACATAAAATGTTTATTTTTAACTTGTGTGGCCTGGTTTGGTTGTGATCCCCTCCTGGGCCTGCCCACCCCCTGCCTCCAGGGAGTCAGTCCTCCAACCCCTGGCACTTATGGAGCCATCTCTCGGCAAGGGAACCCTGGGGGTGGTTCTCAGGGAAGCAATCCTGTGCCAGGAGAAGACTGAGAAGTCAGAAGAAGTTGCGGCCGGTGTCTTGGGGACCGTGTGGGCCACAAGGGCGTGTGCGTCTCCATTTCTGAAGCTCTGATCCCATGATCTCAGATATGAGTGTAGGACTGTCCCTCTGGAGGGTCATCTGAATGAGACTGTGTCCAGGGGGGCCAGGCCCAGGCAATATGGCAGAATTTGCCATTTATAGATGGGAGGAGGCAAGTTGGTGGAAGCCTTTGCTCTGACATCCAGTCATGGGCCCAGTGGTCCAAATGTGGGGGAGCCATGTCATGACAGCTTGCATGGAGATGTGACTCCAGTGTCAGCCTTTAATAACATGGGAATCAGGACTTAGTGGGGGGTCAAGTGGTTAAGACTCCATGCTTCCAACGTAGGGAGGCGCAGGTTTGATCCCTGGTCAGAGAAACGAGATCCCATATGCCATGTGCCCAGAAAAAAAGGAAAAAAAATTTCTTGAACTGAATAAAAATGAAAATACAACATATCAACTTTTTAAAAAAGTTTTAAAAAAATAACATGGGGGACTTCCCTTGCTGTTCAGTGATTAAGACTTTGCCTTCCAGTGGCATGGGATATGGATTCGAGCCCTGTTCAGGAAGCTAAGATCTCAACATGCCAGAAAAAACAAAAACATAAAAAACAGAAACAATATTGTAAAAAAATTCAATAAAACTATAAAAATGGTCCATGTTAAAAAAACAAAAGCTTTCAAAAAAAAAAAACATTTCCCAAAACATATTCTGGAGACACACACGTGTGGGTACCTATATAGCATTTAACAGAAAACGTTATAGAAAAGCTCAAGCATGCACAAATATAGAATAATGCAACCCTGGTGACTCAGACGGTGAAGAATCTGCCTGCAATGCAGGAGACCCAGTTTCCACCCCTGGGCTGGGAAGACCCTCTGGGAGAAGGGAATGGTTACCCACTCCAGTATTCTTGCCTGGAGAGTCCCATGGAAGGAGGAGCCTGGTGGGCTACAGTCCATGGAATTGCAAAGAGTCAGACAAGACTGAGCAACTAACACACTCACAATGTACCCTCAATGCCCCCATCATCCAGCTTTTATTATCAACATGTGGTCAAGCTTTTAGGAGAAACCCTGTAATAGAGAAACCTGTTCGACTTAGTGTTTCCCATACTCATTCAATCACAATGTCCTTTTTCACCTAGGGCTCAAAGCTTGTTTTTGTTTTTTTGTTTTTTTGCACTGAGTGCAGACAACATGCCTGGCCTTATTGATCTGGAAGACAGGGGGCTCAGCCCAGGCTACGGAGACTAGGGGTTGTCGTCTGAGTCTGCTCCCCCTCCCCAACAGACACACAGAGGGAGGTATAAGCCACCTGTGACAAGAGCAAAAACATCTGCTGGAACCCAGAAGAGACAGCTAGCCAGGGGGAACCGGCAAGACAGCAAGAGGCTGGGGGTTAGTAATTTGGAATCTGCAGTACTGGGTGTGACAGCTAGGCTTCCCGGAAACTACAAAGGGTGTGAGAGGGATGGGTGGTGAGAGGGCATTAGTGGGTGAGGGTTGGGGCTGCATTAAGTGACATTATCTGCTGGGGTTTCTTCTCTGGCCAAACTGTGAAGGCACTGAGGTCACGGCTTCCTCCTCTGTCTCTCTCCCTGCCCGCTGTCTCAGGGTTGGGTGCGGGTGCGTGCAGGGTGCCGGGATCTGCTGAGATCTGCTGAGGTGGGTGTGTCTCACCGCCGGGAGCAGGCCCTACCAGCCCAGCCTGGCCCAGAGCAGGCAGAAGTCAGCTCGGGAGAGCTGCGAGCCACACCGAGGAGCACAGGTAAGGGGACCTCACAGGTGGGACTGGACCTCACAGGGGCACAAGGAAAGCACCCCTTCTTCAGAATTGGGGGAGGTGGGTGGGAGTGGAGGTGAGAGGGGGCCCTGGGCTTGGAGAAATCTTTTTGAATAAAGAGCTCAAAGGGACGACCCCAGGCAGACAGACCGCAAACAGAGGACGTGCCCTAGAGCAGGAGGCCAGCCCCTAGGCCTGTCTGTCCTGGAGGCTGGGTCTTCCCCTTCACCTACTCTCACGGCGAACTCTGGGTCCCAGGGCCACTGAGGAAAGAGGGCCCTCTGAAGATGGTTTCCAACCCTCTCCCATTCTCAGATAAGACAATGTCCAACGCCCACTCGAGCCAAGCCTCTGCTGGTGACAGTGACCTGACCTGATTAAACTCCAGAGCGGGTTCAAGGCACAGACCTGCCCTCATAGGGACCTTCCCAGCCAAATCCAGTGTCTTAGAGGTGCCTGATAGACACTGCCTTCACCCAGGGCGTTTTCTTTATAAGATGTTTAGGCCAGATGTCTCCAATGTCCTGCCAGGTCTGGTAGAATGTGGTCCAGGAGTGTCATGCAGTGGATAAAATTTCAGATACTGGGCACAGGGTCAGGGGTGGGGGTGATATTTGAGGGTGTGCAGGACCTTCTTTTGTTTTTGTTTTAATATGTATTTATTTATATATTTTTGTTTGTACTGAGTTTTCTTTGCTACACACAGGCTTTTCTCTAATTCCAGAGAGTGGGGACTACTTTCTAGTTGTGGTGCACGGGCTTCTCATTGTGGTGGCTTCTCTTGTTTCAGAACATGGGCTCTAGGTGCGTGGAGCTTCAGTAGTTGCGGCTCGGGGGCTTAGTTGCCACAAGGCACGTGGAATCTTCCCAGATCAGGGATCAAAGCGGTGTCTCTGACACCTGTGTGTCACACCACTGAGGGCGGCTGTTCCCTGTTTGTGGGGGGCACATCTGATGGGAAGGGGCCCTCCCATCAGGTTGCATCTCTAGTCCCTTCAGGGTGATCTGAGGTTGTCGCCAAAGGGGACCTGGAGGCAAGGGTTGGGTTGAGACAGAAGCAGAAACTTTCAACCCTTGAGCTTCACCTCCTGGCCACCCAGAGACCGTAGAGCCTGGCTGTGTCCCTGTCTGGTGCCCTCAGCATGCACCCCAGCAGCTCAGAAGCCTCCCAAGCCCAGGCCCCAGGGGAGGGACCGCAGAGGCTTGACGGCTCCACACCGCACACACTCAGTGCTGCCCAAGGGCAGGGCCAGGTCCAAGAATCCAAAGGCTTCCTGAGGTTTCTGTGAGTCTGTGGGACCCAGTCAAGTCCCAAAGCAAGGACCACCCAGAGCACAGGGCTGCCGAGAGTTGATCCCCTTTGAGTCCTGAGTGATTGGGATTTTGTTTCCTGTTTTTCCGGCTCTTGACAGCAGGGTGGAGAAATGTATGCAGGTGGGGGAGGTGACAGCCACTCACCGGGCGACTAATCTTTGAACTTTTGGCCTTTTCCTAGAAAGGAGAGATGGAGTGAGAATAGAGAAAGGGAAAAGATGCAGCTGAGGATGATGGTGGAAGAGCTGAAAGAGAGGCCAAGAAGGGGAAGGGTGGGGAGAGGCTGGAGCAGGATCTGGGCTGAAGAAAGCAGAGCAGGCCTGGACCAGAGAGGAAGGAGGATGGAGGTTAGACAGGACACGTGGAGGGGAAGACCATGACCCTTAGGTCAGGAGGAGGCCATCCACTCAATCAGGTGACCTGGTACTATCTCCACCTTACAGACTGGCCCAGTCAACCTGCAATGAGGGAGACCCAGGTTCGATCCCTGAATCAGGAAGATCCCCTGGAGAAGGGAATAGCTACCCACTCCAGTATTCTTGCCTGTAGACTTCCATGGACTGAGAAGCCTGGTGGGCTACAGTCCCTGGGGTCACAAAGAGTCAGACAGGATTGAGCAACTATTAGTCACTTTCACAGACTCCCCAGACCCAGGACAAGCTGATGGGCAGGATTCATCTGTGTTCCAGAGCATCCCTGGGACAGAGACTTTCCTAAAGCCTTTAGACTTCATCCTTCTGCTGGATGCTCAGTACAGTTTCCATCTGTTTGGGGAATCTGAACATACAGGCCTTAAGAGTCTGCATAATCGCACGTGTCTGTGGGTAGAGATTGCATCTTCTCATGGCTGCCAGGGTGCGGCAAGAGAGGAAGTGGGTTCAGTTAGCTACCCGGGCCTGGCGGCACAGTGTGTGTGGTGGGGGTGGGGAGACACGCTGATGGGCTTTTGACTTCCCAAATCTAAAAGTAGGCCAGAGCTATTCAGAGCTGGTCTTCTGGGGCAAGAAGAGACTGGAGATTCCCACTTTCCAAATTTCTGAAGGGTGTAGATTCCGAAGAAGAAAAGGTGATGAGAGCAAGGCCTTTGGTGGATGTTTGGCGAGGCGGGGAGAGCAGGGGGGGAAGGGGGACAGGAAGCCCATGGGAAGGGTAGCAGACAGGAGGAAGCTGGAGGTCTCTGTCTTCCCTCCCTGCCCCCATCAGTGTCCCAAATCACCCATCTCCCTTCTGTTCA
Organism: Nanger dama; assembly: GCA_917880005.1. Classification (NCBI taxonomy): domain Eukaryota; kingdom Metazoa; phylum Chordata; class Mammalia; order Artiodactyla; family Bovidae; genus Nanger; species Nanger dama. The sequence continues at coordinate 16,439,397 of CAKJTW010000046.1, read as the reverse complement.
GCTCCCCTCTGCATCCCTGGTCAGGAGCCAGAAGGGTGGATGCCATGGGCCAGTTGTGTGGAGGAGAGGAAGGGAAAGATCATGATCTAGCCTCCTGTCCACTTTTATCCTCCATTCTCACTTCCTGCCAGGGCAGAAAATAGCCCTGCCCCACTGACCTATCTCAGCAAAGCGTGGTGCCCAGCCCAGCTCAGAGGGCAGTGGGGCCGGTTCCAGAGGCCCCAGGGACACAGGGATCTGGGCCCCGGGTGTGCTCGTGGCAAGCTGAGACGGAGAAGGTGAGGAGGAGAATGACCGCACATACTCTGGTCTGTGCATGGGGTCAGGGAGGGGGAAGGATGTCCCCAGGCCTCTCTTTGCCTCTCAGTGTCCTGGGGGCAGGGATCTGCTTGTGGCCATCTGCACGCTTGTGTGTGTACCCCTGAAGCTGCCCGTCTGTCTGTCCATCTAAGGATGTTGTCCTGAAGTCTGCCCTCCTCCCCTAGCTTTGCTGTCTGAGGCTCCGTGCACACACACACGTGTTACACACTGATCTGTATGTTACAAGTAATCTTGTGTGCCCATCCCTTGGTGCACCCTTACCTGCCTGTGGCCTTGCACGTGAGTGCAGCTGTGCGCTCACGTGACCTCTGGGCATGCTGAGGTTGCTGAGCCTGTGTGGGTCTCCAGGTTCCCCTTCTCCCTGGTGAAATGAAGTTCCAGTGTCTCTGCTCTTCTGGGGCTGCTGCTGTTTCTTTGCTCTTCCGACCCCCACCCTCGACCTGACCTCTTGCTGACGGTAGGACAGAGAAGAGGGCCTTGCTGTCCCTTCCCCATACCTAGAGCCCTCTTTCCATTTCCTGTTTGCCTCCTTTTTGGCGGTTTTTCCCATCTCTGCCATCTGGCCTGGCACCGTGCCCATTCAGTTCCTCTGACAGGGAGCCCCAGGGAAGCAAGCGGATGGGGTGGGGGACCAGGGCAGGGGCCTGGCAGCTCTCAATGCTCGGCTTAGACCATTCTGTGTGAGTCTGTCAGAGAGGGGTGGCTTTTTGAGACATCAACCCAAGGGCTTCTCGGCTTTGGAATGGAGGAAGGAGAGAGCATCTTTGAAGAATTCTTAACTCCACCTTTTAGTGCTGCTGCTGCTGCTAAGTTGCTTCAGTCGTGTCCGACTCTGTGCGACCCCATATACGGCAGCCCACCAAGCTCCCCCATCCCTGGGATTCTCCAAGCAAGAACACTGAAGAGGGTTGCCATTTCCTTCTTCAATTCATGAAAGTGAAAAGTGAAAGGGAAGTCGCTCAGTTGTGTCCGAATCTTAGCGACCTCATGGACTGCAGCCTACCAGGCTCCTCTGTCCATGGGATTTTCCAGGCAAGAGTACTGGAGTGGGGTGCCATCGCCTTCTCCGACCTTTTAGTGCAGCTCCCCTAATACATTCTGGTCTCATTAACATGGCAGTGTTGTTGATGAGAGCCTTGTATGCAGTGTGCTTAGTCACTCAGTCCTGCTGAACTCTCTGCCACCCCATGGACTGTAGCCCACCAGGCTCCTCTGTCCATGAGATTCTCCAGGCAAGAATACTGGAGTTGCCATTTACTTCTCCAGGGGATCTTCCTGACCTAGGGATCGAACCCAGGTGTCCAGTGTCTCCTGCATTGCAGGCGGACTCTTTACCACTGAGCCACGAAGAAAGTGCTGAGAGATTTGGGATTCTTGGAAAAGAATTATCCATTCACTCATTCATTCATCTTAGTTGTAAGGAGCTATTGATTCTCCAAAGAATGGTTAAGAATGATAAAATGTTATTGTAATTGTAGCTATGGGCTTCCCAGGTGGCTCAGTGGTAAAGAATCTGCTTGCAGTACAGGAGATGCTGGAGCTCTGGGTTTGATTCATGTGTCGGGAAGATCCCCTTCCTAGATGAGGAAATGGCAACCCACTCCAGCATTCTTGCCTGGGAAATCCCATGGACAGAGGAGCCTGGCGGGCTACAGTCCATGGGGTCGCAAAGAGCCAGACACCACTTAGGGACTAAACAGCAACAAAAATTTCAGCTGTAAACTGTTACAGAAGTTTTATTACAAGCAGTTTCCAAGCAAAGCTCTCCAAAGGGAGATGTTTTTCACTGAGTTGCACATGCAGACGAGATAGTCAGGAATGTGATAAGAAGAGGTTGGAATGATACATGAAATATTATAACAGGATTACAGGCTGGATGGACATGGAGGGCAGAGGGAAGATTTCCTGCCAGGCAGCCAGTGACTATCACAAGGGCCTGCTAAGTGGAAAGACTGAAGTGTGAGTAAGCTTGGGAAGAAAGCTGTAAAGGTTTAATCCCCACCCTAGGACCTTATCATCTGGTTGGGGAAATGGGACAAATACACAGGACATGACCTGAGGAGCTGAAAGCAGAATACTGTTTCAGTAGGTAAGGGAGATCATCAGGAGACATATCTGTATGTGAGATGAGTCTGTGCTGCCAGTGTTTGAAGTGGGAGAAAGAAGAAAGTGGGTTATTAAACAGTACATATTTCAATTGGACAAAGGAGGAAGTAAAAGCATTCACCTATGGGCACAGATTTCATCTAGGCAGCAATAAAAGTTAGGTGCAGCATCCAGCTCATACCCACCCACCCATTCTTATTGGAGGCAGCTTGGACTTTGGGGGTGAGATGTCCTGGGTTTGAGTCCTGATTTCGCTGCTCACTGACCACTTTTGAGTAAAACTCAGGAGAAACACTGACCTCCAAGGGCTGCTGGGAGGATTAGAGCTTGCACTTAGAAGGCACCCAGGGAGATGGTGAGCGATCAGTGAGGGAGCTATTATTTTTGACTCAACATTTATAGAGGGAGCTGGGGCTACAAAGATGAGTAAGTCACAGTCCACAGGCCCTCCCTCAAGGAGTTGACGGGTGAGTAGGAGGAGCAGACCAAGAACAGCTCATGACAGCCTCAGTAGGAAGAGCTGACCTGCGTCCAGAGTGCTGGGGAGACACCAAAGAGGGGACTATGCCTGTTTGGTGGGAGGGCGGGAGTCAGGAAAGGCATCATGGGGCCCTGAGAAGTGACTGAGTTTACCAGTCAGAGAAGGGGAGAAAAGGGCAATCCAGGGTGAAGAGACAGCACGCAAGACATCAAGTATTTGCAGAATTATCACTAGTTTGGCATGACTGGAGCAAAGGATCATGGGAGGTGGGCACACTTTAGGAAAAGAATTGGTGTTACTTGCTTTTCCACATGTTTAAGACCCGTCCAGCATTATTTTCGTTGATGAAATTGGTATTTCGTAGGGGAAATGTTTCTTTATTCTTGCGCTGTGTTTCTTACAAGTCTTAAACTGCTGGAGTCTACAACTGCTGTTTGGAGGGAGAACAAACAAGCGAAAAACACACTAGAAAACATATGACATTTAGATTTACAACTTTGTTCCATGTAAGGATTTAAGTGGTTCCTACTGAAAAGAGTAGGTTCAGTATTTGGGGATAATGGCTCAGGGTCTTCAGATAACTTCTTTCCTTAAGATCCCTAAGTCGGCATGTGGCCACACACGTTCATTACCATTACCCACAATATCCAAAAGATGGGAAAACCCAAGTCACCATCGACAAATGAACGGATGAACAAAATGTGGTGTTTATATGGGAAAATATTTGTTTTTGTTGTTTAGTTGTTTAATTGTGTCCGACTCTTTGAGAGCCCATGGACTATAGCCCACCAGGCTCCCCTGTCCATGGGATTTTCCAGGCAAGAATACTGGAGTGGGTTGCCATTTCCTCATCCCGGGAGGGGATCTTCCCGACTCAGGAGTCAAACCTGCATCTCCTGCATTGGCAGGCAGGTTCTGTACCACTGACCCACCTGGGAAGCTCAGGAAAATATTATTCAGCCATAAAAGACTGTAACTCTGATACAGTCTATAACATGGAGGGACCTTGAAAACTTTAAGCTAAGTGAAATAACCCAGACACAAAAGGACAGAAATTCTACGTTTCCACTCAGAGGAGGGGGTCTAGAATAGGCAAATTTACATGGACAGAAAGTAGAATAGAGGTTGCCAGGAGAGGGAGGAAAAGGGGATGAGTAGTTATTGCTTAATGGGTATACAGTTGTTGTTTGGGATGACGAAAAGTTTCAGAAATAGTGGCAATGGTTACACAGTGCTTCGATTGTACTTAATGTCATTGAATTGTACTCTTAAAGACGGTTACAATGGTAATTTTTAAAGTTCTGTATATTTTACGATCCACACAAAATAGACAGCATGTAGGGATCACAATGGAGGGGTCGCTTCTGTGGCCTTCTGGTATTAAGGAAGGACTTGAGACCAAGTCCTGTCTTCTGACTCTGCTACCTCTGGCCATACCCTGCATCTGCCAGCTTTTGCCTGAGGATGGCAGCAGCTGTGGTCTGCCCTTTCCGGCAGTCTTATCAGAGCCCACAGTACTTCCTGGCCTCATTGCCACCTTCTCTGGGCTAAGCGCCCCCTTCAAGCCCTTAGGACCAAACCACAGTCTCCCCCATCACAGAACCCTTACTAGGAAACATCCAAGTCAGACTCTGCAGGAAAGCATCCAGAGAAGTTCAACCCACAAGGCCTTCCCCCACCTGGCAGCACTGTGCTGAGGTGTGCCATCAGCCTGTGGGACCCCCATTCTATTGTTGTCCCCATTTTACAAATGAAGAAATTGAGAATGAGCAAGGCTGAACCATCCAGCTGGACCGGGTCACTCTGACCACAAAGCCAGCCCACACAGGAGCAACAGCAGAGATGAGGCTGGGATTTCATCCTGTACTTGGGAGTTTGAACTTTATTCTTTAGATAATGGGGAACAAGCAGAACAGGCTGGTGCCAGGGGAGGGGCTCCACAGTTCTTCTCACCACTTGCCATAAGAGCTATTGGTGTGCGTGTGTGTGCTGAGTCATTTAGTCGTGTCCAACTTTGCGATGCTATGGACTGTAGTCTGCCAGGCTCCCCTGTCCATGGGATTTCCCAGGCAAGAATACTGGAGTGGGCTGCCATTCCCTTCTCCAGGGGATCTTCTGGACCCAGCAATTGAACCACATCTGCTGTGGTTCCTGCATTGCAGGTAGATTCTTTACCCCTGAGCCATCCACCCAAGGAGGCCAGTATCTATTTACCAATACTTTATCATCTGTCTCCTTTCAGTGGACTGGAAAATAGGTGGGGGCAAGGCCTTTGTTTTGTTCACTGCTGTGAACATGCCTGAAACCTTCTAAAGTCCCAGGAAGCATTTGTAGAAGAAAGGAAGAAAGGGAAAGATATTAGCAGATAACAGTAACCAAAGCATTTCATATATATCAACTCGTTGAGTCTAATGACCTTGTGAAGTAGGAATCCTTCTCCTTTCTTTCTTTTGTTTACCAGGTAAGGAAAATGAAGGGTAGAGATATTAAGTCAGTTTTCTTTCCTTAAAATATTTTTTTAAATTTATTTGGCTGTGCAGGGTCTTGGTTGCAGCATGCAAACTCTTGGTTGCAGCATGTAGGCTCTAGTTCCCTCACCAGGGATTGAACCCTGCATTGGGAGCTCTGAGTCTTAGCCACTGGACCACCAGGGAAGTGGCTAAGGCACACGAGGACAAAGGCACATATTTATTTGTAGGCAAGTCTGACTCCAGAGCCTGTGCATTTAACATTGTGTCATGGAGCTGGGTGCAGAAAGCTGTTCCGGACACAGAAGGAAGGTAGGGGAAAGATCTGAGGCTGAAAAAGGTCTCAAGAGGTTAGAGAGTACAGCTCCATAACATTTGTGTCTTCAGCCCTTCCTTGCACTATCTTGACTTCTGGCTTCTCTCCTGTTTCAGGTCTCCACTGCCGATGAGGCTGTGACCAAAGGCATCCCACTGCTCCCCACCTTCCCCCAAGTCGGCTGCCTTGCAACCACAACCCACACGCCCATGCTGAACCTCCGTTTGCTCGGGGGCTCTCTGTGCAGCCTCCAGGCCCCGGCCCCAGAGACTGGAGATGCTAGGACGTGGGTGCGCCCCCTGATGCTCCCAGCCTAGCTCCTCGGCGCACAGTGGTACGATGCAAGCCTTCTTGGCCAACAAGTCTCTTCCCCAGTGCCCGGACTACCAGCCCATCCATCATTTGCATCTGGTGGTCTACAGCGTGGTGCTGGCCGCCGGGCTCCCCCTCAACGCGCTGGCCCTCTGGGTCTTCCTGCGCGCGCTGCGCGTGCACTCGGTGGTGAGCGTATACATGTGCAACCTGGCGGCCAGCGACCTGCTCTTCACCCTCTCGCTGCCCTTGCGCCTGTCCTACTACGCGCGGCACTACTGGCCCTTCCCGGACTTTCTGTGCCAGCTGGCGGGCGCTGTCTTCCAGATGAACATGTACGGCAGCTGCATCTTCCTGACGCTCATCAACGTGGACCGCTACGCCGCCATCGTGCACCCGCTGCGGCTGCGCCACCTGCGGCGGCCCCGCGTGGCGCGGCTGCTCTGCCTGGGCGTGTGGGCGCTCATCCTAGTGTTCGCCGTGCCCACCATCCTGGCGCACCAGCCCTCGTCCTGCTCCAGAGACGGCCGCGACGTGTTCCTGTGCTTCGAGAGCTTCAGCGACAAGCTGTGGAAGGGCAGCCTACTGCCGCTCTTGCTGCTGGCGGAGGCGTTGGGCTTCCTGCTGCCCCTGGCGGCCGTGGTCTACTCGTCGGGCCGCGTCTTCTGGACCCTGGCGCGGCCCGACGCCACGCGGAGCCAGCGGCGGCGGAAGACGGTGCGCCTCCTGCTGGCGAGCCTGGTCATCTTCCTGCTGTGCTTCGTGCCCTACAACGCCACGCTGGCCGTGTACGGGCTGCTACGCGGTGAGGTGGTGCCCGCCAGCTCCGAAGCGCGCCAGAGGGTGCGCCGGGTGCTGATGGTCATGGTGCTGCTGGCCGGTGCCAACTGCGTGCTCGACCCGCTCGTGTACTACTTCAGCGCCGAGGGCTTCCGCAACACCCTGCGCGGCCTGAGCGCACCGCTCCGGGGCAGGACCTTGGCCGCCACAGGGGCTCAGGAGGCGCTCGCCGAACCGCTTACCGAGACTGCCCACGCCTCTGCTCTGACCACAGCCAGCCAGGGGCAGCTCCAGCCCTCCGATCCCCGGTCATCCTTCACCCCGTCCCACGAGGATTCGTCCTTCTGAACGCACAGTCGTTCGTGTCAGAGCACGGTCCCCCCGCCCCCAACCCCCGCGCCTCTGGCACTCTCAGACACGCTGGGGTGTGCACCAGGGGGCGGAAGGGTGGGCGCTGGAACTTAGGAGTGGCAGCTCCCGCTCGCGGATGCAGAAGAGAACTAAGTGTGGCGCCCAGGGGCGCAGTAGGAAGAGAGCCGCTGGAAATGTCTTTAACTGGGGGTGATGGTGAGCCGGGGAGAACCCCCTTCTCCAGCCCCTAGAAAGTGTTGCTGTGAACCTGCCCATGTAGAGGCAGGAAGGAGACTGGATGAAATGCCCTTGGCGGGCGGGAAACGCGGCCCACAGCTGGTAGATGGAGCAGAAGATGGGTGTCCTGCCTTTAGACCGACCACAGCAGACTTAGGGGAGTCTTAGGAGGCTGCACCTGCTCAGCACTGAGGCATAATATTAATAATACAAAAGCCTATTGGACGCTCACTGAATTGGTTTCCTTCTTGTCTAGTGACTTGAAACAATTTAGACCTGACGCCCAGCATGGATAGCTGGGGGCAGGGCAAAATTGAGTTAGAGGAGTTTTCCCTCCAAGTTCTTGGTCCCTAGTCCCCTTTCTAGGTCCTGCTTTCCCCTTTCAAGATCTCCTCCATTCTAGGTCCTCACTCAGTTCTTCCCCCTCCACTTGGCGCCCCGTCTGCTGCTTCACCTATAATACAATAAGGAGAACATTCTTGTTCTAAAGTAAGAGTTCTCAGACTTGTTGGTCTCAGACCATTTTACCTTCTTAAACATGGAGCATTCCAAAGAACTTTTGCTTATACTTTGTTCTTTTGATACTTAACCATACTAGAAATAAAAAGAATAACTTTAAAAGCAGAAATACACAAGCACACATTCCAATAGCTGTGAGAGCAACAGTGTCATGAAGCCTCTGGGAAATTCCATCATCTCCTTGTGAGAGAATGAGTGAAAAGGACAAATAACAGCTTAGTAGTAGTATTATGAAAATAGTTTAGACTTTCTCAAAGAATCCATCCCCAGATCATGCTTTAGAACCATACCTGTACTGAAGTATTAGAGTGTTAATTTCTTCCCAGGCTATTATATACATTGTTTTTATTAATGCCAGGGAAAAAGCAGTGTTCAAGTCAATTGCCAGTTGTAGTCTGTAAGGCTTGCAGCTCCGGGGGTGGGGGTGGGGATGGGGGTGGGGGGCAAGGCGAGTAGGTGCTCTACCCCAGTGGAGCACTATCTGGGGATCCTGGAGCTGCAGCGGGAGGTGGGGGCGGAACTAGCTGCACAAATACTGAGGAGGAGGTGGGACTGGGAGTTTCTCTGGGCAGGGAAAAGGGAACAGAACAAGAGCCAGGCAAGAAGTTTACACGGAAGTAAATCCAATGAATGATGGACAGGAGGGCAGGAACAGGGAGACTGCTCTTAGCAGGCTAGAAGTAAGGACATGGAAGTCTGATTTACCGGCCACCTACTGTTTGCTTCCTTCTTGAATGGAGTCTGGCTGGCACTATGTCATCCTCAGTGGAGTCGCTCAGTTGTGTCCAACTCTTTGAGACCCCCGTGGACTGTAGCTCACCAGGTTCCTCCATCCACTGGAGTGGGTTGCCATTTCCTTGGCCAGGGATTCTTCCCGACCCAGGGATCGAACCCAGGTCTCCTGCATTGCAGGCAGACGCTTTAACCTCTGAGCCACCAGGGAAGCCCCATGTCATCCTAAGACCGGGACATTATTAGTGAAATTAGCAAAGGAGTTGGTGACATGATCATATCCTGCATGCATTTCTGTCTCTCAATGCTGTATGTTTCTTTGTGTGTGCATGTGTGTGTGTGTGTGTCTGTGCGTGACTGTCAGAGTTTGCCAGGCTGTGTCACTGGGTGTTTTAGTTCGTACTAAGCCTTTTGTGTCTTTACCTGAGTCCTCCAGATAGTAATTTACAAGGGTAAAATGACCCCTGGTGGCCAAACTGGAGAACTGACCCAGCATCCTCCCTGAGAGCCGTGAAGCGGAGCTTTCCTCCGTCTGGTCCGAGGTTAGCAGCATTCTGCAGCTCTAGACGAGGCCTGGTTGTTAGCAGGTTAGGACCTACTCCATCCATTGCTCCGTCCTTAGGGTTCAGCCCTTCCAGCCCTGGGGGCACCAAATGTCATCATCATCCAAAGTCTCAGCATTTTGCCCTATCCAAACGGAAACCAACAGTTTTTAAAAATTATTTGAGTTTGTTTTTTTTTAAATTAAATTTATTTATTTTTTTAATTACAATACTGTATTTGTTTTGCCATACATTGACATGAATCAGCCACAGGTGTCCACGATCTCCCAATGCCAAAGCCCCCTCCCACCTCCCACCCCACATCCTCTCCCTGAATCATCCCGTGCACCCGCCCCATGCGTCCTGCATCCTGTATTGAACATAGACTGGCGCTTCATTCTTACAAGATAGTATACATGTTTCAATGCCGTTCTCCCAAATCATCCCACCCTCTTTGGCCACACTGCATGGCTTACAGGATCTTAGTTCCCCAACCAGGGACTGAACCCATGTCCTCGGTAGCGAAAGCATGGAGTCCTAACCACTGCACTGCCAGGGAGTTCTCTATTTGAGTATTTTTATATGCGGATAAGTGGATGAATTCCAAAGCAATTAAAGCTCACATAGCAAGTATCTTCTAACTTACTATACAATTTACTTATTTATTAATTATAACTTTTATAGTTTGTTGTCTGTCTCCCCTTCACCGCCCCCTACCCAAGTAGAATGTAAGCTCCCTGGGGGAATTATCTTTGGTTCTCTGGTGTATCCCCAGCATACAGAACAGTGTCTTGTGCTAAAGAAGTTCCTAATAAATATTTGTTGAAATGATGAACAGTTGAATCATTTTTTTAAATTTATTTTTATTGAAGTATGGTTGGATTACAATGTTGTGTTAATTACTGCTGTAGTGAATAATTACCCCATGGCTCAGTGGTAAAGAATCCCCCTGACCAATTCAGAAGATATAAGTTTGATCCCCGGGTCAGGAAGATCCTCTGAAGGAGTAAATGGCAACCCACTCCAGTGTTCTTTTTTTCTTTTCTTTTTTTTTTTCGATCCCATGGACTGTAGCCTGCCAGGCTCCTCTGTCCATGGGATTCTCCAGGCGAGAATACTGGAGTAGGTTGCCATTTCCTTCTCCACACTCCAGTATTCTTGCCTGGAGAATCCCATGAACAGAAGAGCCTGGCAGGCTACAGTCCACGGGTCACAAAGAGTTGGACGTGACTTAGTGACTCAACAACAAAATGAACAGTAGAACCTTGCTGTGAGGTAGTTTACTATCTAGCACGGACCAAAGAACAAGTCAACGATAGTTATTATTCAAGATGGAATATGGAAGAATGCAGGGGAAGGCATTGGCCATTAATTTATTGGGCACTAGACAGTCACTGGAGGTTCTTGAGGGAGGTTCAGCACGGCTGACACACTGTGTGGGATAAACTACAGGGAAATGAGGTCGGGAAGAGTCTAAGGAGAAAGACAGGTGAGGGGGTTGATCCAGGAGGTGTGAGTGTGGAGGCAGATGGAAATGAGTTTTCTCCAGTGTGGACTCTCCATTGTTTAAGCTCCAGTGGAATGTTTCCACACACTCGATGTATCCACAGGGTTTCCATGAGAACAGAGAGGCACGAATAGATTCAGGGAGGACTTCCCTGGCGGTCCAGTGGTTAAGATTGCGCTTCCAACGCTGGGGGCTCTGGTTTGATCCCTAGTTGGGGAATTAAGACCCCATATGCTGCACAGTGCAGAGATTAGATTCAGGAGATGTTGCAGGCAGAGGAGGAATGAGCAGAAGCTGATACGAACAGGAAGTTTAAGGAAATCAGCAGCAAAGTCTGCTATTTTCACAGGATCCCCCAATGACTGGGTGGCCAACGTAATGGCAGCTACATGTGGGAATTCCAGAGACCACCTTGTGTCCAGAAGTTTACCTTTGGGGGTTAGGAAAACCCAAAGGAGGAAAATGAGAAAATCTCAGACACATGCAGAAGTGTGTGAGCACATTGTAAAAATACTTTCTATGCAATTGGGCTTCCCCATGGCTCAGCTGGTAAGAATTCACCCGCAATGCTGGAGACCTAGGTTCGATCTCTGGGTCTGGAAGATCCCCTGGAGAAGGGAAAGGCTACCCACTCCAGTATTCTGGCCTGGAGAATTCCATGGACTCTACTATAGTTCATGGGGTCACAAAAAGTCAGACACGACTGAGTGACTTTCACTTCACTTCATGCCAAGACCTTAGTTTTGTGCTCAAAATGCATTGTTTTATTTAATTATTACAATAACCCTCTGAATTAGGAATAATGATTACCCCCACTTTACAGATGAAACATCCTGGAGGAGCTGAGGTCCTAAGGTCACACAACCAGGAAGTGGGACGGTGTCTCTGAGACTCCTAAACTCCTCTACTCTTCACAGAACACCCTACTGTATCTCCCCTTCCTTTACAGCCCACTGTCTCATCCCTGGTTCCCTTCCACCCACCACTCCTTGGCGTCCTTTCTTCTCCTTCCCTCCTCATGTAGGCCTCCACTCTCTCACCTTGAGTCCACTGTGTCATCTGTCCCTCCACTCAGTGGAGTTCTTCCTCCGTGGGCTCCTAACTCACCCTACAACACACCAGCCCCTTCCCTCTCCACCTGCCTCCGCCCCAGTGCAGAACCCACTGTGGCTGAGTGAGCGCTGAGAACAGGGCTCATTCATGGTTCCAATGGTGTTGGGCCCTAAAACATACCACATTGAGGGTTCGGAAGGGCATGGCTCAAGGACAGCACCCAAACCTGGACACCTCAGCCTTCATGCACTCCCCTCCCCAACCTGGGATGCGCCCAACATCTCCAAGACAGCACTCCTGATTGTCCACCAACTAAACCAAAGAGGACACCACTCCTTGGTTCTCCTCAAGGTCCGTATCCTCTGTAGAAAGGTCCGTCCATGTGGTGAGAGAAGCTGGAGGAAGAGGAACAATCACTGGTCTTGAGATAAATTCAGGAGAACAAGGAGAGATGCTTGTTAGCTGTGGAGCATCTTGAGGGAAATCCCTGTGGGGTTGCCACCTGGAGTCCCCTGAAGAAAAGTGGAGGGGGAGGTTAACCTTCTCCCCTTCTTTCAGGAGACCCTGGAGTCCCGGGAGGCTGGGGAACTGTCACCATGCTGTCTCTTCCACAGGAGAACTGAAAACAATGAAGAGGGAAGTTTCTCCCAGGGGCTTAGAGAATCCCAAAGGCTCTCAGAACTTTGCCATCAAACAAACCTGGGTACTAATTTTGGCTCTGTCACTTCCTCGCAGTGTGACCTTGGAAGTTGTTTAACCTCTCTGAACCTGTTTCCCCCATGAAATGGGGATCATAGCATCTACTTATTGGGTTCTAGTGAGGGTTAATGAGGTCACCTTTGAAAAGCACCTGAGAGACATCCATCCCATAAGGGGGAGCTCTCTTTCCAACCAGGGTCTGGGGAGGACAGGCCGTTGGTGAAGTCGTCTTGTGATGCCCAAGGGGAGAGTTTCTGGAAGACAGCAAGGGTTCCAGGTGAATCCTTGCCCAGATGGAGCTCCGCCAGCAATCAGAACCAGGGCCAGGGATGGGTGAGCAAGGAAGGCGGGGCCAGCTTTCACGGTGCTTGGTCAAGGAGGAGGCAGGGGCAGAGACTGGCCTGTCGCCCTCTGGGGGCACTCTCTCCTCACTGGCCCCTTGTCCATCCCACAGACAGAGAAGTGGGTGGGAAAGTGCCCGAATGGAGAGGAGAGGGGGCATGGGATGAAGAACCAAGCAGAGGAGAAAGGGCAAAAGAGGCTGGAGGGGGAAGTGAGGGCCCGGGTGGGGCTGGGAGAGGGGCCCAGGGCAGGAGGGCGGAAGGGAGACAGCTTGGGAGGGAGAGCGCCGAGGCGGGAGGAGGGAGGGACAGGGAGGGAGACCGGCGGCGCTGACACAGCCTCGATGTGTGGAACGGGCTGGGGTTTGGCCCACAGGTCAGGCGTCTGGCAGTATTATGGGATGGAGAGGCCTTAGGAGACAGGGAGAGTATTATGGGCTGGAGCAGCCTTAGGAGACTGGGGAATATTATGGGCTGGTGAGGCCCGGCTCCAACTGGAGGCGGGAGGAAGGGGTGCGGGGCGGGAAGGGGGGGTGGTGGTGGAAGGGAATATTATGGGCTGGAGGCCTCCTGCGACCAGAGGCAAGAGTATTATGGGCTGGCAAGGCCTTCGGTGGCCAGAGGGGGAGCAGCGGGGGATGGCACCGGCTGCATGTGACTGAGGGGGGGCCAAGTTGGGGGGTGGCGAGTGGGGGTGGGGAGCATATTATGGGATAGCTCTTTGTACCTACTGCGGGGACTGCTTCTCCAGAAGATATTATGGGATGTCGTGTGTGGGAGGGGGAGGGGGCCGGGGGATTATTATGGGATGGTGGTGCAGAATGGGGAGGGCCTGAGGAGAGCTTCTCCGACCCCCTACCCTTTACTTTCTTGCCATCCTCACTAAGGTCTGCCTTCTTCCGCACGTGGCCCAAGGAGAACACCTGAAGTCCACCCCCCACACTCTGTTTGAGCACCTCAACCCATCCTAGGCATCTTCCTTAACTAGCAGCCACCTCCGGGTGCTGAGGGGGAAACGAACCCCCTGAGGATGCAGAGAAGGTCCCAAAGCAGGGTTGTGGTGGCCAGTGGGCCACACCTCCCACCTGTCCATGTCCCCTTGGCTCCCCATCCCCTTGGGTCACTCTCCTTCCCCTTGTCACTCCCTTCCACAAAGTGGGGGCCCTTGATCCTCCTCTCCTTCCTTCTCCCCTCCATTTCCTCTCCAGCTCCCTCCACAGCCGTAACCAGTAAAACAGGCGGCCAGCTATTATGGGATGGCTGCTCCCGGCAGCTCTGCAGGGAGGGGGCGGTCACCGCGGAATGTCTCTTGTGGGTGGCTATTATGGGATGGCCGCCTCTCTCTTTTTTGGGGCGGTGGGGGCTAGCAGGGAGAAGGATTATTATGGGATGTGCCCAGCACAGCTGGGTGGGGCTGTCCTGAGTAGGTGAAGCTCTGGGGAGGGGGGAGGGGAAAGGAAGGAAGAGGGAGGGAAGGAGCTGGGGAGGGTGGGGTGAGCCCTGGAGCCAGACCTGAGGCCTGGCAAGAGTGACTGGCTGGAGAGGTTGTCTGTGACAGCTGTTTGAAGAGGCCCCGGGGGGCCGACTAGAGCTAGCTGGATCTGAAGCCTGGACACCTGGGTCCCTAAACAGCTTGTGAGCTACAGGGTGGCTGGAGTCCAGGCCTGTGGTGAGGAGACCTGAGTTCTGGCTGGACTGTAGCTCAGGTAGGGGTCCCGACCAGGGGAGCTGTGCCACCTTGCAGTTGCACCGGAGGAGCAAGACTGAGTTGGCTCTTTCAGGACACACGTGCGGTGGTGCCCCCCAGCCCTGTGCCACCTCCATCCTGCCTAGCCATCGGCCTGCACTGTCCCTGTGGCTTTTCTGTCCTATGCTGCTTTCCCAAACCCCCTTTTCTGACAGAGCAGGAACACTCTTAGATGTCTAGCGAACAGAGTTTCTGGGACTCACAGAACAGAGATGGAGAGAGAACTACAGAGTATGTTGCTGAAAACTCCATGGACAACCCACTCTGTTATTCTAGGTTCTTCTGTACCACAGCGAGGGAAGCAGAACACTAAGGTAACAGGCTAGAGAGGCTGTCCCCCTGGGTGCATTAATCAGGAGATTATCCCACCCTTAGTCTCTGTGGGCCAATCTCGCTAGTGGTTTATTTATAATTTATCTGGGAGGGGAGCCTGGGGCCAGGGTAGGGAGGGGGAGCACAGAGGCGGAAAGACCACAACAGTGTCGTGAACATTCTAGCCCCCTGGAACTCAAGGAGAGAAGAGCCTTTGACCTACTCCTTGTGGTGGTATCAGGGAGAGGTGAGGGAGTAAGAGGAGCCAAGGGGTAAGTGGGTACAACCAGCAGGATGGGGTAAAGGGCTGTGGGGACAAAAGGGACCATGTGTGTCTCCACAGACAAGAAGCTGTGACTACCCAGTTACAAAACTCTTCTGGTTTATGAATCTCTGTGGTAACTTGGTGTATATATGGGAAGAAGAGGGTATGGGGAAGATGTGGACATTACAGAATGAAATTTGAGGTCCAGAAGCAGGCTGGATCCCCTAAAGAAATGGGGAGAGAGGAGGGCATAATAATGCTCTGGCAGCTCTGTAGGTTAGTGAGAACTTCCAGAAAGGAAGTATATGGTACCTTAATGAAAGAGCTGCCTCCTGTCCCCCAAGTGAGGAGGGCAGAGTTTGCTCTTAGTTCTCAGAATAAGCATGGGGGAGGATTTGCACAAATGAATGGGGCCCAACCTTGACGACAACAGAATTGAATGGGAAGACTAGGCAGCCTTGCAGAATGGGGGAAATAGCCTGTGTGCCAGAGTGGATGTGCTGAAAGCATGGTCCAGGGAGTGAAGTCAAGCAGGAGCTGGGGGAGAGAGCTGTCGCTGATGTTCTGCTTGGAAGCCTTTGTCGTTGTTCAGTCACTTAGTCGTGTCTGACCCTTCACGACCCTGTGGATGGCAGCACCAGGCTTCCTTGTCCTTCACTGTCTCCTGGAGTTTGGGCAAACTCATATCCATTGAGTTGGTGATGTTATCCAGCCATCTCATCCTCTGCTGCCCCCTTCTCCTGCCTTCAGTCTTTCCCAGAATCGGTCTCTCCCTGTCAGTCAGTTTTTTGCATCAGGTGGCCAAAGTATTGGAGTTTCAGCTTCAGCATCAGTCCTTCCAGTGAATATTCAGGGTTGATTTCCTTTAGGATTGACTGGTTTGATCTCCTTGCAGTCCAACGGATTTTCAAGAGTCTTCTCCAGCATCACAATTTGAAAGCATCAGTTCTTCCGCGCTCAGCTTTCTTTATGTTCCAGCTCTCATATCCATACATGACTACTGGAAAAACCATAGTTTCGACTAGATGGACCTTTGTCCTTTATCGGCAAAGTGATGCTTGGAAGCATAGGGATGCTGATTTCCCTAAGCAAGTTTCTGCCTCTCCTGAATTCATCTCTCCTTGCCAGTTCTCCAGTCCTGAGGTTCCCAGAGGAGGGAGGGTCATCTGGCCAGGCCCTTTCTCTAGGGAAGTGAGATTAGAAGGGCGACACACTCACTTCTGGTCAGGAAGGGCCTCTCCTAGTAGGAAGTTCCGGTTGCTCTTCAACCTGTTGTACCCGCAAGGGCCTTGGACTTGTGTGAAAAAGTCACAGGAGAGTAGAGGAAGATGTATCTGACTCTAAGGTCTGGAGTGAGGGCACCAAGGAAGTGCTGCTGAGATACTGGTTCTCACCCAGGTTCTCTGGGGCTCAGGAAGAGGAAAAAGTGATAGGCTATAGGCTCAGGTTCTCTAAGGGCCAAAGGATTTTAAGATTGGGTTCTCTGACTTTCTTAGGTTAGGTTCCCAGGGTAGCTGCAGGGTAGGTACAGGTAAGGAAGGGAATGGTATATTTCTGGAGGCTTCCTTGTGGCATTATAAATGAAAAAGGCATTCTGGGATGTTGACTTGTACACGGGAGGGGAAGATGGTGAGTATTATACAGTGATGAGGGTATTTTTTTTTTTGGTGAGGGGGAGAATGGGACTTCAACAAGAGGAGGATGGAGGAAGTTGGAAGTGTTATGAGACTTCAGGATACAGAATGAGAACATATAAATGAGAAACATGGGTCATTGGTCAGCAGGATTTGGTGTTCAAGCATGCTGTGCTTAGTCTCTCAGTTGTGTCCAACTTTTTAAGACCCCATGGACTGTAGCCCTCCAGGCTGCTCTGTCTTTGGGGATTCTCCAGGCAAGAATACTGGAGTGGGTTGTCATGCTCTTCTCCAGGGGATCTTCCCAACCCAGGGATTGAACCCAGGTCTCCCACATTGCCCATGGATTCTTTATTGTCTGAGCCACCAGGGAAGCCCTTGGTGTTCAAATATAAAGATAACAATTATGGCGTGTTGAGGAGTTTCTCAGGAAGGAAGCACATGATGACATTATAGGGTTTCTGTACTAGAAATGCTTTGCTGGATGGATGGACAGTACTTTCCAAACAAAATCCCTTAGTACATAGGGAGCAGAGAGGAGATTATCTTGACCATCCAACTATGTTGTAAATCCTCTAGAAGTACCTCCCACCTCTAGAAGGACCACTGAGAATCTCCACTGGAATCTGATGTCTCCTGAGACCAGTTAGGATTGTTTTATTCCCTGTGACAGGAAATTAGGAACTAGCACTGTGTTTCATTGACACTAGACATTCTATCTAGCCTCAGCATTTGATTGTTTAGGCTTCTTGAAGGGAGGCATTATGGTGCCCAGCTCTGTGCCTTGCTAGGTACTCCCTCAACACCTGTTGCATAAACATGAGTACAAGGTGAGCAAATCTTGGGTCTTCTCGAGCAGACAGCAAGATGTGCAGTTCACACCACGGTGGGATGTCCATTCATAGGAATGAGAATGGACTGCTTGACCTAGGGAGGTGGTATGGGATAAGGACTGCTGGAATGTTGAGAAATAGTCTTCGGTGGGGGGGTTGTCATTGTTATGGGATGCTTTGGGGTGAGCTAAACTTCATGTGAAGAGTTGACGCATTGGAAAAGACTCTGATGCTGGGAGGGATTGGGGGCAGGAGGAGAAGGGGACGACAGAGGATGAGATGACTGGATGGCATCACTGACTCAATGGACGTGAGTCTGAGTGAACTCCGGGGAGTTGGTGATGGACGAGGGAGGCCTGGCATGCTGCGATTCATGGGGTCGCAGAGTCGGACATGACTGAGCAACTGAACTGAACTGAAACTTTATGTGAATGGCTCATCTGGTCAGTATGGTATTTGGTTGGTCTTACTGAAAACTCACCTGAAGGTAAGTGTCTGGAGAACACCTGGGTTTTGGTGGGACTGGGTGGGGTCCTAGGTTGACTGTCACTTCCTGGGTGTCTGGAAATGATGAAGAAAGCGAGGGTCTGTCTTATACATCAAGAGGCTTTGTGGCAGGACACTGCTTTGGCTCATTAAGGGATGAAGGTGTGTACAAGTTGGGGGCGGAGACAGGGCAATGTGGGTAGCCCGCTTCACCCTCTCTGGTGTGGGTGTTAGAATAGACTGACAGCCTTGGAGATGGAGGAGGCATGAGTATGAATATTATGGGATGTCTGGCTGAAAAGGTATAGGGGTAGTGTAGTGGAGGTGAAGCATTATGGGATGTGACTCTGGGTTGTGCTGGGAGTATTATGGTATGTTTGGTTGACCAGGAGTTCTTTGCAATTATGGGCTGTCAGTGTGTGGGTGGGGGGAGTGAAATGATGGGATATCTTTCCAGTGTTAGAGGAAAGGAGATTAGTTGTCCATCTGTGGGGTGACGGTATGGCTGTTGATCATTATGGGATATCTCTCTGATGGGGAGGAGTGGTTATTAAGGGCTGTGGAACTAGAATGAATGTGTGAAGTCTGGGGGTCGTGTTGTCAGGATCTAGCCTGCAGGGGCTGAGGGCAGCGCCAGGGTGTGGGTTATTATGGGATGTCAGTACTGAAAGTGGGAGACTGATTATTACGGGATGTGTGTGGGAGGAGGCCGAAGTGTCCGTTGATGGGGGGGTGAGTTTCTGACTATTATGGGATATCAAACTGGGGGTGGATGAAGAGTGGTTATTATGGGATGTCTGTGGGGGATGGGGATGAGTATTATGGGATGTGAGGCTGAAGGGCTGGGACGGGTGCTTATTATGGGATGGCCATGGGAAGGAGAGGTGACGAATTATTATGGGATGTTAGCGTTAGGGCCAAGAGTGAAGAAGTTGGCAAAGGATAGCTATTATGGGATGTCGGGGGGGTGGGGATAAAGGGTTAGTTGCAAAAGGTCTGCAATATCATGAGATGTCAACAACCCTGGCGTGTATGTGTATGGTGTGTGTGTGCGTGGGGTGGTAGTGGTGGTGGTGGTGGGGGTGGTGTCCGTGTGTATTATGGGATGGCTAGGAGGTGGGTGGTTGCCCGGGTGACACGCGCGCGCCTCGAAGGGGGGCGTGGCCAGTGGTTGCCGGAGCGACGAGGGGGCGGGGGTTGCCCGGGAGACCTAGGGAGGAGGGTGGCGGTAGTGTAGGGGGTTGGAGTTGGTTGAGGTTATTATGGGCTGTCCACGGGGGGGCGGGGCCTGTGCGGTGGGATTTCCCGGCCGGTGTTTCGGGCCCTTTAAGAGGCGACGCCGGAGCCGGAGCCATTTTCCCCCTTCGGCCGCGGCGAGGAGGAGCCGGAGCGGGAGTGACACCGGGCCGGACCCAGCGCGACCTGCGGCGGCTCCGGGGTGAGGAGAGCTCAGGGTTCCTAGGAGAGACGCCCCTCTCAGCCCTACCAGCCCCGAGGGTCTTTCCCTTCACCCAGTTGCTCCTCAGGCGTCCCCGGACCCGCGGACCGCCCCCCTGCCCCGAGAGCCGACCCTGCCTCTCCCTGCCCGGCAGTGCGCCCAGCCCCCGCCCTCGCCCGACCCGAGTCTCGCTCTCAGCGACTCCCATCTCGTACTCGGCCTCCCACAATGCCCGGCGCCCCCCCTCGCCCTCAGCTCACTTGCCCCCCCGGGACACGTGGCTCGGCCCCCTGCCCGGTGGGATTGCCGGCCCCCCACGCCCCTGCCTCCAGCCCCCGGGAGCGCCGAGCCTCCACGCCCCCTCGTCCCCGCGGCTCCTCCGGAGAGCCCGAGTTGTCCCAAAGGACAGCCTTTGGAGAGCTGCCCTGTCTGGGGACTGGCCCCTCCCCCAGGCGCAGGGAGGCGCCCCCCCACCCCCAAGTGACCTTGTGTCCCCGAGCGCCTCGCCGCCAGCCTCCTCCCCGGCCCCCCCAGCCGCGGCCACTCGGACCCCCTCCCCTGTCACGCCCGGCTCCGTCCAGCGGTCTCTCCCCTCCACACGCCGGCACCGGCCTGCCCTCGGGGGCGCCGCTCTCTCTGGGGGGCTCCAGTCGGGAGCCAGCTTCCGGGCTGCCCCCGGGAGTGTGTAACTAAGTTCAGCCTGAGTGGTTCGGGTGCCCTGCTCGGGTGGCTGAGGGGGGCCGGGGTGGGCGGAAAGCGCGGCGGGGTGGGGGGAGGGGGCCGTGCGCGTCACTGACTGTTCTCTTTCTCTCCCCCCCCCCGCACAGTGACTCGGGCCAGTGTCGAGGGCCCCAGGCCGCAGGCAGGAGCAGCTGGGCCAATTCCTGGCCGGGAGCGGAAGGGGATGGCGTCGGGCCTGGGCTCCCCGTCCCCTGCTCCGCGGGCAGCGAGGAGGACGATATGGATGCACTTTTGAACAACAGTCTGCCCCCACCCCACCCAGGTAACACCTTCCCCCAGGGCCCCCGGGCAGGAAGGAGCCATCTGGGCCCTCCCTAGTGACTGTGGAGAGGCAGCGTTGAGTTTTCTGGGCTCCCACCATGCAGCCTGAGGTGGAGGGCATCCGCAGGGAGTGGTTCCCTTCTGCGGAGCTCCGGCGCGAGGGGGGTGGAAGCCATGTGCCTCCTGGGCTCCGCGGACCGCGGTGCAAGCTTGCTGCACTGTCTTCGGGAACGCTCTGCAGATCCCGGTCGAGGGAGCTCTCGGGGCTGGTAGGCTTTTCCTGGTGTGGGTTCCCGAAGGACTGCAGGTGCCTGGGACCCCTGGAGGCTGGGCGCGGCGGCAGCGGCGGTGAGGGGGTTGAGGCTTGCTCTTGGAGGAGACCGTCAGAGCATCTCTGTTAGCAGGATCTTGTGGTTGCTGCTGTGGAAAAGAAAGAGGGAGTGCGGGTTACTCTCTGATTATTTTTAGCTTCTGATCAGTTACCGGCTTTCTGTGCAGTTTCAACTGTGTGAAGTTTGAATTGCGCTCCTCAGCTGGGTTCTAGAGCGCTTTTAGTCAGGCAGATTGCTGGAATGTTAAGAGTGGTGCTGGGGTAGAATGTCATAGTCTGCAGGAGACATTAGGAGGGGCAGAAAGAAGGGAGGTGATACTCTGGGCACCCCTCTTTCTCTGGCAAGTCGGTTTAATCCTGGCTTTTTCCCAGAAGGCTCTGCCCTGCTCAGGTAGCTTAGGGTTTGGGCTGGTGGTGTGAAGTGTTTGTGTAGGTGTGTTGGGGGTTGTGCTGTCTGTGATTTGGGGTGGCTCCTTGGACTGGCCAAACCCGAATTGTTTTAACCACCGTGCCTGATTGGAATGACTCTTGTCTATTCTCAGATGATTGTTATGTTTCTAAAGTGGATCTCTGTCTCCTCTGTCCTTTTTCAGAGCACCTAGCTAAGTCACCTATTTGTTTTCTTCATCTTTTTTGTTTATCTGCCATTTTTTCATCTTCTTTGTATATATTAAGTTGGGATCCTGCTGGCTCTGTTTTTGTTTCCCAGCAAACATCTTTCCCTTTTGCCTTCTCTCCCCTTAGCTTCAGCTGCAAGTTGAGGTGGTCTGGGAAAGATGGTTCCACATTTGGTGCTTTCTTAGTTGGAAGTCTCCCCTTCCACCCAGGTACACTTAGGAGAGAGGTCAGTGTTCTTGTTGAGTCTTCAAATGCTGGGATCAGAAACTGAGGCTTGAATCCTGTCACCGTGGAGGGCACAGTGGCAGATTTCTGTGCTGTGGCCCAGGATGCGGGGGAGGGTGATAGTGGCGAGAGGATCCCATCCTTTCTGTGGGGGGCATGAGAAGCAGCAGTGTCGTCTAGCCAGTGCTGGTTCCACATCTGGGTTTTCCATTGGCCCCTCGGGCTGGGGCTGCCCCTGTGTTGACTGGGAACTGTGCGGGCTCCGGGGTGAACTCTGCCCCAAGCTGTAGTGTGACCCAGTTTTTCCATCTACCACACCCCATTCCTGCCCTTCTCCCAAATCTTCCTCTGTATCAGCCAGTTTGCCTCTTGCCAGGTCAGCACATCTGAGAAGTTGGAGGGTCTTCTGTGGATGGAAGGGGGTCCCCTTTGCCTATGTGAATTGTCCTGGTCTCCACTTCCAGTGTTGATGGTGACTCTTAGAGATGTAGCTGACTGGGGACAGGGACAGTACAGGGATGACTTGGGAGAAGGGCTTAGGAAATGGTTCTTTCTGCTGAGATCCAAGCTGGTGTTCCATTCCCCGGGGGAATGGGAGGGGCTGTCTTGTGCCTGGCCTGATCCCCGGCTGAGAGGGAAAGGGGGAGGCTGATGGCGCTTTGTCCAGTGTCTTGCTCCCCAGTATCTGCCCCTCACAGGAAGGGTGGAGCCAGAGGCGTTTTGGGGCCAGTTCGGGGGTCAGGAGCTAAGAACCTGTGTCGGAGGCTGTTGTCCACTATTCTAGGTGCTGCTCCTTTTTTTCTCAGCCAGTTGGATAGGTGGTGGCCTGTAACCTTGTTAGAGGTGCTTTAGGATCTGTGGCCTGCACTCTGGGTAGAGGTGATGAGGAAGCTGAGTTTCAGAGACTTGCTGTGGGCTTCCATCCCGCAAGGAAGGCCAACCTTTTGGGTGTCAGAAAGAAGGTTGTGTACTCTGACACAGTACTGTCAAACTTTTGTTAAACCTTAGCTCTGATAATTGAAATCCTAATGATTGAAGGAGTAACTCAGGCTCTCACGTGGGGTCACCCTTCAAGGTGTCTTGGGTATCCTTGCCTAGGATATTAGAATGGCATCTTGCGAACTGTCTCATCCCAGGGTAGTGTTAGGAGAGGTGGCGTTTGGACATGGGGCCAAGTGGAGCCAGGTGATCGGTTTGAGAAATCTATGAGAGGGTAGTCTTTCCCCTCCGGCTACCTCTCTCCACCCCACCCCCCTCCCCTGCTACTTCCTGTCTGTCCTCTGTTGGCAGCTGGGTGCCCTGGGCTGGCTTCTGTGGTCAGGAGCCATTTTCCTCTCTTCAGTGGATGAGGCATTCCCTCCTCCTCCACTCCCTTCTCCACTCCCCCTCCTTGGGCGGGGGTGGCTTGGGAAGAAGGGAGGAGGGAGCTAGTGCGCTGGTATGAATGTCTGTTACAAAGGAAGCTGCCTCCTGGCCGTCTCCCCACCCTTGGTGCCCCTTCCCACCTATGCCTGCCCTGGAGCTCTCAGCATTACCCCAGGCTTTGTGTGTGCTCTTAGCCGGCAGGAGGCGGAGCCAGATGGGAGGAGGAAGGGGGGGAGATGGTGACAGCTGGGCTGATTTGGGCCCCTGGGGGAGAAGAGGCTACTGACCCAGGAGAAGCTAGGGAAGGAACAGTAGAGCTGGAGATGGGGAAGGGAAATCCGGTTTGGGAGTGGGCATGATACTAGGCTGGCAGCTGAACCTGGGGCTTAGAGGTTCTGGTGGTTTTGAGCCGTGATGAGCCAAAGGGAGTTAGTGAAGAATGTAGTTGCCCGGACCACTGAGCAGGTACTGTTCTGGGAATGTGCTGAGGGTGTTGTCTTTGGTTTTTGTTTTCTGGGTAGGGATTTTTCATTCTCATTCATGGTTTCTGGAATACAGGAGGGCTGGACCTATTTCTTTCCCTTGGTTAACTGTATGCAGCTTGATTCAGCTGTCCTGGTGAGCGTATAGAGGACTTCTGCTCAGGGTCTGGGCAGCTGCCTGAGGTGGGCCCAGTTTGGCCCTGCAGGCCTGTTTCAAGGATCTCCAGCTCTCTGTTTCTGTCCCGAGTATCAGCTTCCATCGGTGGCGTGTGTAGCAGCTCTCTCCAGTGGAATCTGGGACAAGAGGTGGGGGAATCAAGACTAAAGCCTCTGGATTAGGCGCTAACCTTTGCTATTGATCTCTTCCCTGCATACCATTGTTTGCTAAATAAATGTAGAGAACGAAGAGGACCCAGAAGAGGACTTGTCAGAAGCAGAGACTCCAAAGCTCAAGAAGAAGAAAAAGCCTAAGAAACCTCGGGACCCTAAAATCCCTAAGAGCAAGCGCCAAAAAGGAGGTGAGTGGGTGACTGATGCCATGGGGAGTAGGAGGAAGGCAGGAGGAGCCCTGAGAAGGGCTGGAGGGCTGTGGCCTTCGCACGCTGGCTCTGGAGTGGGTTGCCAGGTCCCGGGCATCGCCTCGGGGCTGTCCTGAGGCCAGCATGTGTGTAGCATGTGTGTGTCTGTCTCCCTCTCCCCCTTCCCTGCTCCAGCGTTTGCTCTTATGCCGGCAGCTGGGGGACAGCTCTGGGGAGGGGCCGGAGTTTGTGGAGGAGGAGGAAGAGGTGGCCCTGCGCTCAGACAGCGAAGGCAGCGACTACACCCCTGGTAAGAAGAAGAAGAAGAAGCTGGGCCCTAAGAAGGAGAAGAAGAGTAAATCCAAGCGGAAAGAGGAGGAGGAGGAGGACGAGGACGACGACGACTCGAAGGTGCCTGCGTTTCCACCTTCTTCTCTGTTCTTTGCTTCCCAGACACTCTGCTGCCCCTGAGATTGAGTTCTCTCCTCCTGTTTCTAATGATTTGCTCTTACCCCTGACTTGCCAGCCTTAGTTGCAGCTCACATCCTCTGGTGAGTGTGGGCACTCAGAGTCAAGCCTTGACCCTGCTCTCTCTTCAGGAGCCTAAGTCATCCGCTCAGCTCTTGGAAGACTGGGGCATGGAAGACATCGACCATGTATTCTCTGAGGAGGATTACCGCACCCTCACCAACTACAAGGCCTTCAGCCAGTTTGTTCGGTAAACAAGAGGGTCTTGGGAATGGCGTGGAGTGCACTTCCGTTATCTCTTCTTACCTCCATCGCCATCTTTTATCTTTTATTTTTAAACTTTTCCTCTTTTCTGTTCCTGCTGTTTCTCCCCCAGACCCCTCATTGCTGCCAAAACCCCAAGATCGCCGTCTCCAAGATGATGATGGTTTTGGGTGCAAAGTGGCGGGAGTTCAGCACCAACAACCCCTTCAAAGGCAGTTCTGGGGCTTCTGTGGCAGCGGCAGCAGCGGCAGCAGTAGCTGTAGTTGAGAGCATGGTGACAGCCACTGAAGTGGCACCGCCTCCACCCTGTGGAGGCGCCCGTCCGCAAGGCCAAGACCAAAGAGGGCAAAGGTGAAAACGGCACCCCGTGGAGGTGGGGGCTAGTGTGGTTGGCAGATGTGTGGATGTGCTGTTCTGTCAGCCCAAAGATAGAAGCTAGGAGGGAGGGGTGAATCTTGGATCAGGAGGGAAATTTGGGAAGCTCAGTGTAGAAATGTTTTAGATGGGGCGTATTTTGTTGGGTTGGCCAAAAAGTTCCTTCGATTGTTTTCCATATGATGGCTCTAGTCTCGCTTTAGTTGTCCTTTTTTTAAAAATTTGAAACAGTTTTGTTAGATTGTATTGTGATGGTTGTCATATCAGTGTGCATTTAAAAAAAAACTACCAAAATTGAATTTTTGTGTAGTCATTTTAATATTGAAGACAAAAGAAGAAAGGCAACATTTTGGCATATTATGCTTTATTATTTCAAGAAAGGTGAAAAAGCAACTGAAACGCAAAAAAGATTTGTGCAATATGTGGAGAAGGTGCTGTGACTGATCGAATGTGTCAAAAGTCATTTGCAAAGGTTCGGGCTGGAGGTTTCTCGCTGGACGATGCTCCATGGTTGGGTAGACCGATTGAAGTTGATAGTGATCAAATCAAGACATTAATTGAGAACAGTCAACGTTGTATACCACATGGGAGATTGCTGACATACTCAAAAAATCCAAATCAAGTGTTGAAAATCATTTGCACCAGCCTAGTTATGTTCATCGCTTTCGTGTTTGGGTTCCGTGTAAATTAAATGAAAAAATCTTAACTGTATTTCCATATGGAATTCTCTACTTAAACATAACAAAACGTTCCATTTTTAAAACAAATTGTGATGGGCAATGAAAAGTGGATGCTGTACAGTAATGTGGAACAAAAAGAGATCCTGAGGCAAGTGAAATGAACCACCACCAACTACATCAAAGACTGGTCTCCATCCTAACAAAGGTGATGTTGTGTTTGTGGTGGGATTGGAAAGGAGTCCTTTATTATGAGCTCCATCAGGGTAAGACAAGATTGCATGTTTCTTTGATGACAAAGCAAAAACTGTTATAACCTGGCTGGGAAGTTCCGATTCATCCAACCTGTTCATCAGATATTGCACCTTCAGATTTCCATTTATTTTTATAAAATTCTGTTAATGTAAAAAGTTCAGTTCCCTGCAAGACTGTAAAAGGCACCTGGAATAGTTCTTTGCTCAAAAGATAATAAGTTTTGGGAAGATAGAATTGTGAAGTTGCCAGGAAAAAAGGCAGAAGGTAGTGGAACAAAATGATGGATACATTGTGCAATAAAGTTCTCCAATGTGAAAAACGTGTCTTACTTTTACTTAAAAGGCATTTTTGGCCAACCCAGTGGAAATACTTTGGGTGGTGAATATTTCCTTTTCCTCATGTTCTGCTCTGTCATGGATGTTTGGACTGCATGGTCTCACTTGCTTTCTCCTGATTTAGGTCCCAATGCTCGGAGGAAGCCCAAGGGCAGCCCTCGTGTCCCCGATGCCAAGAAGCCTAAACCCAAGAAAGTAGCTCCCCTGAAAATCAAGCTGGGAGGTTTTGGTTCTAAGCGGAAGAGATCCTCGGTGAGTGCCCAGCCTGTCCCTGTCCCCTGGTGATGGCGTCTTAGCCCGTGGAGAGGATGGTGTCTTAGCTCAGGATTTACCTTTCACGGTGGCTGCTGAAGTATGTGGGGAGTTGGTCATAGAACAGGGCTCTAGGCTCACTGTATAAGTCCTTGCCGTGATTGCAGTGCCCTGAGTGAAGAACAATTCCCTTGCCTCCCTTCTCCACCACTCTCTTCTTTCCCTTGGCCTGACTCGAGTTGTATTTCTTCTCACCCCATCAGAGTGAGGACGATGACTTAGATGTTGAGTCTGACTTCGACGACGCCAGTATCAATAGCTATTCTGTTTCTGATGGTTCTACTAGTCGCAGTAGCCGCAGTCGCAAGAAACTGCGGACCACAAAAAAGAAAAAGAAAGGTGTGCTGCTTTTCTGTATCAATATGTGATGGGCTGAGGGGAATGACTGGGGAGGCATCTCCCTAAGGAGATGGGGCCTGGGCTTCAGGGGTGGGGGGAGGTGGTCGTTTTCTAATAACTGGGCTTTGCCTCTTCCTTGCCCAGGCGAGGAGGAGGTGACTGCTGTGGATGGTTATGAGACAGACCACCAGGACTATTGTGAGGTGTGCCAGCAAGGCGGAGAGATCATCCTGTGTGACACGTGTCCCCGTGCATACCACATGGT
Organism: Nanger dama; assembly: GCA_917880005.1. Classification (NCBI taxonomy): domain Eukaryota; kingdom Metazoa; phylum Chordata; class Mammalia; order Artiodactyla; family Bovidae; genus Nanger; species Nanger dama. The sequence continues at coordinate 16,412,086 of CAKJTW010000046.1, read as the reverse complement.
CTGCCTGGACCCGGACATGGAGAAGGCACCCGAGGGCAAGTGGAGCTGCCCGCACTGTGTGAGTGCCTGGCCTCGAGGGCAAGGGCTTGGGCGGGGGGGGAGACACGCTGGTGCTGCTGGCTGTGGGCTTTGGGATGCTCTTGGAGGAATGCTGGGCGCGGTCCCAACTGGGTGGGTGGGGGGTGGTTGTAAACTGACTCTGTGGTCCTCAACTTCAGGAGAAGGAAGGCATCCAGTGGGAGGCAAAGGAGGACAATTCGGAAGGCGAGGAGATCCTGGAGGAGGTTGGGGGAGACCCCGAGGAAGAGGATGATCACCACATGGAGTTCTGTCGGGTCTGCAAGGATGGCGGGGAGCTGCTCTGCTGTGACACTTGTCCTTCCTCCTACCACATCCATTGCCTAAACCCCCCGGCTCCCAGAGATCCCCAATGGCGAATGGCTGTGTCCCCGCTGCACGGTGAGTGCCTGGACCCAACTGGGGTCAAACGAGGGAGGTGTGGACCAACCCAAGGGTTCACCTCTCTTCCATGTGGGTATCTCCAGGCTGAGGTGCAGGAGAGGCCACTGGAGGGCTGGAGGCCTTTGAGCCCCGGAACCAGAGTTTTCCTTCCTTTGTGGTCCTGGGATGCCTTTCTCCTGGGAAGCTATAGGACTGACTTCCAACAGAGCTGATGCTTTGTATGTTCTCCCAAGTGGGATGTCGCCCAGGACATCCTTTCTTGTTTTGACACCAACCTCGAGGTCTTGGTAGCTCAGTCATATAACAGGGCCACTTACCGCTGTTACTAGGTTGGTGCAAAAGTAAATGAGGTTTAGCACTGTTGAACTTTGCCATTTGATAATTGGAATACATTCTTAAATGTGGTTTTGTTATACATCATTTTAATGGATATTTCTTGGTTTATATTTTTTCTAACAACTAGTTATTTTATGTGTATTTTAAGCTGTGGAAATGATGTTAGACGAAAAGCAAATTCAATCAATTTTCTTATTTGAGTTCAAAATGGGTCATAAAGCAGTGGAGAAAACTCTCAATATCAACAGCATATTTGGCCCAGGAACTGCTGATGAATATACAGTTCAATGGTGGTTTAAGAAGTCTGGCAAAGGAGATGAGAACTTTGAAGATGACCATAGTGGCCGGTCATGGGACGTTGACAGTGACCAACTAAGAGTAATCATCAAAGCTCATCCTCTTAAAACTACATAAGAAGTTGCTGAAGAACTTAACATCAACCATTCTACAGTGGTTCGGCATTTGAAGCAAATTGGAAAGGTTTTGAAGTGTCATCTCTCATTCTCTGCAACAGTGACAAACCATTTCTGAATCAAATTGGGATATGCAACGAAAAGTACAATAACTGGCAACAACCAGCTCAGTGGTTGGACTGAGAAAACGCTCCAAAGCATCTGCCAAGCCAAATTTGCACCAAAAAAGGTCATGGTCACTGGTGGTCTGCTGCTCATCTGATCCACTACAGCTTTCTATATCCCAGTGGAACCATTACATTTTGGAAGTATGCTCTGCAAATCGATGAGGTGCACTGAAAGCTGCAGCGCCTGCAGCCAGCATTGGTCAATGAAAGTGTGTTAGTTGGTCAGTAGTGTCCGACTCTTTGCAACCCCATGAACCGTAACCCACCAGGCTCGTCTGTCTGTGGGATTTCCCAGGCAAGAATACTGGAGTGGGTAGCCATTTTCTTCTCCTGGGAATGTTCCCGACCCAGGGATCGAAGCCCAGTCTCCTGCATTGCAGGGAGATTCTTTATTGTCTGAGCTACCAGACCTACAGCAGTGAAAGGGTTCGATTCTTCTCCATGACAGCACCCAACCATACATGATGCAATCAACGCTTCAATCAAAAAGTTGATGTTCAATCAGTGTTGAACATCGTGTGGTGTTCACACAATGTTCAATCAAAAAGTTGGACAAATTGGGCTACAAAATTTTGCCTCATCTGCCATGTTCACCTGACCTTTACCTCTATTTCTCCTGACTACTGCTACTTGAAGCAGCTTAACAACTTTTTGCAGGGAAAACGCTTCCACAACCAGCATGATGTGGAAAATGCTTTCCAAGAATTCACTGAATCACGAGCTTGGATTTTTACGCCACAGGAATAAACTTGTTTCTCATTGGCTAAAATGTGTTTATTGTGTTAGTGCCTATTTTGATTGATAAAAATGTGTTTGAGCCTAGTTATAATGATTAAATTTAAATGTTAAACTTCACAGTCCAAAATTGCAATTATGTTTGCACCAATCTAATAGATTTAGCGAGGAAATCTGGGCTGCAGGTCTGTGACTTCTCTGTGCCTACTTGATCTAGCTGCTAGCTCTGTTAGGCAGATAGGAGTGATGTCACACCAGTCCTGGACTAAGTCTAGAAACACGGGATTCTGTTCTCTCTCTCAAACGGTTTTGGGATTAGACTGTAATTGAAATGAAACTTTACTAACTATGGGGTTGAAGCTGCTCTCAGGTATACATCTCCTTGCTATGGTAGTGCTTTGATATTGACTCATCTCTTTTTCTCTCTTAGTGTCCAGCTCTTAAGGGCAAAGTTCAGAAGATCCTAATCTGGAAGTGGGGTCAGCCACCGTCTCCCACGCCAGTGCCTCGGCCCCCAGATGCTGATCCCAATACTCCGTCCCCCAAGCCCTTGGAGGGGCGGCCAGAGCGGCAGTTCTTCGTCAAGTGGCAAGGGATGTCGTACTGGCACTGCTCCTGGGTGTCTGAGCTGCAGGTGAGCCTGGAAGAGACTGGATGGGGCGGCAGAGTACAGCCTGTGGAGAGACGGGCGGCTGTCACTCTTGGTAATGTCTTTCTCATCCTGCTTGCAGTTGGAACTACACTGTCAAGTGATGTTCCGAAACTATCAGCGGAAGAATGACATGGATGAACCACCCTCTGGGGACTTCGGTGGTGACGAGGAGAAGAGTCGGAAGCGGAAGAACAAGGACCCTAAATTCGCTGAGATGGAGGAGCGCTTCTATCGCTATGGGATAAAGCCCGAGTGGATGATGATCCACCGAATTCTCAACCACAGGTACCAGTGGAGCCAGCTGGGCATCCTGGAGGTGGGCTGTGTATCCTCAGGGGATTTAGGAAATGGACCTGACCAGTAACTCAACAGTTGGACAAGACACTCAGTGTGTTATTAACTGACTGAATCCTGGCCTTTGAGCCACAGATTGTAGATTAGAGATCATTTTTGGTGCAAAGACTGGTAGACCAGATGTATTGGCTCTGAATCCATGTGGCATCTGGCCTCCTCAGAGGCCTGGTTTGGAACATCTATTGTTGGCGGTTTCTGAGCAAGACTGACTAGGGAGCTGAGCAGGGGGCCCTTCTGGCTCAGCGCTTTCTCCTCTTGGCCTTGTAGCGTGGACAAGAAGGGCCATGTCCACTACTTGATCAAGTGGCGGGACCTCCCCTATGACCAGGCTTCCTGGGAGAGTGAGGATGTGGAGATTCAGGACTATGACCTGCTCAAGCAGAGCTACTGGAATCACAGGTGAGCAGCCCCAGCGACCAGAGCGCTGCTTGCTGAGAAGGGCCCCTGGCAGCGCTGTGACGCCTCTGTCCTCTTCAGGGAGTTGATGAGGGGTGAGGAGGGACGACCAGGCAAGAAGCTCAAGAAGGTGAAGCTGAGGAAGTTGGAGAGGCCCCCTGAAACCCCAACGGTTGATGTGAGTTGGCAGAAAAGGGCAGACAGGACGACGTGTCCTCTGTGCTGCTCTGACAGTGGTGGTCTAAGACATTCAAGTCGGTGTAGCTAAAGTGCTTCACGCAGATGGCTTCCTGGTATCTCCACGCCTCTGGAAACCAGGGGAAAAGTACTGGGAATACTTTATTTTCTTTTCCCTCATCAGAAAAGTAAAAACATAGGCATTAGTGTATGACTGAGGAAAAGTTAAGTATGGAGGAGTCACACAACCAACCTTTTATGAAACTTGTTTTGGAACCTGCGTCTTTTTACCCTTAATTCATGGCTTAGTTCCTTGGGGTTTTGTATAATATATGAGTAAGGTTAAGGTTAGAAGTAAATTTATGGAGAACGTAGAACTATTCACCTGGTAGATCCTGACTGATAGAATTATTGTGCTGCCAGGGAGACTGTGACGTGTCTGTCTCCTGATGTCTTGCAGGACCCTAAGTTAAAACACAAACTTAACAATAACCGTTAAGCACGTTTTCCCCCACCAGTCTTTTGTGGCTTCCTTGAGTAGGCTCTAGTGAGCATGTGTGAGGAGCAGTTACTGTCTTAGGGAAGGAAGGGAATTCCTCAGCAGCTCATGACTTCCTTTTTTCCTCCTTCAGCCAACAGTGAAGTATGAGCGCCAGCCAGAGTACCTGGATGCTACGGGTGGGACCCTGCACCCCTATCAGATGGAGGGCCTGAACTGGCTGCGCTTCTCTTGGGCTCAGGGCACCGACACCATCTTGGCTGACGAGATGGGCCTTGGGAAGACAGTGCAGACCGCAGTCTTCCTGTACTCCCTCTACAAGGAGGTGCGAGAGCTGGGGCTGCTGGCTTTGTGTCTGGGGGGATGTTCTGTGTTCAGACTCTTCTCTTACACTTCAAGGAGACAGAGAAAGGAAGAAAAAACTAGGTCTCTGACCGGGAGAACAGTGTTGAGTGACAGTAAGAGAGACCTAAGTACCCAGAGACAGATGGGAGGGAGTGGAGCCTTGGGGAGGTTAGTGGTGGGTGCCTGGAGCCTCAGTCCTGGGGTCCGGCTGGGCACTGAGATGAGCAGAACTGTGGGTGGAGCCAGTGTGGAGAGACCAGTGTGTGTGAGCTCCCTGGAGGCAGGCCTGGAGCTGTGGGAAGGAGGCAGCTGGGCGTGTTTGTATCCTGGGGAGGTGGGGGGGGGCAGCAGCAGTGCACAGGCCAGTCCTCTGCCCCCTGGAGGGGCGGGGTACCAGGCCGTGGACGCTGGGGTTGTTTGTGGGGTCCTGAGTGCTCACTCTCTCTCTGCTCTTCTTCCTCACAGGGTCATTCCAAAGGCCCCTTCCTAGTGAGCGCCCTCTTTCCACTATCATCAACTGGGAGCGGGAGTTTGAAATGTGGGCTCCAGATATGTATGTGGTGACCTACGTGGGTGACAAAGACAGCCGTGCTATCATCCGAGAGAATGAGTTCTCCTTTGAGGACAATGCCATTCGTGGTGGCAAGAAGGCTTCTCGCATGAAGGTACCTGAGGGAGGCAGGGGTAGGGTAGAGTTGTTGCTATGGTGTCCTTGAGTCTGGTCCCTGGGGTGAGGTGAGAGGAGGGAATTCCCCTACTCCCACCGCTTCCCAGCCAGTCCCTTGACTTGGCCTGGACATGAGTGACCAAGTCACCTTCTTTTGCAGAAAGAGGCATCTGTGAAGTTTCATGTGCTGCTGACATCCTATGAGTTGATCACCATTGACATGGCCATCTTGGGCTCTATTGACTGGGCCTGCCTCATCGTGGATGAAGCCCATCGGCTCAAGAACAATCAGTCTAAGGTGAGGGGCTGGGGAGCTGTGACCTCCAGTTTTAGGGTTTTGGTACCACCTACTCAGGAAGGGGAGACCTAGGAGCACAGGAAACGGAAAAGAATCTCTGCCTTCCTTACTCACTCAATGATAGATAAGCCTTGGAGGCCAGGCTTTAGAAGAGAGATGGAGGACATTACTGGTAGTCTAGTGGTTAGGACTCTGCACTTATACTCTGAGGTGGGGGTTTGCGGCACGGGTTCATTATCTAGTTGGGGAGCTAAGATTATGAAGTATGGCTGAAAGAAAAAGTAACTGTGGAAAGAAGATAAAGGATAATAAAAAAATTTTTTTAAGAGAGATGGAAGTAGGGGCGGGGGCTTAACTGCTGGGTGGTAAAACGGGACTTTACAAAGAAGTACTGGAGTCCTGTTTTCATTGCACTCTACTTCTCTCCATCTGCTTCACCAGTTTTTCCGGGTTCTAAATGGCTACTCACTCCAGCACAAGCTGTTGCTGACAGGGACTCCACTGCAGAACAATCTGGAAGAGTTGTTCCACTTGCTCAACTTCCTCACCCCTGAGAGGTTCCAGTAAGTGTGTGCTTGTCCACAGTCAGCTCCTCATCCTTCCTGCTCCTTCTGTCTCCTGTGTCATGTCCCTTCCCTTCCCCTTTCCAACAGCTTCTTTCCTTTTCCTTCTGAAGTAATTTGGAAGGCTTCCTGGAGGAGTTTGCAGACATTGCCAAGGAGGACCAGATTAAAAAGCTGCACGACATGCTGGGCCCTCACATGTTGCGGCGGCTCAAGGCTGACGTGTTCAAGAACATGCCGTCCAAGACAGAGCTGATCGTGCGTGTGGAGCTGAGCCCCATGCAGAAGTGAGTGTGGAGGAACGGGGGCGCTGGCTCCATTTGGCAGACACAGTTAGACACTCTGGCCCGTCTGTGTGTTGTTTGCCAGTTCTCCCTGTACTCTGATGTGAGATGGGTGGTGACCAAGCCAGTGAGGCTCAAAGGAACCTGTGGCTGGGGTGCTGGGTCCAGAGTGCTCAGCGCTTCCTTCCCTTGTTTAAAAGGATGGCAGTGGCGCTTCTTGGGTTTCCTCAGTCCCAAAGTGAGAGGTGTTGGAAGGAAGGCTCCAGACCCTGGGACCATATGGTGAGCCAGGTAACGACTCTTGAGGGAGATATCTCTTACCCTGTCGTCTACACAGGAAATACTACAAGTACATCCTCACTGGAATTTTGAAGCGCTCAATGCTCGAGGGGGCGGCAACCAGGTCTCTCTGCTAAACGTGGTGATGGATCTTAAGAAGTGCTGCAACCACCCATATCTCTTCCCCGTGGCCGCCATGGTACACTTTGCTGTCTCTTGTCCATCCCTGGGTGGGGACCGCTCCATGTGGGGCTTCTTTTCTTATTTTTTTCTTTTTGCTTCTCTCTAGGAAGCCCCTAAGATGCCTAATGGCATGTATGACGGCAGTGCCCTCATCAGAGCATCTGGGAAATTATTGCTGCTTCAGAAGATGCTCAAGAATCTCAAGGAGGGTGGGCACCGTGTCCTCATCTTCTCCCAGGTAACTTCTGGATAGCAATGGACATCTCAGAGACGTATGGGAGGACTGTCGTCTAATTAATCCTGTAATTCAACTCTGCTCCTCTTCAGATGACCAAGATGCTGGACCTGCTAGAGGACTTCCTGGAACACGAAGGTTATAAATATGAACGTATCGATGGGGGAATCACTGGGAACATGCGGCAGGAGGCCATTGACCGCTTCAATGGTAAGAGGGGAGGAGTGGCTTTGATCCTGGCTTCCTTACTCAGGGCTCTCGACCCATCCTTGTTCTCTCGCATCTGTTTTTCTGGGTAGTGGTTTAGGGTCTTCTGTCGACATGGAAGAGTACTTTTGAATTTCTTGATTGGAAGAATGTATCAGATTATTCCTGGGAGACACTTTGCTCCCCATGGAGTCTTTGTTCTCTCTGCTGAAAAGAAGGCCACTTCATTTAATCATCCTTGTTGCATGCTGAGGCCTGGGAGGGACCTGGATTTATCCAGATTTACCAAGCCCAGATAGCAAGCTAGTGGCAGGCTTGTCTCAGTAGCCACTACTACCTCCTCCTCTTTTTTTTTAAAACTATAACTTGAGATAGTTTTGAACACACAAGTTCAAAAAAATCACATAGTGAGTTTGTATATACCTTTCACCTGGCTTTTCTTGATAGCTTAAATGACCACAGTCCAACAGTCAAATCCAGGGAATTAACATTGGTGTCTAGTATACTACTAACCAGGTCATAGACTTGATCCTGACCATGTGTCAGGATCCACTCACGGATCCCACATCACTCATAGTTCTTTTTATTCATGATATTGATATCTTTGATGGTGACTGGTCAGCTTCTTTATAGAATGTTTAGCTTTTCTAATATCAGTCTAGTTGATGTTTTCTCATGATTCGATCGACGTTAGACATTTCGGGCAGGAGTCTGCAAGAGTGATGCTGTGTCCTTTTCAGTGCATCATTTCCAGGGACGATGTGACATTGATAATGTTCCCCTGCTGGTGTTGGCCTTGATTACTTGGTTCAGGTGGTGTCTGCTGAATTTCTCCCCAGTAAGGTTTTCTTCATTGCAATTGATAAATTCCTTTAGGAGACACTTGAGACTATGGTGACATCCTATTTCTTCTTAAACTTTCACGCTTATCTCAGTATCTGTTGTTGCTCTTTGCTTACGGTGAATACCATTATTGATACTTTGGTGTTTGCCTAAAGAGGTGTTTTTTTTTTAAATTCAAGTATAGTTGGTTTACAGTGTTGGATTAATTTCTGCTGTACAGCAGAGTGTCAGCTATACATATATACATGTCTTAAAAAATTTTCATATTCTTTTCCACTGTGGTGTATCACAAGATACTGAATACAGTTCTTTGTGCTATACACAGTAGGGCCTGTTATTTATCCATCCTATATGTAGCATTTTGCATCTGCTAATGAGGTTTTGTATTTCTGACGCTCCTTATATATTTGTTCATTGGAATTGTGGTTCCTCTCTTAGCACCGGGTGCTCAGCAGTTTTGCTTCCTGCTTTCCACTCGAGCTGGGGGCCTTGGAATCAATCTGGCCACTGCTGACACAGTTATTATCTACGACTCTGATTGGAACCCCCATAATGACATCCAGGTGAGCAGAGGCAGCAGCCTTGGCATACAGTAACTTACTGGAAATGCACAGTGTTCTCTGTGAGGGCTCCACCATCTGGAATTAGCTGTTTCCGGGAAAACAATAGATTTTTTTGAATGCCTTTTACCTTATTGTAAGCTGGAGAGTGTGGGTTAGCTCTGGTCCTCTTCTGGGTAACATGGTAGAGGATGGTGTCTGGGAGCAGGGGTGCAAAAGGAAGTTGTGTGAGGTGAGCTGCAGCTCAAGCCTTATGCTGCATTTGGCTTACTATGTGAAAGTCAGGGCAGAAAAACACGGTTCCTTCAGTTTTTGTCTTCGTTTTGTACCCCACTCCAGGCCTTTAGCAGAGCTCACCGTATTGGGCAAAATAAGAAGGTGATGATTTATCGGTTTGTGACCCGTGCGTCTGTGGAAGAGCGCATCACGCAGGTGGCCAAGAAAAAGATGATGCTGACGCATCTAGTTGTTCGGCCTGGGCTGGGCTCCAAGACTGGGTCCATGTCCAAACAGGAGCTTGATGACATCCTCAAGTTTGGCACCGAGGAGCTGTTCAAAGATGAGGCCACAGATGGAGGTGAGCTGGTCAGGAACCTGTGTGGTGTAGGGTGTGGCTGCTCTAAAGGGCATCATCTTTGATCCCGAGGATCTTGGGACTCAGACCTTGGGTCTATGGGGCCAGCTTTCTCCACTGCAGCTGCTGATGCTAACTAGGGGTGTGGACCCCTGATTCTTTACAGGAGGAGACAACAAAGAGGGAGAAGACAGCAGTGTCATTCATTATGACGATAAAGCCATTGAACGACTGCTGGACCGGAACCAGGATGAGACTGAAGACACGGAGCTACAGGGCATGAATGAATATTTGAGCTCATTCAAAGTGGCCCAGTATGTGGTGCGAGAAGAAGAAATGGGGGTGAGTATGAGTCCAACGGCAGTGCTTGGTGACTGGTGCAAAAGTTGCAGCTGAGACCATGATGGTGTTTGAGATGAGAATATCTGTAGGCAAATTAGTACAGTGATTATTTTTCCACCTCTTTGAAAAGAAATTCTATAAGTATGAGCAAATCACATTCACTGCTTGGACATAACTGGCCACATTTCACACTCAAAACATTTATATTAACTGCTTTATCAGACTCTCACTTTATTTTCTCTTATGTATTTTATTAGCTCTATAAATAGACTCTGGATTGCTAACCCAACTCTCTCCAGAGAAAAGGTAGGATATGTGATATGTACTTAGCCTTTCTTCCTGTACTTTTGGAAACAATTGTTTTTCCTTTTTCCCTTCTGTTTCCTGGGTCTTTTAAAATAGAAAACAAAGAATACTCAGTTATGAATGTGTGGACTCTAATATTTTCCCCCAATATAATAGGGTATGGAATTAAAGAAAAAAAAATTCTTTCCCTTCTGGTCCCCTTTGAGCCACCCAGGTCAAGGTTCTTTGAATTGACATCAGTTTTTGATGATCTTTGCCATCTATTCTCATCCTTCCAACTCTGAATCATTCTTCTTGCTGTTTTTCTGATATGTATCTGATATGTTTTTATGATTATCTTGTGTGCTTGTGGCTGAAAAGGCCGAAAACTACTAAAGGTCTGCAGCCTAGTAGTCTTTGGTCAAAACTGCCCTCCTGTCAGGGTGGTCTGCATTTGGGAGGGACCCAGGCAGAAGGTGCTGAGTGGCTGCAAGGGAGGGCTGGTACTTTGCCTCCCACTGTTAACCTTTCCTGACGATGGCCCTCTAGGTGGCTGCATAAAGTTTTATGTTTTGAATATTACAGCCCTCCATATGTATAGCTCCTACATCTGCAGATTCAATTGTGGACTGTGTGGTACTGTAGTATTTACTGTTGAGAAATATCTTTGTGTAAGTGGACTTATGTAGTTCAAACCTCTGTTGTTCAGAGGTCAGCTGTAAGTCTCCTGATTCAAAATTCAGAAGCTATAGAAGTATCTCTTCCCCACCCCAGTCCTTCGGCTACCTAGCACCCTCACTGGGGATAAGTGATATTTATTTTACAAACTATTTTATATGCATGTGAATCACATATATATGTGTGTATGCATATATAAATAGATGTGTATATACACAGAAACATGTTTTTCCCTTTTCCTTTTAAGCAAAAGTAGTTTTTCTGCTGCTGCTGCTGCTAAGTTGCTTCAGTTGTGTCTGACTCTGTGCGACCCCATAGACAGCAGCCCACCAGGCTCCCTTCGTCCATGGGATTTTCCAGGCAAGAGTACTGGAGTGGGTTGCCATTGCCTTCTCCAGTTTTTCTAAAGTTGAAGTATTGTTCCACAGGGAAGTCCCCAGGTCCTCTTCTGAGTGAGGTATAGCAGTAGACAAGGAGACATGGGGTCAGTTCCTAGTGAACAGTAAGAAGGGAGTTTCCTGGCGATCCAATGGTTAGGACTCCGTGCTTTCACTACTAAGGGCCCAGGTTCAGTCTTTGATCCGGGAACTGGGATCCTGTAAGCCACATGGCACAGCCAAGAAAAGAAGAGAGTGGTTATTCTTTTCTGCTCCTTGTGGTTAGCCAGGGTCCTGAGACAGTTTTGAACAGTGGGTTGTTGCAGAAGCCTCACTTCGTGGCTGAAGCATTTATTTGCTGGTGGAGGACTCCCTAGAGCTGTCTTCCTCCTCTGTCGTGTGAGCATATCCAGAGAGAGGAGTATGAGGTCAGAGCAGTCTGGAACGCTGAGGCCTCCACACTGGAGAGAGGTATCTGTTCTGGAGAGTCCCCCAGATCTGTAATGGACATTGTAGGAATAAGAAATAAACTTCTGTTGTATTAAATTACACCACACAAACACACAAAAATGGGAAGAATAGTTGATTTACAAAGCTGTGTACACATTTCTGCTGGGCGACAAAGTGATTCAGTTATACCTTTATATATACGTATATATACACATTTTCTTTATATATATTCTTGTCCATTATGTTATCATAAGATATTATATATAGTTCCTATATATATATTATATATAGTTTAGTTTCTATATATATTATATATAGTTCCAGTAGGACCTTGTTCTATATATGAAAGCTTACATCTGCTAATCCCAACCTCCCACTGCAGTCCCTTCCCTTGGCAACTCCCCGTCTCTTCTCTAGGTCCATGATTCTGTTTCATAGATAGGTTTGTTTGGGTCATACTTGTAGATTCCATGTATAAGTGATATGGTATTTGTTTCTATGATCATCTCGAGTTGTATCCATGTTGCTGTGTAAGGAAAGTGGCTTCTTCTCCATGATGTTCTGTACCTTACTTTTGTCTACCTGATCTTGGAAGATTTATTTCATCCAAATCAGTACAGAAAGAACTTCTGTCTCATCCCCCTTTTTGCTGTGTAATATGTCACCGTTTGAAAGTACCATAATTTATTTACTTAAAAAATTGAGATATAATATAAAACTATTAAAGGTGTATGATGTGTTTTGATATATTGTATCAAATCATAATGGTTTGTATATATTGCAAGATGTCACCCCAATAAGTTTAGTTCTGTCACCATACATATAGTATTAATTTTTTTTTCTTGTGATGAGAGCTTTTAAGAACATCTCTTTCACTATAATAGCAACTTTCAGATATGCAATATGAGTTAACTAGAGTTTCCATGCTATGTATAAAATCATCATGGCTTAAATTTATACCTTTTGACTCTCTTCATCCATTTTACCCCCCATAATTTATTCAGGTTCCCTAATGATGGATATGTAGGTTGTTTCTTGTATCAATGCTGTTAATAGCTTAATTCTAATGTAAAGGATTTGGAACCGGTGGTCCTAAACTATGTGAAAAAAAAGTGAAGACTTTCAGCGGAGCATAAACATTATGGGGATATAAGAGGATATATAATTTTTTTTTTTCACAGTTGGTAAACTTCTGTGAAGTTTATGAAGAACACAAAGGGCTGTATTTCAGAAGCTTCTCCATTCTGCCTTGCTAAGGCTCTAATCTCTTTCCTACATTTTACTGTCTCCCAACTGTTTGTGTATCAGTAAAAGGGGTTAAAAGGATGCATACTGTCTCTTCATCCTTCTGTCTTGTGATAACAGCTTGTCCTGTCAATTAAATTTCTTTCAAGTTCTTAGGTTCAAGCAGGTACACCATGTATTTCAGAGTCAAGTCATGAACAGCAGCTAACAGTGGGAACTGTGAGGACCAGGGGTAGCTGGGGGTGCAGCAGCCCTGAGTCCTGGCCCTCCCTCTGCCCCAGGAGGAAGAGGAGGTGGAACGGGAGATCATAAAACAGGAAGAAAGTGTGGATCCCGACTACTGGGAGAAATTGCTGCGACACCATTATGAGCAGCAGCAAGAAGATCTGGCCCGAAACCTGGGCAAAGGAAAAGAATTCGTAAACAGGTCAACTACAATGATGGCTCGCAGGAGGACCGAGGTGTGTGTGGCCGGCCCCGCCCCCCCACCCATGGGCCGTTCCACTAGAGCAGTGGGCCCCGCTCATCTGCCCTCTCTCCCTCCAGATTGGCAGGACGACCAGTCCGACAACCAGTCCGATTATTCGGTGGCCTCAGAGGAAGGTGATGAAGACTTTGATGAACGTTCAGAAGGTGAGGCCCGTGCCTTTCTGTTGGATTTTTACCTGTGGCTTTGTCTAACATCCCGATCAGCGTCGCTCACACGTCCTTTTTTTTTTGTAGCTCCCCGCAGGCCCAGTCGCAAGGGCCTGCGGAATGATAAAGATAAGCCATTGCCTCCTCTGTTGGCCCGCGTTGGTGGGAATATTGAAGTGAGTACCGCTCGGTCCTAGAGCAGGGTGGGTACAAGCGGCTGTCGGGTCTTGGAGGAGTTGGGTTGCCTCCCTCTCACCTGTCTCCTTCTGTTCCCAGGTTCTGGGTTTTAATGCTCGTCAGCGAAAAGCCTTTCTTAATGCAATTATGCGCTATGGGATGCCCCCTCAGGATGCTTTCACCACCCAGTGGCTCGTGAGGGATCTGCGAGGCAAATCGGAGAAGGAGTTCAAGTAAGTCGAGTGCTTGGGTGAGCACTGTAAAGCAAGGCCTCTGAGTCCGGGTTTTTCTGCACACTGGAGCCCGCTGTGCCAGGAGGCAGTCTGTGTCTCCTGCTGAAGCTGCAAGTGCAGCTGCTAGGAATAGGGCTCTCTGTTCCCTGCTTCTCCAGAAGAGGACCTGGAGCACGGGGTAGGGTCTGGAGACCAGCTCTCAGCACCGTGGCAGGCTTTACCTCACATGGAGCCACAGTCACCTCCAGCATGAGGCCTGACTGCCCTGCGGGTAGGAAGGAGTCTGGTCTGGGAGCTGGCTGCTCTTTAACCCGTTTCTCTGTTTCTTAACTACAGGGCTTATGTATCACTTTTTATGCGGCATTTATGTGAGCCAGGAGCAGATGGGGCCGAGACCTTTGCTGATGGCGTCCCCGAGAGAAGGCCTGTCTCGCCAGCATGTCCTTACTCGGATTGGGGTTATGTCCTTGATTCGCAAGAAGGTGAGCCCTGAGCCTCCCTCTGTGATCCAGGGCTTATAGTGGGAGCTGGAAAGCCAGCAGGGAAGGAGCCTAGTTGGACTTGGGTCTTCAGCCTCTTGTCCCATTGCTGCAGGTTCAGGAGTTTGAACATGTTAATGGGCGCTGGAGCATGCCTGAACTCGCAGAAGTAGAGGAAAATAAGAAGATGTCCCAGCCAGGGTCACCTTCCCCAAAGACTCCTACCCCCTCCACTCCTGGGGACACACAGCCCAATACTCCAGCTCCTGCCCCGCCTGCCGGTGAGTGCTCTTGGGCGGTGGTCCTCTGTCCTTTTCTTCTGGTCCTGGCCTGTGGTTTTTCTGCTCCCCTGTGCTCAGTTCTCAGGGGACTCCGGCAGGACGCACAGCAAGCTCCCTCTCAGTTTAGGAGGGCCGTCCTGAGAATAGGGCTGGCTCTTAAAGGCACGAGAGGACAGTTTAAGATGAGACAGACTGAGAAGGCATGACCTTCTCTGTGACCTGGGACCTTCCTAATTAATGTCTATTGTTGGCCTGCAGAGGATGGGATTAAAGTAGAGGAGAATAACCTCAAAGAAGAAGAGAGTGCAGAGGCAGAGAAGGAGGTGAAGTCTGCACCCCCTGAGGCCACCATCGAGGTGAGAGGGTGACAGATACCACACTGGAGGCCATGGGATTGGCCCATTCTCCCTCTGGGGGGCTGGCCCGTCTGCTTCAACCTCTGTTTTCTCTCTCTTGAAGTGTACACAGCCCCCTGCCCCTGCCTCAGAGGAGGAGAAAGTCCCAGTGGAGCCTCCTGAGGGAGAGGAGAAAGTGGAAAAGGCAGAGGTCAAGGAGAGAACAGAGGAAGCAATGGAGACAGATCCCAAAGGTATGTCCATCTGTGTGCCCTGCAGACCCTGCGAAGCAAAGGACCTTGACTTGTAGCCAGGCTAGAGGCAGTCCAGAGGAACTGACACACGGAAGACTCTTTCACCCCTGAGTTTAACTGTGGGCTTTTTTCTCCCTCAGGACATCTTTTATGACTTTAATCATTAAGATTTGGTTTAGGACTATTTCAGATCTAACAGAGGTGGGGGAGCACTGTTCTTTACATATGTTCTCAATGCCATCTGTTCCCCCAGGTAATGCTGATGGGGAGAAGGTGGAGGAGAAGGCAGCAGTCGATCTGACTCCCATTGTGGTGGAGGACAAAGGTGGGTGTTTGGAGAAGCTGGCTGTACTGTGAAAGGACTCTATTTCTGAAAGGAAGAACTTTGTCTCCCAGACACTCCTCCACCCACAGGCTCCCCATCAATACTGATATAATCATTTTATCCCAAGCTAAAAGACTCTCCCTCTACCCTCCTGTGACGGTCAGTGGCTGGTGGCACCTTTTGTGGGTTTAAGAAACAGTTACATGTGGGGACTTCCCTGATGGTCCAGTGGTTAAGACTGCTCTCTCAACACATGGGGCCCAAGTTCGATCCCTGGTCAGAGAACTAGAGCTCACATGCTGCAACTAAGACACAGCGCAGCCAAATAAATAAATAAATAAATATATATATATATATAAATGTAAAAACACGTGGAGAAAGGGTGGAGGTAGATGGGTGGTCTCGTAGCACACAGGCTATATGTACAGGTAAGGGCCATGGTGCTTTCTTCTGTCTAGAGCTGACATTTCTGCCTGTTCTGTAGAAGAGAAGAAAGAAGAAGAGGAGAAAAAAGAGGTGATGCTTCAGAATGGAGAGACCCCGAAGGACCTGAATGATGAGAAGCAGAAGAAAAATATTAAACAGCGTTTCATGTTCAACATCGCAGATGGTGGTTTTACTGGTATGAAAAAGGGCCCACTGGAAAGATTCAAGGTGAAGTTAGGGTTCTTGTCAGAAACCAAGGTTATGGAGACTTTCGCTCTCCTAGAGGGAATGCCAGGCTATGGCACACTCCTCCCTGTTACAAAGCCAAAGGCATGTAATTTGGTATCTGGGGTCAGGAGTGAGTAGCTGAATCCTTAGTGGTGTCTGCCTTTGTGTCTCTACCCCCTCCCCCATTACCTCTCTTCAGAGCTGCACTCCCTGTGGCAGAATGAGGAGCGGGCAGCCACTGTCACCAAGAAGACTTACGAGATCTGGCACCGACGCCATGACTACTGGCTACTGGCTGGCATCATAAAGTATCCTTTGCCTGAGTCCGATCCAAGGTTCTGGTGGGATTTCTGCCGGTCTCACAGTTGGACGTTCTTACTTTCCCTTGTTTCATTTTTCCTGAGCGATTAATTTTCCAACAGCCATGGCTATGCCCGTTGGCAGGACATCCAGAATGACCCACGCTATGCCATCCTCAACGAACCTTTCAAGGGGGAAATGAACCGTGGCAATTTCTTAGAGATCAAGAATAAGTTTCTAGCCCGAAGATTCAAGGTGAGCAGGAATGGGAGGAATACAGGCTTGATGGGATGTCCTTTAGAGTGCAGAAGGGACTGTGGAGGAAGTCTGGTCATTTAGCCATACTGTATATTATGTTGTCCTGGGTACTTAACTGTGTATCCTGTGAATGGCTTTGCTCCCAAGTATCAAGAGAGACAGACTTGAAAAGTAAGCAGTTACTTAATGATGGCTGAAGATGACTGCCTGACAAATGACAGAGACCAGCACCGTGGGTGTGTTAGGGACCTCTATAGGTTGGAGTGTTCAGGAAAGACATAAGTGTGATTGAACTGACTGTAAGGAGGCGGGGCTGTCAGTGGACTGGTCATACTTTTTCCTGAGTCTGTGGAGATGAGGGGTGGGGAGATGCAGCAGAGATGTAGAGCTCCATTTTTAGAAATGCTGGGGCTAATATGCCCAGGACTGAACGACATCTTTGTCAGGAATGCAGCAAATCATATTGAGGGCACCTTGTGCAGACATCAAAATGAAGACAAGGCACGTGAATCTCAAGCTAAGTATTATAACTGGGGAATGAGGAGTGCATACCAGTGAGCCTTCCAACATCGTGTGCCGAGTAGCAGGTGGCACAGGGACAGGTCTGGTGCCTGTTCTCAAGCTTTCAGTTTAAAGTAGCGGCAAATGTCTGGTCAAGTGCGTGTCAGTCTAAGTGTTGCGACGGAGACTGCTAAATCCATAAAGTTCTCCAGAGGGAATGTGGGAGTGCTCACAGATGCTTCAGGGAGAAGATGGCATTGGAGTGAAGTTTTTTTCCTATAATTTTTAGATTTTTTTTTTTTTTAATGACCATTTTTAAAGTCTTACTGAATTTGTTACAATATTGCTTGTTTTATGTTTTGGTCTTTTGGCTAGGAGGCATGTGGGATCTTAGTTCCATAACCAGGGCTATAACCTGCACCCCTTGCCTTGGAAAGCAGAGTTGTAACCACTGGACTACCAGAGAAATCCCCTTGGAATGAAGTAATAGAGATTGTTGGATAGATAAGAAACAGGAGGCCTTATGATTGAAAGAGTTAGGTTGGGTATACAGGCTGTAGAGCTTTAGGTAGGGTGTTTGGAAACAACAAATAGTCCAGGTGGGCTGTAGACGACACTCATCTTGGTGGTGGTAGGAGGCAGATTGGAGAGGTAAGGCTGGAGGCCTGACTTAACCTTTACAGTTGATGGGTAGCTATTGAGGGTTTGTGAAGGGTTTTGATACAACCAAGGGAAACTGAAATAGAACATTTCAGAGATTACAGAACTACTCTATACTCCTGAGGTAGCAAGGGCTCAGCTCTTATACTGGCTGTGGAAAAGGATGAGATAAAGGAAATGAAACATTAGATGAATTTTTAGGATTTATTGATTTACTGTGGGGTCAGCAGGTTTTTTCTGTTAAGGGGCCAGAGTATTTCAGGTTCCTTTGTAAGACAAACTCTAGTGATATGCAGGCAGCCATATGTGATAAACCAGTAAGTATGAATGTGTTCCAGTAAAACTTTTATTTATTGATGCTAAAACATGAATTTCATATAACTTAACATGAAGTGTTATAAACTATTACTTTGATTTTCCCCCAACCATTTAAAAGCCGAAAACCCATTCTTAGTTCTTGGGTCATCCACAAATGGGTAGTGGCCCAGATTCAGCCCACAGGCCATAGTTTGCTGACCCCTGACTTACTTGACTGGATTTGAGATACAAAGGAGTGAGACTCTTAACTGAGGTTTTTAGTCTGAGTTGCTGAGAAAGTTAAATTATAATCGGCAGATCAGAGAAGTGAGGAGAGCAAGCAGTCTGTAGAAAAGAGTGAGTTCCATTCTAGACAAGTCCTTTGGTGTTTTTGAGAAGTAAATACCCCAGCACCATCAACAAGTGGGATCAAAGTGATCAGCCATGCACAAGTGGGAACAGAACAGTTGGTACCTGAGGTACAGGTTTGAGAAGCACCACCCCATTGCATAGAGGGGCTGGCTGATGCTAGGAGGTGAGAGAGCTCTTGGGAGAATGGTGATTCTGGAGAAAGCTTATAGTTCGGGGCAAGAGTGAGGGAGCTGGTGAAGGAGACAGGGTATATAAGTTGAAGGTAGGTGTCTGGTCTGTTTGAGCATAAATTAGTAGACCTTGATGTAGGCAGGTTGTGGAAGAAACAACAGTCCATTATTCTCATACTCTCCTTTTTCTTGATCTCTAATGGATTCATTCTTTCTAAGAACCAGAGGATCATTGAGTAAAACAAGCCTCATAACTCAAGTATCAACATTCTTTCCCTTGGAATGTGTTTCAAAGGACCTTTACACAGCTCCATCAGGCGACATGTCAAGTGTTTGTTGCAATATGAGTTTTGGTGGTGGGGTCTGGAGGCAACCAAAGATACTCGACACTGGGTGTGTGGGTAGGTAAAATGTGGCTTAACCTCCCACCATTCAGCAGCAGGTAGAAGTGACAAAATACATTCTATAACATAAATGGACCTTTTGAAAAGATAAGTAGTGGGGAAAGGAGGAAACAGAATTTTATAGTGTACAGAAAAACATTCTGTAAATGAGAAAACACATGAAACAATACTATTTTCAAGAAAACCCACAAAAAGTAGGTATATTAAAAGGATTGCCTATTTGAGGAAGAAAAGGAATGGGAGTGAGATATGGAGGTGAAAGAAAAACAACTGGAATAATTTTTTAAAGAGTAAAACAATTTAAGTGATAGGGTAGTTATATCCAAAGGATGACTGCCATGCAACCGTTTAAAGTCATATTTTATTTATAAAGAGTTTTACTATGTAAGACTTTTCTTCCCTGGTGGCTCAGACGGTAAAGCATCTGCCTGCAGTGTGGGAGACCCAGGTTTGATCCCTGGGTCAGGAAGATCCTCTGGAGAAGGAAATGGCAACCCACTCCAGTACCCTTGCTTGGAAAATCCCATGGACAGAGGAGCCTGGTAGGCTACAGTCCATGGGGTCGCAAAGAATTGGACATGACTGAGTGACTTCACTTACTATGTAATTTTGAGTGAAAGCAATATAAATATGTATATAGAATCTAATTTTGTAAAAAACATATGTAATGAAAAGCCTCTAACATTAACAGTATCTTTTGGAGGTGGAATTGTGATTTGAATTCTTTATACATTATGTTCTAAATTGAATATCATTTTTGTATAAGGGTGAATCAATAAAGAATGAAGAACTTTTTTAAAAACACAGACCTCCAAAGAGGGTTTTAAAAAAAAAGGCAGTAGTATAATGCTGGACTGCCAGATGAGGGGGAGGGACCATCCATCTGTGAGGTTCTGAGAGGCCCATCAGAAGCAAGCAGAGTGAGCATCAGTCTGATTGCTGTCTCTTCTTTGTCTCTTGTCCAGCTCTTAGAACAAGCCCTGGTGATTGAGGAGCAGCTGCGTCGGGCAGCTTATCTCAACATGTCAGAGGACCCTTCTCACCCTTCCATGGCCCTAAACACCCGCTTTGCTGAGGTGGGAGTGTCTGGCAGAGAGTCATCAGCACCTGTCCAAGGAGTCCATGGCAGGAAACAAGCCAGCTAATGCAGTCCTGCACAAAGGTAGCCAGTGGCTCCCCTGCCTCCTGCCGACCTGGCCTCCTTCCTGCTCTGCCCCTCCCCAGTACACAGTTACTCCTCCAGCCCCTTTGTCTGGGAGTTTAGGGTATGCTGGGGATCTTCGCTTCCTCATCAGGCAGCTGACATCTTAGAGGCAATCAAGAACAGTAGTTCTTTGCCTCGTAACTTGAACATATTCAAGTTCTTGGAGGTGGAAACAAAGCAGAATAACATAGTTTCATCTGTGGTAGTTTAGAGGTAATTTCAGGTGATTTTATATCCTGTCGAGTTCTAGACCCCTTTCAACATTCAGTTTCTGATTAAAGTTAAGACATTGTGACGGGGGTGGGGTGGAGGGTGAAAGGACAGAAAGAAGGCTGGTATAAAGGAAGAAGGGAGAGCTCCCAAAGAAAGATGAGAAAAGGAAACGAATAACTATTCAAGAAGTGGAGGAAATAAGACAATAGAGATCAAGGGACAGGTGACTTTAAAATCATAGAATCACAGGCAGCTGGAACTGGAACATGAGGAATAAGAAATATGTGGTGGAGTCAGGTCAGGTGACTCGGTGACAAATGACAGTATTCCAGCACGCCAGTTACTTGGTCACTGAGAAGTACTAGGGGGAAGGGATGGTCCCCATATGGGAGGACGGACCTGGATCTTGACCACCATGGCTCACCGCCTCTTTTTCTCCCCATGCAGTTCTGAAACAGCTAGAAGAACTGCTGAGTGACATGAAAGCTGATGTGACTCGACTCCCAGCCACTATTGCCCGAATTCCCCCAGTTGCTGTGAGGCTACAGATGTCAGAGCGTAATATTCTCAGTCGCCTGGCAAACCGGGCGCCTGAACCACCTCCACAGCAGGTATAGGACTATTTTCCTCTGGCCAGCTGTTGAACAGAGCCATTCTGGAAGTTGAAAACTTTGCTGTTTGTCCCTAGCTTTACAGGCTGGGCAGCGGGGTGGGCTTACCAATGAGTTCTCTTGGGATCTAGTGGGTTGCTGTGGTCTCGGAACTCTGACTGCCTTGGCCTTCTCTTCCTATAGGTAGCCCAGCAGCAGTGAAGACTCAGATGGAAAATACCACCTCCACCGCTGAGCAGTGACCTTCCTCACTTTCCCTTGCCCAGATTCTCCCCTGGGGGCCCGAGACCCTCGCCTTCCTTCTGCCCCATCTTCTAAGTTGTAGAGGAACAGCTCCCCAAGTACGAGGGGAGGGGAGGGGGAGTGAGGGGCAGTGGTGCCCTTCCTGCTGAAGAGACTGCAGCAGTAGCGCCGGCGCCATCTGCAGGGAGCTGGCGGGTTGGCCTTCTGGGCCCTGGCTTCTCCCCACTGTAACACTGTCTGTTACACATGAACTGTTGTGGGTTCCCGCCAGGCTTGAAGAAAATGATCTGAGTTTCTTCCTCCTTCCATTTTATTTTGTTGGTTGATTTTGTGTTTTCTTTTCTCCTTTTTTGGGGGTATTCACAGTGGGCCGGGCCCCTGGGCGAGACACAGCTACCTCTGTTGGCATCTTTTAATACCAGGAACCCAGCGGCTCCAGCCCCTGAGTGGCTAGAATGAAATAAAGTGGAAAAAAAAAAAGGAAAAGAACCAAAAGCATAAAAAAAATTTCTTGATGAAAACTGAAAATAAAAGTTTCCTTGTATTTTAGTGCTCTGGTTCAGTGTGGGTGTAGGTGCAGGTGGGTGAGTGACGGGAGCCCTGGGACACCTGTAATTGGAGAATAGTGGTTTCCTTGTATCATCAGCTATTTGTAAGGCCTCCCAAGAGAGCCATTTTGCTTTTTTGCATTTCTTTTCCATGGGGATGGTCTTGATTCCTGTCTCCTGTATAGTGTTATGAACCTCATTCCATAGTTCGTCAGGCACTCTATCAGATCTAGGCCCTTAAATTTCTTTCTCACTTCCACTGTATAATAAGGGATTTGATTTAGGTCATACCTGACTGGTCTAGCGGTTTTCCCTACTTTCTTCAATTTAAGTCTGAATTTGGTAATAAGGAGTTCATGATCTGAGCCACAGTCAGCTCCTGGTCTTGTTTTTGTTGACTGTATAGAGCTTCTCCATCTTTGGCTGCAGAGAATATAATCAATCTGATTTCAGTGTTGACCATCTGGTGATGTCCATGTGTAGAGTTTTCTCTTGTGTTGTTGGAAGAGGGTGTTTGCTATGACCAGTGCATTTTCTTGGCAAAACTCGATTAGCCTTTGCCCTGCTTCATTCTGCATTCCAAGGCCAAATTTGCCTGTTACTCCAAGTGTTTCTTGACTTCCTCCTTTTGCATTCCAGTCCCCTACACTGAAAAGGACATCTTCTTTGGGTGTTAGTTCTAAAAGGTCTTGTAGGTCTTCATAAAACCGTTCAACTTCAGCTTCTTCAGGGTTGGGGCATAGACTTGGATAACTGTGATACTGAATGGTTTGCCTTGGAGAAGAACAGAGATCATTCTGTCCTTTTGAGACTGCATCCAAGTACTGCATTTCGGACTCTTGTTGACCATGATGGCTACTCCATTGCTTCTGAGGGATTGCTGCCCGCAGTAGTAGATATAATGGTCATCTGAGTTAAATTCACCCATTCTAGTCCATTTTAGTTCGCTGATTCCTTACAAATAGCTGTGAAAAGAAGAGAAGGGAAAAGCAAAGATACAAGCATCTGAATGCAGAGTTCCAAAGAATATCAAGAGATAAGCCTTCAGCAATCAATGCAAAGAAATAGAGGAAAACAGAATGGGAAAGACTAGAGATCTCTTCAAGAAAATTAGAGATACCAAGGGAACATTTCATGCAAAGATGGGCTCGATAAAGGACAGAAATTATCTGTACCTAACAGAAGCAGAATATATTAAGAAGAGGTGGCAAGAATACACAGAAGAACTGTGCAAAAAAGATCTTCACGACCCAGATAATCATGATGATATGATCACTAATCTAGAGCCAGACATCTTGGAATGTGAAGTCAAGTGGGCCTTAGAAAGCATCACTATGAACAAAGCTAGTGGAGGTGATGGAATTCCAGTGGAGCTGTTTCAAATCATGAAAGATGATGCTGTGAAAGTGCTGCACTCAATGTGCCAGCAAATTTGGAAAACACAGCAGTGGCCACAGAACTGGAAAAGGTCAGTTTTCATTCCAATCCCAAAGAAAGGCAATGCCAAAGAGTGCTCAAACTACCACACAATTGCACTCATCTCACATGCTAGTAAAGTAATGCTCAAAATCCTCCAAGCCAGGCTCCAGTAGTATGTGAACTGTGAATTCCCTGATGTTCAAGCTGGTTTTAGAAAAGGCAGAGGAACCAGAGATCAAATTGCCAACATCCACTGGATCATGGAAAAAGCAAGAGTGTTCCAGAAAAATATCTATTTCTGCTTTATGCCAAAGCCTTTGACTGTGTGGATCACAATAAACTGTGGAAAACTCTGAAAAAGATGGAATACCAGACCACCTGACCTGCCTCTTGAGAAATCTGTATGCAGGTCAGGAAGCAACAGTTAGAACTGGACATGGAACAGACTGGTTCCAAATAAGAAAAGGAGTATGTCAAGGCGTATACAGTCACCCTGCTTATATAACTTATAAGCAGAGTACATCATGAGAAATGCTGGACTGGAAGAAACACAAGCTGGAATCAAGATTGCTGGGAGAAATATCAATAACCTCAGATATGCAGATGACACCACCCTTATGGCAGAAAGTGAAGAGGAGCTAAAAAGCCTCTTGATGAAAGGAGAGCAAAAAGTTGGCTTAAAGCTCAACATTCAGAAAACGAAGCTCATGCATCTGGTCCCATCACTTCATGGGAAATAGATGGGGAAACAGTGTCAGACTTTATTTTGGGGGGCTCCAAAATCACTGCAGATGGTGACTGCAGCCATGAAATTAAAAGACACTTACTCCTTGGAAGGAAAGTTATGACCAACCTAGACAGTATATTCAAATGCAGAGACATTGCCGACTAAGGTCCATCTAGTCAAGGCTGTGGTTTTTCCTGTGGTCGTGTATGGATGTGAGAGTTGGAGTGTGAAGAAGGCTGAGCGCCGAAGAATTGATGCTTTTGAACTGTGGTGTTGGAGAAGACTCTTGAGAGTCCCTTGGACTGCAAGAAGATCCAGCCAGTCCATTCTGGAAGGAAATCAACCGTGGGATTTCTTTGGAAGGAATGATGCTAAAGCTGAAACTCCAGTACTTTGGCCACCTCATGCGAAGAGTTGACTCATTGGAAAAGACTCGGATGCTGGGAGGGATTGGGGGCAGGAGAAGGGGACGACCGAGGATGAGATGGCTGGATGGCATCACGGACTCGATGGACGTTGAGTCTGAGTGAACTCCGGGAGATGGTGATGGACAGGGAGGCCTGGCGTGCTGCGATTCACGGGGTGGCGGAGAGTCGGACACGACTGAGCGACTGAACTGAACTAAACTATCATCAGAGTCCACGGAAGAATCGACTCTCCCATCTGTACACGTGTTCCGGGCAAAACGCCTTCCCCATGCCCCGTCACCCGCGGTTCACAACCTGATCCGTGGCTTCCCGGCTCTGGGAGCGTGCGGAAGCAGGCTTCTCCAAGCTGTAGAAATATCATGCATAAAATGAAAGGATCTTCCTCGCAGTGCTGTGAAGATGGAACCAGGGCTGGAACAGTATTTTAACAGCTGAGCGCCACCTTGGTGTTTACTTGCAGGAAGGCTGAAGTCAGTTTTTCTGTTAACTTGCGTGGGTGAAATATGGACACGAGATGCCTTCCTCCCGACCTCCAAGACGGAAACCTGGTCAGAGAGGACTCTTACCTGAGGGGCAGCGCGGGTCCTGCGGTCAAGGAAGAGACTTTCCGAGTCACAGGCGTTGGGGCCGCCGATCTCGGGGCAACGTCAGGCGGAGGCGCAGCCCTGGCGCCGGTGTTCGAGGGGAAGGGGCGGCTTCCGGGTACAGTATTTCCAATTGAATTACGAGGCCGAAGCCTCACGCCTGAGTGGAGGGCGGGGGAAGTCGAAGACGCCTTGTGGGCACCGCCTTCGCCATCGGGGAGAGCGGAGCGGTCCGCTCCGGAATCCTGCCCGGCTTAGCGCCGGCCCGGCGAGCAAGTGTTCCGGCTTCCTCATCGGACCGGAAGGCCGGAAGAGGCGGGACCTCGCGGCGCGCCTGCGCGAGACGTTTCCGTGGGTTGGCGTCTGATCTGGCCGAGCTGCACGTGGAACTCCGTGCCTTCCTCTTCCAGGTGAGCCGAGGCTTCGGGCAGGTCTGAACTAAATCAGGTGAGGGAGAGTGAGACGCTGACTTGGATTGGGACGTGTGGAGGGGCACCTGGGGCGTGGGACCCAGGGCCTGGGGCTCAGCGTGGAGCTAGGCCTCGAGAGGCTAGGGAGGGCTGCTGAGTCGAGGTTCTGATGGAGTCAGTGCCCTTTCCTGACCGTCTGCGATCTGCCTTTCTCTTTCAGCACGTTTACCATCTCCCGTTTTTGTGTTTCCGAGGACCATGGGGCGCAGATTGGACCCTACAAAGAAGGAGAAGCGCGGGCCGGGCCGAAAGGCCCGGAAACAGAAAGGTGCAGAGACAGAACTCGCCAAATTCTTGCCTGCAGGTAAGAGTCAGGCGTGCTTCCCCTTCTGATACTCCTGCTTTTGCGTTATTCTTCCTTTATGTCTTAACTCTTTCGTTTTTTGGTCTATGTGTTCATTTTCTGTTCAAACAGAACGTTGTAATGATTTACTAGAAGACTAGTATGAATGAAGTACTCATTTAGAACTTAAGGAAGGTGCAGCAGGGATACGAGAAGCTATGCAAGGACAGGTGTGATTCAGCGTTGAGGGAGTTCCCAGGAAGGGGCAAGCCATAGAGTTAAGAGAGCTTAAAAAGATTCTGTAAAGAAGTTGGGTTTTGGAAAAAATGGGTGACACTGTAGCAAGTGGAGGTTGGGAAGGGGGCAGTCCAGTCACTGTGAACTGCGTTGTGGAAGGGATGGAGACTATAACCACAAATCTGGTTCCTGCATAATACTTGGTTGTCTACTGCATGGAAGACAGGGTGGGAGGGGAGAAGGGGCTGGGAGTTTATGTCCATCTTTGTATAAAAGATGTGATTAATTGAGGTGTTGGCAAGTGCTCAACCCTGTACTGAACCCTTTGGGCTCATATCACCGCAGAGTCCTATGAGAGAGGTGCTGCTTAGAAAGTGGATGCTGAGAGTTTAACTTGCAGAGAATTATCAGTTGTCCATAATTGATAATTATCAAAGAGCTGAGATTTAAATGTTAAGTTATTTAGAGAATATATGAACGGCAGCAGTTGTGGTATCTGTGGTTGGTAACTGATTTTATTGTTGTTTAGTTGCCTCAGTCATGTCCGACTCTCTTGCGACCGCATGGACTGTAACCCCCAGGCTCCTTTGTCCATGGGATTTCCCATGGAAGAATACTGGAGTGGGTTGCCATATCCTTTGCTAGGGGACCGAGCCAGGGATTGAACTTGTGTCTGTTGCATTGGCAGGTGAATTCTTTGCCACTGAGCCATCAGGGAAGCCCTGGTAACTGATTAGTTGAGAGTAAAAGAAAGAGCAGAAGAAAGCATCTGTGTTACCAGAATGGGGCTGATGCCATTGAAACCAGTCTGGAGGGAGGCCCAGTTTGGATTTGGTTGGTGAACAGCCAGACGGAGCTCGTCTCCTTGGCATCTGTTGGCCGGCTCCTGGGAGAGCACGTGGTGTGTGTGCTCTGTCATCTTCTGTCACCCCATGGACTGTAGCCCTCAAGGCTTCTCTGTCCATGGGATCCTTCAGGCAAGAATACTGGAGTGGGTTGCCATTGCCTTCCCCATCCCAACTCAGGGATCGAGCCTGAGTCTCCTGCATTGCCGCCGGATTCTTCATGGTCTGAGCCACCAGGGAAGCCCCCAGAGCACAGTGGAGTGGCTTACTGTTTACTCCCTTTAACTAGTATCCTAGTTGTTTCTCCTGTAGTCTCCTATTCTGATTGTTTGTTTTATAAACAGGTGGTGATGAAAATTCGAAAAGGCTGTCAAGTCGTGCTCGAAAGAGGTGAGTGTGTCCAGACCTACAGTACACGGATTAAATCGGTCCCGCTCGTCTTTCAGCATGTGATCCCATGTGATCAAGCTGATGGGAAGGGCTGTTGGGGACTGTCACATTTTCCCACTCTAGGGAGGTGGCAGAGCCTGGAGGTGTATTCCATTTTCCACTTCTTATGTGTTTTTAGGGCAGCCAAGAGAAGGTTGGGCTCTGCTGAAGCCCCTGAGATGAATAAGTCCCCTGGGGCCAAACCGTTGCCTGGGAAGCTACCAAAAGGTCAGTGAAAATAAGAGCTGGGTGCTTCCTCTGGGTCCTAGTGAAGGAGGGACTTGCTGAGCATTTCTGACGTGAAAGGAACAGCCAGAGGGTATTCTCGGGCGTAGGGAAGGCAGGTTCCATCAGTGTGTGGCTACCAGTCTAGGATTCTGCAAACCCTTTGGGGTCTCTGCAGGAGCTGTCCAGACACCTGGTAAGAAGGAAGCCTTGTCCTTATTTAACGTTGCTCGAGGCAAGAAGCGCCCAGCACCAACCCATAGCAGTGCAGAGGAGGAGGAGGAAGACTCTGAAGGGGACGGTGTGGTGAACCAGGAGGACCTCTGGGGCTCCGAGGACAGTGATGCCGATATGATAGATGACTATGGAGCTGGCTCCAACTCAGAGGAAGAAGATGAGGATGACAGTGAAGAGGTGAGCTCCATCCCTCTGGATCTCCCAGAAGTGGTCCTTGCCTTTTATTAGAGTTTCTCCAGATCGCTTTGACTGTCTCCCAGTGATGAGGGTAAGCCTGAGTGGAGAAAAGGTACTTTGGTGTGCCATCACTGTCAGAGCACCGATCACCTCCTCTCGGCACATGTGCAAGTTTAGAAGAGCCATAGCGATAGAGTACTTTGAAACATGAGATTTTCCTTATGATACAGCAATTTCCTTTTGATACACCTTAGGAATGAGATCTAGAATGTAGACAAAGGTTTGCTTGTTAAAGTATAAGGAGTTATTATGTATTATACAGTTCATATATTTGTGTCATTAGAAAAGTTCAAGCAAAATCCAGTAAAGTGTCCACCTGCACCCCTCACCCACGTCCCCCTCCTGTCTACAGAGCTACCATTTTGAAGTTTCCAGGCACCGTCCATGTGGACCATAATGCCAAAAGTCTGGAAGCTTCCGAAATGTCCAGTTTACTTAAGTGAATTAAAGTTCATTCATATGTGAAATCAACATTTGGCCAATACATCTGTGAAAATGCTTGTGTTCTAACTGTGAACGAGAAAGGCAAGCGGCAAACTTGAAAATGCATCGTGATTTTAACTGTGAAAAATGACGTAGAGTAAGTGTGTAGGGAAATACGGGGAAACAGGCACCCTCAGGGCAGTTTTCGTCCCCACCCCATGTACGGTATGGTGTGGGAAGACCAATATAATGAACGCTTTGAATTCCTCGTTTTATTTCAACAGTGGTAAATATTGTGCCACGCATACAATCACTTTTGTAGAATCTGTATTTCTTTCTGGGAGCAAGAGTTACGTTTGTAGTTAGGAAAGAAACAGGTGGGAAGTGTTCTGTGGGCAGGTGGGTGGGCCGGCTTTGCACCTCCAGCCACTTGTCTCTCTTTCCAGTTGTTGCCCATTGAAAGGGCTGCTCGAAAGCAGAAGGCCCAGGAAGCGGTTGCTGGGTGAGTTGTGGAAACTCTTCTTCGGGTGGAGCGTAGGCGGCAGCTGGGGAGAAGGAAAGCTCAAGGAAGGAGGAGGTGTTGGCTTTGATCTGTGAGCCACCCTGCTCCTGGTCCTGTGTGCAGGGACCAGTGGAGCGAGGAGGAGACTGACGAAGAGGAGGAAGAGGAGCAGGTGTCTGCAGCAGAGTCAGGCCCCAGAGAGGAGTCGGAAGGGGGCCTGCAGATCAATGTGGATGACGAGGAGCCTTTGCTGCCCCCTGCTGGGGAGGTGGAGCAGGATATCCTTCCAGAGCAGGGTGTTGGGGGACGTGTTTGTGAGAAAGGGTTTCCAGGCCTGCCACCCCCGTCCCCGTTACACACACACCCGGAAACAGTTCCTTAATGGGCCCACATACCCAGGCTCCAGACTTGCAGCGTGTTCACAAACGCATCCAGGATATAGTGGGTGTGCTGCGTGACTTCGGGACTCAGCGGGAGGAGGGTCGGTCTCGCTCAGAATACCTGCAGCGGCTTCGCAAGGACCTGGCCACTTACTACTCGTACGGCGACTTCCTGCTGGGCAAGCTCATGGACCTCTTCCCTCTGTCCGAGGTACCCACTCGTTCGTCCCCGACGCTGCTCCTGCGTTTCCTTCCTGTTCCCCCATGTGAGGAGGTAGCTGGCCTCCTGGCCCTCTGCTCTCCTGGTGGAGCCCCTCGGCCAGCCTGACTCCCTCCTCCCACTGTCCCAGCTGGTGGAGTTCCTGGAAGCCAATGAGGTGCCTCGGCCCATCACCCTCAGGACCAACACCTTGAAGACCCGGCGCCGGGACCTTGCCCAGGTGAGAGGTGGGAGGCAGTAATTTCTGTGCGCCTAGAGATTCCTGCATGCCACCCTGAGCATTTACAGCCACAATCCAGGGGGCGAACTTTGACAGCCTGGTGCCAAGCTGGGTCAACCTGCCGGCTCAGGGCCGAGGACCCCTGTGGAGTGGGAAGTTGTCCCCTCAGCCTCTGCCCCCTGTGACTGGGCAGTGATGGAAGTGCTGCCTCACCGAGAGACGGGTGGAGTTGTCTGTCTCGTCAATCATGGGGAAGCTGGTGAGACCGTGATTCCTGCCTGCAGTGTAAGGCAGGACACATGGGTCCAAGCAGTATTTGAAGCCCATCATCTCCAAGGGTTCCAGATTAAAAGCCTGGGGTCTGGAGGCAGTGGTGTGGCCCTGTGTGTGGCGTGTCTTCTGTGCTGGGTGACCTGACAGCTGTCTTTAAGGTGCGGTCACCAGTAGGGTTCACCTGATGGCAAGGGCGCTGAGGCTCTTGGAAAATTGGGTTCTGCTTCCAGGAGATGAAAGAGCAGGAGCTGGCAGTCTGCTCCATGCGAATGGAGTTCAGACCTTGAGTTAGAACCTGAGGCCCACGAAGGGGAGACACGGGGAGGGAGGGGAGAAACCGCTCGTTTCTCCCATCTCTGCTGACTGCATCCTGACTGAGCTCTAGGGCTGTGGTGCCACAGGCCTCTGACATGGCCATATCTTCAGTCTCCAGCCTCTCTCAGAACCTTGACTTCAAGGTTCTAAAACCTTCATCCCTCTTAACCGCTAGGCACTCATCAATCGTGGAGTTAATCTGGACCCCCTGGGCAAGTGGTCCAAGACAGGACTCGTGGTATATGACTCTTCGGGTGCCCATTGGTGAGTGCGCCCTGCCCCAGAGCCCTTCCACCCCTGCCCTCGTTCCAGCGCATCACCTGCAGGCTCTCCTCCACAGGGGCCACGCCGGAGTACCTGGCCGGGCACTATATGCTGCAGGGGGCCTCCAGCATGTTGCCTGTCATGGCCTTGGCACCCCAGGAACACGAGCGGATCCTGGACATGTGCTGTGCCCCTGGAGGAAAGACCAGCTACATAGGTAAGAGGAGGGGCCGGCAGAGCAAGGACCCATCCTTAGGAAGCAGGGAGTGGGGTCAGTGACTTGAGGGCACTCAAGAAACAGCCCCAGGCAGCCCAGCTCTAGCCCCACAGGTGCCTTTTCCTGCGCACGTGACCTTGGGCAAGGCCCTGGTCCTCTGTAGAATGGCGAGGTGATGGTGCGCAGGTTGGCCTTTATGTCTTGCTTGGATCGTGAAAGTTACATGTGTGTGTACAAGTAACTGTTACATACAGTTAATTGTAACCATTTAATTAAGCTTGGAAGAATAACTGAGGCTGCTGAGTAACAGTGGAAAAACTACCCTGGCAGGTTTGCTCATCACAGGGCCCAGCACAGACTGGGTCGACAGCGGGGAACATGGCTTCCTGGGGAAGGGCTGAGGCTTCGCCGGCAGGGGGAGGGGAAGCCCAGCAGGTGTGGAGGCAGAAAAGCTGCAGCTGAGCCCCGTGCCCTTCTCCCTTCAGCCCAGCTCATGAAGAACACAGGGGTGATCCTTGCCAACGATGCCAATGCCGAGCGGCTCAAGAGCGTGGTGGGCAACCTGCACCGGCTGGGGGGTCACCAACGCCATCATCAGCCACTACGACGGGCGCCAGTTCCCCAAGGTGGGGCTCCCACTGGTCGTGTCTCCTCCCCCCACTTCCTGACCTCAGGGTGTTGAGACTTGCCCCTGGGAAGCTCACGGTATGGTTCCATTGCCCAAAATATCCTCTTCACCTCCCCTTTCCCCAGGTGGTGGGCGGCTTTGACCGAGTCCTGCTGGATGCTCCCTGCAGTGGCACCGGGGTCATCTCCAAGGACCCTGCCGTGAAGACGAACAAGGTGCAGGGGTGGGGGACCAGCTGGGGGAGGGTCCCCCCGGGCAGCCCTCCCAAAGCCCCCTGTTGGGATTCCAGTGCCTGGGTCTCTCTGTCTTGGGGGCAGGACGAGAAGGACATCCTGCGCTGTGCCCACCTGCAGAAGGAGCTGCTCCTGAGTGCTATCGACTCTGTCAACGCCACCTCCAAGACGGGGGGGCTACCTTGTCTACTGCACCTGCTCCATCATGGTGAGGCTTGTTGGGGCACAGGAGGGAGCTAGCCTGGGGCTGTCATACCCTCAGCGCCCCTTCAACTCCAGCTCTGCTTTCCTTCCGTCTCCCCAACACATCAGGTGGAGGAGAACGAGTGGGTGGTGGACTATGCCCTGAAAAAGAGAAACGTGCGCCTGGTGCCCACCGGCCTGGACTTCGGCCAGGAGGGCTTCACCCGCTTCCGGGAAAGGCGCTTCCACCCCACGCTGCGCTCCACTCGCCGCTTCTACCCTCACACCCACAACATGGATGGCTTCTTTATTGCCAAGTTCAAGAAATTCTCCAATTCTATCCCCCAGTCCCAAACGGGTAAGTGATCTTTGCTCTCTTCATCTCCACCTTTGCTCTTTCCCCCTCCAGAGGCCTTGGAGTGTGGCTGCAGGGAAGGGTGGGTTCTTGCCCCCTAGCTTAGCCTTGAATGCTGGGGTGAGAGATCCTTTTCATTCCAGCTAGAACTGGTCCAAGGCCTGAACCCCAGTTGGGTGTGTTAAAGGGTTTGTGTGGATCGAGCCCTTTCCTCAGTTGTGCCTGGTGGCTGCAATTGTCAGCAGTGAATGGTCTCCAGCAGGGGTATGGTTTCTTGGCCAAGGGTGGCCAGGAATTCCTGGTAGCAGATCTCAGCCTCAGCATTGGGCTGGCGCAGGACTCCTCAGAACCGTCAGTTCTCTGATGGTCAGTTCTCTGCAATCTCATTAATTGCAGATGGTTTTCTTGGCTGTCTTGGGGAGTTTGGACTGGGCTATAAAGGCCAGGGTGGGATTTTCTGAAACAAGCCTGAGGGCTCTACCTCCTGGGATGTCACCCTAGGCTTAGTTGGCTGAGGGAGAGGCAGACTTCTTTACACACAAACTTGGTGACTTTTCTCTATAAACAATGCCTCTTAACATGAGTCACATTTGAATGTTAATACATCTCTTCAAGAAGTAGCAAAGAACCTTATATATATTTTGCTGTAACTTAAAAGATACATATTGAATATGTCAGTCTTCATTCATGAAGACTAGCTTGTTTTTAGTTACTCCGTGTGCCTTCTTATTTTTCTGCATCTCATCAGAAGCTGCATGGAAGAAAACATCTTTTTGATTAAAGAAGAAGCCCAGTGCTTCAAGTTTGTTCAGGATTCACCTCCTGCTGGCCCCCAAGGGGCACAGCTTTTTCTGAAAACCTTTTGGCCCATGGATGGGTAATGGTATCTTCTCTATATTACAGATTCCAAATATGACTTGAGTAGAGGCTAGGTGAAACTAAGTAATCTGAATCTAGGTGATCTGCTCTTAGGTACTGCTCCTGTTGTGTGGGATACTTGGCCAGGAGATGGCACCCAGGAAGTCTCCTTACTTTAATATCTCTGCTTTTTCTGCTCCACTGATGATCATGACCCAGTGATGAGGCCTTATTTCTCAAACTATTTAATTTTAACCACAGGAAATTCTGCGACATCCACCCCCACAAACCCAGACTTGCTCAACGTGAATGGGCAGGTGACCCCTAAGTCTGAGAGTGGTAGCCCATCTACCAAGAAGGCTGGTCAGGCAAAGCAACGGCTGCAGAAACAGCAGCATCCCAAGAAGTCTTCCTTCCAGAAGCAGAATGGCATCTCCAAAGGGACGGACACAGAATTGTCCACTGTGTCTGCTGTCACAAAGGCCCAGGCATCCTCCAAGCTCCAGGACAGTAGTCAGCTGCCCGAAACAGCAGCAGTGGTTAGGGAACTGAAGGAGGCTGGGAAGCTAAAGCAACAGTCACCCAAACTGCAGTCCTCCAGGAAAGCTGCCTTCCAGAAGCATCGTGCTCCTCCCAAGGCCTTGGACACAGACTTTCCCGCAGCACCATCCCTCTCCAAGACCCAGGCCACACCCAAGCCTGAGGACCGTGACCAGGCCTTCAGAAACACCACAGGGGCTGAGAAGGTTAAGCAGCAGGTGGCAGAGCAACCTTTCAAGAAAGCTGCCTTCCAGAAACAGGATGGCATCCCCAAGGGACCTAAGACTCCCACTGTGTCCTCCCGCAGTTCCAGCCAGCCCCCGCCAGCAAAGAGGAGAAAATCTCAGTCCAGAGGCGGCCGCCAGCCTGCGGTGACTTCAGTGGATGGTTGAATTAGGCTGCTGTTGTTACAGGGCTGGAACTCTTTCCTCTGTGAGGATGGCTTCCCAACCATGGATGTGAAATTTAATACATGTTTTACAGTCCCTGGCCACTGTGTGTTTTTGGGGGTTGGGTACTGGCTTTGCTGCTTAAAGAGCAGAGGAGGGAGGGTGAGACAGGGATCCTCAGAAGAGGGGACAGTGCAGTGCACTGAGAAATCAGGTCAGTTCACTGGAACACAGGGAAGGAGATTCATGGAGTCAAAGCTGGGTGTTTGGACTTAGAAGGGATGTAGATCCCTACAATAGGGATGTAGATGGATTTCGTGCCACCAGAACCACGCAGTACTGGAGGACCTGGGTTTCAGTCACTTAGCCACTGTCTGGATTCCGGGGTCCTCTGGGCTCAGGGCTCAGCCTCAGACCCGGAAAGGTCTGTCCAGGTGCCAGCCTTCGAACTAGCCTTTCATTGGCTTACCGCCGGCCCTCCCCCGCCCCCATGACCTCTGCTCCTCCCGCCGAGCCGTCTGATTGGCTGTTCCGCGTCCCCCTGGCGTTTCATTGGCTCTCCTCCCTCGCCCAACATCCCTGCTCCCGCAAGGGTTTCTGTCTCCCAGCAGAAGGCGCAGCCATGAATCCGTTATTCGGCCCCAACCTCTTCCTCCTGCAGCAGGAGCAGCAGGGCCTGGCTGGACCGCTGGGGGACCCCTTGGGAGGCGACCACTTGGCCGGCGGCGGGGACGTGCCCCCGGCGCCGCTCGCCCCGACCGGCCCGGCTCCCTACTCGCCGCCGGGGCCGGGCCCGGCGCCCCCGCCGCCATGGCGCTCCGCAACGACCTGGGCTCCAACATCAACGTGCTCAAGACCCTCAACCTCCGCTTCCGCTGCTTCCTGGCCAAGGTGCACGAGCTGGAGCGCCGCAACCGACTGCTGGAGAAGCAGCTGCAGCAGGCGCTGGAGGAGGGTAAGCAGGGCCGGCGGGGCCTGCCTCGCCGCGACCAGGCCGTGCAGACCGGCTTCGTCAGCCCCGTCCGACCCCTGGGGCTGCCCCTGGGCTCCCGGCCGGCCGCTGTCTGCACCCCGTCGGCGCGGGTCCTGGGCTCGCCCGCGCGCTCACCGGCCGGCCCCCTCGCTCCGTCCGCGGCCTGCCAGCCAGCGCCCTCCACCTCTGCCTCCACCGCCTACTCCTCGTCGGCCCGCTTCATGCCCGGCACCATCTGGTCCTTCTCTCACGCCCGCCGGCTCGGGCCGGGACTGGAGCCCACTCTGGTGCAAGGGCCTGGCCTGTCGTGGGTGCACCCCGACGGGGTGGGCGTCCAGATCGACACCATCACGCCCGAGATCCGCGCGCTCTACAACGTGCTTGCCAAAGTGAAGCGCGAGCGGGATGAGTACAAGCGGAGGTAGGGACCGGGAAGGTGGGGACGGGGCTCAGCTCAGGCCGCACTCAGCCGCGGCTACCTGTCCAGAAACATAACCGCTGGGGCCCAAGAATAAGGGAGGAGTAAGTATGAGTAGAGTTCCTGCTGTTTAAGGAGGAGCTAGGAAGTCCGCAGATGAGACTGGAATCCACAGAGAATGCAGAAGTCAGGCTCGTGACAGGAAGGAGGAGTCTAGGAGCAGAATCCTGCCAGGAACCCTTGTTTTTCATATAGGCTGCAGCATTTGCACGGCTGTGTTAACTGTGGGGTTTTATGATGTGTAAAAGGCACGTTGTTCTGAGAAGTCGCATCTGGGCTACCACTTACATCCCCCTGCCAGCCTCAGCCCTCAGAGCGATTTTGTGATATAAGCTCCGAATACTGATCAAAAGTTAGAGGCAAAAGATGTACCTTTAATTTGGGAGTCTAAGTGCCATGAGAAGCTGGGGGTGGGGGAGGGGGTGCGGGTTGGGCTGAACCTTGGGGGAGGTGATCCTGACACTGCCCAGCGTTTCCAAAACAGTGTCCATGGCAGCAGCCCATGCCTGCTCTAGTTCCACCGCTGCTGAGAGGCTCTGGGGCCCTCAGGGCATTTCTGGAAGTTGATCAAAAGGGGGTGTGGGGAAGAGGGGATTCCCTAGGGAAAGGTGAAAGGCCTGTAGTTGACCCAGGGTTGAGTGAAAGCTGGGGGGGAATCTAAAAGTGCAGAAGGAGGTGTGAAGAGGGTAGCAAGGACCTGAGTAGGAGGAAGCTGGAAAGGTGGACACACCCATGATGGATTGCCTCACTTAGCGCAGCTGGGGCAAGCCCTGTTGGCCTGAAAATGAAGCACTGGCTCTCAGCAGGAAACCCTGACAGGGTAGCCCACGGGGCCCAAGGAAGGGATGCGATGCAGGAGTGCTGGCTGCATCCAGGGGATCCCCTGATAACCAGCCTGTGAGGACAGAAGCTTGAGTACAGCCAGCCCTTTGTAGACTTTGTGCCCAAGGTGCCACGACTGAAGACCAAGGAGATGAGGGCTCAGGGGGAGGCTCTGCCTTCAGGTTTAACCTCTTAACGAGCTACTCTGACCCCTTGTGGACAACCCTGGGAATTACCCTTCCAGCCTGGTAAAGCGGAGATTTGTGTCTGCTGGGGACTGGCTGAATGTTCTGGGGAATGACTGCTGGGTCTGGCGGCGACCTTCAGGGATCTGTAACCTGTCAGAGTCTGGCAGACCACAGACCAGCAGACTTTCTGAGGTTGAGGTCTGCCCTCATGCTGGCTGGCTTCTTTAGTGGCAGTCTGTGATTTAAGTGTCCTTGGGACTCTCAGCTATCCCCAAACCGTCGTTTAGATCCACCCAGAACCATTCTGCCCCTGCCCCACCCCCTGCCCCTGCAGGAGTAAATTGACACAGTCAGCAGTGGAACATGGACAGTTCTGGAATACATCCATAACCACAGGAACAACTGCTGTTGTTGGGGCGTTTTGTTTTTTTCACTGGCGGAGTATCTGTCCTTGGTCCAGCTGTCCAGGGCAGCAAAGAGTTATTCCTCCGGGACTGATGAGCTCATGGCTCTGCAGCACACTGCTGTACAGAGGGCCCCACAGCCAGGCTTGGCTGGTACGTGACACCAGCAGTCACTCATTCTTCCACCCCAGATCCCCTTGCCCTCGTTCTGTCTCTCTCCAGCACCTCAGACTCTGGTCTGTAGCCTGGAAGACATGGGCATAGTCTGAGAACTGAAATGAAAAGGAGCTGAGGCCTCCTAGTTCTGTGTTTAGCTCCCCTGCCAAGAGTGACGTTGGGTGGGTCTCTTTTGGCCTCAGTTTTTCCAGCATCGCCCTGGGCCGCCTACAGCACTTCTT
Source organism: Nanger dama (assembly GCA_917880005.1). Lineage (NCBI taxonomy): Eukaryota > Metazoa > Chordata > Mammalia > Artiodactyla > Bovidae > Nanger > Nanger dama. The sequence continues at coordinate 16,374,941 of CAKJTW010000046.1, read as the reverse complement.
CATTTCACTCAAGGATGCTATTGGAAGAGAGGTGTTCACTCAATGTCGAATACGTGGAAATTGCTCAAATTCTACCCATGCTTAGAGAACCTTATAAGTGAGCCCAGCTTTGAATAGAGGTCAAAATAAACCCACTCACAGGAAAGTCTGGCTGGTGTATGACTAGAATTCTAGTGAGGTTCCAGATGGTTTATTTTCAGATTTTTTGTTTTAAACCCTGTAAGATTTTATTAATCTTCATCCTTACCTAACGTCCTTGAGTTTCTCCCTGAAACAGTTGAGTTCACAGTCCCACCCTTCCTGGTGCGTGTTCTCCAGGGTGACTGTCCATTGGTCAGTCTTGCTTGCTTCCTCCAGGGACACAAGGACCCCAGGGTGCTCAGGGTACCGCATCCCGTGCCTTCACGTTGTAGATGGAGAAACCAAGGCCCAGAAAAGCTGCAGGTCTTATCTAAGAAATACTTAACCTGATGCTGCTAGGGCCCTTCGCTGGCCCTAGCTGTCTGAATGGGAATGCCAGAGCGCCAGGGAGGAGGACTGGAGGCCGCCAGGGAAGGCTGGGCCCAGAGCCAGGAAGGCGGGAGCGGGCCTGCTCTGAGCTGGCGGGTGGAGCCAGGCTGCCTGCCTCCTCCCCACCCGGCCACCCAGGAGGGGCAGCCGAGGTGATGCTGAGGAGTTATTATTAGGAATACTGCAGTGCGGATGTGAGTGAGGAACAGGAGAGCAAGGAGAGATGGGCCTTGAGGAGGAGCCCGGGGAAGAGAGATGAGGCGAGGAGGGGAGGACCAGACCCCAGGCCTGAGTGTGTGTTCTCTGTGCCAGGCCGCTTCCTAACCACCTTTCTGGGCATTAAAGCTTCTCTTCCGGTGCAGTTCCCCTTCCTTTCTCAGTCTGGAAGAAGTCTTGCCAGGATAGGGAAGAAGTGCTGGGCTATTATGTCAATGGGGTCCGGGAGTCCGCTGGTCTAGCCAACATCAACCTTAAGCCCGGGTGTTGCCCCGCCACTGCCCTTCTGCCTCCATGATGTGAAGGGGGACATGCTGGCTTGCTCCTGGCCCTGGGCACGGCCCCTGCCTCGGTCAGGAGTGTTTTTAGCCTACACCTGGTCTGAGGCTCTGCCTTCTGCAGCTCCGGAGGTGCCACCTGTGGTTCTCATCTACCACTCTTAATGGGAGACTTTTCTATGCTCATGTTTCCCTCTCTCCCTGGGTGTGGATGCCTAGTGATCCCAGCTTGTGCCCGGGCACCTCTGTGCAGCCCACCGAGGGCCTCTGGGTGGGCAGTTTCCAGAGCTCGTGGGGGTGGACTTTGAGCACCTCCTGCCAGGCTCTTGACCAACGGCATTGATGCCCTGTGTGTCCTGCAGCTGCTTTTACAGGGATAATGGTCCCACGAGAGGCAGGGCAGCTCTGTTCTGGTGCAGGCAGGAGAGCGGGAGCCCGGATCTGTGGACCAAAGGTGGGAGACCGGGCTGGGTGGTGTGGGCAGGAGGAGGGGTCAAGGCTGGCAGGACAGCCCGGTCGGGCTGGGGCCTGAGCGGGACGGGCCCTGCGAGGGCACAGCGCAGCCACAGTTGGGTGTGAGGCCAGAGGTTCCGGGAAGGCAGCTGTGAGCTGGGCGCTGGGCACTGGCCAGCAGCCTGGAGCCACACGTTCCTCCTGTTGAGGAAGCCGACCCAGGGCCCGGCCTGAGCCAGAGAGGTGGGGGTGGGGGGCGGAGGAGAGAGGGCCCCGCACCCAGGTGCTCGCCCTTCACTGTCTGCAGGTGGGAAGAGGAGTACACGGTGCGGTTACAGCTGCAGGAGCGAGTGAATGAGCTCCAGGAGGTGAGGGCCGCCCCACCCGCCCGCCCGCCCCACCGTCTTTTGCCCACTGCTTACTGCCCGCCTGCCGCTCACCTCGGTTGGTTTCTTCTGACCGTAGGAAGCCCAGGAGGCTGACGCCTGCCAGGAGGAGCTGGCCATGAAGGTGGAACAGCTGAAGGCCGAGCTGGTGGTCTTCAAGGGGCTCATGAGCAACGTGAGTGTGGCCAGGTCATCCCTGGCCTCTCGTGCCACCCCACACCAGCCTGGGCTCAGCCTCAAGGCTGCCTGAGGCCCGGGAGCAGGCCTTTCTAGTTTCGCCTGTTCACCACCCGGCGCAGCACTTTATGTGTTTCCCTTTTCTCCCCCTTGCCTGCCCCCTAACTCAAGAGGAATGAAAGTCCTCTTGGCCTCCTTGGGGACTCGGGCTTGCTTGTTTGCTCGCAGTGTGGCCCTGGGTGACATCCTGACCTGCTCTGCTTTGTCTCTGGGTCGGTGGAATGGGATAGGCTTGAAAGCAAGTGCTTTGCAGGATGGTTCCAAGGTCACGATGTTTGTAGAGGCAGGACAGCGGCGGCTGAGTGTCAGCTAACACTGTCCTTATGATTCTTTCTCCAGTGCTCAGAGCTCTAGCTCTGTGCTTAGTCACTCAGTCTGACTCTTAATGACCCCATGGACTGTAGACCGCCAGGCTCCTCTGTCCATGGGGATTCTCCAGGCAAGAATACTGGAGTGGGTAGCCATTTCCTTCTCCAGGGTATCTTCCCAACCCAGGGATCGAACCCTGGTCTCGCGCATTGCAGGCGGATTCTTTACCACTTGATCCAGCGCTGGCCCATATCTTCTAGGGGCGGCATCTGGCCAAGGAGCCAGTCATCCTGGGCAGACCGCTGGGAGGTACCCAGGTCAAGGGGTGCCTTCTGCCAGCAGGAGCCATGTGACTGGAATGATGAGGGGATATTGCTCATGATGAGGTGGGACCCCTCTCACGGCTCCCTGCACTCCCCACACAGAACCTGACCGAGCTGGACACGAAGATCCAGGAGAAGGCCATGAAGGTGGACATGGACATCTGCCGCCGCATCGACATCACCGCCAAGCTCTGCGACTTGGCTCAGCAGCGCAACTGCGAGGACATGATCAAGATGTTCCAGGTGAGGGTGTGAGCGCCTCGCCCTGCCCCCGCCTCGCCCGGGCGGCCTGAGCCCCACAGGGAGGCCGGGAGCCGGGCCCTGGGGTCGAGGCTGGGGGGCCGAGGGACAGCCTCTGGAGGGGTCCGGAGCTGTCTCTAATGCCGTCTCCCCCTCCCCTCTCTCCTGTCTGCCTCCTCTCCTCTCTGCCTTTCATCTTCTCTTGCTTCCTCCACAGAAGAAGCTGGTTAGTTTGCTCTCACACAAGCTTCTCAGCTCCCTGGGCCTCCTGACCCGCCAGGCTCTCAGTGCAGCGCCCCTCCATCCTCCTGCTCTCCCTACTTCTTTCTCCCCCTCTCCCCCTCCTCTCACCTGCCCCCTCCCTCCCCTTCCTCTCCCCCTTTTCCCCTTCCCCCCTCCCTCCCTCCCCCATCATTTTCCAGCTCCATCTCTCTCCCCCTCCCTCCCCCACTTCTCTCATTCTCTGGTTCCATGTCCCCCCTCCCCCTCCCCTCCTCCCCTTCTCTCATTCTCTGGCTCCATCTCTCTCCCCTCTCCCCTCACCCTCCCTGTTCCCCTCCCCTCCCCTCCGCCCCTCTCCCTTCCCTCTCCCCCTCCCTCTTTCCGCTTTCTCTCATAGTCTGGCTCCATTTTTCTCCCCCCTCCCCCTTCTCTCCCCCTTCCTCCGCTTCCTCTCCCCCTCTCCCCTCCCCCACTTCTCTCTTTCTCTGGCTCCTTGTCTCTTTCTCCCCTCCTCCTCCCTCCCCTTCCCCCCTCCCCCCACCTTCTTTCACTCTCTGGCTCCATCTCTCTCCCTCCCTTCCCCCTCTGGCTTCCAGATCTGGATGTGACTCAGGTTCTGCTTTATCAACTTCATGCCCCTTTCCTCCTTGCGGCCTGAAACTTCCCTCTCAGTTCAGTCATTTCACTAGAAGACTTTTTTTAGAAAAGAACTCCTCTGGGCCATTCCGCACATCTCACCCTGGTCCCGGCCAGCCGTTTCCCCCAATCTTACTGCTCTGTTTTCTCTGTCCCTCGTCTGTCTCCTCCTCGTCTGCAGCCCCAGCCCCGCCTGCGTCTGTCTGCCTGTCTCGGTGATGCCGGTGTTTCTGTTCCGTCTTGTAACTGTGTCTTCTCTCTGTCCGCCCGCCCTCCCCGCTGGTCCCCGCTTCCCTCCCTCCCGGCCGGCGCCCCCCCACCGCCCTTCTCACGCACTCGGCCTCGTCTCTGTAGTCTCTGCACTTGTCTCCCATCAAGGTCCCGTCCATGGGGGCGGAAGCGGGAGCGCAAGGCCGTGGAGGAGGACACCTCCCCTGGCAGAGAGTGATGGGCCCCGCCGCCCCGAAGGGGATGAGGAGGAGAGCACGGCCCTCAGCATCAACGAGGAGATGCAGCGCATGCTGAACCAGCTGTGAGTCCGCCCGGCAGCCCCGCGCCTGCCCGCGGCCAGGCCGGAGTCCGCAGCCCCGCCCCGCCGCCGCCCCCTGACGCCGGGCTCCCTGTCTCTAGGAGGGAGTATGACTTCGAGGACGACTGTGACAGCCTGACTTGGGAGGAGACGGAGGAGACGCTGTTGCTCTGGGAGGACTTCTCGGGCTATGCCTTGGCCGCCGCAGAGGCCCCGGGAGAGGTAACCGACCTCCCGGCCTTGGGGCCCGGCCCATCTTCCCACCCGCCGGCCCCTCCGAGCTCTGTCTTCCCTCTGTGGCCGCCATCCGTCACCTGCTTCCCCCCTTGTCCCCAGTCCTTGTCCCCAGTCCTTGTCCTCAGTCTCTCCAGCTTCCTTTAGCCTCATTCTGTCTCTCTCTCTCTCTCTCTCTCTCCCCTCCCTGGCCTTGCCCTGTGGCTCGTCCTGTTCCATCCATCCCTCCTCTCTGCTTCCCTCACCTTCCCTTTCCACTCCAGCAGCCGGAAGATAGTTTGGAAAAGGTGATTAAAGATACTGAGTCCCTCTTCAAAACCCGGGAGAAAGAATATCAGGAAACCATTGACCAGATCGAGGTAAGGCTGTGGGCTGAAGCTGAGGGGCTCTGGTTCCCGGGGGGTCGCGAATGGCACTGCAGGACCCCAGGGCCTCCCCATTGCTTCCTGGCAGGAGAAGGGGGACCTCCCACGGGGTCCCGAAGACCTCAGGCTGGGCAGGGGAGCGAGGCAGACAGATGTAGGTTCCAATCTCAGCTCTGTGACTTACTGCCACTCTGACTTTATCAGGCCTCTTCTCTCTGAGCCTGCTTTTTTTTTTTTAATGTTTATTTCTTCAGCCGTGTCAGGCCTTACTTGCAGCGCATGGGGTCTCTCATTGTGACCTGCGGACTCTCTAGTGCCGTGTGGGCTTAGTTGCCCTGCAGCACGGGGGACCTGAGTTCCCTGACCAGTGATCAAACCCAAGTGCCCTGCATTGCAAGGCAGATTCTTCACCACTGGACCAGCAGGGAAGTCCCGAGCCTGCTTCTTTGTAAAGTGGGGGTCTTAGCAGTACCTCCTTCAGGGTCGATTGAAGGTCAGGCGAACTACAGTGCAGGTGGAGTGTGGGGCATCTCTGTCTGAACTTGACCTTCACTGCAGCCTCAGCTCAGCCTTTGAGCCATGGAGGCGTCTCCATGCTCATTCCCTCACCTGGGGGAACTTTGCCGAGCTGGCGAGTGGAGCCAGTGCTTTAACGTCAACTCTAGGCTGGAGGGGCTGACAGGAAGGGTTTTCGACACCTGGAACGAGGGTGCTGTGGTCAAGGTGCCACGTGATTCTGGTGACCCCGAGGCCGGAGCCTGAGGGCGTCCTCTCCATGCACTCTGGAGATGAGGCTGGGGGCTTCTAGAACACTCTGTCTCTCTCCAGGCCCACTGCCCTCTCTGAGGCAGTGGCCGCTGAGGAATTATCTTCCTGTATCCTGATTCTCCCAGCACACAGCAGCTACCCTGCTCCTTTAAGCAAAACCTGCTCCCATTGTTTACTCCCAGACTGACACTCAGTTTTAAAGGCACAGCGAGGGGGACCTCTCTGGTGGTCTTGTGGTTAAGACTCCATGCTTCCTCTGCAGGGGCATGGGTTCGACCCCTGGTCAGGGAACTAAGGTCTCACGTGCTGCACAGCCAAGAAAAAGAAAAAAAGAAAAGGTACAGCTGGATATGTGCCACCAGCTGAAGAGCTGGGAGGGGCCCCCACCCCTCTGTCGACACGCATCCTGCTCTCCCCCTCCTCACTACCTAGGAGGTCCTGAGGGGTTGGGAGGCATTTTTTTTTTTTTGGTGTTGCCCCTAGCTGTCCACCCGGGGCTCCGGAGGTCCTTTATCTCAGTGACTTGGGTCTGTAGGGACCCCGGGATGGAGGCAGAGACCATTTCCATTACTGGATAGTGAGAGAGACCCAGGCCCAGGTCTCTGCTCTCAGTCTGCCCCCAGCCTCACCCCTCCGCCCCTGCCCCACCACACGTGTGCAGGGTTTTCAGTGTGGCCTTTGGGGTCGTCTCCTTCCCGCAGCCCTCTATAAACGTAGAGGCTGGTGGCCATCCTAGCCTCGTGTTCTGTTGGGACATGTTGGGTTCATTTCTTCCCGCTGCCCCACTGAGTGCTGGGCTCCTGAGCGCAGCCCCCCAGCGCTCGCCTCTAACACCAGCTCTCCTGAGGGGCTGAGGTTGGGGTGAAGGAGGGAGCCAGTCTGGGCAAGCACTGGCGGTACCCTACTTCTTTCCTGGACTGAACGAACGGTCAGCGCCTCCTGCCCTCGGACGTGCTGCTGCCAAGGGCGCCACCTGAGACCCCAGCTCTGGAACCAGAGCTGCGGTCCAAGTTGTGCTCACTGGGGCTCCTGACCCACCCAGGCCACCATATCACCCCATGTCACTGTCCTGACTGTCTTTTTGTCTGGCCCTGTGACTGTTTCCTTTTCTGTCTGAGTTCCCATCCTTGTGGCCCAGTTCAGATCATTCACGGGTGGTTTCTTACCCTTTCTCTTTCTCTTTGCTCTTGGGCAGTCAAGCACATCACCCCGGGCAGTTTTGTTCTGCCCCCACCCGCTTGGCCCCTGTTCTTTGTCCCCAGAACAAAGGAAGGCAGCAAGAGTGTCTGTGTCCCAGATTTTTCACGGCCTCCGTGCCTGTCTCTCAGCTCCACCATGGAGCCTGTGGGCAGAGTCAGGCTCTGGGAAGGAGACTGTGTTTCCTTGGCTCTGAGCCCCGTCTTTTCACACGTAACAGTCCTTGGTTCAGGCCACAGCTCGTAGCCTGTTAGATACTCAGCGAGGCAGGCAGGCAGTCCTTCCACTCATCTCTGAAAAGAGCTTACATGTGAGCGAAGTAATGAGAGGAAATCGGTGGTGAGAGCGGAGCCCCTTTCCACAGAGCCCAGCTGGCCTGTGTGCCGACAGTCTTGTAGACACTTCTCGAAGTTGAGTAATGGCTCAGCTTGAGGGTGCACGCAGGGATGGGTAGGCCCAGCTTGGAGCGGGGCCTGTCTGTGGGAGACAGCGCTGTACAGGCCAGAGAGGCCCCTGTGGGCAACCCCAGGAGGAGGCCAAGCGCATCAGGAGCATCCCGCCTCTCTAGGGCCTCTGCCCCCCTCCTCACTGCTCTTGCCTTGAGTCTCTTCAGAGAACTCGGGCCTCCTGCACCAGACTCCTTAGCAGAAGCCTTTGTGGGCTAGCTTCCCTGGGGGAATGTGGAAGGAACGATGGCATATCGAGTGCCTCCTGCCTCGAGCTGGTTTAGTTTTGAGCCTGAGCCCTTCGCCGCCTCTGCGGCCTGGTGGGCTAGCCGCCTGCACCGCACGTGCGGGTGGGGGCAGCTGCTGACCCGCGGGCCTGCCCCCGCAGCTGGAGCTGGCCACGGCCAAGAACGACATGAACCGCCACCTGCACGAGTACATGGAGATGTGCAGTATGAAGCGGCGGCCTGGACGTGCAGATGGAGACCTGCCGCCGGCTCATCACCCAGTCCGGGGACCGGTGAGGGCCCGGGCGCAGCTGGGAGGGGCGGGCCCCGAGACCCCCCCTCCGCGGATGGAGGACGCAGGAGTCCATCGTGGTTGCCTGGCTGAAATCTCCCCATGCCCTGCTTCTGGAGGTTCCCCTGCTTAGAAAGGCAGCTGAAAACCCGACAGTCACAAAACTACTCCATAGAAGAGAAACTGGGGATGCAGAGCATCTCGGGGTCCCCAGGTAGAGGTGGGGACTGCCCCACTCAGGGTGGACTGGGGTAGGTGGTGTCCTCCCCTCCCCACTCCCTCGCCCTGTGGTCTTCCTCTGCCTGAGACGTTACTCTCCTGCCTGCCCGGGCACCATCAGACTGGGATGGGCAGGGGTGCCAGCCCTGCCGGGACTCCCCGCCTGCCCTGCCCCGAGGTTACAACCGGTGTTTTTTTCTAGAAAGTCTCCTGCTTTCTCTGCGGTCCCGCTTAGCGACCCGCCGCCACCGCCGCCAAGCGAGGCTGAGGACTCCGATCGCGATGTCTCCTCCGACGGCGCCATGAGATAGGGGGCCTCCTTGTGCTCAGCCTGCCTGCCGGGACCCGCTGCAGCAGAGGGCCGGGGGCTCACAGAAAGAAGGGAAGCCCGTGCCCTGTGGCACCAGCCTGGCCCCGGGGACTGGGCACTGCTCCCCCGGCTGCCCACCTCAGTCCTCGGCCCCTGCAGGGCTCTGGGGCGTCTGGAGCCAGGCTTGGCTGCCCTTCCCGGGCCGTTCCCCTGCACAGCCGGCCCTCCTGCCTCCACGCAGCTGTCTGCTGCTTTCCCGCCTCTAATGCTGCCGGAACGCTCGTGGCCCTTGCCCTCTCCACCGAGTAAGCAGTGTGATTGTCCTTCCTTCCTTCCCTGTGGCCTGGGGCCCAGCTGGCTGTCTTGACCCCATACTGGTGCTAACTGGCCCAGGCACTGGTATGAAGGGGAGGAGGCCAGACCTTCCGTGGCTTGTGCGGCAAAGAGGCCCTCCGTATCACAGGCAGACTGAGTGGGTCCCAGCAGGGTGCGCCTTCCTCCCAGTTCAAGTGCTCACGGCCGGCTGCCCATTGACAGCAGTGACGTGGCTCTGACCTTTCCCTCGTGGGAAGTGCCACACGTTATAATGACCTTAGTGCGTCTGGGCAAGGCAGCTTTTGGGCTGACTGGGTGCAGTGCTGTGGAGAGAAAGACACAGAAGCTCGTTTGTCTCCGTCACCACCGGGTGGCAGAAAAGTTGAAACTGCGTGTGTGGGAGTGGGTGGGAATGCATGGATGTGTGAGTGCACACGTGTGCTCAGGGTCTCGGTTTCTTTAAGCATCAGCTGTGGGTGTCCTCCATGTCTCACACACGGAGACCCAACAGGCTGAATAAGAAGACGTCCAGACTCAGAAAAGCTTGGAGAACTGAGGCAACGACACCGAGGGTCCCTCCGCGCCACTGCCTGAGGCAGACTGGGCGGAGCTGATGTTTGAGTGGAATCTAATGAAACTGGCGAGTATTTATTGAACACGTCTGTGTCACTGTTTCCAGCACTTTCTGGTGGTGGCTACACAGTCCTCTCTCTGCAGTGTGTGCTAGTTCCCATCATTTCCCAGCACGCAGGTGTAAGGCAGATGCGGAGACTGGAACTCCAAAATAAGGGTGCCTCAGTCCAGAAGGCGATGGCACCCCCCCTCCAGCTACTCTCGCCTGGAAAATCCCACGGACGGAGGAGCCTGGTGGGCTGCAGTCCATGGGGTTGCTGAGAGTTGGACACGACAGTGACTTCACTTTCACTTTTTGCTCATTGGAGAAGGAAACGGCAACCCACTCCAGTGTTGTTGCCTGGAGAATCCCAGGGATGGGGGAGCCCTAGTGGGCTGCAGTCCATGGGGTTGCTGAGAGTTGGACACGACACAGTGACTTCACTTTCCACTTTTCATGCATTGGAGAAGGAAATGGCAACCCACTCGTGTTCTTGCCTGGAGAATCCCAGGGACGGCGGAGCCTAGTGGGCTGCCATCTATGGGGTCGCACAGAGACATGACTGAAGCGACTTAGCTACGGCCCAGGCCATCAGCACCAAGTCTGTGTTGCTTCCCAGTAAGACTACATGCATCCACCGGTGACAGACAACCCAGAAGTAAAGCCATCCCAGCCCTCCCCTTCTGCAGACCCTAGGAGCTGGGCACCTGCACGGTCATACTGCAGGTGGTCACTAGGGCACAAGACAGAGGCAGAACCGGGACCTAGTTCTCCCAGGCTGGCCATGCTCCACACTTGCAGAGGCCAGCTAACCGGCTGGAGGCCAGGTGGACTCTGCCCAACCTGACTTCCTGCACCAATGTCACCCTCGGGGGAGGGCTGCAGACAGAGTGGCTTCTGGATACATACTGCCAGGCCGTTACTGGGTTCAGCCATGGCAATCCGGCGCACACTGGGGCCCAGAGCACCCAAAGGCCTCAGGGAGGAACCCAAGACACGAGGTGTGTCCGCTAGACCAGGGCAGTGTTTCTGGCAGCTCGAGTGCTCAACTAGCTCAACTTGGCCCCACCCAGCCTCCCTTTCAGCAAGAAAGGAAACAGCAGGCTGGGTATAGGGTACTTTATTGATGGTACACGACAAGGCAGGGCTGCCTAAACCCCTCCCCTTCCTCAGGGCCTTAGGGATGGAAATGTGTGGAGGTTGGTAGATTCTCAGTGTGGTGGAGGTGGGGCAGGACTCCCCAGCAGCTGAGGAACTCTCTCTTCCTCTCGTGCTCCCGCTGGGGCTGGGGGTCCAGGGACCTTACTCCTTGGAGGCCATGTGGACCATGAGGTCCACCACCCTGTTGCTGTAGCCGAATTCATTGTCGTACCTGGAAGGAGAGAGTGAAGGGCTGTTTACCGAGCCAGCCACCAGGGGGCACCAGACTCGGCTCACATGCTGAAGCATCATCCCACCCCCCACCCCCACATACCAGGAAATGAGCTTGACAAAGTGGTCGTTGAGGGCAATGCCAGCCCCAGCATCGAAGGTAGAAGAGTGAGTGTCGCTGTTGAAGTCGCAGGAGACAACCTGGGGGAGGAGAGGGCCACATAAGGAAGCCCGCCTGGCTCCCGGGGGCCATGCAGACACACCAGTCCCCTGACCCACTGTCTATACCTGGTCCTCAGTGTAGCCTAGAATGCCCTTGAGAGGGCCCTCTGACGCCTGCTTCACCACCTTCTTGATCTCATCATACTTGGCCTGACAAGGTAAAAACAGAGGGTCACAGCGTTCCAGTCTTGCCACTTGCCCCCACTGGCCCCGCAGGCCACCGAAGCTGCCCCAACCCGAACTTACAGGTTTCTCCAGGCGGCAGGTCAGGTCCACGACGGACACGTTGGGGGTGGGGACGCGGAAGGCCATGCCAGTGAGCTTCCTGTGGACACAAGGAAGCAAGCTCAGTCTCCACTGCTGCTCCCGACTCTCTGGGTCCACAGGGCAGACAACAGCCAAGGGTCTTACCCGTTGAGCTCAGGGATGACCTTGCCCACCGCCTTGGCCGCGCCAGTAGAAGCAGGGATGATGTTCTGGGCAGCCCCTCGGCCATCACGCCACAGCTTCCCGGAGGGGCCATCCACAGTCTTCTGGGTGGCAGTGATGGCGTGGACAGTGGTCTGCGGAAGGAGGAAGTGAAGGCCCCACCTGGTGCTCTCCAGGCCACCCCCTCCTTCACCCCGCCCCTCCCCTGGGGAAGAATTAAGGGACACAGATCCCTCTGAAGGGTCCTGCTTTGCAGCAGGCAGAAGGGTCCCATACTGGCTGAGAACTGTGTTCCAAATTTCCCACCATGCCTACCATAAGTCCCTCCACGATGCCAAAGTGGTCGTGGATGACCTTGGCCAGGGGGGCCAAGCAGTTGGTGGTGCAGGAGGCATTGCTGGAAAAGAGGGAGGCAAGTCAAGGGGCACGTCCACTGGGCACCAGGGGGCACTATTGGCCCGCTTCCCCACCTCCTCTCTGGTGCGCTTACCTGACAATCTTGAGGGTGTTGTTATACTTCTCGTGGTTCACACCCATCACAAACATGGGGGCATCGGCAGAAGGTGCAGAGATGATGACCCTCTTGGCGCCACCCTTCAGGTGAGCCTGCAGCCAAGGAGCAAGTAATCGCACCCGGGCTCTCACTTTCCTAAGTCCGCTCCCCTCCCCCATCCTGTTCCACCCTCCTCTCCAGCCCCTCGCTGCTCACCCCAGCCTTCTCCATGGTAGTGAAGACCCCAGTGGACTCCACCACGTACTCAGCACCAGCATCACCCCACTTGATGTTGGCAGGATCTCGCCTATGAGGGAAGACAGGACAAAGCGCATGGACACACGGTACCACAGACCCCAGGTGATCACCCCATCCCAGTGCCGCCTCCAAGGCCAAGCTCTTCCTGTTCCGTCTCCCACACTTACTCCTGGAATATGGTGATGGCCTTTCCATTGATGACAAGCTTCCCGTTCTCTGCCTTGACTGTGCCATGGAACTTGCCATGGGTGGAATCATACTGGAACATGTAGACCTGGGGGGCCACGAAGGAGGGGGGGCATCAAGGGGCTGCACCTCAGCCAGGCTCTGACCCCGTCCACTAAGGGGCAGCACTCACCATGTAGTGAAGGTCAATGAAGGGGTCATTGATGGCGACGATGTCCACTTTGCCAGTGTTAAAAGCAGCCCTGGTCACCAGGCGCCCAATGCGGCCGAATCTGAGGGGACAAGAGATGAGAAGGGGTGAGGGGAGGGGACTCCTCCTGGGCAAGGAAGCAGCTCCCCGCCCATTCACCTTTCAGAGAAGAGGCCACTGTCACCCCTGCAAAGTCTCACGAGAACTCACTTTATTTTTCTTGAGCAACCCTGTCAGCCCAAAGTGAAAAGGGTCACAGGTAATCAGGCACAAAGGCTCACCCACCCCCTGCTAAGTCACTTCAGTCGTGTCCGACTCTGTGCAACCCCACAGACGGCAGTTCACCAGGCTCCCCATCCCTGGGATTCTCCAGGCAAGAACACTGGAGTGGGTTGCCATTTCCTTCTCCAGTGCATGAAAGTGAAAAGTGAAAGTGAAGTCGCTCAGTCGTGTCCGACTCTCAGCGACCCCATGGACTGCAGCCCACCAGGCTCCCCATCCATGGGATTTTCCAGGCAAGAGTGCCGGAGTGGGGTGCCACTGCCTTCTCCACACCCACCCCCTAGTCATTGGCAATCTGTTGAGTTGATGGGGTGGTGCGCAGTTAGCTGCTGCCACCTACAGGCCAGGCACGTGCTCGCCCACCCCCTAGTCATTGGCAATCTGTTGAGTTGATGGAGTGGTGCACAGTTAGCTGCTGCCACCTACAGGCCGGGCATGTGGCAGGCACAGGGCATTCATCACACCTACTCTCTGCAAACGCTTGCTCCTGTTTGGCCCAACTTCGGGCTACACCCTCTGAACCACAAACACTAGTCCACTCAGCATCACCAAGCTCAAAGGGCAAGAGCAAAGGTCAGCATGAACTGGACGGGGAAACCTACCCTCTCCCCCACACAAGAGAAGAGAGGAAAACCGGTTTCTCAACCCCCTCATCCTGGGGTTCTGACTTGCTCAGCACGTACCAAGCTCTTTTCCAAAAATCAGGATTGGGAGCCAACAGGTATTAGGGAGCAGGGGGAAAGGTCGGGGGGGGCGCGGAGCAAAAGCCCAGGCCCCCAGCTGCAGAAAGGTCAGGCAGCTATATTTAACCCCAGCTTAGGTGGAGCGGGGATCTGGTTTCTGGAGGATGGGATGGGGAGAAGGGCAGGATTCCCAGGGCTCACAGACACTTAATCCTCCTGGTGACCTTTACAGCCTGGCCTTTAGGGTGGGGTCAGCTCCAGGCAAAGATGGGGTGAAGGGAGCTTCGAGGAGAGCCGGCAAGACCATAGGGGCTGCAGCTCTGGGAGCCATTTTGTGGTGGAAAATTTCTAAGTACCCATGACTCAGCTCCCCCAAGCATGGCGCCTAGCCACGGCCACCACACCTCTCCGGAAAAGGAAAGGAGAAACACCCCCAAACTACAAGACCACTCCCACGAGCCCAGTTTTGAATTCGTCAGAGAACCATCCAGGAAAAGCATCCTCTCATTCTTGAGAGTGGAGAGGTGGGGGGTGGGGGGCGCGGAATTTGGCTGGCGGTTTAAAGTGATGGTCTGGGGTTACTAGGATCAGAGTTGAGGTCTACCTACAAGAACGGGAAAGCCTGGCCTTACCCGGCCTATGGGCTAAACATGACTCCATCCCACGAGGCAGGGGTAGGAGCGTTAGTCATGGGCAAGAAGGCGAAAACACGGCAGGGCTAAGGAAGGTTTCCTAACGGGCAGTTCATTCATTTCCTTCCTAGCAAGTTGCAACATGGCGGCTGGGTTACCGCAGATGATCCCTCCCATCTGGTTCTGAGCGCAGCTGTGCCTCCTGCACCCACGGGGCCTCGCCTGCTGGGGGCACGGGCTGGGGGGACGGGATCCTCCCCGGCACGTGACCCCGCAAAGCGCGAAAGGAAAGAAAAGAGCCCCAGGTGCGGGATTAGGGGATGCGGCCCAAGCAAGAATTGGAATCTCCTGTGTATCTGCTGCAAGGTGGTGGAAGGTTCCGCAAGGGCGCAGTAGAGCCGGAGATGGGGGGCACACGAGGCCTTCGAGGGCCTCCTTCAGGTCTGAGCGCTGACCTTGAGTTCTCCTTGCGGGGGGCGGTGGGTACGACCACCCTATCCAGGTTCTCCTCGCGCTTGCAGAGACCCGCTAGCGCAATGCGGTGAGGACCGTAAGGCTGCCCTGCCCCACCCGACTCCACCCCTGCCCGTAACTCACCCGTTCACTCCGACCTTCACCATCTTGCCTCAGGGATGCGGCTACGGGCAGAGGAAGGTGAGCATTAGAACGCGGGGCTAAGAGGACGGAATCCTGCGCTGACCACCTCTCCCCACCAGCCCCTCCCCTCCCCCAAGCCTCCATCCTGGACCTGCGCTTCGGCACGTCCTTCCTCCCGCCCCTGCAATGCGGGGGGCCCGGCTGGGCGCGATCTGTCAGCCCCAGCCCCCGCAGCAGCACACACCCGGCACGCGAACTCCCCCTCGTCCCTTTTGGGTGGGCCTATCCCCCAGCCCTTGTGCCTCCTCTCGGCCAGCCCTTTACCTGGCACAGCACGGAAGTTACGGCTATCTGACGAACGGGAAGGAGCAGAGAGCGCAGGCGGAGGCTGCAGCCCCAATTTATAAGGGATGGGGGGCGGGGAGAGGGCGTGGCGACGCGGGCCCGCCTCGCCCAGTCCCAGCCCCTGGGGTGCGGAGGCCTGAGCTACGTGCGCCCGTAAACTTGCGAGTAGTCGGCCTACCGCTTTTTTTTTTTTTTGGGTCCGCCAGGTTCTTGACACGTGCACGCACCGCGCGGGTGGGCTGAGGACGACGTGGGGAGGGGACTGAGACTGGCCCGAAGGAGGAGGGGGACCGGCGATGGTAACTGGTGGGGAGGGGGGTAGTACTGCGGGAGAGTAGTAAACTCGGGACCGGGGGCCCTGGAGAAAAATGTGGACACCTGGGAGCCAGAGAGGTTAAAGCTGCCTCAAGGATATAACGGGAGGACCTGGGGAGTCGGCTGGATGGGGAATTGGAGCAGGAACAGCTCGCGGCTGCAGGCTCCCCCGTTCCCGCCCCCGGTTCCCCCTACTTTCAAAGGCTGAGGAACTTATCGAGGCTCTTCGGTAGTGACACCCGCATTGCAAAGGAAAAGCACGGGAGGGGCCTCCAGCCGGCTACCTCCCCGCTCCCCCACTTTCCCCCCACCCTCCATAACTTGGCTTTGGGCCTCTTTGGGCCGGGGGGCCGATTTGGGCACTAGGCTGTGGGGGCCTGGAGCGAAAGGAGGTTCCGGAAGACGCATGAGGCGGGGAGGTTTCAGCACTGAAGGTCACAATGTCCTGCAGTGCAGGCAGCAGACCTGAGAAACCGGGCTCTGGGTGCACCAGCGGCTCTCCCCAGGGTCGGGCGGGGGCCCAGGCGCGGGATAGCATCTCTGTTGGGGGCTGGGCGGGTAGAGGCCAGAGGCCTCCCACAAAGGCGCTCCTGGGAAACCTGAGGGCTGTGCGGCCCGGGCTGGGAGACAATGCCCCTTTCACCCTGTCCAGCTTGGTCCACCCCCGGGGCTGAGAGCTGGACGTGAGGGCGGAAGTCCCTCCCCATCCCGGGACGTGCAGGCCAGCCCTGGAGTCAGGGCCTCCCCTTCCCGTGGCTGCGTCCAGGAGACGTTGGGGGCTGGGTGAGGAGTCCAGAATAGGGAAAAAAGATCAGGGGTCTTGGGCACTTGGTGGGACCAGGCCCCCGGCTCCTCTCCCCAGGTGATGTGGAGGAAGGAATCCATTCCTCTTCAAGCCGTTAGTCAGAAGCCAGGGACTGTGCCGGGGCTGTGAACTGAGGATGTTGGAAGGGCTGGATCTGAGGACTCAAGGGTTGAGGGTTTGTAGGGGAGGGGGGTGGGGTGGGGTAGAATGGACATTGCCCATCAGCAGGTGCTGGGGGACAGAATTGGGGCCTCTTTGCTGGCCCAGCGTAACATGAGACCAGCCCCCTTCTCCAGCTGAAAAGCCTGTGGCTAAGTTTAGCCCAGCTGGTGATAACCTTTGCTTAAAAGGCAGAGAGCACGTGGTCCTGCACCCCGACTCCAGCGGTTCCTTCCCTTTCTGGGACTGTCTTCCTGTGGCGGGTGGTCATCTGCATGGTCCATGCCCCAGGCTTTCCAAGAGCAGGGCCAGTGGGCACCTCATGGCGAGGGGGTGGCGCCACACTGAGGAGCCTGCTGGGAAGTGGATGGGGCTTCCTCTCCAGTGCCAAGGACACAGTACTTTGCCCGAAGAGGGCCTTAGCAGGACCCCCCACCCTGCCCGTAGCATGTTCCCCTTTGCCGCACGCCTGTCATTTCTCATTACTGCCCTTTGCTGAAAGGAGGGAGTTCAGTGCCCAGGGACCATGCCTGACACAGTCTGCTGTTGTCATGACAGCAGAGACACCAGTGTAGTCATGGCAGCAGCCACACTGCCTGCGGTTCAGGTGACTCAGCAGAGAGGACCTGGGAGGCAGAAGCGGGTGGACAGGGCCTGCATCTAGGGGCCGACTTCCTGCAGACCCTGTAACACTGCGAGGAAACCCTGGGGGACCGTCTCCAGAGACACTGTCTAGAGCTGGAGGGGACTCATCACCTGGTCTCCCATCAGCCCGGCCAGCTCAGTCACCTGTCTTTAGAGAGGCACGAGTGGGAGTGGGGGCAGGACAAAGTGAGCTGTTGGTCAGAGGAGGGTTTACCAACCCCAGCCTACTGGCTGACGCATCCTTTTTGTGGTGGGAACTGTCCTGTGCATTGTCAGATGTTTAGCAACATCCCTGGCCCCTCTACCCACTGGCTGCTGGTAGCACCCCTCTCTGCTAGGTTGTGACAAAGAAATAGTCTCTAGAGGTTGCCAAATGTCTCCCAGAGGGTAAAACTGCCCCCAGATTGTTAAGTGCAGCTCTGGAGTCGAGGCGCTGCCTAATTCTACACAGCAGAGCGCCCTGCCACGTGCAGGGGGAGGCTAGGAGAGATGAGGCACTGAGGGGCTGGACCCACATCAGACCCCTGGGCTCAGCGTCTCCCTCCGGATCAACAACCCTCTGCTGCTGCCTGCCTCCGGGCTAGCGAGAAAGACGAGACAAAGACAAGCGTAGGGAAAACCTCTAAAACTATATAAAAATATTTATTCATTAGAAAACAAGAAAACTGACAAACACACATATATATATACACATTCCAAGGAAAGCAGCTCAACTCGGTTCAGCTGGGCTAGTTTAAGAGCAAAGCCTTACATTACAATGACCACTTATGCATTAAAAAACCAAGGAGACAGGCAAACAAGTATTTTACAAAGGGAATGAATTCAGGGTCATTCTTTATGACACTTGCACAGCAGGGTTGGGATAGGCAAGGCTGCCCCTAGGACCTGTGCCTGCGAGTAGATGCCCGGCGGATGGGGGTGGTTTTCTTGGGTGTCTCATCTTCTGTCATCTCTGCTGACAGTTCTGTACAAAGAATTGGGGGAATAAGAAATAGCTGAGTCACAAAGATGGTGCAAAATAGGTCTCAGAGAACAAATGGGACACTCCTGGACCACACTGCACAGGAAGATGACCTGGGGGTGGGGCCTAGACAGCAGGACCTCGTCAAAAGCCAGCCTGGCCCCCCACCCCCGGCACCCCCACTGGACCCCACCCCACTCCTGCTGGGGTGGGTCTGGATGGGAGCACCGCACCTTCGTCGCTGGATTCATCACTCGAGAAGACAATCCTGTGTTTCTTTCTTGAAGCTCGCTGCTGGGTGTTTGGATGCTGGTAGGTGGTACGGCGGGGCTTCGGTGTGACAAAGTTGTCTGAGGCTGTAGCAGCCACATGCCGGTGCCGAGTGGCTACCCGAGGCAGAGGTGTGAGTCCAGAAGGAAAAAGGAGCCTCCATCTGAGAGGAGGGCCCCGCCCAGACTCTCCCAAAGGGCGGCCCCACATACCAGCTGGCTGTTTCCTGGCTGACGGGGCTCTTTGGCTACTGCCTTGGCCAACCTCAAGTTCCTCTACTGCATCCAAACCTCTGGTGTGACAGGCCCGGAGCTTCTGCTCAAATTCATCTATTACAGCCTGGAGGGAAGAACAGATTAGAAACAGGCCTGGAAATTGTTATTTCTATGACTAAAAAGAAACAAGTCCATGAATAGAGATGGAGGAATCTTAAATGTGGATCACTAAAGAACCCAACTGAGAAGAGCACACGCTCTGTGGTTCCAACATGACATCCTGCGAAAGGTGAAGCTGCTGTGAGAGTATAAGGATCAGTGGTGGCAGGGCTGGGGGGCGGTGAGCAGGGGGAGCAGAGGACGCTCAGGGGCGGGGCGTCGACTGTGAAGCACACACATCACCAGGAGCGAAGCCTCCTGGAAATCATGCTCTGGGCAACGGGGATGTGTCAAGGAAGGTTCACAGATGCCCTGCGCGCCTGTGGCAGGGGACGTGGGTAACTGGGGGTACTATCATTTTGCTTTGAACCTGAAATGGCCCTTAAGAAAGTCTCCTGAAGCAAAGAAAAAAAGAAAGAATTAGAGACAGAAAGACCTGGTCTCAGGTCACCCGGTTACTTGGCTGCAGTCAGCTGGGGACTGAGTCAGAAACCTGGAGCCTCAGAACACCCGTGGGAGCTGTGGCCTGAAAGCAGCAGGCATTGCACACCTTGCCCTCGGGCTTAGCCCCACGCCGCAACTTGCCCACGATGGACAAAAAGGCGCTGAAGATGGACTCGTCTGACAGCTTATCGCCAAAGCAGTCGAAATTGTCGAGCATCTTTCGGAGACCTCGCTCTGTGAGGGGCAGCTGAGACACGCAGTAGGCCAGGTCCCGGTACTGCCGCTCAGTCCTGCGGGCAGGGAAGGTGTGGTGAGGCTCAGCGGGACCCCCGAGGGAAGGGTCTCCTCCAGCCCCACGAACCCTCCAGGAAGGCAAGCATACTGGGCAGTGCGGAAGCGCTGACATAGCTTCTCCACCAGGCTCTCGGTCTGCTTGTCCTTCGTGATGTAGGAGAGCAACTGCCTGCAGACAGGAAACGGATGGACCACCTTGGGGGCAGCCCCAGCCCACCACTGACACCCGTCCAGGCCCTCCCCGGCACCCACCTTCTGTTGCCCTCCAGCCTCAGGGGCAGACTCTCCCCTGCCCTGGCCTGTCCCTCCTGACCGCTCCCTCACCTCAGGGAAGGGTGCACCCCACCCTCCTGAGGAATTTACAGTGTGACTGAAACTTAGAACAAAAGCAGCTGCCATCCAATGAGTCCTATTTACATGCTTAGCATGTAAGCATGTGATAGGACTTTTACTAAGTCTTCTCAAGAACTAAGGAACAAGTATTTTGGGGCCTCATTTTACACAGGAGGAATACTACAGAGGCAGGTTGGTGCTGAAGTCCACACGGCTCAGAGCACCAGACTGGACATCACGAACAGGTCTGTGTGACTCCTGAGCCTGCTCTACGATGGAACAAATGCCCCAAGGCCCAGGGACTCTACTTCATGATGGTGTGGAAAGGCTCTTCCTCCACACCTCCCTCAGGGGCTGACAGGCGGCTGATAATATCTGGAAGGAGGTTATAGATGGCATTCGCCTGTAAGAGAGAGAGTCAGGTCACAGAGACTGGCACACGACTGCCCGGCCCCTCGGCAGCAAGTCCTACGCCACCCCACTTCTCACCTTGTTGGAGAGCTCGTTGAAGAAGTTCTTGGCCAGGGCAGCAATCTGAGGGGCAGGGTCAATGAGCAGCACGGCCATCTCGCTCACCTGCCCCTTCACCTTCACCATGTCCTTCAGGATCAGGTGGGTCATCACCAGTGCAGCTGTTTTCCGCACGTGCTGAGAGGGGTCCTGGAGGCTAGGAGTGAAATCTCACAGCATTAGGACTGGGACTGTGGGCACACCTGATGGTGGCAGGGGGCCCTCAGTAGGGAGCCGAGGCCTCTTCTGACTGTACCGGTAGAGGCTGTCTAGAGCCGAGTTTGGAGAAAGAGGCCAAGCCTGGCTTTAGACGAGAGGCATCAATCCCTTTGGGTCATACCCAGCCAGGGCGTGCCCAGATGTGGGAGGGACCCCTAAAGACCGGGAGGACACAGTTCTGAGGATTCCCACACTGACTTCCCCCATGGCCTCCAGGGCTGGTGGGGACCGAGACAGTGCTGGGAGGGGTCTCACCGAGCATACAGATGGGGTGTCCAGGGGTCCACCAGGTTGGGGAAACGGATGGCCAGATCCCCAGTAGCAATCATGAGGTTAGAGCGAACAATGGGGAGCGAGGATTTTTCTAACATGGTGAACAGAAGACGAAGCTGGGAGTCACAGAAAGTGGCACTAGAGGCAAAGAGAGGATCATCAGGGAAACCGCACCAGCCCCCACCCTCCTCGGGAAGGCCGTCTCCACCCTGGGGCCCACCTGATCATGCAGAACTTGCCCAGGGTGAGTGAAGCAGCTGTGGAGAGCTCCGGGTTGCTATAGAGACCAGGGTTGTTGCAGACTTTAAGCAGAAGTGGAACAAAGGCAGCCAGTGTCTGTTTGCCTGACGAAGGAACAAGTCAAGGTGTGGGACGGGCTACCCAGCTGGGGAAGGCTCACCCAGCAGGCTTCTCACCTTCCAGCAGCTCCAGCTCACAGATGCCGCGGATGAGTTCTGCCTCCGTGTCATCAGCTGTGGCCCCGCCCAGCCCCATCTCCTCCTCCAAGGTGGACTCAGACTTTGAATTCTGATGGGAAAGCAGCCAGGGATCATGGGTGAGCAGACAGTTTTGATTCCAGCCTACCCTTCATTTCGCATGAATAGATCTGGGAAAGGGCAAATTTTGCAAAGCTGTTCACAGGCTTGTCACATGTATCTGAAGAGGAAGGACTCGTGAATTAAATAGGAAAAGTACTAGATCCCCTCCATTTGTGTCTAAAGTGGCCAGAGCATCCCACATCTCTTCTGATTCATCCTCATAGCAGCATGTAACTTCCTGGACAAAATAAACCAATGGAACCTGCCAGACAACAGCTCAAGGTCACAGAGAAGGTCAGACTTTACCCCACTGCTGCAGAGCTGTATCTCATTTGTTTGCCAGACATCACTGCCTCTAGTGGAGAGAACACAAGGTCCCATAAGGGGCCAGGCCCAGTCTCCAAGGCTGCCAGCAAGGCGGTGGGAGTGTGCAGGTTCTAGCAAACAGTGCCTCAGGCACAGCCTGGATTTTATGCTGAGGCCCCTACCTCGATGCTCTGGATTTACCTAAAACACTTTGTGGGTGATCCATTTATGTTCTCACTAATCGTTTCCAGGGTATCAGGAGCAAGGAGGCAGAGCCTCCATGAGCTCAATTGAACAGGAGAGAAGCAGAACTCCCCAGAAGGAAATGTAAAGGACCCAAGGGCCAGAAGCGAGTCTGGGTGACACTTGGGGCAGGAACCCCAAAGCGCAGGCGCACCGCTCACCTTCTCCTTGGGCTCCTTCCTCTTGTGCTCCTGCTCCTCCCGCAGGACTCGGCGCCGACAGAGCTCTCCACTCACGGCCTGCTCCAGGTGCACCAGCTGCTGCAGAGCCACGTCCCCGGCCAGGGACAGCAGGTTCATCAACAGGAAGGTGGGGAGCACGGGCGTCTCCTCTGCAGGACGGGGGCAGGAAAGCAAGGAGGGAAAAGCCATCAAGTCTCACAGGCCCCCGCACTGTTTTCACTGATGGTCCCCTGGCTCACATGCTCTATACCCAGGCAAGGAGCAGGAGGGCCTCCCTGGTGGAGAACGGTAAACAATCCACCTGCCAATGCAGCAGACGCGGGTTTCCATCCCTGGCCCAGGAAGATCCCACATGCCTTGGAACAATTGGGCCCAGGTACCACAGCTACTGAGCCTGTGCTCTAAAGCCTGGCAGCCACAGCCACTGAAGCCCTTGAGCCCCAGAGCCCACGCTCCACACTAAGAGACGGCACTACCAGGAGAAGCACATGCGCCACTACAGAGTCATCCTCACTCACTGCAACTAGAGAAAAGCCTGCGCAGTTAAGACTGGGCACAGCCAAAAAGAAATGAAAAAGAAAAAAAAGCAGCAAGACGTGAGGGTGGAGGGCATGGCAGCAGTGACTATGCAACCTGAGTGACAGAAAGGGACAGGGAGGGCTGAGGGGCTCAGCGTGGCTGCAGGAGGTGGAGGTGTCAGGGGCTGTTGCCACCACCCCTCTTGCCCACTTACGCGGGGCCTCCTGGTGGCCACTCTTCTCCTCCAACTTCTCTAGGGCCTGCTTCGCACAGTCCTGCAGTATCCGGGCGCAGATCACCTCAGGGCCCTCAGCTAGCTGGTAGATGAGGGCCACGGCTGCCTCCTTGAACGGGACCCAGAGTGGGTTTGGGTGGACGCTGCCTGCGCAGGAAGAGGGGGAAGCTGCCACCACAGACAGAGGAGCCCTTCTGCCCCAGGCTCTGCGCGGCAGCTCACCTTTCGTGACCATCTCTCGCAGTCGCTCAAACAGGCGGTGCTCCTGGGGCAGCCGGAAGGGAGGGTGACGTTCGCCCATAGAAGGCTGCTGAGGGCAGGGAAGACAACGTGGGTGAGTGTTGAGGGTGGACAAGGGGACACCCACTCTCCCTAGTTTGGACATTACCACCCCACGTGCCTTCCTCCTGTCTGAGATGTTGGCGATGGCGTGGCACACTTGCTGGGCCAACCTGTAGTCCGGTGGGAGCTTCTCGTCCAGCCCAATATTCACCAGGGTGTCCAAGTTGCTTCCCACAATCTCTGGCTTTCCTCTAGGAGAAGAAGCCGTAGAGTTAAAGGCACGCAGACATCTCTGTGTGGGGAACACCACCAAGGAGCATAGGAGCCAGCTCCCTACTCAGGGCTTCGTGAGCCCTGGAGCGCTGCATGTGGGGCCGGTCCTCAGCACCCCTCATGCGCCGCTGACCCTCTGCTGGGCGGGTTGGAACCGCACTGTCACTTGTTCTCCATGTAGGCGGCGACGCACACGCAGAGCTCAGCCAGGCCCGAGTGCTCTCCCTGGAGCAGTAATAGTGGTCCTCAGGGAACCTTTCTCTTCTCGCTCACCCCTCGGCTCGTCTGATGTGAGCCTCACCGTGCCATCATCCCAAGAAGCATGACGGAGGAGCAGCGCTCCAGAGGGGAGCAGGGCGCCTTCTCTGTCGCTTGCTCCCACAGCACCTGGGCCACTGCTGGGCTCAATTCATCCTTCTGCACAAACTCACAGATCTAGAGAGAAAAGAAAAAGGGCTCAGGCCCCAAAGTAACAATTCCCCTGACACCTGGTCTGCCTCCTCTGAAGAGAACACTGAGAACCCGAAGTGGAGAGGAAGGAGGAAGCTGAAGATGTAAAGCTGAGGTCTGGGAGATACCTCCACCTCTGCTACTTTCTACTCTCCTGCCTGCAAACGTTTCTTTAGATATGTGCTGAAACTGACCTTGCTGAGTTCGTGCACATCTATAGTCTGGACAACACTTTGTGGAGATTTCTAGTAGGTTTTCTCACTGTGACTGTCAACTCAATGTGTCCCAAATGGATGCCACCATCTTTGCCTTTTCATTTTGCCAATGACCCCACCACCAACAATCTTCAAACCTCTGTCACCTAATTTTTAATGCGTCGGTCCCTCATTCCACCTTTTCTCCCTTTTAAAATTTGTCTTCCATGAAGTGCCACCCTATAGATGTTCCTCCCACCCCCGAAGTCCAGATCCCTGTCACTGCACACCCACAGCAGCCTCCAGGAACATTGCCGGCTTCGGCTCCCACCAGCCTGTGTACTCTGCTCTCCCAGACGTCTGCTTCATCAGGCCACAGCATTGCTCACCAAGTACTGATAGAAACAGCTCTCTGCGGCCTGCTGTATGGGCTCCTGGCCAGTTGCTGCCCTGCCCGATCTCAGGCCAGGCGCCTCCAGCAGGCTTTTCTTTTCCGCAGTGAAGAGAAAATGTGGCTGGTGGTACTGCTCCTCCCAGTGGAGGCTCATGGTCAGCACCATCTCTGCCTTGAGCCCCACCACCCAAACCCTTCAAAGTAGCTCTGTTGCACTGAAATGCTGGGGCCCCTGGCCAATAAGGTTCAAGTTCTAGATCCCACGGATCTTCCCAGTTCAGCTCCAACCCGTTTCCAGCTTCACTATCTTTTCCAGGTAACAATCTTGAGCCAGAACACAATGGTCTTCCTTCTACAACACAGGAAGTGCTCTTGCTCTCTCTGTCTGAAATGTTTCCCCTCCTTTCTCGAATTCTCTAAATCTGATGCATCAAGATCCAAATCAAGTCCTGCCACCTTCAGGAAGCTCTGCCCTCGACTCTCCGACCTGACACTGCTTGCTCTCTTCTCTACTCGTCAACATAACGTACCAAGCAGGAGTATGTTTCCTGAACTCTGGCCTGAGATTGAATCTTACCCTTTGTCACTAACTAGCTGAAGTTAGCCAAGTTCTTTAAGCTCTCTCTCTACCTCAAGTTTCTTATTAGGAAATGTAGATAATAATACTGCCTCCTAGAGCAATTGTGAGGATGAAACATGTTAATATGAGCAAAGTGATTAAATTAGTGCCTGGCATAATGTGTTATATTACTGTTGCTACAATAACTGTTACCTATACCACTTAACTATCTGCTGCACTGCTCTAAAATGTTTTATGGTTTTTGGCTGCCAACTAGAGTTGAAAGCAAGTAATCCTATATTTCTCTGAGGGGCTGAGTATACCATAATCTCACTAATATTTGCTGAATGAATAAGTGGAAGTGAGCATACTTACGATTTCCTCAAGACACTGAGTGGTCCCAACTGAGGCGTCCACCAGCAGCAGAGAGAGATTGTGAATCAAAGTCTGGGCCTTGGCTCTGTGGGAACAGCAGAGGTCAGGGGTCATTAAAAGACGGAGAAGCTGAACCTAGCAAATAGGTTATTAGGCAATCCCGCCAGTGTCAAACAATAAACAACTGTTTCAGATACACAAAGAGAACAAACTAGTAGTCGCCAGTAGGGAGAGGGGTTGGGGAGCGGCAGTATACGGGCTAGGGGACTAAGAGGACAAACTATCCTGGATAAAATAAGCTACAAGGATGCACTGTGCAACATGGGGAATAGTTTATAACTAAAACAATATAACCTTTAAGGACTGTGAATCACTACAATGTACACTTGTAACTTACATAATATTTTATTTTATTATATTTCAATAAAAAACAAAAATAAACCAAGTAACTGCTTAGGTTGGTTTTCACTCCCCCAGTCCATCACAGACCTACTGCCTCTGCGTCTACAAGTCCCCTAGGAGGAGCCCACTCCCTCGCCTCTCCTCAGGAGACTAGACACCTCCTGGGAGAGGCTGACTTCAGGGTGGTTTGCAAAGGCCAGTGCAGCCCGTGTACCTGGCGGAGTCCCCCTTGGGTTTGAGATAAAGTTGGCGGTAGGCATTAAGCACAGCATCCCGGACGCCAGGCTCCTTCGACCAGATGAGAGGCAGCATGCGGCGCACCCCAAACAGGGCCTGGGGTACCCCAAATTGGAACACCATCACAAAGAATTCAATCACCTCCTGCACCACTGAGAAGACAGACACAAATGTCACCTATTAGCGGGGCGAAACGCCCCAACACTTAAAGACAGAACCTCTCTTAATGTAGCAACATGTGAGGGGACACCCTCCCCATTTCTCCTGAGGACCCCACCTCCCTCCAATACCCTGTCAAATGCTATATGCACACTCCACAGGGCTATAGCAGGCAAATGGAAGTAGAGAATCTGGGCCCTTCAAAGGAGCAGACGGATATCAATCAAATACAGACGAGACGGGTCCTTCCAGCCCTGGCCTCTGTGGTAGGGATGCCAGCACACCTGTAGTTGTGTGTTCATACATCATCTTGCTGATGATGCCAATGGCCTTGGTGATCTGCAGGGAGAAGCTGTGGGCATCCTGCAGGTACTGCACCAGCAACTCCTGCTTCACCAGCTCATCGTTGCATTCCTCAGGCTCTGACCCACTGGGCTTGTCCTTACAGCCAGTCTCTCCTGGGCCCAAGTTCCCTACAGCTGCCTGGGGATTCTCCTCCTGGGTGGGAGCTGCTGGGCCTAGAGTTAGGGAATTACAGGATAGTTTTTGTTCAAGGGTATATGGGGAAACCCATCAGTTCTAAACATCCATGAGTATCTGTTTCTACCATAGAAAAGTTTTGTTTTGTCATGCTATGTGGCTTGCAGGATCTTAGTTCCCTAACCAGGGATCAAACTCACGCCCCCTGCAATGGAAATGTGGAGTCCTGACCACTGGATTGCCAGGGAACTCCCAATAGGAAAGTATAGATTTAGAATTTAGTCTAAAATATCTTGGTTCATTTCTCAGAAAAGA
This sequence comes from Nanger dama, assembly GCA_917880005.1. NCBI lineage: Eukaryota > Metazoa > Chordata > Mammalia > Artiodactyla > Bovidae > Nanger > Nanger dama. Next base: position 16,348,182 of record CAKJTW010000046.1, on the reverse strand, counting down.
TCTCTTGAGTCGTCTATGGCTTGAAATACCCTTCCACTCCCTGTGACTATGGATCTCAGACCTGGGAGTTGCTTCCATTCCCAAGCAGACACACTGCAGACCCCCTCTGGCCCCTTTCAGTGCCAGGCTGAGTCAGGTCCGTGTCTGATGTAAAGTCAATGGGCCATGAATACTAGCTGAAGTGTCTTGCTTGCTGACTGAAGAAGGAAAAGGAATTTACCTTTGAAGATAGTTCCTAAGAGACTGAGGAACCTGGTCTCCTCTGAGTCTTCCGGGTCCACATGACAGAAGGGTTCAGACTCTCGGAAGTGGCTTATGGCTTCTTGAGTCAGGATGATGGCCTGCCTGACAGAACACAGCCTGTCACCCATCCTGCCCTCTTGAGAGTGGCACCGCGGCCTGTGTCAGAGGCCTAGCTCATGAATGCACCGAGAACCCAGACCTTCCGGTGGAGAACTCTGCCACTTATGTAAAAAGGGGCCGGGGTAGGGGGGAACAAAGGTAAGTCTGACTGTGTGACTAAACACTCTATCTAGAAAGAGGTGCTTAACCACTGCTGCTGCTCCCATGGGAAGGGAACTACCTGGCTAGAAAGCAGGCTCCGAAGAGATTTTTCACTTAAAAAAAATGTATCATTAAAGAATGTATACATGTGTATAACAGTTACTCTGCTGTACAGCAGAAATTAGTGCAACATTGCCAATCAACTATATTTCAATTAAAAACATATATAAATATAGTTTCCCAAAGGTGAACTCTAAACCTAATGGGTCACGAGAGAATACTGCACTCTTTTCCATACTTGTAACTAGCCTTGGCTAGCAACTGACGGATGCGTCCTTCCACCTCCTCAGGGGTCTTTGTCTCGGCAACGCCCTCAGACATCCCCTCTCCTTCCTGGGGAAGTGTCAGCAGCTGCTGCAGTGTAGCTTTCAACTCTGGCAGCATGGCCTCCCACTCCTCGGCGGGGTCTAGCTCTGTGGCTGAATGAGAAGGTTTCACTTAGACTCTTGCCTTGAGCTCCCCACTGCGGGGAGAAAGGTGTTAAGGTTGAAAGCTCCCCAACAGACCCTACTCACAAGGCGCTGTGGCTCGCCTCTGGGCCCTCATCTCTTGTAATTTCTGGGTCTCCTTCTGCAGTGGTCCAGCAAGGTCAGTGTCACTAAGCTACCAAGAAACAATGAATATCAGGGTCATTGACTTGTGGAATTTCACCTGTTTCCATTTAATCCCTCTTCTGGGTGGACCAAGGGCTACGCACCTTGCAGGAAAAGGGATTATTGGCAAGAAAGCTGGCGAGCAGTTGGATGGCACTTTTACAGACCAGCACCGATTTGTCTGCTAGACGCCCCACAGCTAAGGCCACCACTGTCTGGAACGTGTCAGGGGCAGAGCCTGTGGGGGAGCAGGAAGAGAGGATCAGATCCCAGCCCACACTGGCCATAATGTCAAGCTGATGGTGAAGTGCACTCTACATGTGCGAGCCATTCATCTGAGGAAACTTTTCTATGGGATATGAACAGTTCAGGAATACTGTATTAAGTTAGTGTACTTCTTGAATGGAGCCAGAATCCTTGTCCCTGACAGAGGAGGACCTTTACTACTGGCAGTGAAATCCTGAATTTTAGACTCTTCTTTGAAACAGCTACTTTTGTTTGCTTCAGCCTGCATAGAGGGGTTCTGTGGATCTCTATCACGTCAATGGCCACTCACCTTCTGCTGGACGATTCGGGTGAAGAGCTGCAAAACGCGGCTGCGCACAAAGGAGTTGATGTCGTGGCAATGGGCCTGCAAGGTGTCCAGGAACTGGTCCCGGGGTCCCGGGACGCCGCCTCCAGCTGATCCCCACTCAGGACCTGCAGCACCATCTCTGCCATGGCCGCCAGCACAGCATTGCGCATCATGTAATTCTGAGGGAGAGCGAGGCTGGTGGGGGCTCTGCATTCCTACACCAACTGTCCTTGCCCTAAACTCTTATGCTGCTCAGCATCGGGACCTCAGTTCCCTGACCAGGGATAGAACCCACAACCCCCTGCATTGGAAGCTCGGCATTCACCCTGAGGTCACTGGAAAAAGCTGAATGCCAAAAGGGCCTTGACTGCTCAGAAGAGAATTTAGGGACAAAACAAATAAGAGCCTAGAGCAGTACCCCTCCCCATCCCCTCCATGCAAGGAGCTAGCCATGGTGGCAGCTGAGTGTGAAATCACATCCACCCACCAATACATGTTTCAGAAGCATTAATTACCACCTTGCTTCTGAGGCCTCAAAGCCTTTGATCCTTACTAATAACACTGCCTTCCCTCACAATCCCCTTCTCACAACTCACTGATGGAGAAACAGCAATCAGCCCTAGGCCTGACCATGTGCACTGCAGAATATGATGGGTTTACGGTTTAGGGTTTTTGCCAGCCAAGAGCCAGAGAACGGGATCTTGCAATCTAAAGTCATGGTATCAATACATTAGGTGAATGAGCAGATTATCGTGGTTCTTAACATTCACTGAGGAGAGCTAATATCAGGTTTGGGAAGGAGCCAGGTTAACACTGAGGACAAGAGAACTGAGAGAGGTGATATGGGAACATCTGAGAGCTGGGTGGCAGGAAGGGGCTTCATCCTGCAGAATGGGTGGATCCAGAACCACAGCTGAGTCTCTCACTGACTTAAGCTATGGAACTGTCATCTCTCTACCAGTTTGGGATGAAACCAGTGTGATACTGACATGGCCCTTTAATTTAATAAACTTCATCTGCTTCTCTACAGGAAGGAATTGCCACAGTGATAAGCTGAGACAATTTGACTTCATATGAAAGTTATTACCTTCATGTTAAACAGCCTTTCAACAATGGACTCACAACCCACTGACCAAGGGACCACCTACCTCTCCATCCAGATGGTCTAGCAGAATGCACATGCTGGACATCAGGATGGCTGGGATGCGCTCTGCTAGTTCTGTCAGGAAGGCCGCAAAACCCTTTGCCCCCGTAGGGTCCCGACTCAGCTCCTGGGGACACTTTTGTCCAATTTCTCTACACAGGGGAATAAACACAGCCACAGCAGCGTAACCTAATCACTTCGGTCCCAGCAAGAATTAAGCTGGCATCTAACATCTGAAGGGGGCTTCCCTGGTGGGTTAGGTGGTAAAGAATTGAGAGGGTATCAGAGGAAGGCCAGAGATCCCCAAGCGGCAGGAGGAAATAAACTGCAAGTGGCAGACTTTTTTCCCCTTCTCTACAACAAAATTAAGAGAGGCTTCTAACAACATCTAGTTCTGCCTGAGCTAACCAATTTTTCTTATGGAAATATTTTTCTCAAGCTATGTTAATGAAATGATGTATTTGCTTTGGAATCTGCCTTTCTTCAAAATAGTTCTGCCTAAGACTAACCTTTTTTTTCTCTTCTCAAACCTTGGGCTGATAATGGCTCAACAAACCAGTACTCGTGTCAATTGTTTTATGGCCGTTTTATGGCTGGGGATGACACACTTTGTGCCGCCCTATCTCAAAAATGCATATTGTAGGAGAGGGGCCTGGTGAAACTACCTCAGCCTTGAGGAGTCTCTCTTATCTGATTAGCAGCTTGCTAACAGACACAAAATGCCTTGCTAAAATTTAACCAGCAACAGGACACTCTTTCTGTCCTCTTCTGATGTCTGTGTCAGAAGCTTTCTCTATTATACTTTAATAAAACTTTGCTACACAAAAAGCTCCAAGTAGTCAAGCCTCCAGAGGTCATGAATTCTGGTCTAAAATACAGCTTGCAGCAGCAACCTTTCAGAATCTGCCTGCCAATGCAGGAGTTCAATTCCTGGGCTGGGAAGAACCCCTAGAGGAGGAAATGGCAACCCATTCCAGTATTCTTGCCAGGGAAATGCTATGGACAGATGAGCCTGGCTGGCTACAGTCCATAGGGTTGCAAGGAGCTTGACATGACTTAGCAACTAAACAACATCTGAAGGAATGCAGTGTTACAGCGCATCCCAGAGAATTTGTCTCCAATATTCCTCTTCTCCCTGAGGAAAATGAGAATAGAAACGTAGAGAAGGCAGGGTCACCTTACGATCTCTCCTACAATGCTCTTCATTCCGTAATCAGTTGCCCAAAGACTCACAGCTGCCACCAGGATGGATGCCAGGTGCTCAAAGTGCTGTAGCATCTGGATGATCTTCACAGTGGCACCTGTGGAGTCCTGCACATGAGCCACGACCCTGGGCCTCGGGAAGGGGTGGGGAGAAGGAAGGGCCGACTCACTCAGCATGTGGTTGTAACGTGTCAAAGCTACACCCAGCAGGTGTGTTATGGCTTCTCGGGTAGGGCGGTTCTTCTGGTGACTAATGGTGGGGTTCTCCAGGAGGCGGTAGCAGCAGCCAGTAACCAAACTGAGAAAAGAAGATTGAGATGATGACATCAGTGGTCTGGACTCAATTATACTGCCCTTGCCTCATTCATTCTATCTCTGCTGCTGCAGTCAGGGTCTTCTAGTTCCCTATACTCTATCGCCTTCTACATCTAGTTGCTTTGCTGACTGCCATGTAGGTACTCCTACGTGTAGGTCAACAGTTATGATGTTTGCACAGAAGCTGAATGTATGATAAAGTCAGACAAAATCACTGATGACTTCAAAATGTTGAATGGCCAACTCAGTCCTCATCTGGCTGAGCTTTTGGCTGCATCTGACACAGCTGGTCACTACCTTTCCCTTAAAACGTGCCTCATCTGGCAGGAGCCCAGGCTCCTCTCTGTTTCTTAGCTGGTTCCTCCTCAAATCACTCTCCTGATGCTGGAGTACCCCGAGGTAGTCCTCAGATTTCTGCTGTCTTCTAGCTATGCTTACTGATTTACTGATCTCATTCAGTCTCATGGCTACAAACACCACTTATATAAACACATTACATTTGCAAATGTGCGCTCGAGCTCAGCTCTCTCCCTTACTACTTCACTTTGTACATTTCACACCCGAAAGTTACATTACTTGGATGTCTTAACAGGCACCTCCAACTTTCTACACCCAAAGCAGAACTTCTAACTTTCCCCCCAAACACACTCCCACAGGCTTTGTTATCTCAGTTACCGGCAGCTCCATTTTTTCAAATACTCAACCCAGAACCCCAGGTGAGTCATCCTTGACCACACCCTCCCTCCAACCTCTAATGCATCTGCCAGCTCATCCTATAGACTCTCCTTAAGGAACAAATACAGACTGCACCCACAGCTCCCCACCTCCACTCCCTCTTGGGTCTAAGCTACAGCCATCTCCTGCCCAAGTCACCGCCACAGCCTCCTAGCTGGTCTTCCACTTTCCTCCTTTCCCGTGAGTCTGTTTTGACACAATAGCCAGTGACTTTGTCAGGGCAGCCAGACCACCTCACTGCCTTGCTTGGAACCCCGAGGGGCCCCACCTCACGCTGATGGCGAAGTCACCATGATGGCTACGGGGACCTGCCCCGACCTCAGCTCAACCCTCACCTTGTCTCAGCTGTCACTCTGGCCCCAGTGCTGTTACCTGGACCTGCTCAGCACATTCCATCCTTGGTACCTATTTCCTGCCCTTGCTCTGCCTCCAGTTCTCCTCGTGGCTCTCATTACCTCCTCAAAGGCTTTGGTCAAATGTCACCACCTCAAAAAGTCTTGCTAGAGCCGCTGATACAAATTACAGCCATTTCCCATTACACGTCCCACCCCTTCTGTTTTTCTCCACAGTAATAAACCTGAAAGCATACTATATATTTTGCTTATTTAAAAAACTGTTTTCTGCTCTAAAATACAAACTCGTAACAGAGCAGAAATGTTGGTTTTCAATACGTTTAATGATACCAGCCATGTACCTAGGGAGACTCTGTAAATACCGCAACGTGACTGAATAAAGCTATTTCTACCCTTTGTTGCCTACTTCTGAACAATTCAACATAACTGGCACATGTCTATGTATTACAGATAGAACTGCAGCATGAAATGAAGCATTTCAAAAGCACCTCTAACACCAGAGCCCTCATTCCTCACGGCCAGCATCCCTGGCGCAATCACGACCCACCTGACAAACTCTTCTTCGATTATTGAGTGGTTCCACAAGTGACGGATGTCCAACTGGAGCAGCTGTGTTAAAAGCTGAAGAATTGGTTGCCTCTCTTCCTCCCAGTCAAAGCCATGAGTTGCCTTGGCCCGGGATTTCCTACCCTAAAAAGGATTTGGGGAAAAAGAGGAAGAAAAGAGGATCACAATCTCTTAGTCTGAGTGCCCAAGCCATCCAGTATCAAGACAAGGTAGAAGGTAAGACAGAAGGACTATAAGTTTCAAAATATAAAAGAGCTGCTTCTCAGCAAAAGATACACTGATACTTCTGAGTACCTTCTAATAAACTTTAAACAAGGACCAAGGGCAGAAAGGGAAAGGATTCTCAGAATCACTGACTTCCATCTTTCCCACCAACTCCTCCATCTCCCCAGACCCCTTATTAAGTGAGCCAGGAACACCAAATTACCTTCCCACCTAGCTCCAGGTTCATGAGATCCGTCTGGCTGCTCATGGTCTCAAAGGACTCCAAGAGGCGTATCAGAGCATAGCAGTTCATCTTGAGGGCATTCAGGTGGGCACTTCTGTCTGACACACTCAGAGCTGCATCATCCAAGACGGCAGGGAGTTCCTGGGAGTGACGGGACACCACTGCAAAGGGCAGGATCTGGGGTCAGTTTCACTCACTCTCCTCACACCACCCAACTTCAAAGTCCCAGCCCTTGTAGCCATCAGATTACCAAAGATCTGTGTTTCATCTCTCAGTGGCCACAGCACAGGCTAAGTCCTCTGGACACCTGACCCTGATGTCCCGAGCATGCCCTATCCCTACTCTCTCACTCGTTACCCCACGTTCTCTCTGGCAACGGGAAGAACAGCCTCCACTGAAGAGAGGCAGCCCATAAGTAGGAAGAATGTTGTCGGTCTGCCCTTACAGTGAACACACATTACTCTGTATCGCCCACCAAGATTACAGACCTAGTAGGTCAGAGGTCCCGGGCTTAGCCAAACCAACTGATTCACCACAGCCTTGATATCATCACATGGCTGACAAAATGCAAGAAACAGCAAACAAACAGCAACATACACCTTCCATTCCCTACCCCCTTCCCATAAACACCTTTTATGAGGAATTCCAGTGTGTCTTCCTTGAGGCCAGGGTCTATACTTCGAAAGTGACTATGAGGGAAAGAAAGTGTTGGGGGTGAGCCAGGAACCTGCAGAGCCCATTCCAACAGTTCAGATCAAACCTGAGGAGTCTAATGCTTATAAAAACATGTGAAATCACGGTGGCGAGCTGGGGTAAATGCTTATGAGCAGAAATATCAGCACCCAGAACCAAGTATCAGTGAACTATAATATGGAATTTCTGGACTAACATGCAAAGTTAGGGCAAATAGCCACCAGTTCTTCTTAAAGTACCAGAGGTGCTACTTTACTTACTGCAGAATGCTATAGATGGTATCAAAGTGCTCCAGCACAGCCAGGGGCCCCTGAGCTCGAAAGGCAGTCTGAAAAGCTGTAAAGGTGAAAGAAACTTATCAGTACAGAGGGGAGAGGCATTTCTGGTTAATTCTGTTCAAGACAGAAAAAAAAGAGAGTTAACTCATTTTCTTGGTAGAATTATAAAAGCACACAGTTCATTTCAATGTAACCTATTATAATAACACCTGACATTTTGTCCTGTTTTATCAAAACAATTGAGTTTTATTATTCCATCTCTGAGCGAGATGAAGCAAATAGTACTGTGTCTATTTTGTGACAAAAGAAATTAAATGTCAGAGTAGTTTTGTGACTTGTCCAACTTACTAATGAATACAAACTCAAAATCTTTTTAGATTCTGAAATGATAAAAGTAGAAAAAACAGTAGAGTTCCTGTATTCTTCACCCAGACAATGGTAACATCTTGTATTACTATAAGGAACTATTCTAAACCAAAAAATGAACATTAACTAAATGCTAATGACTAACCTACAGAGCTTGAGTTTTGCCAGCTGTTCTAATTCTATCCTTTTCCCAGGCCAGGAGACAACCTAGGACACCACAGTGCATTTAGCCATCACACCTCCTTACTTTCCTGATCTTTGTCTTTGACACTTTAAGTGTTGTTTGCCAGTTATTCTATAGAATGTTCCTCACTCTGGGTTTGTCTGCTAGTTTCTCATGATTAGGTTGAGGTCATGTGCTTTTGGCTAGATCACTGAGAAAGGGAGGTTGTGTCCTTCAACCATTATACCCAGAAGAACATGATGCCTTATTACTGGCAATGTTAACTGATCAGTTGGTAGGGTTTGCCAGGTGCCTCCACTGCAAAGTTACTATTTTCCCTTTTGCAACTAGTAAGTATTTTGTGTAGGGAGATACTTTGCAACTATGCAAACATTCTGTTTCTCACTACATTTTGCCCTGGGATTTAAACAACAATGGATGACTCTTACCTGCCACAAAGATTACTTTTATTAAATGGTGATTTGTCTATCATTCCTTTTATATTTACTAATGGGAATGCCACTGTACGTATGAGCTTTTCTTTCCCTTCAATACATAATTTATGTATTCAATTATTTATGTCAGAATGGGCTCATGAATGTTTTGTTCATTCTGTGTTTTAATCCATTCCTATTACTTTTTATTTTGTTGTTCAGACTGTCCCGTACTTGACCACTAGGAGCTCCTTCCACCCAGACTGCGAAATGCAGGACACCACATGTGTGCAGGTATAAATGGACATACCTCTGTATCTACTTTTACCTCTGCTGCTGCTGCTAAGTCACTTCAGTCGTGTCCGACTCTGTGCGACCCCACAGACGGCAGCCCACCAGGCTCCCCCGTCCCTGGGATTCTCCAGGCAAGAACACTGGAGTGGGCTGCCATCTCCTTCTCCAATGCATGAAAGTGAAAAGTGAAAGGGAAGTCGCTCAGTCGTGTCCAACTCTTCACGACCCCATGGACCTGCAGCCTACCAGGCTCCTCCACCCATGGGATTTTCCAGGCAAGAGTACTCTAGTGTTTATTAAAAACATTTCATTTATGTATTTGCTTAATCCTAGTATACACATGTAACAGTTTCAGCACTGCTAACCCACACCCCTCTAAACATAAGTTCACTAACTACCTGGCGCTAACTGTGTAAAGCTCTTCCGTATACAGCTCACAGTCAAAATGCTGGCTTTCCTAGCTACTTAGTTCTCTAGCCCTTTAGTGTGCTATGTCAAACATCTGCAATACACTTAGGTTCATTTGCCACCATAGACCTGCTTTGATTTACCATGGGGCTACATTTGGAATAATCTGCTATAAATTGAAAACATTGTCAAAACAAAAATCTAATAGTACCTAGCCTACTGAATACCACAGCTTAGCCTAGTCTACCTTAAACATGCTCAGAACACTTATAACAGCCTACAGCTGGGGGCAAAAACCGCCTAGTACAAAGCCTGTTTTATAATAAAGTGGTGAATATTTCTTGTAATTTACTGAATGCTATACTTCCTCAAAGTGAAAAGCAGAAAGGCTGTCTGGGTAGAGGATGGCTTTGAGAGTACAGGCTGTCTATCCTGGTGATGATGTGGCGGTCCGGGAGCTGCTGCTGCTGCTGCTGTCCAGTGTAATGGGTGCTGCTGTTGCTGTTTAGTTACTCAATCGTGTCTGACTCTTTTGCATCCCCATGGACTATAGCACACAAGGTTCCTGTTCATGGGATTTCCCAGGCAAGAAAACTGGAATGGGATGCCCTTTCCTTCTCCAGGGGATCTTCCCCACCCAGGGATCGAACCGGAGTCTCCTGCACTAGCAGAAGGATTCTTCACTGCTGAGTCACAGAGGAAACCCGGTAGCCTTGTATGGAGACCTGTATGGAGTTAATTTTTTAAACAAGTTGTAGATCTAGCTCTTTCTGTGGGTGGGGAGGGAAAAAATTCTGTCAAAATCTTTTCTGCGGCACCAAGTTGGTTTGCCTGGAAAGTAAAGCTTAAACCTGTACTCCATTATCACTGCTGGCTCGCTGACCCGATTCATTGCACATTAGTGTTATGTTGTCCAACTATGACCTGGTCCTTTGCAATGTTTAACTATTTTATTTCCCCGACTCCTACTGACTCCTTACACAATACTCACAGCATATCCTCCCCTTTATACGTTTTCTGACCCTTTGCCTTTCTTCCTTTAGTAGATGACTGTTTTCTACTTTACCCAAAAGAATGAGACTCAAAGTATCCTGCCTCTCAGTCAACAAATCATTCCGCCAACACTTTCCCACTTTGCTTCAGTCTCCAGTGGAAAGATTTTTTTTGTTCCAACGCTAAGCTATTCTCACTGTCTTGCCAAAGTCTTATCTCATTTCTCTCCCCTCTGATTTCATCCTTTCCAGGGAACACTCTCTTTCTGACAACATGCTCAGGCCCCTACTTCTTTAAAACAAACAATACAAAAACAATCAATGCCTTTCGTTTGAGTTTGCTCTCATGTCCCATTAAAATCTAACTGCTGCTGCTGCTGGGGCTGCTGCTAAGTCACTTCAGTCGTGTCCGACTCTGTACGACTCCGAGAGACGGCAGCCCACCAGGCTCCTCCATCCCTGGGATTCTCCAGGCAAGAACACTGGAGTGGGTTGCCACTTTCTCCTCCAATGCATGAAAGCGAAAAGTGGAAGTGAGGCCGCTCAGTTGTGTCTGACTCTTTGCGACTCCATGGACTGTAGCCCACCAGGCTCCTCCATCCATGGGATTCTCTAGCAAGAGGATTGGAGTGGGGTGCCATTGCGTTCTCCGAATCTTTCTCAATTCCCTGAAACCTAGTTTCTGAGATTGATGAATCTAACAGCTATTCTTTCAAAGATTACCTGTTATCTACTTTTTATTACATTCAGTGATTCTCTCCATTCATAGCCCCCTTTATTTCTCCGAAGCATCACCCACTGATATAGTCTAGTTACACTGCTTACATTTATACTCGGCTTGAACATTTACTAGACTAAGTTACTTAGCTTACCAAGTCTCAGTTTGTTCTTTTGCAAATTGGGAATAATAACAGATGGTATCTCATAGGGCTTTTCAGAATTTTTTGGTAAAGATTAAGCGAGATAATCCATGTGAAGCAGTCAGGATAATACTTGGCACACAATGTAACTCAGAACTTGTAAGCCATCTCCCATTCTTAGAAACCTCCTTCTGTACTCTAGAAAATACAGTAAAGTGAAAATGAGAAAGAAACACTGTTAACATCTGGCTAATTTTTTTTTCAGTTTATCTTCTATGCATACTATTTCAACTGTCGAGGTCATATCGCATATTCATTTCTCTGTTCTGCTTTTTAAAACTTATAAACGTGGCTTGAAAAAACATACAACCATGCCAACTATTCTCATCTCAGGACTTCCAGTAGGTCCTTAGTAAGCCTTTTACAAGTTCCCAGGCCTATCCGCTTTATTCAGGCATTATTTCACAACTTTTCTCCACCCATAACAAAACAGAATCAGATAGAAGAGAACCTCCAGCTGCGCCAAACTCTGTATTTACCGGCAGGCACTATCTGCATCTGAGTTCAGTCAGTTCAGTTCAGTCGCTCAGTCGTGTCCAACTCTTTGCGACCCCATGAATCGTGCTCTACTTTCTCTTGCACTGCCGTGGATAAACCGTCCTTGCTCTAATAAAACCATCTCCTCCCATCACAGATTCTCTGACCCCCTAAAGGATACTTCTCCAACAATCCTTCCTCCCTTTCCCTCCTGCATCATCAACTTTCCCCTCCCGGATTATTCCCATTCGGCAGGCACGCACGCGTGCTCAGTCACTTCAGTCATGCTCGACTCTTTGCAACCCCATGAACTGTACCCTGCTGAGCTCCTCTGTCCATGCGATTTCCCAGGCAAGAATATTGGAGTGGGTTGTCATTTCCTCCTCCAGGGGATCTTCCTTGGCCCAGGGATGGAAGCCAAGTCTCTTACACCTCCTGTGTAGGCAGGTGGGTTCTTTACCACTAGCACCACCTAAGAAGCCCCACATTCAGCATAAACACATGTAACATTGCTCATCTTGAAAAAAAAAAAACCACACACACACAAAAAAAACACAAAAACCCCACAAACAAACAAACAGAAAGGCTTATCTAAACCTATCATCTCTAATTACCTCTCTCATACCACTTTCTCACAAATGTATTCCAATCAGGCTTTCGACCCTACCATTCTGAAATAGTGTTCATCAAGGTTACCAGCAAGTGCCACGTTGCTAAGTCCAGGATTAAATGTGCAGCTGATCTCTCCCTTTTCAAATGTCTCTTAATTTAGCTTCCACTTAGCATCTTTGCTCACTTTCTGCCTCAGTGACTGGCCCTTAACTTCTTTTATTGGTTCTTTCTTATCTTTCCAGCCTTCAAATGTTGGACTGTCTTAGGTCTTATGTCTGAAACTGCTTTTCTTCTTCAACTCAATCTCATGGCTTTAAACACCCTCTATATGTTGAATATTAAATCCCAAATATGTCTCAATAGTTGGCACCTCTCCCCTGAACTCCATAAACATATAACCAAGTCTAAACCTTCTCCTTTCCTACACTGCCCCACCTGAGTAGATAACTCCATTCTTCTAGGTGCTCAAGTCAAACAGCCTTATAATCATCCTCGATTCTTCTTTTTCTAACCCTGTAAATCTAATCAAGTCCATCAACAATCCTGTTGACTCTACTTTCAAAAATTTACTCAGAATCTAACCTTTTATGATCACCTCTGCTGCTATCACCCCAAGCAAGCTCCCTGGTATTATTTCATTAGCCTCTGAATTAGCCCCCGCTTCTTCCCTTGTCCCTTACAGTCTCTGCTCAACACAGTAGACACTCTTTGTGACGCTATGGACTGCAATGCACCAGGCTCCTCTGTCCATGGAATTCTCCAGGCAAGAATACTGGCGTGGGTAGCCATTCTTTTCTCCAGGGCAATCTTCTTAACCCAGGGATCGAACCTGGGTCTCCTGCATTGCAGGCAGATTCTTCATGTCTGAGCCACCAAATGTCCATCTGAGGATCTTCTTAAGAAATGGATTTTCTGATTCAGCAGTTTGGAGATGAGTTTTTATCTTGCATTTCTAATAAGCTCGTAAATAATGATAAGCTCCTAACTAATGATACTAATCCTCCTGAAGACCACATTTTGAGGTTCAAGACTCTAGAATAATCTGCATTACTTCCTACCTGACCTCTTTTTTCCTAGCATACTCCTCTACAACCACACTGTCATTTTCCCATCTCAGGGGGCTCGGACTGGCTTTTCCTGTCTGCCTTTCCTTTGGAATCAGCATAGTTAATGTCCTCACTTGTAAGGTCTCTGCTTAAATGTCACTTATCAGCAAGTCTTTTCTGATCATCCAACATAAAATGCCAATCTATAATGCACACTGTATTCTTTTTCTACCTTTAAAATTTTTTCTCCTTGGTATTTACAATTTATTTATTACTTGTTGAAAGCCATGAGAGAAACAATTTTGACATCTTGTCTATTTACTACTGTATCCCCAGTTGAAGAGAACACTTCCTGGCAAACAGCATTATCACCAGTAAATACTTGAATAAATTAAATGATCTGATCATGAGTTATTTAAAGAACTTATATTTAGAGTTCTAAATGCCAAAAGCAATGCAATTATTATAAAGATAGAAAAATCCCTTTCTCTACCTCTGCTCATCAGAGCAAGGAGCTGTCATCTGATAACAGTAACAGAAAGGCCAAGAAGAGACAAGCTGCAGTTTTATCATCAAGCTGCTTGATAATGAATGAACCCTGCTTGCTGTGGGCAATAACAGACTTAATCTCTACTCTCTGTAACTCTCCAAAGCAATTCTAACTGATACAAGACACTTCCAAGCAGTACAGTGACATTATGCATGGGGTCTTGTTGATAACTGCAGGAATTGTCTGCGGTCATCTATAGGTTTCAGTGTGTAACTGAACTATACATATATTGTATAGTATTGCTACTGCGCACATATGCTTTTTTCCATCATTGCACATTCCTAGAAATGTGATCTACTCTAAAAAACTATTAACTGAAACAGGTCAGGTCAAGTCTCAGACATTCTAGGAGACATCTTCTCCTATAATTCTTAAAACCACCACGACTCTATTCTGGCATATGGTAAGAGGTAAACATCAAAAATTAAATTCTCCCCAAAGGCTAATCATATACATCAGAACTGTTTATTGTGTACCTTAGAGAAAGTGATTAATGAATATATTCTTCATGTAACACAACACTACACAGAAAACAGAAAGTAATAGAAAAGACATGACATGTCTCTCACCCCCACGGAGCTTAGTGGTGTAGTGGAACAGACAATAGAATCAGAGGCCGGCGATTGTTCTGAAGTGTTAGTCACAGTGGCAGCTATGGAGTCTTACCTTTAAGGTGCGATGGAAGATGTCTGATGGACAGTACCTCTTGCACGACATACTGATTCACCCCTCCACTTTTCAACAGCTCTTCTGGGGATAAGGGCAGATGAAATTCCCATACTTGGGGAGACATCTTTCTCCCAATGGCTCACAGGGCTGGAGGCCAAACAGCAAATAAGTCAGGGTCTACATCTAAAGGCTGTCTTTTTAATCTGCTTCTTTTACTCTCCTCCTCGAATATACATGCTTTTTAGTTTTGCATCAAGCTAATAACATTATCTTAAAGGATGTGATTAACCCTGGACTAGAACTGAACTCTAATTGTGACTGTGACACTTGGTCACTTAACCCCCTGGGCCTCATCTGTAAAACAGGATTACTGATCTCTGATTACAAAGTTGCTCTCAGGATTAAAGGAATCAAGGGATATTAAAATATTTAAAGAACTGTAAAGTGGCATATCAATGCGTTACGTTAGCACTGTTATTTCTGTTTTTATGAGAAAAGTTCGTAAGTATATAGAGAGGTCTCAGATTAAGACCGGAACAGTGATCCAATGTGAGCTGATGGGTTTCCTGTCTCCAGAATGACACAACATTAATATTTACTATTTGTTTACTCTATGCCAGGTTCTATTAGGCTACTCGAACGTCATACCTGATCTAAGTCTCCAAAATGTCCATTTCATGGAGTCCATAGTAATTTGGTCCCACTTACAGATGAGGAAATTGAAACTAAGGAACGTTAAGCGATTTGCCCAAATTCCACTGCGGATCTATGGCTGTTTGCACCATGTTGTACCACAAGGACACATCTACTAACCCTACAGTCTAATACCGCATCTCACTGCCGGATGCCAGATTTTCCCGGCCTCTCTTCCCCCGCTCCCCCAGAGCACCACACCTTACAAGAGAGCTTCACCCGCCGTTCCTCCAACTCGCGTCTTGGGGCTGCAATTAAAAAAAAAAACACCCCACGGAGAGCACAATATGCACCAATCTGCGAGGCAGCACTCCCGCGGGGAGAGAAACAGGCCAGTACACTCCAGGAAGAGGAAAACAACCGCCACCGAGCCCCGCGCGGCGCGGGAAAAGCCACAAAAGTGGAATTCAAATCTCAACGGTCGCAAGGGACCCAATCGCGACGCTCGCTGCAGAGACTGGCCAATCAGAGCTCAGGAGCCGGAAAGCCCGGGGAGGGCGGGACTTAGCTTCCAGCTCCCTCCCCCACCTCTGCCGCACTCGCGGCCGCCTTCTTTGTACCAAGTCCTCTTTTTTTCCGCGGTGCCTGCTGCAGAAGGAGTCGAGTTCCTAGCTGAGCAGTGGCCATGCCCCTGGGACAGTGACCCACTCAGTCACCCCCAGGACGGGAGCCGAAAGTTAGAAGGCTTAGGCTCTAGTCCAGCTTCCGCCATCCCGTCTGCTTTGTGACGTCCAGTAGTTCACTTCATTCCCTCAGCCTCAGATTTCCTCCTCGTTCGAATAGGGGGAATAAAAACAGCTATAGCGCAAAACTGCTGTGGGGCACGGAGAAAGGGAGCTTTGGGCTCCGGGTTCTGGACCTTCATCTCCCTCAGTTGAGGGACGCCCAAGAAAATAAGAATGGGTGAATTTTCTTGCTTGAAGCTCATTTTGCGGACTCCTTAAACAAGTAGACACGCTCCGCTCTTCCAGCGCATTAAAAACTTCCGGCGGGCAGAACGGAAGCGGCGGGGCGGGGCTTGTGGCTGGGAAAGGCGGGGCTGGGACGGGCCTTGAGCCCAGAGCTACCTGGGTAAAATCCAAGATGGCTGCATGCAGTTAGTACTCGTGTGACCCCAGCGGAGAAGGTTGTTATCTCCTGGAAGGCCACGTCTAGCCCTCCCTCTAGTGCTCGTGCAGTGTTGCAGGGGAGAGACGAGAGCAATGGCAGGGAGCCTTTCTTGGGTGGCAGGCAGGGGCTTATGGGGCCTGGTGCCGCTAGCCTGCAGAAGTTTCTTTCTGGGTAAGTGGCTGATGCAGGACACCCTGAGAGCTGCTTCTCGTAAGCGGCTCAGAGTCATTCTCTTTCTTTCCCATTCATAGGTGTTCCCAGATTGTTCCATGTAAGGGTCACCCTCCCGCCCCCCAAAGTGATTGATCGTTGGAACGAGAAGAGGGCGATGTTCGGGGTATATGACAATATCGGGATCCTGGGTAAGACTTTATGGTGTAGAATTTCAGAATGGCAGTTATGCCGTAACGACTGTTTTTTCACCTGTGTGGAAATGGTACCTTGTTGAATAATAAGAACACTTACCTGGCAGTTTACCTGGTACTCTTCTGTGTCCCCTGCATGCATTTAACACATTTAATCCTCATAACCTTTCTCCTTTGCAGGTGAGGAACTTCAGGCACAGGGAGGTTAAGTAGTTTTACAAAGCTAATACGTGGCAGTGCCAGAATTTGTACCCCAAGCAGTCTTGCTCCAGAATCTGTGCTCCTTATACTGTAGCCTGACTGTCGTGTCTGTAGGTGCTTATGAGGGAAATGCAGCTGTTGGTGAGGGCTTAGCTGGTGGAGGTTGGGTTCTTTCAGACTGGAACTAATGCCTTCTGTCACATTATACAGGAAACTTTGAAAAGCACCCCAAAGAATTGATCAAGGGTCCCATGTGGCTTCGAGGCTGGAAGGGGAATGAACTGCAGCGTTGTATTCGAAAGAAGAGAATGGTAGGAAATCGGATGTTCATTGATGACCTGCAGAACCTGAACAAGCGCATCAGCTTTCTCTACAAACGCTTTAATCGACATGGGAAGCACCGATAGAAGAAAAAGCTGGGAACTGTGGAAAAGGCATGTCTGTCACCAGAGAGAAGGAAAAGTACTTTGCCTTTTGAGGAAGGGGATTTGAATGTTCTCAGTGATAATCCAGGACTCATTTGTAATCCATTATCCACAGCTTTAGTTTCCTCTAGATGCTAGTTTTACTCATTCATGCAAGGAGGAAGTAGAACTCATCCCTAAGTCTTACAGTTTACCTTTGGACTTCACCACTTGCCCTTGCAGTCTAGCCATACCTGTGGTGTTTAAAAAAATAAAAAAATCATTGTTGGCACTTTTGATGTTTGGCCCTTCATATATTGAAAGTGGTCATTTTAAATTGTCCTAAAATGTTGTGTTAAATGTATTTTTAAAAACCTTTCTGCACTGGAATGAAATGTCATAGAAAAATAGTTATACTTTTACACCATCCTTGTAAAAAAATATTTATTGAGTACCTCTTCTGAGATGAGAACTATAGGAAAAACAGTATAAAATATTCTCCCTCCATGCTTTTCTAGTTATGGGTATAAAGTTATAGTCTCATATGTACACTTTAATATATGAGGCTTTAAGTGCCATATGAGTGGTTCCTAAGCCTTATTGATCATCAGAATCTCTACATAGTTTAACAGTTTAAAAGTCTAGTCCCTGCCCCCAAAGATTGTGATCTTTAGAACTGAGCTGAGTCTTAACAGTCTTTTTGGGTTTTGTGGGTTTTTTTTTAAAATAATTAAAATGTATCCATCTATATAGTCAGATAGTTCAAAACTGTAAAATTACAGAAGAGTAAGATGAGTTTTCTCACAGCTGGGTTTTTTTTGGTGTGTGCTCCATTTCAAGGCAATCATGCATGACATTCTTTTTAATCCTTCTGGATATTAATATATACTGTGCATGTACAAGATTGTTTTATCTATCTACTACCTATCTTCTTTCTGAAAAACTGGATTCCATGCACATTAAGTTACATTTTCACTTAATGTAACTTAGTTTTTTGTCCTCACATTATATGCCATAATGATTTAACCAAATCCACTTTAAATAGATTGTTTCTTAGGTGGTGCAGTGATAAAGAATCTGCCTGCCAAGGCAGGAGACACAAAAGATGGGAGTTTGATCCCTGGGTCGGAAAGATCCCTGGAATAGGAAATGGCCACCCATTCCAGTATTCTTGCCTAAAAAATCCCACAGATAAAGGAGCCTGGCGGGCTATAGTCCACAGGGTCTCAGAGTTGGATGTGACTGAGCATGTATGCACAATAGTTTATAGGCCTTTGCTTTGTCAAAGTATGTCTCCGCTGATTTTAGGGCATTCTCATTTTAACAGCCAGTTTATTTTAATGAGCTGTGTTTGGAAACCACTGATGTGGGTGATAAATAATCTAGATAAGAGAATGCTTTTGGCCTAATCAGGAGTGGCCCCATACAAGAGGATGGATTTTAGTAAGCAGAGAAAAAAGTAGAACATTGCCAGTGAGGAAGAGAAGAGTGGTCGGTGGTAAATGGTGAGAGAACACAATTTGTTGGGAGATGGCTGGGTAGGTCTAGCTATAATGAACCTTAGTATGACACTAGCTGCTTTTTTGTGTTTTAGATAACTTCAGTTCAGTCGCTCAGTCGTGTCCGACTCTTTGCGACCCCATGAATCGCAGCACGCCAGGCCTCCCTATCCATCACCAACTCCCGGAGTTCACTCAGACTCACATCCATCGTGTCAGTGATGCCATCCAGCCATCTCATCCTCGGTCGTCCCCTTCTCCCCTCCCCCCAGTCCCTCCCAGCATCAAAGTCTTTTCCAATGAGTCAACTCTATACATGAGGTGGCCAAAGTACTGGAGTTTCAGCTTTAGCATCATTCCTTCCAAAAAATCCCAGGGTTGATCTTCAGAATGGACTGGTTGGATCTCCTTGCAATCCAAAGGACTCTCAAGAGTCTTCAACACCAAGGGGTCGGTCCCTTGCACTCTAGGGCCCTACCTAACCTACCTGCCTGGCCTGGGATTCAAACTCCTGACCTATGGACCCTAGCCTGCCTGCCTACCTGCCTAACCGCTACACTACCGAGGCTTGCTTTTAGATAACTTGCTCGGCTATAAATCAACTTAAATGTTTGACATTACTCAATTGAGAGGAGAAAAATACAGTTTCTAGATTGTGTATTGATTAGGGTTAAATTGAGTGTCATCTGTGCCTAGTGTATGTGAAGTGAAAGAAATTGTGAAAGTGTTAGTCACTCAGTCATGTTCAACTCTTTCTGACCACATGGACCATAGCCCACCAGGTTCTTCTGTCCATGGGATTCTCCAGGCAAGAAAACTGGAGTGGGTAACCATTACCTCCTCCAGGAGAATCTTCCCATCCCAGGGATCAAACCTGGGTCTTCTGTAGTGGAGGCAGATTCTTTACCGTCTGAGCCACCAGGGAAGCCCATGTGTGAGGCTCTCAGTAAATATTTGCAAAATGAAATAAGGAAAGTATTTGATGTATTGTTTTTAAGGAAATATTTTATGTGAGTTATAAGTGCTATTTGTGTTTCTTGGAAGGATGTTTTAGGTTGATATGAGTAGTATAGTTTGGGAAGGGGCATATATTGATTAAGAACATGGCCTTTGGGGTTGGACAGATCTGGGCTTAAACTCAAGCTGTAACACTCTGTGGCCCTGGGCAAAGGAATTAACTTCTGAGACTTAGTTTTTTTAGTCTGTCTATTAGGAGCAGTGTAATACTTTTCTCGTAGGGTTGTGTGAAGACTAAATGAAATTATGCACATAAAATATTTAACACAATTTGGCAAGTGTAAATGGTATGACAGTCCTCTGGAGTGTGTGTAGGGCTTTGAAAAAATGGAAGAAGACAAAGGAAGACTTTTTAAGGCCCCTTTACTTTGAGTCGTCTAAGCCCCTGAACTCGTGTGTTTGCTTTTGATCTTGCTTGGTTTTATGTCTCTGTGTCCGTCTTTCTCATTGACTAGGGCTCATCCCCATTCGGGGCAGGGACTGTCTTGCACACATTTGTTCACTGTACTAGTCTCATATCTGGTCTCTTTGTATACTGGCTCTTAGTAGACCCTTGGTAAATGTCTAGAAGTCACACATTCAACAGCCATTTATTGAAGGCTACCAGTAGGTTCGAGGGATACAAAGGGAAAAACAACAACAACTGCATTCAAAGAATTCCTCCTAGTGCAGAAGGTAGACAAGCATAGTTGCAGGGGAGACGGGGAGAGAAAGGGATGACTGGAAATTTGGGGATGGTAGATGCAAAGTATTACACTTCAACACATTTAGGATGGATAAACAACAAGGTCCTATTGTACAGCACACGGAACTATATCTAACCTGGGATAAATCATAATGAAAAAGAATATAGAAAAGAATATGTATAATTGAATCACTTTGATGTACAGCAACTAGACTTCAATAAAACAGAGGGTGAAAAAGCATAATTGTAATCTGTTACAGCATTTAAAGCATGTTAATTACCTACTGTATAGGTACAGAGAAGAGGGCCCCTTACCTCATCCTAGGGGAGCAGGAATGAAGGCAGGGAGGGCTTTCTGGAGGAGGCAGTTAACAGATACGGTATGGAGGTTAGCCTGCTTTCCAGGCAGATGAAACTGAAACAAAGGTCAGAGGTGAGAAACAGCCTGGCACGTATGGGAAAGCTGTGAAGAGCATGTGTTGGCAGAGCTAATGAGAAACTGGACAGGAGATGGAGGCCAGAGTCAGGTTATGATGAAGACTATAAGAACTATTAAGGGGACTTCCCTGGTGATCCACTGGCTAAGACTCCACAGTCCCAGTGCAGGGGTCTGGGGTTCAATCCTGGTCAGGAAACTAGATCCCGTATGCTTCAACTAAGACCTGGCACAGACAACAAGAATACTGTTTAAAAACTTTTAAAAAGAACCATTAAGACTTAACCTTTAGTAAAATGGTGCAACCATTTAGGAAAACTGGCACTGCCACAAAAAGCTATATAGAGAGTTACCATATGACACAGCAATTCCTCCCCTAGGTATACACCCAAGAGAACTGATAACATAGTCACACAAAAAACTTGACAAATGTTCATAGCAGCATTAGTCAGAATAGCCGGAAAGGAGACAGCCCAAATCTCCATCAACTGGTGAATGGGTGTGGTCTATGTATACAATGAAATATTACTCAGCTATAAAAATGAATGCGGGGGCTTCCTCATTAGTAAAGAATCCACCTGCCAATGCAGGGGACATGGGTTTGATCCCTGGGCCAAGAAGATCCCTCTTGGTGCAGAGCAACTAAGTCCGGGCATCACAACTCCTGTGCCCGTGCTCTGGAGCCCATGTGGTGCGACTACGGAAGCCTGCATGCCCTGGAGCACATGCTCTGCAATGAGAAGCCCGTGTACTGCAACTAGAGCGCAGCCCCCGATCACTGCAACTAGAGAAAAGCCTAAGCAGCGGTGAAGACCCAGCACAGCTGAAAATAAATACAATTATTTTAAAAAAAATGAGGTACTGCTGTAACGTAGAGGAACCTTGAGAGATGAAAGAAGCCAGTCACAAAGGCTACATATTATATGGTTCCATTTATATGAAGTGTTCAGAATAGGCAGGTCACAAGAGAAAAGGTAGATGAGTTGTTGCCAGGGAATGAGGTAAGGAGTGAGGGATGGGAGATGACTACCAAAAGGTACGCGGGTTCGTTTTGGGTTGATGTAAGTGTTCTGGAATTAGTGATAACTGCACGACTTTATGAATATACTAAACATCGTGTGATTGTATACTAAATGTGTTGGTTCATATGGTACATGAATCGTATCTCACTTTATGGCTAAATTAAGCTTTCTTTTTTAAAAAAAAATCAGAGTAATACAGGCATATATAGTTAATCAAAAAGAAAGGAAAGATATATGACAAAAACAGCAATCTCCTGCCTTACCCATCTTCCAAACTAGCTTCCCAGAATGAAAGGCTTTTACTTTTTGAACTTTTCTGGTATTTGTTATCTTAATTTGAAATAAAAAGCCCTCGTGCTGTTTATGATTTAGCAGCTTTCGATGTCTATTAGCTTCCTGTTTTGAAAGATGAAGGTATTGTTCTCTGTGATGATCTTCGTCGATATAGAAAAGGGAAGTTAAGTAATTCAGCTCCTTTTATAATTTTGAAAACCCTAAGAACAGAAGGATGGACATTTCCTTAATTTGGTAAAGGTGACATTCTGGAGATCCACTCCAGATATTGATGGATATATATTCCCTTAACAGTGGGCTTCCCAGGTAGCTCAGTGGTAAAGAATTCATCTGCAATGCAGGAGACAAAGGTTCCCTCCCTGGATTGGGAAGACCCCCTGGAGAAGGAAATGGCAATCCACTCCAGTGTTCTTGCCTGGAGAATCCCATGGACAGAGGAGCCTGGCAGGCTACACTCAATGGAGTTGCAAAGAGTCAGGCATGACTTAGTGACTAAACAATTCCCTTATGATCAGCAACAAGACTAGAATGCCCTCTATTGCTGCTGTACTTTAACTTAGTACTGAAGGTTCTAGTTAGTGTTATACAAAAAAAAAAAAGGGAGAAAGGGAGGAAAGAACAGAGGAGGGAAGGAACTAAATGGATGTGAGAATTGGAACGGAAGAGCAAACTGTTCCTTTACAAATGTACAATTTTCCTCTTTAAAACTTCCAGCTGAGTGGAAAAACAATGAGATTTAAAACATGATATCATTTATGTAGATTAAAAATATACACATGGAAGACAGTACCCATTTTGCAAAAACAAAATTAGAGTTCCCTGGTGGCCTAGTGGTTAAGATGCAGGCTTCCACTCCTGTGGGCCTGGGTTCAACCCCCTGCTCAGGGAACTAGGACCTTGCAAGCTATGCAGCATGGCCAAAACAAAAAATTATAAATATCAGACAATTTATAATGCTGTCTATGGCTGGGAAGGAAAAAGAACAAAAAATGAAACAAAATCTTTTTATGCATACATAGAGATCATGTGTCATGAACTGAAGAATAGGATTAATTCTGCCTTCTGTACCTAAAGGTCCCCCAGAAAAAACAATGTTCTATTTTTGTCTTCAGGGTGATTCATGGTCTAAGAAACACTTTGATTTGTTTACTCCAGTTGGTTTCTTAAACTTATCAGTATTCATAACAAATCAGTCCCTTCTGGTATTTTTATCATGTGTATGTGATATAG
Source organism: Nanger dama (assembly GCA_917880005.1). Taxonomy (NCBI): domain Eukaryota; kingdom Metazoa; phylum Chordata; class Mammalia; order Artiodactyla; family Bovidae; genus Nanger; species Nanger dama. The sequence continues at coordinate 16,324,828 of CAKJTW010000046.1, read as the reverse complement.
TACAAAATTTGTTGACTGTTTTGGGAATCCAACACTTGTACTAGTTCAAGACAGGTGTATGAGTGGTCTGGGATTGCTGTATACAAAGAACCACTCCGTTCAGTTCAGTTCAGCCGCTCAGTCATGTCCGACTCTTAGCGACGCCATGAATCGCAGCACGCCAGGCCTCCCTGTCCATCACCATCTCCCGGAATTTGCTCAGATTCACATCCATCGAGTCAGTGATGCCATCCAGCCGTCTCATCCTCGGTCGTCCCCTTCTCCTCCTGCTCCCAATCCCTCCCAGCATCAAAGTCTTTTCCAGTAAGTCAACTCTTCGCATGAAGTGGCCAAAGTACTGGAGTTTCAGCTTTAGCATCATTCCTTCCAAAGAAATCCAAGGGTTGATCTCCTTCAGAATGGACTGGTTGTATCTCCTTGCAGTCCAAGGGACTCTCAAGAGTCTTCTCCAACACCACAGTTCAAAAGCATCAATTCTTCGGCGCTCAGCCTTCTTCACAGTCCAACTCTCACATCCATACATGACCACAGGAAAAACCATAACCTTGACTAGACGGACCTTAGTCGGCAAAGTAATGTCTCTGCTTTTGAATATGCTATCCAGGTTGATCATAGCTTTCCTTCCAAGGAGTAAGCATCTTTTAATTTCATGGCTGCAATCACCATTTGCAGTGATTTTGGAGCCCCCAAAAATAAAGTCTGATACTGTTTCCACTGTTTCCCCATCTATTTGCCATGAAGTGATGGGACCGGATGCCATGATCTTCGTTTTCTGAATGTTGAGCTTTAAGCCAACTTTTTCACTCTCCTCTTTCACTTTCATCAAGAGGCTTTTTAGTTCCTCTTCACTTTCTGCCATGAGTTGTATGCTTAAACAACAGAAATGTATCCACTTGCAGTTCCTAAGGCTAGAAGTTTTGAGACTAGGCATCACCAGGGTTGTGTGGGTTAATCTATTCCCTGCCTCTCTCCTGGCCTCTAGTGGTTTGTTGGCCATATCTGGTGTTCCTTGGCTTATAGACATATCAGGCAGATATCTACCTGAATGTGAACAAGGCATTCTCCCCGTGCGTGTCTCTCCAAGCTTCCCCACTCTATGACAGCAGTCATAGTGGAGTAGGGGGCCCATTTTACACCAATATGACCTCATCTCAGTTCATTATCTCTGCAACAACCTGGACATATTCTAAGATCTGAGCGTTAGGAATTCTACATAAAAATTTTGGGGAGGATGCAATTCACACAACTCTAGCCTTGAGTCTCCCCAAGGCATTCTTATGCTTTTCTTTTAAAAATGACTTTTGTTGTTTGTTTACTTTTGGCTGTGCTGGGTCTTTGTTGCTGGGCAGGCTTCTCTCTAGTTTCGGTGCTCCAGCTTCTCACTGCAGTGGCATCTCTTGTTTCAGAGCACAGGCTCCAGAACTCAGGCTCAGTAGTGGTAACACAACAGCTTAGCTGCTCTGAGGGATGAGGAATCAAACTCGAATTTCCTGCATTGGCAGGTGGATTCTTATGCACTGGACCACCAGGGAAGTCCCTCTCCCTCTCTGTGTCTTCTTGAAATCTTTTAGGATCTTCTCTTTCCTCCTAATATTCTGAGATTTCACAAAGATGTGTCTTGACCTGATTCTTTTCCTTTCACTATGCTAGGCACATGGTGTACTATTTAATCCAGAAGTTCAGTTCAGCTGCTCAGTCATGTCTGACTCTGAGACTCCATTAGTCGCAGCACCCCAGGCCTCCCTGTCCATGACCAACTCTTGGAGTTCACTCAAACTCATGTCCATCGAGTCTGTGATGCCATCCAGCCATCTCATCCTCTGTCGTCCCCTTCTCCTCCTGCCCCCAATCCCTCCCAGCATCAGAGTTTTTTCCAATAAGTCAACTCTTCGCATGAGGTGGCCAAAGTACTGGAGTTTCAGCTTTAGCATCATTCCTTCCAAAGAAATCCAAGGGTTAATCTCCTTCAGAATGGACTGGTTGGATCTCCTCGCAGTCCAGGGGACTCTCAAGAGTCTTCTCCAACACCACAGTTCAAAAGCATCAATTCTTCGGCGCTCAGCCTTCTTCACAGTCCAACTCTCACATCCATACATGACCACAGGAAAAACCATAGCCTTGACTAGACGGACCTTAGTCGGCAAAGTAATGTCTCTGCTTTTGAATATACTAAGTTGGTCATAACTTTTCTTCCAAGGAGTAAGCGTCTTTTAATTTCATGGCTGCAGTCACCATCTGCAGTGATTCTGGAGCCCAAAAAGTAAAGTCTGACACTGTTTCCACTGTTTCCCCATCTATTTCCCATGAAGTGATGGGACCGGATGCCATGATCTTCTTTTTCTGAATGTTGAGCTTTAGGCCAACTTTTTCACTCTCCTCTTTCACTTTCATCAAGAGGCTTTGTAGCTCCTCTTCACTTTCTGTCATAAGGGTAGTGTCATCTACATATCTGAGGTGATTGATATTTCTCCCAGCAGTCTTGATTCCAGCTTGTGTTTCTTCCAGTCTAGCATTTCTCATGATGTACTCTGCATATAAGTTAAATAAGCAGGGTGACAATATACAGCCTTGACGCACTCCTTTTCCTATGTGGAACCAGTCTGTTGTTCCATGTCTAGTTCTAACTGTTGCTTCCTGACCTGCATACAGATTTCTCAAGAGGCAGGTCAGATGGTCTGGTATACCCATCTCTTTCAGAATTTTCCACAGTTTATTGTGATCCACACAGTCAAAGGCTTTCGCATAGTCAATAAAGCAGAAATAGATGTTTTTCTGGAACTCTCTTGCTGTTCAATTCAGATTTTTTTCCCTTGTATTTCTTTTGTAATATTTCTCCCTCATATCCTGTTTTCTCTTTGCAGATGGCCTATTAATCAGATGTTGAACTATTTGGCTCGATTTTCTAATTTTCTTACTTCCTATCTCCATCTTTGTTGGCTCTTGCTCCTGGTTCTCTGTTCCTTATTTGTTTCCAATTTTCGACCACGATTTATTTCTCTTGGAACTGTATCTGTGGAAATTCCCCAAGGCCTAGATAGAAGATAAGCTCATCCAGAGAAAGGACTTGCATTGCTACAGCCGGTGCTTGGTGGCACTGTCAACCTGGAAATATTTTAAGTTCTCGCTATTTTGTTTTTAGGACCAATAAGGAATTCAGACAGAAAAACCACAGCATTGATTATAAAGTGTCTGCATATATTTATAACTATGTTTTTTATAATTTTATTTATCATTTCTTTATTCTGGGCCGTGCTGGGTCTTTGTTGCTGCACGGGCTTTTTCTCTAGTTATGGGGAGCAGGGGCTACTTTCTAGTTGCGGTGTGTTGGCTTCTCACTGCGCTGGCTTCTCTTGTTGCAAAGCATGGGCTCTAGGGTGTTTGCGCTTTAGCAGTTGTGGTGTGTGGCCTCAGTAGTTGCGGTTCCCGGGCTCTAGAGCACAGGATCAGTAGTTGTGGCACACAAGCTTAGTTGCTCCGTGGCGTGTGGGATCTTCCCAGATTAGGGATGGAACCCATGTCTCCTGCATTGGCAGATGTATTCTTTACTGGTGAGCCACTGGGGAAGCCCTGTCTGCATATATTTAAAACAAAAAAGAATAGTTCTCTAGGTAGCTACCTAGGTTTCAGATGAGCAGATTTTCTATGTAGTCCCATAAGGGCAGTTCAGATATTAGCATATTTTAAATTCACTCTTAGGTGAGGATATAGTCCTTTGGGGTTCTGACTTTATGGTAGGGCCTTCTATTAGATCTCCAACTCTACGGAGGCCCTGGGTTCTGTCTCCTATGCCACAATGGCACCCTATGAGGCCACCATGCCTAAATTAAACGTTTAAGCAAATGCCCTCAAGGCAAAACAGGCTTCAGTGCCCAGTTATCTCTCCAGGCACCAGTGTTCACGTAATGTTTTGGTCCTTAATAATCTACTTTCTTGCCAGTTTACATAAATGCCTTTTAAAAATGATCTTTTAGGCAAAGGATCTGGAATAGCTAAACCAACTTTGGAGAAGCACAGTAAAATGGGAGAAATAATTTTACTTGATGTTAAGGCTTACTGTTGCTACAATAATTAAGACAATGTGTCATTGGCAGAAGGACACACATAGATCAATGGAACCGGATAGAAAATCCAGAAACAGACCTGCAGAAATATGCCCAGTTGGTTTTCCCTTATCTTTTTTTTTGGTGGCTCTGCATGGCTTGTGGGCTCTTCCTGGCCAGGGATTGCGTCTGAGCTTGCAGCAGTGAAAGTGCTGAATCCTAACCACAGGACAGCCAGGGAATTCCCAGCCCAACTGATTTTTGACAAAGATGCAAAAGCAGTTTAATGGAGGAAGGGTTTCTTTTTCAACAAATAGTCTTGGAGCAATTGGACATCCACTGACAAAAAAAAAAAAAAAAAGGAACCCCGACCTAAATGTCACACCTCACACAGCAATTAACTCGAAATGGATTATGAAACAAAATTATCTAACTCTTGGAAAATAAAATAGGAGAAAAGTATGAGACTCTAGGGCTAGGCAAATGTGACACAGAAAGTGATGCATTAAAGGACAAGTTCATAAATTGGATCTTAACAAAATTGAAAATGTTTACTCTATGAAAGTTCCAGTTAAGGGGATGAAAAGACAAAAGAGAGACTGGGAGAAACTAGTTAGCTGACAAAGTACTTTATCTAGAATATTTAAATAATTCTTAAAACTCAAAGGCAAAAAAATAAACCACCCAATTAAAAATAGGCAAAAGACATGAATAGATCTTTCAACAAAGAGGATATATAGATGGCAAATGAACACATTAAAATATATTCAATGTCATTAGCCTTTAGGAAAACAAAAATTAAAACCACAACAATATATCACTATATACCTATCAGAATGGCTAATTTTTTAAAGTGACAACACCAAATGCTGCTGCTGCTGCTAAGTCACTTCAGTCGTGTCCAACTCTGTGCGACCCATAGACGGCAGCCCACCAGGCTGCCCCATCCCTGAGATTCTCCAGGCAAGAACACTGGAGTGGGTTGCCATTTCCTTCTCCAATGCATGAAAGTGAGACGTGAAAGTGAAGTTGCTCAGTCGTGTCCGACTCTTCGTGACCCCATGGACTGCAGCCTACCAGGCTCCTCCGATCATGGGATTTTCCAGGCAAGAGTACTGGAGTGGGGTGCCTTCTCCAATACTTCTCCGAAATGCTGATGAGGATGTGGAAAAACTGGATTCTTCATATGTTGCTGGTGGGATTCTAAAATGGTACAGCCATTCTGAAAAACAGTTTGGCAGTTTCTTACAAAACTAAACACGTATTTACTTTACCACCCAGCGACTGCACTCCTGGGCATTTATCTCAGAGCAATGAGAATGTATGCTCATGCACCTGTACAGGGGCTTCCCCGGCAGCACTAGTGGCAAAGAGCCCGCCTACCAGTGCAGGAGACATTAGAAACTCGGGTTTGATCCCTGGGTTGGGAAGATCCCCTGGAGGAGGGCATGGCAACCCACTGCAGTATTCATGCTTGGAGAATCCCATGGACAGAGGAGCCTGTCGGGCTACAGTCCATAGGGTCACAGAGTTGGGTACAACTGACGTGACTTGTCAGGATGCATGGCACAAATCTGCACATGAATGTTCATGGCAGCTTTATCTGTAATAAGCCTAAACTGGAGCCTCTCTGTATTTTTTTTTTTTTTTTGCAACCTCATATGAATCTGGTGGGCATATTTAGCCATTCATGCTATCAGGACCAATTCCTTCCATTCTATTCGTCTTTAAGGGTTTATAATTTGTTTCCAGTTTTTACACATCCTCATTTTGATGTAGTTTCAGAAGGGGGATGGAATAAACACATATGATCAATGCATTATGTTTCTAATTGTTTAAATTTTTAAGTAGGGTTGTGACACTTGGGTAGATCACCCTGGCAGTTTCTTAGAGGATAGTTACAACTGAGGGGCAAGATAAAACAGGAAGATATTTCATTAAGTTTAAGAGGCCATTTGGCACTTTTTTTTCATTTGAACATATAAATTGGGATGTTTGACTATAACTATTGGCCAGAACAGTCACACTGTATTTGTCATACTGGCTCATAAGAATCAAAATTTGCCAAATAGGTGTCTGAGGCTTGGAAGAAAATTCCAGAGACAGAAAAGGAACATTCCTTTAAGAAATGCTGCATCACCAAAGCCCTTGATGGCATGCACAGAGGACTACCTTGTGTGGAAATCATACACCTCTGAGTAAAAAAAAATGAATCGTAAAATTTGCTGTCTGTGAGATTTCAGGAACACTGTTACCGTGTTACTCTTTTCTGTTTTCCTTTTATGTTTTTCCATGGGAATGAAGTATGATAAAAACCTATACCTATAGAAACCTACACTTTCAATAAATACAAAATAAAAAATCTAAGTGATAAGAAAACATTATGTCACTGTGTATTTGTTACGTTTTTACTCATCGGGACGTAAAGTAATAGTTTTACAACTGATGGCATCCAGGTAAGAGATAATAATCTGAAGTGGGACAGGGAGACGAGGGAAGAGAATACTTGAAGTACTAAGAACTTGGTGAATTGTTACAGGACAGGTGAAAATGAACGGGAAGGAAATCTAAGATAGTTTCCAGGTTTCTGGTTTGGGTAACTGAGTCGACGTGGTAAACTGCCAGGAATGGATAGGAGGCGCAGAGGGAAGGGGGAGTCAAATTAACGTTGCGTGAGGGGCTTGTTGGTTGTGTAGATCGGATGACAGGAGCTCTGATACTTACTTTGGCCCCGGGAGCCTGCGGCTCTGCTTGATGGATTCAGCCTCCTCAGAGCTGTCTGTCAAAGGCAGGGAGATGAGGTGGAGATGGGCAGGGTGCGAGTACCTGAGTCCTGTCTAGATCGCCGAACACCGCAGCTCCCAGGGCTCGGGAGTCCCGGTCCAGGGAGAGCCGGGGGCCCGCCCATCGCTGTCGGGGAAGCAGCGTGACTGGCTGGAGACGGGCCGTGGGCGGGCCCGGACGCGAGGAACTGCTCTGCGATTGGCTGGGAGGCACCAAAAAGGTCCAATTCAAACTACTGGAGCCGCCTTTCCAGAGGGTTGGCGCCGAGTTCCACCCAACCTCTTCGCTTAGTTAGAGAGGTAAGCAAGCCAGAGTTGTATTGGTCAGATCCTCTGGTGCAGCTCCTTTCCAGAGTCAGAATGAGAAGAGAGCTGTGATTGGCCAATTTTCAGGGGCGGGCACTCTAGGGCTTGTTCGGCCTTCTCTTCGGGGACTAGAGCCCGTCCTGGACATGGATTGGGCTGCAGGGTTGTCAGCTTGATCTGGGGGCGTGGCCAGCACTGATAAAGACTGAGGCTGGCGCGGCAACTGCAGTAAGTTCCACCGCAGTTAGAGCTCCGGTGGGCAGCCAGAGGCGGAGCTAGGAGGTGCGGGCGGCTTCACCGCAGCGTTTCCCGATCGGGTGTCCAGCCGCAGACTCCGGAGAGGAAACGGTCCTCTCATTCTTCTCTCGGTGACATGTGAGTTGACTCTGATATGGGGGCGCGACACCTCGTTGCCAACTCTCACCCCAGCGCCGGACTCTGCGGGACCGAAAATGGCGCATTGCAGCAGCTGCGGCGGCGCGGGGAACCACCACCGCGCGCCGCCCCCGGGCCGGGCCACCCCTCGGGAGGGGAGGCAGCACCCCTTCCTGCACCAGCCGCAGCCGACACCGCACGAGCGCGGCCGGGGCGCGGGGGTCCCCCATTCACTGCCCCCTCTTCTCTCGCCTGCGGGACTCCTCAGTCGGGTCTCCGGCGAAGGTGGGGCGTGGAGACACCCGAGGGGGGCTCCAGGCTCTTTCTTGTCACTGATCAAGGCGGTACTTAGGGCTTCTGGAAGGACAGTCATGGATGCACCTGCCAGTTAGCTGCTTGGGTTGCTCTGCAGAGTCTGCATTTGTGTACACAGTCCTCAACCCGATCGCGATGAGCAGCCCCCTCTTGGTAGTGAGCAAAGCTTCAGAAACTTGTCTGCCAGTTCTGTGGTGAGCAGCTCACAAGGACTCCAGGGGCAGTGGTATGCAATTCCGAGCAGCCATTCATCCCAAGGCCACCCATAGAGGAGGTGTCTTCCTGTCAATGAGTCTTAGCCAAGTATTTGGAAGAGAAATAGAGCTGAGGACCACTCCCGCACCTCCACTTTCCCTTAACACATTAGGTTTAGTCTCTAATAATCAGTTTAGTCATCTGGTCATGGTCATCCCTGTCTCAAGATCTAAGGGAGAACTATAGCTAGACAAGTGGAAGAACTTCCCGTTCTTGCCCGGAGTCCTGGCCTGGTCCAAGACGTATTCATGTTGCTTCTCTTGGTGACAAAAAAGGGGAAAGATGTACTTATGTTACATAAGGCTTATAACTAGCCTTGGATATGTTACCCCTGCGTGTTCCCAACTCCCAACAAGTAATAAGTGAAATGGTCCCTTCCAAAGCTTTGTAACTATTTGTATTTGATTTTTACAGTTTTAACTGTATATGGTAGTTTACCTGTTTTGGCCAAGCCCTAGGATGCTCTGTGTTTTTATTTTGGGCAGGGGGGGGCCCTCTCCGCTGACTGGTTCCCAATAGCATCCATGTGGGATGAAGGAAGGAGGTGAGGAAAGCATGGTGACTAGAAGGGTGTCACGAGGTCTCTGACCTTAATCTTGTCATTGGTGCCACCAGCCTGGACCGCTTCAAGACCAAACACCGGCTGCTTCCTACTCATTGAATTTTCCACTTTCATCAGAGAACTAGATTGCTTAGCTCAGTAGTAGCAGAGGAGTCTAGTGGCTTCCAGAGCTCCATATCTTTCCTTTGTCTCCTTTGTGCCTTAAAGGGAAATGGGAAAACAATTCTTTTAACTGGGATGAGTCAGGTGTCATCTGCTAGAATAGCCTTTCTGAGGGGTTATTCTGTTTCTTTAGACTGAAATTTACTTAGAGAGGAGGAAATTCTGGGTATTAGTTCTATTGTGAATAGTCAAGGCTTTTCCTTTTTGGTGACTTTGTGGTGGTTCATCCGTAGTACATTTACTCTTGGACTGCTCTGATGAGGTGTGCTTTGTGAGATTCTGCTTCTGTTTGAGGAGTTCTTGTAATTTCTCTTCTCCATCAAATTTGAGCAATTTCTCTCCTACCTATGGGTTCTTCCTTGGCAGAGAACAGCTCACGCCTTAGGTTAGACTTCTGAAAATTCTACATGAATTTAGGACATGAATTTAGCTTCTATGTGTTGGGAGACATGGAGGGGGGATTTATTTGGAGGACTCCATGCTTGATGGGGCTTCCTTGGTGGCTCAGATGGTAAAGAATCTGCCTGCAATGCAGGAGACCTGGGTTGGATCCCTGATTTGGGAAGATCCCCTGGAGAAAGGAATGGCAACCCACTCCAGTATTCTTGCCTGGGAAATCCCATGGAGAGAGAAGCCTGGAGGGCTACAATCCATGGGGTTGCAAAGAGTTGGACACAAATGAGCGACTAACACTTTTTCATGCTAGATTATTCCCCCACCCTAAGGCTAAGGGAGAAAGAGAATGGTCTCTGTATATATTCAGTGTAAACCAAGATTTCTCTTTTGGACATAAAGAACTAGGAGAGTCTCCTAGACTTGATGCCAAATCTAGAAAAGAAGGGACAGAATGTCCCTGATGCCTATACATTGAGCACTGTGTCCAGTATTTTTGTTTCCTGCCTAGGCTCTTGGAACAGTCTCACCATTAACACAATTGGTTTGGGCCCCGGTTCTATCTAAGTAAACCCCCAACCTTCTCTGCCAAAAAATGAAGCAAGCAAACAGTTCTGACTCACTCCAACTAGAGAGGCCTTTGGTGATTCTCCAAGTCGTCCTACAGTGGCCATGACACACTATAGTCACTATGTGAAACATACCAATAACTGACTCCCCTTCAGCAGAGTCTGTCCGCTTGGCCTTTATTTTTATATTCAGCCTTTGCAAAAAAAAAAAGAGCTGTTAGTCTGTACACTTGTCCTGAGTGCTTGCTCAGTCATGTCTGACTCTTTGTGACCCCATGGACTGTAGCCCACCAGGCTCCTCTATCCATGGAATTTTCCAGGCAAGGCTACTGGAGTGGGTTGCCATTTCCTTCTCCAAAGCTTGTCCTAAAGATTTAGTTTTTGCATATAATTCTCCTAACCTGGATTGGAGTTTTCCAGGTTGACTTTTGGGAGGCAGAGAAATGACAGGGTACAGCTGGCCCATTTGTCCCTGTAGCCATCCTGCCAGAGTATGCGTTTGAGTTTGGGTCAGAGGACAGCCCAGATGAGAGCTCTTGACGCCACCCTCCACTCAGGGTGTCGCTGGGCTCCATCAGTTGCAAGATCTTTTTTTTTTGCCTTGCGTCTCTGTATCGTATCTCCCCACTTGGCATTGCCAAGGAGCTAGACCCCTGCTGTTTGCGTATAACCTTATTATTGCCACCACCTTGGTGCAGCGGGGCGAGAATGCACGGGATTCCTTTCTTGTCTCTGTACCCTTCTCTCCAAAGGTCTGCTCCAGCTCAGCCACCCACTGAAGGGGCAGAAGGGGCTGCCCCAGGTGGGGGTCCCCCTGGCCCTCCTCCTAATATGACCAGTAACAGACGACTACAGCAGACCCAGGCACAAGTGGAGGAGGTAGGTGGATAGCTTTTTCTCCGAGAGTATGTAGAAGGGAAGCTAACGGCTCTGGGAGGCAGGGCACCGTGTAGAGTTAGGCAGGGCAGCCTTGGGGTGCTGGCCCCAGCTCTGGAGGAGCTTAGCCGCTCTGTGTTCCCATGCCCTGCTCAGGTTGTGGACATCATGCGTGTAAATGTGGACAAGGTCCTAGAGAGGGACCAGAAGCTGTCAGAGCTGGATGACCGAGCTGACGCCCTACAGGCAGGTGCATCTCAATTTGAGAGCAGCGCTGCCAAGCTAAAGAGGAAGTACTGGTGGAAAAACTGCAAGGTGAGTGCTCCCATCTCCTCCCTGTTATTTTCCTGGGTCTCAACGCACAGGAGGCAGGAAAACCCTTACGTTCCACATTCTCTGTGGAATGTGGAATGGTTCCGCATCCTCTGTTGGCTCCTCTCCTGGGAGGAAATCTGGATAGCCGCCTTCTTAAGCTGCATTACCCGAGCTAGCCACCAGGGTACGCTAGCGCACTCAGAACCACTCACTGGGGGCCCTGGAGACCTTGAGGAGGTTGGAGGGGTTAGTCAAGCTGCTTTTTCCCAGAGGACTCCTGCAAAGATTCTTAGCTGTCCCTTCCGAAGACACACCAATGTCGACACAATGGCTGGGATAGATACATATTTAAACACCTGCAGCTCTTGGGGAATGAGCTGAACACTTTATGATGAACAATAAACCAGATGACTAAAGGTTCAAAGTTTGCATCTCCTCTGGTGTTCCTTTGAAAGCCTCCAGGCTACAGGAAGAGGGGAAAAGGAGAAGGTCGCAGATGCTCTGACGTTTTCGGAGGCTCCAGCTGTGGTGGAGGGGTTACTGTCTGATGGGGGAGTGGGGTGGTACACAGCGGGCAGGGGGCCGGGGGTTGGAAGGCTTCCAGCTATTCTGGGGGCCGTGTGGCTCCTTCCACTGTTCCCCAGGACTGGGGCGGTGCTGCTCTCGCGTCCCCAGCCTGGGGCTCCTTCCCTCCTTCTCCGAACCCAAGGGCTCACTCTTTGTCCATGTTCCCCCAGATGATGATCATGCTGGGAGCCATCTGTGCCATCATCGTGGTAGTTATTGTAAGTAAGTATCGCTGAGGTTGCTGGTGGGGTGAAGAGGTGGGAAGGTCCCGGAGTCTCCTCCCAGCCCTGCCTGCCTGCCTGCCTGGGGAGTGGGGCTGCTCTGACTGAGGTACGGAGATCAGATCGCTGCCAGGGGCGGCAGGGAGGGTCATCACTGGGTGCAGGAGGGCAGAAGGGGCTTCCTGGGTGGACCAGCCTTCCCTCTGCAGGACTGTGGGGGATGGTGGTCCCTCCTGTTCTGAGGAGGGGGGCTGTGCTCTTGTGTCACCGGCATGGGTGGAGGGTGCCTGTGGGGATGGGATGCCTGCGGCCACCCCTGGCGTCTAGTAAGCTGATGTCATGTGCCCTCTTGTTGTCTCTTGTCTCTCTCTTTGCCATCTGGGACCTCCCGATTCCTGTGTCCAGTCTACTTTTTTGCTTAAGAACGTGCCACCCCCGTCCCTGTTCCCCGGCCGTCTGGACTCATGTCCCTCTCTCCCTCTGTCTCTCCCCGGCACTCCCCTGTCCGCCTTCCTCCGTCCCAGCCCCGCTTCGCCATCACCCACTCCTCCTCCTTTGTTGCTTTCATTTGCACTCGGTCCCGCGACACCCGGAAATGCTGCTCATGGTGCAGTCTTGAGGTAACTGCCTGGTAAACAACAGTGGGCATCTCCTTCCTCCCCCTCTCACGCTCTCTCAAGTTCCCTCAAAGGGTTGGAGGCACAGGGCCTAGGGAAGCGGCGGAGCTGAGGTGACCTGCCCAAGAAGGGGCCAGGACTAGGGGGAGGAGAAGAGGCTTGTGCTCGTGGTGTTGCCAGGAAGAGCCAGGCCAGGCCGCTGGCAGGAGGAGGCTGGGGACAGCTGGGAGAGTGTCCTTCACCTGGAGTTCTTCTCTTGGGCCAGGCCTTGTGGGGGAGCCTGGACCAGGTCTGCAGTCTAGCCTGGGCCTGGTGCAGGATGCCTTAAGAAAGTCAAGCCTGTTTTTCAGAGGGACGTCCCATCCGTTAGTCTTAAGATTTTCTGTCTTCAGGGATCTTACCACCTCCAGTGACCTGGAGGACACATATTCATAGCGAAAAAATGCTGGGACTCCCATTCCCATCCTAGAAGCCGTCCCGCCAGCTCATATCTGGATGGGGCGCTCGTCCGTGTTCTCTACACCATTCTGTGTTGCTCATGAGGCGTCAAATAATTTCATTTAACCAGAGTTTGAGACTCTCACTGAATTTTACTGGCGTAGATAAAGAGAGGATGCCTGTGGGTTATAGAGACACAGCGTGTCCAGGGCCTAACCCGAAAATAACAAGCCTGGAGGAAGTCACTTCTCACCCTCTCGTTCTGAGGTTCCTGTTGCTCCTTCCTGTTGATGGAGGAGGATGAGGGGCTGGAGGTGAGGAGCCCTGGACCCTTGGAGAGTCCTTACCCCCCCCCAGAACTCCCCCAGTGAACTTGCTAAACACAAGGGGGGCCCGGCTGTGCTCTGAGTGCTGAGGGAGCCCAGTGCCCGCAGCGACCCAGCCCTGGAGTTGAGGTGGATATCAACAGGCAGGCCTGCTTGTGGGTCCTGTGCCGCCTCGGGCCTCCCCCACCCAGAGTGGCCTCTGTTCTTGCCACAGTTTGTTCCCATCCCAGAGCACCGCGTCCACCTGAACTCCACACTGCCTCCTCTGCTCCCCACTTCTCTGTGCGGTTTGTGGCACAGACAGTGGGACCCGAGGACGGGGTTGCTTGGCCTGTCTCAGGGGCTGGGGCTGGGCCTCGGGAAGGGGCGCCGAGTGGCCAGACCGGGCCCTCCGCCCCACCTGGTCTCCCTCATGCCTCCCCGTCCAGCCCTCCGCCAGCGGGAGGCGGCAGGGGGCCGGGCCGGGCCGGCTGGCTCTCCGTGCAGTAGCATTTCACGACACGCAACCCCCCATGCCTCTCCCTCCGCCCCCACCCTCCCTTCCCCTCGTCCTGCCCCAGGGTGGGACGGAAGAGCTGGATGAAGGCAGTCATGTGCCCTCCTCACGGCCCCCCTCGAAGGCCTCCACTCTCCCCTGGGCTCCCCCTGCCTAACGCAGGGGGTCACCGCCAGAGAAGAACCACCACTGGCCTCGATGTGTCCCAAGCCTGGAGCAAACCCGCCCTCCTGGGCCGCGCCGTCACAGGAGATCACTTCTGGGTTCTGCCCCGTCTGTCCCAGAGGGAGTCCGCTCTGTGCTCCTGGGGACGCAGCCCTTCCACTTTCCTTCTCACCCCGCCTGTCCCCTCTTCTGTGTCTTCGCTGCCCCCAGCCCCCGCACCCCACAGCCGCGTGCATAAGCACACATGCACCTGAGCCCGGGGCTCGGCGGCCACGTGGGGCCGAGGCCCCGCAGCCCCTCCTCGTTTGCTGTGAGATGGTGCGGGGTCTCCACTGTGTGTCTGTCATCACCTCTCTGTCTTTTTTCCTAACCCCACTCTCCTCCACGTACAGAATAATAACAGATGTACTTTCACCAAAGGCATGTATTCACCAATTTCCTGTATTCTGAACAAAGGCCAAAAATACAGCTTCCTACCACTAAAGCGACTCAGCTGTTGTTTGGGCTGGAGTGACCTCGGCGGGGCGGAGGGTGGTGTTTCTCTTTGGTTCCTTTCCCACGGTGCTTTGGGCCGGAAGGGTGGCTGACATGTGCCATCGCCCTCTCAAGATGAAAGGTCTGGGTGCCGGCAGGGGAAGTGGTCTCCGCTGTCAGCCTTCATGCCTGATGCCACCCGGTGGCTCTTCCAGGTGTGAGTGACAGGAGCCCATGGCAAGAAGCTGAGCGGCATCTCGCTGACAGAACCTGCAGGTCTCAGACAGCTGCCGCCACCTCCCCTGGGTCCTGGGCCAGGCGCTCCGCTCCCCACGCCCCTCACGCACAGCCGTCTGCTGTCCAGTCCAGTGTACTGACCAGACTCATTCTAGAAATGACTGAAAGGCGCAATCTCTCCCCTGCAGCTGAGGGGGTGAGGGGCATGTAGAGTCCTACAATATCCAGCAGCCATCCAAAGGGGCAGGAGCTTAACCACAGCTCAGGGTTACAGAGAGCAGCTGGGACGGGGCCCTGGGGGCCGCCTCTGAGGGTCTCAGTTTCACATCTCGGACACTTGGCAGGTGGAGTAGCAAGGCTGGGAGGCGGGGCCCCGAGTGGGGAGAGACAGGGAAGTGGAGAAGCTTTGCTTCCGAGGACACGTGGCGCTTTTATCTGGACAGAGTTCAGTGAATGTGTGTGTTCGTCCAATTCCCACACTGTCCCACTGTCCTTCCCCTGCTCCTTTCTGAATTTTTTTTTCTGGCATCTTTTCCAGCCCCACACCTCCACCTCCAAGCTGGCTCAGGTTTCAAGCTCCACCCAGACCTCTGCCTTCCTGCCACCCTGCCACCTCTCCATGCTCTCTCCCTTGGTATATCGGCCCAGGGTGTGCAATGAAGGAGGGCAGGGGCCTGCAGAAATCCAGAGTCAGTGATCCGTGCCTTCTTTTAGCTTTCTTGGGGCCTTTTGGAGTCTGGGACTCAGCTCAGAGTCCTGGGAAAATGTGAATCTCTTACATTTAAGGCAGGAGAGCGGCTACCCAGAGTGCCTCGAGGTTTTGGGAGACATTGGTGAGGTAGCTAGGAGGAAACAGGAGGGAACAAGGTTGCTGTCAGTGGGGTAACCCCAAGAGCTGGGCCTGGGCTGGCTTTATTCCTGGTCTAGGCGTGGCAGTGTTCGGAGCATCTGATCTCTAAGTGAGGGCGGTCAGGGATAGAACCCACGGTGTCCAGGCGCTTTCTTACCTTGGCGTCTCTGCAGCCCCAGGAACAGCAAGGTCAGGACGAAGAGGATGCTGGCCAGAAGGACTCCCAGGGCTGACTTCTGCTCTGCAACTGACAGAGCCGTGGAGGGAAATCAGTGTAAGAATCATCCTGAACCCTCGCCCACAGCGTGTGCATGCAGGAAGGACAGAGCGCGCTCTGTGTGTGTGTGTGTATGTCCCTGGCTGAGGAGCTCCAATCAGCTGCTCCTCTGCCCTCACCCAGGGACCAGGCACATGGGGTGCTGGGACCAGCTGGGGGTGGTTGTCCGCCTGTTACTCCACACACAATCCTCTACCTCTTCCCACTTTGTGACACAGTTTTCCAAACTGTCTTACAAGAGAGATTTAGTTTAGATTAGCAGTTGACCCTGATGCTGGGAAAGATTGAGGGCAGGAGGAGAAGGGGGCGACTGAGGATGAGATGGTTGGATGGCATCACCAACTCAATGGTTGAATCTGAGGAAGCTCTGGGAGTTGGTGATGGACAGGGCAGCCTGGTGTGCTGTACTCCATGGGGTCGCAAAAGAATCGGACAGGACCGAGCAACTGAACAAAGTTGTTGACAGTTAAACTGCAATTTTGTAAATAACTGGAGAGTGATATAAGCTGAGACAAAATCCCATAAACTTCAGGGAAGCTTATGGCCTTGCAAGCCACTCAAGTAATGCATTTCAAGATGCAGACTCTTCATGCCATAAGACCTTTTCATGCAATGTTGTAAAGCAGTTTTCCTCCAGTTAAAAAAATAAAAGTATCAGTGTTCAAAAAATAAACTTTTCAATATCCCCCAAACATTAAAAACAAAAAGACCTTCGATGACATTCTGTGGCCTCAGGATAAAGTTCAGCTGGAAGCCTGTTATTTGCACACCAATAGCAGCAGGGGGTTAAAGTTGTAGAGAAATCAGGCGACCTATTGTTCACGTTTCGGTTTTACCATTTTCTAGGCAGACAGCCTTGACTGGACATCTGTAAATGCCCGTTGCGTCTGTGCGCTATGTCGCCTCAGTTGTGTCCGACTCTTTGCAACCCTCTGGACTGTAGTCTGTTACTCATCTCTAAAATGGGAGGTGTGGAGAATGTGTGCTGGCCCACGTCTGAGTGCTCAGCGCAGTGCTGGCTCAGTCCTGAATAAATACAAACACTGCTCAAGCTTCGTGGCCACAGCCCCCTTCCCCCTGCACCCTTGCCCCTAGCCGTGCCACTCCCGGTTCTTTTAGGCTGTTCTATAATGAGGCTGTCACACGTGCGTTCCTTCTGTCCTGGTGTTCCTGGCCCTCCGAGGCCGGGGGGGATGGGGTGGTCACCTGCCCTGATGGCCTAGTCTGTGCCTCCAGCTCCTCGAGGGCAGGATGAGGGACTGCTCAGCCCTGGTCTCCAGCTCCCAGCAGTGCCTGGCACCCCAGGACCCAGGGGATAATAAAAGATTGGGGGAACATGTGGTCAGACCTCTGAAGGCCCCCACCTTGGGAAAGCAGCAGCTGAGACTGTGGGAAGCAGAACTAGGCCAGAGGGCAGGAGCCCTGAGCCCAGGTGTAGAGGTGGGGAAAGGAGGGCACTCCCATACCTGGTGGGGCAACCCAGGCATGGGCCCCAGGGGTTCCTCCAGGGAGACGTGGGTGACCTGACAGGTGTAAGTGGCTCCCGCAGAGCCAGGCTCCGCCGTCAGGGAGGAGGAGATGCTGTAGGTGCCAGCTGGGCTGCGCCGGAGGTTGGAGAGGGAGGCGCCAGAGACAGGGGCTGGGGAGCCACCCTGCTCCTCCCGGGTCCAGGTCACAGACACATCCAGGGGGTAGTAGCCAGCAACATTGCAGATGAGGGTGGCTGGCAGGGCTGTGTTCAGCAAGCTCAGTCGTACTTTAGGGGAAGCTGGAAGAAAGGAGGAGTGATCAAATCCCACAGGGATCACCGGGACAGCAGAGGAGCCTGGAGCCTTCTGCTGAGCATGACAGCAGGTGGTGGGGTGGAAGGTTTCTACGCATTGAGGTGCGGGGTACATCCTGGAGGCAGAACATAATGGGGCACGATTCCCACAGGTCACTGAAAAACAACAGCAAAACCAGCTAGAGGTTGGCTTGCTTCTTAGCATCACTATCAGCCAGCGTTTTTAAACACTCATGTAGGGTAATGTAAGAAAGTTGCTCAGTCGTGTCCGACTCTTTACGACTCCATGGACTATACAGTCCATGGAATTCTCCAGGCCAGAATATTGGAGTGAGTAGCCTATCCCTTCTCTAGCAGATCTTCCTGACCCAGGAATCGAGCTGGGGCCTCCTGTGTTGAAGGTGGATTCTTTACCAGCTGAGCTACAAGGGAAGCTTTGAAACAGTCCTCCCGGGGGAGGGGGCCCTCTCTGGTGGGTCAGTGGTAAAGAATCCACCTGCCAATGCAGGAGACACGGGTTCGATCCCTAGTCTGGAAAGATCCCCCGTGCCACAAAGCAACTAAGCCCCATGAGCCACAACTAGTGAGCCTGTGCTCCAGAGCCTGGGAACCACAACTACTGAGCCCACAAGCTGCAACTACTGGAGCTTGCATGCCCTGGAGCCTGTGCTCTGCAACAAGAGAAGCCACCACAAAGAGAGACCTGTGGAGGGCAACTAGAGGGAAGTCCAGGGACCCAGCACAGCCATCAGTAATAAATAAAAAGATACAAAATTAAAAAAAATAATGAAACAATCCTTCCCGTCAGGACCGCTCCCACAGCCCCTCCTTGGTTTGGTGCTACTCCTCCTTAGAATGTGGTCCAGAAGGACTGGGGTGACCGGAGATAGCCAGCTGGGGCAGGGCAGCAGGGTCTTGGCCGGGACCCTTCTCAGTGGAATTATCCTAGAGCCTGATGGGAAACTGAATGGAATTCTCTGAGAGCCTGAGGGAAACTCAATCTGACGCCATCCGTGCTTCTAGGATAGAGAAGGCACTCAGGTTGTGGGACTGAAGTCCACCTCTTGGCAAAGTGCCCTTGTGTTTGATCCCATTCCGGAAAACATTCTCATAGGCATATTCCTTTCCCCTCTCTGCAGGGTCCCTGACCCTGGCCTCACCTTGGATGTCCAGCTGGATGACCTGTTGAGCTCGGAACAGGGAGGTGGTGATCTGGCAGATGTAGGCCCCCTCATCCTGCAGAGTGAGGCTGGGTAGCGTGAGGGAGGCGTCTCCAGCCGTGAGCAGCTGCTCAGGCTCCAGGGCGGCACCCTCCCGCTTGGCCTGCCCATGCCCCGTGGTCCAGTGGTATACCAGCCGGCCACTGCCCTTATACTGCAGCCGCCACTCCACGCTGGTAACATCCAGGCCAGGTGCCATGGAGTAGCCACAGTGCAGGGAGGCTGTGGACCCCAGCAGGAAATTCAGGGATGGCGTCTGTGTGGTCACCTGGAACTCCACTGTGGGAGAAAGTGAAACATGTTAGCCACTCAGTCCTGTCCGACTCTTTGCAACCCCATGGACTATAAGCCTGCCAGACTCCTCTGTCCGTGGGATTCTCCAGGCAAGAATACTGGAGTAGGCTGCCATTCCCTTCTCTGGGGGATCTTCCTGACCCAAGGATCAAACCCTGGTCTCCTGCATTGCAGGTGGATTCTTTAACATCTGAGCCACCAGGGAGAAAGAGGGGTGATTGTGGACTGCTCCCTCCTGGAGGCCACCTGACCCTTGAGCTGTGGCATGCCTGGGGCGTGTTGAGAGGCAGCGTGCACACGGGGTACTCTTCACCATTTTGGAGTCACTTAGCCCCTGCACAATCTGATGAAAGTTATGGACCATACAAATTACACATGCAAAAATATGGGTTACTGTGGACCCTCAGATAGGAAGAAACTCCTGGAGCAGCCGGCAAAGCTCTTGGAAGCCTGGTTCTTCCACTTACTGGCTCTGTGACCCGGGGCACACCACTCAGTGTTGCCGTGTTCATGTGCTTGGGGCAAGGCTGACGAGATGACTAAAGGAGTCAGAGTTTAGAAAAGCACACGGTGGTGAAATCTGAGCCAAACATGCTGAACTTCAGTCTAATGAAGAAAAAGACAAATCCAAGTGGTGGGACGTCTGCAAGACAGCAGCTGGGATTCAGAAACATCCAGGGGAACTTCCCGGGTGGTCCGGTGGGTAAGACTCCACACTCCCAATGCAGGGGGCCTGGGTTTGATCCCTGGTTGGGGAACTAGATCCTACATGCTACAACTAAGACCTGGCACAGCCAAATAAATAAGAAAGAGAGATAATGAACAAATTCTGTGGCCCTGTGTTCCACTCTCATCTTGAAGCACTAGATCACGCTAGCTGCTCCTTGGGAGATGCTGGTACTCAGTTCACTAAGGCAGCTGTGGATAGCACATGTGAATAGAGCATCACGTCTTATGTCCTCAGGTCACCCGACCAGGTGAAAATCATCCCCCTTTGGGGTCTTTGGGAAGAACAGACTGAGGCTTAGGGGACCCCCTGAGATGACCAGTGTGCATGGAGGTGGTCTTGTCCCCTCCCTTCTACTATTTCCCCATCTCTGGCCCCTTAAAAGAAAAATCAAAACTTTCTGCTGCTTTTCATTTTCTCACCTGCAGTCCTCACTGTCCCCTGGGGGCTCAGGGGCAGTTTCAGCGTGGGATGCAAGACAGCCTCATTTTCAGCATCCTCAAGAGTCTTCATCACCATGGAGATACCTGGTCCCCCTCCAGATACCTGCACGTTGGTGATGAACCAGGCTGCTGTCTCCACGGTGGCCTCTGGCCTGGGCTGGAGGAAATACCGGGAGATCTCACAGGTCACCTCTCTCCCACTGCAATCAGCATGGAGCAGGGCCTCGGCCTGGGGAATCTGTACCAGGTTCACTGTGGAGAGAAGAGGGCAGCACAGATACGGAGTTGGGTAGAGAATACCTGGGCTGATGGGAAGCTGGTGTGGGCGAGTCTACTTGGGAACCAGGGTCAGGAACTGGAGGGAGCACAGGACTGGGGCACAGGGTGGAGGGCTCGTACCTGAGGCCTCGAAAGTAATGAGTGGGTTGTCCTTGGAGAGTGTATCCACTTGGAAATCTGTGAGGCCTTCCAGGGAGCCATCGTCCGGCACTGGTACCTGCCTCAGTACCAGCACGGCCTTCACCATGCTCTCACTGCTGGCAAACCCTCCATGGTGCCCACCTTCTTCCATCAGGAAGCAGTCCAGGACCACGTCCACCACCTGCCATTGCCTTTCTGCTGCAGGGAACAGGCTGGTGTGAGCACCCTCTTGCCCAGAAAGTTACTCCTGTATTTACTCCCTGCCCGAAACTGCCAAGTCATCAAGGATTAATCTTCCCAATCCCTAGTTCTTCTCCTGTTTTACCCTGAACCAGATTTCTGAGCAGCACCTGCCTCTCCAGGTACACACTTCTTGGCGTGAATTATTTCAAGTCCTGGTTTTCCCTTGCTTCAGAGGGATTCATGAAACTCTTATTTCCAACAATCCATGAAAAGCTCTCTCTTCCGTCAAAGGAATTCTCAGCAAAAGGAAATGAATGAGCAAAGCTGCATTGGGAGAGGAGACGAGCCTGTTTGTTGGACGTTAGCAGCCTCTCAACTTCCCAGTTAGTCCCCAGGGTCTGTTGCTTTTGCGGTATTACCGAGAAGGCCCCTAGTTCCTCGGTTTGGCCCTTTCCACGGAGTTCTCAGCCTCCCTCCAGAGCAAAATTGGTTTTCACCGTTACCAGCCGCGGTACCTTCCACCTGTTAGGCTTAGAGGGCGCTTGGAAGCCATTCCCAGCCCCTTACTCTCTCTGGGACCTCGGGGAGGGTGACTACCTGATGCTTCTCGAACTCAACGCACCCTACCAGCCTGTCCACCCGACTCACCGACGTGTGCCGCCCCGGAGAAAGCCAAGCAGAGCAGTAGGCACCACCCCCCCGGCGCCCATGGGGGGCTGCTCTCGGGCCCTCCTCCCTCGCCTCCCTTCTTCAGTCTCCCCGCTGGCCAGGGGTCGGCTGGAGAAGGGGCTTCAAACACCCTGCTTGGTCGGCCTCCTGGCGCCGTCAGTTCTCTCCGCCTTCTTGGCTTTCGCTTTCACTTTGAGAAAGTGTCATCGCGGCTGCCTTAGCCACTGGCTGAAGCCATTGGTGCTGGAGCCAGAGTCTGGTAACTGTTCTTCCTTTCACCTTCTCGCCCGCAAAAGAAATCCCCTGGTAATTTCAGGACCTGACTCTGCTGCGTGCGCCCCTTTGCCCTTTTGTTTCCGATCAGCCCCAAGAAAGTGGAGAGAGGGTACGGGAACGGAGGCAAGTTGGAGGAATGAAGGGACTGATGACAGATATAAGGCTCCCCAGCAGACGGAACCTTCTCCCACTTCCCTTCACCTGCCAGCCCCGCCACCACCCCCGGGGCCCCAGCGCGTCTGCGCTGAAGAAAGCTCCGCCCTCAGATCGTGGGGTGGGCGTGGCGTGTGGGCAGGGTGGGCGGGTCCGCGCGGGAAGTGGGCGTGGCCTGTGTTGGGAGACTGAGTTCAGAGCGGGAGAGCTATGCTTGCTGTGTTTTGTAGCTTTATTTCGCCAGGTTTCTGGACCGAAGATACAGCACGTGGGCCTTACGAAGGCGGAATGCTTTCTGCCTAGAGCCCCAGCCCTCTTGCAGCTGAGGGTTGCAGCTGACCTACCCTGTCTGGAAAAGGCACACAGGATAGGTTCCCATGACTCAGCATCCCTCTTGAATGCAGAGTTCCAGAGAAGAGCCAGGAGAGATAAGAAAGCCTTAAGTGACAATGCGAAGAAATAGAGGGAAACTATAGAATGGGAAAGACTAGAGATCTGTTCAAGAAAATTGGAGATAACAAGGGAACATTTCATGCAAATATGGGCACAATAAAGGACAGAAATGGCAAGGACCTAACGAACAGAAGCAGAAGAGATTAAGAAGAGGTGGCAAGAAATCACAAAAGAACTGTACAGAAAAGGTCTTAAGGACCTGGATATGGTCACTCACCTAGAGTCAAGTGGGCCTTAGTAAGCATTAGTATGAGCAAAAACTAGGGGGAGGTGATGGAACTCCAGCTGAGCTGTTTAAAAGCCTAAAAAGGTGATGCTGTTAAAGTGCTGCACTCAATATGCCAGAAGATTTGAAAAACTTAACAGTGGCCACAGGACTAGAAAATGTCAGTTTAACTCCAGTCTCAAAGAAAGGCCATGCCAAAGAATGTTCACACTACTGTACAGTCGTAATAGTAGCAAGGTAATGCTCAAAATCCTTCAAGCAAGGTTTTAGCAGTACGTGAACCAGGAACTTCCAGATATATAAGCTGGATTTAGAAAAGGCAGAGGAACCAGAGAACAAATTACCAACATCTGTTGGATCATAGAAAAACAAGGGAATTCCAGAAAAGCATCTACTTCTGCTTCATTGACTATGCTAAAGCCTTTGACTCTGTGGATTACAACAAACTGTGGAAAATTCTTAAAGAGATGGAATGCCTTACCTGTCTCCTGAGAAATATGTATGCAGGTCAGGAAGTTAGACAATAGTAGCAGTTAGAACCTAACATAGAACAATGGCTGGTTCAAAATTGAAAAAGGAGTACATCAAGGCTGTATATTGTCACCTCGCTTATTTAACTTCTATGCAGAGTACATCATGTGAAGTGCCAGGCTGGATGAATCACAAGCTGGAATCAAGATTGCCGGGAGAAATATCAACAACCTCAGATATGCACGTGATAACACCCTAATGGCAGAAAGTGAAGAGGAACTAAAGAGCCTCTTGAAGGTAACAAAGGAGAGTGAAAAAACTGGCTTAAAACTCAGCATTGAAAAATGAAGATCATGGCATCTGGTCCTATCACTCCATGGCCAATAGATGGGGAAAAAATGGAAACAGTAGCAGATTTTATTTTCTTGGGCTCCAAAATCTTTGTGAATGGTGACTGCAGCCATGAAATTAAAAGATGCTTGCTTCTTGGAAGAAAAGTGAAAGTGAAATTGTTAAAATGTTAGTCACTCTGTTGTGCCCCACTGTTTGTGACCCCATGGACTGTAGCTCACCAGGTTCCTCTGTCCATGGAATTCTCCAGGCAAGAATACTGGAGTGGGTTGCCATTCCCTTCTCCAGGGGATCTTCCTGACCCAGCGACTGAACCCCAGTCTCTCACATTGCAGGCAGACTCTTTACTGTCTGAGCCATTAGGGACAACAGCAAACAGTGATAAATCTAGACATCGTATTAAAAAGCAGAGATATCACTTTGTCAACAAAGTTCTGTATAGTCAGAGCTATGGTTTTTCCAATAGTCATGTACAGTTTTGAGAGTTGTACTATAAAGAAGGTTGAGAACTGAAGAATTGATGCTTTCGAATTGTGGTGCTAGAGAAGACTCTTGAGAGTCCCTTGGACAGCAAGGAGATCAAACCAGTCAGTCCTAAAGAAAATCAACCCTGAATATTCATTGGAAGGACTGATGGTGAAGCTGCAATACTTTGGCCACCTGATGTGAAGAGCCTGCTCGCTGGAAAAGATCCTGATGCTGGGAAAATTGAGGGTAGGAGGAGAAGGGAGTGACAGAGGATGAGATGGTTAGATAGCATCACCGACTCAATGGACATGAATTGAGCAAACTCCAGAAGATAGTGAAGGACAGGAGAGCCTGGTGTGCTGCAGTCGGTGGGGTCACAAAGAAGCGGACATGACTTAGCGACTGAGCAACAATGGTTTCTCAAGTCTGCACACAGGAAAGGGTCCCGATGAGAAGGTGGTGTGAAATTCGAGGTGCCCTCTCTTGATCTCCTTGGATGGTCAGTGGGGTGAGGTGGGAGGCTAGGACTTGATCGCAGTGATGGCCTTCTCTGAGGAGCACTGGCTCAGAGTAGGAAGTAAGCTCTGGTTTTCGGTAATCCTCCTGAATGGGGATGGCACTGCCCTCTTCCTCGCTGGGACAGGTGTAAGGACAAGGCTCTGCGGGTGCCACTGGACTTTCTCCTGCGTCTGCAGAGGAGAATCAGAGGAGTTGTTGGCCCATGGTAGAGGAAGGGTGAAGGGAGAAGGGGTGAGTGAAGGCAGGCTGTCAGGAGGCCCCCAGCATAGTAGAGGGGAAGAGAGGCAACAGGCTGGTAAAGATGGAGCTGGAGAGGCCCAGAGGTTCCAGATTGGGTGGCAAAGCCAAGATGGTGGGGCGGGGTGGGATGCAGGACCTGTATTTTGTCTCTTAATCTCTTACTTAATTTTCTTTGTTGATGGAGGAACAGGGCTCCGACTATGGTGAAAGCAAGAAACATTCCAGAGAGGAGCACAAAGATGCGGACGCAGTTCACGCTGCACAGGGACCTTTGAGCTGTGAAGGGGTGGGCAGGGGGTCACAAGTGGGCTTGGGGGGGTGCCTAGCCCTCGATTCCCCTCAGCCAAGCCCTCCTGCTCATTTCTCTCCCCCTTCCCCACCTTCTTCCCTTACCCCCACCATTGGACCATGTCCTTTCCTAATCTCTGGACTCTGCTTCTGTTTTCTCTTTTTGTTTATTTTTGGCTATGTTGGGTCTTTGTTGCTCCGTGGCATGTGGGATCTTAGTTCCCCAACTAGGGATCGGGCCTGAGTCCCCTGTATTGGAAGTGAGGATTCTTTACCACTCAACTTCCAGAGAAGTCCTTTCTTCCTCTTTTACCCCCTGCTCCTAGGAGCTTTGTGGCTGGCTTCCCTTCTGAGGGCTTCCCTGTGAGCTCAGACGGTAATCTGTCTGTAATGTGGGAGACCTGGGTTCAGTCCCTGGGTTGGGAAGATCCCCTGAAGAAGGGAATGGCTCCCCATTCCAGTATTCTTGCCTGGAGAATTCCGTGGACAGAGGAGCCTGGTGGGCTACAGTCCATGGGGCTGCAAAGAGTTAACGAGACTGAGCAACTTTCCCTTTCCCCTGTGAACCCTCCTGCATGCATTCTCCTCCTCTCTTTGGGGGTGGGGGAGTGGGGAGAAAACTCACGTGACCAGTGGGTTGAGAGGGTCGCGGCTGGCAGCCACCTGGAGTTGGCCAGAGTTTGAGTGTGTCGATCTGTCCTGGCCTCTGGGATCTCTGGAAAAGCAGACGAGTTGGGTAGCAGCCACGGGCCCCAGAGGGCACAGGGCAAGACTGAAGGCCTGAGAGGCCCTGGGGGAGATGGGAAGGTGGAGACAGGGTGACAGGAGGCAGCTTATGTGGGGCTGGGTATAGGAGAGGGTTGCTGGTTGGAGTGTGAGCAGACCATGGGTTGCCTGGAATTTACCTTCAGCATAAGGTAATTGGGAGGGTTGTGGGTGTGGGCCTGGGGCTTGGGCTGGACCATCACACTCCATACAGTCCTTGTCCCTGCACTGCTGGCCCTCGGGGCAGGCACACTCTGAGTTAGTAGAGAGGGTGCAGTTTCGAATGAGAAGACCTGGTGACAGAGGAAGGGGAGGGAACACACAGGGTCCACTGGCTTAATCCCCGCTCCAGCCCCATCCCAGGCCCACCTCTAGGGATGTGCTACCCTTCCCATCCCTGCCTCCCTGCCCTATTCCACCCAGGCCTGCCCCTCCTCCACCGTCACCCAGTGTCTTTGCCAATAGTGTTATCGTTATTCAAGAACACCTTGAACCTTCTAGAAACTTCATGGTTCTGAAGTTGAAACAGCTTGCATGATTTTCCCTCTCACCAACGCTTTTGTAACTTCTTACTGAAGTATTCTTATCGAGAGGTATACAGGTCATAAACATCTCATATAAAACATCTCATATGAGAATTGGGACAAATCAGACTCAGGTGTAACTAGCATCAGATTAAGAAACAAGATGACCAGTCTCATTCGGTTCTAGTCACTAACATCCTTCCCACCAAGCATAGCCACTGACTTCCGGACCTCTTAACACCATGAGCTGGTCTTGCCAGTTTCTGAACTCTGTACATGGAAGGAACCCTGTGCCTGTGCTCCTCTGTGCCTGCTTTTACTCAGCTCTTGGTGAGACTGATCCACAGTGTTGAGTGTGACTGTGAAACATTCATTCTCACTGTCGCATAGTTTTCCATGGTGTGGCTACACCTATCCATCCCTCTACTGTTAACGGGCATTTGGGTAGTTCATTGTTAGCAGTTAGCATCTGGGAACTGCTGTGATCTCAGATAGGTTTTTCACCTGTACTGACATCCTTTGCCTTTAAAATAGAGATTGTTGTCGAGTGTAGAGGTCAGGTGCTGAGTGGCTGCCACTCAGTGATCCCGGGGCAGGAGGCTAGGAAGGGCACTTCGTGGGCTGGGCTCCAGGTGGTTGGGGGTAAGAAGAGAAGGGGGATTCTGGGGAAGGTGGAGCCCGGATGTGGGCCAGGCCTGAGTGGGAGTCTCTGGGGACTGTTGCTTAAGGCAGTGCACTCATGGGAACCCAGGGAAAGCAGCCCTCACAGATGGGAGAGGGCTACAGAAAGGGATGTCTGAGGATGCTGAAGACTACCATCAACCCTAACAATTTCCTTAGCACATGCCTTTGGTCAGGAAAGGGTGTGAATTTCTTCTTATCCTTATTTCTTCTCATATTTATGCCCCTATGGCATTTCCTTTCTGAATTCTGATTTGTAGTCGCTACTAGAACTTGCTTTCCTTGTGGCTTACTAGGAATTGTGAGCCAGCCGTGAGGGACAAGGATCTACAAGAGAAGAGCATTGATGGGGAATGGGGGGACAGTGGTGGTAGACACGGGAAAGGGTAGGAAAGGTGAAGGGAATCCAGAAGGGTACCTGCCAAAAGGGATGGGAAGGGGTAAAGAAAAGGGGCTGGGACTGGTCAAAAGCGAGTCAAGTGCCACTGTTTTCAGTGCAGCCTGGGAGTTCTCTTCGCCGTGTATAACCTGTGCACAGAAGCCCATGCTGATTGCAGGCACGTGTCCATCTTACAGATGGAAATACTGAGGTTCAAGAGGACCAAACCCAGTCAACTTCTTTCCAGTGCCCCTGAGTCCTGCAGCCAGTCCTGCCTGGGTGCTTTGGGGCTCTATGGGCTGAACCTCACAGAGGAAGGTTGTGGGTTGCACTGGACCGGAGAGCAGTGAAGGGGGCTGGACGGGCTCAGTACTAGGAAGAGGCCTTCCAGTGGGGCCTGCAGAGTGAGTTGGGGGGCTTTGGCTGAAAAAACCAAAACCCAGTATTGCTGGAGGTTTTGGCCAAGAAGAGAGACACACCCATGTACAGTCCTATTTGTAGGTAGACTGAGGAATACCTCTTGTGCTTTACAGATGTTGCCACTTGACTGTTTTGCAGTGGCAAAACCTTGTATTTATTTTAAAGAATACAGTATTGAAAAAGCTAACTAGACTCAGTGCATTTACAGGCAGCTAATATCGTACTTGAGTTAAATAGCCCTCAAGTGTATCCTGCTGGAGAATATCTGTGATCTGTGCACACTGGCACATACGTCATTTCAAAAATTCTAGCTAAAATGGAGAAAGCATGAAAGTGTTCACAACGCAGCTGCTATTTCATTTCTTAATTGTAAAAAAAAAAGAAATCACAAAATAAAACTCAAGCCACATACACATTCTCTTTCCTAAATTGGCTTTTGGAGGTGGGGGAAAAAAAGGTTGTGGTCCACTAGCTTGTATTGTCATGTCCTTAGGAAGATGTATTCCAAGTTCCAGAACAAATGTGCTCTCTGAGAACACCACCAATTCATCAGTGGGGAGAGGGTGTAGGAATGGCGGGTGAATTGCTCATCTGAAATCTAGGGTCCCAGAGCCACTTCCTGTTTTGCATTGATCGTAGTCATAGACCCTTCCTCATCAGTCTGTCAAACTCTGCTCACCCCTGCCCTGAACCACTTCTTCCCAGTGCTCCCTGTACATCAACACGCCTTGCCCAGGGCACCCCAGTTCCCACCATGGGCTCCACTGAAGCCACAGAAGCTCAGACTCCCCCTGCCCCAACCTTCTTGCTTCTCCACACTAGCTCTCCGCCTTGCTCCCCCAAACGCGGGCCCACCTCACCAGAGTCACAGTGCCGGCAGCTCTCACAATGGGGCCGGCTGTGGTGGTCCGGCATGAAGGAGACCCCCGGTGTGCATGGATCGCATTGAGCCGCCTCTCCGTGCTGCTTGCAATCCTTCACCAGGAACGTTCCTGTGAGCAGAGTGCCAGGGTCAAGGCCCCAGGAGAGCCACTCCCCCGCCCTCTCCAAGGGGCTGCCTCTTGGCCTCTGCATCGTTCCTCCCTGCCTCCCTCCGGTCCCAGGCCTGGTCCTGTCTCTCACCAAGCAGCTGGCCCCTGGCAAGGCCCCCTCTTACCTGGTTCACACATCTGACAACACCATCCTCCCTGAGCCCAGTAGTGCTTCTCCGGACAACTCTTGGGGCCTGGGGTTGCTGGAGAGCCCCGCCAGGGTCCCCAGAACCCACAGCCAGCAGGGTGGTAGCCGGGCCATGACTCCTGCCCTGGGGGAGCTCTTCCTGCACCCCAGCTGCTGACTGTGGGCCTCGGGGCGGGGCGGCAGGGTTGTGGGGGGAACTGGCACCTTCCCAGCTGGTGTCTCTTCTTAGCACCTCCAGGGCACGTCTTCTCAGTCGTCCCGAGTTGGTGGCAGGCTGACCTTTGATGCAGTTGAAACTCCCTCGTAGCTGTTTTTCGCTCAGGCAGTCACTGCCACCCCTCCCCTTTTCCTGTGCTTGGTACTGGGTGTGGGGCCGGCTCTGTCGGAAGACCTGCTCTCTTCGAAGATGCCCCCGATGCCCAGCCTCTCGTGGTCTCTGTCTCCTGAATTGAATCGTCTCTACTTGCCGCTGTTACCAGGTGTCGGATGTTCATAGGGATCTGCTTCCCGTATTCACACATCTGTACACAGAAATGCCCACCTTTGCCCCCCCGCCCCGTTCACAGCTGCGTGTCCCCACGCCTCCCCACGTCGCTTCCTACACAGATGTCATCAGTTTATAGAGAAGGGAAACTAGAACTGAGTACAGGTGTGCACGCTGTCCTCTGAAACTCTTGGGGGCGGGGAGGTTAGATAACGCTCAGAATTTTTTCAGATTTGGGGAAGAAACCAGCCCCATACAACAAAGTCTTGGGGCTGGGGCATCACTCACCACCAAGCACAATGTTCCTGTCTCCAGACTATCCACTGTTTCGGTGGGTGGATAACGACTATAACCAGCCTCGCGGCCAAAAGAGTTTGCTTTGGGATTGTTCAGAATTGCACACAGGAGACTTGAACCTGTGTCTGGGTCCTGTCGGGTTGTGTGCCAGGAGCTCACACATGGTCACTTAACCTTCCTGCCAGGCCTCCCACCCCTTCTACCATCTGCATCCTCCCCTCCCACCACCCACTGTGTCTGCCCGCTGTGCTGTTCCTGGAGCACCTGACTGTGTGCTCGCCCAGCTTAGGGCACTTGGGATTAAAGGCTGATCCCTGTTTCCCTGTATCTGTGGCTCTCCTGGGAAGACTGATTTGGGAATGTCAGAGCAGTGGAACTTTCCTCTCTTTGAGTCCCAGGAGCACATTGGTCATAGCCTTGTTTGTCCAGGCTATTTTTTTCACTCAGGGTCTTTGCATTTTCCATTCTGCTCATGAAACCTCACACCCTTGTGGGCTCCTCTGTCAGATCTAGTCTCTGTCTCACTCTTCGGTTTCCTTTCTCTTCATTTTTTCCATCCTCCTGCCTTTTCCCAGCCTCCTCTACTCTTCAGGAGGGTCCTCTCGAGTGGGAAGCCACACAGGGGTGTGATCTGAAAAGTTGCTTGTGCAAAACCATCCCGTTGGCTATATCCAACCAAGTGCCTGAATTCCCCCTCTGAGAGGGTCCTGGGGATCTGAGGATTCTTCTGCCATCAGTACCTGCACTCCCAGCTTATGGTCTGTATCTTCACTGTTGGTCTTTTTTTTTTTCTGCATGGCTTGCTAGATCTTAGTTCTGAGATCAGGAATTGAAACCTGGGGCCTCAGCACTGAAAACAAGGAGTCCTAACAACTGGCGTGCCTGCTAATTGCTTCAGTCATATCCAGTTCTTCAGTCATGTCAAGTGGACTGTAGCCGGCCAGGCTCCTCTATCCACGGGGATTCTCCAGGCAAGAACACTGGAGTGGGTTGCCATGCTTTCCTGCAGGGGATCCTCCTGACCTAGGGGTTGAACCCGCATATCTTACTGTTCTTTACCTCTAGCGCCACCTGGGAAGCCCCCTAACTACTGGACCACTAGGGAATTCCCTTTCCTGTTGGTCTTAAACTTTAAGGCAGCCTCAGAGAGAGATGTAGGGATGGAGAACGAGAAGAACGAGGAGGAGTTGGGGACGTTTAAGGAGAAACTTGACAGAGAGGGAATTGAGGATGCTGAGAACTAACCACCTCCACTAGACCCTGGGCTCCCCCACAGAAGGCCTCTTTTCTCTGGGCCAAGGGCCATCTCTTCCTCTACTCCTCACTCTGTGGGGGTGGCAGGGAGGGGCGGGGAGGCAGGAGCAGAGTCCGCCCGGCTCTGCTGGAGAACCCCTGGCCAGCAGTCAGATTTCTGGCCCTGGCTCCTCTGGATGAATGGAATGACTTCGTCTGCCTTTTGTGCTATTTGCACTAACTTCCAGTGGGCCTTGCCTGTCCTGGATCTTGCTCTGGACCGGACAGTCTTTCCTGTTCTCCACTCACCTGTGGGTGCAGCCTGCTGACTTCTCCTCCTCGCGTCTTCCACCACCACTTTCTCTTTGGGGATTCAGCTTCTCCCCACCCCTCGGCCTGTGCTGAGATGCGTGATCTTTTCCCAGAAAAGTCCCTCCCATTCTTGGATCTCTAGAGACAGAAGTCCTTCACCTCTGATGGCTCTCATCACTCTGGGGAAGGTAATCTGGAGCAGGGGCAGAGGCTTGGCCATCAACTGAGGTTCCCCTTGCTCCATATCCCTAGACAGGACACCTCATGTCTTCTGGTGTCTTCTGGTGAGGACAGGTCCCCCTTAGAGAGGGAAGAACAGTGCCATGGACTTGCAAGGATTCCTGTGGGTTGGATGTGAAGGTCACCTCTGCTTCTGCTTCCTCTTTCAGCTGAAGCCTTGTTCCTGTCTCTCTGCTCCTGGGTGTTCTTGTACCTCTGCCCTGCCACAGGCCCCGGATGGGGGACACAGGCCCATCTTGGATTTTCCTCCAAATGACCTAAAAGCAGAAGGCTGTTAGGTCTAAAGTTTTTCTGAATCTTTAGATCTTGTGAGGGTACAAGTTAAAACTGCATTTGGATATTCTGGCTTTTGAATATAAGAAGCCTCTAGAAACTAGAAAGGGCAAAGCAGGACTTCCCTGGTGGCCCAGCGGTTAAAAATCTGCCTTATAATTCAGGGGATGTGGGTTCAATCCCTGGTCTGGGAACTAAGAGCCCATATCCCACATGCCTTGGGACAACTTAGACTGCATACTGAGCCCAAGTGCCACAACAAAGACTCGACTCAGCCAAATAAATAAATAATAAAAAAGGAAAGGAAAGACAAGACAAAAAAAGGGAGCAGAGTCTCCCCGGAGCCTCCAGAAAGAAACAACCTGTGACACTTCGATTTTAGCCAAGTGATATCCATTTCTGGCTTTTGACCTTCTGAACTCTGATAGTAAAACTTACATTCTTTTCAGCTACTGAGTTTGTGGTAATATGTTACAGCAGCCACAGAAAATGACAGCATATAGATCCTCTGGCATTTGTTTGAGATTTACTAGATGGTCTAGTTGTCGTTATTCAGTTGCTAAGTCATGTCTGACTCTTTTCGACCCAGTAGACTGTAGCATGCCAGGTTCCTCTGTCCTTTACCATCTCCAGAGTTTGCTCAGATTCAGGTCCACTGAGTCACTGATGCTATCTAACCATCTCATCCTCTGCCACCCACTTCTCCTTGTGCCTTCAATCTTTCCCAGCATCAGGATCTTTTCCGATGAGTTGGCTCTTCCCATCAGGTGGCCAGAGTATTGGAGGTTCAGCTTTAGCATCAGTCATTCCAATGAATATTCAGGGTTGGTTTCCTTTAGGATAGACTGGTTTGATCTCCTTTCAATCCAAGGGACTCTCAAGAGTCTTCTCCAACACCACAGTTCAAAAGCTTCAATTCTTCAGTGCTCAGCTTTCTTTATAGTCCAACTCTCAAAGTCATACATGGCTACTGGAAAAACCATAGCTTTGACTATATGAACCTTTGTTGACAAGGTGATGTCTCTGCTTTTTAACACACTGTCTAGGCTTGTCATAGCTTTCCTTCCAAGGAGCAAGCATCTTTTAATTTCTTGGCTACAGTCAACATCTGCAGTGATTCTGGAGCCCAAGAAAAGAAAATCTGTCACTGTCTGGGACCCTCCATACCCACCTTGACAGAAGGATCCCAGGATAAGTGGAGTATGTCTTTCAGAATCTCAGACTGGTGGTCTAAAAGCATCTCTGTCAGTTACTACCTGGATCATCTCAGGCAAGTCCCAGAACCTCTCTAAACTGAGTCTGCCTCTGCTTGGTGATACTGTCATGTTGGGAGAATTAATCTTAGCAACATGAATGAAAGGGGTTTCCCAGGTGGCACAGTGATAAGGAATCCACCTGCAATGCAGGAGGTGCAGGAGATGTGGGTTCAATCCCCGGGTTGGGAAGATCTCCTGGAGTAGGAAATGGCAACCTGCTCCAGTATTCTTGCCAGGAAAATTACGTGACAGATCCTGGCGGGCTATAGTCCATGGGGTCCCAAAGAGCTGGACACAGCTGAGTGACTGAGCACAGCAGCGTATGAATGAAATGCCTTGCCCACTTTGTGCACTCAAGAAGTGTTCATTCCTTCCCTTCCTTTCTTGGTGTTTGAGGCAGTGAGTCCCAAAACACAGGATTGAGAGAACAGCCCTTTAACCTGGGAATGAACCCAAGAAGCGTGAAAGAGACAAAGACTCAGTGGACGAGCCAGCTATTCGGAGTGGTATATGTGCTCCACGTGGTACAACTCAGATGGCTCTTGTTATGCAAAGAAGTGATGCTACAAAGAGGTAGGGGCCACTTCCCCTCCCTGTGGGCTCCTGCACCCTGGCATTTCCTGATTTCTCTTGCCCACCCAAATGAGTGACGACTGCACACACACCAGTCTCGGCAGCTCTGTGATTTCCCCAAGCTTTCACTGAGTCTAGCAGCACGGTGAGTCTTGTCAGTAACTTGCCTTCATTCCCCACCCCTGGCCTGGGATGTGTCATCTGAGCCTTTACCTCTCACGGCCAATTCACCTCCCAGTTACGTACTGCAGCCAGCCAGCACTGTCCAGTCAAAGCCCGATTGTTAAATTGTCAAGAATCTTGTGAGCTCGTTACGCATTAGTAGCTTGAAATTGGCTTCAGTGGGAGTACTCATAACCACATAAGTCAGAAAATGCTACAAATCGAGAGAGCTGCTGTTAAACAGTTACCACCACATGGCTCCTAAAAGTGAAACTGGCTCAGTCATGCCCACCTCTTTGCCACCCTCATGGACTATACAGTCTATGGAATTTGCTGGGCCAGGATACCGGAGTGGGTGGCCGTTCCCTTCTCCCGGGGATCTTCCTAACCTCGCTAAGGCTGGGCTCAATCCTTGTCTTTATCCTGTTTTAAATTCTGGGAATGCACAGTTCTTTCATCAGGGCCCCAGCCCATTCCTTCTAACTTCTGCTTGGAACCGCTAGAGATGGGCCCCTGTCTTACTACTCCAACCTTCTCCGATGGCTCAGTGGTAAAAGTCTGCCTGCCAACGCAGGAGACACAGGAAACGTGAGTTCAATCCCTTGGGGGTAGGAAATGGCAACCCACTCCAGTATTCTTGCCTGGGAAATCCTATGGACAGAGCACGGGGGGCCACAGTCCATGGGGTCGCAAAGATTTGGATACGACTAAGCCTGAGCCCAAAGGAGCTACCTTAATGTTCCAACCTGCTCAGGCTCCCAGACTAGGAGAGCTGGAAGGGAGGTTTCTTTTTCTTTTTTGGCTGCATGGGATGTGGGATCTTAATTCCCCCTAAGGATCCAACCCACATCCTCTGCAGTGGAAGGAAGTTTGGACTCTCAATTGCTGGATCACCAGGGAAGTTGAAAGAGGTTTCTGATCCTGTGTGTCCATCCCCTTATGTTACAGACATCAGAACCATGGGCCCAAGAGGCAGGATGACTAGTTCTTTGTGGCAGAGTCAGGAGGTCATACAGGTGCCCTGAACCCCTGCCCACGGCTGACGGTAGCACTTACTGAGCCGGCACGTACTGCTCTGTGTGCGTGCTGGACTGCATTCTCGTAGGCAGATACTCTCAGCCTGCAGACCTGCCCAGCTACTTTCCCTGAACCTTTCTGCTGGCCTTTTCACAGACACTGTTCTCTGCCTTTTTGCTCTTTGAAAGCACCTCAGTTTCTTTCTTTACTTTTCTTTCTCTAAATTGAAATTTAATTATAAGAGTAATATATTTATGTGTGCTGTGTGCTAAGTCACTTCAGTTGTGTCCGACTCTTTGCTACCCCGTGGGTTGTAGCCTGTCATGTGAATATATTCATAGCATCTCTTTATAGAAAATTCACAGGTATTCATATTCATATGCATTCGAATATGAATATATTCATAGTATTTCTTTATAGAAAATTAAACCAGTAAAATCTATCAATTCCACCAGAAATTAAATGCACTAAAGATTCTTGTTCATATGCTCCAGGAGACACATGTGAGAATTTTCAAGCACTACTATGGGTAATAGCAAAAGAAAGAGAAAAACCCATCAGTCTATAAGTGACTGAATAATAAATGAGTTTTACTTGAATAATGAATGATTAAAAAATGATAGATTCCCTTAACAGAATATTCACCTAATGGAATACTTTCAAGGAAAGGAAATGAGTGACCTGCATGAAGTCACATACAATCATATGGATGAGTCTTAAAAATATAATATTGAATGACAATGTGAATGCATTCCTTAATGCCAGTGTATCATATGCTTAAAAATGCTTTTAATGGTCAATTTTAGGGAACTCCCTGACGGTCTAGTGGTTAGGAATCCATACTTATATTGCAGTGGGCTGGATCCCTGGTCGGGGAACTGAGATCCCATAAGCTGTGCAGCCAAAAAATAAAGTTAATTTTATGTTATGTATATTTTGCTGCAAAAAAACAAGCAAACAAATAAGCAAAACTGTGATACTGAGCGATACTGAGTGAGAGAAGCAAGACACAGAAAAGAACATGATAAGACTCCATACATATGAGGTGTAAAACCAGGCAAGAGTAAACAGTTTTGTTGTTAGGGTACATACACACAGAGGAGGTAGAGCTAAACAAAAGTAAGGGAGTGCGAGACACTGCGCCCCCTGCTGGAGAATAAGGGTATGATCAGGACACATCTACGTTTCTTGGGAAGGTCCTGGTCTCAGCGAGGGTTTTCATCTTGTGATTTCTATACATTATTTTGTATATTTGGTACAGCTCACAATATAAATCTTAAAAATAAAAATACATTTATATATTCATATACATATGTAAATAAGACACCTGATAAAATCAACTTCAAAACCACTTTGAAGGGAAGTGCCCTTGGCACTCGGGCATGGCATCTGAACTTGAGATTCAAAATCAGAAAATGCACCTGAAACAGTTTGACTTAGGGCACCTGTTTCCATCTGGGTCAGGCATTAAAACCAAATATTTGAACTTAGATCTAGAGTTCCTAGTCACTCTATACAAAATATTGTAGCAGGATTTAAAAAATAATGAAACACATTAAATCCCATTGCTCTTACTAAATATATTATTGCTAAATATTGTTATATTGTATAAAATTTTATTGTATATTAATGTTTTAGTGAGAGTAAGAGAGATCTTTTGTGTTGTAAATAAGTAAAATTAATATTATTTCTAAATGTTGTTTTCCCCAACTTAATTTTTATTTTGGCCACACAGCTTGTGAGATCTTAGTTCCCAGCCAGAGATCGAACCCTGGCTCACTGGGCCACCAGGGAAGTCCCTCAAAATTTGCCAATTAAAAACAAAAATTTTTTGTTGTTGTTGGTGCCACATGGCTTTTGGGATCTCAGTTTCCTGATCAGGAATTGAAACTGGGCCATGGCAATGAAAACCCAGCATCCTGTCCACTAGCCCACCAGGGAGCTTGTTTTCCTCAACTTTCTGTCATCCTTTTTATTACAAAAATTAGAAGTGAAGATGGAAAAAACATTGAACAATTATAGATAAGACTCAAATTCCCTTTGATTGACCTCAGCCCCTGTCTGGTCCTCTCCCTGCCCCTCAGGGGTAATCACTGTTAGTGAGGATTCTTGCAGAACTTTCTCTAAACAAACAAATTCTATGTGTATTTTTGTTTTAGGAATGTTCATGGCCCAAAATGAGGAAAGGTGCCTTTCCCTTTCCTTTGTTAGGCTGTGGTTGGTAAACAGGTTATTTTTATACAGTAGGGAATGAAAGTCCCAAACTGCCGGAGACAAACGTCTACCAGCAGAAAACCAGACAGATTTTTCCAATAAAGTGCGTTTTATTTCCTACTTAAAATATTATTAAGCAAAACTCAAATATTTCTCATTCTGATCTTAGCCCTTCTCCTACTGAGGATCTTCTGCTAGAATTTCCCAGAGGAAGGAAGATGTCCTATCTCCAGTTCATGCTTAGTTGCTCAGTCCAACCCTTTGCAAGCTTGTGGACTGTAGCCTGCAAGGCTCCTCTCTGCATGGATTTTTCCCTACAAGAGTACAAGTGGTGGGATGCTATGCCCTCCTCCAGGGGATCATCCCAATCCAGGGATTGAACCTGCGTCTTCCACAGTGCAGGAGAATTCTTTATCACTGAACCTCTGGGGGAAGCCCACTGGGGAAGTCTGCAGTTCAGTTCAGTTCAGTTGCTCAGTTGTGTGCTGTTTTTTGCAGGGGTCGGGAGGTGACTCCTTTGTCTCCAGGGAGGTGAGCAAAAAAGCTGCTTGTATAACCTGTGGTCACTACTTCTCCCTGGCAAGGAGCTTACCCCTCCAGATAGTTAAATGCACCTTCCCTTTCTGATTTGGAAAAGATAGGTTACCTCTGTTCTCAAAAGGAAATAGTACGCAAGCCTGCAGTAATTTTACTAGCTCAGAGCCAGAAAGACAGCCTATGGAACCAATTATGCATTGAGTCTCTGTACTCATTAAAAATGATCTCTTGGAAATGAAACAGCTCAAGACTGGCAGGTCCATGTTCTTCTTGGGTTGATTTTAAAAGTCCATCTTTTGGACCTAGAGACTGTCATACAGAGGGAAGTGAGTGAGAAAGAGAAAAGCAAATATCTTCTATTACTGCATATACTTGGAATCTAGAAAAATGGTACAGCTGAACCTGCTTGCAAGGCAGAAATAGAGACACAGAGGTAGGAACCAACATACGGACCCCAGTGTGGGGGGGATGGGGGGCAGGGGTGGGGAGTGGAATGAATTGGGAGATTGGGATTGACATATGTACAGTTATACTTTATGCATACTTTATACTACGTATACAATAGATCACTAAAGAGAACCTCCTGTATAGCTCAGAACTGTCTGTACTCAGAGCTCTGTGGTGACAAAGAGTGGATATATATAGACTGATTTGCTTTGCTGTACAACAGAAACTAACACAACATTGTAAAGCAATTAAACTCCAATAAGAATTTTAAAAATAAATAAAGGTCCATCTTTTTCAGCTTCCCTGGTGGCTTAGTGGTAAAGAATCCATCGGCAATGCAGGAGCCTCGGCGATGTGGGTTCGATCCTTGGATTGGGAAGATCCCCTGGAGGAGGGCATGACAACCCGCTCCAATGTTCTTGCTTGGAGAATCCTATGGACAGAGGAGCTTGGAGGGCTACAGTCCATGGGGTCGCAAAGAGTTAGACATGACCGAAGCGACTTAGCATGCACATACCATCTTTTTCCAGATAAAGAAAGGATTGTTAATTGCCCTCGCACCCCAGCCTGCCAGGCAGAATTCTCCAAGGGCCTAGCACACTTGCGTTTTGGGTTTTGCTTTGTTTTCTTATGGGGGTTGCCTGGTGGCTCAAATGGTAAAGTGTCTGCCTGCGATGTGTCTGCCAAACTCAGGGAGACCTGAGTTTGATCCTTGGGTTGGGAAGATCCCCTGGAGAAGGCAATAGCAACCCACTCCAGTACTCTTGCCTGGAAAATTCCATGGATGGAGGAGCCTGGTGGGCTACAGTCCATGGGGTCACAGAGAGTTGGACACAACTGAGCGGCTTCACTTTTCTTTTGTTTTCTTATACATAATACACAGTACACATCCTTCTAAAATTTGCTCTTTTAATCCAATAATATGTCTTAGAGATCATTTCATGTTATATATGTAGAAATACTAGTTTGGATAGAGGAAATATTTAGTTCAGAATATTTAGTTTTCTCCCCAATATCTCATTATTACAAATGGTGTCGCACAAACATCTGAAATATCTGTATGTCTGTGGCAGTGTTTCTTTAGAATAGATTCTGGGCACTGGAATCGCTGAGTCATGGGGTGTGCACATTTTTCACTTTAATAGATACTGGCAAATTGCTCTCCAAAGAGGCTCTACAGTTCGCACGCCCACTAGCTGTGGGATGAGAGTGCGCCTCCTCACACCCTGCTCACTTGTCATATTAGCAAACCACTGTGGACCATCGAACGGGGGAAATGCTGTTCATGCTGTTTCAGTGGCCACCCCGACTACCAGCGAGGTCCAGCATCCTTCTGTGATCGTCGTTTGTTGTATTTTCTCTTTGTTTTTGACATCTTTTTATCCTTGGATCACCACAGGTGTCTTCAAGACCAGTCTTGGTTCTTCTCTGTGAAAATCCCGTTTTCAGACTCAAATTGCAGGGCCTCCACCAGGCCCATGGATCCTTTCAGATTGTTGTTTTTTAAAGTCCTGGCGAACCCTTTATTGTGGCATGTGGGATCTGGTTCCCTGACCAGGGGTCAAACCCAGGCTTCCTGAGTTGGAAGCACAGAATCTTAACTACAGGACCACTGGGGAAGTCCCCATTCAGATGTTTGCCCTCATCCTAGGCGCTCAATGTCCCTGGGGCAGTGGAGGTCACTCCTGTCTCTGCTACAAACCTCCAGAAACTTCAGATCTGCATGGAGGTGGTGTGCCTTTCCTCATTTCAAAATTCCAGTAAGACTTGGAGGAACTGCAGACTGCTCTGCCTCAGCACTAAATGCTCCCTAAGACTGCACTGTCTTCTGGTCCAGACTGAAGAACAACTTGGTGCATGTGGCCTTTTAAACAATTGAGATAAAATTCAGTATTTTAACCATTTTATAATGTACAATTCAGTGGATTTTAGTATTTTTACTAATGTGGTGCAGATAACACCACTCTCTGATTCCAGAACATTCCCATCTTCCCTAAAAGAAACTTCATGCCCACTAGCAGTCAGTCTCACTTCCCCCTCCCCCTCTCCTGGCAATGACTAATCTATTTTTGGTCAGTATGGATTTTCCTGTTAACATTTCATACATATGGAGTCATATAATATATGGTCATTTGTGTCTGGCTTCTTTCACTTCAGCAAAGTATCTTCAAAGTTTACCCACGTTGCAGCATGACTTCAGTTCGTAATTCTTTTTATGGCTGAATAATGCTCCAAAATCACTGCAGATGGTGACTGCAGCCATGAAATTAAAAGACACTTACCTCTTTGGAACGAAAGTTATGACCAACCTAGATAGCATATTCAAAAGCAGAGACATTACTTTGCCAGCAAAGATCCATCTAGTCAAAGCTATGGTTTTTCCTGTGGTCATGTATGGATGTGAGAGTTGGACTGTGAAGAAAGCTGAGCGCTGAAGAATTGATGCTTTTCAACTGTGGTGTTGGAGAAGACTCCTGAGAGTCCCTTGGACTGCAAGGAGACCCAACCAGTCCATTCTAAAGGAGATCAGCCCTGGGTGTTCATTGGAAGGACTGATGCTAAAGCTGAAACTCCAATACTTTGGCCACCTCATGCGAAGAGTTGACTCATTGGAAAAGACTCTGATGCTGGGAGGGACTGGGGGCAGGAGGAGAAGGGGACGACAGAGGATGAGATGGCTGGATGGCATCACGGACTCGATGGACATGAGTTTCAGTGAACTCCAAGAGTTGGTCATGGACAGGGAGGCCTGGTGTGCTGGGATTCATGGGGTCACAAAGAGTCGGACACGACTGAGTGACTGAACTGAACTGAATATTCTACTCTATGGGTGTCTCACATTTTGCCTATCCATTTATCAGTTGATGAACATTTGGGTTGTCTCTACTTTTTGTCTGTTATGAAAGAAGCTTCTGTCAACATTCACTATAGGTTTTAATTGAACATATGTTTTGAATTCTCTTGAGTATATACCTATAATTGAAATGGCTGGGTCATATGTTAATTCTACGTTTAGCTTCTTCAGGAACTGCCAAACTGTTTTCCACAGTACCTGAACCATTTTGCATTCCCCTAGTGGTACATGTAGTTACTGTACAAGCTTACCATCATCTGTCAATTTCCATTAAAAATTATAGCCACC
Source organism: Nanger dama (assembly GCA_917880005.1). Classification (NCBI taxonomy): domain Eukaryota; kingdom Metazoa; phylum Chordata; class Mammalia; order Artiodactyla; family Bovidae; genus Nanger; species Nanger dama. The sequence continues at coordinate 16,283,890 of CAKJTW010000046.1, read as the reverse complement.
CTAGTTATATATTCTTTTCATGTCCTTTTGGACATATATATATCTTCTTTAAGAAATGTCTGTTCAAATCCATTGCCCATGTTTAAATTCAATTAGTCGTCCTTTTTGTTTGGTTAGAAGAATTATTTATATATCCTTGATACTAGACTCATCAAATATGTGACTTGCAAATATTTTTTCCATTCTATAAATGCTCTTTTCACTTTCTTGGTAGTGTCTTTTGATACACTAACATGTTTAATTTTGATAAAGTCCAGTTTATTTTTTTCTTTCATTGCTTGTGATCTTGGTGTCATATTTAAGACATCTTTGCATAACCCAGTGTCACATGGATTTACACCTGTTTCTAACAGTTTTATTTCTTTGATATATTTCAACTTAATTTTTGTATATGATTTGAGGTAAGAGTTCAACATCATTCTTTTGCCTGTGAATATGCATCGTCCCAGAACCAGTCGTTAAAAAGACAATTCATTTCACATTGAGTGATCATAATGCCCTTGTCAAAATCAATTGGCCGTAGATACATGGATTGACTCCTGGACTCTTGAGTTTATTCCATGGATGCGTATGTCTTTCTTTATACCAGCACCACACTGTTTTGATTACCAAAACTTTGTAATAAGTACTGAAACTGGGAAGCATGAGTCCTCCAATTTTGTTCTTCTTTTTCAAAATAATTTTGGTTATTCTATATCTCTTGTATTTCTGTATGAATTTTAGGATTAGCTTGTCTATTTTTGCAAAACAAGGCAGTTAGAATTTTAATAAGGGTTGCACTGGATCTGCAGATGAATTTGGGGAGTATTGTCATCTTAAAACATGTGAAGTCCTGAGACTTCCCTGACAATCCACTGGTTAAGATTTTATACTTCCACTGCAGGGGGCACAGGTTCAATCCCTGGTCAGGATTCTGCATACCTTATGGCTGAAAAAAAAAAAAAATCAGAAAATCAGAGCCATCCAATCTATGAGAAGATAAGCTATTTTCCTTGATGTCTTTCAACATTGCTTTGTAGTTTTCATTGTACAAGTCTTGCACTGTCTTCATTAAATGTATTCCTAAGTACTTTATTCTGTTTGATGCTACTGTGCAGGTAACTTTTCTTAGTTTCATTTTTGAATTGTTCATTGTTCGTGTAACACTTTGACTTTCTGAGGAGGCCATTGTTTTCTCCACAGGGTTAGAACTTTGTGTCTCGGGGACAGATGTGTTATGATTACAGCCAGTGGGCCGTGGCTTGGGTTACCTGTGACTTATCTGAAGTCACTGATGGAGCATTTGATTCTGTGACGTAAAGGGAAACCTATCTGACTCATCTTCCCCACACTTTCTGTTCTTTTGTCTCCCTCTACGGGGAGAGGAAGAGGGTGGTTTGGTGACGGGAGCTTCCCCATCTCTCACGGTTGCTTTCCCTGACCTTGGGGCACCTCTGAGGCATTTCTCAAGGTCGAGGACTGTGGCAGCCATCCCTAGTATGTGTGAGTTGGACCAGAATCCTCCTTTCTTTGATGAGCGTCTTGCCCACAGAGGAACAGAGAGGTTGCCTAACCCAAGGTCACACAGATTTACACCTGGTTCTAAAAGTCTTATTTCTTTGATCTATTTCGACTAATTTTTTATACATGATTTGAGGTAAGAGTTCAACATCATTCTTTTGCCTGTGAATATGCATCGTGCCAGCACCAGTTGTTAAAAGACTACTCATTTCACGTTGAGTGGTCGTGGTGCCCATGTCAAAATCAATTGGCCATAGATGTATGAATTGATTTCTGGACTCTTGAGTGTATTCCATGGATCTGTATGTCTTTATGCCAGTGCCGCACTGTTTTGATTACCAAAGCTTTGTAGTAAGTATTGAAAGTGGGAAGTGTGAGTCTTTCAATTTTGGTGTGAGTCCCTCCAGGAAGGGTCCTGGAGGTGGGTGGGATCAGAGCAGTCTGGGGAGGATGAAAATCTGGTAAATGGGATGACGCATTTCACCTGTACTAGAGCTCAGAGACAGCAATGAGAGCTTTAGGATGGGCAATGGGGTGGGGAGGGGTTCTGTGGCCAAGGAGACCCCATCATATGTTCATGCTAAAATAATGAGATAGGCTGGCTAGGTACAGCTGTAGGAAGCAGGATATTTTCAAGTTTGTGTGTTTTGATATTCAAGGGCACAGGAAAAAAAAAGTCTATGCATAGTTACTGGAATTTTAAAGATCCAGTAATTTTACGTATTAAAGTAAACAATTTCAAACCTTATTTTCCTTAGGCTCTTTAGGTTCAAATAAGTTTTGTTATTCTGTTAAAAGTACAATAAAAATGTAAAATCTTACTTATTATTTTTCTTTAATTTCAACCTATAGGTTTTGCTTGACTCTTTATAATAGAGTAAAACAAAGACAGTGATCTTCACTTTTATTAAGCATTTTTTATGGTGGTAAAGTACACATAAAAATTACCATCTCAACAATTAAGTATACAGTCCAGTATAGCTGTAAGTGCAGGTCTTCCCTGGTGGCTCAGATGGTGAAGGATCTGCCTGCAATGATAGAGACCCGGGTTCGATTCCTGGGTCAGGAAGATCCCCTGGAGAAGGGAATGGCTACCTACTCCACTATTCTTGCCTGGAGAATTCCATGGACAGCGGAGCCTGGTGGGCCACAGTCCATGGGGTTGCAAAGAGTCGGACGTGACTGAGTGACTAATTAACAGACAGGCCAGTGATATTAAACACATTCACTTGTTGTGAAGCCATCGCCATCATCCACCCCCACCCTCCACAAACTCTTCTTAACTTGTAAAACTGAAATTTTACACGTATTAAACAAAAACTCCATTTTCTCCTCCTCCTAGCCCCTCGTAACCTCCATCTTACTTTCTGACATTATGATCTTGACTATTCTATATACCCCAGATAAATGAAATAAATAGTTTTCTTACAATGCCCTCAAGGTCCATCCATGTTGTAGCATATTGTAGAATTTTCTTTTTTAAGGCTGAACAATATTCCATTTTATGCATATACCACATTATGCTTATTCACTCATCTGTCAATGGACATATGAGTTGCTTCCACATTTTAGCTATTGAGAATAATGCTGCTGCGAACACAGTAAACCAATCTCTTCTACACCCTGCTTTCAATTCTTTTCTGCATATAGCCAGAAAAGCAATTGCTGGATCATGTGATAATTCTATTTTTAATCTTTTAGGCACCACTCTTTTCCAGTAGCTACCGTTTTTACATTCCCATTGACAGTTCATGAGAGTTCCAATTGTTCTACATTATTGCCAACACTTATTTTCTGGTTTTTTTTTTTTTTTTTTTTGATAGCACCCCTGCTAATGTGTATGAGGTGCTATCTCACTGTAGTTTGTTTCATACTTCTCTAATGACTAGTAATGTTGAACAGTCTTTCCATGTGCTTATGGACAATTTATCTGTCTTCTTTGGAGAAATGTCTATTCAACTTATTAGCACTTTTTTTTTTTTGGCCATGCCACAGGGCGTGTGGGATCTTAGTTCCCCGACCAGGAATTGAACCCATGCCCCTGGCCATAGAAGCTCAGAAACTTAACCACTAGACTGCCAGGGAATTCCTTCTTTGCACATTTTTGAGGGTTTTGTTGTTGCTGTTACTTTTTTATTTTGCTATTGAGTTATTAGAGTTCTCTCTATAATCTGGATATTAATCCCTTATCAGATATATGATTTGCAAATATTTTCTCCCATTCTCTGGGTTGCTCTTTTACTATGTTGATAGCATCTTTTGGTATACAAATTCTGAAAATTTCCATGAAGTTCAATGTGTTTTATATATATATACAGTCAGATTATTTTCCATTATAGGTTATTATAAAATATTGAATATAGTTTCCTACTCTATACTATAGGTCCTTGTTTTATCTGCTTTAAATATATGAGTGTGTACGTTAATGTAAACTCCCAATTTACCCCTCCCCACCCTTTCTCCTTTGGTAACATAAGTTGTCTATGTCTGTGAGTCTGTTTCTGTTTTAAATATAGATTCTTTTGGATTATTTTTTAGATTTCTGCATACAAGTGGTATATAATATGTGACTTTGTCTGACTTGCTTCACTAAGTATAATATGGTCTAGGTCTAGCCATGCTGCTGCAAATGGCAAGATTTCATTCTCTTATGTGGCGGATTAATATTCTATTTTTTATATATATACCACATTTTCTTATGTCAATTGTCTGTTGACGGGCACTTAGTTTGTTTTTGCGTCTTGGCTGTTGTAAACAGTGCTGCTTGCTGAGAGACTTCTTAAAAATTAATTAACGTAATTTGTGGCTGTGCCAGGTTTTTGTGGCCGCGTGGGCTCTCCAGCGGTGGCCAGGGCTCTACCCTGCTGTGGTGCACAGGCTTCTGACTGAGGTGACTTCTCTTGTTGCAGAACACAGGCTCTAGGGCACGGGCCATCAGTGGTTGTAGCCCACGGGCTTAGTTGGCACATGGCATGCGGAATCTTCCTGGAGCAGGGATTAACTGGTGTCTCCTGCATTGGCAGGGGGATTCTTTACCACTGAGCCATGAGAGAAGCCTGCTGAGAGATTTTTGATTACTGATTTGATTTGCTAACTAGTTACAGGTCTAGTCAAACTTTCTGCTTGTGATGTAGTCTTTGCAGGTTTTGTGTCTCCAAGAATTCATTCATTTCATCTAGTTATCCAGTTTTTTGGTGTACAGTTCGCAGTACTCTCTTATAATCCTTTTCATTTCTGTAGAATGAGTAGTAATGTGTATTTAATTTGATTTTATTATTTTTGGCCGCCCCTCACAGCTTGCAGGACCTTAGTTCCCCAGGCAGGGATCGAACTCGTGTCCCGCTGTAGGGGAAATGCAGAATGCTAACCGCTGGACCCCCAGGGAATTCCCTCATTTCTGATTTTACTGATTTGTCTTCTCTCTTTTTCTCTTAGTTCATCTAACTAAAAGTTTACTGATTTTGTTGATCTTTTCAAGGAACCAACTTTTGGTTTCAGTGATTTTCTCTGTAGTTTTCCTGTTCTCTAGTTTGTTTATCTTTGCCCTAATCTGTGTTATTTACTTCCTCCTGCTAGCTTTGGGTTTAGCTTGTTCTTCTTTTTCTAGTTCTTTAAGTTGTAAAGTTAGGCTGTTGCTTTGAAATCTTGCTTTCTTTAATGTAGGAAAATTTGCTATAAAATTTCCACTGAGTACCACAATCACTACATCCCCAAAGTTTTAGTATGTTGTGTTTTCACTTGCCTCTAAGTATTTTATAATTTCCTGTATGGTTTCTTCTTTGATCCATTAGTTGTTTAAAATGTAAAAGTGTAGTAAAAATATGTTGTTTAATTTCCACAATAGTATGAATTTTACAGTCTTCATTTTGTTATTCATTTCTAACTTCATTCTATTGATCGGAGAAGATACTTTTAATGATCAGTTCAGTTCAGTCGCTCAGTTGTATCCGACTCTTTGCGACCCCATGAATCGCAGCACACCAGGCTTCCCTGTCCATTACCAACTCCTGGAGTCTACCCAAACCCATGTCCACTGACTCGGTGATGCCATCCAGCCATCTCATCCTCTGTCGTCCCCTTCTCCTCGCCCCCAGTCCCTCCAGCATCAGAGTCTTTTCCAATGAGTCAACTCTTCACATGAGGTGGCCAAAGTACTGGAGTTTCAGCTTTAGCATCATTCCTTCCAAAGAACACCCAGGGCTGACCTCCTTCAGAATGGACTGGTTGGATCTCCTTGCAGTCCAAGATATCTATCTTTTAAAATCTACTGAGGGACTTCCATGGTGGTCCAGTGGTTAAGACTCTGAGCTTCCACTGCAAGGAGCGTGGGTTTGATCCCTGGTCAGGAAACTAAAATTCTGCATTGCCATGTGATGCTTCCAAAGGAAAAAAAAAAAGAAACCAAAAAGAACTCAAATATATGTGAAGCTTAGCATGAGTCTGATTTCCTTCATCACTTCTTGTTGGGATCAGTTAAGGTTTGACTGGAGAAGCAAAACTGCTGTGAGTAACATGGAATTAGGGACTGATGAAGGGTCTGTGATCACCATAGATCAGTCGGGAAGAAATGCGGGCTGTGAAGTGGGGGAGGGCTTGGAAGGACCACGTGGTCCTGCGTCTGTCCCTCACAGCTCCAGCCTGGACAATGTGGGTTGTTTGCAGAAGTACTTGGCGCCCTCTGCCGTGGAGAGGCGCACACTCCTGGCCCAGGAGCTGGCGTAGCTGCAGGGGGAGCTCTGACAGGAGCAGGAGGCTGTGCAGGCCTGGCTGTTGCTCCCTGGGCTCAAAGTGAACTGTCAGAGCAGCTGCGATGGGTGGGGGCTGCCGCACCTAGCACCCGCACCTCCGGGCGGTGGTTGCTGCCTCACTTCTGCCTTTCCACCTTTCAGACCCCACTCACACTTCTCTCATAGCCAGTCCTAATCTGGAACCACACAGAGAGGGAATTTCGAGAAACGTGGCTTCATCTTAGCTATGCTGGTAATGCCACTGCGTCGATCCCAAACCTTCCTGGAGTTAGAAGGACACCCATCCACCAAGGAGCAGTGTTACTATCTCAGGTGGACAGTGTAAGAACAGGATCTGTTATGACTGTCTCAAGAAGGCTTAAGTTATCTATTTGCCAGAGATTTGAAGCTAGGATGCCAGACCTGGGCCAACATACAACTAGGGAGTCTTCTCGATTGGATACAATAAGTTAAGTTCCCTGAAATATTTTAACCTCCATTTATAAATTTAATATTTTTGATTTTGTCTAAGTCCATAACCTTCCAATGGGTTTAGATTTGCACCTTGCCTTCTGGGTCCAAATTGCACCCTCGCTACAGTACATAGTGGCCCGGGACCCCACCCAAGCCTCAGCTAATTCTTGATAACTCTTTCTTTAAGCCTCAGTAAGTATTGGATGTTTTCCTTATCCTGTCTGCTGCTGTTGTTCAGCCGCTCAGTTGTGTCTGACTCTTTGCAACCCCACGGATTGTATCATGCCAGGCTTCCCTGTCCATCACCGGAGTTTGCTCAAACTCATGTCCATTGAGCTGGTGATGCCTTTCAACCATCTCACCCTCTGTCATTCCCTTCACCCCCTGCCCTCAGTCTTTCCCAGCGTCAGGGTCTTTTCCAATGAGTCGGTTCTTCACATCAGGTGGCCAAAGTATTGAAGCTTCAGCTTTAGCATCAGTCCGTCCAATGAATATTCAGGGTTGGCTTCCTATAGGACTGACTGGTTTGATCTTTCTGTCCAAGGAACTCTCAAGAGTCTTCTCCAGCACCATAGTTTGAAAGCATCAGCCTTTTAAAAATTCTGTCTGAGTAGGTCACAACTCTCTAGAGATGATTTCGTAACATCCCACCAGCATCTGCAGACCTCTGCACACAGCTGTGAACTCACTCTAAAGACAGAGCCCTGAATGATGACCCTGCAGCCCCAGGAGTAACCCGGGGAGTAGAGAGATGAAGCGTGTGCTGCATTCTCCTCTGATCAGGATCTTCACAATTCAAGTTATGTGATCCAGGGAGACTCTGAGGAGGAACGTGGGGTCCAGGGTCACCTCTAGGGAAAAGACTGAAGCCAGCAGGAACATACACAAACTTTGTTCGGAAAGGAATGACTAAGCCTCCCCGGGGACACTGGGCGTGGGTAGAAGGGCTTTGTGGGCGGATTGGATAACCAGAAGCTTTGGCTCAGAGCTTGAGCAGCTTCTCTGAGCAAGAGGCAAGAGGTTCATGTCTGAGTGTTGGGTGCCCCCTTGTGGCAGAATAATGTTTCTGTCTTGGGCAAGGGCGCTACTTAGAAACCCGCTACCCCAATCATCTGGCTCCAAGGCCAACCAGCCCCCCGCCCTCCCCAAATCTGCACCCTGTCTGCAGAGCACGCTGGGTTTCAGCAAGACCCAGGGATTTGGAGGAGCCCCTCAGGGAGGGCTGCTGATGGGTGGATGGACTCAGTTCCAAGGACTCCAGTCTGGGGCTATTGGGGCATCTGTCTTTGGTATGACCCCAGAGAGTATTGTTGAGTATGGTTACTGTTGTTCAGTCACTAAGTTGTGTTGGACTCTTTGTGACCCTGTGGACTGTAGCCCACCAGGCTCCTCTGTCCATAGGATTCTCCGAGCAAAAGTACTGGAGTGAGTTGCCTTGCCCTTCTCCAAGGGATCTTCCCAACCCAGGAATCACACCTGGGTCTTCTGCAAGGCAGGCAGATTCTTTACTATCTGAGCCACCAGGGAAGAGCCTCTTATCTGAACTTAAAAGCCCCTGTACTTCCCAGTCTATTTTAGCCAGATTCTAGACCAGTGGTTCTTGCTCAGCTTTTCTGGGTCAAGGGACTCCTTTGAGAATCTGAAAAGGACCCTTATCTCTCTTTGGAAAATGCACACAATATTGTGACTAGACTCAACGAGTTACTGGACTCTTTGGGGAACCAGGGAATAGTCTGTAAAAGCCTCTCCTCTAGACCTTCTGCTTCTGTTAGCTTCCCAGAGGCTTGGTGCCCTTGAATGACTTACTGCCTTTTTGGGGAGATTGACAAAGTCTACTTAAGGACAATATCTTTGATGAGGGAGGGAGGATTCAGGGTAAAATGTTCTCTCATGAGAGAAGGAACATTTGCTTCAAAGAGGCTAAAGAGCTGTGCTGTGTAGAGAAATGATCATTCCTTTTGGGACAGTATCTGAGAAAGATCAATAACTGAAATAGTTAATGTGGCATAATGAGATGAAAGGCAATCTACTCTCTGGAAGGGCTTCATAAAGCAGTTCCTCTTAAACTCTATTTCAGATAGTCTGAAATGTCTCTGAAAGGTCTCAGCAGCAAGACAAAATATGTAGGAGATTTAAGAAAACACAATAACTTGTTTCTAGAATAGAATTTGGGCACAACTCACTGCTTCTAGAATAGAACTTAAACAAACTGACCCACGTCCCTTAGAGTTGCACCTTCAAAGGGATTTTATTTTGGTTGGATTCTATTCATTTGTTCACCAGCCATTCATATAATGCACATTGAAAAGGGAATTCTAGAGTTGGTAAGAAATTCAGGCATCGCTCTCTTTTTTTTTTTTTTTGACCATGTCGCATGGCATGTGAAATCTTAGTTCCCCAACCAGGAATCAAACCCATGCCCCCTGCATTGAAAGCACAGCAACTTAACCACTGGACCACAAGGGAAGTCCAGCTGTCCCTTATTCTGATTCCTTTATTCTCAGATAAGCATCATGAGAACCAGAAAATTTAAAAGTCACTCATTCATTCATTCATGCTCAGAGGTTAAAGCATCTCCCTCCAATGCGGGAGACCGGGGTTCGATCCCTGGGTCGGGAAGATCCCCTGGAGAAGGAAACGGCAATCCACTCCAGTATTCTTGCCTGGAGAATCCCATGGACGGAGAAGCCTAGTAGGTTACAGTCCACGGGGTCGCAAAGAGTTGGACACGACTGAGCGACTTCACCTTCACCTCACCTCCTATGCATTAGGAACTGGCCTTTGTGTGAAGAATAAAAGAGGAACAAACATTGAGAATAATCTAAAGTGGGGAGAGAGGTATGTAGACAAGCAACTGTAATTCAGTGAAGACAATTGCTCTAACAGAGGCTACTTCAAAAAAGAGGAAGCCTAAACCCCAGACCCAAAAACATCTGCTAGAGGAAGATGATGTCACAGGGGAGGCAGTGGTTGAGCTGATACTTGGTGGAGGAGTAGGGGTTGCTGGGCAGGCTAGCTGTGTTTGCTCCAGGCTTCGGGAATGGTGTGCAGGCTGATCCATGCAACAGAGGGCCAGGCCAAGGGCTGAGCGGGGCCTGAAATCCAGCACGAGAAGGTACTTTTTCCTAATTTTCACAAAGGCAAGAATACTTGTGAAATACTTGACTGGTAGTATGAACTACCAGTCCTGACATTGGGCATAGGTGGAGAAACACAAAAGCAAGCGATGTTCTGAGAACTGTTAGTTCTGAGAACCATTGTCTCAGAAGGGCTAGTGTGAAAGCAGAGGGCAAAGTGATGAGTCTGACAGGGTGAGTGAAGCCAGGTCATGAAAAGCTTTCTCCAAGGTCATGAGGATAGCAATGGTGATGTTGGGAGTGGAACCTGGGTGTTTTCCTACCAGACCATTACTCTTCCTGCAACACCAGATGAACTGCCTCTAATTGGATGCTGAGCTCTGTGCTGGTGGCCAGCAAGAGCACTGTGCGGAATACGTACAAGGCCTTGCCCTCAGGTTTACAATCAGGGAAAAGCACGAGACCAATGGACTAACAGTAAAATGCGGTGAGTAGCAGATAGAGGGAGCAAAGCAGAATCAGCACTCGGAAGTGACTTGCCCAAGGCCTGTGCCACAAGCCAGAGAAAGAGAGAGAGAGAGAAAACTTGCAGTCTAGTGAAAAACCAGCCAACAAACCAGCATTGTATGGTGTCTTGCGGTTTACGAAGCACATGCTTTGTCACATTTACTTTTCATTACACGCTGTTGTTTCCCCACTTTACAGATGTGGGAGCTCTGTGGGCACAGCCCCCAGCTCTTGCCCAACTGCTCCCTCCGTGTCTGCTCTTCACTCGGGGCTCCTCTGCTTGGTTTCCAGCCATCAGCTCCCTCCCTCCATTCTCACTTCCCTTTCTGTGCTCTTTAGATCCTATCCTATTTCTGTCTCTCTTGTCGATATTATAAAATCCTTTGCCTCTCTCTTTTTTTTTGGCTAGGCTGCACAGGCTACGAGATCTTAGCTCCCTGAAGAGGCGTAGAACTCGAGCCCCCTTTAGTGGAATTGTGACGTTTTAGCCACTGGACCACCAGGGAATTTCCACCCTTGCCTCTCTGACTTTTAATCACACCTTCATAGGAACACCCTAATCCTGGATGAACAGAAGTATTTCCTCCTCCACGTGTGCCGTTAGATCTCTGAGCACCCTCAGGCAGTAGCACCCACATATCAGCATAGACCAGGACCTCAGTTTATGACCAACTGAGCCCCCAGTTCTGCCTGATGAGCCTCGTACGTCCTTCTGGTCAACCTGCTCTTTCCCTCCCTGCAATTCATGCTTCCTCTAGTCAGACTTCCAAGGGCTATTTCATTCACTTAACAGATGACTTGGCTTCCCTCTTTGCCCCCAATCCAAACACTCCCAAATTGACAGATACACCTGCATTTGGCCCCATCCTCACCCTCCTCCTCGCTTTACAACAAACCAAGGTCCCTCCTCCAGTCTAAGGCCAGTTCCTGCACATGCATTCTGAACCCCATTTCTTTCAGCTTGCTTAGGAGCCTTCTGCTTTCGATTATTCCTTCCATTCTGAGGCTTCAATCATTTCTTCTCTACTGGCTCCTTTCCCAAAACTTTAAAATATACTATATACTCAAGTTTCTCTTCATCTTAAAAAAAAAAAAATCTTCCAGTCAATGTTGTTAAGATGTCAGTTCTTCCCAACCTGATCTGTAGAATCAACACAATTGCAATCACAATTTGGTGTATATTGACAAGTTATTTTGTGTATATTGATGAACTGATTTAAAAATTTATATGAGGGACTTCCCCAGTGGTCCAGTGGTTAAGAATCCACCTTGCAATGCAGAAGATGAAGATTTGCTCCTTGGTCGGGGAACTAAAATGCCACATGCTTCAGGGCAACTAAGCCCATGTGTCCCAACTACTCTGCCCTACCACTACAATGAAAGGTTCTGCATGATGCAACTAAGACCAGACACAGCTCAATAAATAAGTAAATAAAATACATGCTTTTTAAAAATTTATATGAGAGGCAAAAAGACTAGAAAGGCCAACTCATTATCATAGAAGAACAAAGTCACAGAACTGATACTAGAGCTACATGTATCAACATTGTTTACTATTTACTGTATTACTACATTTTAGTATTGTATTTTATATTAAATTGTATAAATATGCCCCAGTTGTATGAATATTGTTTATATGGCTTTCACCTTTTCAACTACTAGAAAACAATACCCATATCAACAACCTCTGAATGTCTCTTTATGCCTGTGAACAAGAATTTCTCTACACCTAGAAATAAAATGCGCATCACATGTAAGAAAATGTATCTTTTGTTTTGCAAACTACAGCCAGTTTGCTCTCCAAAATGATCTTATTCATTTAAAGTCCCATAAACAATGCATGAGAGCTCTATACGCTCCAAAATGAAACTGTTAGTCACTTAGTCGTGTTTGACTCTTTGCGACCCAAAGGACTGCAGCCTCCCAGGCTCCTCTGTTCATGGGATTCTCTAGGCAAGAATATTGGAATGGGTTGCCATTCCTTTCTCCAGGGGATCTTCGACTCAGGGATTGAACCTGGGTCTCCCACTTTACAGGCAGATTCCTTATCATCTGAGCCACCAGGGAACCAAATCCTTACCAGTTCTTGGTCTCATAAGATTTCTTAATTTTTGCTAGTTCTGATGTGTGAAATAGTATTTGTCATTTTAATATGGATGTTCATGACTACTGATGAAGCTGAATGTTTTTTCGAAAATTTTTTGGCATTTTTTATGAGTGGTTTGCTGGTTTACACTTTGTCCGCTTTTCTGTCTGATGGTCTGGTTCTCATTGATTTTTTTTTAACATGCCAGAGAGTAATTCTTTGTCAGTCGTATGAGTTGTTAATATCTTCTACTAGTCTGTCCTTTGTTTATAGTGTCTTTTAAAGCACAGAGGTTTACTTTTTTTGTTCCTGTTGCCCTGGGTCTTCTGCCTGGAGAATCCCATGGACAGAGGAGCCTGGTGGGCTATAGTCCATGGGGTCACACAGAGTCGGGCATGACTGATGTGACTTAGCACACAAAGATGCAGTGTACAATGTGATACGTATAATTAACAGTGCCTAAGTTATATATTAAAATCATTAAGAAAGCAAATCCTCAAAGTTCTCATCCCAAGGAAAACATTTTTTTCTACATCTCTTATTTTGTATCTGAGATGACAGCTACTCATTAAAATTATTGGGGTGATCATTTCATGATGCATGTAAGTCACTTCACTATGTTGTACACCTTAAATGTATACAGTGCTGCATGTCAATTATATCTCAATAAAACAAGGAAGAAATAAAGTTACACATGTGATCATTTCATTCTTCTGTTGTGGTCCTCAACCTTTTTGGCACTAGGGACCAATTTCATGGAGGACAATTTTTCCATGAATGCAGGGGAGATGTTTTTGGAATGATTCAAGTGAATTACATATACTGTGCATTTTATTTCTATTATTATTACATCAGCTCCACCTCAGATCATCAGACATTAGATCCCAGAGGTTGAGGACCCCTGCTTTAGTGGACTTCTGATCCGAACTGAAAGTCTGGCAAGATTATTGCTCCCATCTGCAGAAGAAAATGCCTAGATGACCAGTCCAATGCATGAAGCAGGGCACTCAAAGCCAGTGCACTGGGACAACCCAGAGCAAGGGGACGGGGAGGGAGGTGGGTGGGGGGTTTGGGACGGGGGACACATGAACACCCGTGACGGATTCATGTCAATGTATGGCAGAAACCCCCACAAAGTGGTAAAGTAATTAGCCTCCAACTGAAATAAATAAATTAATTTTTTTAAAAAATAGAAAATGTGACTTCTTTTGATCTCATCAGAGAATTGAGAACATCATAGGAACAATCATTAACCTGGAATTAGGAAGGTGACAGACACTGACACGAAGAAATAATACTTGTGATGTACTTGCTTGAGGAAAAGGAATAGATGAGAATTTTTTGACACATAAAAGCCTAGTATTGGCTATTGGGGAAGCATGGAGCCCCTGGAAGCTGAGACGCAGAAGGGCTTGTATTCTCTTTCAGACTTTTTCTTCAGAAGCCCCACCAGTCACACAAAAGAAGACAGTGGGAGTGGGGAAGGGTTCTGAGCAAGTCTCCCCACCCACCCTCTCTGGTGCTGTCACTGTTAAAGTTCTGCTCCTCTTAGACAAGACTTGATCTGCTAGAGAAAGGTTGTCAAAACCCATAGGCTGAAGGCACTGATGGAAGCCTGTTGAAATGGGGGTGGGGGAGTTGGGAGAGCAGGGAAAGAAACTCTTCCCTTGAGGGAGGCAGGAGTACATGCTGAGCCCAGCAATACAACTGGAGAAGAGGGGGGAACACCGGCCCCAAGGCCCAGGTTCGCAGTGCCAGCCTAAGCTTGCGGCTCAGCGATAACACGAGGCAGCACACATCCTCCTCCACATCCCATCACCACGTAAACAGGCTGCAGCCAAGGCAGCAGAGACACACCTGGGAGAGCTGGCGAGAGACAGACTCTCTCTGGGGAGCAGCACAGGAGGAAGGTCTCGCTAGAGGAACAGCTAGGAATTGTGGTCCTGGAGAAGACTCTCGAGAGTCCCTTGGACTGCAAGGAGATCCAGCCAATCGATCCTAAAGGAGATCAGTCCTGGGTGTTCACTGGAGGGACTGACATTGAAGCGGAAACTCCAACACTTTGGCCACCTGATGCGAAGTGCTGACTCATTTGAAAAGACCCTGCTGCTGGGAAAGAGTGAGGGCAGGAGGAGAAGGGGTCGACAGAGGATGAGATGGTTGGATGGCATCACCAACTCAATGGAGATGAATTTGAACAAGTTTCAGGAGATAGTGGAGGACAAGGAAGCCTGGAGTGCTTTTGTCCATGGGGTCTCAAAGAGTGGGACACAACTGAGTGGCTGAATAACAGCAACAACATGATGAGAACTCCATAAAAATTCCTAAACCACAGGGTTCAGAGAGTTCTGGGATGGTGAACACATCATGAGCTGGGAGGGTGGTGCTCCCCAGCCTCCACGGGAGCAGTAGCTCCTGTATTCTGGACACAGACCTTGTTCTGTGTACCTCTTTATCTAGCCAATCATTTTTCTCCTTTGTAACAAACCTATAATAGTAAACAAAATGCTTTCCATGAGCTCTGTAAGCTGCTATAGTGAATTATCAAACCTGAGGAGAGGATCTTGGGAACCCGTGATCTGAGCCCCTTGGACAGAAGTGTGGGTAACCTGCTAACTCTGAGTATTCAGTGTTAAAATTAAACTAAGCTGTATTAATAACACACCCAGTAGGTGTCTGCAGAGAACTGGAGGGTATCTTGTTGTGGAAAACCCACACATTTGGTGTCAGAAGTGTCGTGAATAGAAACAGATCCCATTAATTGCTGTCAGAGCAGTGGGATTTGCTAAAACAGCCGTGGTTCCTGGAAACTTGTGGTTTGGGAAAGAGAAAGTATCAAGGGTGGGGGATGAGGAACCTCTGATCCCTGATGGCATCTAGTCACGTGTAGTCTGAAACTGCAGCTTTGTGGTGACGGTTACCAGTGGGATTTAGAAATGGTGGTGGACTGGATTTCTGAGGAGTCGGCTTATTGAGTACATAAGGAAGTGCAAAATAATCAGAAGCATGCTAAGTACACAGTCTCACAGTTATTGTTAGATGACATTGCGAAAGTGAAAATAAAAGAGAGTGATATGAACTTAATACTGGACCAAGCTCACACTGAAGTCAGTCTGAGCCTTGGCCACCAGCTTTAAAGCCACTCCCCAAGGGAAAAGTTGTGCCAGGAAAACAGAAAGCACGACAAGGCCTCTGCTTATCTCTAAAGTGGTCAACATGGAGGGAGGACGAAATCAGGAAGCGACAGAAGCCAGGAGTACAGGGAGAAGGAATTGCCTCACTTTGCAGACTGGAATCGTCGGCTTCCTGAAGAACATTTAGGGAGATGGACTGTGAACATGTTTAATTTGCGGGCTGTGTCTTTGGTTTTGACATTGCAGAGGCGGAAGAGCATGTTTGTGTTGATGCCAGGCCACTGTTGAATAATCACACATGGCTGGGTGAAAGCCACTGTAAAGTGTATTTATTCTGAGAGGAAGGAATACTCCACTCTCCCTATCAAAGCTAAGGGGAATGTTCCAGATGAAGTGGCTTATATGCTTCATGTACAAGCCTCAAGGACTGGCTTTAGGATGACCCAGATACTCACCTGATGAACATGCTCATTATCCAATCGTAGGAAATGCTATGATTATAGGGTGTCTTTAGGACACACCCTGGTACCTCAGCTAGTAAAGAATCCACCTGTAATGCAGGAGACCAGTGTTTGATTCCTGGGTTGGGAAGTTCCCCTGGAGAAGGAAATAACTACCCAGTCCAGTATTCTTGCCTGGAGAATCCCATGGATAGGGGAGCCTGGTGGGCTGCAGTCCATAGTGTTGCAAAGAACTGGACACGACTGAGCGTTAGCACTTCCACGTTTCACTTTAGTATGCATGCTTCATATAATTTTTCTGCTGCAAAATTGGACAACAATAGCAGAAACCCTATCAAACTTGCTGTTTCAACTTCCTTGTGATCCTTTAAAAAAAATTAAATTTATTTATTTACTTATTTTTGGCTGCACTGGGTCTTCCTTGCTACGCAGGGGCTTTCTCTAATTGCAGTGAGCCGAGGCTACTCCAGCTGTGGTGTGTTGGCTGGTCATTGTGGTGGCTTCTCATGTTGCAGAGCATGGGTTCTAGGTGCATGGACCCTAGGTGAATGGGCCCAGGAGTTGTGGTGCATGGGCTTATTTGCCATGCGGCATGTGGGATCCTCCTAAAGCAGGGATAAAAAACTCGTGTTCCCTGCCTTGGCAGGGGTGTTCCCAACCACTGGACCACCAGGGAAGTCCCCTCGTGTGATTCTTACTGATACTGAGAACATTAAAGTAATTAACAAGAAAAAGTTGTGAGACGGAGGGGAGCACCCTGGGCTGTGCCAGCAGAGTAGAAGTCTTTAGATGGCTGTGAGAGATGAGGGGAATGATGGTGGACTTTTGATGGTGTTGAAACATAGTTCAGTTCAGTTCAGTTCAGTTCAGTTCAGTGCAGTTGCTCAGTCGTGTTTGACTCTTTGCGACTCCATTGAATCGCAGCACGCCAGGCCTCCCTGTCCATCACCATCTCCCAGAGTTCACTCAGACTCAACATTCATCGAGTCCATGATGCCATCCAGCCATCTCATCCTCGGTTGTCCCCTTCTCCTCCTGCCCGCAATCCTTCCCAGCATCAGAGTCTTTTCCAATGAGTCAACTCTTTGCATGAGGTGGCCAAAGTACTGGAGTTTCAGCTTTAGCATCATTCCTTCCAAAGAAATCCCAGGGCTGATCTCCTTCAGAATGGACTGGTTGGATCTCCTTGAAGTCCAAGGGACTCTCAAGCGTCTTCTCCAACACCACAGTTTAAAAGCATCAATTCTTCGGCTCTCAGCCTTCTTCACAGTCCAACTCTCACATCCATACATGACCACAGGAAAAACCATAGCCTTAACTAGACGGATCTTAGTCGGCAAAGTGATGTCTCTGCTTTTGAATATACTTTCTAGGTTGGTCATAACTTTTCTTCCAAGGAGTAAATGTCTTTTAATTTCATGGGTGTATCCGATGGACCAATTGGATTCTCTGCTGGTCCACTAACATTAAAAGGCTCCAAATTAATTTATTCCATTTACTCCATTTTGTAGGAGTTTTGCAAGTCGGAAGGCAAAAATTATGATGAGAATTGTGCAGGGCAGTATTTAGCTTAATCCAGGTAAAGACTGATGGATAGTCCAGCATCTTCTTGGTCCCACTTCACAGCTGGGGACTCAAGGCCATATGCATGTGAGTGGATAAACAGCTGGGGTGTCTTGGGGAGACGTTTCTGGGACTCCTTGACAGGAGAGCTCAATACAGTGATTTCCATTGACAGATGAATGGATCAAGAAGAAGTGGTGCATGTATACAATGGAGTATTACTCAGCCATAAAAAAGAATGAATTTGAGACAGTTCCAGTGGGGTGGATGAACCTAGAGTCTGTTATATAGAGTGAAATAAATCAGAAAGAGGAAAACAAATATAGTATATTAACACATATATATGGAATCTAGGATAATGTCTTTTTAAACATTTTTGTGTAAAGTTTATTTATTTAAATTTATTTTTAATTAAAGGATAATTGCTTTACAGTGTTGTGTTGGTTTCTGCTGTACATCAACAAAAATGAGTCTTAGATGTACAGATGTCTCCTCCCTCTTGAACCTCGCTCCCACCTCTCACCCCATCCCACGGCTCTAGGTTGTCACAGAGCTCCAGTTTGAGTTTCCTGAGGCATATGACAAATTCCCACTGGCTCTCTATTTACATATGGTAGTGTTCCTAGGCTACTCTCTCCATTCTCCCACACTCTCCTTCCCCACCCACAGGATAATGTCTTTTAATAAACCAATACATTTACATAGTACAAACAAATAACTGATTATACTATTTTTCCAGGGTAGGGAGAGATGAAAGAAATAAACTGCAAATTTAGTGCAACGTTTGTCTTTATGTAGGTCGGTACTCAGCAGAGACACTTGACGAACCAAGAGCTGACTTGCAGGTGCCAGTGCAAAAAATGAAAGTCCTCATTGCTAACGAGCGTTGCTAGGGAATGAAGGTGTGAGTGCTGGGGGCAGGCAGGGCTGCTCTGGGGGTTATCACTCCAGGAACTGTGAGTTATGACTCCAGGCACTGCCTGCGACACTGCCTAAGAGGAGCGCCTCCCGGAGGACGGAGCAGACGTCCTTTCTCTTCCTGAGACTGCTGCAGTTTTAACACCACCGCCACCAAGAGTGGCCTGGCCAGGGCAAGAGCCAGTGTCTCAAAACTGTCATGGAGCTGGATCAGCAAACGGTAGCTTTTGCCCAGACGGAACTCTGGATATTTCTCACAAACTCTCAGCACTCACAGCCTAGATGTCTCCTAATCAAAGTTGCTTCTCCATGTGTTCTTATCCATATAAGCCCCTGAGGGGCCCCTCAGAAGTTGAGCTTTTGTGCTTATCAAAGACAATAGATGAGGTAGGGACATCCTGACCTAAGGCACTTCATTCTTACATCAAAACAACTTTCTATTTTTTTAAATAATAAGGCAAAGTAAGACTTTATTTTTAAAACATTTTTATTGAAATCTAGTGGCAATGGCACCCCACTCCAGTACTCTTGCCTGGAAAATCCCATGGATGGAGGAGCCTGGTAGGCTGCAGTCCATGGTGTCGCTAAGAGTTAGACACGACTGAGCGACTTCACTTTCACTTTTCACTTTCATGCATTGGAGAAGGAAATGGCAACCCACTCCAGTGCTCTTGCCTAGAGAATCCCAGGGACGGGGGGAGCCTGGTGGGCTGCCGTCTCTGGGGTCTCACAGAGTCGGACACGACTAAAGCGACTCAGCAGCAGCAGCAGCAGTGGCTTCACAATATTTAATTTCTACAGGAGAGCAAAATGAATCAGCTATACGCATACATTTATCCCCTCTTTTTTGAATTTCCATCCCATTTAAGTCACCACAGAGCCTTGGGTAGAGCTCCCTGTGCAGGAGGTTCTTGTTAGCTATCTGCTTTATAGTCTTCCCTGGTGGCTCGGTGGTAAAGAAATTTCCCTGCTAATGCAGGAGATACAGGTTCGATTCCAGGGTTGGTAAGATCTTCTGGAGAAGGAAATGGCTATCCTCTCCAATAGTCTTGCCTGAAGAATCCCATGGACAGAGGAGCCTGGAGGGTTACAGTCCATGGGGTCTCCAAAGAGTTGGACTCGACTTAGCAACTAATCAACAGCAACAAATAGGATCAATAATGTATATGTGTTAAATCCCAATCTCCCAAATCATTGCCCTCCCAAGCAACTTTATGTCTAAAACAACCTTTAAAAAAAATCTTTACCATGAACAAGTGGATTAAAACAGCTTCACTGACATCATATATAAGCAGATCTGAAATCATATTAAACCAATACACTCTAGAATTCCATCTGAAATGGAACCTGGGGAATAGAAAATGGAGACACACATGTGTACTCAGGAGAATGAATGAATGAAGTCACTCAGTCGTGTCTGACTCTTTGCGACCCCATGGACTGCAGCCTATCAGGCTCCTCTGTCCATGGGATTTTCCAGGCAAGAGTGCTGGAGTGGTTTGCCAGAACTTAAAAAACGAGAGACTGATTTCCATCAAATGACAGACTTATCTCCCGACTAATGAATGCCCAACCAAGGTTTTCTCCCAATTCTGAAGCCAATGAACCTACTGCTGGGACCCTGCCAATAAATCCAGCCCACTCCAAACCCTCAATCTGTAGCTTGCTGGAGATTGCATTTCCCAAATTGTGATTCTTTTACTGTTTCAGAATAAACTCAATTTCTGATCATCGGAGCTTGCCTCAGTTTACCTCCCTTGTTCAGATCAACACTGACAAGGTCAAATGGCAACCTGCAAAACTGAGTGGGCAGTGCCCTGGGAGACCTTCTGTTCCTACGATGAGATGATGAACTAGACCAATGGCCAATTACCAAAGGGAGCTGCAGTGACTGGCCAGTATCTTTGAACTCCTATTTTTCAGGCTGCATCTATTACCAAGGGTATCACTTGGGAAGCAGTTTCTGCAACTGCTTCCTGCTGGGCCTTCAGACCGGGTGGTGTATGGCTCCCAACAGAATTATGGCCGTGCAACTATAAATCTTAATGATAAAATTCATAACAAGGCCCCCAATTATAATTGACAAGATACAATGGCAGCATGCATGCCCAATGTGTCATTCCCATTGGGTGCTATGCACTAATACACATCACCCTTGTTTTGTGGATGGAAAGCTATTAAGTATAATAGGGAAAAACAATGAGTCTTGGGTGGAATTAAAAGAGGGGGACATCACGTGGGGGACTTGAGTTCCCAGAGACCGGCCCACTTTGAGACATGGGACACTGTGAGAGACCCCCAGGGTACATTCAGACTAAAGTACATCCAGGTGTGCGTGCTCAGTCATGTCCCGTTCTTTGCGATCCCATGGAGTATCACCCAACAGGCAAAAAACCTGGAGTGGGTTGCCATTTCCTCCTCCAAAAGGTCTTCCCAACCCAGGGATCAAACCCATCATCCCTTGCATCTCCTGCATTGGCAGGCAGGTTCTTTACACTGAGCCACAGTCACTTAACCCCAGTGTGGGGGACCCAACGTTTTTGGATGCAAAACATACATCCTAACTGCACAGGGGTCATTAGTACCCAATGGCAACAACATGTACAGTGGACTGGCCCACGGGACAGGTAAAGGACTTAGAGGACATAGGTGCTGGTCTAGGTATCTTGGGACAAATTGGAGCTTGCTTTAATGAAGAATTACATTCAGAAGAAAAGGTTTATTAATTAGGCTAGGCAGAATGAAGGGAGTTTTCAGGAGCAAAGCAAATGATGAGTCAGCTTGGAAAAACAATGAGGCTTTAGCAAACTGGATCAGGCAAACTCAACCAGTAATGCTGGATAATGCTGGACCCAGCTGGGAAGGGCCTGTACCCTGGCCCAGCAGACTGTCTTGACCATTTTATTGCAGACGGAGGTTGAAGTGGCCATGAGGCAGTGGCCCTCTATCTTAGCTGTTGAAGCCCAAAAGGCTCACATGTGGGAATCTTATGGCCCCACAAACTTATGAAAGTTCTTTAGGGGTTGTCTCAACCCAGGTTAAACCAAAATAAAACGTATCCTATGGTGGCTCAGATGGTAAAGAGTCTACCCGGGTAGAGACCCCTGGGTTGGGAAGATCCCCTGGAGAAGAGAATGGCAACCCACTCTAGTATTCTTGCCTAGAGAATCCCATGGACAAGAGGAGCCTATGGTTCATGGGGTTGCAAAGAGTCAGACACAACTGAGCGACTAAGCATGCATAGTAAGTTAGTACACTGCTGCTGCTAAGTCGCTTCAGTCGTGTCCGACTCCGTGCGACCCCATAGACGGTAGCCCACCAGGCTCCCCCGTCCCTGGGATTCTCCAGGCAAGAACACTGTAGTGGGTTGCCATTTCCTTCTCCAATGCATGGAAGTGAAGAGTGAAAGTGAAGTCTCTCAGTCGTGCTCGACCCTCAGTGACCCCCATGGACTGCAGCCTTCCAGGCTCCTCCGTCCATGGGATTTTCCAGACAAGAATACTGGAGTATAGCTATTCCATAAACCTAAAAAAATCTGTCCTATAAATGCTACATGCACTGTAAATGCTCTGACAGATCTCATCAATTTGTTGTAAGGAGTACGTGGCTAGAACTTCTATTCAATATCATACAAGATATCATACAAGATAGCCAGTGTAATCGTGAAAGTCACTCAGTCATGTCTGACTCTTTGCAATCCCATGGAAATTCTCCAGGCAAGAATACTGAAGTGGGTAGCCTTTCCTTCTCCAGGGGATCTTCCAAACCCAGGGACTGAACCCAGGTCTCGCACATTGCAAGCAGATTCTTTACCAGCTGAGCCACAAGGAAGCTCCGCCAGTATAATAAGTAAAGAAAACAAATAAAAGGCATACAGGTTAGAAAGAAAGACAGAAAACTGTGTTTTTTGAAGACAACATGACTGTTTATTAATCTACAAAAAGCTTCCTAGAACTAAGAAGTGAGTTTAACAGGGTTGTAAGATACAAGGCCAATATACAAAAGTCAATCATATTTCCATATTCAGTGACATACAATTAACATTTGAAATTTTAAAAATACAAGTTATAGTAGCTTCCTCTCTCCATAAAGTACAGATCTTGCATACAAAACTTCTGTGTAGGATCTGTATGCTGAAAACTACAAACCACTGTTAAAAGAAATAAAAAAGATGTAAATAAATGGAAAGATGTTTATGGGTTGGAAAACTCAATATTGTAAAGATGTCAGTTCTCCCCAATTTGAATCATAGAGTCAATCATCTTCACTCAAAAATCACAGCAGGTTTCTTTTTTTTTAAGAAATTGGCAAGTGGATTCTAAAATGTATGCGGAAAAGAAACTGAAAGGGACTAAAAAGAACAATAATTGGAGAAATTACATCACCCAATTTCAAGACTTAGGAAGCTACAGAAATCAAGATTGTGATGTTAGCAAAAGGACAGACACAGGCCGATGGAGCCAGCTGAGTCCAGAAATAAAGTGGCACAAATATTATCAACTGACCTGACAAAGAAACAAAGATAATTCAACGGAGAAAGAACAGTCTTTTTAACAAGTGGTGCTGGAATAATTAAACATTTATACGCAAAGACCAAATATTCAACACATACCTCATACTTAAACACACAAAAAAGGCTCATAAGCATAAATTTAAAAAGTGAAACTGTAAAACATCTAGAAGAAATGTTTCCGTTTTATTTATTTATTCAGTTCAGTTCAGTTGATCAGTCGTGTCCGACTCTTTGTGACCCCATGGACTGCAGCACATCAGGCTTCCCTGTCCATTACCATCTCCCGGAGCTTGCTCAAACTCAAGTCCATTGAGCTGGTGATGCCATCCAACCATCTCATCCTCTGTTGACCCCTTCTCCTCTTGCCCTCAATCTTTCCCAGCGTCAGGGTCTTTTCCAGTGAGTCAGTTCTTCACATCAGGTGGCCAAAGTATTGGAATTTCAGCTTCAGCATCAGTCCTTCCAATGAATATTCAGAACTGATTTCCTTTAGGATTGACTGGTTGGATCTCCTTGCAGTCCCAGGGACTCTCAAGAGTCTGCTCCAACATCACCCTTCAAAAGCATCAATTCTTCAGTGCTCAGCTTTCTTTATAATTCAAGTCTCACATTCATGCATGACTGCTGGAAAAACTATACCTTTGACTAGATGGATCTTTGTTGGCAGAATAGTGTGTCTGCCTTTTAATATGCTGTCTAGGTTGGTCATAGCTTTTCTTCCAAGGAGCAAGTGTCTTAATTTTATGGCTGCAGTCACCATCTGCAGTGATTTTGGAAACCAAAAAATGAAGTCTCTCACTGTTTCCATTGTTTCCCCATATATTTGCCATGAAGAAAAGGGACTGGATTTATTCATTAAGTTTTATTTTAATTGGATAACTGCTTTACAGTGTTGTGCTGGCTTCTGTCATACAACAATATGAATCAGTCATAAGTATATATATATATATATATTTATATATATATATATATATATATATATATATATATATATCCCCTCCCTCTTGAAACTTCCCTCCTCACTCCTGGCACCATTTCTTAAAAAAAAGTTTCCTCCTTTTATTTTGTTGAAAAAAAAAAAAGTATAGTTTTTTAAAATCTAAATACCCTGGAACAATGATTAAGGAATCATGATGTCTGGCTCTAGCCTATGGCAAGAGCAGAAGGCTTTCATTCTGTGTCTAAAAATACAGCTCACATTATTTACTGCTCAAAAAAGGAAGTTGGATTTAATACTTTCAAGGTCAACCTTAAATAACCCATCTGCTGGGTTGGATCAGAAGACTCCTGGAGTGTGTGCCTTGGAGCTTCCCCACCTTGAAGGGCCCCAGCAACAGTCATAACATTAGACCCAGAGGGTGGCCTTTTATGGAAGGAGCCGTCAGCTGCAGCAGCTCCCCTCGCAATCTTTCCAGCTAAGACCGTTTCTACTGGGCAGCACGGTAGATAAATTTTGGGGCCCCAAACATTTACAAACAACAAGAGAGCCTGAGAAGATCTGGAGTTCTTTGGGGGAAGAAAAGAAAATACAAGCATATTCAGAGATGCTGTGGTTTGATACCAGACCACTGGAATAAAGCGAGTCACACGAATTTTAGGGGTTTCTCGCTACATCGAAACGTTATATGTACACTGTACTGCAGCCTATTAGGTGTTCAGTAGCATTATGTCTAAAAACCTGCATACATGCCTTCATTTAGAAATACTTTATTAATAAAAAATGCTAACCATCATCAATAACTCAGAGTTGCCACGATTTGTTTAAAAAACCCCACAATAAAGCGAGGTAAGCCTACAAGACAAGAAGAAATAAAGTAAAAGTCACGGTGCTTCTTCTGATTGAAGGAGGCCGGCCTCCACCTCTTTAGCAGCAGAATGTGAACTTGACCTCTCAATTTATGTCTAAAGTATGGATCTTTCCCTTCACCCAACCTTGCCAAATACGGCCTTCTCTGGTGTTCCAGGGGCTATGACTCCATGCTTCCAATGCAGGGTATAGGTTTGATCTCTGGTCGGGGAGGTTTGCTGCGTGTCACACAGTGCGGCAAAATAGACAAAACGGAAAACCTTGCCAAACACTTTTATGCTTTGTTTTGAACCTGGGGGGTTTCAGAGTAGGCTGAGAAGTTCATGCCTGCAGGGTATGGGGGAGGTCTGATGATTTGAGAAAACCAGTCCATTTTATCTATTCAGAGAAATTCTCTTTTTACCCACTAGGACTCTAGAGTCAGTCTAATAGGGCCTATCCCAACCATGTGCAGCTAAACTGGGCAACTGACTTACTCTCTCTGGGCCTCAGTCTCCTCATATGTTAAATGGGAATAGTCCTCATACCTGCCTCCTTAGGGTTTTGTGTGGGCTGCATAAGGTAAGGCTGCATGGCATTGAGAACACTGCCTGCCACGTTGCCAGAGACTGTTGGCCAATACGGTCATCACCTGAATTCCATATACCAGCCTCTCACACAAATACCTCGTGGGATTATAGTTGATGACATTTTATATTCCGTAGTTTTGACCTGTGCCGTTGACATGTCCCAATGGAAATCAATGGCCTAGGTCTCAGTCTCCTCTTTATTTGTATGTGGGTACAGTTCATAAATACACTCACCAATTTTTTTCCTCCCCATCCAAAACTCCCTTATACCTTGAACCCCACCCAAGCCTCTGGTTAGAGAGACTCGCTTTCCTGTCGAGGAGGGGAGGGGTGGGTGGTCCTTCTTGTCACTCCAGCTTCTTGTTGGGTCTCCCTCTGTCCACTGAAGTGCAGGCCCTCAAAGGGCCTCTGAAGCTTGGGGATGTTGAGCACCATGACTCTGCCGGGGGGCCCCAGTCCTTGAGTGATTGCGTGGCTGGCTCCATTCCGTGCCAGGCTTGGGATTCAGATGCTGGGGGCAGTGGTGAGGGTCACGTGCCCTGTCTGTGCCTGAGGCTGAGCTGGTGCAGCCCCAGTGGGCAGGGAGTCTGCAGCGGAGTCCCGGGCCTGCTCAGGCAGCCTGGAGAGTCCCGCCGGGAGCCGTTCCCAGCCAGCCCGGCCCTGCTCTCAGACAGGCAATGTCTGAGGGTGGCCCCTCAGGGTCCAGCCCTCCGGGCCCTTCCCAGGCCCTCAGTCAGGCCTGTGTGGGGAGGGCAGCCTCCCTTCTCCTGGCTCCTCCAGACATCGTCCAGCATGGCTGACGCTGTGGGTCCTTGGCTCTGTCAGAGGCGTAGCACCCCAGTGTCTCTGTCTCAGCCAGGTGCCAAGCCTTGCCATCCTCCTGGAAGGGCATGGAGAGCCCGGGAGGGCGGGGGGCACCCTCTTCGGGGATGGGGTACGGAGGCTCTGGGGGGCGGGGGGGTCTCCGGGGCCCCGGGCTCCCCCAGGACCGGCCCGTTGTAGATGTAGATGTTGCCGGTGACCGTCACAGAGCCGCCGGTGACATGGATGCCGTTGGTGCCTGTGGGAAGGAAGGCAGAGTCAGGCGCGAGGGGTCAAGGTTGGGGGGCCCCGCGTGCTGCCAGCATGGGACTCTGGCTTCCCCAGGGCCCCATCTGCCATCGCCCCTTTCTGCCCTGTCTCTCTCCATGCGCTTGGGTTTCCTGAGCTCTGTGTTCATTCCCTGTTTTCTTGGTTTTCAGTCTCGTCCCTTCTCTGTAGTCAGGACACTGGCTGTTGCAGTCTCCTCTTTTCTGCCTGGCTCACACACTCTGCCCCTGCCCACCCTCCCTCCCTGTCCCCTGTTCTCACCGGGGGCCACCTGGCCTTGTTCTGGGGGCTCAGCATCCAGGTCCCTGGCCTGGCTCAGGGGACTCTGCTGTTGGAGCACCTCTTCCTCCAAACCCGGGTTCGCTGGGACGCCGGCCGAGGCCAGGGCCAAGTCTCCAGGGGCGGGCAGAAGTGGCTTTACCAGGTCAGGAACGTGTGTATTGAACCTTGGGGGCTCCCAGTTTCCATCAGCAGGATTTGATTCCTCTCCCTGCAGGACAGAGGCCGAGAACCAGCCAAGGACAGGGGCCTCAGGCTCCATCTTTCTTTAATTCCCACCGCAACCCCATGCCTAGGCAGCTCCATGCCCTCCTCATCAAGCTTCCTGCCTCAGGGCCTTTGCACTTGACGTTCCCTCTTCCTGGAGCACTTTCCCTGCTACATCCTGACGTCTGGCCCTCTTTTCTTCAGCTCTCTGCTCAAATATCAGCTGACCACAGAGGCTCTCTATCCACTCTAAGATAGTATACCCTCATTGCTTGCCACCGTCCCCCTCCCTCCCACCCCACCATGCTTTATTTAGCAGCTGGGCTCAGTTGCTTCAGTCATGTCTGACTCTTTGCGACCCCACGGACTGTAGCCCACCAGGCTCCTCTGTGCAAGGGATTCTCCAAGCAAGAATACTGGAATGGGTTGCTATTTCCTTCTCTATATTTAACAGTCGTCACTACCTAATACATAGTCGACTAACTTTATCCTTGCTCCACTGGTATAAACTCTGGGAGGGTAGAGACTTCGCTTTGCTCACTGCTATTTCCATAGTGCCTAGCACACAGCATGCTCAATAAATTATTAGCTGAATGATTAAATGGATGTTGAAGCTGCAGATTCTTTTCCTGCATGCCCTCCACCCCTGTTCACCTGTTCCCTGCCCCTCCTTGATGCCTCCCTAGCCTCCCCATTACCTCTGGGTGCCTCTTGAGCAGGGATCCTAGAATAGAAAATGAAACGGCAGGCCTCAGACCCGCAGGCTTTCCGCTCCACATCCCACCCCACAGTATGGCACCGCCCACTCTGGGCTCCCAGAATGATCAGTCTGTCATTACCCTTATCTCCAGTCTCAGAATGAAGGGGCTGGATTGATGTGATGTCTGTGTTGGGGACAAGTGCTGGGTGTCTTGAGGGTGTGAAGAGGCAGAAGTGTTGGCCCTGAGGGAGCTGAATATTCTCTCCAGCCCCCTACCCCACCTGGATGGGCACAGTCCCAGGCAGACATCCCTGCCGGCCTCTGAGTCTTTCCTACCCAGCTTTCTGCAGAGAGAGGGGTGGCTCTTCCAGGTGTAGATGAAGACGGTGGTGAGGAGCAGGAACGAGACCAGAGGCAGCAGGATGGCCAGCACTAGCATCGTTCCTGGAGGACAGCAGACAGGACGAGGCGTGAGGGCCCGAGGAGAGCAGTGGGTGGATGGGGCAATTAGGGAGCAGCTCTCTAGGTCTCAGGCCACCCAGATGGGAAATGGGGAGCAGGCTTCCCCGCCTGCTACTGCTACTGCTCAGTCCTGTCTGACTCTTTCCAACCCAGGCTCCTCCATCCGTGGGATTTTCCAGGCAAGATTATTGGAGGGAGTTGCCTTTCCCTCCTCCAGGGGATCTTCCTGACCCAGGGATGGAGTCTTTTACGTCTCCTGCATTGGCAGGCAGATTCTTTACCACTTGTGCCACCTGGGAAGTTCTTTCTCCTTGTAGACCCACTGCAGTTCCTAAAGGAGGAGTTGGAGAAACGTCCCTTGGGTTTCAGACAAGGGGCATGGAGCCTGACGTGGGTGGGGGGGACACCCCTCACCGAGAACCAGGAGAACCAGGAGAGACTCTGCTTCAGATGGAGATGTTTGGGGCGAGTGTGGTTGGCCACCGGCAAAGAGGCAGCCCTGTGAGGGTGAGGACAGGCACTTGGGCTGGAAATGGGAGTGGGAGGTAGTAAGGGAGGGTGGGCTTGGGGTTGTGAGCAGACATGGCTGCGGGGTAAAGCCATGTTTCTGCAGCTCTGACTATCTGACAGCAAGATACGCAGCAGTAGGAGCTGAACCTGTCCTATAGCCATGGGAGTGTTTACAGGGGTGACAGAGTTGGTGTCCCGGCTGCTGGACTCTGCCTGTGGCTTTCCGGATGAGAGGGGCTGCTGAATCTCCACTGGCTTGCTTGGGGCAGCTCCCAGGAGTGGGAGGGAAGGGGAGGCTGGGCTTCTCAGGTGTCCGTGTACAGCCACAGGCAACCGTTGTCTTCCTGTGGGCCTTGTGCTTCCGTTGACAGCATGGAGCCCGCTGTGCCTGTGACTTTTCCCGTCACCTGCTCCTGAGGAAACTCAGGAGGACCTAGACATTTAGACACTGGGAGTCCACCCTCAGTGGTCCATCTAATTCTGTGGCCCAAGTGAGTCCAGAGTAGGAGGTGTGGGGAAGAATTAGACCTGGGTTCCTGCTCAGTTGTGTGTTTTTCATATACAAAATGAGGAGATTAGCTTATGCATGCTCTGAAAGTCCAGCTCTAAATACCAATCTGAGAATTACAGAGCCAAGGACATGAAGACCTATTAGCATCAAAAGATGTGTGCTTCCAACAGGGGAAGGATGGGGGAAGGGATAGTTCGGAACTTTGGAATGGACACGTACGCACGGCTATATTTAGAATGGATAACCAACAGGGACCTACTGTATAGCACATGGAACTCTGCTCAATGTTATGTGGCAGCCTGGATGGGAGGGGAGTTTGGGGGAGAATGGATGTGTGTGTGTATATATATATATATATATGGCTGAGTACCTCTGCTGTACACCTGAAACTATCACAACATTGTTAATCAGCTCTGGTGGTAGTGGTTTAGTTGCTCCATCGTGTCCAACTCTTTAAGACCCC
Source organism: Nanger dama (assembly GCA_917880005.1). Lineage (NCBI taxonomy): Eukaryota > Metazoa > Chordata > Mammalia > Artiodactyla > Bovidae > Nanger > Nanger dama. The sequence goes on along the minus strand of CAKJTW010000046.1, from coordinate 16,254,333 downwards.
ATGGACTGCAGCCTGCCAGGCTCATCTGTCATTTCCTAGGCAAGAATACTGGAATGGATTGCTATGTCATTCTCCAGAGAATCTTCCCAACCCAGGGATTGAACCCAGGTCTCCTGCATTGCAGGCAGATTCTTTACTAATCAAGCCACCAGGGAAGCCCCGTTAATCAACTATGGTGCTGGTTTAGTTACTAAGTCATGTCTGACTTTTTCAACCCCATGGACTATAGCCTGCCAGGCTCCTCTGTCCATGGGATTCTCCAGGCAAGAATATTGGCGTGGGTTGCCATTTCCTCCTCCAGGGGATCTTCCAGGCCCACAGACTGAACCCAGGTTTCCTGCATTGCAGGCAGATTCTTTGCCAACTGAGCTACAAGGGAAGCCCTCATCAGCTATACACCAGTGCTGGTGCTGCTGCTAAGTCGCTTCAGTTGTGTCCAACTCTGTGTGACCCCATAGACAGCAGCCCACCAGGCTCCCCTGTCCCTGGGATTCTCCAGGCAAGACCTCTGGAGTGGGTTGCCATTTCCTTCTCCAATGCATGAAAGTGAAAAGTGAAAGTGAAGTCGGCTCAGTCGTGTCTAACTCTTAGCGACCCCATGGACCGCAGCCCACCAGGCTCCTCCATCCATGGGATTTTCCAGGCAAGAGTACTGGAGTGGGGTGCCATTGCCTTCTCCACCAATACAAAAGAAAACAAAAGTGCTAATCATTTTTGATACACAGTTAAAAATTAATAATAGAATGTAGAAAAGATTATGATATAGTTGGATGAAAAATTAAGTTACAAACATTCAAATGACTTCACTTTTAGAAAAAATGTTATTTTTTTCTCTTGTGTGGAAAAATGTCTGGGAAGATATATTCAAAAATGTCGAGTGGATATGCCAGCTGATGGTTCTGTAGGTGAAGTTTAGTTTTCTTTATCTGAATTTTCTAATCTACAGTCTGCATGTATTATGGTATGGGTTTTGGAGTAAGAAAGACCTAGAACAGGTCTTCATAATATCAACTACCACATGGGTGATCTTGGGCAAGTCACCTAACCTCTCTGGGCATTGGTTTCCTCATCTGTCAGTAAGGATAATAATAGGACTATTTCATAGGATCATTATGAGGTTTAAATGAGTTAGTGAAAGTCAAGTTCACAGAGTGCCTGACGCACTAGCTCTTATTAAATAGAAGCTATGATTATAAATGCTCAGCCATTTTTTAAAATTAAGGAAATAAACTTTCCCTTGATTGATTACAATGATAGTCATTAGCAACATCCTATAATTCTCTATAGGGCTTCCCTGGTAGCTCAGCAGTAAAGAATCCGCCTGCAATGCAGGAGATGTGAGTTTGATCCCTTGGTGGGAAAGATCCCTTGGAAGAGGGCATGGCAAGCCACTCCAGTACTCCTGAAGAGTCCCCTGGACAGAGAAGCCTGGCGGCTATGGTCCACTGGAACATGACTGTAGCAACACGTGCAAGCACGAGCATGCATATTCCTCTTTCAGGCAAGGAAAGCAATAATTCCACAGAAAAGACCAAGAAAGCATCAGATGTGGAATCTTCTCTCTAGTGATGGAAGGTGTAACCTACTATGCCCAGTAAATGGGTTATGTGATGGAGGCATGTCCAAAATGATGACAGCGATATCAAGTACAGTTATATCTATATCTATAGTTACATCTATATTTATGTCTCTGTGTAGATGTACTATTGTATGTAACTTTTAAGTTACATGTAGAACATATAACTTTAAAAGTGCATGTATACACATATATGTGTGTATACACACACATGTGTGTAAGTAACCTGGCCCAGGGATACTCCAGTTTTTCTCTGAGGAGCTTCTTGCCTCAACTCTGAGAGGAAAGGGTTCATCATTTCCCCGTTTTTTTTTAGATGGATGGAGTTAAGCGTTTTCCCAGATGCCCCCTCCCCATGCCCCTGGCCCCTTCTCACCTGGCATGTCAGGGGCTCTTGTGGATTTCTGCAGCTGGTGTCAGACTTGGGGGTGCCCGGGGCTTCCTCCACGAGGCCCTGGTCCTCACACCTGTGGAGGAAAGAGCCCAGCTCAGGGGGCTCCCGGCTGGAAGTGGAGCTGGTCTGTGGAGCTGAGCGTGAGGTGGGCTGTCACTGGCTGGGGCTGGGAGGGCCGGAGGAATGCAGACTGGGCACCCTCACCTGGTGTGGGGCTGGCAGCGGGCGGTGGGAGAGGAGGTGTTCTGGAAGTGGCCAGCTTTACAGGGGACACAGTTGTTATTAGCCTCCGTGACTTCATCTGGCAGGAGAGAAGCATGAGGCAGCCAGGGTGAGTGGGCACAGGGGGCTTCTGTTCAGCTGTGGGCTTCTATGACACCTGCTGGACGGCCCCCTTCCCACCCACCCTTCCCGGTCTGTACTTCGCAGCATCTTTCCTTCTCTCCCCCATTGCCCAGCTTCCTCTCAGTGCTGGGAAGACCTCAAACCCTGCACCGTCCCAACTCCATTTCTCTGCAGGTTCCATCTGTGAGCCTTTCTCAGGGAGGGAGAAGCATTTTATTGCACAGAGAACTAGCCACCTGGGGCATCGCCATGGACACAGCACCCTGCACCCATTCAAGAGTGCCCGCCCAGCCTCCTTCCCACCCTCTGCTGCCAGTGACCTCTGACCTTTGAGCTCGGCCTCAGTGCCAGGCGGGCAGTCGGAGAGTGGCTCACAGTGCTCACACTCAGAGTTCCAAAGACGCAGTACATCCCCGGCTGGCAGTGGCACTGGGTCTTGCGGTTGCTAGTGCAAGGCATGAGCTCCACGAAGCCCAGCACTGCGGGGGTGATGAGGGGGTGCTCGGCACAGGGTCTGCGCTCCAGGACATCCCAACCCCTCACCCCCACCCCGGAACACCCCACTCACTCTTGTCACAGGGGCGACACAGCTGGCAGAAGGAGAGATGGTTCCAGTGCTCGTTGTACGACTTCTCGGGGCACGTGGCACAGACGGTGTTCTGGTGGCGGCTACATTTGGTGGAGATGTGTGTGCCTAGGTTGTGAGCGGGGCAAGAGAAGGGTCAGGGGACTGGGGTTCCCACGGTGCTCTCTGCTGCTTGCTGCGTGGCCCTGGGCCAGTCCCGGATGGCCGGCCAGTGTCTCTCACTCTCTGTTTCTGCCAGCTGACTTCCCTGGGAGCTGGTGTCCGGTGTCTATCTGAGGCAGCAAGGTGGGCTGGAGACCCCTGTACCCAGCCTCCCCGTCCCAGACTTCCTCTGGTCCTGGCCTCTTACCTGGGGGGCAGCGGGAGCAGCAGAGGCGAAGCTTGGACTCGTAGTACTCCTTTTCCTGGTCTCCGCAGCTTTGGTTCTCTGTGTGGTATGGGAGCCCCTTCAAGAAGAGATGGAATCAGTGGGGAGAATTATTCAGGGGTCAGCTGGGAGGAGCAGAGGGACGTCAGAGAGGATGGCCCAGACCCCTCTCCCCTGGCCAAGCCTGCCCCCACCCTACCTGCATGGGCCCCTCCCTCCCCAGCTGGGGTTGGGATGCGGCCAGGAGACCCCAGATGCCCAGGATGAGTAGCCCCCAGGCCAGGCCGCTGTGGGAGGTGGCCCACGGCAGGCGCATGGCGGCCAGTTAGCCTGCCAGCCGAGCAGAGGGATGGAGGCCTGGGAGGGAGGTGGGAGCCTGGACGTCCAGGCCAGTGGTGGCAGAGCCCAGAGGCTGGGACAGGACTTGACGGACGCGCCCCGGGGGCCGGAACGGCCGGGCCTGGCCTGGCCTCCGGGGCTCCAGCGCCAGGGCTCAGGAAGTGGGAGTGGAGCGGCCGGCGCGGGGCGGGGACAGGGAGCGCTGGAGCCCAGGCGGCCTCTGTCGCAATCGGGAAGAGGAACAGGCTTGGCTGGCCGACGACGCAGGGCGGGAGGGGCGGCCGGGAAAGCACGTGAGGGGCAGCAGGGCCGGAACCCGGGCCTCCTCCCTTCTCCTCAGGCCTGACTGGAGAGGAGGACGCAGGCCAGGCTGGGCCGGCTGGTGGGAAAGGGGTGGTGGAGCCAGCGGACGGTCCTCAGATGGGCACTCGGGAGCCCGGCTGCGGCAAAGAGGACCCGGGAACAGACAGAGTTCCAGACAGAGCTGTGTCTGGCCAGATCTGAAAAAAATGGATGGGCTTGGGACTGTCAGACTTGAAGGGTGTGGAGACCCACTGGGAGCCATGGACAGCCAGCCAGACCAGCATCTGGGAACCAGAAGTACCTCTTGGCAGACTTACTGGACTCCTGGGTTACCGCCCTGTTGTGCGAATTTTTAACATAAACTGCAAAAGAGTCGCCCCCTCCCCCCCGCCCCTCCTCTGAGTCAACCCAACCCACAGAGCAGTGGGCACAGGTCACCTAGGAGACACTCTAGAGGGTACAGCAGCCCCTGCCCTCCCCCGCAACCTCTGTGTCCTCAGAGAATGCAGGGATGTGAAGACTGAGTTCCCGTGGTCAGGGTGGCCAGGCCGGGGCTGGACAACCGCTACCCTCAGGCCTGAGACCTCACTTTAGAGCCTTCGGATCCCTGAGCTGACAGCCCGCCTGTCCAGGCCTCTCACCTTAAGGATGAGGACACTGAGGCCAGGATACCATGTAAAAGAGAGCAGGATTTCAGGAGGGCTTGGTCTGGCCCCTGCCCTGTTTTCTCCTACAATTTCCTTGCAATTCATTAAGGCATCCTCGCCCTCCCCGGCCCACACCAGGGAGTCTGGTTTCCACGTTTCTGTGCTCCTGGCTAACTCCCACCTGTCACTGAGGGTCACCTGAGCTTGGGAGGCACCCCATCCTGGGCTGCACAGCCACTCCACCCAGATCCCTCCCTGTGACCCGCTGCTTATCATCCGCCAGCCACTGGCCTTTTGTGCTTGGCAACAGCCTGCCCTGAAACTGCAAGTCTGGGTTCTGGGAGCTTCGCACAGGGTCTGGTATGGACCACGTGTCCAACACATATTGATGGACTAATTTGATGATGTGTCTGCCTACAATTCGGGAGACCCAGGTTTGATCCCTGGGTTGGGAAGATCTCCTGGAGAAGGAAATGGCAACCCACTCCAGTACTCTTGGCTGGAAAATTCCATGGACAGAGGAACCTGGTAGGCTACAGTCCATGGGGTCGCGAAGAGTTGGACATGACTGAGTGACTTCAATGTCAATGTTGATGATGACTTGCCCACATCACATAGCCAGTCCATGGCAAAGCAAGCCTAGAGTCTGGGCTCCAGATGTCTGGGCCCTAGCTCAGTCCAGCAACTGCCTCCTCCTGACTCAGGGGAGCCCCTCCAGGCATGAGGGATTGACTTCCTGGGCATACATCCTTACCCTGGTTGGTCTGACTGGCTGGACAGGCTCCTGGTGGAGAAGCAGGGAGTCCTGGGCAGGGGGTGCACCTGTGGGGTCAGGGGAATCACAAAAGAGTGAACTGGCCTGCCTGAGATTTAGACACCTCTCTCTTCTCCTAGTACAGGCCCAGGACTCCTATTCTTCCAGTGAATGTCCTGGGCTGCCCCGGGGGTGGGGAAGAAGTGTCAGAACGGCGTGCACTTCTCAGGTCAAGGAAATGGAGACTGGGACTGGAGCAATTAAATGCAGAAAGGTCTGTGTGCGTTTTGACTTTAGATCCATTTTTCTGTTTTTTAGACATTTATAAAAATTGAAATTCAGTTTATTTACAATATTGTATTAGTTTCAGGTGTTGTTGTTTAGTTGCTAGATTATTTCCAACTCTTTTGCGACTCCATAGACTGTAGCCTGCCAGGTTCCTCTGTCAGTAGGATTTCCCAGGTAGGAACACTGGAGTGGGTTGCCATATCCTTCTCTAGGGGATCATCCCAACCCAGGGACTGAACCTAAGTCTCCTGCATTGGCAGGTGGATTCCTTACTGCTGAGCCACCAAGGAAGCCCAGTTTCAGGTGTACAGCAAAGTTATTTTCTCAGATCATTTCCCACTATAGGTTACTATAAGATACTAATTATAATTCCCTGTGTTATACAGTAGGCCCTTGCTGTTTATCTATTTTATATGTAGTAGTGTGTATCTGGAGAAGGAAATGGCAACCCACTCCAGTGTTCTTGCCTGGAGAATCCCAGGGACAGCAGAGCCTGGTGGGCTGCCGTTTATGGGGTTGCACAGAGTCGGACATGACTGAAGCGACTTAGCAGCAGCAGCAGCAGTGTATATCTGTTAATCCCATACCCCTAATTTATTGCTCCCTGCTATCTTTCCCTCTTGGCAACCATAAGTTTGTTTTCTATGCCTGTGAGTTTATTCCTATTTTGTATATAGAATCATTTGTATTATTTTTAGATTCCACATTTGTGATATCATATATTATTTGCAAAAGTAGGAAGTGAAGAAATACCTGGAGTGACAGGAAAATTTGGCCTTGCAGTACAGAATGAAGCAGGGCAAAGGCTAATAGAGTTTTGCCAGGAGAGCGCACTGGTCATAGCAAACAACCTCTTTCAATAACGCAAGAGAAGATTCTACACAGGGACATCACCAGATAGTCAATACTGAAATCAGATTGATTATATTCTTTGCAGCCAAAGATGGAGAAGCTCTATACAGTCAGCAAAAATAAGACTGGGAGCTGACTGTGGCTCAGATCATGAACTCCTTATTGCCAAGTTCAGACTTAAATTAAAGAAAGTGGGAAAACCACTAGACCATTCAGGTATGACCTAAATCAAATCCCTTATGATTATACAGTGGAAATGAGGAATAGATTCAAGGGATTAGATCTGATAGACAGAGTGCCTAAAGAACTATGGACAGAGGTTTGTGACATTGTACAGGAGACAAGGATCAAGACCATCCCCAAGAAAAAGATGCAAAAAGGCAAAATGGTTGTCTGAGGAAGCCTTACAAATAACTTTGAAAAGAAGAGAAGTGAAAGGCAAAGGAGAAAAGGGAAGATATACCCATTTGAATGCAGAGTTCCAAAGAATAGCAAGGAATAAGAAAGCCTTCTTCAATAATCAATGCAAAGAAACAGAGGAAAACAACAGAATGGGAAAGACTAGAGATCTCTTCAAGAAAATTAGAGATATCAAGGAAACATTTCATGCAAAGATGGGCTCGATAAAGGACAGAAATGGTATGGACCTAACAGGAGCTGAAGATATTAAGAAGAGATGGTAAAAATACACAGAAGAACTATACCAGATAATCACAATGGTTGTGATCACTCACCTAGAGTCAGACATCCTGGAGTGAAGTCAAGTGGGCTTTAGGAAGCACCACTATGAACAAAGCTAGGGGAGGTGATGGAATTCCAGTTGAGCTATTTCAAATCCTAAAGATGATGTTGTGAAACATTCAATATGCCAGCAAATTTGGGAAACTCAGCAGTGGCCATAGGACTGGAAAAAGTAAGTTTTCATTCCAATCCCTAAGAAAGGCAATGCCAAAGAATGTTCAGACTACCGCACAATTGCACTCATCTCACATGCTATTAAAGTAATGTTCAAAATTCTCCAAGCCAGGCTTCAACAGTACATGAACTATGAACTTCCAGATGTTCAAGCTGGATTTAGAAAAGGCAGAGGAACCAGAGATCAAATTGCCAACATCTATTGGATCATAGAAAAGCGAGAGAGTTCCAGGAAAACATCTACTTCTGCTTTATTGACTATGCCAAAGGTTTTGACTGTGTGGATCACAATAAACTGTGGAAAATTCTTAAAGAAATAGGACTGCCAGACCACCTGACCTGCCTCTTGAGAAACCTATATGCAGGTCAGGAGGCAACAGTTAGAACTGGACATGGAACAACAGACTGGTTCCAAATCGGGAAAGGAGTACATCAAGGCTATATATTGTCACCCTGCTTATGTAACTTCTATGCAGAGTACATCATTAAAGGCTGGGCTGGATGAAGCACAGGCTGGAATCAAGATTGCCAGGAGAAATATCAACAACCTCAGATATGCAGATGACACCACTCTTATGGCAGAAAGTGAAGAAGAACTAAAGAGTCTCAATGAAAGTGAAAGAGGAGAGTGAAAAAGTTGGCTTAAAGCTCAACATTCAGAAAACTAAGATCATGGCATCTGGTCCCATCAGTTCAGTTCAGTTCAGTTCATTTTAGTCACTCAGTCATGTCCTACTCTTTGCGATACCATGAGCCGCAGCAGGCCTCCCTGTCCCATCACCAACTCCCGGGGTTCACCCAAACCCATGTCCATTGAGTTGGTGATGCCATCCAACCATCTCATTCTCTGTCGTCCCCTTCTCCTCCTGCTCTCAATCTTTCCCAGCATCAGGGTCTTTTCAAATGAGTCAGCTCTTCGAATCAGGTGGCCAAAATATCACTTCATGGCAAATAAATGGGGAGATAGTAGAAACAGTGACATACTTCATTTTTTGGTCTCCAAAACCACTGCAGATGGTGACTGCAGCCATGAAATTAAAAGACACTTGCTCCTTGGAAGAAAAGTTATGACCAACCTAGACAACATTGAAAAGCAGAGACATTACTTTGTCAACAAAGGTCCATCTAGTTAAAGCTATGGTTTTTCCAGTAGTCATGTATGGCTATGAGAGTTGGACTATAAAGAAAGCTGAGCACCGAAGAATTGATACTTTTGAACTGTGGTGATGGAGAAGACTCTTGAGAGTCCCTTGCAAGGAGATCCAACAGTCCATCTTAAAGGAAATCAGTCCTGAATATTCATTGGAAGGACTGATGCTGAAGCTGAAACTCCAATACTTTGGCCACCTGATGCGAAGAGCTGACTCATTTGCAAAGACCCTAATGCTGGGAAAGATTGAAGGAGGGAGGAGAAGGGAACGACAAAGGATTAGATGGCTGGACGGCATCACCGACTCAGTGGACATGAGTTTGAGTAAACTCGAAGTTGGTGATGGACAGGGAGGCCTGGAGTGCTGCAATCCATGGGGTTGCAAAAAGTCAGACATGACTGAGCGATTGAAATGAACTGACTGATATTATTTACCTTCCTCTGTCTTATTTCACTTAGTATGATATATCTTCTATGTCCACCCAAGTTACTGCAAATGGCAGTATTTCATTCTTTTTATGGCTGAGTAATATTCATATATATATATTTATATGTATACACACTCAACACACACACATACCACATCTTATTAAACCAATTGTCTGTTGATGGGCACTTGGGTTGTTTCCATGTCTTGCTTACTGTAAACAGTGCTGCTATGAACCTTGGGGTGTGTGTATGTTTTCAAATTAGTTTTTGTCTTTACTGGATACATGCTCAGGAGTGGGATTGCTGGATTGTATGTTATCTCTATTTTTAGGTTTTTAAGGAACCTCCATACTGGCTATATGCAGAGCCAGCTGGAAAGGACTTTGCAGCCTCCTGGGCTACCTTAAACACTCCACCCTCCTGCCGTCTCCTTGAGAAGCCTGGGCCCCACAGTGGTAAAGTGTCATTTAAAAAGTAATTAATTAATGAATTTGGCTGCCCTGGGTGTTATGTACTTGGGATCTTTGACCTTCATTGTGGCATTCGGATTCTTTTTTCAGTTGCAGTGTGTGAGAGCTTTAGTTGCGGCATGCAAACTCTTAGTTGTGGGTGTGTGGGGTTGAACTTGGAACCTCTGCTTTGGGAGCCCAGAGGCAGGGAAGTCCTGAGTGTCATTTCTGAAGTCACATAGTTTAAAAATAAAAATGGAAGTCATAGAATAATGCCTATAACATGGTACCATTTATGGAAAAGCTATATGTTTTGTTTTCTAAAAATACATGGAAGTGTACAAAAGCACCCAAAAAAAATACAGATGGACACAAATGGCAGTGGCAGCAAGAGCCGAGGGGTGGGAACGGAATGGGGCTGAGTGAGGCTTTTGTTGATCTGCAGACTTCTGTGTTATTGGAAAACTGTGTTGTGAGGAAAATGTGTTCAGGGTTTTTTTTTCCCTGCGCCTTAAAAGATAATATTTAAAACAGAGCTATGACATAAGCACAGGCCTCAGGTTTCTAATTTTTTTCCGCCAGAACAAGCTTGCTCTGGCCCATTCCAGATCTGGAACGCTGCTGTCTCTAAGCTGCCACACCTCGGCAGGTGCTTCGGGGGACACTGGGCTCGCTCCCGGCTCAGCCCAGACCGGGCCTCAGGATCCTGCTCACTGAGGCTTTGAAGGAAAAACTATTTGCCTTGCGGCCTTGGGCCAGTGACTGGATTTCAGGCATCAACTGGCAAACAGACGTGGTAGGGATGTACCTCTCTGAACCTCTGAGATGGGACAGGCAGGGTGCTGGCTACCCCTTCTGTTGGTAGGATGTCCTTTGGGAAGGTGAAGATGGTAGACAGAGCTTCTCATGTAGCCTGGGAGACAGTCCGGGACCCAGATGGCTGGTGGGAATATGCGAACTTGCCTGACTTTCAAAACCAGGTGCAGGGGAGCCCCAGTTCCCCACGAGACTGTGGCTGGTCTGTCTCGGGGTGTGTGGCAAAAGCCCTAAGCAGATAACCCCCCACTTGCTGAAGAATTCTGCTTCTGTTCTTCACGCTACTGCTCTTTGGTTTTGTGTCCACAGAAAACTGGCCTGTCTTTGCGGAGGGTACTTTCTTCAACTGGAAAATGAAGAAAAAGCCAGCCTTTCCCTTCTCCACAGAAAGGTCCCCTAAGGCGCTGGGGAAAGCCATGCGGTGGGTTTGGAATCCTGATCAACAGCAACTCTCACTTTAAGAGGCCACGGGAGACCAGCCACAGATTGGAGCCTTCGTTTGTTTCGCAAGACCCAGCTGAGATGCCGCCTTCTCCGAGAAGTCTTCCTGAATCTCCTGGGTTAGTGCCTCTCCCTTCCTCCTCACCCGCAGGCTCCCGCAGCACTTGGCTCCCCCTCTCTGTTACCAGGATCCTTGTCTTATGACTTCATGACCTCGAGGGCCTGTCTTCTCCTATCCAGCTGCATTCAGGCTCAGGCTGGGTCTTTCTGCAGGTCCCAGCCCCGCTCCTCCTGGAGGTGGGAGGAGCCAGTGGCTACCTCCTGCAGGGTCACAGTGGCAGACCTCTGGCCTGGGCTGTATGCTTGGGTCTCTGTGCCTCCTGGGCTCTTCTCTGATCCCTCCCCCCTTTCCTACTTGGTCCCTCACTCTCTTGCTGGGTTGTCCGGGGCAGAGATTTTGGAGGAAAACAGCGGCCCCCACTTTGAGTTTTTCCTTCCTTCCAGGGTTGGTGCCGCCTTGGGCCAGGCTCAGCTTCTTCCTCCCCACTCTCTTCATGGCCAAATCCCTCCTGCCTTCTCAGTGCCCGCTATCCCTGGGCTCTGAGGCTCTGCCCAAATGCCCTGGTGGCCCCTCTTCTCTGAGCACACATTCCAGCAACCCCGTGACCACAACTGGGGACATTCCTGGCCTGGCAGCCAATGGTGTAAAAAGGAACAGAATGTCCCAGGGCCCCGCCCAGCCCCCAGCTCCACCTGGGCCCCTCCCTGGGCTGGACAGGCTCAGGGTGGGGGTGAGGGGTCAAGAGGGCAGGACCAGCTGGGAGAGGCAGAGGGGTGCTCCTGGGCGGGGTTGGGAGGTGTTCACACCTTAGTGAGCAGGGAGGGAAGCCTGCAGGCCTTGTCTACTTCTTCTCCAAGGCCTGGGGGTGAGGTTGACCCAGGGGTGCCCTTGGAAGGATTCCCTGGGGCGGGGCCCTGGTTCTTGGAAGCCCACTGGGGGCAGTCCCTGCCCCTTGCCTCTCCTTCAGTGATTGGGGAGGGGGACTCATTTTGGGGCTGGCTCCCTCCTCCTCACCCGCCTTCTCTGCCTGTCCTCCATCCCTCCCTCCCTCCCGGTCCTTCCCCGTCTCCTCCATCCACCCACCTCCACTATCTGGCCTTCCCTGTTCTCCTGGTCCCCACAACTTAGTCTCACTCATCCGGACTTGTCCTTTTCCTTGCTTTGCCCTCCTGTCTTTACGTTCAGCATCACCTCCTGGTTCCAGACCTCCATCCCTCGCCTGCCTTCTTGTCTCCGGGTCTCCCTGCCTGCTGGCTCCCCAGGACTCCCAGCCCTGACTTTTCTTCTGCCCCACTGTCTTGCTTTTCCAGTCTGGGTGCTGCAGGTCACCTGCCCTTAGGAGCCCTCCTCCCTCGGGAGAGCTCTCAGCTCTGACTCCTCCTTGGCCCCTCCTCCTGCCCGGCTCACCTTTAATTGAGATGCTAATGAGGCTTCTGCAGCTTCCATCCTGGGCCGGCGGGCGGGCTCCTGGTCTGGCTGCTGCACCTGTCAGGTGAGGGGGAGGAGAGGCCGGGCTGCCAGATTCAACTGGAAAGGAACCAGTCCCAGTCCAGCCACAACCTGGGAGTGGGAAGCAGGAGGCAGCCCAGACCTCTCGGAGCCCAGCCGTCCCTGGGGCCAAGAGGGAGTCAGGTCATAGCCTGAGGTCAGGCCCAGGGACCAGAAGGGAGAGTCCAGACTGCAGAGTAGAGGGCGCCGGGAGAGGGAAGAGGGGCAAGATCACAGAGCCTGATACCTGGAGAGGAAACAGGCAAGGAAGAGAGCCAAGAGACCCAAAGAGAGAGAGGGACAGAGAGAGAGAGAGACGGAGACAGAGAAGCTAAGACACAGATACTGGAGGAAGAAGACCAAAGACAGAGATTGACGTTCAAGAGGAGACAGAAAAGGAGCATCTTGGACAGAAACTGAAGGGAGTCTTATCAGGGAGGCAGAGAGGCCACTCAGGGGAGGCTCGGCTCCAGCTCTTCTGACCAGACCCTGGCAGGTCAGCAGGCTCCCAGGGACGGGCCCCGGGGAGGAAAGGGAGAAAGTGGGCAAGAGGTGGGAGGAGAGTGGGATGATGGCACGGGCCCCAGGTGATGAGGATGGAGGGAGGCACCCAGAGCCCAGAACTCAGCCCGGCCCCTCACCCTCCCCCGACCCCACCAAGGGCTCATGAAGGGAGACAAGCCTGAGGAGCCGGGGCCGGGCCCCCGAGACTTCGGGCCCACCGCCACCCACGGAGGAGGAGGAGGCCCTGCTTGAGTTCCACCGCTCCTACCGGGAGCTCTTCGAGTTCTTCTGCAATAATACCACCATCCATGGCGCCATCCGCCTGGTGTGCTCGCAGCACAACCGCATGAAGACGGTCTTCTGGGCTGTGCTCTGGCTCTGCACCTTTGGCATGATGTACTGGCAGTTCGGCCAGCTCTTCGGAGAGTACTTCAGCTACCCTGTCAGCCTCAACATCAACCTCAACTCGGACAAGCTCATCTTCCCTGCCGTCTCCATCTGCACGCTAAACCCCTACAGGTAACCCGAGTCAGATGTCCCTCTGGGCAGGAGAGGGGAGCCCTCTCGACGTGATGGGCCACTGTTCTGCCCAGAGCAGGCTTGTTGTACGACAGTCTCCTCCTCCACCCCTTCATCCTCCTTAAAGTGGGAGGGAGTGCTGATGAGGTCAAGATGCTGATAAGTTCAGAAGGGCAGGGTAGGAATCAGTCCCTCCTCCTTATCAGGAGATGAATCTGATGGAAATCCTGCAATGAGATGATTGCAGGTGTAGAGGGGGGGCAGTGGTGGTGGTGGTGGTGGGGAGCTGGCTGGGACTGGGCCCTGGCAGGGTGGTCTGGGTTGAGAAGGGCAGTTTGTGTTGGAGAAAGCACAGTGGGGGAGCGGTGGTGATGGAGCCCTCCATGAGCCTCGAGGCGGGGTTGGGGGTGAGTGGGGGTGTAGTCCCAGAGCCAGGACAGCAGGACAGGATGGAAGCTGCCCTGGCCAGGCTGCTCCTCCAGAGGCCCAGGTGGCCCTGTTGCACTGTGCAGTCCACCTGTCCAGGTGCGCTGTGTGGGTGTGTCCTGAAGTTTTGGGTTTCACCAGTGTTCTTTGCCAATTTTCGGTTTAGAAGCCAGAGGGGGTGGTGGTAACCATGGAGAAGACAGGAGGGCAGGGTTGGGTGTTTACACACACCTTTCCTGTGTGTTCACTGGGTCCTGCCACGCCTCACACCTTGGGACACCTCCGGCAGGCCAGATAAGGCTCTAGGCTACCCAGCAAATGGGTTCATCAATAATTCCTACAATCGTTGTTGAAGGCCAAGTACTCTGCTAGGTATTGAAAGATAAGATGGAAGAGATAGGCATATAAACAAATAACCTCAGCGTACTGTGACAGGTACCATAAAAACTGTGAGCTAGAGTCAGAGTGTAAGGTTTATGAGTGAGTGTGAATGTGATCGCACGAATGTGTGTGAGCAAACAAATGAGGTGTGCGTGCAATTGTGAGTGATTGGGATTGGTCACATATCAGGGGTAGTGTAGTCTGTTGTGTCCAGAGGTGTGTCATGAGCTGATCAGGGTTGGGACATCCTGTCCTACAGAGGAAACACTGCTCTGCCACTTCACTGATAAACTCCTGTATGAGGCCCAGGTTAAGAGGCCAGTTACCGAGAAGCTGCTTCACGCACCAGACCTCTGGACGCAGTTAGGGACACAGTTAAGAGCTCCTCGGGCAGCTCCTTCAATTCTTCCAGCAATCCTCCGAGGCAGATACTGTTATTGTTCTTGGGTTACACTTGAGGAAACTGAGGCAGAGAGCTAAGGCACAAGGTCACAGAGCTAAGGCACAAGGTCACAGACTCCACTGTGACTTTCCCTGTCTGTGGTGGTTGTTGTTCAGTTACCAAGTCGTGTCTGACTCTTTGCAATCCCATGAGCTGCAGCACCGCAGGCTTGCCTGTCCTTCACTATCTCCCTGAGCTTGCTCAGACTCATGTCCATTGAGTCAGTGATGTCATCCAACCATCTCATCCTCTGTTGCCCACTTCTCCTGCCTTCAATCTTTCCCAGTATCAGGGTCTTTTCCACCCTGTTTGTTTGCTTGCTTGCAAGCCCCTGCCTCTTCTTAATACCCAAAATGTGAATGTGGAATAATGGAGTTTCTGCTCAGATGTTATATCTCATTTCTTTTTCGTTTGTTTTGGGTCTTTTTTTGTTTGTTTGTTTTGTGCAGCATGTAGGATCTTAGTTCCCTGATCAGGGATCAAACCCGCACCCCCTGTATTGGAAGCATAGAGTCTTAACCACTGGACCACCAGGGAAGTCCCTACATCTCATTTCTGAGCATGTCTTATTCCCTCTCAGCCTTCTTTCGCTTTCCCTGGTGCCTGCGGCTTTGCTTCTCTTCTTCCCAACCTCAGTGATCCCAGCCCTCTTCCTTCCCTGACTTCCCCACCCCTCATCCCCTGGGGCAGAGGGGAGGGGAGGGCAGGCAAGCATGAGGAACTAGCCACTAGTAGGCTCTCAATAAAGACTGTGGTTGAAAGATACGGGTGATAGACGGACAGTGCAAGGTTAATCTGTTGAGGCCTGCTTATTTTCCAAGATTCTGCAGGGTGCAAGGCCCTGGGCAGTAGAAGAAAACGCCCCAGGGAGTGAAAACCAGAGCCCTGGCCTCTGGGGCTTGCAGGCTGGGAGGCAGGTATTCTCACCGATTAAAACAATCCCTCCTGCAGGAGTTAGTGGGGAGACACCCAGCACCCTGGATAGGAGGGGAGTCAGAGAAGGTGCCTCAAAGCCGGGGAAGGATATGGAGCCCCTACTATGTGTTCGATCCAGCACTGGGAGTTCTCTAAGCACTACCTCATTTAATCTTGACAGGTCCATGGAGACGGGCATTATTATTTCTATTTTGCAGATGTGGAAGTGGAGGTGAAGTAACTGAGCAGGGTCAAACAGCAAGTAATAGTAAAAAATAATGAGAACTTCTCTGGCGGTCCAATGGTTAAGACTCCACACTTCCAATGCAGAGGATGCCAGTTCAATTCCTGGTCGCGGAACTAGGACCTCACATGCCATAGGGTGTGGCCAAAAAAAAAAAAAGAAAAGAAAGAAAGAAAAAACACCAATGATAATGGCTAACACACATAATGCTTAATATGTGCCAGACAAAAAAATTACATTAATCAAATGATTTAATTCTCATAACAGATCTCTTATGTAGATACCAGTATTGCTCCCATTTATAGAAGAGGAAACTGAGGCCCATAGAAGTTAAGTAATTGCTTAAGTTCACACAGGGAACTGGTGGTGAAACAGATTCAAAATCCGTCGCCCACCCCCCGCCCCCCATCACATAGAAGCCAGTGAATCTAGGGTCAGTAGCTGAGTCGAAGACCAAGTATGTTTGCTTTCAAAGTTCTTTCTCCCATTGCAGTTTAAGAAGGGGCCAGGCAAAGGCATCCAGGGTTGGGGGCTGGTGGGATCCCGTGGGGAGATGCAGGAGTCCAGAGGGAGGGAGAGAAGAGAAGGGAAGGATCTGGGTTACTGGTTCCTGTTCCAGGAGAGAGGCAGGGGTGGGTGCACAGGTTGATGCAGCCTGGTGGGTGGGGACCTGCGTGACTCATGCTGCTAGCTGGCGTGGGTGATGGAGGCAGAGGCAAGATAGCTGACTCGGACTGGGAAGCAAGGAGGGGGTGGAAGTCGTGGAAGAGATAGAGGAGGCAAAGTCAGCCCAGGTGCCCAACTGCACGTGGCAGGAGTGTGGCCAGCAGAGAGGGAGGGGTATTCTGGGCTGTTCTGTAACTTCCAGGAAAGGGGATAAGGCTGAAGACCTTCATACTAAGAAGGAGGTGTTGAGAGTCCAATGTGAAAGGTTAGTCACAGCGATCCCCATCCCCTTTCTGGTTAACAAAGGGCTCTTTTCACCCAAGAGAGGGGGCCAGACAAAGCCACATCAATGGCAAACAGAGCCCAAGAGCATATTTTTTTCATTCAATCCTTTAGGGGAACTGAGGCTGGTTTTAAGGAAGAGTGTGGCATTCTTGGACAGCAAAGAAGGTCATGGAATCTTCCTTCCCCTCAGAGAGCAGCGCTGAGGGAGGGGAAGGCTCTGAGCTTTGCCATCCAACCTTGAGCCCCTACTCCTCCTACAGGATCTGGAAAGCAGGCTCTGCATTGGCAGGGGTGGCAGGGACAAAAAGCCCAGACTCTTAGAGCTGGGACCCCCTCCTCCTGCCACCTGCCCCCAGTGATGGACTCCTTTGTATCAGGAATGTCACTTATCTCTGCAGCAACTGCTGATGGAAAGTTCTTCCTTAGGTAAAGCTGCAGCTTGCTGCTACTGCTAAGTCTCTTCAGTCGTGTCCGACTCTGTGCGACCCCATAGACGGCAGCCCACCAGGCTCCCCCGTCCCTGGGATTCTCCAGGCAAGAATACTTGACTGGGTAGCCCTTCCCTTCTCCAGGGGATCTTCCCAACCCAGGGACTGAACCCAGGTCTCCTGCATTACAGGCAGATTCTTTACCATTTGAGCCACCAGGGATTGTCCTCCATATCGGTGGTTCCATTTTAGACTCCCACCAGCAGCACTTTAGGATGCTCCACATTCTCACCAACACTTGATGTCATCAGTCTCTTCGTCTGAGCTTCAGTTCAGTTCAGTTCAGTTCCGTTCAGTTGCCCAGTTGTGTCCGACTCTTTGCGACCCCATGAGTCGCAGCACACCAGGCCTCCCTGTCCATCACCAAGACTCCGAGCTCACTCAGTCTGTCCATCTAGTCAGTGTGGATGTTAAATGATACCTCATTATGGTTTTGATTTACATTTGAGTACTAATGATGCTGAGCGCCTTTTCATGTGTTTAGTGACTATTTGAATATTTGAGGGGTTCCTTTTTAAAACCATGTCATTTTCTTTTGGATTTATAAGAAGTTTTTATATTTCAGGATTTCTTCTTTAGATATTTTTTATTCTAATAAATTTTGCCTACCCCTAGGTTGTGAAGGTATCTTTGATGTTTCCTTTTATAATCTTTGTGGTTTTGAATTTTTGTTTGGGTTGCTCGACTTAATTTTTATATACAGATGAAGGTAGAGGTTGAGGTTCTTCCTTTCTTTCCCCCCCTTTTTTCATACAATATCCAGCATCATCTTTTTAAAAAATTATTTTCCTCATTGAGCTTGAACAGGTGCTTTGATCAAAAATCAGGTTGACCATATATATATTTGAGTTTATTTCTGGACTCTATTCTGTCCCATTGATCTGTTTATCCTTACATAAGCCCTACAGTTTTGATTACCATGGCTTTAGTCTTAAAGTTAGCTAGGTAAGCGCTCCAACTTTGCTCTTCTTTTCCAAACTTGTTTTGGCCATTCTAGATTTTTGCATTTCCAAAGCAATCTTAGAATTGATCCGTCAATTTCTTCAAAAATGTCTGCTGGAATTTTGATAGGGCTTGGCTTGAATCTGGGCTTTCCGGATGGTTTAGTGGTAATGAACCTGCCTGCAATGCAGATGTAGGTTCAACCCCTGAGTCTGGAAGATCTCCTGGAGAAGAAAATGGCAACCCACTCTGGTATTCTTGCCTGGAAAATTCCATGACAGAGGAGCCTGGTGGGCTACAATCCTGGGGTCAAAAAGTCCCACACAACTTCTCCACTGAGCACACATGCACGGCTTGAATCTAGAGAGCAGTCCGGAAGGTGGTATAGGAGTTTCTGATCTACTAACGTCTGCAGCTCCTTTTATTTTGGTCTTTATTTCAGCAGGATTTTCAGTGTACAGGTCTTCCCTTTCATCAGATTTACTCCCAGTATTTGATGTTGTTTATGCTATTTAATATGGTACTCTGATTTCATTTTCCATTTTTTTGATCGCTAGCATGCAGAAACATTTTTTGCATGTTGGTTTTGTATCCCGCAACTCTGGTTATTTATCGGTCCTAGGTGTTTGTTTTGTTTTGGTAGATTCTATCCCTAAGGCCTTGCTACTTTGCCTGGACTTTCATGATGGAGATGATATAGGCTCTGTATCGAGAAGGAATGTGAGGATTTAAACTGGACACTGTTTAACTCACGGTTTTTGAGCCCCACCTGAAACTCCTTATAACTGAGTCTTTGGTGTAGGAGGGCGGGGAAAGGAGAGTGTGTGGTATCGGTATTTTTAAAGTTCCTCGGAAGCTTCTAAAAGTGCAGCTGAGAGTCCCTGATTTAGAAAGTGTCCATTGGCAGACGGTCAGAGGCCACCCTAGCAGAGAGGTGGCGGATGGCCCATGCACCTCGGGTCCGTGGGAGTGAGGGGGCCTTGCTGGCCCACTCCCTCTCCTGCCTTGGGAAATGGCAGACAAGTTCCGGGTTCCCTTCCAGGCCAGGGCGAGTGGGAAGAGAGCACCTCCCGTCTCTCCCTAACGAGAAACATGTGGCAATAAATGCTGTCCCCGCCGGGGCGCACTGTCGCCTCCAGTCACCAGGCAGACACACCTGTCTGCGCCCCCACCTCGCCCCCCGAGATAGCCCTGCAGACCCCAGAGCTATGCCCCGCAGACTTCTCTGGGCTGAACTGATCTCACCCGTTACAGACGGGGAAACTGAGGCACGGGAGATGGTGGCGTGGGAGGGGGGCGAGGATTGTTACCAGGCCGCAACCTCCTAGTCCGACCATCGCCCCTTCCAGGTACAAGGAAATTCAAGAGGAGCTGGAGGACCTGGACCGCATCACGGAGCAGACACTTTTCGACTTGTACAAGTACAACGCTTCCCACACCCTCGTGGCCCACGCCCGCTCCCGCCGCGACCTGCGGGAGCCTCTGCCGCACCCCCTTGCAGCGCCTGCCCATCCCGGCTCCGCCCAACGCAGCCCGCAGAGCCCGCCGCGCCGGCTCCAGCGTGCGGGACAACAACCCCCAGGTGAACAGGAAGGACTGGAAGATCGGCTTCCAGCTGGTAAGGCCCCGCCACGGCCCGGAGACCCCGCCCCCTCTCCGCCCCTAAGCGCAGCAGTCTGCTCAGCTCCCCGCCCTCCGCGACCCGCCTTCGCTGCCACTGACACGAGGTTGAAAGTCCGCGCGCTGGCGGAATAAATAGGTTACATAGACAAATAAATTTGAAAATTAAAATTAAATAACGTCTCTCTGGGCACTAGCTTGTGGAGGCTCCTCGCTGGGGGCCTCTGTGGGAGCGTTTATGGGGATGGGAAGTCAGATCTACTGTGGAAATGCTCTTTCTGAATTCTGATCCCCAGTGTGGGACTCACTTGGGACCTTCCAGGGTGATGGGGCATCGGGGCTTCGGCAGGCCCAAGACAGAGGATTGTTGTTGTTTAGTCACTCAGTTGTATCTGACTCTTGGCGACCTCTTAGACTGTAGTCCACCAGGCTCCTCTGTCTATGGGATTTCCCAGGCAAGAATACTGGAATGGGTTGACATTCCCTTCTCCAGGGGATCTCCCCGACCCAGGGATCCAACCCAGGTCTCCTACATTGATAGGCAGAGTTTTTACCACTGAGCCACCGGGGAAGCCCGTATCTGTCTGTCTATCTATCTATCTATCATCTATCTATCTATCTATCTATCTATCTACCTATCTATCTATCTATCTATCTATCCTCTCAAGCCTCCTTCCCATCTCCATTTATTTTTTTTAGTTTTCTTGCTATCCTCTCCCTATTCTCTGTCTTGGGCTTCCCCGGTGGCTCCCTGGTGGCTCAGATGATAACGAATCTGCCTGCAATGCTGGAGACCTAGGTTCAATCCCTGGGTCAGAAAGATCCCCTGGAGGAGGGCATGGCAACCCACTGTAGTATTCTAGCCTGGAGAATCCCCATGGACAGAGGAGCCTAGCAGGCTACAGTCCATGGGTCGCAAAGAGTCTTACATGACTGAGCGACTAAGCGCACACACACATATATACATATACCTATATATATATATATTCATGGCTGATTCATGTTGTATGGCAGAAACCAACACAATATTGTAAAGAAATTATCCTCCAATTAAAATAAAAATAATAATAAAGATTTAAAAAAGGGGAGCGAAGCAGAGAGATGGTACCCCCAGACCAGGATTCCAGTCCCCTCTTTGATACTGGGACAAACTGCTTGATCCCTCAGTATTCCCATCTGTGAAATGGGGAGATTAATCTTTGCTTCACCCTCCTCAGAGGCTGCATAAATGACCCCGAGGTATGTGCAACTCCCAGTCTCCTCTATGAATCCCGTGCTCTCCAGGTCTGCTGTCTTCCAGGCTTTGGCTTCTCCCAGCCTGGCTCCCCGCCCCTATCTATCAGTCTTTAGGACCCCAGACCATTCATTGCTTGACCTTGCCGTGCCCTGCTTACCCTTGCTGCTGGTCCTCTGATGCTCTGGTCTCTGTGTCCAGTGCAACCAGAACAAATCGGACTGCTTCTACCAGACATACTCATCAGGGGTGGATGCTGTGAGGGAGTGGTACCGCTTCCACTATATCAACATTCTGTCCAGACGGAGACAAGACACCTCTCCCTCGCTGGAGGAGGACGTGCTGGGCAAATTCATCTTCACCTGCCGCTTCAACCAGGACTCCTGCAATGAGGCGTGAGTCCTTCCCTGCCGCCAGGCTTCTTGCTCTGCCCACCCCACTCCCCCCTCCCCATCCCCGGTCTCTGGTCTCCTTTGCTGGACCATCCTGAGACTCAGCATGGAAGGCACCCTGAAGTGCAGGCTGAATAACTGAATGCTTGCAGGTGGGGAGAAAGGGGAAGTATTGACCTCAGGTCTAAACCTCTGCCTGGGGAATGGCCCTGCAGGACATGTGTGGCTCCCTGCTCCCTGGGTCTGCGGAAGTGTCAGATGGGAGCCTTGGGAAGGCCGGGCTTGACGTCTGGCTTTGAGAAACCAAGGACTGAAGCATGGCTCCCTATTTTTCTGAGGCCTCTTTCTCACTGGCATCAAACTCGAGAATGCCTGGAAGGTCATCTGGTCCACTGCTCCGCTGGCTCAGATAATGCAGGCAGCAGTGGGGGTTGGACACAGCATGGGCTGAATCAGGGACTAACCCTCAGTTCCTGCTTGGGCTCTGTTTCTTCTGGATCAGGTGACTGGGCATTTCACTCCACTCTTCAGAGCCTATTACTTTGTTTATGAAATGGAGGAAATGAGATTCTTTCAGTGTTCACTGAACCAGTATTCTTGACTGTTTGGACTATGTGCCAATCACCGTTCTGGGCATTTGGGATACATCAAAGAAGAAGAAAAATATCCTTGCCCTTCTGATACTTTTTCTTTCTTTGACCACGCTTGGTAGCATGCAGGAGGATCTTAGTTCCCTGAGCCGTGCCCCTGCACTGGCATCTCAGAGTCTTAACCACTGGACCACTGGGGAATTCCCTTGATACTTTTTCTTAAGCAATGAAGTTGATAACATCTGTCTTTGAGTGCATGAGATAAGGAGTTTGAGGGCACTTTATACACTGCAGTGAGTTGTGGGTCTCATTGTTGGTGGGAAGTGACTGTCATGCAGGTGAAGTGACTTGCCCTAAGACACCGGGTCAGCCAGAGCCTAGGGTCCCCCTCACACTACTGCACTGCCTGTCTGGCATTCTTTCAGTCACATCTCCTGTCATGATGTCTTTGCAAAGAGGTCATGGCTGCTGCCAGCTCTCTGAGGGCTGCGGGGCGGGGGCGGGGGAGGCTAGGGGTAAAGGAGGTCCCCTTCTGTAGCCGCTGCTCACCCCCACCTTCCCCTCCATATTCCTCGAAGTTCAGGCGCTGTCTCCTGCCTCTACCCAACTGAGGAAGGGCCCGAGGCAGCATCTCCACCCCACAGGGACCCTGTCCCTTCCTTGTTCCTAAAGACTGTAGGCAACGCCAGGTGTCACCTGCTTCTGCCCTGCCCCCCGCAACCTGGAGCACACACTCTGCCTGCACACACCTTTGCTCTTGTCTCGGGTTTGTGTGTTTGTTTGAGGACAAGTGAGCCAGTAGCAGCACCTGAGCCTGTGGCAGCCCACAGCTGCCACCGAGTGGTTCTGTCACCGTCTCGCTTTGCCCGCCCCAGGCTCCCGCCTTCTCATCAATGGAAAGTCCATAGTTCATCTCAGTCTTGACACTTAGGTCACTTCCTCACTTCAGAGCCTCATCGATTCTCCCCAGGGTTATCATAACCCCCAATCTGTCTCTCCACCTCTCGAGCCTCCCTTAATTCTGTGACCACAGGAAGCTTTATTCTTCAGCCTTCTGCCTGCTTTTCGCTGCAGTTAACTATTCCAGACAGTTCTGTGTGAAATCCGTCAGTGTCTCTCTGGCCTTTGGGATCGAGTTGAAGTTCTTTATCATGGCTTTCTCAGCCCTCTCCTACTCTGTATTCAATTCTCTTACCTCTCTCTCTATGATCTTTTCTTTAATAACAGCTTTATTGAGTTGTACATCGCATACCACAAAATTCATCCTTTGAATGGATATAATTCAGTAGTTTTTACTATATTTACAGAATTGTGCGACTATTAACATTGTCTAATTTTAGAATGTTTTCCTGTCTCCCTATGTTGTCCCCTCCTCCAAGCCTTGGGAACCACTAATCTGCTAACCACTCTCTCTATGGATTACCTACTGGGGACATTTCATATAAATGGAATCACATAATATGTGGTCTTTTGTGACTGGCTTCTTTCACTTAGTAATGTTTATCCATGTTGCAGCATGTATCAGTAATTCCTGCCTTTTTTTTTTTTTTGACTGCATCACAAGGCAAATCTTAGTTCTCTGACCAAGGATCCAACCCTGGTTCCCCCTGCAGTGGCAGTGTGTAGCTCTAACCTCTGGACCACCAGGAAGTCCCCCAGTTCATGTCTCTTTTTCACTAAATAGTTTTCAATTGTATGCTTATGTCACAGTGAGATTATCTGTGCTTTGTGGATGAACATTTGGGTGTCTTTCACTTTCTGGCTCTTATGAATAATGCTGAATGCTGCTATGAGCATTCCTGTACACATGTGTATATGGATGTATGTTTTCATTTCTCTTAGGCAGATACCTAGGAGTGGAACTGCTGGGTCATATAGTAATTATATATTTAATATTTAGAGGAATGTCAGACTGTTTTCCAGGTGTCTGTGCCATTTTACATTCCTACCAGCAGTGTGTGAGGGTTGCAAATTCTCAACATCCTTACCGTGTTATATCTGTCATTTTGGCTTTAGCTGTCTTAATGATTCCCTATATCCTTTTTTTTTTCTTTTCTTTTTTTGGCTGCACCATGAGGCTTGTTGTATCTAGCCCCAACTAGGGACTAACATGGGCCTACAACCGTGAAAGTGCTGAGGGCCACTGGACCACCAGGGAAATCCCTGATTTCTTATACTCTTAATAGAAAATTTATATAGCCCTTACTCAGTGCTAAGCACCGTTCTGCTGCTACTGATGCTAAGTCACTTCAGTCGTATCTGACTCTGTGGGACCCCAGAGAAGGAGGCCCACCAGGTTCCCCCGTCCCGGGATTCTCCAGACAAGAACACTGGAGTGGGTTGCTGTTTCCTTCTCCAATGCATGAAAGTAAAAGTAAAAGTGAAGTCGCTCAGTCGTGTCTGACTCTTAGTGACCCCATGGACTGCAGCCTACCAGGCTCCTCCATCCATGGGATTTTCCAGGCAAGAGTACCAGAGTGGGTTGCCATTGCCTTCACCCGAAGCACTGTTCTAGATGTCATTTAATCCTCCTAGAATCCCTATGAAGTCAGTACTAGTATCATCCCCATTTTACAGATGAGGAAACTGCGACATAAAGAGATCAAGTGCTTGGGCTGGTCCCCCAGCTCACAGTCATTAGAGCTGGGGTTCAGGTCCATGTAGCTTTGCCCTGGTACTCTTCACCATCATGTTACACTGCTTCTCATACACCCTCGTAATGCACTCAATGTGTTTCTCTTTGTGTTTTTACCAAGTGTGTGTGTAATGTGGACGTAATGATGTTGTATGATGTATCTCACGTTGCCCTTCACTTTTTAAACTAAGCTCTGTGAGTTTAAGATTCATCTATGGTCTGCTCTATGGAGTCCACCTGCTGCAGACAGCCCGTGATGTCTCTGTTCCCTCCCCTCTGAGCAGAGCTCCCTGGCCTTGTAGAACTGGCCTCTTCCTCTTTCGTCCCTCCCTTAGCACTGCCTGAGCTCTGGAAATGCTGCCATCCTAGCTCTTCCCAGAATGTGCGCTAGTATTTCACACCCTGAGCCTCTGCTTTTTGAGGCCGATGGACTATTCCAGATCATTGAGCTCCATTTCTTCGTTTTATAGATGAGGACAGTGAGCTTAAGGAAAATGGTTTGCTTAAGGCTGTATAGTCATCGCCCCCTGCTCCTCATCTCTGTCCAGCCTTCTTCCCTCCCCTACTTTTCTTCCTTCCTCCTCTACCACCCTCAGCCCAAAGACCTTTTCTCCCTGCTGCCCCCATGGCTGGGGAGTTAGAACAGATACCCTCTGTTGGCTGGGGAGTTTAGTTCAGTTGCTCAGTCGTGTCTGACTCTTTGTGACCCCATGGACTGCAGCACAAGAGGCTTCCCCTGTCCATCACCAACTCCCGGAGCTTGCTCAAACTCATGTTCATTGAGTCGATGATGCCATCCAACCAGCTCATCCTCTGTCATCCCCTTCTCCTCCTGCCTTTAATCTTTCCCAGCTTCAGGGTCTTTTCCAATGAGTCAGTTCTTCGAATCAGGTGGCCAAAGTATTGGAGTTTCAGCTTCAGCATCAGTCCTTCCAATGAATATTCAAGACTGATTTCCTTTAGGATTGACTGATTGGATCTCCTTGCAGACCAAGGGACTCTGAAGAGTCTTCTCCAGCACCACAGTTCAAAAGCATAAATTGTTCAGTGCTCAGTTTTTTTATAGTCCAACTCTCACATCCGTACATGACTACTGGAAAAACCATAGCTTTGAGTTAGATACCCCCTGTTCTCATGTGGGCTCTGGCTGCAGTCTGCACAGCCTCCCCATTGGGGGACATGTGATTTGCTGTCAAATCATGTTCCTATTGTAGCAACACAAATCTGGGACTCCTTTCTCTCTGTTCCCAAGCCTGTCCCAGCCCTGCTTTGGACCTTCCAGTGGGTGGCATGCTGTTGCAAGACCTGTTCCTGCCCTTGGATCTGACCTTCCTGGTCTCACTGTCTTGCCCCTGCCCCCTACCACTTCCTTTCTCTTCCGTTCATTCATCAACTATTTGTTCTCGATATCCTGTATCTCCTACATGCCAAGAAACATGCCATTCATCCCAGAGATGATTCAGCCATGAAGGCGATTTGTTTCCTGTCCTCAAGGAAATTATAATCCGAATGGGGAAGTAAGATGTAGACGTGTGAGAAGCCAGGGATGCTGCAAGAATTCATAATGTAGTGCAGCACTGAGATGGGGAGGCCACAAGGCCAGTGAGGTCGGGTGGCCTGGGTGAGAGGTAGCTGACCTGGGTTTGAGTCCCATCTCGTGCTTGCTGCTTGGGTCAGCTTGGGCAGCTACTTGACCTCTCCGAGCCCGTGTTTCCTCTCTTGTGAAGTGAGGATGATGCCTAGTGAGAGGGCTGGGTGAGGCTCCAGCACCAGGTCCACACATAGTAGGTGATCAGGAAACAAAGGGCTCTGAAAGTGCTCTCCCTGACCCCTGCACCTTCCCCTCTGACCCCTCTCTCTCTCTCCTGAATAGGAATTACTCTCACTTCCACCACCCGATGTATGGAAACTGCTACACTTTCAACGACAAGAACAGCTCCAACCTCTGGATGTCCTCCATGCCTGGGGTCAACAACGGTGTGCTGTCCCGACCCCAGCCTCAGCCCCTCTGCTGCCCTGTGTGCCCACATTTACCTGCCTTGAGCTCCTGTCCTAGAAATGCTCCAGGCCTCACTGCAGCACGCCCATCTGTATCCTGGAAAATCCTCTTTGCTTTTTCTCCACTGTGGGTACCACGTATTCCATCTCAGGTGTGATAGGAATCCTGTCCTGGCTCTGGCTGGCCCTGCACCCCAAATCCAGCTCGTGCGTGTACATGCTTGGTCACTAAGTCATGTCTGACTCTTTGCGACATCATGGGCTGTAGCCTGTCAGGCTCCTCTGTCCATGGAATTCCTAGGCCAGAATGCTGGAGTGGGTTGCCATTTCCTTCTCCAGGGGATCTTCCTGACCCAGGGATCGAACGCATGTCTCCTGCATTGGCAGGTGGCTTCTTTACCACTGAACCACCAGGGAAAGCCCCTGATTTCAGCTCGGGGGTTGCCAAGTCCATTTGGAGGTCTTCCTGAACTTGCTGCCCTGGGAGGCTTAGAGACCAGGCAGGGTGGGATGATGGGTTTCCACATCCTGATGCTTCTCTCAACCAATGTGCCCTGCCCCCTGGCTCTGTTCCCCTTGTTCCCCAGCAGGTCTGTCCCTGACACTGCGCACAGAGCAAAATGACTTCATCCCGCTGCTGTCCACGGTGACCGGGGCCCGGGTGATGGTGCACGAACGGGATGAGCCTGCTTTTATGGATGATGCTGGCTTTAATCTGCGGCCCGGCGTGGAGACCTCCATCAGCATGAGTAAGGCAAGGACGCTGACCGGGAGACCTGGGGAGGACCCCAGATGAGGGGCAGAGAGAGGGCATGGAGTGTGACAGCTAGATGGCCAGAGGAAGTTGCGATGGGTGAGCTTCGAGCATGTAGCAGTCTTCAGGAGCAAAATCTAGGGCGAGGGACCGGCCAGGCCGAGTGTGCATTAGGAAGTAGGTTTCTGAGGAGTACACATGGGATGAGAACACCAAAAGGGATTTGGAACATGCTGAGGGTTCCAGGGGATGCTCCAGGCCCAGTGTCCTCGGAAGTAGCCCTGGGGGCATGTTGTGAAATGACCAGGCAGGTAGGAGAGATGACGGAGGACATACAGCCAGGGACTGAGGGAAGACTGTGGTTAGGAAGAGGCCTGGACCACTTGCTCTGACCTCTGACCGCTTGGTGACTCTGGGTTCTTAGGAAGCCGTGGACAGACTCGGGGGGTGACTATGGCGACTGCACCAAGAATGGCAGCGAGGTCCCAGTGGAGAACCTTTACAATACCAAATACACGCAGCAGGTGAGGCTCAGCCTGTTTTCATGGCAACCGTCTCCCAGCCGTGGCCACCAGGTTGTGTGATGGGCGATGGGGACGGTGGAGTGAGGGGCGGAGGCACACTGCGGGGGCTGGTTTGTCCTCCCCTCCCCTGCCATCTGGGGCTGTGTGGGGGTGGGCAGGCCTGACCCCGTCCCCCTTCGTGCTCCCCTCCTCCAGGTCTGCATCCATTCGTGCTTCCAGGAGAGCATGATCAAGAAGTGTGGCTGTGCCTACATCTTCTACCCGAAGCCCGAAGGCGTAGAGTTCTGTGACTACAAGAAGCATGATTCCTGGGGTGAGACTGTGGGAGGCTGGCGCCCACTCCCCTGAGCCCAGAACTATCCCAGGAGCCCTGCACTCTCAGCACCCCCACTGTGGCTTCCAGCTCCCACGTCCTCCAGCCAGTTCCCCACTGACTCCCGTTTCCCGATTCTTAGATGCCACCCTGTCCATTTTCCCCTCACTCTCTCTTCTCTGTTCCTCCCTCACCGTTTTCTCTCTCTTTTGACTTCTGTGTGTTTATAATCGGATGTCCCCATTTAAAAATAACTTATGGGACTTCCCTGGTGGTCCAGTGGTTAAGAATCCATCTTGCAAAGAAGGGGACGCAGGTTTGATCCCTGGTCAGGGAACTAAGATCCCACATTCTGCAGAGGGACTGCACCTGTGAACCGTAACTAGAGAATCCGTGAGCCGAAAGGAAAAATCCTCGTGACACAGTTAAGACCTGACCCAGCCAAATAAATAAATAAGCAAATAAATATTTTTTAAAAATAAGAATAACTTGCAGCAAAAGGAAAGAAGAGCACGTGAGGAAGATCTCCCTGGGTTCTTTGCTCTGCAGGTAGCATCCTGCTCACTCCCTAGGGTACCAGCAGGGCTGTTGCTGGGCGCTGGTGAGACAGTGCTGGGTGCAGGAAGAAAAGACTAGAAATTGTGTGAATCTGCCTCATTCCCTAACACCTTCCAGTTTATGTATGTTTTAATATACACGTAATATATCAGTTCAATAGGAGCAGGTGTATCATTTAGAAATGACTTGTGGAAGAATTAAAACATTAAAACTAGAGGAGAGCACAGTCAAAAGAATCTGGAAGACACTAGACTCTCCTCCTGGCCCTGGTCTAGGAGCAGATCAGTTTTCCTTTTCTTTACAGCTGAGTTATTCAGCAGAGAAGCTGAGAGAGAAAGTCCCCAGCAAGAGAACACAGAACATAGAGGGCAGACATAGAACACACAGGGTGGGCGTCCTTGGTCCACACCCCCTTATCTGGCCCAGCCCACCCCTCCGAGGTCTCAGGGCAGGGACACCGTGGACCTCAGGGTGGAGAGCAGCCTCTGTCTGTGCGTCTCTGCCTGCTTTCTCTCCTGGTGCTGCTCTCTCATCCTCCCCTGACCTGTGCCCTGCAGTCTCGGCCTCTGATTTCTGGCTTTCTGGCCTTGGAAAATCACAGAGCATCCGAGCTGGAGGGAAGAAGCTCAGAGGCTGTCTTGCCTGATGGGCCCCTTCTCAGACCAGCAAGCTGAGGCCCAGAGGGAGGACGGGATGTTCCAGGACATGCAGAGCAGGCACTCTGCCCACTGTTCCCCGGGCCCCTAAACGCTGATTGCTAAGTGGTTGTGAGTTTGAAAAAGATCCTTGAGAGAAAAATGACCTTGCTGTTTGCTAGAAGCTGTGAGGATGAGGGAGAGAAACTTGGCTAAAGATACAATCTGCTGAGTTTCCTAAGGACCACTTGCTCCCCAGCCTAATTGCTTCCCAGTCTTTCTAATTAAAGATTAATTCTGTGATTAATTATATAAACCCTGGTATTCAGAGGGATTTGGGTCAGAAATGAAGAAGGACCCTGGTGACTGGAAGTATCAAGAATAACAAAAAAACCTTATCTAGAACCTGGGAAGACGAGTGAAGGAGGAAGCTATGGTCTCATTGAAAGTGAAAGTGAAACTCGCTCATTCACGTCCTACTCTTTGTGACCCCATGGACTGTATAGTCCATGGAATTCTCCATGCTAGAATACCGGAGCGGGTAGCCTAGCTGTTCCCTTCTCCAGGGGATCATCCCAACCCAGGGATCGAATCCATGTCTCCTGTATTGCAGGCAGATTCTTTACCAGCTGAGCCACAAAAGAAGCCCAAGAATACTGGAGTGGGTAGCCTATCCCTTCTCCAGGGGATCTTCCCAAACCAGGAATCAAACTGTGGTCTTCTGCATTGCAGGTGGTTTCTTTACCAACTGACCTATCAGGAAAGCCCTTAAAAGTGAAAGCCTCCCAGTCGTGTCCGACTCTTTGTGACCCCATGGACTATACAGTCTATGGAATTCTCCAGGCCAGGATGCTGGAGTGGGTAGCTTTTCCCACTCCAGGGCATCTTCCCAACCCAGGGATCAAACCCAGGTCTCCCGTATTGCAGGTGGATTCCTTACCAGCTGTGCAACAAGGGAAGCCCATGGTCCCATTATTCTTTTTGGTAACAGGTGTACTGAGATAATTCATTTCCTGGGTAACTCACTCACTGACAGTGTACAGTGCAATTTTAGTATGTGTTTGCCGAGTCACTCAGTTGTGTCCGACTCTCTGTGATCCCATGACCTGTAGCCCTTCAGGTTCCTCTGTCCATGGAGATTCTCCAGGCAGTACAGTTTTAGCTTTTTGCCCAGTCGTGGAAATGTGTAACACTTGTTGCAATCAGTTTAGAACCTTCTCATCGCTCCAAAAAAAAAAAAAAATTTGTACCCATAGTGGTATCCAAGCTTGCCATTCCCTGTATCCACAGGCCCTCCCCCGACCCCCCCACCCCAACTCCAGCCCCTCAGAACCACTCAACTACTTTCTATCTGCTATAGATTTGCCTCTCCTGGACATTTCATAGATCACAATATGTGATCCTTTGTGACTGGCTTCTTGTACTTAGTGTTAATATTTTCAATGTTCACCCACCTGGTATCAGATGTTCATCTACCTGGTATTGGGCCTTCCCTGGTGGCTCAGCTGGTAAAGAATCTGCCTGCAATGTGGGAGACCTGGGTTGGGAAGATGCCCTGGAGAAGGGAAAAGCTACCCATTCCAGTATTCTGGCCTGGGAAATTCCGTGGACTAGAGTCCATGGGGTTGCAAAGAGTTGACTGAGTGACTTTCACTTTCACTTTCCACCTGGTAGCATACATCAGTACTTCATTCCTTTTTATGGCTGAATAATATTCATTGTATGGATAGATCGTATCTTGTTTATCCATTTATCAATTAATGGACGTTTGGGTTGTTTCCCCCTTTTAGCTGTTGGGAACAATGGTGCTGTGAACATTTGTGTACAAGGTTTTGTGTGGTCAGTGTTTTCAGTTCTCTGGGGTGTGGAACTGCTGGGTCATTTAGTAGGTTTAGGGTTTCCCCAATGGGTCAGTGCATAAAGAATTTGTGGGCAATGCAGGAGACAAAGGGGACTCGGGTTTGATCCCTGGGTTGGGAAGATCTCCTGGAGAAGGGCATGACAACCTACTCCAGTATTCTTGCCTGGGAAATCCAATGGACAGAGGAGCTGGGTAAGCTAGAGTCAGACCCGGCAGAGCAACTGGGCACACATGCGTGTAGTACAGTATTTTATGTTTAACCTTTTGAGGAACTGCCAGACTGTTTTCCACAACAGAGGCACCAATTTATATTCCCAGCAGTGATGAGCTCCAATTTCTTCATGTCCTCATCGACACTTGCCATTTTCTTTTTTCATTATAGACATCTTGGTGGTGGTGGTTTAGTCACTAAGTCATGTCCAACTCTCCGTGATCCCATGGACTATAGCCCACCAGGCTCCTCTGTCCATGGGATTTCCCAGGCAAGAACACTGCAGTGGGTTGCCATTTCATCTCCAATAGCCATCTTAGTGGGTGTGAAGTCGTAGCTCATTGTGATTTAATTTCATTATTCTTATATAAAAATTGTTCCCACTTTTCTTTTTCACTTTTCAACATTTGTCTGTATCCGGAATTTGCCTGCAGTGTGGGAGACCCATGTTCAATCCCTGGGTTGGGAAGATCCCCTGGAGAAGGAATGGTAACCTATTCCAGTATTCTTGCCTGGAGAATCCCATGGACAGAGGAGCCTGGGTGGCTATAGTCCATGGAGGTGGCAAAGAGTTGGACCCCTGACTGAGTGACTCACACTTTCACTTTAACAAAGGTGTAACCTGTTGTTTTTATTTTTGCTGGACTCGGCTTTATTTCTTAAACATGCTCTGGTGCTGTCACTCAGGAGCCCTTCCTGTTTTGCTCCATAATACTCTTGTGCACTGGGTGCCAGGGGTCTTGGGAGACCTGGAGGGTGTGGGTGGAGAAGGTGGAGGGGGCCTAGGAAAACGAGCACCTCTCTGCACCCGCAGGCTACTGCTACTATAAGCTCCAGGATGCCTTTTCCTCAGATCGCCTGGGCTGTTTCACTAAGTGCCGGAAGCCATGCAGGTGAGCATCCTCTCCTAGAGCTCAGCTTGGTCGTCTAGGTGCCACAGAGGATCCTTGGTCCAGCTTTGAATGGGAGAGCCCCACCCTTTCCCCCTCACTGAGCACCTTCTCCACCCCCAGTGTGACCATCTACAAGCTCTCTGCCAGTTACTCACAGTGGCCCTCCATGACATCCCAGGTAGTGTATGTGTGTGTGGCACTGCGGTCCTCCCTGGGTATGTGTGTATGAGTGTGTTTGACCCCACCCCCAGCTCTGTAAGCCTGAAGAGTACGGGGGTGACCCCACTGACAGCTCACCCCCTCCCAGGACTGGGTCTTCCAGATGCTATCCCGACAGAACAACTACACCATCAAGAACAAAAGGTCAGTCCTACCCTGGTCCCGGGCTTCCCTGCTCGCTAATGCAGGAGTCTCAGGTTTGATCCCTGGGATGGGGAGATCCCCTGGAGAAGGAAATGGCAACCCCTCCAGTACTCTTGCCTGGAGAATTCCATGGAAAGAGGAGCCCAGCGGGCTCCAGTCCATGGGGTTCCAAAAGAGTCTGACACGGCTGAGTGACTAAACAGTAACAATAATTCCTTTCCTTGGGTCCCAGCCTTGGGAAAGGAATCTGTGGGAGGGAAAGCAGACCCAGGAAGAGGGATGGGTACAGCTGATTGGAGGAGAGTGTTTTTGAGCAGCAGAGAAATTAACCCTGGACCATCTCTTCCCACCCTCTCCCCCACTCCAAAGGGATGGAGTTGCCAAACTCAACATCTTCTTCAAGGAGCTGAACTACAAATCTAATTCTGAGTCTCCCTCAGTCACGGTGTGTCCTGCCCCACTGAGCCTGGGATTCTCTGTAGGCAGGGCGTCTTAGTCAGGGGGCTGTTCCTGAACATAGGGATTACTTCTGTGGGGCCTGAGGGTTTGGGCCTCGAAGGTGGGGGACCAGGGAAAGGGGAGAGGGTGAGCATTAGAAGGGTGGAAGGAGTGCTGGGTGATGGGGAGAAACCTCTCGAGACAGGCCTGGGTGTCAGCCATCCCCACGGTGGCCTCATTCTTGGTTTTCCCTGGAAGAAACCAGCCAGCAGTCCTGTGCTCCCAGAGGCGGGGAGCAGAGGCCCGGGGCCCTGGGGTCAGGCGAGGCCAAATGGAGTGGAGGATGGGCTTCCTGCCAAGTGCTCAGCGTGCCTCTCTCCCTCACAGATGGTCACCCTCCTGTCCAACCTGGGCAGCCAGTGGAGCCTGTGGTTCGGCTCCTCCGTGCTCTCTGTGGTGGAGATGGCTGAGCTCATCTTTGACCTCCTGGTTATCACCTTCCTCATGCTGCTCCGGAGGTTCCGAAGCCGATACTGGTCCCCAGGCCGAGGGGGCAGGGGCACTCAGGAGGTGGCCTCCACTCCAGCCACCTCCCTCCCCTCCAGTTTCTGCCCCCACCAGGCTTCCTCCTCCTCATCCCCGCTGGACCCTGCCGTCTCCCCCGGCCTTGTCAGCCCCTCCACCTGCGTACGCCACCCTGGGTCCCCACCCAGCTCCATCAGGCTTGGCAGAGGCCAGCGTCTTTGCCCACGCTCAGGGGGAGCCCTGAGAGGGAAGGACAGTGTCCCCTCCTCAAGGCAGGCACTTCCTTTGGTGGGAGGGACCCAGCCTTGGCAAGATTCAAGAATGTTTGGTGGCTTCCTCTCAGAGCTGCCCAGCTGCCCCTGGTGTGTGCGTGGGTGGCAGGGGGATGAAGCAGGATGGATAGGGGGCTGCGGAAATTGCCTGGAGACCCCCTGCCAGCATCACCCCCGGTTCCCTGCTGGTCTTGCCTTGAGAACACTTTGCTCTCCCCCACCCCAGTGCGGCCAAGTCCTCTTATCCCTTGGATCAGCCAAGCCAAACTTGGATCTCTGACAAACAGCTTTCCTAGGAAACAACTGACGACCAGAACAAAACACAGACAAGGGCACACAAAGGCGTGTGTGGTTTCCTTCCTAAAGATGGCTGGATTCGGCCCCAGAATGGCCCTCCACACTGCCTTCCAGTGACACAGGCTTTTGCTCCTCTTCTTGAACTGGGATGGGGAACCCCACCCCAAAAGCCCCCTCGGTTAGTTGCTAGGCAATTCTGTTTGCCTGACTCCCAGGGCAGGAACTGGGGCAGCCCAGTCTAGTGAAGACCTGGATTCCCAGTCAGCCTCACTACCCCATCCCCCCACGGAGCCTCGCCCAGCGCCTCTGCCCTGTGTCCTTGTCTTTCATAACTCTGCATATTTGCTCAAACTATTTCCTTAGCCTGGAAGCCTCCCCCACTCCCCCATCTGCTGGAGAACTCCTATGCATCCCTGAGAACCCTGCTTGGATACCATTACTTCTGTGAAGGCTTCTTCCCCACCCTGTCTTCCCCAGATCTTACCACTTCCCTCTCCCGTGGACTCCCATCACACACCATCACGTCCGTGGAAGTGCTGACGCTGCACTTAATTTTCCTGTTCATTTGTGTCTGTGTTCCCAGCATGACTGAGCTCACTGTGGTTAGGGACTGAGTCTTGTTCATTCATGTATCCTCACAGTCTAGCCCAGTGTCCCACTTGGAGCAAGTAGGCAGGTACTTAATAAATATTATTGCATAAAGAATGCCTGGAGGGACTTCCGTGGGTCAGGGAGCTAACATCCCCCCTGCCACAGGGTGTGGCCTAAAAGAATAGGTCTGGAGAGCTGCATGGCACCATGAGGGGACCAGGGAGTGGGTACAAGTCCCACTGTTCTGGGTTGGGGAGTGGGGCACAGGGCAGTCTCCCATTTCCCTGGCTGCATGATGGGAATGGCCATCCTTCAGGGGCCTTGGGAGAGACAAACCGTCTTGCTAGTTCTTCCCTGGGCATTGCCGAGCATCTGCTCTGTGCCCGTCACCACGTTCAGGTGGGAGGTGAAGACAGGTGCCCTCCGTCAGGAGTCCTGCTGTGCAGTGCTTGGGGCTAGTGGCCCTGTCCACAGCCGGGACCCCTTTCCTTCCTGACTTTGGTCACCACCCTCTGTAATCCTCCTCTCCTGCTGAGTACCACTCACCACCCAGCTGCAGCATCCTCACCCGCCCGCCTCTCCAGCAACTGCCCAGTGCTGGTGGAAGAGGATGAGACTCAGCCCAGCTTCCTGAGGAGCCTCGAAACCTGTGTATTCTCATCCGCATATCAGCACAGAGAGAGCAGCAGCGGGCATCTTCCCAGCTTCTAAAGGAGACGCTGAGGGATGTCAGAGTGGAACCCTGGTTTCCAGACCCGCAACTCCTCCCCTCACAGCAGCATCAGCCCTGGGAGCCCGGAGTCACCCTTCCTCACCCTCCTTAGGGCCGGATCCCGATGCCTTGATCTGGCTCTCCTCACCCCCCCACCCCCCAACTCTGGTGATCTGCTTGACCTGAGGAGCCACGAGAATCTTGGGAAAGAGGGGGAGATGGCAAAGGGCGGGGGGGGTGGGTAAAGGTCGCGAGGAGGAAATGATGCGAAGACTCTGGACTTCCCTTTCCTAGACTCACAGTGATGAGGGGAAAGTGCTCCTGTCCCAACAGTTTCCTCTGACCCGCAGGTTCAGCCTGCTCCTGTGCTCTTTGGCCCCAGCCCGCCCTGGCTCCCTCTCCCCTGACTCAGTGGGCGGGGCCTGTCAGACAAAGCTGGAGCTATCAAGGATGACAGAAGGCAGCCCCTACTCCCCATCCTTCCCCTGCCACCCCTGGTCCTCCAGAGTTTCTCCTGCCAAAAAGCAGGTCCACCTAAGGTCTTTCATTCTCGGTGTGTTACTTCTGCACACTAACTTTTGGGGTTCTTTTTAGCTTTAAAAATAGTTTCTTTCCTTCTTCACCAACATCCCCTCCCCCACACACATGCACATCCTGACCATTATTCAAAACGTCACAAATTCAATATAAACTGATGTTCATGTATTCATCTGACGTGATTCAAGATAAAGTGGATTTTAAAAGCAAACAGATGCCAATCATGGGGGCTTCCCAGGTGGCGCTAGTGGTAAAGAACCCACCTGCCAACGCAGGAGACACAAGAGACTCAGCTTTGATCCCTGGGTTGGGAAGATCTCCAGGAGAAGGAAATAGCAACCCACTCCGTTATTCTTGCCTGGAGAATCCCATGGACAGAGAAGCTTGGTGGGCTACAGTCCACAGGGTGGAAAAGAATCTGACACGACTGAAGTGATTTAACATGCAAGTGTGGGAGGGGACTAGGGCAGGTGCCAGTAACATGGGGCATGCATTTTTCTAGTGTTTATTTTTTGGCTACACTATACGACATGTGGGATCTTGGTTCCCCAACCAGGGATCAAACCCCATGCCTCCTGCATTGGGAGCACAGAGTCTTAACCACTGGACCAGCAGGGAAGTCTCTCTAGTGTGCATTGAAACGGGTGGTGATCAATACATGTGCATCGTATGAGCAGTTATTCAGAGTGCGCACATGCAGGAGAGGGGTGCTGTCTGTTTCCTCCTTTCTAGGTCTCAGGTTGATCAGACAGGTAGAGGAGACAGAGTTCATGCTGTCTCATTTTCCTTGTGGAGCTTATCAAGTGAAGTGACTTGTCCAAGTTCGTGATTTAATACAGAACCAAGTCTCCCTGTGACGCATGGGGTTGGAATGACTGGGCTGTGGCTGGAACCCACATCAACCCGACTGGGAGTCCAGTGTCCTTTCGATGACTCTCTGCTGCTGCGGGGTGTGTGGCACGTTATGGAGAAAGGGGGCTCTGTTATCTGAAGCTCCTTTCCCGTAATCCTTTGCTCCACAAGCCCTAATAGCCAATTTTAGTTTGCTCCTTTTTTTTTTTTAAATTTATTTATTCAGTTTTGGTTGTGTGGGGTCTTAGTTGCGGCACACAGGCTCTCTAGTGGAGAGGTGTGGAGGCTCAGTAACTGCAGTACAAGGGCTTATGTCCCGTGGCCTATGAGATCTTAGTTCCCCGACCAGGGATCAAACCCATGCAGTGGAAGGCAGATTCTCAGTCACTGGACCCCAGAGAAGTCCCCTACCTTCTTCTGTTTCTCTGTGTCTCCCTTACCATGATTCCTTCTTCCCGGGAGGGCTCATGCTTGTGCTACCTCCTCTTCCACAAGACTAATTAGCTGTTCATATTCCTAGATCCACCACCTCTCACCATCTTTTTAAAGAGAATTTTATTGAACAGTTGAATACCATGTTTCTCAAGGCTTTAAGCTTGCTGCATAAATAGGCATTCATCCTAAACAATGAAAGAAATTCTCCTTTTGTGCCGGGCTATGTGCAGTTGGAACAGACTATTAAAAGTTTCTTGGAACATTAAAAATAGGACACTGGCACCTGAAACTAACACAACATTGTAAATCAACCATATTTCAATAAAAATTTAAAAGAAAAGAAAAAAAAACCCCAGAACATTGAAGTTGTTAGTGTTAATATAAAATATTAACATTATTATCACTGGGGAATTCCCAAGCTGTCCAGTGGTTAAGACTGTGCTTTCAAAGCAAGAGTGTGGGTTCAACCCCTGGTCAGGGAACTAGGATCCTACATGCTGAAAGCCATAGCCAAATAAATAAATAAAGCACATTGCTACCACTGACTGATCCTAAAGGAAATCAATCCTGAATAGTCATTGGAAGGACTGATGCTGAAGCTGAAGCTCCAATACTTTGGATGCTGGGAAAGACTGAGAGCAGGAGAGAAGGGGGGTGACAGAGAATGAGATGGTTGGATGGCATTACCAACTCAATGGACATGAGTTTGCTCAAACTCCAGGAGATGGTGAAGGACAAGAAAGCCTGGCATGCTGCAGTTCATGGGGTCACAGAGTAAGACATGACTTAGCAACGGAACAACCGCAACAACCACAGATTGAATGCTTTGTCTATGTCAAACCCTTGCTAAACACTTTGAGTCATTTATCATCCATGCGTGTGGTGTGAGGGGTACCAGCAAGCTTCCCATTTTCAACACGAGGTGTCTCTTAGTGTCTTCACACTGGAAGCTGGGCTACTTGACTCTCGCACTGTATTTCAGTGACTCGGCTTCTTTAAGAGCTCTGCTTTGGGTCCACTCATGCTGCACTTGGAGCCTCCCTGGGTGATGGTAGAGGTGATCCTCATCCTCTGTGGGTCCAGCTTTAATCCTCTAGTATCTCAGAAGCTGGAGGATGGGGTAGAGTGAAGTTAGCCAGAAGTAGGGGCATCGAGGCTCCATTCACACCTGGGATCACAGAGGGGAGGCCAGGAAAGGACAGAGAGAGTGAATTCCAGGGTTGAGGGTTAGCTGGTGGATCAAGAGATCAGTAGGTGAGGAGCTCCGATGCCAAGTCACAAAACCCTAGGCACTCCTCACTCCTGTCTGCTCTCCCTGTATTTCTAGCAGTCTCAGCAGCTGGAGAACTCGGGGCCTGGACTGGGTCTTGGGGATGCTCTGCGCATCCAGAGACCATTTGGGTGAATGCTGTACACTGTTGTGGGATTCATCTGGGAGACTCCCCGCATGGATGGGCGTGGCATAAAACATCTTAAGAGTCAAGGGTGGAGTCTGACTGACTCAAAAGGACTGATAGAGAAGTGGCGATTACCTGTTGCAACAAAACAGGGCCCTTGGTCCAAAGTCAGAAGTCTGCGGGCTGGGCTGGCCCAGCAGGGCACATGACCGGCACGTCTCTGGGCCTCAAAGCATGGAAACATACACACTGCCATATGTAAAAGAGACCGCCAGTGGGAATTTGCTGTATGACTCAGGGAACTCAAACCAGGGCTCAGTAACAACCTAAAGGGGTGGAAGGTGGGAGGGAGGTTCAAGATGGAGGGGATATATGCATATTTATGGCTGATGCATATTGACGTATGGCAGAAACCAACACAATATTGTAAAGCAATTGTCCTTCAATTAAAAATCAATTTAAGAAACAACAACAACAAGGGGGGCCTGTAGTAGATTATCTTTGAGGGCAGTTTGGATCGATGTATCAAAATATTTGGGAAAAGGGCACTGGGGACATCCTAGCAATACCTGATGGAGTGAGCTGTAATTCCATAAGGCCTTGTGATGTCACCTTCCTTATGGAAGCTGGGCCAGACACTGTGGCTCTCATTTCACGACCGAGGTCTTCTGGGAGGTTCAGCCAGAATCAGCAGTTGGGGGTCCTGCCCAGCACGGATGGAATGAGGCCTGGTGGGGTGGGGAGTGGGGCAGGTCAGGATCCCCAGTCAGGGTTAAGCTTTACTCTGAGGTTTAGATTGCAGGTGTACATTCCCAAGAAAGTGAGACATTAGGATGTCATTGGAGAACCCTGGGAAAAGGGGAAGAGCCCTGAGGACTGGGATCAAGTCTGGCATCACTTACCTGACTGAGACAGCGTGAGAGGGTCTCTTCATTATGCAGACACGAACACAGAAGACCACCCAGCTAAAAAAGCAGAGAGTTCTGAGCTGGAACCCAGCAAATCTGACTCCAAAGCCCTGTCTTTCTCCTTCTGTTCACTTGGGACAGGCCCGGCTTAGTGGAGAGGAGGAGGAGGGCCAGGAGGGGTGCACCTGGGTGTTTGGGGGAGGCGTGGTTAGGCCCTGGCACGTGGCCACTGGATCCCAGAGCCCTGCCTCTGTCTGACTACAAAGGGTTAAGAGACGTTGGCTGCCCCCTTCCTCCCGCCTCCTCCCGCCTCCACCCCAGGCTCTTCCTGTCCTGAAGTTGCGATACCCCATCTGCCTCTCTCCCTTCCCCTCCCACCTCCTCTCAGCTCAAGTTTTCTCGGAGTTCTCGGCTCGGGGCCACAGGGCTGGCCTTCCGGGTTTGAAGTCCTCCGGATTGGGCTGTGTCTCCGCCCCAGTCTCAACCCTCCACTCCCCGACCCGAGGCCGGCCTCCACTGTGGATACGCAAGGACTGTGTCGCTGCCACTGTCGCGGGCCACCACTGCCCCAGCCCTGATGGGGGACTGAGAGGCCACAGCTGGCCCGGACATGGGCCTCCCCCGCCGTGCCTGGCCTGCTGCTGCCACTGGTGAGACGGGGGAGGGGCCCAGGGAGGAGTGGGCCGGCGGGCGAGGGGCGCCGGGGCTGGCGAGGGCCTCGGGCCTGCGCGGGCCTGCCCTCACACACTGCCCCGCTCACCCGCCTCCCAGAGCCGGGGCGAGCTTGAAAGGCCAGGAGGGAAAGTGGACCCAGGCCTGGGCAGGCTGGGAATGTGGAGGCAGGTGCCCACAGGGGAAGGAGAGGCAGTTTGTTAGGAAATCGAAAGGGATGGGAAAAAGAAGGTGGGTCTTCTCAGAGTCCGGATGGTTCTGCCCGGCACGTCATTGTGTTGGGCCGCGGAGAGGCGAGGCTACCTGGGCGCCAGGCTGAGAATGGAAAGCAGGGGCTGGACGCCGCTCATGAAGTGGGGAAACTGAGTTCAGGAGAGGCCCTGGGCTGGGGGGCAGTGGGAAGGGAGGGGGCGTTTGGGAAGGGAGTGGGCAACCACAGAGGGGCTGGAGATCCCGCGGCCTCCCCAGGCCCCGGCCTCCCGGCCCCCTGGGGCGCACCCTTCACCCTTGGTCTGTGGCCTCTGGCCATCGGGCTGACCACCCTCCGAGGCCGCAGAGCCCTGGAGGCTGTCCCCGGCCCCCTCCCCTGACCCCAACAACAGATCACTTGCTTTCTTCTTCCACAGTTCAGTTTGGGGAAGTTGGTAGACACTTGTTTTCGTCACTGGAAAATGTCCCTTTCTCTTGCCTCAGCCTTCTTTCAGTGTATCCTTGCCGCCCACCCCCCTGCCCCGCAGTGGTCTGGGGGCAGAGACCCAGCCCCTCGCCTCTGCCCAGTAAAGGACTGCGTTGGCCACTTTCTCCTGGTTCACTCTTCCTCTGCCCAGTCGCCACTCCCCACCTTGACTCCCCCAACCTCTTCTCCCCCATCCTCCTTTCGCCAGGATCCTCCCTAATCATTCCTTCTTTTCTGTCAAGTCTCCCCACAAGTCCAGACTTCTCGGAGTCTCCTTTTGAAACTTTCTTTCTGGTTCCTCCCTCTTCTCTGCTCTGGTCCACCTTTCTCAACATCAGTTCCTCACGAAGTACCCCTCCTCCCTCCTGATCTCCTTCGTCCATTCTTGCACACCCCCAAGCCCACCTTTCCCTCTCTCCAGGCTGTCCTCACAGGCTCCCCCATTTCTGTAGCCTCCCTGACTCCTCTTCTCTCCTGGGGCAAACCACCCGATCCAGTCCTGTCTCCCTCAGGTACTAGCTGTCTGGACTTGAACAGGTTACGTAACCCTCCACGTCTTGCTTCTTTATCTCTAAGATGGACAGAATAGTCACCACCTCATAATGTCTTTGTTTTGGTTTGTCTTGTATTTGATTTTATTTTTATTATTGGGGTATAATTGCTTTACAGTTTGTCTTAGTTTCTGCTGCATAGTGTCGTTTCAAAGATGACATAGATGGATATATGTCAGGTATTTCATTCCTTTGTGCCTACTTGGTGCTGGATACTGTTTTAGGTGCTGGTAGTGAACACAGTCTTTGTCTTCATGGGATTTCTGATCTCGTGGAAGAACAAGGTATGGCAAACGGAAAGCACTCAGTATTAATGAAAGCTTTTCTATTGTTAGTAGTAACAGTGTGTGTGTGTGTGTGTGTGTGTGTGTGTGTGTGTGTGTGCGCGTGTGTTGCTTAGTCATGTCCAGCTCTTTGTGACCCCATGGGCTGTAGCCTGCCAGGCTTCTCTGTCCGTGGAATTCCCCAGGCAGGAATGCTGGATTAGCCATTGCCTTCTCCAGGGGCTCTTTGTGACCCAGGGATGGAACCCGGGTCTCCTGCATTGCGTGCAGATTCTTTACTGTCTGAGCCACCAGGGAAGCCAGTAGTGGCGGTTTTTGCTCAGTGGCTTCTGCATTTGGAAAACAGAGATACAAAGGGCCTGGAAAGATAAAGAAAGGTGTCAGGTGCCTGGGGTTGCGGCTGATCCAGCCCAGGTTGGGGTGTGACAGCTAAGGGAACAAGCTTAGCCTGGAGCTGGAGGGGACACAGGAGGCGTGCGGTGCTGGGTGAGGGTTCCCTGGGCCAGTCAATGCGCAGTGCAGCGAATACTGTGTGTGAGCGGGGAGAGGGTGGTGGAGGCGGGGAGAAGGCAGGAGACACTGTGGCAGAGCACGCGAGACCTTGCTGCTCCCAAAGAGCTTACAATCTTGTAGCCAGGATAGCTTACAGAAAAAAATGGTTCTCACTATCTCGGGGA
Organism: Nanger dama; assembly: GCA_917880005.1. Lineage (NCBI taxonomy): Eukaryota > Metazoa > Chordata > Mammalia > Artiodactyla > Bovidae > Nanger > Nanger dama. Next base: position 16,211,916 of record CAKJTW010000046.1, on the reverse strand, counting down.
AAACGTCCACAAAAGCGTGATGTGGTGCCCTGGAACACCGACGGGAGGCAGAACCAGGAGGGGGGTGAGTGCTGTCCTGTCTGCGGATCAGTGCCCAGCTCCCTCCCAGTCATCCATCTCTGACCTAGCTAAGAGTCTTTTGTGTCTTCATCTCATCTTCCCTGGCATTCCTATGGGACCTGCACCTCAAAGGTGCTCCTTCCTGGTTTGTTGAATGAATAAAGGATGGAATGAGGGGGAACGCCTCCTGGAAATTGGGTTTTGGAGCTGAGATTTGAAGTCACAGACAGGCAGGAGGCTGAAGAAAGGGTTACTGGTGAGGGAGAGTTTGGGCTTCCCTGGTAACGCTAGTGGTAAAGAACCTGCCTGCCAGTGCAGGAGACGCAAGAGACACAGGCTCGTTCCTGGGTCGGGAAGATCTCCTGGAGGAGGAGGAAATGGCAACCCGCTCCAGTATTCTTGCCTGGAAGATCCCATGGACAGAGGAGCCTGGTGGGCCATAGTTCATGGGGTCGCAAAGAGTCAGACACAACTGAAACAACTTAGCACTCACGGCTCGGAGGAACAGAACAGTGGGGTTGTGTGTTGGAGGCTGGTGGTGGCAAGAAGCTCAGTGTCTTGACTGTAGGGGTAACATTCTGTTGAGGAACAAAAAAAGTGAGAGGGGCTCCCCTGGGGGTCCAGAGGCTAAGACTCTTGAGCTATCAATGCTGGGGCCCTGGGTTTGATCCCTGGTTGGGGGAACTAGATCCCACATGCACAACTAAGACCCTGCACAGACAAATAAAAATAAATAGTAAAAAAAAAAAAAAAGAAAAAGTGAGAGTGAGAAAGAGAAAATTGAAGGAAGTAAGGGAAGGAATGGAGAGAGAATCTTGACTGTGATCCCTGGTAGAGGAATTCTGTCCGTTCATTCATTACTTTGTAAATGATTCTCTCTGGTCCGCTGTGTCCAGGAATGTGTCCAGAATAGTAGCAGGTACCTCTTCAAGTTCTCATTCGGGGAAGGAAGGAGTGACCTATGGAAATGATGTTCAGGAGAGAAAGATTCCTACACCTGTGGGTGCAAGTTGAAGCTTGAATGCAGATAAGCAAGGGTGTAGGCTGGACTGGAGCAGGGAATAGGCGAGAAGACAGTGGCAATGATCTGGGAGTGAGGCAACCCATGGAGAGGACTGAGAGATGCTGGAGGAGGTCTGGCAAGATGGACTACAGACCCAGATTGTGGCATGGGAGGGATGAGGACCAAGCGGAGAGAAGGGTGGCCAAGACAAGTTGATGTTGTGATATCTGTCTGGATCAGGAGGTCAATGGGTTTTGTTTGGGGGCATGTAGAAGGTCTGGGAACTCGCCTAGTGAAGTGCGTGTCTGACAGGCTCTAGCAGAGGTTCTCAGACCCTTATCTGCCTTGTGTTCAGGCAGAAATGTTCAGACTCTTATCTGTAAGCGCTGCCTTCACTCACCAGGGATGCTCAAAAGGAGAGGAAGGCTTGCCAGCATCTCCTGTGAGACTGTGCAAGTGGGTGTGAGAGTGTGTGGGAAGGAGGGAGGAGTTTTCCCCTGGAGATAAATATATTCCTACAGCCCAGGACTGATTCCCATCTTCCCACTTTGGTTATCACTGGCTTTTACTGGAGTGGAAGAGAGATAGTCATGAAATCAATCAATCAAACCACATTTATTTTGCCCCTACAGTTCTGTGGTGGGGGAATTAGACAGTATCTCTGACCAAAACGCTTTCAGATCTCTCATTGCAGTTTATGGTCTACTTGGGGAGATTATTATCTAGTCACCCAAAGCTGTTATGGTAAGAGCCCAAAATAGATATAATAAATTCATGTTTTCAAAGTTCACAGGGTGGGGTTTGCATGGGATATGCTGGAAGGGGGAAGCCTTGCTGATGAGGGGCTTCAGGGGATGGAGGCCAGGCCTCAGCAGAGCCTTGGAGGAGAAGCTGTCTTAAGCTCCCCAAAGATTTTGACATTAAATGAACAAAACACTTTAATGAACAAGTGAATGGGGGACAGGAGAGTGAGGCGGCTGGTCAGAGACCACAGGGTCTCTGCTGTCAGCTCTTCCACCCCCTCGCTGCAGCCCCAGCTCAGGAAGTTGCACTTAAAAGCCTCCCCAGGCGGAAGTTGTGGGGGAGTTGGAGGGGTGCTGGGCCACCTCCTCAACTGTCTCTCCACAGGCACCCCAGCTTCCTGCCTTTGCCCTGCTCCAGGCCACAGACACTCAGGTTGACTGGGGTCTGGGCGCTCAAAGCTCACCCTCTGTTTCTACTGTTTTACTGAAGCCTGCCAGTGCAGGAAACATAAGAAATGGGGGTTCGATCCCTGGGTCTGGACGATCCTCTGCAGGAGGACATGGCAACCCACTCCAATATTCTTGCCTGGAGAGTCCCATGGACAGAGGAGCCTGGCAGGCTACTGTTCATAGGGTCTCAAAGAGTCAGACAAGACTGAAGTAACTTGGCACAACATACACTGAAAGAGGCAGTGGCTAAAGATGTGCCTGGTGCCAAGGGATAGTGCCCACTAGTGGGGGACCTGAGGCCCTGGCTCCTAGGATCCAAGTGGGCTGGCTTGGGGTGCAGGTGGGGACTAGGGGGCCCCCCTTGGGGAAATGGTGCTGATTGTCTTCCATCCCTGCTTACTTGCTCCTTCCCTGATGGAACTGGGTGTTCAGGGCTCTGGAGTTTTTCCTGTGCAGCCTGTGGGCTTGCGGGAGGGGGCTGAGGAGCCTCAGAACTGGCCTTGTTTCCTAAGGATTGTTCAAGGACCCCAGGGAGGTCTCCAAGCCCAACCCAACTGGCCAGAACCAGCTGAGCTGTGGGAAGGCAGTGAACTCAGCTGGGAGGGCAGCCTTGGTTCGCTCCCTTCTGGACATAGGGCGCTCCCTTCTGGAGCTAGGGCAGGTCAGGGGGCCCTCGTTGTAGGGGGACTGGCAGAGCTGGGAGGAGGAGGGACCTGGGTGAGGCTGAGTCTAAAGGAAGGATGCTGAGGGGTGGGAAGGAGCTGAGTGGCCCTCTGGGAGGGGGGAGGGGCGGGTAGTGACCTGAGACGGGGGGAAGCCTGAGGTCACCGGAGACTTCCCTTTGGGATAGGGAATGGGATAGGGAGCCATTTCCCGAAAAAAGTGGGCCAAGAGGGACTGAGACCCATGGCCTGGCTGTTTGGAGGAGGAGGGAAGAGAAGGGGGGCGCTGCGTGGGGATACAGCCTGACCCCCAGGAGGAGGGAATCAGAAGGGGCCCAGATTGCTTGCGGGGTCCTGGTCCCATCAGCCTTTCAGCTGACTCATGACCCTTAAGGAGCTGGGGAACCGATGGGTCCTCTCTCCCCCCCGGATTCCCTCCCTCCCTCTGGCCTGAGTCACTGGGCGGAGCTGCTGGGAAAAGATTTCCCTTTCCCGGATCTGAGTTAACCCCCAAAGGGCCGGGGATTGCGGCAGGAGGCATGTGGCCTGAGAAAGCCTCTTTCCCTCCTTCTTGGGAAGCTGATTCCTCATCAACCCACAGTCCCTGGAAAGCTGCACCCCGCCCCCAACCCTGGCCCAGACCTGGCCCCCCGCCCCATTCTTTTTCCTGATGCTCTCTCTGCAAGTTGGCTCTGCTTCCAGCCGCCTGGATGTAGTTCCAAGGTCCTGTGACCTTAGATGCTATGAGGCCTTCTTCGGGAAAGGAACTGCACCTACAGGATTGGGAAGCCCTTCCCATAAACATCCCCAAACTCTTCCTGTTGCCCTGGAGGCCCCAGGCCTGTTGTCAGGGGCTGTGGCACAGGGCTGGGGTGGCTAGGGAAGGGTGCTGCCTCTGGGTAGGGGGAGGTGCCCTACAGGGTTGCAGCTAGGTTTCTGAGTGTAGCTTCCTCTGGCTGGCGCTGGGGCTAGGGCTGGGGCTGGGGCTTCTAACTGCTGCAGCGACACCCAGCGGGCGGACAAGGGGGTGACCTGCCTACAGCTTCCCTGCTCTGGGCTGCCACGCCCTCCTGTCCCGGCTGGGGTCTCCAGGCTCTGATTAGCCTGTTGCTCTCCAAGTTTAACAGGGCTTCCCTGGTGGCTCAGCAGTAAAGAATCCACCTGCCAGTGCAGGAGACATAGAAGACTTGGGTTTGATCCCTGGGTTGGGAAGATCCCCTGGAGGAGGAAATGGCAACCCACTCCAGTATTCTTACCTGGAGAATCCCATGGACAGAGGAGCCTGATGGGCTACAGTCCATGGGGTCGCCAAGAGTCGGATATGACAATGTAATGATACAGGAAAGGGCACAACCCTATAGGTTCTCCTCTGTGAATGTTCACAAGGTGAACACCCCGTGAGCATAGCACCCAGATGGAGAAACGCCACCTCAACCTTTAGCGCTGCTCATTGGAAGGAAAGAAGAGCCTATTCTCAACTCCTCTACTGAACACCTGCCCTGGTCCCGTCCTGAGAGCTGGTTTGGGGAAACAAGGATAAAGCACAAGCCTTGGGATCTTCCAGCCTTGGGTTGGAGAGAAAAGGATGGGAAAACAAGAGAACAATGGCGAACGCACAGTGCTAACAGCCCAGGCGGAGTGTAGGTGGGGGTGTCCCGGGAGAAGATTTGAGAAGGCTGAGAAGGCTTTAGACTTGCTACCTCTACGATCCCCATCCTCCCTCCCTTTCCTGAAGGTCCTCCTCCATCTGACTCCTCCCCAGGTGCTTCTGGCTCTGTTGGCAGATGTGTACCCCGCGGGAGTGCATGGGCTGGTCCCTCACCCCGGGGACCTGGAGAAGAGAGAGACTTCCTGTCCCCAAGGAAAATATAACCACCCGCAAAATAGCACCATTTGCTGCACCAAGTGCCACAAAGGTAGGAGAAAGAGATCCCCGTGCAACTCCTCAGTCAGGAGGCCCTGCTTCTTCCTTTGCATTTTCCAGATGTTCTAGAACCTGGCTTGGTTGCCTCTCCTCGTCTGGGGCTTTCTCCCTCCTTTCCTCTCCTAGGGCCAAGGCTATCTTCCCAGGCCTGGAGCCCCTCCCCTGAGCTCCTGGCTGCAGCCTAATTCCAACCCCTGAATCACAGGTACCTATCTGTACAATGACTGTCCGGCTCCAGGGCGAGACACGGACTGCAGGGTGTGTGCCCCTGGCACCTACACTGCCTTGGAGAACCATCTCAGACGATGCCTGAGCTGCTCCAGGTGCCGGGATGGTGAGTCTCAGAAGGGCGCAGGGCTCTGAACAGACTGGGTCAGGTGGGTGTTCGGAGGGGTGTGCAGTCTCTTTAGGGGAGGGGACGGGTGTGTGCTGCTGGGGGTGGGCAGGGATGTTCGTGCACAAGTGACTGAGTGCATGGCTGTGAGTATGCGTTACTCAGAGAGACACACCAGATGAGGACCATGGGGGCTCACACCCCATCTCCTCCCCTCACCAGAAATGTTCCAGGTGGAGATTTCCCCTTGTACAGTGGACCGAGACACTGTGTGTGGCTGCAGGAAGAACCAGTACCGGGAATACTGGGGCGAAACTGGCTTCCGGTGTCTGAACTGCAGCCTCTGTCCCAATGGCACAGTGAATATCCCCTGTAAGCATGGCTCTCCCAACCCCGCTCCTCGCCCCGTCTCCGTCTCCCCAGGAGGGTCTCCACCTTGCTCTACCCCTGCGCCTCCTAGCCCTCCCTGTTGCCCTCAGCATGAGGGGCGTCCTCTTTCAGCTGTGCTGCTTGTCTCCCCACAGGCCAGGAGAGACAGGACACCATCTGCCACTGCCATATGGGCTTCTTTCTAAAAGGCGCCAAGTGCATCTCCTGTCATGAGTGAGTCCTTCCGCCAGCTGCTGGGCACTGGCTTGGGGTGGGCGGATGGAGAGGTTCTAGGGGGTGCTTTTGCCCCTAAGGGATGCTTTTATTTTTGTAAAGTTTTATTTATTGGCTGCGAGAGGGCTTTCACTGAGGCGAGCAGGGGCTGCCCTCTAGTTTTGGTGCACGGGCTTCTCATTGTGGTGGCTTCTCTTGTTGCGGAGCACGGGCTCTAGGGCACTCGAGCTTCCGTAGTTGCGGCACACTGACTAAAGAGCTGCGGCTCTGAGAGCCAGCGCTCAGTCATTGCGGTGCACAGCCACAGCTGCCTTGAGGCATGTGGGATCTTCCCGACCCAGGAATCGAATCCATGTCTCCTGCATTGGCAGGCAGATTCTTAACCACTGGACCACAAGGAAAGCCCGCTACTGGCTGTTTGGTATGGGAGACACTTCATGTCGAGATACCAGCCAGTCTTCCCTGCCACCAACATGTCCAGAAACCTTATGAAGTCTTTGAGGAATAGAGGCTCATACCCCCAAGACTTGCAGTTCCTTTTAGACATTCAGATCTTTTTCTGAAGACACTCAGATTCTTGGGCAACAGACTCTGCTATTGATTCTAGGATTACACGTTTACATCTCTGAAATCAGACTGCATCTTACAACAGCTGATGGCACAGGTGGCAGCTGTGTGTAGGATGTAAATAATGATGCCTTTGATTGTTGATCTTAGGTTTGATACAGCATGGTCTTTCCTTCCCAGTCCTTTTGACCACGCCTCCTCACTCCTTCTTGCTTTGCACACTTGCGTCCAAAGAGGAAATTCTGAGGGCTCTAAAGTTGAATTGCCCTGGGTTTAAACCTCAGGCTAGCCATTGTGTTGGCTGTGTGAGCTTGAGCCAGCGACTTAACATCTCTGAGACTCAGTTCTTCTTTACCTTTAAAGTAAAGATAATGACATCAGGTTGGCAAAGTTGTAAGAACCACAAAACATAACTACAAAGTGTCTGATGAGAAATTAGTTTCTTTTTCCCACTAGTCTCTTTTTCTTAAAATCACTTTTACACCCTTTCCATGTGGTTCTCCGTGTGAGCTTGTGAAGTGGGCAAAATCAGCTCTTCTTGTTTGCAGATTCCTGTGAAGAACTCACCTCCTCAATTCCTTCTGAAACGCTTGATGTCGTTCTCATCCTTCCGTGCTGCCGGGTGCCAGCTCCCAGCATAGGAAGATGTGCTTGTTCTAGTGTTCTCTGGCTTCCCCTAGCAAGATGTGTTTTTTAATGGTTCACATGCGTGCTAGACCCCCTCTCAAAGTCAGGTGCTGTCATCAGCAGTGGCATCTAGAGAAAAAGTTCTTTAATCTCTCTGCCACTGGATTCTCATCAGTAAAACAATGATAAAATAATTCAAAGGATTTCCCTGGTGGTCCAGTGGCTAAGATTCTTCTCTCCCAGTGCAGGGAGTCTGGGTTCCTTGATCATGGAACTAGATCCCACATGCCGCAACTAAGACCCAGTGCAGCCAAATATTTAAAAACAAACAAGAACACACAAAAACCCAGTTCAATGACAGTCAGCATGTATAAGCGTTTACTGTACGTCAGGCATAATTATTTTACTTAATCCTTAGTCCAAGTAGGATCCCTGTTTTACTGATGAGAAAACAGGCTTACAGGTGAAGTGATGTGCCTACAGTCATACAACCAGTCTAGTGATTCTGACTCTGACCAGTGGCTCGGTGGTAAAGAATCCGCCTGCCAATGCAGGAGACACAGGAGACACTCATTCAATCCTGGGTCAGGAAGATCCCCTGGAGAAGGAAATGGCAGAGGAGCCTCGGGGGCTACAGTCCACAAGGGCACAAAGAGTCAGATATGACTGAGCACGCACACACTGACTGCTTTTAACTCTTTCTCTACACAGCCTCTTCAAGAGCAAATCCAGCTCTAAAAGGAAATGATTCTGGGATCAGCTAATTTTTTTTTCCTTCCACTGCATCAGTTGCCAAGATAGGATTAATTTCCATTCTATCACGAGATAGCTAAATATTTGTAAAGGGCAGAATTTCCAACAATCTGTATGGGTCTTTCTATTCCCCCCTATATTCCTCTTAATGAGGGGCCCCTACTTACCAGCACTGTCTCTTCTTTTAGATGTAAGAACAAGGAGTGTGAGAAGTTATGTCCAACCCGACCTTCAACTGGTAAAGACTCTCAGGACCCAGGTGAGAACTATCCTAATGCCCAACCAAGCCCAGGGGCCCTTTCCTGGTCTTGCTCTCGCCTCTGACCACCTTCTGCTCTGTCTCCAGGCACTACAGTACTATTACCCCTGGTGATTGTCTTCGGGCTTTGCCTGGCATCCTTCGCCTCTGTCGTTTTAGCATGTCGCTACCAGCGGTGGAAGCCCAAGCTCTACTCCATCAGTGAGTGGGGACTTTGGGAGGGCAAGGGGATAAGGGAGGGTGGGGTGCACAGGCACGGAGGGAGATTAAGGGTATCCTCTTAGTTTCCTGCCAAGGACACCGCTGGCCTGAGCTGGTACGAGATGGCTGGTGAATCACTGCATCAGTGATTCTTTCGTCCCTGGGGTCACATAGGCCTTGAAGCGTGTCACCACAAGGGCCCACCCACTACCAGTCCTGCGATGGGCGCTAGGGCTGAGAGAGGAAGTGAAATTTGTGACGCTCTGTTTCTTTTTTCTCAGTTTGCGGGCAGTCGACTCTGGTAAAAGAGGTAAGATGGTACCGGGGAATGACCCCCAGGCTTCCCTAACTGTCCACTATTACCTTGTAGCACCCAGAGCACCCAGAACCAACCCCTCGCCCTAGGTCTCCCTGATTCCTTCTGGCCCGGCTCCCAACCATAATCCAGAAGAACTGGGGCTGTTGGGCTGTTTTTCCTCTTGCGCTAATGCTGTGCAGTCCCTTCCTCAGGGGGAGCCAGAACTCCTGGTCCCGGCCCCAGGCTTCAACCCCACCACCACCATCTGCATCAACTCCAACCCAAGTTCCAGTCCTGCAAGTTCCAGTCCTGTAAGTTCCAGTCCTGTCTCCATTCCCCCTTACATCTCCTGTGACCGGTCCAGCTTCGGAGCCGTCGCACCTCCTTCCAGCGAGATGGCCCCGCCCCATCTAAAGGCTGGCCCCATCCTCCCGGGGCCTCCGGCCTCCACCCACCTCTGCCCCCCAGTTCAGAAGTGGGAAGCCAGCGCCCCCAGCGCCCCCGATCAGCTCGCGGATGGTGAGTTCCTCATTCATCCTCTCTGGGAGCCCCGGCCACGGCCAGGGAGGCGGGTGGGCGGGGCGCCCTGAGTTGCGAGGGCGGTGAGGGGCCAGGCCGGAGGGCCGCCGCTCCAGGCTCACCGCGCTGCCTCCCCGCAGCCGACCCCGCGACCCTGTACGCGGTGGTGGACAACGTGCCCCCGTCGCGCTGGAAGGAGTTGGTGCGGCGGCTGGGACTGAGCGAGCACGAGATCGAGCGGCTGGAGCTGGAGAACGGACGCCACCTGCGCGAGGCGCAGTACAGCATGCTGGCGGCCTGGCGGCGGGCGTACGCCGCGCCGCGAAGCCACGCTGGAGCTGCTGGGCCGCGTGCTCAGGGACATGGACCTGCTGGGTTGCCTGGAAAATATCGAGGAGGCGCTGAGCGGCACCGCCCGCCTCGCGTCCGAGCCCCGCCTTCTCCGGTGAGGCCCCGCCCCTCCGACGGCGGGCCGCCCCGCCCTGTGGACGGCTGCTTCCTTCCTGAGCCAGGCAGCCCGGAAGGATCTGCGAGATGCCCTGTGGACCTCCTGGTTTTTTTTTTTTTTCCTGGAGAGGAAGAGTCTTGGAGGAGCAGGCACGATCTGGCAGCCACTGACCTGGTGCTACTCCCTCAGTGTACATAGCTTTTCTGAGCTGCCTGAGCACTGCTGGCGGGTCAGCTGCGTGTAGTGTGTGTCTGCGTGTAACGTGTCTGCGTGCAGTGCGTGTGTCTGTGTCTCTGTATGTGCGTCTGCGTGATGTGGAGTGTGTGTACTCGTGAGAGAGGCCGAGTGTGCCCAGAGCCCACGGCAGTGGTTGCGAAGATGGGGGTGCCCTGCCTCATTGCCTGTTTTTTGGACTTGGAGAACCCAGCAAGGCGACTTGAGGACCCTGCGTTGGTCCCTGAGCTGGTTTCGCAGTAGATAAGCCATCTTTGTATCCACTCTGCACACCCACTCATCCACTCTGTACACTAATAGAAACTTTGTCCCCCTGCCTGGACCAGCTGAACTGTCCCCAGGCAGGGGGGAGCACAGAACAATGGGGCCTCCTAAGGGAGCTATGGACTTCTGTAAATACACTAAAATCCTCCAATGAAAGCTCTGCCCTGGAGGGAGTGGTTTTTCTGAGTGAAGATGCTGTTGTGGGAGGCTGGGGAGGAGGCGGCCAGACCTCCGATCCTGCTGGGGCACAGACGGAGTCAACCTGTCCTCAGTCTGTTACAACCACCCTGACCCCCCACCCCAGGTTCTCTTTGCTCCGCCCTCATCTAGTGCTGCTTGGACGGTGGTTTTCACGCACAACTTTATGTGGGGCTTCGGGGTATCAGTGATACGTAAATGTACAGTTCTTGATCCCCAAAGTCCTCTGAGCAGGAGGGGCAGGATGCCTGGGGAAATGTCCTTGAGGTAGAGTCCCAGGGTGGAAGTGGTGACCAGCATTCATCAGAAGAGATTTCCTCCTGGAGAAATGCTAAGGGTCTTTCGTGTTTCTCACACCTCTCTGAAAGGGAAAGCAGCAGGTATCAGGTAGACATGGGTGAAGAGTGGAGCCAAAGGCCCCTCCGTGCCATGACACCACCAACCCCATTCCTGCCCGCCTTTATTTTTTGCCTTTGTGCAATGGCTAAGTCATGTCTAAGTCATGTCCACTCTTTGTGACCTCATGGACTGTAGCCCACCAGGCTCCTCTATCCATGGGATTTTCCAGGCAAGAATACTGGAGTGGGTTGCCATTGCCTTCTGCAGGGTATCTTCCCGACCCAGGGATCAAATTTGTGTCTCCTGCATTGGCAGGTGGATTCTTTACTGCTGATCCACCTGGAAAGCTCTCCTATGTTGACCCATCTCACCACCACCACCCCCTGCCACCCGACCACCACCTCTTGTATCCCCACTGGTTCCACACTGGCCTTTCCCTCCACTCCAGCCCAAGCCAGCTTCCATTCTGCACTTACGACGTGGACAGGGGTGTGTCCAGGTGTACGACATGAGACCCTCGCATCCTCTGCAGTTGGACCCGAGTCAGCTTCCGAGGCCTGCTGTCTCCAGGCTCGGGACGCCCTCGATCCTTTGACTGGCCAGTTCCTCGCGGATCTCTCGGAGCATATCCTCGGGCCGGAGGGGGTGAGGGGAGGGAGTGTAGTCAGGTCCCTGGAAGAGATACCCCTCTTCTTCTTCTTCCCCTGAGGACTCCCAGGGGCTTTCCTCAGAAGAGTCAGCGTGGGTTGGGGAGGGGCACAGCTGCCCCCGGAGTTGGGCCCTCTGCAAGGTTTCCACCACAACATTCTCGCCCGCTGAGGTCCGGTCTTCTTCAGACCAGGTCGGTGGGTCTACCCTGGGAAGACTGCCTGCTTTCCGGACACCTTCCTCTGGCAGTACAGGGGCGCTTCGGCGTTGGGGAGCCTGGGGGTCAGAAGGCTGGGGACGCAGAGGGACATCTCGGAGTTCCAGAGTGGAGAAGGTGAGGCGAGGGTCCCGCCGAAGGGCCCTAGAGCGTAGACGGCTCAGTGAGGAGTGGGACTCTTCAGGAGAGCCTGGGATGAGAGTGCCGTAGCCAGAGTCTGAGGTATCGTCTGGCACCGAGGGGGCATCTTCATCTGCGTCTTCTGTCACCACCAGATGGGGGATGACGGTCGAGGACGTGCAAGCACTATAGTTAATAGCAAGCAGTCAGAGTCAGATGCTGAGGGGTCAAGTTCAAGTCCAGGGAATCTCCCTGGATCTCTCCATCCAGAAATGGCCCCTCCTTCAAACTTATTTTAGTCTCACTGTTTGCACTTCATTGATTGTTTTTCTCATCTCACTGGCTAGACCACAAGCTCCTGTAAGGCATTTTAGCCCCTACATTCAGGTCCAGAAACTTGTTATCAAGTATTTGCTCTTTGCTGAGCTCTGCTGAGTTCTGCCCCCACCCCCACCCCCGCCCACGGATGGAGTCTTTTTTTCCTCTGTGACAAACCATGATGCTCCGCAACTGTGTTATTTTGGGTGAAGCTCTCACATTATCTGTCCAGATTTGAACTAGTTGGGTTCCTACAGCCCTGACATTCTGCAAAACCTCTGGCGTGGGGAGCCTATTTCTCTTGGGGAGTTTGCTCCTCTCCTGTCTGTTTCCTTTACCCTGTGCCCAGCCAAGGCTGGCTAACCCAAAGTTGGTCCTTTACAGGGCTGGTGCCAAACGACAGTCTGGGTTCCTCATTCCTAGCCTCATAGGTTCCCCTTCCTTTCCTCCCAGCCTGCAGCCCCCCTACCCGGGGAGAACTTGTACTCCCTGTGGTTCTTACCTGCCCTCTGTGCTGTTCTGAGAGCCCTCCTGGGAAGGTGTGGAGGGCCTGCTGCTCGAGGACTCCCCATCTCGGTTCCGATAGAGGGCCAAGAGCTCCCTCTTCTGTTGGATATACTCCTCTGCCTTCAGCTTTTGCAGGGTGGCCTGGAGTCCGGAAACATTAAGAGCTCTCCTTTATTGAGCACCTGTTGTATGCCAGGTACCATGCTAAGTGCTTTACAAATATTATCTTACTTCATCTTCTCCACCACCCTATGAAGCAGATTTTTTTTGCCCCTACATTACTCCCAGAACTTCCCTGGTGGCTCAGTGGTAAAGAACCCACCTGCCAATGCAGGAGACTCGGGTTCGATCCCTGGGCCGGGAAGATCGCTTGGAGAAGGAAATGGCAGCCCATCCCAGTATTCTTGCCTGGAGAATCCCATAGACAGAGAGGCCTGGCGGGCTACAGTCCATGAGGTTGCAAAAAGTTGGACATGACTTAGGACTAAACTTCAACAACTTTACTCCTGAGAAACAGAGACTCTGAGGTTAAGTAACTACCAAGGTCATGCCTTGGGAAAGTGGGATGGAGCCAAGATTTGAGCTCTTGAGCTGGTCCTGGGTAGGTGGGGGAACAGAAGTGCCCTTTCCCAAGCTGTACCATTCTTCCTGCCTCTCATGCCCTTTGGCAAGCCCTCTCTCTGGTTTGTTTTTTCCTTCAAGAAGCCCTTCCTGATTGGTGGTGATAGTGGCATAATTGCTCTGAATGATGCTGGATCCTCAGGTTGCTCTTCCTCCTACCTGCAGGATGGGCAGGGGTATGCTTTGACCTGGGCTGAGGACTCTGCTGTCCTGCAGAGATGAGAGCAACATCGTTCCAAGAAGAATGGAAAGAGGATATACCACATTTTGTCCTCCTTAGCATTTTCCTACGGGCACCATCAGAATAAGACTGATGTCTGGGAAGTTGTTCATAAAGCCCTTCTACATGCATATGGATATTGGATACACCACCTGGCAGGGTGGAAGCATGGATGTTAGCCCATTTTACAGATGAGAAAACAAGACTTAGAAAGATGAGTAGAGTTGAACCAGGCCACACAGGTAGAAAGAAGCCTTTGTGAGTCCTAGTTCAATAACTGCACTGTTTTTCAAGGGCAGCCTTAAAGGGTCAAGAATGATCCAAGGACAACTTTTCTCTTGGCGGCACGGAAAGGCGCCAGCGGAACCCTTGGAGAGGCTAAAGGCGGAGGTTTGGCAAAAGGCTGTGGTGGCGGCTGCCGCAAGCGGCGCTGGTACCGGCACAGACTGAAATGGCCATATCACCGTGGAAATATCGCAGGACTTCCATGCTGGTGGCTCCTGCCTGAGCCTCACGCCTTCCTTTCTCCAAGGGCCAGCAGCTGAGAGATAAAATCTGGTATATCCGGGGCCGACCACACCCCCAAGCTCTACTCTGATTGGTTGACGTCCATTAGGAAATTTGAATATGCTCCGGCCCACCCCACCCAGACTTGAAGTACAAGAACCGGCAACTCTTAGGCACCAGGACCTTCCCAAAGCCTCTCTAGAAACAGCGAGGTAAAGGGGAGCTGGGTCTGTACGAGAGATAAACTGGAGAGATGGATGAACAGACAGGAAAATGACCTCAGGCTCCTATTTCCAATTTTCCCGCCCTGGCTTCCCAGTCACTGTCTCCTGCGACGATTCTCAGCAGTCTCACTAGACGTGGTATGTTGGCCAGAGCCCGGGTGATGGTACCTGGGGGCAGGAGACCACCACGCCCGGCCAGGTCCTGGGACCTGAGTGTGGTGAGGGAAACGAGGTGGGAGGGGCTGGTCTTGGGTCAGGGGCAGCGCTGGGGCAGCCCGCTCGATGTTTGGGACCCAGGGATCCAACCTACATTCTTGCAACTCCTGCACGGACAGGCGGATTCTCTACCACTGATTCACCTGGGAAGCCCCACCCGAGCCCTAACCCAACATTATGAAATGATCCCCAAGAGTCTAGTTAATAACCATCACCATATGTTGTTACATTTTTTTTTCCTTGAGAAAAGGACTTTTTAGGATCTGCTCTCTTAGCAACTTTCATAGTTCATCCTTATCTCTCACCTGAACTCCAGTCTGTTTCCATTTTTCCACAAACCCCCCAAAGCCCTTAAGAGATCTCTGGGCTTTACAGGTGGCTCAGTGGTAAAGAATCCACATGCCAGTGCAGAAGATGCAAGAGATGTGGGTTCCATCTCTGGGTGGGGAAGATCCCCTAGAGAAGGAAGTGGGGACCCATCCCAGTATTCTTGCCTGGAAAGTCCCATGGACAGAGGAGCCTGGCGGGCTACAGTCCATGGGGCGCAAAGAGTCGGACACAACTGAGCACACTTGCACTGCTAAGAGATCTCTACTTGGCTGTCTCCTACGACTTCATTTCCATAGGCTTCTGTTTAAAACTAAACCTCACTACCCCAGCCCTGCCCCACCCAGGAAGCAGCAACTAAACAAACAGGTTTCCCTTTCTGTTGTCTTTGCCAAGGCAGCTTTTCACACAGGAACCTTGCAAGCAAGTCATCCAATGTCCTAGTGGATCTGAGTTACCACGAGCTGCCATCACATCGCCTGCTTAATCTGAATGGTTTCTTTGATTCTTCCCTGTGAGACAAGGACTGTTATTATTTAAATCCATTTTGCAGGTGAAGAAATGGAAGATCAGCCACATAACTCGCCCAAAGTCACCCAGTCAGCAAGAGGCAGAGCTGGGGTCTGAACCATGCATTCAATATAGGCTTCTCTTGGTCTCCCTAAGGCTCACCTGTCTCTTCTTCTTTAGCTCCTTTCTTCTTTTGCGCACCATGTCCCTAAGGCCACAGCACTCAACCTCAATGTTTCATACCCATACTAGTACGGTAAATGTCCTGCCACCAGTCTCTCCCTCTCCCAGCCCACCTATCACATGGCTACCTAACAATTCAAGATCAGACACACAGATTTCACCATGGCCCTCCTTTGCTGAAGAATCTATGGCAACTCTTGTGTCAACCTGCTAACTAAATTCAGACTCGTCCAGTCCACACTCTTCTGCAGGCCCTGGGGTCCCTGTAGAACTTGGCCTGTCATCACTGGCTCCACACTAAACCCTTCCCTCCTGACTCAGAAGGCATGCTTACTGTCCCCCACAAATAAATCCAGCCCAATTTCTCCCTTGAGTCTTCTGCCTGGGGTCTTCCCATCCTTAAAGTCCAACTCAAATCTTCCCTCTTCTTTAAAAAAATTTTTTTATTTATTTGGCTGGGTCAGGTCTTAGTTGCAGCATGAAGGATTTTTATTGTGTCATTTGAGATCTCTCACTGTGGCACTTGGGCTCAGTTACCCTGCAGCATGGGAGATCTTAATTCCCGGATCAGGGATTGAACCCACAACCCTCGCATTGCAAGGTGAATCCTCAACCAATGGACCACCAGGGAAGTCTGCTTCCCTCTTCTTCGGCCATTCTGCTCCCATAGTGGGTTGAATAGTGGGCCCAGACAGACAGGTCTAGGTCCTGACTCCCGGAACCTGTGAATGTGGATGACCTTGTTTGGAAGAAGGGTCTCTGCAGATGTGCACAGATTCTAAGTGAAGGATCTCAAGATGAGGTCATCCTGGATTTGGGGGGTAATGAGCAGTGTCTAAGAGACAAGAGAGGGATACTGGGACACAGAGACACACAGAGGAGCTGGACCACATGAAGACAGAGGCAGAGAGTGGAGTGATGCTGCCATAGGTTGAGGAACACTTGGAGCCCCTAGGAGCTAGAGGAGGCATTGAAGGATGCCCCCTAGCGCCCTGGAGAGGACACCTGGATTTTCAACTTCCAGCCTCCAGAACGGTGATGGGATGCATTTCTGTCATTTTAAGGCACCAAGTGGTAACCAGCACAGCCGCGTTTGGGGAACTTTGTTGGTGGTCGAGTGGCTAAGACTCCACGCTCCCATTGCAGGGGCATCTGGGTTCAGTCCCTGGCCAGGGAGCTAGAACTCACATGCTGCAACTAACTAAAGATTCCCCAGGCCACAGCTAAGAGCTGGCACACCAACCAGCCAGCCAACTGAATAGAGAAATATTTTAAAGACTATAGCTCCATTTGGGTCTCACTGCTTTAGAACTCCTCTAGTTTTTGTTGCAGGAATCTGCCCAGGGTCACTCACTGGGTTAACATTTTCACAGGCTCTATGTCATTTACAGGACAAAGTTCAAGTGCCCTGAGCATGGCATCTGGAGACCACGTGATCTGGCAGGGCACTGCTGCCCTTGTGCTGGATGCCCTGGTAACACCGCCCACTAGGCCGGTGATGGTCTTAACATACACGACTGCTTCCGATTTCCGACCTTCACACACTCTGCTCTCCATCTGGAATGTCTTTCCCACCCACCTCGTTCCCCTGACGTGCCCCAAGAGATCCACCAACTGGGCTCAGACAGTAGCTCCTTTTGAAGCCTTCTCATCATCCCTACCCTCTGCACAGTCCCTGCCCCAGCCATCCCCCAGACAGAGTGAGCCACATTGCTCTGTCCCTTCCACACGCTTCTGTCGCGTGTATACTCATTTGTCTAGATAGGCTGTAGCGTGTATTCCGTGAGGGCAGAAATGTCATTTTATACTTTTCTGATTCCCCAGCCCCTTGCCTTTCACATGCAGCAGGTGCCCTCTCTGCTGACTGGAAGCCCAAGTTCAGCAGTTAATTGTTTCACAGCCTTGAAACCTTCAGGGAAGTGTGTCTTGGCTGGCCCAGAGATGGGCACCCAAGCTGGCCAAAAGCTTTCTTCTAGGCTCTTTCTTCTTTTATACTTTATTTTTTTCTCAGCGTGTCCCATGGCTTGTGGGATTTTAGTTCCCAGACCAGGGACTGAACCCATGCTCTTGGCAGTGAGAGCACAGAGTCTTATCCACCGGATCACCAGGAAACTCCTTCTTCTGTGCTCTTAAGGATGGTCAAGGCTGTGTCTTCCTCTGAGAGCACACCAGAGGGGCAGAAGTTCTGTTCTGAAGCTGAGTGCTTCTCCCCTAGCTTCTCTCTCCTCTCCTTGATCCTCCCCTCTTGTGTCTGAGCTCCAGGGCCCTCCCCAGCATCACATACCTGGGCCTGCTGGGTCTTCTCCAGCCACTGGGCCCGGTCGGCAGTGCTGGGACAGTGCACGGTGAGGGCGCTGGAGACACACTGGAATTCAGTGAGGTGGATCAGCAGGAAGCTGCCTGGGGGCGGGAAAAGGTCTGCTTCCAGGGCTGGACCTTATCTGATCCTCATCCCACCTCTGCTTCTGTGGCCGATGGGAAGGGGGACAGACTAGAGGAGAGACTTACTGGGATCACGGAGTGGCCGGCACACAAGCTTCTCCAGCATGAGGGGCGGGCGGATAACCTTGGCTTTGTCCGCCTTGCGAGGGGCTTGGTCACCAGGAGTACATCAGAGAACAGGAACAGGTACACATCCAGCTAAGGGCACGCAAGGAGGGAGACAAGGGTCAGCTGGAGCAAGGGTGGAGAGAGAGGGGGTCAGGCATGGGTGTGCGGGCAACACAGAGCAGTGGGAACTGAGAGCTGGGAGCCCCTCCGTGTGGGCACATCTCTTTACAGGAAAGAAAGTGGCTGACTTGAGTCACAGCAACCAGCAGAGCAAGGCCAGAACCATCTCCTCTTCCCAACACACACAGAGAGACACATGGACACACACACAAAGAATACAGACATAGACACACACAGAGACACAGAGAGAGACATATGGACACACACAGACATAGACACATGCAAAGATACACACAGAGACACACGGACACACCCAGAGACACATGGACACACACACACATAGAAACATACAGAGAAACACACGAACACACGTAGACATAAACACACACATAGACACACAGACACACATACACAGACACACACAAAGAGACACACTACACAAAGACACACACAGATACACACAGACATACAGAGAGAGACATATGGACACACACAGATATAGACACACACAAAGATACACACAGAGAAACACATGGACACACACAGAGAAATATAGAAACACAGAGAAACACACGTACACAAAGAAACATATGGACACACACACATAGAATACAGACATAGACACACACAGAGACAACGGACACACACACACACACAGACAGAGAAACACACAGAGAAACACGGACACACACAGAGAAACATGGACACACACACACAGAATACAGACATAGACACACACAGAGACACAGAGAGAGACATATGGACACACACAGACATAGACACACACAAAGATACACACAGAGACACACAGACACACACACACATAGAATACAGACATAGACACACACAGAGACAATGGACACACACACACACACATAGAAACACACAAAGAAACACACAGACACACACAGACATAGACACACATATAGACACATAGACACACACAGAGACATATGGACACGCAGACACACACACATACACAGACACACACAGACACAAATAGACACAGAGACACACACAAAGACACACAGAGACACATAGACAGACATAGACATACACACACACACACAGAGACATATGGACACACACAGACATAAACACACACACAGAGATACACATGGACACACATACAGACACAGACACACACACACAGAATACAGACATAGACACACACAGATGCACACAAAAATATACACAGACACACAGAGAGACACATGGACACACACACAGACACTCAGACATGGATATACACATACACACTCAGACATGGACACACACACACACACACACACACACACACATACATACACACAGCCCCCTCCTCCCATTTCTAGCCTCTGATTCAGCCTGGCTCCCAGGGCCTCTCCCTTCTTCCTCTTCCCTTCCCTCCCATTCTCCCCACTCCCTCACCTTCCCTTCACGTCCCTCCTTCACACGCGCGGGCCCCTCGAGCAGCAGCTGCCTGGTGTGCTCCGGAGACACCCCCAGCATGGGGGCCATCAGGTCCAGGGTGGAGAATGGTCGCAAGTTCTGAGGGTGCAGAGAGCAGAGCGGGCACTGGAAACACCGCCCTGGAAACACTGGAAACACCGCCCGTTGGAGGAGTGCCTCAGGTTCACCCCGCTAAGCCCGCCCGGGCCCGCCCCCCCCCCCCCAGCACGGCCCCCTACTCCCACCCCCGCCACGAGGTACGATGGCTACACACAGAGCCCTTGGCACCTCTGCCCATCTCCCTCCAGGCCTGGGGGCCTTACTTTCAAGAAGCCCCCTTCCCTCTGTCTCTCACCTTCTCCACCTCCTCGCTGGAGGGCTCCAGCACCTCGTAGGGCCCGATGCGCCGGGCTGCAGCCACCAAGCTCTCCTGCTCTTCGCCCTGGCGCACCTGCTTGTTGATGTGTCGCAGGAATGACTCCATCGCTGCGATCTGGGGGAGCAGGAGCAGAAGGGTGCGGAGGAAGACGGCTCGGCTCCTCGCCCGTTCATCCCACCCACTGAGGACATCGGGCGCCACACGGGCACATACACACGAGGAAGGAGACCTCAAGGGTTCCCGGAGCTACGCCCCCACACACCAGCTCCCGACAGCCCCCTCCTCCCGCAGGGGTCAGCCCTGACGGTCCTACCATGGCGGACAGGGCCTCCTGGGCCTGGGGCTTGGGGGTCCTCTTGAGCACAGCCTGGAGCAGCAGCGGGTACTTGGTGATGCGCTGGTGGGGCTTGATGAGCAGGTCTCCCAGCATCTGCCTCCCTGAGCGCTTGTGCTTCTCACACCACTGCCAGGGAAGGGGGTAGGGGGTGAGGGACTGTAGGGTACCTTCTTGCCTTGGACCAAGGGCCGCCGCGTCCCCCTTCCCCAGCGACTCCTCTCCCACCTGCACGAAGATGTGGAAGAGAGGGTTGTGGTCCTGCTGCTCCCGGGCGTAGGCCATGGTCTGCCTCGCTCGCAGGCAGTATAGGACGTAGGGCTGGAAGCGCTGGCTGCACTGGAGGGACAGGTGTGGGGACGGGGAGGGCAGGGGAAGGTGGGATGAGATGCCGGCTCCAGCCCCACCCAGCACGCAGAGGAGCCTGGCCTGGACCCTTCCTCCAGTGCCTGCCGCTCCAGACCCTTTCTCCGCTTCCAGCCCCCCATCCCTGGACTCCAGGGAGGAGTTGAGGTCCTGAGGGGTCGACTCGCTGCCACCCTCTGAGCTCCATCCTTAGTCCCTGCCGTGCCCCGCTGCTCTGGAATTCACCCACCATCAATAGTTCAGTGGACTGTTGTCAGGGCGCTGCAGATCCCATTTCAGCCCAGTTGTGGAGTGGCGACCTAGAGCTTGCCTAGAGTCCTGCCCTGGAGAAGGGGGCCACGGAAGGCCCCCCAGGAGACTGTGCACCCACCTCTCTACCTCAACCCAACCGTGCAAGGCCATGCTTCCCTGGCTGGGGAACTGGGCGGAGGTTGGATCCTCAGCCTCTTGCTTGCCAGTGCCCTGTGGTCTTTCACATCCCCTCCCCCCAGGCTCCCAAGGGACAAATCACTAAGGCCCCAGTCTTGTTTCTTGATGCTTGTCCCTGAATCTGTGTCCTGGACATCAGATTTCATGATGTGTGTAGCCCTTCCCTGAGACAGTTGCCTCAGGGATGTTCAGAAGCCCAAAGAGCCCCGGGGACAGAGGTCATACTGGTGAAATGAAGGCAGGAGATGAACTGTTATTTGGGGGTAAGGGCCGTGTCTTTGGACTTGAATCACAGCAGGACTCTGGTAGCAAGGGCTTGCCCTGTGGACAGGACCCCTCGAGGCCCTCCCAGTTCCACCCCATCTGGAAGCGGCCCTTGTCCCCTCCTCACCGTCAGGAAGCCGTCCTGCAGGCTGATCGGGTCCAGAGGCTGGCCTGAGGCTCGTGTCTCCTCTAGGGTAGGCCCCAGCACCTCTTCCCAGAAGCTCCGGTGGGCTCGAATCAGGCTGGGGACGTTTCCAAACAGGGTCTCAGCTGACACCTGGGGGAGGGGTTGACACTCAGCCGTGTATCTGGACAGGTGACCCGCGGGTTGCACTGGCCACAGACAGGCAGGCCAACTGAGCCTGGGTGGGGGCGTCTAGAGCAAGAGGCGGAGTGGGGAGGGCGGGAGGTGGGGTCCTAGTAGATGGCGCAGCAGCATTTCAGTTCTCTGTGACCTTGCCCCCCACAGAACCTGGGCTCAGTCCACCCACACCAATCTGTCCCCCGCCCCATACTGAGTGCCTACTCACTTCCGTCAGCAGACCCACGCGCTGCAAGTTCAGCAAACCTGCAGCCAGGAGCTGGATGCAGGGAGAGAGAGGGTCTTAGTGCTTGGTCTCCTCCTCTCAGACCCCAGCCTCACCCTTCATAGCATCCCACCCCCCTCTTCAGTACTGCAAACCTCTCTCCCAAGACCCTGGGCAGGGGGCTCTAGGTATCCTGCCCCTCCTTCTCCAACAACCCTGCCTTGTCCCGGTCTGGATGATGGGGGATGATTCGAGGGCCAGGGCCGGGGCCGCTGGGTGGGTGGGGGGTGGCTCACATCCGTCATGATCTTGAGCTTCCGGACGTAGATAAGCTCTGTCGTCAGTAGCTCCCACAGGGCCTCCTGCTGGTGGCAGAGCTCCTGGCTCATCTCCTGGGTGGGGATGGGGCTGGTGAACGATGACAAGACCAGCTGCTGCCATCTGCTAAATGCTACCGGCTCTGCATCCTGGACAGCCTTTAACCTTCTCCTTCTTCCAGTGTGGAGGGGGTGTTTGTCATCCTCATGTCGTGAGGCAACCGAGGCACAGAGAGGCTTGTTGTCTTGTCCAAGGTCTCACTAGTACATGGCGGGGCCTCACTAGTATATGGCAGAGTCTCACTAGCATGTGGGAGTTTCACTATTACCTGGCTGGGTCTCACTAGTTCCTGGCTGGTCTCACTAGTACCTGGCTGGGTGTCACTAGTACCTGGCGGGGTCTCAGGAGTACCCGGCAGGGCCTCAGTAGTACCCGGGCGGGGCCTCAGTAGTACCCGGCGGGGCCTCAGTAGTACCCGGCGGGGCCTCAGTAGTACCCGGCGGGGCCTCACTATTGCCTGGCTGGGTCTCACTAGTACCCGGCTGGGTCCTGCTAGTACCTGGCAGGGCCTCATAAGTACCTGGCGGGGCCTCACTAGTACCCAGCGGGGCCTCGCTAGTACCTGGCGGGGGCTTCACTAATACGTGGTCGGGCCTGGATCTGAAACTTCAGTGACATGCCTGTAGGTACTGTCCCTGTGGACCCCACTTCCCTTGGCCTTTCCCTCCTCCAGGTCAGAGGTGAGGGGGGTGTGTGTGTGTGTCTCGAACCCCGCACGGACGGGCTCACCTTGTGCCCAGGCACCAGCTCCTTCCAGGACTTCTCGATGGCCACGCTGCTGTCGCTGCCCTCCCCGATCTCCCAGTGCTGCCGGTCCTCCCGGGGCAGGCGGGGCATCCCAAACATGCTGAAGGTATGCAGCCTCACCTGCAGCTCGTGGGCCTTGGTGACTTCCTGGGGGCACCAAGCGGGGATTAGTCCTGGCACCTGGACCACCCAGCCGATGAAGGGCTGCGTGTGTGCATGCAAGCATGTATGTGAGAGAGCTCATCTTCAGGAGGGTTGATAAGTCTGGGGCCCTTGAGGAGAAAGGAGTTAGAGCCCTCGAGAAGGAGAAAGGGGTCTGGGGGTCTCAAGGAGAAAAGGACAAACTTTTTTACGTTGTTTCGTCTTAGTCAATATAACAGTGTATCTTGCTTGAGGGCATGTTTCCCCTTAACAAGAACCTTCTGACAAATTTTGTTATCTTAAGACGTATACTGTGGGAGTGAGTCTGGTGAAAGTGAAAGTGACTCTTTTCGACCCCATGGACTATAGCCTACCAGGTTCCTCTGCCCATGGGATTTTCTGGGCAAGAATACTGGAGTGGGTTGCCATTTCCTTCTCCAGGAGATCTGCCCAACCCAGGGATTGAAGCCAGGTCTCCCCCATTGCAGGCAGACGCTTTACCGTCTGAGCCACCAGGGAAGTCCATTAGTTCTAACCTTGTTAATTTAAGGTGTATGTTGTGGGAGTGCGCCTGGTAAAACTCTACAGGGCCCTGATAAGACTAGGGAGGGGGACACTCTCCATCTCCCTTCTGATGTCTGTGTCAGAAGCTTTCTCTGTCCCCTTTCACTTTAATAAAACTCTGCTACACAAAGCTCTTGAGTGATCAAGCCTGGTCCCTGGTCCTGAAGCTAAATCTTCAGAGATCATGAATCTGACATCGTTCACTGTAGGTTATCATATGCGTGTATGTGTGTGTGTGGAATGGGAAGTGGCAAGCAGCCCTGAGCACAAGTGGGGACACGCAGGCCTGGCAGGGGGTGGGGAGGATCAACCCTGGCTGGGATTACAGGGATCAGTACAGGGCTGGAACCTGTATGGAGAGGCGCCTTATCTGCAGGAAGGTCCCTGACTCCGGGCTCCCTAGTCAGATAGACAGCTTCCAGGTCTCTCCTGAGTCAGACCTCTTCAGAGGGACCTTCAGGTGGGGGCCCGAAGGGGGCTTAGGGAAACAGCGGTCCCAGGAATATTTGGACACCTGCCCGTAAAGCGGACATTCTTATGAGACAGCTTGGCTGGAGAGATGCTCCCCTGAGAGGAACTCTAGACAGAGCTGCACGTGGCTTCTTGGAGGGGCTCTGGTGTTCTCAGCTCTGATCTCAGCTCAGGCTGGGAGCTCGGTGATGGGGAAGAGAGGGACCCCTCACCTTGAATTTGGGGGAGTGAGGTGTCCCGACCCCAAAGGGACTTCCGTGTGTCTTCTCGGGCTCTGGTGCTCGAAGCCTCAGGGGAGACAGGCGTCGGGCCGGGCCAGAACCTGTGGTGAAGGGGACGTAGCCCTGGAGGAGTCGGCGGCTGGGATCCTGGAGGAAGAGCAGGGGGAGCTCTGGGCGTGCCTCCTTCCCGCAGAGGTCCCAGAGAGGCAGAGTGGGGCCCGGCTTAGCTCTGGGCAGCGTCCCCTACACCTGCCTGCAAGTTGGTCTGGCTCACCGCTCCCTAAAGCCAGTTTAGTGTGAGCTGCTCCAGCCCTGAGTCACAGTGGCCGCTGCCAGGAAGGCTGCCTAGATGGGCAGGAGCCAGTTGGGCAGGGCAGAGGGGCCGGGGGTACAAGCAGCCTCGTGCAGAGCAGGTGCAGAGGCACATACGCGACTGGGCTTTGTGTGTGCCCCAGGGTCCCCAGCTCCCGTGTGCTCCCTACACTCTGGCCGTGTGTGTGCACAGGGCCCAGTGCACACGCACTCTGGACCTACACACGTGGGGGTGAGGGCACACATTGTGCCCTCCCATCCCGTTGTGAGTGGCTGCCCTTCTGTGGGAGAAGTTGAGACTTGGGCTAGCAGTCCCTCCTGGCAGGCTTGGTCACATTCCTTGACCCGCCTGTGGCCTCACTTACTTCCTAGTCTCCCTTCCTGCCCTCAGTGGTGTCCCATAGCCAAACCCTCCTCCAGTCAGACGAGGGATATCCCCAGCTGGAAACAAAATTGACCTCAAGGTGGAGAGAGGCTGAGGGAAAGGCCTCTGGGCCTCCACGCCCCTTTCTTTGGTCAGTGCTGGAGGCCAGCCAGGGGGTGGAGCCGGGTTGGAGCCAGGCAGGCCCCCACACCCCCTCCCCACCTGTAGAGTAGGGACACCTTGAACCTTTGCTCTTCCTCCAGGCCTGACTCAGAGGAAGGCAGGTCTCAAGGAGCCGCTCACAAGCTCTTCCCTAGTAAAGGTGGGAGTCTGGGGGGCACTGAATCCTGGGTTTGGTGACCTCCCACCCCTAGCTCCGTGCCTCCGACAGCACCGTGGGCCTGGCCCCTCTGGCTCTCTGCCTCACCTGCCCCTTCTCTCTGGGGTGAGTGTGGAGTCCCAGGACCTTGGCCCCACACAACCGTCCTCTCCTCACACATCCAGGAGAGAAGGCGGGGGTGTGGGCTCGGAAGAGTGCCACCAAGGCCTGGCAAGGGGACAGAGACTTGAAAGCCCGGGTGTCCTCCCGCCTGCCCCGCCCAGATCACCTCTGGGGCACGGCCTGGACTCACCAGCAAAAGACCTCCTCGGGGAGAGACATTGCCTGGAGGACTCGCGACCGAGGCCTGATACCTGCCTCCATAGGTCTCAATGCGGGAGGCCACCAGCCCTTGGAGGGGACTCTTATCGGGAGGACCCAAGGCCTGCATCCCTTCTCTCCTGGGTCACCTGCAAAGGCTCATCACTCCACTGTCCAGGGGAAAGGGCCCCCTAAGGCTGCAGAGAGAATATAAGGATCAAAGGGCCAGCCTTGGTTAGTGGAGGGTACCAGGCTGGAGACAGAGGTGGAGGGGGAGGGGAAGAAGAAGGGAAGGAGAGCCCAGTTTGCCTGTTGGGAGAGTATAGTGGCCTCATCAAGGACTTGGTGGGATTGGGTACACCCCCACATGCTGGGCAGAAAGCCCCTTGAAACCATACCCCTCATTCCCTTATGCACATCTGGGATACCAGTCCCTGCACTGGCCTCAAAGGAGGCTGACGTCCTAGAGTAGCTGGGAGCAAGGGTCACAGGCAGGCTCCCTGCTTCCTGGGTGCCCCCAGGTGAGGGGGATGCCCCTTGCACCTAGCAACACCCTTCCCTCCCCAATACACAGGAGTAGGGGTGTGGGTGGGAAGTTGCCGGGGGTGGGGGTGGTGGGCAGGGGTGGTGAAGACATCCCGATCTGCCACCTGTTTTTGCACAGCCCACAAGCTAAGAATGGCTGTTTTACATGTTTAAATAGTTGGAAAAGTCAAAAGAAGAATAAGTTTAAAAAGTAAATAAAATGATGAAAAAGAAGAATAGTTAACAACACAGGAAGATTATCTTCAATTCAAATTTCCATGTCCCTAAGAAAGCCCTATGGGATCAAAGACACGCGCCCTGCTTGGCCAGTTGTGACTTCCTCCCTGCTAGCTATGACAGAGACTGCAGCGGCTTCAAAGTCTGAAATATTTACTCTCTGGCACCCCATTCCAGTATCCTTGCCTGGAGAATTCCATGGACAGAGGAACCTGGCAGGCTGCATACAGTCCATGGGGTCGCAAAGAGTGGGACACGACTGAGTGACTAACACACACACATCCCCTAAAGGAACGCCCCACCCCCTTACCTGGACCCTGAGGCCATGGGCAGGTCTTAGACCGCTGGCCTTAGAGATGAGCAGAGAGGGAGCGGGCTCTGTCTAGTTTCGCCAGCCACTGGGAGCTCCTCGGTGAGGCTGGGAGACACGCGGGGGGCTCCCTCGCCTCCCTAAAGCTCGGCAGAGGCCTCCCCGCTCTCTGGGTAAGCGGGGCTTGGAGAGGAGAGACCGCCTAAGCAAGTGCTGGTGTGCCCCTAGGTGGGCCCCGAACCCCCGCTCCGCCTCCCCTTACCTTTCCTCTGAATTGTGAGCAGGGGAGAGCAGCGTTCCTTGCCGCCCAATAACCCCTCCCTCCTTGGGCTCCGAGTCCCTCTCCCCGCAGCCCCGGGTCCTTTCTGAGCTTTGACCCGCTTCCCTTCCTCTGGGCCCCGCGCCCCCTGGCCTCCCGTCCCGCCCCGCCCCTCCCGCCTCTCACCTGTGCCCGCAGGTGTCCCGGCGCCCGCTGCCCGCGCCGCCAGCCCCGCGGTCTCCGACGACAACTCCCCGGCGATCCCCGCCCCGCGGCCCGGCCGGGTCTGGGACCGAGCGGCCCGCAGGACCCGGGCTGCGCGGAGCCGGGCCGAGAGTGCGGGGGCGGGGCGGGGGCGGGCGCGGCGGGCTGGCTCCTCCCTCTCCCGCGGGCAGCCGACCCGCCGCGCAGCGGGCGCCCTAGGTCCCTGGGCACCGGGCGGCTCTGCCTCGCTCCGCAGGGCTCCCTCCTTTCTTCCCCTCGTCCCTGAGGTCGCCATCCCCCCACCCCAGTCCGGCCTGTCACCCTCGCGCGCTGCCCTCCGGGTTGGCGGCGGTAACGACCGAGTGACCCGGTGCAGGTGCCCACCTCGCTTTCAGCGTCGGTGAGTGGCCGGCTAGCCCCGTGCCCCGGCCTCGGCCTCGGCCTCGTCTTCCTCCTTTAACCAGGCAGGAGAGCAGGACCGGCAGCAGAAGGGGCCTCGGGGATCAGGGACCCCCGGGGCACTGCCCCCTTCTGGAAGCGGAGTCCAAAGTGTGACCCTTATCTCTGCTTGTCGGCTCCAGCCATCTGGTGGAAGGCTGGACTTCACCTTTGCTCCGGAGATGGCGCCTGATGCCAGGCTGAGGCTGGCCCAACACTTCTCCCACTAACCAATTCTGGGGGTGGGCGGACCCCACTCTTAACTGGCAAACAGCCACACTCCCGCCTTCAGGAGGGCGTCTGAGCCCTTGCGGCCACTAATAAAACAGTCACTGTTCAAGAAGGGCGCATTTCACATCCCCAAGTCAGGACACATAGTCTGACAGAAACACTGGGTATCAAGAATCAGGAGTGTCCGTAGATGTGCGGTCACTGTCCTCTCACACTCGGGGAGCCAAAGACCCGCGCGTGGGAGGGAGGAGGGGGCAGGTCTGAATGCAATGGTGTCTGAATCCACCGTGTCCTGTGGTCTGCCTCCTGTGAGGCGGCTATGCGGTGATACAGG
This sequence comes from Nanger dama, assembly GCA_917880005.1. Classification (NCBI taxonomy): domain Eukaryota; kingdom Metazoa; phylum Chordata; class Mammalia; order Artiodactyla; family Bovidae; genus Nanger; species Nanger dama. Next base: position 16,184,036 of record CAKJTW010000046.1, on the reverse strand, counting down.
GACACTTTCTTTGCTTTCAAAAGCTCCTCTCTCGTTGTATTGCTGGCATATTGAACCTACCAGTAATCTCAGGTGTTCCGTTCCTCGCTGACTGTGACGGCTCTGTTTGATGTGGAAGAGGGATCTTTATCTTTTGATACTTTCTAGTTTCTGTCCACCTTCCCCCTATTTGCCCTCCAAGTATTCTCTTGTTCTGAGCTTGCTGTGATGTGATTGCTTTTGTAGTTCAGAAGAGCTGTTGGTACCTCTAGCTGTATACATCCTTAACTCCTGCTTCTTGCTTTCCAGTTGATTAGGCTCAGTTTTAGGGAGAGCAGTAGGATGCGGCAGGAACTGGGATGGAGAGAAGCTGTTTTCCCATTCGTGTGTGTGTGCGTGTGAAAGATGGAGAGACCCAGAGATAACAAGACTAGCCGTGAGGGAAAGCCAGCCAGTAAACAGGAGGTGGTGATTACCGGCGGTATTAAATGACACCCCAGCCACTGCTGGTGCCAAGGATGCCCTCCCAGTTCTCCAGGAAGGAAGTGGAGGGAGTAAGAATGGAATTGAAATTGAGAGACCAGAGGCAAGCCTGGACTTACAGGCTCTGGGGAGAGCTGGCTGGACTGGCCCAGTGGACATGAGGGTGTTAACCCTTTCACTTCCCTCTAGGCTGAGATCCAATCTCCACCAGCCACTGCCCGAGGGCCTGTCCTATGCCCCTCTGGGAGGCAAGGTTCCCAGGGAAAGCTGGAGTCTAGAAGTGGGGGGGAGTGGCCGGCAGGAGTGTGTGGGCTGGGAGGTGGGACTCCTGTGTTCTATTTGTTGTAGTCTGGCCTCCATAGATGGTTCTTTTCACAGTCTCCCTTGTCCTTCGGTGCTGTGGAGAAAAGACCCCTGCCTGTGACAGGCTGAGAGGGGAACACAATTCAGGGAGCTGAATGTGGCCTAAAGACTTGAGAGATTGGCAGGTTGGTCTCTACTGAGTGGAGCTGGGGTGGGGGTGGGGACACCTGGAAAGTGTCTTTCTTCCTGGCAGACCCCCGCCTTCCCTCAGACCTCTCCCTCTTTTCTTTGGCTGCACCACACCGCTTCCAGCATCCCGACCAGGGATTGAACCTGCAACCTCAGCAGTGAAAGCACAGAGTCCTAACTGCTGGACCACCAGAGAAGTCCCCTGGCTTGAGTCCCATTTCTCCTCTGAGCCTTGGTTTCTGCCCCAGTGCAGATGACCCCATCAAGTCCAGCTGGACCCTGCAGCTATCGAGGTGTCATCTGTCCAGGAGCAGAGCTCTGAGGACCAAAAGTGTCTGTCCAGTACAGCATGAGGGTAACTTCTGGGGCTGGCGTAGGGAACCCCAAGTCCCTCCTGCTTTTCTTCCCACAGGTGAGAAGGTCAGGGAGATTGCCCTGATCCCTGAACTCTGCCCAGCCCACACCTCTCAGGGCGGGGTGGAGACCATCTGGGTTAGTGAGGTGCTGGCAGGCACTGGCAGCCAGGCAGCTGATCGGAGGTGTGTCCTTCTCTAGGCAGAGCTGGGAAGGGTGAGGTTGGGCGGAGGAGCTGAGGGCTCCAGCTGGGAGGCACCAAGTCACGTGAGACAGATAAAACCAGGAGGCCAGGCCAAGGGGCACAGCTGATGGCACCTTAGATGGGAACTGACGCCCTCCCTCCCTATGCCGCTTACTGGCAGTGTTCTCTGTGCCAAGGTGCAAGGGGTATATAGAATACACATTCCTAGTATGAGTATCCATATTGAACAGTACAGGCTTCCCTGTACCACCCTGTAGATCAGCTGGTAAAGAATCTGCCTGCAATGCAGGAGATCCAGGTTCGATTCCTGGGTTGGGAAGATCCCCTGGAGAAGGGCATGGCAACCCACTCCAGTATTCTTGCCTGGAAAATCTCATGGACAGAGGAGACTGGAGGGCTACAGTCCATGGGGTCGCAAAGAGTTGGACATGACTGAGCGACTAAGCACAGCACAGCAGCATTCCTATTACAGAGATAGTCCCTGACTTTCAGGAGATTACAAAAGAGCAGGGAGCCACACAGATTAGTGGGGAACATTGGTATGTAAGTTACATGTAAGGAATGAACCAAGAGCTGTGGGAGGGACTAATAACTACATAGGGCAGCCAGGGAAGGCTTTGTAGAGGAGGCGAATGTTGTGCTGGGGCTTTGAAGATAACTAGGAGTTTGCTAGGTAGAGTAGGAGGGAAGGGCATTTCTGGAGGAGGGAATGGCATGAATGAAGACAAAGTGTTTAGAAAGGAAGGGGACGTCTGGGGGTCCAGTGGTTAAGAATCCTCCTTCCAAGGGGAAGCTGATTCAGATTAGGGGACTAAGGTCCCACATGTCTCTGGGCAACTCAGCCCTTGCACCACAACCAGAGTGCCCTTGAGCTGCGATGAAGACCCAGCACAGACAGAAAAAAAAGAGAGAGAAAGTGAGGAAGGGCAGAACTCCCAAAGGCCTCCTGAGAGTCTGCCCTGATGGCCTCCTGGGGACATTGCCCCCTCCCAGCTGCCGATTTCTGAGTGGTGGCTTGAGAGGACTAACTTCTTCCTGGTGTTCAAAGACCTCAAATGTATGGTCCCGGTTATGCTTCCTGCCTTTCATCTGCTGCTCCTCTACTTTGTCCCTGGACCGCATCCTCTGAATCTACATCAGCTTCCCTGGCTCCATGAACTTGCTCAAGCACATCCCCCTGACCGGCATAGATATCGCTTTGATCCCTTGTCCCTTCATCTCCACTTCCACGTCTTTCAATATCCTGTATCCTTCAGTACATTTTCCTGACAGTTCCTCAGCCAGAGCAATCACTTTCTTTCCTGCTTTCAATGCCTTGGCAACCAAGCTCCTTTGAAAAGTACCACCTAATCTTGCTGCTGTGGGCATAGGTGGCCCACACTGGACTCCTGGCTCCTTGGGGGCTGGGACACCCTAGCACAGGGGGTGGTGCAGGCCCAGCATCGCTGTCTGTGGAGTTGAATGGCCTTGACTTAATATATTAAGGACCCAGCTAGAATGAACTTGTAGGTGGAATGTCATATCTCTGCTCCTGCCGAAGTAACCACCTTTGTTTTTTAAATACTTGGAATGCGTCCCTAAATTCGTTGGGGGCATTCCTGGTTCATTAGTGAAGCTTCAGCGTTTCCTCAGTGGCGCTCATCTAAAGGCTCCTGGCTCCTTAAGACAACCACCACATGTTTGTTTTACCTCGCACACCAATTCTGATGGATTAATAGTGGAGTCTTCTAGAATATTTTGTCCAGGGCTTCCCTGGTGGCTCAGTGGTAAAGAATCCGCATGCTGATGCAGGAGACACGGGTTCAATCCCTGGGTTGGGAGGATCCCCTGGAGAAGGAAATGGCAAACCACTCCAATATTCTTGCCTGGAAAATTCCATGGCCAGAGGAGGCTGGTGGGCTACAGTCCATGGGGTGGCAGAGTTGGACACATCTGAGCCACTAAGCACGCAGCAGGCACCTCTCCCCAGAGGGCCCTGGTCTCCCCTAGTGGCAATCTTTGGAAGTGCAGTTAGATTTCACCTGGTCTGCGGGGCCAGGAGCGGCCAGGCCCCCAAGCCCTGGCCTTTCTCAGTGAGATGGCAGCTGTGTGGTCTCACAACTCCGTGAAGGAAGGCTGCCCTAACGTCCTTGGCAGATGGTCCTCCCTGCTGCTCGGTGACCGCCAGCAAGGCTGCTGCCCAGGTTGCCCCTTTGTCCCCGCAGCTCTGATCTGTGACAACCCTTTCCTCCAAGTAGTCATTTGGTTTCCTCCCTCAGGTCTGGACTGACAGTGGGTATCCACCTGCTCAGCTCAAGTGACTCAGAAGCACACAGAGTGAAGACTTTTAAGGCTCTGGGTCAGTCTCTGCAAAAGTTTTCAAAGTGAGAGTAGCTCACGACCCCAAACCTCGGTCAGCTTCTATGAGCTCTATGGCCCGTGTCACGAGTCCAGGCTCACAGCCAGCTCTTCCTCGTTAAATACACAAAATATATGAGTATTTTGAGGTTCATTTGCCCAGAGAGATTGACTGTCGCCCATCTCATTACGACGCATCTTGCCCAGCCTGGGAAGGTGGGCAGCTCTTTCACTCCTAGCAGACGCTAGCACAACAGTCCTAAATCATTATTTATAATTTGATCTGACAACCCTGAATTTCAGGAAGTTCTTTCTCATCTCTGACCCAAATACCTCCTGCTCAGGCTTAAAGTAATTTCCTCATGTTCAGGGGAATATCTGCCTCTGTATCATGGGCCCCTTTTGGATAATTGAACTACAATTTGGGTCACAGTTTGTGGCTTCCCAGGTGTCGCTAGTGTTAAAGAATCCAGCTGCTAATGCAGGAGACTTAAAACACGCTGGTTTGATCCCTGGGTTGGGAAGATCCCCTGGAGAAGGAAATGGCAACCCACTCCAGTATTCTTGCCTGGAGAATTCCATGGACAGAAGAGCCTGGCGGGCTACAGTCCACAGGGTCACAAAGAGCTGGACACGACTGAAGCGACTTAGCAAGCACACTCAGGTCATCGTAGCAGCATCCTGAAGCCTTGGACCCACTCCCCATCCACCAGAGACTTAGATTCTCAGTTTGGGGTCACATGGGCAGCCCCTAGGTCTCAAGAACCATCCTGAGCACTTGGCACTGTGTTCAGTGGAGGCCAGTTAGCTCTCTTCCTTGCATAACCCAGTGGAGCGGGGCTGCCTGTATTAGCCCACTTGATAGATGCAAAAACGAGACTCAGAGGTGAAGCCCCTTGGCCAAGGACACGAAGCCAGTATGTGGAACAGCACATGGAACATCCAACAAGGCTTCAGGGCGGGCATTGGTCCAAGCACTAGCCTCACAGGAGATCTCTGTGAGCATTCTGGAAAGATGTCTTCTCTGACCTCGCCCCCATTTCATCCCCATTTTATGCTCTTTTCACATGGCACTTGTGGTAAAGAACTCGTCTGCCAGTGCAGGAGACTTAAGAGACATGAACTTGATCCTGGGTCAGGAGGACCCTCTGGAGGAGGAAATGGCAACCCATTCCAGTGTTCTTGCTTGGACAATCCCATGGACAGAGACTTGTGGGCTGCAGTCCATGGGGTTGCAGAGAATTGGACACGACTGGACACACAAGCGTTATGTTCATCTCTACCCTGATTCTGCATTGATCCTTTGCATCTGCCTAGATAACCTTTAGTCGTGGCCCCATGTGTTCCTTACAGTCTTTGTTCAAAGGCAGGCCTTTCACAAGGGCTTTTGGGGCAGGTGAACTTGACTTCTCCAAGTTGCCACCCTTGTATGTAAAATGAGGATAATGATACTAATTTTTGGATCATTATGATAATAACAGCTAACTTTTTTATTAAAGCAATTACTAGGTGCAGGCATAATTTAGCACTTGACATGTGTCATTTCATTTAATCCTCACCAAAACCCTTCGAGTTAGATATTAACCTCATTATAACAGATGAGGAAACAGGCTCGGAGAGGTTACATAACATGCTCATGAGGACAAAGTTAGCAAGAGGAGAAGCCAGGATTTGAACTCAAGTTTTCTGGCCCCAAAGCCTGTACCTCTTACCTCTTCCCTGTAGAAAACAAATGAGTTACTATGGGTAAGCCTGTTGTGAGATGGTGAAGGATAGAGAAGCTTGACATGCTGCAGTCCACGGGGTTGCAAAGGGTCAGGAATGACTTAGGGACTGAACTGAACTTAACTGAAAGCCTGCCATGGGACTAGGGAAGCCAGAGGAAACTGCCTGCCTTGTTTCCATCTGAAAGTTTGTCTCAGCATTCAAAGAGACAGAAGTGTCCTTTCTGAAGCCTTGAGAAGTGATGCTGGCCTTTGCTTAGGGCTGTCCTGGAGCACAGGGCCCTGCAGCTCACCACCAGCACTGCTTCCTTAAAAAAAAAAAGCATCTTCACGGGATTTTGCTGTGGGTCTAGGGGTTAAGACTCCACGCTTCCATTGCTGGGGAAATGGGTTCAATCCCTGGTTGGGGAACTAAGATCCCACGTGAGGAGAGGCACAGCCAAAACCATCTTCATATATCACCCCATCCCCTAAACATCACTCCTTATGTCTGTTCCGCCTCTCTGCTCTGTCTCCTCGAAAGCCCTCTTCCTGATCATCCGTCCCGAAGCCTCATCCTCTTGCCGTTATAAAGCTACTTGCCCTGGTCCCCTGGCAGATTTTTCTGGAAGCCACTGTGCTCAAAAGCAGGTAGTCAACTCCCATGAGAATGGAAGATGCTTGTCTTGGTATCTGGACTCTGGGCACGTCTGAGGCTGATGGGAAACCCTAACGGGCTGAGGGGCCAGCCAAGAGGGGATTTAGAGAACTGCCTTCCTCATGGGCCTCTGTCCCGTCTCCCTTTTCCTTCCCCTCCTCCAGTCCCCGGGGGAGGGATGAATGGGGAGTTATTCAACCCTCCTGACTCATCCAGTTCTGCACATTCTGCACAACTCTGATTCCCGCCCAGCCATCAGACCCCTCCAGTCCCCGCGCCCTCTCCCACCTTTGGTTCCTGTTGCTTTCACCACCCCGCCTCTCGCCCTGCCCTCACTGTTACCAGACTTTCCATGGTGGGTGTGCATCTCCTTAACTAGGCTGTGTGCTCCTTCAGAGAGGCAGCAACAGCACCGTCGTCTAGCTCGGGTGTGGAGTCAGGCAGCCTTGGTTTGAATCCTAATTCTGACATTTTGGCTATGTGGCCTGGGCAAGTTATTTAATCTCTGTGTCTCTGAATCTTCAAAACGGAAGCATCTATCTCATATGATTGTATGAGGACCAACTGAAAGTGTTGAAAAGCGAAAGTGTAAGTTCCTCAGTCGTGTCTGGACTCTTTGTGACCCCATGCACTGTAGCCCACCAGGCTCCCTGGTCCATGGGGATTCTCCAGGCAAGAATACTGGAGTGGATTGCCATACCCTCCCCCAGGGGGTCTTGTCAACCTAGGGATCGAACCCAGATCTCCTGCACTGCAGGCGGATTCTTTACCATCTGAGTCACCAGGGGCCAAGTGAGTTAATATTAAAAAGCACTTAGAATGTGACCTGACATTGTATGTTCAATACAAATTTATAATATAAATAAAATGCAGCAATAGACAAATAATTAATTACTGTTGGAATAATTAGGCTTCAGAGCAAATTAACAAGAAGAGAAGATACTACAATACTAGTAAGTGGCATTCTTTCAAGATATGTATTTAATGATTGTTGTTAAATGCATTCTTTACAGGAGAATCACTTCACAGTGCTGTTAAAAGTTAATCTAACGATGTCACAGTGGGAATAAACAAATGAGCTGAGAAATGACTGGTGATTGGCCAGCAGGAGATGGTCCAGCGTGCAGGAGCCAGGTATCCAAATTAAAAAAAAAAAAAAAATGATTTTCCATTATCCAGTAATTTAGATGCCAAAGTTAATGAAAACTTTTCTGTAAGTCATTGCTGCTAAGTCACTTCAGTCGTGTCCAACTCTGTGCAACCCCATAGACAGCAGCCCACCAGGCTCCCCATCCCTGGGATTCTCCAGGCAAGAACACTGGAGTGGGTTGCCATTTCCTTCTCCAATGCATGAAAGTGAAACGTGAAAGTGAAGTCGCTCAGTCGTGTCCGACTTCGCAACCCCATGGACTGCAGCCTACCAGCCTCTGCCCATGAGATTTTCCAGGCAAGAGTACTGCAGTGGGGTGCCATTGCCTTCTCTACTATAAGTCATTAAATGTTTGCAAAAATATAAAACACTGAAATGCCTCTGATACATGTCCCTTTAATTTAAAGACCTCAAGTAATAGCTCAGTTGGTAAATAATCCACCTGCAATTCAGGAGACTTTGGTGCACACAGATCCGCTGGAGAAGGGGTAGGCTCCCCACTCTAGCATTCTTCGGCTTCCCTTGTGGCTCAGGTAGTAAACAATCCACCTGCAATGCAGGAGATCTCGGTTCGATTCCTGGGTTGGGAAGGGCTGCTGGAGAAGGGAAAGGCTATCCACAGCAGTATTCTGGCCTGGAGAACTCCATGGACTCTCTATAGTCCATGGGGTCACAAGACTCAGTGGCTTTCAGTTTTACTTTCTTTTGCATTCAGCTGTTGAAAGTAAATGTGAAACTCCTCACTTCCTCCTCCTGGAAGTCTTGTAAATATGCAGAGGAGAACAGGCCCAGACAGCACGGCTGAGGGTACCTGCCAAGCCCTCCAAGGCTGAGAACAGCCAGGGCACAGGTGTGCCTCAGAGCAGAAAACATCCATTGCCCAGATGCTCTTTAAGAATCACGAATGTTTTTAAAATAGACGGATAAGGCATGGTGCTGTGCCACCGGTTCATCACCTGCATCATATAAAGTATCATCACCCTTAGAATTTCGCCTGTTTTGTGCTCAGGGATTCACCCTCAGGAATCAGGCATTCTTGGACAATGGGGGAAAATGGAAATGAGTAGCATCATGGGGCTTTCCCAGTGGTTCAGTGGTTAAGATACTGTGCTTCCTCTGCAGGGGATTTGGGTTTGATCGGTCCACGGAGTTCTGCCTGCCTCAAGGTGCGGCTGCTCTGTGATATATCCAACTCTAGAACACCCCAATGGGGCCCAAGTATGTTTTTATTTATCATTATTTATCACTGCTTTATGGACTCATTTTCTATTAAATCCTCAAAAAGTTTTAATTGCAGTATGTGCTGTACTTACTCAGTCAGTCGTGTTTTTCTCTTTGCGACCCCATGGACTGTAGCCCACCAGGCTCCTCAGGCCATGGGATTCTCCAAGCAAGAATACTAGAGTGGGTTGCCATGCCCTCCTCCAGGGGATCTTCCTGACCCAAGGATGGGACCTGCATCTCTTATGTTTCCTCCATTGGCAGGTGGATTCTTTACCACTAAGGGTACCTGGGAAGCCTCAGTTGCTGGGGTAGAGCAAATTAAATCAGTTATACATGTATCCCCTCTTTTTAGATTTTTTTTCCCATATAGATCATTAAGGGAGTATTGAGTAGACTTCCCTGTGCTATATGGCAGGTTCTTATTATCTATTTTATATATGGTAGTGTGTACATATCAATTCCAGCCTCTCCACCCCCCTGCCCCTCACCGCCTGGTAACCATAGGTTTGTTTTCTGCATCTGTAACTCTATTTCTGTTTTGTAAACAAGTTCATTTGCACCTTTTTCGATTCCACATGTAAGCACTATCATGCTATATTTATCCTTCCCTAAGATAAATATTTATCATGCTATATTTATCTAACCGAAGTGACTTACTTCACTCTGTGTGACAATCTCTAGGTCCATCCACAACTTATCTTCTTCTTAATGCCACATTGGAGAAGGGCATGGCGACCCACACCAGTACTCTTGCCTGGAGAATTCCACGGACAGAGGAGCCTGGTGGGCCACAATCCATGGGGTCCAAAGAGTCAGACATGACTGAGAGACTAACACTTGTATCCCAAACAAAAAGATATATGTGACAGAGAAGACATGAAGCTGGGTCACAGGCTTGTGGTGATTCGATTAAAAGAGGACTCATCAAAACTGATATTTTGGTGTCATTTTGTTTGGGGTCACAAAACTTTTGCATTCCAAGCATTAATATAATCAGTTCAGTCGCTCAGTCGTGTCTGACTCTTTGTGACCCCAGGAATCGCAGCACGCCAGGCCTCCCCTGTCCATCACCAACTCCCAGAGTTCATGCAAACTCATGTCCATCGAGTCAGTGATGCCATCCAACGATCTCATCCTCTGTCGTCCCCTTCTCCTCCTGCCCCCAATCCCTCCCAGCATCAGGGTCTTTTCCACTGAGTCGACTCTTCTAATGAGGTTGCCAAAGTATTGAAGTTTCAGCTTTAGCATCAGTCCTTCCAATGAACACCCAGGACTGATCTCCTTTAGGATGGACAGGTTGGATCTCCTTGCAGTCCAAGGGGCTCTCAAGAGTCTTCTCCAATATCACAGTTCAAAAGCTTCAATTCTTTGGCACTCAGCTTTCTTCACAGTCCAACTCTTACATCCATACATGACCATACTAGATGGACCTTTGTTGGCAAATGTCTCTGCTTTTTCCAAGGAGTAAGCATCTTTTAATTTCATGGCTGCAGTAACCATCTGCAGTGATTTTGGAGCCCCCAAAATAAAGTCTAACAATGTTTCCACTGTTTCCCCATCTATTTCCCATGAAGTGATGGGACCAGATGCCATGATCTTAGTTTTCTGAATGTTAAGCTTTAAGCCAACATTTTCACTCTCCTCTTTCACTTTCATCAAGAGGCTTTTTAGTTCCTCTTCACTTTCTGCCATAAGGGTGGTGTCATCTACATATCTGAGGTTATTGATATTTCTCCCAGGAATCTTGATTCCAGCTTGTGCCTCTTCCGGCCCAGTGTTTCTCATGATGTACTCTGCATATAAGTTAAATAAGCAGGGTGACAATACACAGCCTTGACGTACTCCTTTTCCAATTTGGTACCAGTCTGTTGTTCCATGTCCAGTTCTAACTGTTGTTACTTGATCTGCATACAAGTTGCTTAAGAGGCAGGTCAGGTGGTCTGGTATTCCCATCTCTTTCAGAATTTTCCACAGTTTATTGTGATCCACACAGTCAAAGGCTTTGGCATAGTCAATAAAGCTGAAATAGATGTTTTTCTGGAACTCTCTTCCTTTTCCCGTGATCTAGCGGATGTTGGCAATTTGATCTCTGGTTCCTCTGCCTTTTCTAAAACCAGTTTGAACATCTGGAAGTTCATGGTTCACATATTGCTGAAGCCTGGCTTGGAGAATTTTGAGCATTACTTTACTAGCATGTGAGATGAGTGCAATTGTGTGGTAGTTTGAGCATTCTTTGGCATTGCTTTTCTTTGGGATTGGAATGAAAACTGACCTTTTCCAGTCTGCGGCCACTGCTGAGTTTTCCAAATTTGCTGGCATATTGAGTGCAACACTTTCACAGCATCATCTTTCAGAATTTGAAATAGCTCAAGTGGAATTCCATCACTTCCACTAGCTTTGTTCGTAGCAATGCTTTCTAAGGCCCACTTGACTTTACATTCCAGGATGTCTGGCTCTAGGTGAGTGATCACACCATCGTGTTTATCTGGGTCGTGAACATTGCAGGCAAATGCTTTAACCTCGGAGCCACCTGGAAAGCTATTAATACTTAATAATAATTAGTAACAAAATCCAGGGAGGGTGAGAGGCTGCGGCACACCTGAAGTGTCTCATGTGGTGTTTATTATTTTTTACCTGTTCCCTCCCTCCCTATTAGACAAAATTATTTTCAACAATAATCATGAAAAGAAATGATGACATTTCATATTTGTCCTGACTCAATGAGAAACGTTTAACCTGTGATTTGCCCTCTTTTTCACTGCTTAAAAACAGAAAACACCTATTCGTCCTTTAGAGCTCAGGCCCCTTAAATGTTGAGACCTTCTCTCACCCCTGGAAGTGTCCTCCGTAAGTGTCAAAAACTCCACGAAATATTAGCAGAAAGATGAGGGAAGAACATTTCATGGAGTGAGGACTTCAGGTAGGAAAGTCAAGTGCCCAGACTTTCCAGCGTAGAGAGTTTGAGGAACAGAAAGAAACTCAGGATGGGGGCTCAGAGTCAAATGGATGCTGGCGGTTGTGAGCAGGTAACTCCAGAAGAATGGCCCATGTTTAATCTGTGTTTGCTGGCCTTGCCAAATGTCATGGTCTGCTGTTCCAGGAGGTTCTGAGACCAATCCAGAAATCCAGGGCCTTGCCTTGCCAGGGTTGCCCAGGCAACCTCTGGTGAAGAGTCCTGTTTACTACCTCTGACTCATGCTTACCTGTGGTTTCTATGACTGCCACCAACAATGAGGCATAAATCCATTCCTGGAGGGTGGGGTCTTCAGGGTGGGGCTGCCTTCTTCCTTTTTCTGGCTCAGAACCCGGCAGAATTTCCCAGACCGTAGCAGAGACGATGGGGGTTGGGGGAGAGTCTTTGTCTATGGAATTTCAGGTGTGGGTGTCCTTGGGAGGGGATTCAGAGAGGCGGGGGGGGCGGGAACCGAGCAGGGTAGAGGCACAGGTCTCTGCATTCGGGCCTGGGGTTCATGCAGAAAGAACAGTGTGACCTCAAGTTTATCAGAAGCCCTCTGTGTCTAAATAATTATGGAGAGAGAGTCTTCGGGTATAGAAGAGTTAGAGCAATGAGACTTCCCTGACCGTTCAGTGGTTAACCCTGCCACCAATGCAGGGAGCTTGGGTTCAATCCCTAGGCAGGGAACTAAAATCCCAAAGCTGCAGTGTGGTCAAAAAAAAAAAAAAAAAAAGCGTTAGAGCAAGATTTAGGAGACCTGGATACTTTCTTCACCAGAGACAAACAGGCTTTGGTCCTCAGGATGGCGGTGGGGATGATAGACTGGATTTATAAACACAAAGCTGGGGCAGGGTGTGGGAACAGGCCGATGACAGCTGGGAAGGACAGACACAAAGAAAGGAAAAGAAAGGCCGCCAGAGGGACAGAGCGCCTTTCGAAAAGACCATTTCACACTGATTCACTTTGCTAGATACCCGAAACTAACACAACATTGTAAACCAACTAGACTCCAGGAAAAAAAAAAAAAGAACCATCTCATCTCACACGTTTGCACAGTCCTAGAGGTTACAAAGCACCTGTGTGTCCATTTTCTCATTTGCTTTCCACAGAGCCATGTGAGGAAGCCAGAGCAGGAAACGCAATCTATCCTAGAACGGGAAGACGAAGGCTTATCAAAGTTGACTGACATAGTCAAGGTCAAAACCAAGACTAAGATCTAGACATCCTGGCTCCCAGTCCAGTGCCCTTGAAAAACCAGTGCTGTTCAAGCTTCAGCATCTGTAGACCTCTTTGGTGGGTGTCCAGGACACACAAAGTGCCAAAATTTTGGACACATTTAAAAAATGATCTCAAACTCTAAAATAGAATTAAAAAAAAACACCTAAAAGGTAACAAATCAATGAGAAAGATATACATGAAACCTTCACTAAAGTGTCTATACTGAGGTCGATGCCAGATAGGTTGAGTCACGTCTCATGTTTGAGTCATATCCAGCCGGTTTTTTTGTTGTTGTTCTGTTTCTACTCAATTAGGACAAGTTAAAGGAATGAGGTTGAGTGCTTCATGAGACAGGCCTGGATAACAGATGAAGCTTACATTCAGCACTGTGCAGAGCACTCATTCTCAGGGAAGATGGTTTGCTGAACAATTAGGACCAAAGTCTACAAGTTGAAAGACCGACCATTTTAACTGGATGGTGGTTTAGTCACTTAGTCGTGTTCAACTCTTATGACCCCATGGACTGCAGCCCACCAGTCTCTTCTGTCCATGGGGCTTTTCCAGGCAAGAATACTGGAGTGGGCTGCCATTTCCTTCTCCAGGGGATCTTTCCCACCCAGGGATCAAACCCAGGTCTCCCACATTGCAGGCAGACACTTAAACCTCTGCACCACCAGGGAAGCCCTGAGCCATCAGGAAAGGTGGGGGCAATTGGGGATTCCTTATCCAATCCTTGAGTTGGCTCAGCTTTGAAAGCACTTCTTATTCTGAAGGGCTTCCCTGATAGCTCAGTTGGTAAAGAATCCGTCTGCAATGCAGGAGACCCTGGTTTGATTCCTGGGTTGGCAAGATCCCCTGGAGAAGAGAAAGTCTACCCACCCCAGTATTCTGGCCTGAGAATTGCATGAACTGTCCAGTCCATGGGATCACAAAGAGTTGGGCACAACTGAGCAACTTTCATTTCACTTTCTCATTCTGATGCAGAATTACAAGTTGTGTGTGTGTGTGTGTATGTGTGTGTATGTGTTTCCATTTTATGAAAGTAGTTTTAAAATTCTCCTAATTATATGTTTTTAATTTCTTTTTCAGAGAAATCAAATATTGGGACATAGTAAAACTTTGATGAGGCAACTGTGCCAGAGTTTTAGCTTTAAGAAATCCTGATGTTTTATGCCAATGTGCAGTTCAGTTCAGTTCAGTCGCTCAGTCGCTCGTGTCCAACTCTTTGCGACCCCATGATCGCAGCACGCCAGGCCTCCCTGTCCATCACCAACTCCCCGAAGGTCACTCAGACTCACGTCCATCGAGTCAGTGATGCCATCCAGCCATCTCATCCTCTGTCGTCCCCTTCTCCTCCTGCCCCCAATCCCTCCTAGCATCAGAGTCTTTTCCACTGAGTCGACTCTTCTCATGAGGTGGCCAAAGTATTGGAGTTTCAGCTTTAGCATCAGTACTTCCAATGAACAATGTTACAACTGTGAAATTTTGATCCTGGGTTCTGATATATAATTAAGACATATTACTTGAGCAGTTCAGTCAGTTCAGTCGCTCAGTCGTGTCCGACTCTTTGCAACCCCCCATGGACTGTAGCACGCCAGGTCTCCCTGTCCATCACCAACTCTCAGAGTTTACTCAAACTCATGTCCATCGAGTCATCCAACCATGTCATCCTCTGTTGTCCCTGTCTCCTCCTGCCTTCAATCTTTCCCAGCATCAGGGTCTTTGCAAATGAGTCAGCTCTTCGCATCAGGTGGCCAAAGTATTAGAGTTTCAACTTCAACATCAGTCCTTCCAATGAACATTCAGGACCGATTTCCTTTAGGATGGACTGGTTGGATCTCCTTGCAGTCCAAGGGACTCTCAAGAGTCTTCTCCAGCACCACAGTTCAAAAGCATCAATTCTGCAGCACTCAGTTTACTTTATATGCAATTGGAGAAATGCTCTTTATTGGTATTCTTATTTATTGTCATCCCACATTTCATGTGTGTGTGGTTTTTTTTTTTTTTTTTTTGGTTGTGAGGCATGTGGGATCTTAGCTCTCTGACCAGGGATAAAACCCATGCCCCCTTACACTGTAAAGCAAAGTCTTAATCACTGGATCACCAGGGAAGTCCTCACATTTCAAAAATTCATATAGTGAAAAGGAAGAAGTAAAACTGTTTTTATTCTCAGATGATATGGTCTTATTTATTTTAAAAAAATACCCCAAAGAATTGATGAAAAAACCGCAAACAAAAAACAAAAACCCAATCCTGATTAGAGATAATAAGTAAGTTCAGCAAACCTGAAGGATGTAAGATCAATATAAACTTCAGTTTCATTTCTCTTTGCCAGCAATGAGCAATCTGAAATTAAGAAAGCAATTCCATTTATAATAGCATCAAAAAGAATAAAATACTTAGGAATAATTTAACCAAATAAGTGCAAGTCTTGTACACTCTGAAACATTGAAAGAAATTAAGGACGTTTAGACAAATCTAAGAACATCCTTGTTCATTGTTTAGAATATTTAATATTGTTAAGATGGCAATGCTCACCAAATCAATCTACGGATTCAACGAAATCTCTGTTAATACTGCTTTTCTTTTCTTTTTTTCAGAAATGGACAGGCTAATCCTAAACTGCATACAAAATTGCAAGGAACCAGGAATAACCAGTACATTCTTGAAAACAGAAGGACAAGGTTGAAGGACTCACATTTGCCAATTTTAAAACTTGTGACAAAGCTACAGTAATCAAGACAGTGTGAAATTAGCATAAGGACAGACATAGATGAATGGGATGGAACTGAGAGTCTGGAAACAAACTCATACATTTATGATCAACAAAGGTGCCAAGATGATTAAATGGGGAAAGATTAACTTTTTCAACAAAAGATGCTAGTAAAACTAGATATCTACCTATGAGAGAATGAATTTGAACCCTTCCTTCATACCATAAACAAAGCTTAACTCAAGGGGCTTCCCTGGTGGGCCAGTGCTTAAGACTTCACCTTCTAGTGCAGGGGGTGCAGGTTCCCTCCCTTGCTGGGGAGCTAAGAGCCCACACATCTTGAGGCCAAAAAACCAAAACAGAAAACAGAAACAGTATTGTATATAATAAATTCAATAAAGACTTTAAAATGGTCTACATTAAAAAAATCTTTAAAAAAGAACTGAACTCAAAAGAGATCAAAGACCTAAATGTAAGAGCTAAAACTAGAAAACTTTAGAAGAAAACATATGAAAGTTTGTGTGACCTTTGATTAGGCAATGGATTCTTAGAAATGAGAACAAAAACACAAGCAATCAAGGAGGAAAAATACAAATCAATTGGACCTCATCGAAAATAAAACTCTTGTGGTCAAAGAACACAAATAAGAACATGAAAATACAGCTCACAGAATGGAAGAAAATATTTGCAAATCATATATAAGATAGGGAGCTAGTGTCCAGACTATGAAAAGAACTCTTACAACTCAATATTAAAAAGATCACCTAGTTAAAAAATTGGGCAGAGGGTATGAATAGATATTTCTCCAAAGAAGGTAAACAAATGGCCAAAAGTCACATGGAAAGATGTTTTTAACATTATTAGTTACTGGGGAAATGTAAATCAAAATGATAATGAGATGCTACTTCACATTCACTAGGAGAGTTATAATAATTGTAATATAATTATAATTTATAATATGTAATTATAATATAACAGCATCGACAAGTGTTGGTGAGAATGTAGAGAAAGTAGAATCCTCATACATTGCTCCTGGGAGTGTAAAATATTTCAGCTGCTGTGGGAAGCAGTTTGGCAGTTCCTCAAAAGGTAAAATACAGAATTACCATCTGACTCAGCAATTTCATTCACATAAACCTGAGAAAATTGAAAATTCATTCACACACATGCTCGTGCATGAATGTTCATAGCAGCATTATTCAAAATAGCCCCAAACCAGAAACAATCCAGTGTCCATCTACTGATGAATAAATAAACAAAACGGGGTCTATCCATACCGCAGAATATTATTCAGCTGTAAAGAGGAGTCAAGTACTCTTATGTGCCACAGCATGGATGAACTTTGAGAATATGGTGCTAAGTGAAGAAAATCAGGCAGAAAAGACCACATAGTGTAAGAAGCCATCTATATGGAAATATCCAGAACAGGCAAAGCCATAGAAGACAGGAAGTAGATTAGTAGTTGCCAGTGGTTGGGGGAAGAAGAGAATTTAGACTAACAGCTAATAGGTATGGGTTTCTTTTTAGGGTGATAGGAATGTTCTGGAAATTAGATAGCATTGATGGTTGTACAACAGAGTGAATATACTGAAAATATACACTTTAAAATGGTGAATTTGGGGACTTACCTGGTTGACCAGTGGTTAGGACTCCACACTTCTATTGCAGGGGGCAAGAGTTTGATCCTTGGTCAGGGAACTAAGACCCTGTATGCCATGCGGTATGGCCAAAAAAAAAAAAAAAAAAAAACCAACCACTAAATTAGAAAAAAAAAGAATTTTATGCTATGTGAATTGTATCTCAGTAAAACTGCTAAAGCAAAACAGAATTGATGTGAACTCCTCTGCCCTCCAGCATTTATGTACTTCCCAGGGCTTGCCAGAAGGAAGCAGGTTCCTGTACTTCTATTTCTATGACCATGTTGAAAAGAACGTAGTCTTCGTGACTGCAGTTTGACTCACAATGAAAATGTTTTCTATTTCCTTCAACACTGAATTAGGTTCAGGACACATACTGAAGACTGTCTGTTAGTGGTTCTCTGAATTAAG
Source organism: Nanger dama (assembly GCA_917880005.1). NCBI lineage: Eukaryota > Metazoa > Chordata > Mammalia > Artiodactyla > Bovidae > Nanger > Nanger dama. The sequence goes on along the minus strand of CAKJTW010000046.1, from coordinate 16,166,516 downwards.
CAGTGTTCAAACCAGCATTCATGTAATGATAATAATAACTCACCTTTATTGAGTACTTCCTTAATTTTTTAATTGCTGGATGTTTGATCTTTGTGGCAGCATGCGAGATCTTTAGTTGTGACATGCAAACTCTTCATTGCAGCATGTGGGATCTAGTTCCTTAAACAGGGATTGAACCCAGGTCCCCTGCACTGGGAGCCCAGAGTCTTAGCCACTGCACCACCAGGGAAGTCCCCACTGAGTGTTTTCCATATGCCAGACATCGCTTCATGTGTAGTTCTTCACTAATCTTAACCGCCTCTGTAGGAAACAGGCATCATTATTACTGTTAACAGCATCATTCCCACTTTTCAGAGAGAGAAACTGAAACAGGGTTGGAAAATCTCCTTTGTTAGAATTCCAAGGTATCTTTCTCATTTACCAAATAACCTCTAATAAAATATTTTCCTCTGGCAGTAGAGAATTTTAGAGAGAAGCAGAATAAAAATTTAGTGACAACTTTGCCATCATCTATGTTTTCCCCCTTCTGAAAGCTATTGCATAGTCTGGATATGAAACTTTTCACCTGGAGACTTGAATGTTGGCATCTGTACCTGACAGCGATTGCTCATGAGCTCCGAGTGCCATTGTTCTAGGACACCCAGCAGTGGCATCTCATCAGACTGCTTTCTTGCCAAGTGTTTATAGCACTAGCTCCAAAATTGGTTTGTCTGTCTTTTCTGTTATGTTGCTCTGAAGAGTGAGGGCAACTAGAAGTGATATGCTCTATTTGGGGGCTTTTTTTCTATTTCTATCACGAAATTAAATTTTTATTCTGGGAAATGTTATATTGGGCTTATTCTGGAAAAAAAAAAAATCAGTAGGCTTTACCTGTGACCAGTACAAAGGTTTTGATGACTTTGAGCCTTGATTTGACATTTTAAAGTTGATAATGCACTGGGGACGGGGTGAATCGTCAACAAAACCCAGTTTCTGGGACTTCCTTGTCCGTCCAGTGTTTAAGACTCCATGCTTCCATTCCAGGCTTCCACTGGTTTCGTTCCTGGTCAGGGAACCAAGATCCCACATGCCACATAGTATGGCAAAAAAAAAAAAAAAAGAAGACTCCCAAACCCTCCAGTTTCCAGCTAATGTTTATGGTAGTTTCCATTTGCAGTTTCTCTTTCTTATTGTGTGAAATAATCACTCATATTTCCCTTCATCCCAGCCCCCTTTGGACATATTATACTCCACTGAATGCTGTTCACACTTTACGGATGGCATTGTTGAGTTGTCAGATCCCTATTTCTACCTTCATCGCTGCTTTTATGAGTCAAGGAAGCACTTTTGAGGCACTGATGATTTTTTCCTAATGCGGGGCTATAACAGCAGGGCAATAGGGACACACAGGCACATTCTACAAGGTAAACAAAACTGTGCCTACAAAAGAAAAATGATTTGCCGGTGTCAGCTACTCCCATTGACGAAGTATTTAAGAACGTGAAATATTTAAGACTGTAATAACTATTTACATAATGAGACGCAGTGAAAGCTGTAATCAATGCCACATTTCAAATTTGTGAAAAGTGGCGAACCAGGGTGCTTATTCAGAGAAAGCAATGGCACCCCACTCCAGTACTCTTGCCTGGAAAATCCCATGGACGGAGGAGCCTGGTAGGATGCAGTCCATGGGGTTGCTAAGAGTCGGGCATGACTGAGCGACTTCACTTTCATTTTCACTTTCATGCATTGGAGAAGGAAATGGCAAGCCACTCCAGTGTTCTTGCCTGGAGAATCCCGGGGACGGCGGAGCCTGGTCTCTGGGGTCGCACAGAGGCGGACACGACTGAAGCGACTCAGCAGCAGCAGCAGGGAGCTTACTCCAGGTGGTGCTGGCGGTGAAGAACCCGCCCTGTCTCGGGAGACCCGAGACCCAGGTTCAGTCCCTGGGTTGGGGAGATCCCCTGGAGGAGGGCACAGCAACCCACTCCAGTGTTCTTGCCTGGAGAATCCCATGGACAGAGGAGCCTGGCGGACTACAGTCCATGGGGTCGCAAAGAGTCGGAGACGACAGAAGCGACTTAGCACACACGCAGCGTGCTGATTACCTCTTCCCCTAAAACTACCCTCAGTCTACCTGTGGATTCAGTGATACAACTTGCCTTGGAAACATTTCAAAGGCACAAGAGATTCTAAATTCCTCAGAGACAGGCTGTGGGGAAGATGACAGAAGAAAGTAGACAAGGCCATCCGAAGTGCTGAGAGCGCCTGGTAGCCGGGACTCGGAATCTCGCAATTCTCCCCCTTGGCCTGGGAATCCTACGCAACCGTTCTACGTCACCACCAGAGGGCGCTGTAAACTAGAGATGGTGGCCTTGAACCTGCTGAATGGCTTTAGTTACTCCCCAGGCATTCTTGATCTTTTAAAACTTTCTTTCTTTCTTTCTTTTTTAAAGACAAAATCTTCCATGAAACGGTCTTGATGTTCTTTCATTTTGTTCTTTTCTTTCACAGTTCATCCCACAGCCAGCTTAAATCCCTTGACTATCCAAAGATGAGTTATAGCTGTACTGGGTCGCCATTACTGCAAGGGCTTTTCTCTAGTTGCAGCAAGCGGGGACTGCTCTCTAGTTGCAGTGCGCAGGCTTCCCGTTGGAGTGGCTTCTCGTGTTGCAGAGCACCGGCTCTAGAGCACAGGTTCGGTAGTTGTGCACAGCTCAGTTGCTCTGAGGCGTGTGGAATCCTCTAGGATCAGGGATCAAACCCATGTCCCTTGCACTGGCAGGTGGATTCTTTAGCGCTGAGCCACCGGGGAAGCCCCTGGCCCAGGCACTCTTGACAGCTAACTTCTAGCCTTGTTTTCCTCCCTTATCCTCAAGGCTCTTAACCTGAGGACTCTGGTCAGTCCTGTAATCAGCAGTGACCATCCAATATTTATGTAAAATATGTGTGCTGTGTTTAGCTTCATTATTGTATCTAGAGGGAAGGCTTTTTTTTTTTTTTTAAAGCTGTTCTGGGTATTAGTTGCCACTCTTGGGATCTAGAGCCCCAACTAGATGGAACCCAGGCCCTGCTGTATTGGCGCAGAGAGTCTTATTACTCACTGGACCATTCGGGAGGTACCTAGAGGTAGGTTTTATAGTTTTTAATCAGACTCTCAAAGGGATTTGTGACCTTCTCATCCCCCCAAAGCAATAGCATCTCCTTGAGAGTGTAGAACGCAATAATGTTAGGTACTGTTGACATCTATCAGTAGTAAGCACTTGTTATATGTAATGTACCAGAGGCTAAGTACATGTTCAGTCGTGTCTGGCTCTCTGTGGTCCCATGACCTGTAGCCCAACAGGCTCCTCTGTCCATGGGGTATTCCAGACAAGAATATTGGAGCAAGTTGCCATATCCTCCTTCAGGGGATCTTCCCAACCCAAGGATTGAACCCGCATCTTCTACATTGCAGGTGGATTCCTTACCCCCGAGCCATTGGGGAAATCCAACATAACATAACAATCTCTAAAATTTCCTTGCAAAATATCCCCATATTTCAAAAAACCAAAAAAGGAAGACTTACAAAACCCCTGAAGTTCAAAGAAATGAAAGTACTTTGCCTCCTATCACACAATTAATGGATGGCGAGGCTGAATTTAATTCCAGGAATGGTTGCCTTGAACTGCACTGTTGCTACACTGAGAAATAAAAGAAGCCAGAGATTCACTCATTCATCAGCGAAGACTGAGTGTCTAGCACTCTGAGCTGGGTGCTGGGATAGAGGGGGAACCAGACAACCCTGCTTCCAACCTTCTTGGAGCTTAGTGCCTAGAGGTGATGGTGGTGATGGTGGTCAAGTCAGCAGAAAACAGGCAGTAAACAAATAAGCCTGTAATTGCAAATTGAGAAAGGCATTCTGAAGGAAACAAAGGGAAGAGAGACATAGAAAAATGGGGAAATTTATAGATAGTTGGAGCTGAAGCTGCAATACTTTAGCCATCTGATGTAAAGAGCAGAATCATTGGAAAAGACCCTGATGCTGGGAAAGATTGAAGGCAGGAGGAGAAGGGGGGCGATAGAGGATGAGATGGTTGGATGACATCACTGACTCAATGGACATGAGCTTGAGCAAACTCTGGGAGATGGTGAAGGACAGGGAAGCCTGGTGTGCTGCAGTCCACGGGGTTGCAAAGGGTCGGACACGACTCAGCAGCTGAACAACAACAACAGATAATTGGGCCAGGGAAAACCTGAGCATACTAGCTCAGAGTAAAGGGTGGAGGTTACTGTGAGAAGAGGTAGAGACAGAGTCTTTCAGGGAGGGACAAGCCTGGTCTGGGATACATATGAGAAGCATCCGACATGGCTGAGCAGGGACCCAGAGCAGAGGTGAGGGTGAGAGAGAAGCAGAAGTCATCGGGGCTTTCTCGACCAGATAAGGAATTCAGATCCTCTTCTTAGAGAACTAGGAAGCCATTCTAGGGAAGGAACACCAGCTAATTTGTTTTTCCTTATTTTATTTTATACACATATGTATTTTAATTAGAGGATAATTACTTTATAATATTGTGATGGTTTTTGCCATACATCACATGAATCAGCATCAGAAAAGTGAAAATAAAGTCGCTCAGTCGTGTCCGACTCTTTGCAACCATGGACTGTAGCCTATCAGGCTCCTCAGTCCATGGGATTTTCCAGGCTAGAGTACTGGAGTGGGTTGCCATTTCCTTCTTCAGAAGATCTTCCCAACCCAGGGATCGAACCTGGGGTCTCCCAAATTGCAGGCAGCCACTTTACCACCTGAGCCAGCAGGGAAGCCCTGAATCAGCATTAGAAATGCGTGTGTCCCCTCCCTCTTGAGCCTGTCCCAGCTCCCTCCCCATCCCACCCCTCGAGGCTGTCACAGAGCACTGGCTTTGGGCTCCCTGCTTCATACAGGGAACCCCCACTGGCCATCCATTTTACATATAATGATGTATATGTTTCAGTGCTATTCTCGCAAATCACCTCACCCCTCCTTCCCCCAGTGTCCAAAGTGTCTGTGTCTCCTTTACCGCCTTGCAAGTCGGATCGTCAGTACCATCTTTCTAGATTTCATATATACGCACTAATATATGATACTTGTCTTTCTCTTTCTGACTAACTTCACTCTGTATAATAGGTTCCAGTTTCATCCAACTCAGTAGAACTGACTCGAATGTGTTGCTTTTCATAGCTGAGTAATATCCCACTGTGTGTGTGTACTACAACTTCCTTATCCATTCATCTGTCGATGGATATCTGGGTTGCTTCCATGTTCTAGCTATTGTAAATAGTGCTGCAATGAACAATGGGATACATATGTCTTTTTCAATTTTGGTTTCCTCAGAGTATATGCCCAGTAGTGGGATTGCTGGGTCATATGGTAGCTTTATTTCTAATCTTTTAAAGAATCTCCATGCCATTCTCCACAGTGGCTGTATCAATTTGCATTCCCACCAACAGTGTAAGGGGATTCCATTTTCTCCACACCCTTTCCAGCATTGATTGTTTGTAGACTTGGATGATGGCCATTCTGACCGGTGTGAGATGATACCCCATTGTAATTTTCATCTGCATTTCTCTAACAATGAGAGACATTTTTAAGTGTAAAAAACTCCCATACAATGCCAAATTTACCATCTGAACCATCTTTTAGGTTTACAGTTCAATGGTGTTAAGTACCTTCATATAGCTGTGCAATCAATTTCTAAAACTCTTCACTTTGTAAAATGAAAATTCTGTACCCATCAAACAACAACCTCCCATGTCCCCCTGCCCCCACCTCCTGCAGCCCTTGGCAACCAGCCTTCCCTCTCCTTCTGTCTCTGTGGATTTGACCACTGTAGGGACCTCATGTAAGTGGAATCATACAGTACATGTGTGTGACTGGCTAATTTCTGGGAACGTTATGTCCTCAGGGTTCATCTGTGTTATCCTGAGTCAGAATTTTTATCACCAGGGAGGAAGAGGACCCGGATTAGAGCCCACGGTGATGGGTGGGTCTTTCCCATGGATGCCGCCTGGTAGAGTGAGTAGTTTCCGGGAAGAGCAAGCCTGGAGCCAGGAGCCGGGTCTCCAGGGAAGGAGGGGGAGTGGCCAAGAGGCCAGAAGAGACAGTAAGCGTTTATCTTTCCTGAGACTTTCCTGTTAGCTGACCTGTAAGGGAGGGGGTGGATAACCTCTCATTCCCCAGTTGCTGAGGAATTAACGTGTTGCTTAAATAAGTGGTCTACAAAATGTCATTATACAATGACCTAAGTCTTCCTTTCCTTCTCTGAATTTGGGTGCATAATGGCACCTGCCTCCTCCAGGGTGGCTGTGAGTGTGAAATAAACTCATAAACTAAGCACGGAGTTGCTCAGTCGCGTCTGGCTCTTTATGACCCCATGGACTATACAGTCCATGGAATTCTCCAGGCCAGAATACTGGAATGGGTAGCCTTTCCCTTCTCCAGGGGATCTTCCCAACCCAGGGATCAAACCCAGGTCTCCCACATTGCAGGCAGATTCTTTAACAGCTGAGCCACCAGAAAACTGAGATCATGGCATCTGCTCTCATCACTTCATGGGAAATAGATGGGGAAACAGTGGAAACAGTGGTAGACTTTATTTTGGGGGCCCAAAATCACTGTAGATGGTGACTGCAGTCATGAAATTAAGACGCTTGCTCCTTGGAAGAAAAGTTATGACCAACTTTGATAGCATATTAAAAAGCAGAGACATTACTTTGCCAACAAAGGTAAGACTAGTCAAAGCTATGGTTTTTCCAGTAGTCGTGTATGGATGTGAGAGTTGGATTATAAAGAAAGCTGAGCGCAGAAGAACTGATGTGAACTGTGGTGCTGAAGAAGACTCCTGAGGGTCCATTGGACTGCAAGGAGATCCAATATCAGTCCGTCCTAAAGAAGATCAGTCCTGGGTGTTCATTGGAAGGATCGATGCTGAAGCTGAAATGCCAGTACTTTGGCCACCTGATGCGAAGAACTGACTCATTTGAAAAGACCCTGATACTGGGAAAGATTGAGGGCAGGAGAAGGGGCGACAGAAGATGAGATGGCTGGATGGCATCACCGACTCAATGGATATCAGTTCAGTTCAGTCGCTCAGTCGTGTCCGACTCTTTGCGACCCCATGAACAGCAGCATGCCAGGCCTCCCTGTTCATCACCAACTCCCCGGAGTTCACTCAGACTCACGTCCATCAAGTCAGTGATGCCATCCAGCCATCTCATCCTCTGTCATCCCCTTCTCCTGCTCCCAATCCCTCCCAGCATCTGAGTCTTTTCCAGTGAGTCAACTCTTCTCATGAGGTGGCCAAAGTATGGGAGTTTCAGCTTCAGCATCATCTCTTCCAAAGAACACCCAGGACTAATCTCCTTCAGAATCGACTGGTTGGATCTCCTTGCAGTCCAAGGGACTCTCAAGAGTCTTCTCCAACACCACAGTTCAAAAGCATCAATTCTTTGGTGCTCAGCCTTCTTCACAGTCCAACTCTCACATCCATACATGACTACTGGAAAAACCATAGTCTTGACTAGACGGACCTTTGTTGGCAAAGTAATGTCTCTGCTTTTGAATATACTCTCTAGGTTGGTCATAACTTTCCTTCCAAGAAGCAAGTGTCTTTTAATTTCATGGCTGCAATCACCATGTGCAGTGATTTTGGAGCCCCCAAAATAAAGTCAGCCACTGTTTCCACTGTTTCCCCATCTATTTCCCATGAAGTGATGGGACTGGATGCCATGATCTTCGTTTTCTAAATGTTGAGTTTTAAGCCAACCTTTTCACTCTCCTCTTTCACTTTCATCAAGAGGCTTTTTAGTTTCTCTTCACTTTCTGCCATAAGGGTGGTGTCATCTGCATATCTGAGGTTATTGATATTTCTCCCAGCAATCTTGATTCCAGCTTGTGCTTCTTCCAGCCCAGCATTTCTCATGATGTACTCTGCATATAAGTTAAATAAGTAGGGTGACAGTATACAGCCTCAGCGTACTCCTTTCCTATTTGGAACTAGTCTGTTGTTCCATGTCCAGTTCTAACTGTTGCTTCCTGACCTGCATATAGATTTCTCAAGAGGCAGGTCAGGTGGTCCGGTATTACCATGGACATAAGTTTGAGTAAATTCCGGGAGTTGGTGATGGACAGGGAGGCCTGGCGTGCTGCAGTCCATAGGGTCGCAAAGAGTGGACACGACTGAGCGGCTGAACTGACCTGAACTGAGGCACAAAGGGCTTCTGGTGGAGGCGCCTAGGGTGTGGAGGGGGCGGGGCAGGGGCTGGGAGTGGGCGGGGGCGCAGGGGCAGCAGGGCTTCTCGGTGGCCACGAGGGGGCGCCGCGGGGGCGGAGGGATGGGGTCTCCGGGCGGGCGGGTGACTCACGGCGGCGGGAGGGAGGGAGGGAAGATGAGTCAGCCGTCCTCCGGCTTCCCGCTCCCGCCGCGCCCCGGCAGTCGCCCGGAGCTGACCCTAGGGAGGGGCCCCGGGGCGCCGCCTTGCAAGCGGCAGGGCCCAGGCCTCCCCGAGGCGGGGGCGCTCTGGGTCTCGCTCTCGGCGTCTTCATCTTCGGGGCCGGGGCTTCGGGAGGAGACTCCGCGCTCGACCGGGGCTGATGATCCAGGACGGCGGGTGCCAGCTTGGGAGCCGCAGAGGCGCTGCCCTCGGGCTCGGGGTGGGCGGTGGTCTTGCCTGCGGGGCTGGAGGAGGGGGCTTCCCTGGAGAGCCACTCCCGCCAGGCCGGTGGGGTCTGCTAGGATGCTCCGGGTGCGGTGGGCTGCAGGCGGCGGCGCAGAGAACAGGGTCACCCCGCCCTGCCGCCGAAGCCGCACGCAGTAAACCTGCCCTGTTCCTTGGCGCGCAGGCTGTTTTCGCGTCTTCCCAACCTGGTGCCCGATGCCTGGTGCCCGGAGAGGGTCTGACTCAGACCTTGGGGGTCAGAGCTGCCCTAGACCTCGCGGAGCCTGGGACCCGGCCTCGCCTGGGCGAGCCAGCCCAGGCAGGGAGGTGACTTGTCCAAAGGCCCCAGACGGGAGACCGAGCTCCTGAATCGGGACCTCCTACTCACCAGCCCGTGGAAAGTGCTAGGCAGCCATTATGTATAATAAATAATATATGCCTAATAGCTCATCTTTGTGGGGTACTTGCTGTGTGCCCCTACGTGTTCTTCATGGATTGCTTGATTCTCACAACTGCACTAAGACATAAACTCTACTCTTATCCTCATATGGGTGCTGGGGAAACATGCTCAGAGAAGTTAGGTAACTTGCCCAAGATCACACAGCTAGGAAGCAGTGTGTGGGAGTTAAATCCAGACCTCTTGAATTCAGAGGCTCTGTGCATGAGACTGACTTCAAATATTGGTGAGGTGCAGGTGTCAACACAAAAATTAGCTAGTCCATCTAAGAAAGAAATGGGAGATTTTTATTGGTGCCGAACTGCCGTGTTATAACCTGAGAACAGCCTCTCAGAAAGCTTTGAGAACTGTTTGACCTGTTAGGGTCTTCCCTGGTGGCTCAGATGAAAAAGTGTCTGCATGTAATGTGGGAGACCTGGGTTCAAATCCTGGGTTGGGAAGATCCCTTGGAGAAAGAAATGGCAACCCACTCCAGTACTCTTGCCTGGAAAATCCCATGGACAGGAGACCTGGTAGGCTCTAGTCCGTGGGTTGCAAAGAGTCGGACACGACTGAGGGACTTCACTTCACTTGGCCTGTTAGAGGTCAACACCCGGTTATGTAACAAGGTTTGAGAGAGGGGGCTGTACATTAAGTGACAGGTTATTGACAGTTTACATGATCCAGATCCACAGGCACAAGCACAGTCATGGATTATCATCTTACAAGATTAAGAAAGAAGTTTATCTCTCAAGGAATTGCAACCCTTTATGAGATTAAGAAAGATCATGATGGAAGAGGAGGCTGGGTTAATGCGGAGACACCACACATGTACGCACAAACACATATGCAAAAAGGGGAGGAAGGAACCCAAAAGGACAAAGAAAAATTAATGTTTAAATTATGACTTGCTTTAGAATTTGAATTTTATTTCATCGCAGGACTATGCTGCAGGTGGTTTGCTTCTCAGGGTGTCTGAAGAGCAATAGTGTTAAACTGAGAGCTAGCTAGATGCTAGGGGTGGGGGTCTGGTGAGCTCTGTCCCTCCAACCAGGGGCCCAAGTTCTGCAGTTTCCCAGGTGCCACAGGACAGAAGAGAAGCACTGGGCGTCATCTCATCTGGTCATTAGCTAGCCCTCTGCTCCCTGGTCTCCAGCCCCCACTTCCGGCTCCTTTGGTGGTCCACACTCACTGCTTCAGGGAATACTGCCTTTAGCAGAGTTTCCCAAACACCTGCCATCAGAGAGAGACCATCTTGAGGATGTTAAACACACCCAGCCCGTGGCAGAGGGGTGATTCTTAGCCTTGATCTTACATTGGTGCTCAGTGGACTTTATGCCTAGGTTCTCCCCTTGGAGATTCTAATTAGGTCCGAGGATCCCCCTGAGTCTTGGGGTGATCCTCGAGTGCAGCTGAGACTGAGCACGGCTGCTCCAGTGGTAGAGTCCGGAGGCTGGAGTTGGCCTTAGGAATCTCTACATTTAAGAAGCTGTTCCTGTGATTTTCAGGTTGCTCCTCAGTTTGCCAACCTCTAGTGTAGAACACACTTTCTTCTAATTGTCTTTGAAGACTGCCCCAGATTCTTACAACTGAACTATCTGCCTTGTGCACGTGAACTGCCTCACAGGTTGTCTCAGAAACTTTGCATCAATTCTCCCATGCCAGAAAGGGAGCAGGGTCCCAGCTTAGCTTCTCCTAAGCCCCTACCTTAATTTATAGGAGTTCTCTCCTTACCAGAGACCAGCCTTCTCACCCATCCTGTCAGCTTCATTGCTTCAAGTTCTGGGCAGGGTGGTGAGCTCCTCTGAAGCTGGTGGTCACCTGGAGGCGGAACTCTTGCACCCTGAGGGCTCAGCCATGTTGGCAGCCCAAGGACCTCAGGGGCCCTCACACCCATCCTCTTTGCCCAGGTCTCAGTAGACAGTGTTGTCATGACAAGTGAGCTGGCTCCAGGGACTGCTCCCCGTTTCCTCTGGGATGGGTTTTTAGCCCTCTTTTCTCAGTGTTGTCTTCTGCCCTGGGGCTTCCCAGGTGGCTCAGTGGTAAAGTATCCACTTGCCAATGTGGGAGACTCGAGTTGGATCCCTGGGTCTGGAAGAGCCCCTGAAAAGGGAAATGGCAACCACTCCATTATTCTTGTCTGGGAAATTCCATTGACAGAGGAGCCTGGGCTCTAGTCCGTGGGGTCATAAAGAGAGTCTGGAACAACTTAGCAACTAAACAACAACAATAAAGTAACAACTTCTGCCCTGGGGTAAAGTTACATCTATCATCCCCCAGCTTGATAGCCAATCTGTGAACCTGGCTACTGTGTTGAGTTCTTCTGGTTTCTTGGTGCTCATGTTAGGTGTGAGGCTAGGAGTCTAGGGACCTGTGTTCTGAACTGTGTGCCCCCAGGGCATATTACGAACCCCTGTAATCCTCTCCCCATCACTCCGGGTCCTCTGGCACCCCTGTGCCACCTCACTCAGATCACCCCCTCCCCGATCTCTGTCCCTGCCCAAGTGCTCCACCCTCCACCCAGAGCTGCCATCCATTGTTCTCCTTGGGAGTGGATGCATCACGGGAAATCACTGTTTGGGGCCAAGGAGGAAGGAAGGAGGGACGGGACTGGAAGGGGCGCGTGATGGAAAAACTGACTGCCAGCCATTGCCTGGACGTGAGCCTGGAAGGCAGGGCAGGGCAGTTGCCGTGGCGCTGATCAGAAAAGCAGGCCACCACTGGTTCCCTCCCTCAGCACTGAAGGCTACTTGGGTGTCTTTCCTGTCCTGCTCTGATAGCTTTAGGCTGTCTCCTGGGATGGGGTCCAGGTCCCCAGCCTGACCAAAGGAAGGTAAAGAGCATATGCTGAGCATTCCATCTGCCCCTGCGGACTTTCCAGCCTTCTCCAAGTGCTCTGTGCCCCAGCCGGCTCACCTTTGTGGGCCCCTCCTCCTGGGCTCTCTTGCTCTCTGGCTTTGGGTCAGAAGCCCAGGGGGCCTCACCATCCCTAGCTGGTCTCCCTCAACCCCTACCTACCCCTCCATGATTAGCCTCTCCTTGGGAACCCTTTTCTCTCCATCTGCTGCTTGGGATCCTGGCTGCTGGAGGGTTCCTGTTAACAAGGAGAGAGGGATGAAGGAGGGCAGACACTTTAAGACTCCTTTCTCTGATCAGGCTCTGGCAGGCTGGCTGCGTGGGTGGGATAGCCTTGAAGGTGTAATCTGAGCTGTACCCAGAAGGCTGCCCTGCCCAGAATTAGCTCAGCTGAAATCCTGAAGTCCAAGGGTCACTCTCTGGGTTAAAGAGTTTCTTTGTATTTCTGTGTTGCACATAGGGTTATCGTTACCGTCTTTCTAAAATCCATATATATGCGTTAGTTTACTGTATTGGTGTTTTTCTGTCTGGCTTACTTCACTCTGTATAATAGGCTCCAGTTTCATCCACCTCATTAGAACTGATTCAAATGTATTCTTTTTAATGGCTGAGTAATACTCCATTGTGTATATGTGCCACAGTTTTCTTATCCGTTCATCTGCTGATGGACATCTGGGTTGCTTCCATGTCCTGGCTATTATAAATAGTGCTGCAATGAACATTGGGGTACATGTGTCTCTTTCAGTTCTGGTTTCCTCAGTGTGTATGCCCAGCAGTGGGACTGCTGGGTCATATGACAGTTCTCTTTCCAGTTTTTAAGGAATCTCCACACTGTTCTCCATAGTGGCTGTACTAGTTTGCATTCCCACTCTGTGGGAAAAGGCGAGGGTGGGATGATCTGAGAGAATAGCATTGAAAGATGTATATTATCATATGTGAAACAGATCGCCAGTCCAAGTTAGATGCATGAGACAGGTACTCAGGGCTGGTGCACTGGGATGACCCAGAGGGATGGGATCGGGAGGGGGGGTAGGGTTCAGGATGAGGACCACATGTAAACCCATGCCTGATTCATATCAGTGTATGGCAAAAATCACTACAATATTGTAAAGTAATTAGCCTCCAACTAAAATAAATTAAAAAAAAAAAGTTTCTCTGTAAAGATCTCACATTCCCTGGGAAGGTGAGTACATTATTTTCATTCATTTCTCAATGTATTTTGTAATAGTTTCAGCAGATAAGAAGCTTGACCATAAGCTTCAAGAGGCGAAGACTATCTTCTTTGTGTAGACATGGGTGGCATGGGGTCTAGTGAAGAGTAGGCTTAAAAAGAATCTGTTAAATAGATTCATTCCCCATTCAATAAATGTTTCTTGGGCACCTACTGTGTTCCAGGTGTTCTAAATGCTTGGGCTATTAATGAACAAACAGATAAAGAGCCCCTTCAGGCAGAGAGATGAACAGTATATTTTGTACACATGTGTATACATGTGTGGCGTTTCTCTGGTGGCTCAGAGGCAGAGAACCTGCCTGCAGTGCAGGAGCTGCGGAAGATGCACGTTTGATTTTAGGGTCAGGAAGATCCCCTGGAGGAGGTCAGGGCAACTCACTCCAGTATTCTTGCTTGGAGAATCCCATGAACAGACGAGCCTGGTGGGCTACCGTCCATAGCATTGCAGAATTGGACATGACTTAAGTGACTTAGCACGCATACATGTATATGTGTGTGTGTCCAAAGCCTGCTACCTCCTCTGGAGAATCTCACTGAACCCCACAGTCCCATCCAGACGTCCTCTGACCCCTTTGCTATAAGCAGACTGTGCCAGGCTGCTCTTTGTGACCCCAGGGACTGTAGCTGCCAGGCTCCTCTGTCCCTGGCATTCTCCAGGCAAGCATACTGGAGGGAGTTGCCATTCCTTTCTCCGGGGGATCTTCCTGGCCCAGGTATTGAACCCGAGTCTCTTATGTCTCCTGCTTTGGTAGGTGGGTTCTTTACCTCTAGCACCACCTGGGCTTCAGGTTTCCTTGGTGTATCTTATTTCAGAGACAGTTGACAAGAAAGCAGAGGCTCCTAACAAAGGAGATACGTGTGGCTACTAGGGAGTTTTTATGGCTGTATGTTGTATAATAAACCCCACACTGGTGAAACCTAATGCTGTGTAAATGACTGTATTAAAAGCAATCAAGTACTGCTTGATCCAAGAAGGTGACGTAGGAGGTTCCTGAACTCGCCTTCTCCTCGAGCACAGCAAATCTATAGCAACATGTGGAGAAATTCCATCAAAAAAAATCCAGAAATCAGTTGAGTGAATTCTATACCTTGGATGAACGTATAGAATTTGATGAATCCACATCAAAATGAGTAGAAAGGCTGAGACAGAAACCCCATCCTACACAGCGCTATGCAGTCAGGAGGGAACTCAACTTCCAGTGTCTCCCTGGGGAGCCAAGGCTTTGGACCTAATATCCTGTGCTCTAGCTTTTAGGACTTCCACTTTTGGGCACGGGTCTGAGACAGGAGATAGATAGGCCCTAGGCTGAGCAGTTTCTCCCCTCTGGACAGAATCTCCATGATAGCAGATACTCTATAAGTGCAGGATGATGGAGGAGGCTGGACCCTGCCAGTTAAGAGATAAAAGGCCACATATTCCTCATTCTTGAAGTTAAGGAGACCTCTTCAGCTACATATGCCCAGAAAGGCTCCTTGGAGGTTTAAAAGGGAGGGAATGCCACGTGATATCAACTACCTCTTCACTAGAATCCATCTTGGCTAAGAGATGAGCATGGACACATGGGAGGACCCTGAGATGTACCAAATATGGACTCAGAATCAGGCAAATCAAAATGATTGGTCAAAGGAAACCTGGAAGAAATGTCCTATATACATGATTCAAACTTCCATGAGCGTACGACTCAGTGACTCTCTGAGCCTGGACAAGTGGTCATTGACAAGGCTTTGGCTCCTCAGCTTTGCAGAAAAGAATTACCATAAAGACAGAAAGTAGTGAAACAAGTAAAGCACTTATTAGGAGGAGAAGAGTACAGTATGCGTGGATAGACACACGGTCACACTGTGACCTGGCTTCACTATCTGGCTGGGAACTGAAGCCCTATTTCAAGCCACTGCAGGCTGAGGCCACCTGAGATTAGTCCCCCAAAACACCTAGCTCTGAAAGTCAATGGGCCTTGCATCCATAGGATCCACAAGACTATAGCAAATGAAGAAATAGTTCTTAATGAGCTGCCTACATCCAAGCCTAGTGGGGAGGGAGCAGACAGAAATGTCCTTTTCTCAGTCTTTTCCTGAAGGAGTCCTATTAGCGTAACTTAAAAACTGTTGCTTTGGAGTCTGGCTTCTAATCAGCCTGCACCTAGATTGAGATCAGACAGAGATCTTCGACTTTGGGACACTGACAGGTCTCAGCATATCCTCAACTACTGGGAGCCATGGAGAACAAAGAATGCAGCTTGGACAATCACAGAGGCTTGAAAGATAATCAGGAACCAGCCTGTCAAGAGCTGAGCTGAGCTGAATGATAAAGTTCATCTGCTACTTGAGACCAGCCTGTCAAGATTGGGACAGGTGGCTGTAGCTGTTTTGTCTATTGCACAGAAAACAACATGGAAAGTAAAGGAAAAAGAAGAAACAGAAGAATATGCTTCAAAAAAAAAAGAAAACAAGATAAAGAAATGGACATGAATTACTCGATAAAGAGTTCAAAATAACAGTGATAAAGATGCTCACTGAGGTTAGGAGAACAATGCATGAACAAAGTGAGGGCTTCAACAGAGTTAGAAAAATATAAGGAAGTACCAAACAGAAGAATTCAGTTACTGAACTGAAAAATTCAATAAAGGGGATCAATAGCAAACTAGATCAAGTGGGAGAACGGATTAGTGAACTTGAAGACAAGATAGTGGAATTCATCCGATTAGAGGAGCAAAGAGAAAAAAAGAAAGAAAAAAAGGGTAAAGATAGCTTGTGAAAGTGAAAGTTGCTCAGTTGTATCTGACTCTGTGATCCAATGGGACCCCATGGGCTATAGTCTATGGAGTTCTCCAGGCCAGAATACTGGAGTGGGTAACTATTCCCTTCTCCAGGGGATCTTCCCAACCCAGGGGTAGAATCCAGGCCTCCCACGTTGCAGGTGGATTCTTTACCTGTTGAGCCACCAGAGAAGGCCAAGAATACTGGAGTGGGTAGCCTATCCCTTCTCCAGTGGATCTTCCAGATCCAGGAATCAAACTGGGGTCTTCTGCATTGCAGGTGGATTCTTTACCAGCTGAGTTACTAGGGAAACCCTAAAGATAGCTTGTGAGATGCCATTAAGTGGACCAATATTCACATTATAGGAGTTCCATGAGGAGAATAGAGGGAGAAAAGGACAAAAAGTTTATTTAAAAAGTAATGGCTGGGACTTCCGTGGTGGTTCAGTGGTTAAGAATCCATCTGCTAATGCAGAGGACATGGATTTGAACCCTGGTGAGGGAACTAAGATCCCACATGTCTCAGAATAGCTAAGTCCACATGCTGCAGCTGCTGAGCCTGTGCTCTCTAGTGAGCCCACATGCCACAACTAAGACCCAACATAGCCAAATAAATAAATAAAAATTTTTAAAAAGACTCTGAATTTCCAATGCAGAGGTCGTGGATTCTGTCCCTAGTTGGGGAAGTTCTGTGTACTATGCACCCGGCCTCCTCCACCAGAAACCCCCAATGTGTCATTATGAGAATTAGTATGAAGTTTACTCAAAAAATTAAAAAAGAACTACCATATAATCCAACAGCCCCACTTCTGGGTGTTTATCCAAAGGAAAGGAAAACAAGATCTCAGAGAAATATTAATATACGCAGCCCCATGTTCATTGCAGCATACAACAGCATGATACAGATACAACCTAAATGTCCCTCAATGGATGAATAGATAAAGAAGATATATACACAATGAAATACTATTCAGCCATGAGAAAGATGGAAATCCTACGGTTTGTGATGACATAGACAAAACTTGAGGGCTTTATGCTAAGTGAAATAAGCCAGACAGACAAAGATAAATATTCCATGTTATCTCTTATAGAGACAGAATGTAGAAAATTAATTGTTAGGGCCTGGGTGTGTGTGGTGGGGTGGGGGGAAATAGGAAGAGGTTGGTAAAAGCTTGAAAACTTTCAGATGAATAAGATCTGAGGATCTAATGTAAACACGGTGACTTTCAGTTCAGTTCAGTCGCTCAGTTGTGTCTGACTCTTTGCTACCCCGTGGACTGCAGCACATCAGGCCTCCCTGTCCATCACCAACACCCAGAGTTTATTCAAACTCACGTCCATTGAGTCAGTGATGCCATCCAGCCATCTGATCCTTTGTTGTCCCCTTCTCCTCCTGCCTTCAATCTTTCCCAGCATCAGGGTCTTTTCAAATGAGTCAATTCTTCACATTAGGTGGCCAAAGTATTGGAGTTTCAGCTTCAGCATCAGTCCTTCCAATGAATATTCAGGAATGATTTCCTTTAAGATGGACTGGTTTGATCTCCTTGCAGTCCAAGGGACTCTAGAGAGTCTTCTCCAACACTGACATCCAAAAGCATCAGTTCTTTGGTGCTCAGCTTTCTTTATAGTCCAACTCTCACATCCATGCATGACTACTGGAAAAACTGTAGCTTTGACTAGATGGACCTTTGTTGGCAAACTAATGTCTTTGCTTTTTAATAAGCTATGACTTAATAGTGACTTTAAAGTGAAGTCGCTCAGTCGTGTCCGACTCTTTGCGTCCCCGTGGACTGTAGCCCTGGCTCGCCCGTCCTTGGGATTCTCCAGGCAAGAATACTGAAGTGGGTTGCCATTTCCTTCTCCAGGGGATCTTCCCAAACCAGGGATTGAACCCAGGTCTCCTGCATTGCAGGCAGATGCTTTAACCTCTGAGCCACCAGGGAAGCCCTAGGTGATAACAATGTTTCATAAGGCTTCCTTGGTGGCTCAGGTGGTAGAGAATCCACCTGCAATGTGGGAGATCTGGGTTTGATCCCTGGGTCAGGAAGATCTCTTGGAGAAGGAAATGGCAACCTACTCCGGTATTCTTGCCTGGAGAATTCCATGAACAGTGGAGCCTGGCGGGCTATAGTCATGGGGTCACAGAGAATCAGACATGACTAAGCGACTAACACTTCACTTCACTTCAATGTGCTGTATAATTGCAGTTGTCAAGACAGCAGAACTGAAATGTTCTTGCACAAAAGCCCCTAAAACAAAAGATAAATATATGGGGTGATGGACATGTTAATAAACTAGATGGGGTAATCCTTTCATAATGCATATGTCTATCAAATAACCACAATGTACACTGACCAACCTAGATAGTATATTCAAAGCGGAGACATTACTTTGTCAACTAAGGTCCGTCTAGTCAAAGCTATGGTTTTTCCTGTGGTCATGTATGGATGTGAGAGTTGGAGTGTGAAGAAGGCTGAGCACCAAAGAATTGATGCTTTTGAACTGTGGTGTTGGAGAAGACTCTTGAGAGTCCCTTGGACTGCAAGGAGATCCAACCAGTCCATTCTGAAGGAGATCAGCCCTGGGGTTTCTTTGGAAGGAATGATGCTAAAGCTGAAACTCCAGTACTTTGGCCACCTCAAGCGAAGAGTTGACTCACTGGAAAAGACTCTGATGCTGGGAAGGATTAGAGGCAGGAGGAGAAGGGGATGACAGAGGATGAGATGGCTGGATGGCATCATGGACTCGATGAACGTGAGTCTGAGTGAACTCCTGGAGATGGTGATGGACAGGGAGGCCTGGTGTGCTGCGATTCATGGGATTGCAAAGAGTCGGACATGACTGAGTGACTGAACTGAACTGAACACCTTAAATATCTTACAATTTTGTATGCCAATTATACCGCATTAATTCTGAAATACAATAAATCAAGTAGCTTCTATGAGTGTGTGTATCAGTGTTTGTAGCTGCAAAATATAAAACTCTTGGTCAGAAAAGTAATTTATTTTAGGATATTTAATGCCCAGGAAACTTCCAGGAATAGCAAAGAGACCAGCTTGCAAGCCACACAGACCTATTACTAGGCCAGTGAAGGTGCGCCTATCCCTAGTCATGGGCAGTGCATCTCATACTGCCAAAATTGGTCCCCTAGACAAAAGAACCTCATGTCCTCAAGCCCCAGATGTCCATGCCTCCATCTCCTCCATTGCCAGGAGATGTAGCCCTACTGGGGTAGCCCTACCTGCCTCCTGCACTCTTTCTTCACTCACAATTTTAAATCTCAGTTGGTTGTCTTGGATGGGTGGAGCTTAGGCCACATGCCTGCTCCCTGGCTTAAAATGAGGCCGGGAAAGCAACTTTTCTGGCCTCTACCAGGTTCTGTCAGTACATGTTCTTGGTTTTAGCCAACAGAAACTGACTCTGGTTGACTTAAGTGGAGGGAATTTACTGCAGGAAAGGTAGGAGGAAAGTGAAGGGGGCAGTCTTTTGCGAGGCATCTACTGTGTGCTTTGTCATTCACATTCTTTCTTTTAATCGTCATGTCAACCTTGTGAATTAGGTATTGTTACTCCCACTTCACAGATGAAAAACTGAGGCTCAGTGACTTTAAGGGACTTGCCTAAGATTGTATAACTGGTAAGCGGCAGATACAGAAATAAAATCCAGAACGTTTTGATTTAAAACTCCATGCTGCTTCTGGAGTTTATTTTTCTCTTTTACGTGCATGGATTGCCCCAAAGCTCCAAATATTTTCACCACTGCTGGAGTCCTGGGCAGCCTGGCAGCATCAGCCAGTGGGGTGGCTGCCAAGGGCTGTGGCAGCAGAGGAGACTGGGAGGCGGGGTATGCCTGTGTGGGTCCTTTGTGTCAGGTATTTATAAACCTGGATCTTCTCCCTCACAACAAATATCAGAGGTATTTCTTCTGGCTCTCAGATTCAGGCAAGGTCTCCCTCCCCTCTGTTCATAAGAGCACTTCCAGGAGAGGCAGTACCCAGAGGTCAGGTGAGGCCAGGACAGCTGAGGGTAAACTATGGCTCCCAGATTATAGGTACCCTGGGGACTTGGGGTCTGCCGTAGAGTCCCTTGGATAGCAAGGAGGTCAAAACAGTCAATCTTAAAGGAAATCAACCTGGAATATTCATCAGAAGGACCGATGTTGACGCTAAAGCTCCAATCCTTTGGCCACCTGATGTGGAGCCAACTCATTGGAAAAGATCCAGATGCTGGGAAAGACTGAAGGCAGGAGGAGAAGGCGGCAACAGAGGATGGCGTCACTGACTCAATGGACATGAGTTTGTGTAAACTCTGGAAGACGGTGAAGGACAAGGAAGCCTGGTATGCTGCAGTTGGGATCGCAAAGAGTTGGACACAACTGAACGACGGAACAACAACATGGGACCAAAGGCCCGAAACCTCGTCTGCAGGATTTTGTCCCAGACCACGCAGCCTTGCCTCCTTCGGCCACGAATGGTTGGTTCAGCCTGAGCACCACCGGCTGACCAGGGCCCATGATGGGCTTTGGTGTCAGGGCTGTGGCCACATCAGAGTGCTGGGGGTGGGCTGGGCCTTATGGTTGAGCGACAGAAGCAGGAAGAGGCCCAGAAAGAGCAGAAAAAGAGGCGGCCCACCTGAGAGCTGATCGCATCCTGGGTCCTGGGCACTGTCCCCTTCCTGTTACATAGCTTCCTATAGGGCGGTCGTTCCTGGGGTCCCTAGAATCCTTCAGAGCCTTCTTGCTGTGAATTCCGTACAGTTACATTTTTAGACCTGACGGAGTGAGAGAGACTGTGGTGACCCAATGAGACCAGTGAGGGAAGAGCCGGATCACAGACCCTGACGTGGTCTGCCCGCCACATCCCCACTGGCCGTCCTTGGGAAGCTGTCGTCGCCCACACTCGGATTCCTGGCTCCTGCAGTTCAGAGTCACAGGAATGCCTCAGGACCAGAGCCTGACAGGGGGGTGAGATGTGGACTAGAAGCCCAGGGGAGAGAGAGAGAAAGGGCCAGAGGGGCCAGGGGCGCGCCGTGGGCTTCCACTCACAACGTCATCACGGAGCTCGGCTCGGGGCGTGTTGCGAACAGTGTGTCCCTCACGGGGCTCAAAGCACGGGTTTGTCTTTTAACATGTGTGCTGACTCATGTAACCGTTTCAAAATTCAGAAGACACAGAAGGGAGCGCACTGAAAGTCTCCCTCCTTCCCAGCCGGCAGCTCCCTCCGCCAGCAACCACTGGAGAGTTTTCTCAGCCTTCTGGAACTGTTCCACGCACACAGAAGCTCACTCACTCACACGGCGCCCTGACCACACATGTCAGCCCACGATCCCCATTGTCCTGAGCCTGGTGTTCTTCATTGTGAAAAAGTGACTAATGTTCTCCTGGATGAGGGGAGATTAGAGGCAGTCCTGGAACAGGTAACAGAGCTGTAGTCTGCCAGGAAGGTGGACAGAATGGGCGGCAGCCTGTTCTGGCCAGGCCCTCAGGGAGGCTGTGTGTACGTGAGTGTGTATGTATGTGTATGTATGTGTGTGAGGGTGTGTGAGTATGTTTTTGTATGTGTGTGAGTGTGTGTGTGAGTGTGTATGTGTGTGAGAGTGTGTGAATGTATATGTGTATAAGGATGTGTGAGTGTGTATGTGTGTGAGGGTGTGTGAACGTGTGTGTGTATATGTGTGTGAGAGTATGGATGTGTGAGGGTGTATGTGTGTGTGTTTGTGTGTATGTGTGTGAGTGTGTGTATATGCGTATGAGAGTGTGTACATGTGTGAGGGTGTGTAAGTGTGTATGTATGTGAGAGTGTGTGTGTGTGAGTGTATATGTGTGAGGGTGTGTGTGTGCATGTGTGTGAGGGTGTGTGTAGGTGTGTGAGGGTGTGTGTGTGTGAGAGAGAGTGTGTATGTGTGTGAGGGTGTATGTATGTGTGAGGGTGTATGTGTATGTGTGTGAGGGTGTGTGTGTATGTGTGTGAGAGTGTGTATGAGTGTGTATGTGGTGTGTATGTGTGTGAGGGTATATGCATATGTATGTGTATATGTGTGTGTGAGTGTATGAGACTGTGTATGTGTGTGAGGATGTGTCTGTATGTGTGTGAGTGTGAGTGTGTATGTGTGTGTATGTGTGTGAGGGTGTATGTGTATGTGTGTGAGGGTGTGTGTGTGTGAGAGAGACTGTGTATGTGTGTGAGGGTGTATGTGTGTATGTGTGTGAGGGTGTGTGTGTGTATGTGTGAGGGTGTGTGTATGTTTGTGAGAGTGTGTATGAGTGTGTATGTGGTGTGTATGTGTGTGTGTGAGGGTGTGTGTATGTGTGTGAGGGTGTGTGTGTATGTGTGTGAGGGTATGAGTGTGTATGTGGTGTGTGTATGTGTGAGGGTGTATGTGTATGTGTGTGAGTGTGTGTGTATGTGTGTGTGAGTGTGTGTATGTGAGACTGTGTATGTGTGTGAGTGTGTATGTGTGTGACAGTGCGTGTGTGCGCGTGTCTC
The DNA here is from genome assembly GCA_917880005.1 of Nanger dama. Lineage (NCBI taxonomy): Eukaryota > Metazoa > Chordata > Mammalia > Artiodactyla > Bovidae > Nanger > Nanger dama. The sequence goes on along the minus strand of CAKJTW010000046.1, from coordinate 16,144,098 downwards.
CAGGAAGCCCTTGGGAAAGCCCTAGTGCAGAACCCCACACTGCACTTGGTTCTAGGTCTGCAGTCTTAACCTTCAGACTGGGTTTCCTTCCCACAACGGGGAGTGACAAGAATATCCCTTGCGGCTGTTGGGAGGGTGGCACAAGGATGTGCTGGAAAACCATCCTGCCAGGTGAGGGGTTATTCTCAGCTGGTCAGACTGGAAGAGGTTCTCCATTTCCCTGCAAGGGCATCTTGACCCTTCTCTGCTGGGCTCCCGCCCACTGCCTCCTTCTCCGGAACCGACATCACCTTACCCTGGGGAGTCAACAGAAGCCTTTGCTCCAGCCTCCCACCTCCACCTTCCTGCCCACAGACTGGCTTTAGCCCCACCTCACCTCTCTCCTGCCCTCTCTTGGAACCTGAAACTTTCTACCTCCCCTCTACCCCTACATCTTCTACCTTCCCCCTCATTCCTGGCTCCCTTCAGCCCCTACTCCAACATGCTCAGATTTTTCTATCTGGTATAGTAAACCTGGGCTCCCTTGGGGCTCAGACAGTTAAGAATCTGCCTGCAGTGCAGGAGACCTGTGTTCAATCCCTGGGTCGGGAAGATCCCCTGGAGAAGGGAATGGCTACCCACTCCAGTGTTCTTGCCTGGAGAATGCCATGGACAGAGGAGCCTGGCAGGCTACAGTCCATGGGGTTACAAAGAGTTGGATACGACTGAGCGACTAACATTCACTCACTCATAGCAAACCCTCCCCTGACCCCACATCACCTTAAACTGCTGTTTTTCTCCCCCACTGCAAAGTCAAATTCCTTGAAAGATGAGCTTAACCTCAAACCATGACCCCTACTCTTTCCTTCACTTCTTAGCCAGTCTCACGATTAAAAAAAAAATTTTGGCCATGCTGCATAACATGTGGGATCTTAGTTCTCTGACTAGGGATAAAACCCATACCCTGTGTACAGGAAGTGTGGACTCCTAAACACTGAATCACCAGGGAATTCCCTGTCATGTTTTTTAATAGAATGTTTATGGAGCTTTAGCTGTCAGGTGCTCTTCTAAGCACTTGTGTGTAGTGACCCACTGAATACCCAGAACAACAAGTCAAAGAGGTAGGTACTGTTACTAGCCCATTTGACAGATGAGGAAACCAAGGGGAGAGACTGAGTGTGGTCACGCTGAGTACAGTCCACACCCAGGGAGTGAGTGGTTGCAAAACCAGGCTCTCTGTCTAGCTCTCATGTGCATGGATCCAGGAAGCAGATTCATGCCAGGTCAGCAACCAGCTCTTTGTCCAAACAATGGCACCTGTCAGTGAGTTTTGATTCCCCCATCCTGCCTTGGCTTGGGACACTTTGGTTTCTTCAGTTTTGATGTTCCTCTTTCTCTTCCTCTTTCTTCTCCCTTTCCTTGGATGAATCCACCCATTCCAGGGGTCGCTGGGTGCTCACTGATCTCCTAAGCTATAATCTGCCAGGCTCCTCTTGTCCATGGGATTTCCCAGGCAAGAATACTAGAGTGAGTTGCCATTTCTTCTTCCAGGGGATCTTCCCAACCCAGGGGTCGAACTCGAGTCTCCTGCATTAGCAGGCAGATTCTTTGCCACTTAGCCCCCTGGGAAGCCCCTTGATCTCATTAGGGGTTTACAGACTCCAGTCCTGCACTGTTTGCGGCAGTCAGTTAACCACCTGGGATCTCAGCTTACAGGTCACTTTCTCAGGAGGCTTCCAAAGACCATCTCTCTGTATGCTCTTCACGTCCACGTCTGACACTGTCAGATTGCTTCTTATTCTGGACTGCAATTGTCTATTTCCTGGATTGAGGGCCCTGTCCCCCACCATGGGAGTGTGTTTCCTTTTAGATCTGATGGCTCCATGCCTTGCCTGTTGAAAGCACTCCATAAATGCGTGCTGAGTGACATCTCAATGATGCGGATCTGGCTGGAGCTGTGGGAGGGAAAGGAATTGCAAAGTGGTGGTTTGGTTCAACAGAAATCAAAGAGAGGGAGGTTCAAGAGGGAGAGGACATATGTATACCTATGGCTGATTCATGTTGATGTATGGCAGAAACCAACACAGAATTGTTAATGGTAAGTTAGGGACTCTGGGAAAGTCATGTCCACACAGCTATGTTTAAAATAGATAACCAACAAAGACCTATTGTTAAGTACAAAGAACTCTGCTCAGTGTCAAGTGCCAGCCTGGGTGGGAGGGGGTTTGGGGGAGGATGGATCCAGGCATATGTATGGCTGAGTCCCTTCTCTGTTCACCTGAAACCATCACAACACTGCTGGTCGGCTATACCCGATAGAAAATAAAAAGTTGAAAAAATAATGTAGAGCAATTATCCTTCAATTAAAAATAAATAAATTTAAATGTTAAAAAGGATAAATTAAAGAGAGGAGGAATAATGTAGGCGTTTGGAATGAACGTATATACATACTATACATAAAATAGAAAACCCAAAGGACCTGCTGAACACCACAGGAAACTCTACTCAGTATTCTATAATAACCTGAATGGGAAAAGAATTTGAAAAAGAATATATATATGCACATATATATATATATATATATATATATATATACACATATATATATATAACTGAATCAATCTCTGTGCTATACACCTGGAACTGCTGCTGCTGCTGCTAAGTCACTTTAGTCGTGTCCAACTCTGTGTGACCCCATAGACGGCAGCCCACCAGGCTCCCCCGTCCCTGGGATTCTCCAGGCAAGAACACTGGAGTGGGTTACTATTTCCTTCTCCAATGCATGAAAGTGAAAACTGAAAGTGAAGTCGCTCAGTCGTGTCCAACTCTTAGCGACCCCATGGATTGCAGCCCACCAGGCTCCTCCATCCATGGGATTTTCCAGGCAAGAGTACTGGAGTGGGGTGCCATCGCCTTCTCCAGCACCTGAAACTAACACATTGTAAATCTACTATCCTTCAATTAGAATACAACAAAATGAATGCGAAAAAAGATAAGAAATATCTAAATAGATGCTGTCCATAGAAATTCATTGAACTGTAGGAAAATAAAGTATGACTAAAAATATGTGTGCCAATTTGGCAAGACTGAAAAAGAGAAGACTCAAAAAGAGAAGCATAGAAACGCACGTAGCCGGGCAGGCTTATCTGGGTCCCGCTTCTCTCATCTTCCCCTCCAAGGGCGGCGGGAAGAGCCTAGGTTCAAATGGGGAGGATCTGTGTTCATGTCCTGCCCCACCACCTGCTGCAGTGTGATCTAGAGAAAGTTCCTCAACCGGTTTGTTTGTTTCTCATTGACAGAAGCCACCTGAAACCGCAGGGCAGTGGGCCAGGGCTCTGCTCTTTCTCTGTCCCCAGGTGTCCTTGTGCAAATGGCTCCCATCTCCATGCCTCTGTTGTCCAACTTAGAGTTGAGAGCCTTGGCCACACCCTTTCCAGACACATTCCCATGTTCAAACTCCCTTACCTCCATGTATACTTAGATTTTGCCTCTGAAAGTTCAGCCCAGCAACGGACATTTCTCCCAGAGGAAGGAGGTGACGACATTTCACCTGGCTGCCCTACACCCACAAGATGGCACAGCCCTGCCCACCTGGAGGAGCAATTACAGAAGCTGTTTATGCAGATGGAACAGCCTGCACCACAGGCTGCTTGGGAATTACACTGACTCTGGGTGCCTAAACACGAAGAGCTGATAAGACCCACAGCTGATCAAAAAAAAACAAAACCCGCACAGTTTTCGTGCAAAGCTTATCTCTTTCAGCTTCACAACAGCCCTGGGTGGGGACGAGGATAGTCTTGAGTAGAGGGTGGGCTGCCAACCTGGAGCCCCAGGAAGGGCTGATGTTGTGGATCAAGTTCAGAGGTTGCCTGCTGCAGAGTGTCTTCTTGTTCAGAGAAGGGCAATCTTGCCTTCCACTCAGGTCTTCAACTGATTGAATGAGGGCCGTGTCCCTGCCACATTATGGAGGGCAGTCTCTTCACTCAAGTCCATAGATTTCAGATCTCATCCAAACGCAGCCCTATAGAAACACCCAGAGTGATGTTTGTCTGCATGTCTGGGCACCAGGGTCTAGACACAGTGCCACATCACATTAACCATCACAAGAGCTTTTTGTTTAATCCCTACAACCTGGGAGGTGGGTCTTGGGGTCTCCACTGATGATAAGGAAAGGGAGGCTCAGAGCAGTGATGAGGCTGACTCAGGGCTGCAGTGCATGCCATCACCAAGGGGCATCTCCCACGACTACACAGAGCATGCTCCCTGGGTATTACTCGAAAACCAGCACCCAGGGACCCAAAGCAGGGACCTGTGAGGTCATGATCAGGACCTGATGGAAATGGAGAGCCATTTCAGTTTTTATTCATAACTCTGTTCCTTCTAGGATTGGCAAGGGTCTGGGCTTGGGAATCATGAATCAACTAGACAACCTACTGATAATAATAATATCTCCATTTTATTTCGCTTTGATGCTTTATAGTGTTACAGCTTCATAGCGCATTAAAGGTGAGCATCCACAGTGAAGAGGGGAAAAGACCTCTTTGTGTTGCAGGCTTCCCTGGTGGCTGAGTGGTAAAGAATCTGCCTGCCAATGCGGGAGATGAAGGAGATGTGGGTTCGATCCCTGGGTAGGGAAGATTCTCCTAGGAAGGAGAAGGCAACCCACTCTGATATTCCTGCCTGGAGAATCCCATGGACAGAGGAGCCTGGTGGGCTATAGTCTGTGGGGTCTCAAAGAGTAGAACACGACTGGGACACAGGCTTCGTGTTATCCTTCATCAGAAGGACTCTGCATGTCAAAAAGCTAAGCACATCAAGACCACTTACACTGCTGGAAATATTTATGTAATCCTTCTTATTTATGTAACAAGTTTTACCAGGCTTCATTAGCTTGTGGGTACTAAAGACAGTCACAGTTATGTTAGTTACTAAAGAAAAAAAAAAACGAACAGAAGGGAGATGCTGGGCAGCTGGGAGTGCACACCTCTTACCATCTAGGTAAGGTTGCCTCATTTCTTCATACCTCACTGTGGAAAGTCTAACATCTTCCTTCCCATGCTTCTCTTGGTCGATTGGCTCTGACTTTCCCCTTCGGGCTGACAGCAATCTTACCACCACTTCGTGTGACATTCCTGTTTGCCAACCTAGCAAGGTTTTCCGTTATTTCAAAATCCACCACCTCTGCCCCTGCTGAGAGGCACCCGTGCTTGCGACCAGCTTGCCAGGTGCCTGGCGGGGTGATGAAGGGAGCGCACAGAGTGGGGGCTCCAGGCTGGGCAGGAACCCACCTGTTCTTTCCAAACAAACTTATCGAGGCCTTTCTGCAGCCCAGTTCCGGCTCCCGGTTGCTTGTCCCTCCCTATTTCCTCACCTTCCTTCCTCTGCCTTCTCATCACTATCCTTTTATCTCAGAAAAGAACATTAAATTCCTCCTGGTTTCCTTGATGGGGAAATTCCATCTTTTGTCACTCGGAGCGTTTGTCTTGGCTCCGGGCCTTGCCCTGGCTGTCCTGGGAGCGGGCAGAGGCCTTCTGAGAATTCTTCATGAGAGAAGCATGCCTCCTCCCTCCCCGGTCTGACTCCTGCCACCACGGGAGCCAGAGCTGTGCTTCCCAGCACCAGCCAGTTGAGACCAGCACAGGTCCCCATCGATCCCAACTGGAGCCCCCACCGACTCTGACCCACAAGGCTTTGTGATTCGTCCACCCCTTGTGGCCGTTCCACAGTGAGTGGGCACCCTGGGCTGTTGCCAGAAGGGTCTGGTCTGGAAATTGCCCTTGACTTCCTGGTGTCTGGACAACTCTGTGCTCAGGTGGACATCCGGGACGGTGTTCACAGATTCATGTCCCCCCTTCATCCTCTCCCCCCTCACTAGGAATACTCCAGGCTCTTGTATTCAGGGACCCTCTTCTGCCTTGCAGGAATCTACGTACCGTGTCCTCTACTGTGGGTATCGAAGGCTGGATGTCCAGCTCCAGGGAGTTCTGATGCCCAGGCTCTGGAGTCCTCTGCTATCCTGAGATGTTCTATGTTGCTGAAGCAGTTCCCTGTTGCTCAGCGGAACCCTGGGGGTTCTGAAGCTCATTCGTGCAAGTCAAGGTGCTCTGTTTCCCTGAATAATGCTTCCAGATGACCCAACCTTGGGCACACAGGGACACCGCTACTGTTCTCAGAGCCTTCTTTTCTGCGTGACCTGGTAAATTGCACGCTGAGGTGGACAGCCTTGGTTTAAGTAAATTCTTGTGGTCTCTTAGCCAGAACTTGGACAGGAGAGGATTGAAAAAGGAAAAAAAAAGGTCAAGGTCAGTGTATTTTCACAATAATTTTTCGATACCTTCTTGTGTGAGGCATTGCTACCTTTAGAAGGGAGCTGGGTCCCCATTTCCCCACTCCCTGCTTAGTGGGATCTTTGATCCTGTACCCTTCGCCTGAACTTGACCCCAGGAGCTCTGGGTCCTGTGGCCTGTCCCCAGTTCCAGGAGTCAGCTTGTGCCACTGGTTGGTGTGGGATCACGGGAGATTGAGCTGTGGGAATGACACTGACATGATGATTTAATGTGAACTGCAATCGTCCATCTAGACAGGAGACCAGAAAAAGAATATCTGGGCAGGGGCTTGGCCGCCCTAGAGGTGACCTTGGTGGCAGGACAACCAGACAATGTTTGGCCACTTGATGTGAAGGGCCAGCTCAGTAGGAAAGACCCTGATGCTGGGAAAGACCCTGATGCTGGGAAAGACTGAAGTCAGGAGGAGAAGGGGACGACAGAGGATGAGATGGTTGGATGGCATCACCGATTCAATGGACGTGAGTTTTAGCAAGTTCTGAGAGTTACTGATGGACAGGGAAAGCTGATGAGCTGCAGTCCATGGGGTTGCAAAGAGTCGGACATGACCGAGCAACGGAACAACAGGAGCCTGTGTTCTCCTTGGGGAAACAAATTGGGGTGATTTGGCTGGGGAAAGGAGGCAAGCAGGTGAAGGGGGTAGACAACAATGAGAAGGCCAGCTGGGGAGTCCTCACTGATAGGATGGCAGCTTAAGAGCAGTGAGAAACACATCTGGGTGTATATAGGGGAGAGTTTCTCAGACAGGAGAACAGGAAGGTGCCTGTCTGCTTGGACTCAGCCACAAAGAAAACCATGAGGACAGAGAGCTTGTGGAGACCAGATCGGGCTTGCAAGCCCCAAGACTGGCTTTCAGGGACTTCTCTGGTGGTCCCGTGGTTAAGAATCTGCTTGGCAAAGCAGGAGACACAGGTTCGATCCCTGGTCCAGGAAGATTCCACATGCCTCAGAGCAACTAAGCCTCTGTGGCACAGCTGCTGAAGCCTGGGAGCTCTAGAGCCCTTGCACTGCAGCTAGAGAGCTGCCCTGGCTCGCCGCAACTGAAGCCCGCTTGTAGCAGTGAAGATCCAGCACAGCCATAAATACATATAAAATTTTAAAAGTAACATTAAAAAAAAAAGACTGGTTTCCATTCAAGAAAGATACAAAGCCCTTGAGGGGGCTGAGCAGAGGAGCACATGATCTGACTTACCTTTTTACAAGGATGAGAGTGCAGGTGTTAGTCACTCAGTCAAGTCTGACTCTTTGCAGCCCTATGGACTGTAGCCCACCAGGCTCCTCTGTCCATGGGACTCTCCAGGCAGGAACACTGAGAGGGTTGCCATTCCCTTCTCCTGGGGATTTTCCCAACCCAGGGATCTAATCTGGGTCTCCTGCATTACAAGCAGATTCTTTACCATCTGAGCCACCAGGAAGCCCTTTTAAAAGCATGACTCAGACCTATTTGTGTTCAGTGTTATATAGTACTTGATCGTGTGTGTGTGTGTGTGTGTGTGTGTGTGTGTGTGGGAAATAAACAGTAATTTGCTTGTCCACTCTCCTTCCATAAGCCCTGGCCTGCTCTTTGCAATAATAAGCTGTTACGAACACAGGTTTCACATCTCCTAGTGTTCCTGGGTGAGCGTTTCCATTGGGTAGGGGTACTTACGAGATGAATCACTGGGATGAACATCACCTTGAACTTCTGACCATGTATTGGATTTCCACCTCCACTTGGATTTCTGACTGTTGGATGTAAAATCTGACTGCTGATTTCCTCACTAGCAAGTCTCGTCCTAAAGTCTCCACATATCAATAAAAGGCAACTCCATACTTTCTGCTGCTCAGGTCAACACCTTTGTGTCCTCCTTACTCTAAACTGTCACCAAATCCTATTAGACTGACCTTACGCTTTCTAATTAGATCCTCCTTGCTTACTACCTTGTTCTAAAGCACCATCATCTCTCACAAGGATTAATCCAATAGTATCTTTTAAATAAGACTCTTTAAAAATTATTTATTTGTTTGTTTTTGGCTGCCCTGGGTCTTTGCTGTGCACGGCCTTTCTCTAGTTGCGGCGAGCGGGGGGCTGTGCTTGGTCTTCTTGTTGCGGTGGCTCCTCTTGTTTTGGAGCACAGGTTCCAGAGCTGTGGCATGCGGCTTCATTGCCCCAAAGCATGTGGAATCTTCCCAGAGCAGGGATTGAACCCTTGTTCCTTGCATGGGCAGGTAGGACTCCTGCCACAGGACCACCAGGGGAGACTTAAACTGCATCCTCTTTCTTGGTTTCCCTACAGAGGGAGCTTTTGCAGACCCAAGTCAGGTCAGGACCCTTCCTCTCTCCACACCCTGCAATGGCAGCACCTTCTTCAGAGGAAAACCCTTGGAGTGTCCTTGGAATGGCCAATGAGACCATCTGTCTCTTGTTTCCTGTCTGATCCCCTCTCTGTGACTCTGTTGCTCTCGCTGGCCTCTGCTCTGTCCCTGGGACCTGCCGACACCCTGCTGCCTCAGGCCTTTGCGCTGGTTGCTATACTAAAATAGCTCCAATGTTCTGCTTTATTCAGTGTTTATTGTTTGTTTCCCTTAATAAAAGGCGCTTCACAAGCAGGGCATTTGTATCTCCAGCACCTAGAATGGTGCTTGGCACAGTGTGGGTCCTGGGTGGCTGTTTATTGGATGAATCAATGAGCGGATGAACTTTCTGAGTTATGTAACCTAAGCCAGGCAAAGAAGAGGTGATGTCAGTAGGGGCGAGAAGCAGGGAGCAGGTGGCAGGGTCAAGGGAGAGAAGGGCCTGGGTAGAGTGGAAAGATGGTTGGGTTTGGGGTTCTAGAGGAAGGAGAGAGAGGAGGGAATGAGAGGGTGCATACCTGGGTTGAGTGACGACAAGGCTTTCTATTCTCCTGCCTCACTGGCTGCTTCTTTTCAGGAAACTTTGCTGGTTCCTCCTCTCTAGAACTGGAGTGAAGTCATGAAAACTTGTAAAATTAAGTTAGTGAAAGTGTTAGTTTCTCAGTCATGTTTGACTCTTTGCAACGACAGAGTGTAGTCTGCCTGGCTCCTCTGTCCTTGGAATTCTCCAGGCAAGAGTACTGGAGTGGATAGCTATTCCCTTCTCCAGGGGATCTTGGACCTGGGCCTCCTGCATTACAGGCAGATTCTTCACCATCTGAGCCACCAGGGAAGGTCCCAGACTAAGTTAATACATCTATAAAAATGAAATAGAACAGAATAGGAAATAGCAGAGCTCAACGTGTGTAGAAAGAGTAAGTGTCACGATAAAGCTTTATTTCATTGAGGTTTGTATTCATGGTGCATGTGTGTCCTGAGTCACATATATGGTTGGGTCATAGACAAACAAATTTAAAGCCACTGGTTTGGAGTGTGGGTGGGGAGGTGGAAGAGCTCAGGGGCCAGGCCACTAGAAAGATTTTGCTGTGAATCTTGAAATCATCGATGCTTCCTAGGAGGTAGTGCTGGAAAGGATAGTTTACCAAGGTCAAAACTCTTCAAGAAATGCCCATGGGTCTGAAAGTGGTCTTTCCTCTTTGTCCAAGATTTCTTATTCTAAATCTTTCCAATGGTCCTCCAGCCCAGAGCAGCTGGTGGCGCCTTGCCCACCAATGATTCCAACCTGCCTCAGTATCCTAGCAACCTGCCTCCAATGCTGAGTCATGGTCCTGGGCTGGGTTTTTTCATTCATACTTCTCACTCTTTCCAAGTCTGCTCATCAGGAAAACAGCAGCACAATGTTGAAATGGAGTAGGACCCTATGGCTCTTACCACCCCCCACCCCATATCCTCTGCCTGCCTTTTGTCTGTGGAAAAACTTTAGCCAAACAATAAGTTTAATCAGAGATTGAGAAAATGCAAACACAGGAAAACAATCAAAGGAGACCAAATAACTAGTGATTAAGCATAGTCAAAGGACCATAGTTCCTCCTCCAGGTTTATAGATAATATTCTGAGCCATATCCTGTGAGCTGTCTTGTAGATACTGAAATCCCCACGGGCTGGAATAATTTAACTCCACGATGACCAGACTGGTGCCATGACATAAGCTGCCAAAATTCTGAGAACTGGCCTCAAGGAAATGAAAACAAACTGACTATGGAACTGAAGATTAACTGTACTTAAAACAATCTAGATGATGCTGGTCAGACCACTGATGACCAATTTCAAGATGAGGGTCAGAGCTGACTATGCTGTTTCTGCATGGAGCCCCCTCCCTCTGTCTATAAAAGCTCTAGCCCCTTGATTGTCAGAGCAGGGAGTCACCTTTAGACAGGAGTCTGCTCTCCCTGACCTGCCTCTGGTTGCTGGCATCCAAAACAAAGCAAACTTCCCTTTTGCGTTTGGAGTGGTGAGCGGGCCCCACTTTTGGTCACAGTGTCAAGGTCAGTCACCATCTTTGGAGTGATTCTGTGTGCCCTTCTTGCAACCCCACAAGGCACACATTACCTCTTGTTTTATAGAGGAGGGGTAGGGGTCCAGAGATTGAGAGGCTTGTCCAAGGTCACTCAGCATCAGAGGCAGGGTTTGTACTCAGGTCCATCTCACTCCCAGGTGTAGCCGTTGCCAAGCACTTTCCAACCTCCCCTACCAGCTGACCGATCCACTCTCATGGACCATCTCCACAGCATGAGGTTCAGATTTCATGCTTCAGTACAACTACAAAGCACTCATTTCAGGGATGTTGTGTTCTATAGCTCTGACACCAATTCTCCAGCAGGAGCTGGGTGTCCTGAAGTTTAACTGTTCTGATACTACCTACCCAGAGATGGCACCATATTTCACAGGTTGGTGGCTCAATCCCACAAGACTGCCCACCCCACTTCAGATATCAATGAATGTCCAGGTTGTTACCTGTGCTCCGGCCAACTATACATGAGAGGTTCCCACGATCCGATTGTGGGTTCCATTAACTTGCTAGAGTGGCTCAGAGAACTCAGGGAACCGGTTTGCTTACTAGATTATGGGTTTATTACAAAGGGCATGAAAGGATATGAGTCAACAGCCAGATGAAGAGATGCATGAAGTGAGGCCTCCAAGGCAGGAGCTTCTGTTCCTGGGGAGTCTTGAGGCCAGCATGGTACCCATGGATGTGCTATTATGGTTCACCAGGCTGGAAGCCCCCAGACCCCACCCTTTCGGGTTTTTATGGAGGCTTCCCTGCTGGCTCAGAGGTTAAAGCGTCTGCCCGCAATGCGGGAGACCTGGGTTCGATCCCTGAGTTGGGAAGATCCCCTGGAGAAGGAAATGGCAACCTATTCCAGTATACTTGCCTGGAGAATCCCATGGACAGAGGAGCCTGGTGGGCTACATACAGTCCACGGGGACCCAAAGAGTTGGACACGACTGAGCGACTTCACTTTCTTTCTTTCATTATGTAAACATAGTTGATTAAAACATAGGCCATTGGTAGATTCAACCTCTAACCCATTTCCTCTTCCCAGAGGTTAAGGGGTAGGGCTGAACTGTCCAACCTTCCAATCATCCTGTTGGTTGCTCTGGCAACCAGCCCCATCCTTAGGTACTTTCCAAAAGTCACCTCATTTTAACCTCAGGTGTGGCTGAAAGAAATACTCTAAGACAGTGACACCTTTACTGTTCTTATCACTGAGGAAATTCCAAGGGTTTTCAGAGCTCTGTGCCAGAAACAGGATGAAAATCAAGTACATTTCTTGCTATAATTCACAGTATCACCAGTTCTCCCACAGTGCTGAAGCATAAACTTTAAAATTCCTGAGTGATTGGTCTTCCCTGGTGGTCCAGTGGCTAGGACTCCATGCTTCCAAGGCAGGGGGGCCAGGTTCAGCATAGCACGTCCACCTAGTGTGTGTCTACTGTGGGTTGGGCGCTTTAGGTTTGCACCCAGTAGGTGAACTGGCCCTGTGGGTGGCAGTGTCAAAGCTGTTGCAGGAAGGGAGACTCCTTCCAGGGCCTGAAAGCGGACTCTTGTCTTAACACTCAGAAATGAATTGTCCCAGGAGACACACATGCAGACCAAGCATGACACTTACTAAAGTGTCATGACACTTACTAGGGAAGGGGCGCTGGGGCGGAGAGCAGCAGGGTAAGGGAACTCAGGAGGACTGCTCTGCCATGTGGGTCAGCCTCAAGCCTTACGATGATGGGGTTAGTTTCTGGGTTGTCTCTGGCCAGTTATTCTGACTCGGGGTATTTCCTGGTGGTGCAAGCATTGCTCAGCTAAGATGGACTAAAGCAAGAAGGATTCTGGGAGGTGGAAGGACATGCGGTGTCTCCTTTTGATCTTTCCTGAATGTTTCCGGTTCCTGGTGGCTTGTTAGTTCCATGTTCCTTATTAGGACCTCTTGTCATAAAATAACTCACGCAAATGGTGACCGTGGTTCGTGGCCAGGGTGGATGGTTTCAGGCAGTGTGCCTCCCCTAACAAAGTGATCCTCGGTTGTTGGCCCTGCTCCTGGCCTGTGCTCCGGGGGCAGTTCTCCCCGGCCCTGTGGTGCTGTGTGGCAGCACTTGCCTGGTGACTCTCAGGGGAAAGTCTACAGTGACTTCGAGGTACAGAAGGTCCTTCATTCCAGAAGGATACATTCAGTCTCAGGTATTAGCCAAGGCTTCCAACTGCAAAGTTACAACATTTTCCTTGGTCCTTGAGGGGCCTGCTCCTGGGAAGGTGTGTGGCCAGCTCACTTCTGCTCCCTTGAGTTCTGCTTCTGAGCTCCCAGTTAGTGACGGTTCAGGGACGCCATGCCGACAGTCAGATGTATAGGATAAGGTACTCACAGAACCAGCCTCTCGGCAGGTGGCAGAGGTGCCAGCAGCAGTGGGGACTTGACAACCCTCTGAGTTTCGAGGGCCTGGGAACCCCACCTCTGCCCTCTGTCCCTAGCCTTAGGACTGGTAGCTGTTTCCTGTGGTTATTATTTCTGCATTCCCTCGTTCTTTTGATTTTTCAGTCCTCCAAAACTTGTTTAACTAATTCCCTATATTAAATTTGAAGAAGGAATTCATAGGGCCTGGACTTCATCTTAGGCCTGTTTATGCTGATCATGCTCGACCACTTTTCCAATGGACTCTGAACTCTGTCTTTAGTGCCTATGAAAACAACAGAAGGATAAGACCCCTTCCAGACAGGGGAACCTTGAAGATCGTATCTAGGTTACTCATCGCCTAAGAGAAAACATACACTAATCACCCCTTCCTCCAGATAGGCCATAAATTTTTGTGTATCAGTCTGAATGTAACCTCAGGTTTATTGATTACTGGCTAATTGTTTGACTGTTTGAGCACATGAGCACATAGCGTGTGAATGATGGGGTTACTGGGATTGTATTTTCCTTGGTTTTATGTAAGTCTCAAGGAATTTGGGGTGGTGGGTTCAGACACGTACACATAGGGCATAAAAGATTTTCACAAACGCTGGTCAGGGTCCTTGGCTAAGAGGAGACCTGCCTTGGGCCCGCCGGTGTAATAAACTGCACCCCACTATCTGCATTGTCCTTCTGAGTGAGTTTGTTTCCCGGAACGCGTGGCTACAACAAATTCTGTATGGTGAATTACCTATTTTGGATTCTGTCTTCTTGACCAGATCGTGGTTGTATATTGGTTATTTAACAGTTTCCAACCCACCACAATTGAGAGCAGATGTAGTGGCTGGAGGTATAGAGTGCTGGTGACTCAGTGGCAAGAATCTGCCCGCCAATGCGGGGGACATGGGTTCGATTGCTGGTCTGGGAAGATTCCACATGCTGTGGGGTAACAAAGCCCATGTGCCGCAACTACTGAGGCCTGAGCTCTAGAGCCTGAGAGCTGCAATAAGTAAAAGAAAGCAGACATAAAATATACTAAATATAACAGCCAGAGATTTATGAAGGAAATGATGAAATATTTGCTTATGTCAGCCAGGGTTGGATATACTACTACTCTCCCTGGGAGACAGATTAGTACTTAATTGAAATGCTGTGACCGTCCTTCTCTGCTTTTGCTTACAGCAAAATGTGCCCAGAATGTCATTCATGGGCCAAACTACTACTAGACAAGAGCTGACTCCAAATATCAAAACATCCTAAGGCACCCCACTCTCACCCGGTTACTGAAGCAACCCACAGGTCAGAAGTGTTATCTGTAGGGATGGTTAAGGAGTCAAAAGATAATTGAAAGGGGACTTCCCTGGTGGTCCAGAGGTTAAGAATCCACCTTGCAATGCAGGGGACAGGGATTCCATCCCTGATCAGGGAAATAAGATCTTATATACCACGGGGATCTTAGAGAACCCCAAACTAGGGAGTCTGTGTGCTACAACGAAGAGCCCAGGTTCCCTAACTAAGACCTGATGTGGCCAAAAAAAAAAAAAAGGTAACTGAAGGCAAATTACAGCCTGAGAGCTTTTAAAAAAAAAACAAAAACAAAAAACAAAAAACCCATCTGTTCCCTTAACTGGTGTTCTGTAAGATAAGGTCAAGAATTTTTCTTAGTTACCAGTTTCTGTTGACCCTTGTGAGGCAGTTTTCTTTTCCAGTACATCATGTAATTGGAATCACATAATTGATAACCCTTTTTGGATTGGCTTCTTTCACTTGGTAATATGCATTTAAGTTTCCTCCAGGTCTTTCTGCAGCTTGATAAGCTTTCTTTCTTTCTATTTGGCTGTGCCTTGTCTCAGTTGCAGCATTTGGGCTGTTTAGCTGCAGCATGTGGGATCTTTAGTTGAGGTATGTAGGATCTCGTGCCCTGACCTGGGACTGACCCAAGGTGCCTGCATTGGGAGGGCAGTCTTAACCAGTGGAATACCAGGGAAGCCCCTCATTTCTTTTTAATTTTCAGAACTACTCTCTGAAATACATTTTATCATCTCCAACTTACACAGGAAGAAACTAAGGCCCAGGGCCATGTTAATCAAATGCCAGGGTCAGGTCTTTTTAATGTAGATCCTTGTCTCAATGTCTCTGGCCAGTGGGCGACCAGAATTTGCCACCTCCAAAAGTATTTCATTGGCATGTTAATTATTCTTAAGCTTGTTATTTTCTAAGAAACCGGAGACCTGAAAGAAATGCTGCAAACCAAAGGAAGGGTCATTGTTTTGTAAGAAACATTGACATTTGTAAGGAAATCTCCATTTGTAAGGGTGTCTTTCTCATTGTACCAGGAAGAGAATGACCAGATCTCTAGAAACTCTTTGGAGAAGCAATGACTTTAATCTGCATCATAACATTCAACCTTGTTTGCTGAGCTTTTCCCCCTGATCCCCTTCCATAACTGGCTCTTCCCACCCCCAGCACCTGTTTACCTTCTGCTAAGGATGGTATTTGAGGCGAAGTTTAGTTATGTTTTCTGTGTCTCTCCCACATAGACAAGTTAGAAACTTTTGTTTGATTTTCTCCTGCTAACCTGTCTCATGCCAATTTAATTCTTATATCATCCAGATGAGCCTGGAGGGTAAAGACAAGGTTTTCCTCCCTGACACCCCCTCCCCATGGTTATGGGGCTTCTCTAGGCCTGCCTGGGCTTTGTGGTCCTGGACAAGTCCACATCTCTTTTCTTTTCCTGTTGAGTTCCCCATGTTGAGAATGTAGAATAATCTATGTGTCTCCTTGTAGACTGAAAAGAAAAAAACACCGGGCTCAAGAGTGAGGGGATGTATGTATACTTACATACGTGTATGGCAGAAACCAACACAATACTGTAATTATCCTTCAGTTAAAAATAAAGGGGAAAAAAGCACAACCAAAAAGTTGAGAATCACGTTTTATTCGGTGGATTTTCTGAGGACTTACATTCAGAAGGCAGCCTCTCTGATATCTCTAAGCCACT
This sequence comes from Nanger dama, assembly GCA_917880005.1. Classification (NCBI taxonomy): domain Eukaryota; kingdom Metazoa; phylum Chordata; class Mammalia; order Artiodactyla; family Bovidae; genus Nanger; species Nanger dama. Next base: position 16,127,998 of record CAKJTW010000046.1, on the reverse strand, counting down.
GCTCTGAAGAGGTGAGTGAGGAGGATAGATAAGCTTTTGCAAAAAAAAAAAAAACACCCCAAAACCCAGGTAGTCAGAACTTCAGGCTTCCCTTGTAGTAACGAATCCACCTGCCAATGAAGGAGATGCGGGTTTGAGCCCTGGTCTGAGAAGATCCCTTAGAGAAGGAAATGGCAACCCACTCCAGTATTCTTGCGTGGGAAATCCCACAGACAGAAGAGCCTGGAGGGCTACAGTCCATGTGGTCACAAAGAGTCAGAAACGACTTAGCTACCAAAAAATAACAAAGTTGGAATATCAAAGGATCATTGTTAATTAAAGAAAAACCAGTCATCTCGAGTTAATGAATTTAGCACTTTTCTACGTCTGGGAAGATGCAAGAGTCTGGGCTTATTAAAATCATTGTTTTGATGTGCACCTCAGTTATCTGGGGCCAAGATCCTGCTTTCTCCATCCTGAATTCCCTCAGGGTGCACAGTTTGGGGCATCTGCAGCGGCTGATGGCTTGTTAGCCTCAATTTTCTTTGTTTACTGATATAGCAGGCAGCATTTTTCATCCACAGCCCCAGATGAGAACTATAACTGGGAGACAGCCTCACAGCCCAGCGGAACTGCTCTGAAGAGGCAGGGGGCATGATGCAGGAGATAAGATGGCCCCAGGCTAAACAGCTATTTTCTCCCCTGTGGACAAAAACTCCAAGATAAAAAATCTTATCTGAGATAAAGGACCACAAATTCCTCATTCTTGAAGTCAAGGAGGCCTTCCTGGCTACACATGCAAAGAAAGGCTATTTGGAGATCAAAAGGGAAATGATGTCAACCTACCCATAAGGCTCTTTGCTAGAATCCAGTTTGGCTAAGAGATGCGAGTGCACACATGGTAGGACCCAGAGATAAAGCAAATACAGACTCAGAACCAGGCAAAGTAAGAGGACTGGTCAAAGGAAACCTGGAAGAAATGTCCCATAAAAGTGATTCAAACCACCACGAGGGTGTGAATCTCTCAGCCAGCCCGTGAATCTATTTACACATACTCTTTCCCTCCTAATAAAGACTTACCTGGCTTACTACTTTTCGTCTCTGTGTGGAAATTCATTTGTACACAGCTAGTGGGCCAGGGCCTTGTCTTTGACCACTGGTTCCTGGTGGTCTAGTGGCCAGGATTTGGTGCTCTCACTGTCTAGGCCTGACCGCAATCTCTGGTTGGGGATCAAAATCTTGCCTCAAGTCACTGCAGGCTGAGGCCACCCAAGATCAGGAAGGTCAGTACATTTATGATTTTATTTATTTAGTTAGTGTGTAATTGCTTTACAGTGAAATGTTAGTTCCTGTTGTAAGATGAAGTGAATCAGCTATATGCATACAAATATGCCCATCCTCTTGGAACTCCCTCCCATCTCCACCCCTCATTCCACCTGTCTAGGTCATCACAATGGACTGGAATGGGTGAATTTAACTCAGATGACCATTATATCTACTACTGTGGGCAAGAATCCCTTAGAAGAAATGGAATAGCCATTATGGTCAACAAAAGAGTCCGAGATGCAGTTACTTGGATGCAATCTCAAAAATGACAGAATGATCTGTTTGTTTGCAAGGCAAACCATTCAATAACGCAGTAATTCAAGTCTATGCCCTGACCAGTAATGCTGAAAAGGCTGAGACTGAATGGTTCTATGAAGACCTTCTAGAACTAACACCCCAAAATGATGGTCTTTTCATTATAGGGGACTGGAATGCAAAGATAGGAAGTCAAGAAACACCTGGAGTAACGGGCAAATTTGGCCTTGGAGTACAGAATGAAGCAGGACAAAGGCTAATAGAGCTTTGCCAAGAGAATGCATTGGTCATAGCAAACACTCGTTTCCAACAGCACAAGAGAAGACTCTACACATAGACATCACCAGATGGTCAACACTGAAATCAGGTTGATTATATTCGTTGCAGCCAAAGATGGAGAAGCTCTATACAGTCAGCAAAAACAAGACTGGGAGCTGACCGTGGCTAAGATCATCAACTCCTTATTGCCAAGTTCAGACTTAAATTGAAGAAACTAGGGAAAACCACTGGACTATTCAGTTATGACCTAAATCAAATCCCTTATGATTATACAGTGGAAGTGAGAAATAGATTCAACAGATTAGATCTGATAGACAGAATGCCTGGAGAACTATGTATGGAGGTTTGTGACATTCGGGAGGCAGTGATCAAGACCATCCCCAAGAAAAACAAATGCTGGAGAAGGAAATGGCAACCCACTCCAGTATTCTTGCCTGGAGAATCCCATGGACGGAGGAGGCTGGAGGGCTGCAGTCCATGGGGTTGCAGAGAGTCGGACATGACTGAGCAACTTCACACACACACACACACACACACACTCACACAAAGCTTTCTCTACTTTCCACAACTACCTTCTCATTTACCACGTTGGCAAAATCCAATTATTTTTCCTTGAACTTCCTTAAAATGGGGATAATACCAGAGGAGAAAAAAAAAAGAAAAACAAATGCAAAAAGGCGAAATAGTTGTCTGAGGCGACCTTACAAATAGCTATGAAAAGAAGAGAAGTGAAAGGCAAAGGAAAGATATACCCATTTGAATGCAGAGTTCCAAAGAATAGCAAGGAGAGACAAGAAAGCCTTTCTCAGTGATCAGTGCAAAGGAATAGAGGAAAACAACAGAATGGGAAAGACTAGAGATCCCTTCAAGAAAATTAGAGATACCAAGGGAATATTTCATGCAAAGATGGGCACAATAAAGGATAAAAATAGACCTAACAGAAGCAGTCCCTTGGACTGCAAGGAGATCCAACCAGTCCATCCTAAAGGAGATCAATCCTGAGTGTTCATTGGAAGGACTGATGTTGAAGCTGAAGCTCCAATATTTTGGCCACCTGATGCAAAGAGCTGACTCATTTGAAAAGACCCTAATGTTGGGAAAGATTGAAGGCAAGAAGAGAAGGGGATGACAGAGGATGAAATAGTTAAATGGCATCACCGACTCAATGGACATGAGTTTGACATGAGTCTGGGAGTTGGTGATGGACAGGGAGGCCTGGCATGCTGTGGTTCATGGGGTCAGAGAGTCAGACACGACTGAGGGATTGAACTAAACTGAACAGAAGCAGGGATATTAAGAAGAGGTGGCAAGAATACACAGAAGAGCTATACAAAAAGATCTTCAAGACCCAGAGAATCATGATGGTGTGATCACTCACCTAGAGCCAGACATCCTGGAATGTGAAGCCAAGTGGGCCCTACAAACAAAGCTAGTGGAGGTGATGGAATTCCAGTTGAGCTCTTTCAAATCCTGAAGATGATGCTGTGAAAGTGCTGCACTAAATATGCCAGAAAATTTGGAAAACTCAGGAGTGGCCGCAGGACTGGAAAAGGTCAGGTTTTATTCCAATCCCTAAGAAAGGCAATGCCAAAGAGTGCTCAAACTACCACACAGTTGAACTCTTCTCACATGCTAGCAAAGTAATGTTCAAAATTCTCCAAGTCAGGCTTCAAGAGTATGTGAACCATCAACTTTCAAATGTTCAAGCTGGATTTAGAAAAGGCAGAGGAACCAGAGATCAAATTTCCAACATTGGTTGGATCAGTGAAAAAGGAAGAGAGCTCCAGAAAAACATCTACTTCTGCTTTATTGACTATGCCAAAGCCTTTGACTGTGTGGATCACAACAAACTGTGGGAAATTCTTAAATAGATGGGATTAGCAGACCACTTGACCTGCTTTCTGAGAAATTTGTGTGCAGGTGAGGAAGCAACAGTTAGAACTGGACATGGAACAGTAGACTGGTTCCAAATAAGGAAAGGAGTAAGTCCTTGTATATTGTGACCTTGCTTATTAAACTTACATGCAGAGTACATCATAAGAAATGCTGGGCTGGATGAAGCACAAGCTGGAATCAAGATTGTGGGGAGAAATAGTCAGATATGCAGATGACACCACTCCTATGGCAGAAAGTGAAGAACCAAAGAGTCTCTTGATGAAAGTGAAAGAGGAGAGTGAAAATGTTGGCTTAAAGCTCAACATACAGAAAACTAAGGTCATGGCCTCTGGTCCCATCAGTTCAGTTCAGTTCAGTTCAGTCCAGTTGCTCAGTTGTACCAACTCTGCCACGCCATGAATCGCAGCACACCAGGCCTCCCTGTACATCACCAACTACTGGAGTTCATCCAAACTCATGTCCATCAAGTTGGTGATGCCATCCAGCCATCTCACCCTCTGTTGTCCCCTTCTCCACCTGCCCCCAATCCCTCCCAGCATCAGAGTCTTTCCCAATGAGTCAACTCTTTGCATGAGGTGGCCAAAGTACTGGAGTATCAGCTTTAGTATCAGTCTTTCCAAAGAACACCCAGGACTGATCTCCTTTAGAATGGACTGGTTGGATCTCCTTACAGTCCAAGGGACTCTCAAGAGTCTTCTCCAACACCACAGTTCAAAAGCATTAGTTCTTCGGCGCTCAGCTTTCTTCACAGTCTAATTCTCATATCCATACATAACCACTGGACAAACCATAGCCTTGACTAGACAGACCTTTGTTGACAAAGTAATGTCTCTGCTTTTGAATCTGCTGTCCAGGTTGGTCATAACTTTCCTTCCAAGGAGTAAGCGTCTTTTAATTTCATGGCTGCAGTCACCATCTGCAGTGATTTTGGAGACCCAAAAATAAAGTCTGACAATGTTTTCACTGTTTCCCCATTTATTTCCCATGAAGTGATGAGACCAGATGCCATGATTTTCATTTTCTGAATGTTGAACTTTAAGCCAACTTTTTCACTCTCCTCTTTCACTTTCATCGAGAGACTCTTTGGTTCTTCTTCACTTTCTGTCATAGGAATGGTGTCATCTGCATATCTGAGGTTATTGATATTTCTCCCGGCAATCCTGATTCCAGCTTGTGCTTCTTGCAGCCTAGTGTTTCTCATGATGTACTCTGCATATAAGTTAAACAAGCAGGGTGACAATATACAGCCTTGACGTACTCCTTTCCCTATTTGGAACCAGTCTGTTGTTCATGTCCAGTTCTAACTGCTGTTTTCTGACCTGCATATAGGTTTCTCAAGAGGCAGGTCAGGTGGTCTGGTATTCCCATCTCTTCCAGAATTTTCCACAGCTTATTGTGATCCACACAGTCAAAGGCTTTGGATAGTCAATAAAGCAGAAATAGATGTTTTTCTGGAACTCTTGCTTTTTCTATGATCCAGTGGATGATGACAATTTGATCTCTGGTTCTTGTGCCTTTTCTAAAACCAGCTTGAACATCAGGAAGTTCACGGGTCACGTATTGCTGAAGCCTGGCTTGCAGAATTTTGAACATTACTTTACTAGCGTGTGAGGTGAGTGCAGTTGTGTGGTAGTTTGAGCATTCTTTGGCATTGCCTTTCTTTGGGACTGGAATGAAAACTGACTTTTTCCAGTCCTGCGGCCACTGCTGAGATTTCCAAATTTGCTGGCATATTTAGTGCAGCACTTTCACAGCATCATCTTTCAGGATTTGAAATAGTTCAACTGGAATTCCATCACCTCCACTAGCTTTGTTTGTAGGGCCCACTTGACTACATTCCAGGACGTCTGGCTCTAGGTGAGTGATCACACCATCATGATTATCTTGGTCATGAAGATCTTTTTGTACAGTTCTTCTGTGTATTCTTGCAAGCTCTTCTTAATATCTTCTGCTTCTGTTAGGTCCATACCATTTCTGTCCTTTATCGAGCTCATCTTGCATGAAATGTTCCCTTGATATCTCTTTTCTTGAAGAGATCTCTAGTCTGTCCCATTCTGTTGTTTTCCTCTATTTCTTTGCATTGATCACTGAAGAAGGCTTTCGTATCTCTCCTTGCTATTCTTTGGAACTCTGCATTCAGAGGCTTATATCTTTCCTTTTCCCTTCTTTTTCACAACTATTTGTAAGTCCTCCCCAGGCAGCCATTTTGCTTTTTTGCCTTTCTTTTCCATGGGGATGGTCTTGATCCCTATCACCTGTACAATGTCACGAACCTCCGTCCATAGTTCATCAGGCACTCTATCTATCAGATCTAGGCCCTTAAATCTGTTTCTCACTTCCACTGTATAATCATAAGGGATTTGATTTAGGTCATACCTGAATGGTCTAGTGGTTTTCCCTACTCTCTTCAATTTAAGTCTGAATTTGGCAATGAGTTGGTGATCTTAGCCACAGTCAGCTCCCAGTCTTGTTCTTGCTGACTGAATAGAGCTTCTCCATCTTTGGCTGCCAAGAATATAATCAACCTGATTTCAGTGTTGACCATCTGGTGATGTCCATGTGTAGAGTCTACTCTTGTGTTGTTGGAAAAGGATGTTTGCTATGACCAGTGCGTTCTCTTGTCAAAACTCTATTAGCCTTTGCCCTGCTTCGTTCCATATTCCAAGGCCAAATTTGCCTGGTCCCATCACTTCATGGCAAATAGATGGGGAAACAATGGAAACAGTGACAGACTTTGATTTTTTAGGCTCCAAAATCACTGCAGATGGTGACTGCAGCCATGAAATTAAAAGATGCTTACTCCTTGGCAGAAAAGTTATGACCATCCTAGACAGCATATATGCAGAGTAAATCATGAGAAACGCTGGGGTGGAAGAAGCACAGGCTGGAATCAAGATTGCCGGGAGAAATATCAATAACCTCAGATATGCAGATGGCATCACCCTTATGGCAGAAAGTGAAGAGGAACTAAAAAGCCTCTTGATGAAAGTGAAAGAGAAAAGTGAAAAAGATGGCTTAAAGCTCAACATTCAGAAAACTAAGATCATGGCATCTGGTCCCATCACTTCATGGGCAATAGATGGGAAACAGCGGAAACAGTGTCAGACTTTATTTTTTGCTCTCCAAGATCACTGCAGATGGTTACTGCAGCCATGAAATTAAAAGACGCTTACTCCTTGGAAGGAAAGTTATGACCAGCCTAGACAGCAGATTCAAAAGCAGAGACATTACTTTGTCAACAAAGGTCCATCTAGTCAAGGCTATGGATTTTCCAGTGGTTATGTATTGATGTGAGAGTTAGACTGTGAAGAAAGCTGAGTGCCGAAGAATTGATGCTTTTGAACTGTGGTGTTGGAGAAGACTCTTGAGAGTCCCTTGGACTGCAAGGAGATACAACCAGTCCATTTTAAAGATCAACCCTGGGTGTTCTTTGGAAGGAATGATGCTAAAGCTGAAACTCCAGTACTTTGGCCACCTCATGTGAAGAGTTGACTCATTGGAAAAGACTGGTGCTGGGAGGGATTGGGGACAGGTGGAGAAGGGGACGACAGAGGGTGAGATGGCTGGATGGCATCACCGACTCAATGGACGTGAGTTTGAGTGAACTCTGGGAGTTGGTGACCAACAGGGAGGCCTGGCGTGCTGCGATTCATGGGGTCGCAGAGTCAGAGAAGACTGAGCTACTGAACTGAACTGAACTGAAGACAGAATTTTAAAAGCAGGGACATTACTTTGCCAACAAAGGTTCATCTAGTCAAAGCTATGGTGGGCTGCCGTCTATGGCGTCACACAGTTAGACACAACTGAATAGACTTAGCAGCAGCAGAAGCAACATGGTTTTTCCAGTGGTCATGTATGGATGTGAGAGTTGGACTATAAAGAAAGCTGAGTGCCAAAGAATTGATGCTTTTGAACTGTGGGGTTGGAGAAGACTTTTGAGAGTCTCCTGGACTGCAAGGAGATCCAACGAGCCCATCCTAAAAGAAATCAGTCCTGAATATTCATTGGAAGGACTGATGCGGAAAGTGAAACTCCAATACTTTGGCCACCTGATGCAAAGAGCTGACTCATTTGAAAAGATCCTGATGCTGGGAAAGATTGAAGGTGGGAAGAGAAGGGGACAACAGAGGATGAGATGGTTGAATGGCATCACCGACTCAATGGAGATGAGCTTGAGTAAACTCTGGGAGTCCATAATGGACAGGGGAGGCCTGGTGTGTTACAGTCCATGAGGTCGCAGAGTTGGACATGACTGAGCCACTGAACAACACAGGAGTGGGGGGCTGGCCCTGCCCCGTGTATATATTTCTTATTCTCAAAGTGTGGAGACCTCCCTGACCACATGTGCACAGAAACAGTCCTTGGAGGTCAAAGGGGAGAGAAGCTATCTATTGCTGGTCTACCCAGAGGCTTTTGTGGTAGAATCCAGCTTGACTGAGAGATGTGTGCATACATACGGGAGGATCCTGAGACATATGAAATATGGACTGTGAACCGGGCAAATCAAAATGATTAGCCAAAGGAAACCTGGAAGAAATACACCAAAAAGTAATTTAAACTGCCAGGAGGATGAGACTCAGTGACTCGCTCTTCCGCCTGAGTCTGACTGTGTGCCTATCCGCTCTTACTGTACACTTTGTCCTCTTAATAAAATTTTACTTACTTCACAGCTTTCTGTCTTTGTGTAAATTCTTTTCTGCAAAGCCAACGGGCCAGGGCTTTGTTACTGACCACTGGTCTAGTGGTTAGGATCTGGTGTTTCCTGCCGAGACCTGTCCTCAGTCTTGGGCTGGGAACCCAAGGCCTGCTTCAAGGCATTGCAGACCACGGTCCCCCAAAACATATCAAAGGATTTCTTTCTGAAACTAAGGAGAACACTGGGGGTCTTTTTCAAGGTGGGGTCAGTAGCTCAGATGGTAAAGAATCTGTCTGCAGTGCAGGAGACCTGGGTTTGATCCCTGAGCAGGGAAGATGCCCTGGAGAAGGGAATGGCAACCCATTCCAGTATTCTTGCCTGGGAAATCCCGTGGACAGAGTATAGTCCGTAGGATTGCAGAGTTGGACATGGCTGAAGGGATTTAGCACATTCCCCAAATAGCAAAATCAGGGAAGACTTAAGCTAAGAGTCCATGCACAGTGACGAACAGGCTTGAGCAGAGGAGAGTTCAGCATAGAATTGGGGCAAAGGTTGACAGTATTTGCTCTTTCTTATCTGGCTTATTTTGCTTGGCAATGTCTTCAACACTCATCCTTATTGCACCCTGTGTTCGAACTTTATTTCTTTTGAAGGCGAAATAATATTCCATTTTAAAGAATATTATTGTGTATTCCTTCATCTGTTGGCTGACATTTGGGCTGTTCCCACCTTTTTGGTTATTGTGAACAATACTGCTGTGAACATTGGTGTTCTGTATTCTTATTGTCTCTTATTTTTTTAATGTTAAGATAGAGCCCAAACAGAAACAAGAAGTGGAGAATAAAGACAGGATTCCTACGCCCCTGCCCCCAACCTCATGTTGTTTATCTCACTGTCATAATTGCTGGCTTGATGCTCTGAACAGCTCGCTAGATTGCAGACTGAGTGAAGACTGTCTCCCACAAGGTGGCCTGGTGAGACTGAGTTGACACCCCCAGCATCCCCCTCCCCCCTCCTTTCTGGTTAGCATGGAGCACCACTAGGGGTGGGGGTGGAGGAGCAGGGGTTGTTGGGTATCTCGCACAAACTGCCACTGCCTTCCTGGCTCACTCAGCTTCTCCATGTCCCAGCCTGGGTGTTTGGCTCCTTCACATCAGATCCTGGCCTCTGCAGGACCCACAGCCCCAGTATCACGCACCAGAACGGGGTGGGGGTGGGGGCTTCTGTGGTGGACCAGTGGCTAAGACTCTGTGCTCGCCATGCAGGGGGCCTGGGTTCGATTCCTAGTCAGGAAATTGGTCCCACATGCTGCAACTAAGAGTTCACATGCCTTGACTAAGACCCGGCGCAGAAAAATAAAGAAGAAAAGAACAAGAGGAGATTAGGATTTGTTGTCCTCATGGGCTTCACGTGTTCCCTTTCACCCATGTTACATCCATCTGTGCTTCCTGACTCTGCCCGTGGGTGTCGAGTTCCAACATTGGGGCAAAGACAATAGTCTTACAGAGACTGCTTAACCAGCTCTTGTGGTTGGGTAAGGTCAAATCCCTTAGAAAAGTATTTAATATTCTGCGTCTCTGTTTAAACCCCGATGGGTATATCCTCATGTATTCAACCAACAAATTTTGAGTACCTACCATGGACTAGACTGTGGGTCCTGGGTGTACTGCAGCCGCCGCCAAGTCACTTCGGTCGTGTCTGACTCTGCGACCCCATAGACGGCAGCCCACCAGGCTCCGCCTTCCCTGGGATTCTCCAGGCAAGAACACTGGAGTGGGTCGCCATTTCCTTCTCCAATGCATGAAAGTGAAAAGTGAAAGTGAAGTCACTCAGTCATGTCTGACTCTTAACGACCCCATGGACTGCAGCCTACCAGGCTCCTCCGTCCATGGGATTTGCCAGGCAAGAGTACTGGGTGGGGTGCCAATGTGGCAGGGAGTAAAACAAAGACTCTGCCATCAGGGAGCTCATGTTTATAGCTGTATCCTCCAGACACGCTGTGTTGCTGCAAGAAAAGTCTTCGGCTAGGTTCCAGGGTTGATGTGTGAACAATGGTGAGATCTGGACCAAAATTCCTTCATCTCTTGATGTCCTGATGTCTTCACTAGTAAAACAGGGAGACCTACCTTCCCACCTACTTCTCATCCAAGCACAGAGCCGGGCCTTCCCTGGTGGTCCATTGGTTAAGAATCCGCCTTCCAATGCAGGAGACATGGGTTTCATACATGGCCGGGAACTAAGATCCCCTGTAACTCAGGGCAACTAAGCCTGTAGTGAGCTGCAATGAAAGATCTGGCATGCTGAAATTAAGACCCAGTGCAGTCAAGTAAATAAACAAATATTGCAACAAAACAAGGGACTTCCCTGGTGGACCAGTGGCTTAGATTCTGTGCTCAAAATGCAGAGGGCTCAGGTTCAATCCGGGGTCAAGCAACTAACTCCCACATGCCACAACTAAGGCCTGGCATAGTCAAATAAATAAATAAATATTCAAACAAAACACAGAGCAAACAGTAGGTGAAAGACGCCTAAAAAAATAAGCAGCTCTAAAAAATTAAGAGGCAAAACTCCAAAACCAGTTTGGAATGTTGTCATCATCTTTTATTATGTATCAAATTGTCTTTAACATTAAGTTACAATCTGATTAAACTTGATAGACATTTTTATCTATTTAAAGACACACACACAAAATCTCGCTATGTACAATATCTTTTGTCTAGAGTCTATCAAACATAGTACCTTTCATTGCAGGATTTCTGCTTAATATAATAAGCAAAAACAAATGACCAAAAAATATATATATTTATATAAAACCAAAGCAAACCCAAATCCCCAAGTCCCTTAACTACAAACATCAATGTTGAAGAAAGCATTAAGAACACAAACATAGAATAACTTTCTTTGTTTAGAAATGCAGAATGAATACTAGAGTTAGTGGCAAAGGAAAAAAACCCCATAAAAACAGAACCCCATGAAAATAACCAGCAGTCTTCACGGGTGAACGTTCCTGCTCAGGGCACAAAGCTTGACTCTAGACCATGTCTCGGTTTCTGCGGATGGCACAACACAGGATCATACTGAAAATCATGCCGAATATCTGGAAGACAGGAAGAGGTGTGAGGCACTGCCTGACTTTCTGCTGGAAGGTGGAGGGAGAGGGGGGAGACGGGAGCCACTGAGGTCCCACAAACGACAAGCAGGTAGGACAGTGAAGGGGTTCCGGCGGTCCGGTGGTGAAGACTCCACACTTTCACTGCACAAGCCAGCTCCTGAGAACTCTCAGTGTGAGACACGGCCAGAGCTAAATGTAATGGCCAAATTCCAACTATTCCGATACCCTCATGAGACTTTCACTTTTCTCTTTGTGCCTGTCTGTGTTTCATATTCTAGGTTTTTTTTTTTTTTTTAATTCTTAAAAAAATTTTTTTGGCCATACCACATGGCCTGCAGGATCTTAGTTCCCCAACCAGGGAATGAATCTGTGACCCCTGCAGTGGAAGTGTGGAGGAGTCTTAACCACTAGACCACCAGGAAGTCCTTATATTTTTGTGCTTTTTACTGAAAGTGGCTTCAAGGCTTTCCTAGATTCAGATGAGGGGTGCCAATTACCACTAAGGGAGGAAGTGGTTCTCTCTCTTGGAGAGTGTTTGCAAGGGGCAGAGGAGGGCTGTGTTCCCTACTGAATCTCATCACTCCCTCATGGGGGCTCCCTGGGAAACCTGATGGCCCCTGATGACTTCCGGGGATTGACTGGCAAGAGAGAGATGGTTGGAAAGTTTTCAGTCCCCTTCTAGTTGTTCACCTTTGGGTGTCTTTCTGGCCATAGCAGGAGGTGAGACAGTTCACATCCATGTTGCTTTTACTGAAACTGCTTTCAGAGGACAAAGAAAAGCAGCTGCTTTTTGTGAAAACATGTCCTGAAGATTATCTGGGTACCACTAGCAGGATGTCTGGGTGACCTACACCCTTGCTGCTCCAAGTGTGGCCCGTGGACCAAACACAATGGAATTACCTTGCATTTATTCCTGAAACCTTTAAGGTAGTGGGAAAGGATTCTGGAGAAACACTGAGTTTAAGTCTCAGATGCTTTACTCCTGACCTCAGAGACTCTGATCAATGTACTTAACCTCTCTCTCTCTGGAATCTGTAAAACAGGAATATGAATAGTTTCCACCTCATGGGTATGGCAAGGGTTAGATACGTTGATAAATTCATGGATTAGTGAAAACAGTGCCTGGTCAGAGTAAGAGCTTCATAAATTGTAATTACTAAGGTTTTTTTCCCAAAGCCCCTGACACTCACCATCACCACGGCAATCCCAATACCCACAGCGCCAATGATGTGGAATTTGCTTCGGGAAGATCTCGTCGATGGCTTCAGGGCAGGACTTAGTGGGGAAATCAAGACCCAGATCAACACAGCCCTACTCCAGGCTCACCCCCTCCCTCCATGGCACTCATCTGACCCCTGGGGTGCTGTGGTTCCAAAGTGAGGCCTGGGGACTGGCTGATGGATGGAAAGGAGAACCAGGAAAGGGTCCCTCAAGTTTGGGCAAGAAACCACGGAAGGAAGAGAGGTGAGCCCCTGCTTTGGGATCTGTGTCTTATCTGGCCATAGGGTTTTTATTATTGTTAGTCGCTAAGTTGTGTCCAACTCTTTTGTGACCCCATGGACTGTAGCCCGCCAGGCTCCTCTGTCCATGAAATTTTCCAGACAAAAATACTGGAATGGGTTGCCATTTCCTTCTCCAGGGGATGTTCCCGACCCAGGGATTGAACCTGTGTCTCCTGGATTGGCAGGCAGATTCTTTACCATTGAGCCATCAGGAAGCCTGGCCATAGAGTTACTTCCTATTACTCTTATGGAAGTTTGTACATTTGCTCCAGCTCACACGCACGAGCTGCTCACAAGTCTAGAAGGCAAGAGTCCAAGCCTGGGAGCACCTGCCATGCAAGATGGCTGGATGGAGGCCCAGTGGCTCTAGGCAGCTAAAATGCTTTGCTACTTCTCCGGTCTCTGATTGCTGCCCAGGAGGAATCAGAGACCCAGGGCAGGGAGAAAGGAGACAGCCACCCTGGGTGCCTCCCTCGGGAAGAGGTGTTTAGGAAGCACCACAGTGCTGTCCTCACAGATCAAGGGAGCAGAAGGCATGTCCGCTTTGGTGGGATTTACCCAGAGCAGCTGCGCAAGGCACAAGGTCTTGTGCTAAGCTTACCTTCGATTTCAAGCCCTCAGTTAAAGTCTTTTCGGGGCAGGTGTCGGTGAAAAATTGTTCTATCACCCCGGTCATACCACAGCACTTCAGCTGCAGAGAGAAGGACAGGGTTGGGGGTTAGAGAGACAGATAACCAGGACTGAAGCAGAGATGCAGACAAGTTCAGAAGAAAGTCAGTGGGGAGGGGATGCTGATGTACCGCGGCATGGATGGCCTTCAGCGTCTCCCCGCTGGGGCTCGTCCTTGTTCTTCAGCTTGTTGTAGGTGTCCTCGTAAAACTTCTGGACTTCCTTGATCACCTGGGAAACACAGACGAGACGAGCAGGGATGGGTTCTTTATGACAAATGTCACCTGTTCCATTTGCTCACATGCAGCCACAAATTCCCCTGCTCTGAAATGTCACAGGGCAGACGCACCACTGGGCTAGGACAGCCCCCTCAGGGTCTCTGGGGTCCCCATCTCCTCCCACATCCTCTAGGAACCCCTCCGGCCATCTCCACTTCTGCTTGCACGTTTGGTTGGCCCCTGTAGCCCCACCTGGCTCTTTCCCTTCTACTGAGAAAAAGATTAAATTGCCTCAATATAAGGAATTAAAAGCAAAAATCCTACTCCTGATCCAGCTAGTTCTTTTTCCTTCTAGCTTCCATCTTTTCCCTTCACTATGAGACTGTGTGACTTTTGGTAAATTACCAAACCTCTCTGCACATGAGTTTCTGCATATGCAGAATGGAGATTGTAATGGTCCTAACCTCAGAAGTTATCTTGAAGGGTTACTGCTGATATTGCATTAAGCCTGTAGCAGAGTACATATGGGATAAGAACTGGCTAGATTATATTATAACATGAAGGAGATACTCTTATCCTCCCGCACCTGGGCACATCTCCATTTAACAAATGCTTGTCCCCTGCTCCCCACCCCCAAAACCAGAACTGATCAACAACCAGCATTTCCCGTAGCAGCTTTCATAATTAGCCTTTCCTGCTTCCATGGCTGCGGCCTTTATCATCTGGGTAATTAAATCTTTCTCTCCATCCCTCTTTCCCACTTCCCGTCCCCACATCCAGTCTCTCTTCTTTCGCCCCTCCTGCTAAATATGATGCGACATCCCTCCCTAAAACACTCCTATGATGGAGCTCTACCCTGGCCCCCAACCCAGCCCACACCCAGCTGTGCTCAGACCCTTTCTTTGCCAGGAATCCCCTGCCTCCACAAACCTTCCTCCTGACACCCCCTCTCTCCATCAAGGTTTTGGTCAATGTCTCCCCTCTCCACGAAGCCAGAGGAGACACCCCTCACCTATCTATGCCAGCTTTTCAAATCCCATGGGGTTTCTGGATATAAATGACTTTTATAACACCAGTCAGTCCTTATCCCACATGGAGCGGCAAAGTTCCTTGAAACACTGAGCACAGCTCATCTATCTCTGGACCCTGCAGAGAGTGTGGCATAGCTCTTGGCTGCTGGTGACATGTGTTTATAAACTAGGGGAGGGGAACTAGGCCACACAAAGCATTATTTTCCTAAGCTGTGTACCAGAGAAGTTGGGGGAGTGCTGTAGAGGTGTGAGAGGCAGACACCAACCCTACCATACGGCCTGAGTCCTTTTCTATGACAGCGCCTGGGAAGCTGGTGCTCACTCCCATCCCCTGACCTGGGGAGCTCCTGTTAGAGGCACGTTTGATGGCTGAAGGGTGACCCAAGTGATCAGCCAGGATACCTTTCTGCCGCCATCACCCCTACGCCCCCGACTCCTAAGAGGTCTTAAGGGAAAACCTACCTCCTCCTTGTGGGAATATCCCCAGATGGCTGCAGCTACTTCAATGGCAAATATCACCAAGAGGAAGCTGAAGAACTGGAAGAGAAAGGGCTGGGGTTAGGCGCAGGCCCAGCCAGCTGGCCGAAACAGGCAGAGGGCAGAGGAGACCAGCCTTCTGGGGACCTGGCATCGGGGCTGGAAGGGATGCCTGGAAGGGGCAGGAGGAGGTTCAGAGCTGCCAGCACTGGGCCAAGGCCAGGAGCGGGGAAAAGCCACAGGAGGAAAGCATCCGAGACCCCAGACTAGTATTTGTTTGTTTGTTTTCTCATAAAGCAAGAGACTTGATTGGGAAGGGGCGCCACTGGGGAGAGCAAGAGAATAAGGGAATGCAGGACTGCTCTGCCACATGGCTTGAGTCTTTGCTTTCAAGGTGATGGGATTAGTTGCCGGGTCAGAACTGGTATTTCTAAAGGTGTTAATGAAGAGGTGGTGATTAAAAAAAAAAAAACCTCACACGCTCACAAAACCAAGAGATTTGAGGAAAGAAGGAAGTGAATACACTCTGGAGTTTGAGGAGAACTGTAACACAAAATGTGAAACAAGAAGAGGAGGTGAGGGCACCTGTGGATTCAGGGAAAAAAGGCAAACGTGGGCCTCAAAAAGGGATAAGCAAAGTCCTGGCATTTAGTTGCCCAAGGGCAGTGGCTTCAGGAAGGAAGAGGCGCTAGCGTGTTACCACAGAGGGAGGAGACACGTGGGGATAGGGCCCTGGAGACCCGCCCCCTACCCCCTGGTCTACAGGATCCTGGAAGGGGGACCTGGGAGGCCAGGGGCAGTGGGCACACAGGGGACACTCACCAACCCCAGCATGCACTGGGACTCCTGCACGGCTCCGCAGCAGCCCAGGAAGCCCACCACCATCATGAGTGCACCGGCTCCGATCAGAATATAGACTCCTGGGGGACGGGGGCAGGGTTAGGGGAGGCCCAATCGCTTCTTGACCCCCCCGCCGCTTCCTCTCCCACATCCTCATGGGCCTGCATCCAAGCTCCACCTCCCAATCAGCCGCCTCCATCTCTGTGGGCAAGTCTTCTCCTGCCTCTGTGACCTGCCCATCAAGCCCCCACTCCCACTTGACCCTCAGCCCTCCAGCAAGGCCCACTGGCCCCTGACCCAGGACAGGGAACACCCACGGGACCCCCATGTTTTACTCAGGACAGACTGGTCCAGTTGATCAGCTGTTTCCAGTTGGGATGGATCCACTCCTGCTAAGTTAGACCCTTCGAACTAGGGGGACTAACTTCCGGGGACTCTGACAAGCATCCTGCTGACCTCTCTACCTGATGGAAGAGGCTGTCAGAACAAGCCTTCATCAGGAAGGGGCTGTGCGCACGCAGACAGCCATGCTCTGGGCGGGCAGCTCGGCCAGGTTCCCAGAGGGGATGCCTGACGGGCAGGTGGGAGCCAGGCATGCGCAGTTAACAGCATCCAAGGGCAAGAGAACCCTGCCTCAGTCCCAATTCTGCTTCTAACTCCTGTGTGATCTTGGGTAAGACACTTTCCCTCCCTGAGTCTCAATTTCCTTACAAGTAAAATAAGAAGTTGGTTGCTGTTGCTGCTGCTGCACCAAAGTCGCTTCAGTCGTGTCCGACTGCGACCCCATAGATGGCAGCCTACCAGGCTCCCTGTCCCTGGGATTCTCCAGGCAAGAACACTGGAGAGGGTTGCCATTTCCTTCTCCAATGCATGAAAGTGAAAAGTGAAAGTGAAGTTGCTCAGTTGTGGCCGACTCTTAGCGACCTCATGGACTGCAGCCCACCAGGCTCCCTCCGTCCATGGGATTTTCCAGGCAAGAGTACTGGAGTGGGGTGCCATTGCCTTTTCCGGTTGGCTGCTAGGTAATTTCAAAAAGATGCCTTTTAGCACACCAATGGGATCTTACAGCTGTAATTCAGTCACCTCAGTTGAAGCATCCCAAGGATCCTCCTTGGTAAAGGGAGGTTGAATGACATGGTCTGTAAACACTCAGTTGGGTGTCTGATGGAGAAGGGTGGTTGAGAGGCTGTGAGTTCTACAACTCTGGCCCGGAACAGGAAACACAGGCTTGGCCCTAGTCATTCCACACTACCCCCAGGGAATGCCCAGAGAGGCCCAGCATGCAGTTATCTTCTTGAGAAGCACAGCTGTCTTGCAGTGACCATCCTCTTAACCCAGCTCCCTCCTCCATCCCCCATAGCCCCACGGGAAAACTGGCAAAGATGTCCCAGGCCTCCCCAGCTTGCAGGCATGTTCTGTCCACACCTGGGAGGGGCGACTGTCACATGTGAGAAGACCAGCTCTAAAGATCAAACGCTTGGGTTTGAAAACCGGCTCTATGACCCAGGGAAATCCACTTCACTGTCAGTGCAAAAGCTTTCCATCTGCAATCCAGGGGTGAGAAAAATGCCTGCCTCCAGGACTGCCTTGAGGATCAGGGGATGTGTTCAAAGCGCACCCGAGTGCTAGCTACTGTTGATTTTTCTAACTTAAACTTTAAAAATTGGTATCTTTTTATTAAGGTATGGATGATGTACAATCAGGGCTTCCCTGGTGGCTCACACAGTAAAGAATCTGCCTGCAATGCAAGAGACCTGGGTTCAATCCCTGGGTCAGGAAGATCCCTGGGAGAAGGGAATGGCAACCCACTCCAGTATTCTTGCCTGGAGAATCCCCATGGACAGAAGAACCTGGCAGGCTACAGTCCCCACGGTTGCAAAAGGGTCAGACACAACTGAGTGACTAAACAACAGCAACGAAAGATGTACAATCAACAACTGTCAATCTTAACAATAGGAAGGATGGACTGACAATTGTGAATAATCATGATTGTGAGGATGATTTTCACAGGCGTCCCTGCTGTCCTCTCCCTGGGACCAGGGAGACTGCCCCAAGCAGGGATGCTCCCCACAATACACAACAGGATGCGGCGATGAGAACCCTTGCCCGCCGGGCAGGTGTCACAGTGACTTCACTGCCCCCATCTGTGCCCCTCCGCTCAGCCGGAACCGTGCAGCCAGCAAACCACGCAGCAGGCCCGCAGCT
Source organism: Nanger dama (assembly GCA_917880005.1). Taxonomy (NCBI): domain Eukaryota; kingdom Metazoa; phylum Chordata; class Mammalia; order Artiodactyla; family Bovidae; genus Nanger; species Nanger dama. Next base: position 16,109,573 of record CAKJTW010000046.1, on the reverse strand, counting down.
GAGGCTCACCGGCAGCACAGCGCGGAGTGCACACAAGGGAGCGTTTGTCCTCGGCTCGTCCCCCACATCTGTTGTGATGTCAGGTCACGTGGGCTGGCTGGCAAACCCTGATGAATATGGGTATTGTTCCCGTGCACGTCCAGCCAGACTGGGCAAGGGGACAAATGCAGCTTGTCCTCAAGTCAAGTCCACCCTTCTAGTCCTCCACTCCTGTGGGCCCACAGGCCAGACCGCCCGCCCACACACAGGGGCCGCGGGAGAAATGGCAGTGCTTTTGGGCTTGGACTCCAAGGTATGGACCCCAGCAAGCAGGGCCAGTAAACTGGGCCCCTGTCTCTCCCCATCGCCTCCTCTCTCCCCATCAGGGCATGACAACGAAGGATGAGGTCACCCCTCTGAGTTCCACTGCAGGGGCTGAGTAAATAGGGCATATTAAGAGTTCAAACTAGCCAGTCCTAAAAGAAATCAACCCTGAATATTCATTGGAAGGACTGATGCTGAAATTGAAGCTCCAGTACTTTGGCTACCTGATGAAAAGAACCGATTCGTTGGAAAAGACCCTGATCCTAGGAAAGACTGAAGGCAGGAGGAGAAGGATGAGATGGTTGGATGGCATCATTGACTCATTGGACATGAATCTGAGCAAACTCTTGGAGATAGTGGAGAACAGAAGAGCCTGGCATGCTGTAGTTCACTGAATTGCAAAAAGTGACTTAGCGACTGAACAACAAAATTAAGAGATCAAAAGGATTTACAAGCCCATAAAATAGAGTCGAGTGGGAATGATCAGACAACTTTCTTTCTGTCCAACTCCCAGTCCACAAGCCCGGGTGACCCTGGCAGAAGATGGGGTGCTCGATCGGTGGCCTCAGAGAACCACTAAAGGCAAAATCATTTCCCATGCTGAGAGAACATTTCCCTAATGGGCCTGACAGTTAATATTAAATATTCATTCCTGGGCTCAGCAAAGATTTTAGGACCAAGAGTCTCGGTTTTCAATCTTGCTCGGACAGTTTGCAGATCTCAGGTGTCTCAGCTTCACCCTCTCCGGCTGGGATGAGGAGGAGCAATTCCCTGGTAGCTACCTATGGGAGTTTTGGCAACGGCCGTCAGGCCACAGAGGCTCAGTGGGGGCTCACATCTCTTGGGTCTCCTGCATTGGCAGGCGGATTCTTTACCACTAGCACCACCTGGGAGGGCTTCCCCAGTGGCTCAGTGGTCAGGAATCCACCTGCAATGCTGGAGACCCAGGTTCGATCCCTGGGTCAGGAAGATGCCCTAGAGGAGGACATGGCAACCCACTCCAGTATTCTTGCCTGGAAAATCCCATGAAGAGAGGAGCCTGGCGGGCTACAGTTCATGGGGTCGCAAAGGACACAACTGAGCACACACAACATCAAGCCACGGGGTGGCTCAGCTCTGAGCAGCAAGCCTTGAAGCCCCTGACCCACTGCAGGGCGAGGTTGCTGCTCCAAAAGGCCATCGGGGGCTTCCCCTTTGGACAGGCTCCTTCTAGTCTGCACCCGGAGATTGTTAGCAGAGGCTGCCGGTGATAAATGACAAAGCATTTCCTTTTATAAAGCAAGTGGATGTTAGCTTTCGGTCTGACTCATGGAAAAAGTTATTCGTCACGGAGCCTTCTCTAGGATTACTGTATTCATTTGCTTAAGGGCTGTTTATTCTGCTTGTTTCAGGCTGACATATACCTAGTACAAAAAAAAATAAAAATAAAAATAAAGCTTCTCATGAAGCAGTAGCATCTGCCAGTGTGTCCTTTAGATAAGAACCTTCTTTTTCACCTGTTTACTGGGGCTCTCGACCTAGGGAAGGGAGGGGACAATCAGCCTCCTGTCATCACTCCAACCCCATCATGAAAACAGTGCTCAGCACACCTGTTTGTGTGCAGGACAACACTGGACAGAGCCTCTGGCCTCCACCTGCTGAGAACACTTTGTGGGTGGGTGTGCGTGAGCACGCTCGAGTGTGTATGTGTTTGTTCAGTCGTATGTGACTCTTTGTGATCCCATGGACTGTAGCCCACCAGGCTCCCTCTGTCCATGGGATTTCCCACGGCAAGAATACTGGAGTGTGTTGCCATTCCCTTCTCCAGGGGATCGTCCCCATCCAGGGATCGAATCTAGGTCTCCTGCATTGCAGGTGGATTCTTTACCAACTGAGCTACCAGGGAAGCCCAAGGACACTTTATCATCTCCAATAATTCAAGCAGAGGTTCCAAGGAACCCTAAGTCCGTTCCCCAGTGGCTCTCCCCTTCATCCCCTCTCCATCCCACCAATGGGCCTCATTCATGAGGCCACAGTAAACTCCGGTTATAAAGCAGGAAGCGCTCTGCCTGGAGAGTGTGTGTACAGGCCCTGCCAGTGTCAGGATGGGGAAACCAGGTCCAGAGTGACAAAACAAACCACCCCAGACCACGAGCTGGACTGGGGAAGCCAGCTCAGCCCATCTTGGGGAGAGTCCTTGTGGGGTGGACATGCCGAGCCTCTGCTTAGAGCTCCCCAAATGCCCTCATTCGGTGATTCTGGTTCTGCAAGGGACACCAAGGAGTTAAGAAGGGCAGCTGGCCTGGGACCAAGAAAAAGCCATTGCCAAACTGTCTGCAGCGGGGATTACAGGTCCTGCTGACAGGCTGATCTCCAGGGCCTGCACTAGAGATCAGGCCCATATAAGGCCGTCAGTTATTCTGGATCCACTAGAGACTGCTCTGAATGTGGCAGTCTTTTCTCTCGCTTCTCAGCCTCCTTCTGCATTCTTTCTCAACTTTGAACACTGTGACTGTGCTGGAGAAAAGATATCCCTAGGTCCCTCAGGTTTCCTGAAGGGTGAGTTCCGTGGCCAGGCCGGCCTGAGGGCTGCCCTGCAGATAATCTGTGCCCCCGTGCAAGGACAGTCACCCCATGATGTCAGGAAGAGTGGCTAGGAGGGGCTGGTGCTCTAGGCTGGAAGAGGGGCTGTGGGTCAAGGCAAAGGCTGACGTCACAGCCCGAGGGGGAAGGGGACACAGAATGGAGCCTCCTTGGCCATTTGCCCGGAGATGACAACTGTTCAGTTGCCCATAGCGCTCAGTGAGGCACAGGGCCCGGGCAGACCCGGGAGGCCAGTTGCTGACTGTGTTCTATGTGATGTCACTTCTGCCAGAAGAGAATCCAGCGCAGAAAGGTCGTTATTTGTCCATCAGAGCTCAGGGGACAGTGGCTGCTGACCCCTGAATGAGAACAACTGTGTCTTTCTGGGACGCGCCTTTAGACCAGCTGGGCTTCCCTGGTGGCTCAGAGGTTAAAGCGTCTGCCTCTAATGTGGGAGACCTGGGTTCGATCCCTGGGTCAGGAAGATCCCCTGGAGAAGGAAATGGCAACCCACTCCAGTATTCTTGCCTGGAGAATCCCATGGACGGAGGGAGCCTAGTAGGTTACAGCCCACGGGGTCGCAAAGGAATTGGACACGACTGAGCGACTTGACTTAGCTGACTTAGCTGGTCATTTCAGCTAGGACCACGGGCCATCAGAAGGGCCCTGCAATAACCTGGGGGACGTAAGTCCCAAGAGGTACCCAGAGACAGGCCTGGCCCCTCCAGCTGTATGCTTGGCACTGTCCTACCACCCGCCTGACTTTTCCACCTGGCACCTGCCGGGCTGCTAATGTGGGGGCCTGTCTCCCGAGCACAGTTTGGGGTGAACTCAAAAGGCCCAGAGGGAGGACTTCTCTGGTGGTCCAGTGGTTAGGACTCTATACTTTCACTGGAGGAAGGCCCCAGTTCAATTCTGGGTTGGGAACAAAGATCCTGCAAGCCTCGCAGGCAGGAAAAAAATATCAACTTAAAAAGAAAAAGCAATTAAAAAGTTTTAAAAAAAAGAGCAGATATATGTATATATGTTACTGATATGCATATATCACTTTGCTATACCCCTGAAACTAATCAATTCTTCGGTGCTCAGCTTTCTTTCTAGTCCAACTCTCACATCCATACATGACCACTGGAAAAACCATAGCCTTGACTAGACAGACCTTTGTTGGCAAAGTAATGTTTCTGCTTTTTAAGCGCTGAAGAATTGATGCTTTTGAACTGTGGTGTTGGAGAAGACTCTTGAGAGTCCCTTGGACTGCAAGGAGATCCAACCAGTCCATCCTAAAGGAGACCAGTCCTGGGTGTTCATTGGTATGACTGATGTTGAAGCTGAAACTCCAGCACTTTGGCCACCTGATGTGAAGAGCCAACTCATTGGAAAAGATCCTGATGCTGGGAAAGATTGAGGGCAGGAGGAGAAGGGGATTACAGGGGATGAGATGGTTGGATGGCATCACCGACTCGATGGACATGGGTTTGGGTGGGCTCAGGGAGCTGGTGATGACAGGGAGGGCTGGCGTGCTGCTGTTCATGGGGTTGCAAAGAGTCGGACATGACTGAGCGATTGAACTGAAACTAATACAACTTTGTAAATCAACTACATAACCCCCCTTCCCAAAAAATATACACAAAACAAGCCAGAGTCCTGGATAACAAGACAGAAACAACTGTTGGGCATGATGGTGTGAGCCAGGTACCTGCAGAGCATGGGGGTGGGGTTGGGGGGCAGGGCTCTCTGGGTCATTGCCAACTGCTTGCAAATGTCTGTCCCAAGACCCGCTCTCCCTGCCAGAGGGTCCCCAGCTCCCTGTTGTGACATGACGTGGAGAGCTCAAGACCTGCCCTCACCCCCGACCCCACCCTGCAGCCCCACTGCCCCAGCTCAAGGGGTGGCATTTCAGGCCTGCCACAGCCACCAAAAAACTTACCAAAAAATCCCACGGTTGCTGAAACAATTCAGGGTGCTATGGAAATCTGCTTTCAAAAACTGTGTGTGTGTAGTTTTTTAAAAAAACACATGTTGTGCTTTTCTTCTCTTATTTTCTTTCTGACAATAGGGAGGCACGCCCTAAAAACCCAACTACGCCACCACCAAAAGCCAAGAAAGGAGGGAAATCAGGGCGCCTGCTGGGCCATCAGATCAAGGCTGGTGCTGGGAGGCGGGTGGGGGTCATGGGCCTCCGGCCACAGTGTTCTTCCCGAAGGTCCGGGTGATAACGCTCTTTAGACTGCTTGCTCTGTCTTTTTATTTTAAAAATAACTTCTTTGGTGGGTGGAAAGGAAGTGACCAAACTTACACTTTGAGACTGATGACATGACAGTATCCTCCTAAAATAGGGGGCTGCTTTTGTTTCTCGCAAATGAAGTGTTTGTTTCTTATCCCCCAGCCAGGCGCGGGGGAAAGCTTTGGGTTCTATGAGGCAACTGAGAAACTGGGGAACTGCCGTGGACAGGCCAGGGCTCTCCTGCTCCTGTGAGAGACGCTTATGCAGCAAACTGCCAGTGAAAGTGACAGAACGTGCCAGAGAAAGATGCCAAAGGACCTATGTGCAGAAAGAAACCTGCTACATCTATTCATGTTCCAACTGGACGCCTTTGCCCTGAAGCAAAAGCACTTTAGAAAACAAGTAAGACTTAACATGCATAGCCTGTGCCCCAGTCCAGGGGTCGGAAAAGCTGGTGCCTCTTCTAGTCTCTCACATTAATCTGACAGTTATCCAGGAGGCAGGACCTTGGGCCTCTTGAGTCCCTGTCTGAACCGTGGGGAGATGTTCCCTCTGCTTCTCCTGGCACTGTGGGTCCCCAGGACCAAGTTTTCTAAATTAAGGAGATGAATGAACCTTCTCAGACATGAAATTCAGAGAGAAATCCAGGGATAAGAACAGAAGCTCTGTAGCCCTCTGGGAGTGGCAGCAGCTTTGGCAGAGCCAATTTCACATCAGAGAACGGTCCAAGTGCCAGGCTCAGTCAGCTTGGAAAAGAAACCACATCAGTCAAATGCAAATTCATGGGCGCAGCTACACAAAAGCAGGGGCTGGAAGTGGACCCAACTGGCAATGCAGGCCGGAGCCAAAGTCCTCCCCTGCCCAAATCCCTGGATCCACACGGACTCTCTCTCTGAAGCTGGATGGAGGGAACAGCAAGGTCCCCCACTCACCTGTGTAGAAGCTGGAATCATTAGTTTCTTGCTCGAAGATGCTCTTGGTCTGCGAGTCAAATCGGAGCCATAGTCCGACGGAGAGGACCGCGATCCCGGCAAGCTGCAAGACACACAGGACGTCGGCGTGAGCCTGGCTGCAGGGTCATGGTGGTATCCCAGGGAGCCGCCCTTGGCCTCTGCCCCTCGCCAGGCACCTGGCAGCAGCAGCAGCCAGGCCGGGGTGGGGACAGGGGAGCATGTCATTTGCTAAAAATGACAACCAGTGAGGAATAAACAATTATCTACCAGCAGTACAGGGATGGCCATTGCGGGCAAGAATACTATACAGCAGTGAACACGAACCAGCTGTGATACGACGAGTACATCTCATCGTGTAAACAGAAGAAGCAAGGACTTCCCTGCCAGTCCAGTGGTTCCAATGCAGAGGACACAGGTTTGATGTCTTGTCGGGGAACTAAGAGCCCATGTGCCTCTGGGCAACTAAGCCCACGCCCGCAACTACAGAGCCTACCAATGACAAAGAGCCTATGAGCTCTAGACCCCAAGTGTGACAATAAAGACCCCACATCTTGCAACTAAGACCTGACACAGCCAACAATAAATAAATCAATATTAAAAAACAAAAACACAGAAGCAGCCAAAAGCACCACACACACACAATAGGATTCCATACAGTTAAAAATGACTATTTAGGGAGGTGGGAGGGGGGGTTCAGGATTGGGAACACGTGTACACTCGTGGCGGATTCATGCTGATGTGTGGCAAAACCAATACAATATTGTAAAGTAAAAAAAAATAATTAAAAAAAAAAAGACTATTTAGGGGTGTGTGTAACTCATAACAGAAAAAGAAGAAAGTAACGATCATAAAGTCAAGGAGTGATGGTCAACAGGGAGCGGGGGTTTCTGATGAGGGAACAGCAGTGAGGGGGTGGGGTGGATGGGTCTAAAGCTCTGGTGATGTTCTAGCTTTGACTTGAGTGGTGGTGGTCCAGATATTCACCTCACAATTACTCTTTACTCTGTTTTCTGCACTCTTCTGTACACACACCATATAATAAAAAAAGTCACCCAAAGAGCAGGCACATCCCGGGCTCTTCGCAGCTGTGACTCCTGAGCCATGTCGCCCAGCCCTCCACCATATCTGGTCCCTCCCTGTTCACACAGGGACGCCTCACAACCTGACCCACCCAACTCTAGGGTTTGCTGGACACATCATTATGAGTGATCCTCATAAACATTAGACAAGAAGCCTTCAAGAGATCATTTGATCCTACAGTTTAGTGAAAAGCTCCCTGCAGTAGGAAATGGCAACCCACTCAGGTGTTCCTGCCTGGAAAATTCCATGGACAGGCTCCTCTGGGGTCACAAAGAATTGGACATGACTAAGCATGCACATGCCAATTTCAGAGGTGGGCAAGTTGAGATATTAGACTTGAAAGGGCAGATTTCCTCAATAAGGAGAGCCTGAGGGATCAATCCTGACCTCAGGCACTGCTGAACTCGGTGCCAGGAGGAGGCTCCCTGCCCAGCCCCCCCGGCCGACTGGGCTCCCCTCCCCACTGCTGGCCTGTACCAGGGCTTGCCTGGGTGACTCACAGGCTGTGGGTGGTGGCCGGCTGGATGAGGGCGTGTGGGCTTGGGGCCAACACCCAGCCCCAGGTTTTACTGGCCCACCCTCTTCAACAGAGACAGGCACCCTGTGTCAGAGCCCTACTCAGGGAGCTGGGTTCTCTGCTTCAGGGGCCAGGACAGCCTGTGGTGTAGACAGGCTTCTTCTCTCTCTCTCCGCTTCTCTCCTCTTCAGCATGACTTGGCAGCATTTCAGTATGTTCAGTGGAGCATGGAGATGGCTACAGTGGGAGGGGTGACCCAAGACTTCAGACTGCAGTAGAAACAAAACCTTGTCTATACCCAGAGCGGTGTCCACAGTGAGGGTCTGGAATTCCTTAGAATTCTCTCTCTTTGGTTCTCCCATCTTGCAAACAGGAGTAGTGAGCCCAGATCCTCTGACTCAGTCTGGGTTCTCCCAACTCTCAGGACTGCTCACAACAGGGGCCCAGATAGAAAATGTCCATGTGCCGGGGACTAAGGCCCAAGACCCTGGCCTACCTATTTAGGAATCTTAGAGTTACAAGAAAGAAGGTAAGACTTTCCCCTTCTCCACTCCCAACACAAGGAGGCCCAATCAGGCCCCTGGAAAATGGAGGGCCACTGGCTTCTTCTGGGACATGAAAGCATTAACCTGAAAAGCCTGGAGGCTGGAGCTTTGAGCGCATTTGTAGGTAGTCCTAGACAGTGGTTAGCACTGAGAACAAACCCTGGCCTCCGTATTTCCTCTTGCCCTCATCCTGGCAAGATGTTGCTGAGAACACCTGGGCCCGAGAGGCCTGTCCTTTCCCATCCTTTATGCTCTAGGCTGCCTGCTCTTATCCAAGAATTATCCTCCAGTCATTCTCCCTGTGGATAAATTTACTCATCTACCCCTTCCTTATTCTGCCGGGAAAATGCTTATATGAGTCAGCACAAACACACACAAAATAAAAACAATCCCATTTGAAAGAACTAAGCTGCAAAAGACGGTGATGGCTACATTCTGTCCAGAAGGTTCACAGGGCAGGAGCTGGGTCTCTTGGGGAATGATTCCATACATGGGTAATGACACACAAATGAAACTCCCATTCTGTAATTTCAAGGACACATGCACAGGTGGCAAGATGAGAACTGGACCCAGAAGGTCCCAACCTGGCCAAGGACAAGCCCAGACCCAAGGAGACAGTCTGGGGTCCCGCCATAACTGGACCCCACCCCAAAACTAACATCAAGAGGGAGGAAAAGAGACTAGTTCTACAGAAGTGGAAAAATAGTAATAGATCTCAGTTTCTGATGCCTAAAAACCCACCATGAGCGAGGAAGAAGGCTCAGCCTTCCAGGAGGCAACAAAGTCAGGGGCAGGACTGAGAGGCTCAGTTTCCACTCTCTTTTTATGGCCGAGTATTATTCCATTGTATATATGTTCAGCAAAATTACAGACAAATGAGCCCTGATGTCTGCTTTGATTGAATTGCTGAGCTAACAGGCCCGAGGGGATGCTGCCAACAACCACTTTGTTTTCTGTAATGCTGTTGGAGAAACAGCTTGAACTGGCTAGAGGTCACAGGGCCATCCACGATGGGCTTACCTGGCGGCTCAGTTGGTAAAGAATCCGGCTGCAATGTGGGAGACCTGGATTTGATCCCTGGGTTGGGAAGATTTCCTGGAGGAGGGCACGGCAATCCACTCCAGTATTCTTGCCCGGAGAATGTCCATAGACAGAGGAGCCTGGCAGGCTATAGTCCATGGGGTCACAAAGAGTCAGACATGACTGAGCGACTAAGCACAGCACAGGGCCATGATACCACTTAATAGTAGCCTCCCTGGGTGTGCAGATGGTGCTATCCAGAGAGCTCAGAGCACTTCTCAAGGGGGCCCACTTTCTGCTGTGCACAGAGGGTTCCCTAGCTTCCCACCTGGCTTTTACCCCTAGCTATCTGAGTCCTAGGAGAAACCAAACGGGAATGACCAGCAAGAACCAAAAAGAGGTTTACCGTTTAAAAGTGTCATCCCAAGGTTCACAGCAGCACTATTTACAACAGCCAAGACAACTAAGTGTCCAGCAACAGATGAATGGATAAAGAAGATGTGGTACACACAGACAATGGAATATTACTCAGGCACACACACAAAAATGAAACAATGCTATTTGCAGCAACATGGATGGATCTAGAAATTATCAAGCTAGGTGAGTAAGTCAGAAAGAGAAAGACAAACACCACATGATGTCACGTATATGTGCAATCTAAAAAAAAAAATGATACAAATCAGGAGTTTGGGATTAACATTTACACAGTACTATATATAAAATTGGAGAAGGCAATGGCACCCACTCCAGCACTCTTGCCTGGAAAATCCCATGGACAGAGGAGCCTGGTGGGCTGCAGTCCATGGGGTTGCTAAGAGTCGGACACGACCGAACGACTTCACTTTCACTTTTCACTTTCACTTTCATGCATTGGAGAAGGAAATGGCAACCCACTCCCATGTTCTTGCCTGGAGAATCCCAGGGACGGGGGAGTCTCATGGGCTGCCGTCTCTGGGGTCGCACAGAGTCGGACATGACTGAGGCAACTTAGCAGCAGCAGCAGCATATATAAAATATATAAACAACAGATCTTACTGAATAGCACTGCTGCTGCTGCTGCTAAGTCGCTTCAATCGTGTCCGACTCTGTGCGACCCCAGAGACGGCAGCCTTGTCCCTGGGATTCTCCAGGCAAGAACACGGGAGTGGGTTGCCATTGCCTTCTCCAACACATGAAAGTGAAAAGTGAAAGTGAAGTCACTCAGTCGTGTCTTCGCGACCCCATGGACTGTAGCCCACCAGGCTCCTCCACCCATGGGATTTTCCAGGCAAGAGTACTAGAGTGGGGTGCCATTGCCTTCTCCAGGGAACTATATTCAATATCCTGTAATAAACCATAATGGAATAGAATATGAAAAAGAATAGGTATATATCTGTATCACTGAGTCCCTTTGCAATACATCAGAAACTGACACAACATTGTGAATCAACAATACTTCAATTAAAAGGGTGTCAGCCAGTTATGGAAGGACTCCATAAAATAAGGACATAGGGGTCTGAGGTGGGGGTGGGGCAAGAAATTGACGGTTTCCTCCTGGGTTAATGCACTGCACATGGCAGGAATGCCGACCACACACGATGCTACGGCTGCAGTCTTGCCTCTCACCTGTCATGGGAGGACTCGAGTGCATGGATGCCGGATGCTGACAATTCCCTGCTCACAGCGTCTTGGAAAGAGAGCAGCAGCCTGCCTGCCATCACCAAACCTGTCTGGCGGGGATGGAAGTAGAAAGTACAGCCCTTCCACTCCCAGCACCAGGCCCCAGTCACCTCTAACAAAAGCCCACAGGACAGACTCTCCCTTTAGGCCAGAAACAGTCCTACACATTTTATAGACTGGGGCAAGATTATAATTTTTCCCATCACTTTATTGGCAATTTCTTTATTTCTTCAAGAATGTTCACTATCTTCTTAGAGGATGGGCCAGGAGAGAAACACTGGACAAACGTAACAAAATACTTGACCAGAACGTCTCAAAACTGTCAGGGGTCATGAAAAAGGAGGACAAAGAGGACAGACAGACACTGTCCCAGAGCAGAGGAGACAGGGGAGACTGAGACTGTACACCCACTACCTGGCATCTTGGGTGGGATTCTGGAGCAGAGAGGTGACAGGACTGGAAAACAGGTGAAATCCGAGAAAGTCTCGCTTAATTAAGGGTAATATAGCAATGCTGGCTTCTGCGCCGTGACAACTGTACCTTGGGAATATGCATTGTGAACGAGAAAGAAGATGGGCATGGTAGGGAGTACAAGCGAACTTTCTGTAGTATCTGCAACTTTTCTGTAGATCAAAAGCTGTTGTAAAACCGTGTTTGTGTGTGTGTGTGTGTGTGTTGTGTGTGTGGTAGGGCCTCTCTTTCAAAACTTCCTGTCTCCTTCAAGAACCTGCTCCATTAATCCACCCCTTTCCTGCCTCTGCCGCCTGTCTCAGCCACTGTTTCACTTTCTGCCAACACACAGAGGAAGGTTTGTCTATCCTAAAAAAACCCATCAGAACACAAGCCCTCTCTTCCTCCAGCAGCATTGCTCCTCCCAGCTGCTCTGTGCTTTAACCCCCAAGTTTGTAGCTAAACCATCTCCGAGTCTTCACTCAGTTAGGAGTCCCTGTAAGGTCCCCTGCCCTCCTCTGACCCCTGTCCTTCACGCAGCATGGTGGCTGTTGAAAGGATCAGACGGCTTGGGTCATCACCAAGTGTGAAGGCTTCTACTCCGTCCTCACACGTTTTGATCTCTCGAGCAGTGACACTGGAACCCTGCCGCTGCCTCCTCTTCTGTTCCTTAGATGGAATCGCTCAAGCAAGCCCTTCCTCCTGGACAGCTGCCCTGGTCATCCAGGCCAGCTGCTTCAACATCCTCGCCCCCTCCCTTTCTGTCCACACTTTCCTGGAGGGCAGAGTGACTTCTTACCCCTGCCCCATCCACACTTGGGACCAAACAGTCCTTGGTAAATCATTATTCAGTGAGTGAGGGCTGAGTACCAAAGAATTGATGCTTTCAAACTGTGGTGATAGAGAAGACTCTTGAGAGTCCCTTGGACAGCAGAGATCAAACCAGGCAGTCATAAAGCAAATCAACCTTGAATACTCATTGGAAGGACTGATGCTAAAGCTGAAGGTCCAATACTTTGGCCGCTTGACACCAAGAGCCTACTCATTGGAAAAGACCTTGATGCTGGAAAAGCTTGAAGGCAGGAGGAGAAGGGAGTGACAGAGGATGAGACGGTTGGATGGCACCACTGACTCAAGGGACATGAGTTTGAGCAAACTTTGGGAAATAGTGAAGGACAGGGAAGCCTGGTGTGCTGCAGTTCATGGGGTCCCAAAGAGTTGGACATGACTTAGTGACTGAACAACAAGTGAAGGACAACTTCAGTGAAAGAGAATCTCTGGGATTTCCTTGGTGGTCCAGTGGCTAGGACTCCATGCTCCCAATGCAGGGGCCTGGGGTTCAATCCCTGGTCAGGGAACTAGGTCCCACATACCACAACTAAGATCAGAGATCTCGTGTGCCGCAAGTAAGACCTGGCTTGGCTAAATAGATAAACAGAAGAAACGAACAAATAAATATTAAAAAGAGAGAAAATCTCTGAGGCCCACCAGAATTTCCTCTCCTGGGTTCTCTTTTCTTGGACAAGCTTCCTTTCCCACTGGCTTATTATCCGCACTCATCTCACAGCAAGAATCAGAAACTACAAAGAACAACTACTTGCCCAGAATAAACACCGAGAAAGAGTCATAAGGGTATACAATAAGATTTAGGAACATATCCACATCAGGTCTTTTGGAAAATGAGAGTTTTTATAAAAAGACCATGCCCCGCTGTCCTCAGCATCCAGGGTGGTCCAGCTAGACACTCCGATCCTTGCCAAGCACACAGGTGCCCCAGTCTCTGGGGGTGTGTGCCAGCTCTCCCTCAGAGACATGAAAGCCGCACCTGACCCCAGGCCCAGGCCCTCGGAGAGTGTTGAAAGCACCAGGCATCCAAGACGCCCACGCGGCGATGGGGATCTCAGCGAGTCACCCCCAAAGGAACAGTGCTAGACCCCCAAATCTCCAGTTCCAAGGGGGGAACTGAAAACAAATCCAAACGCAGCGTTGCTCAGAGGCTCCTGGCTGCCCTGGACCTGCTGCCAAGTCTGCAAGTCTGCTTGCTTCCAGCCAGAGCCTGAGGAGGGGGGTGGGCGAGCAGGGGGCCCAAACCCACCAATAGGAACACCTGAAATCTGAGAGATGGGCTGTGAGGAGGAGGAGAAGAGAAGCTGGCTGACTGAAGAGGAGATTTCATGTGTGTGTGTATGTGTGTGCAATGTGCGTAAATGCGTGTATGCGGCTTTGTACCCCATCCCTCAGGTAGAAGGAACCATGTCTCCCCATGGGACAACCCCCCACTCTGGCCAACACACTGGGTGGTCTCAACTCCACCTTCTCTCCACATGGTCCCCTCTGTTTCCTGTAATATGGGCTGACCAGTCACACATTAAAAAAAAATTTCTTTGGCTGCATCAAGGGCCCCTCGATCTTTGAGGCATGCAAGATCTTTAGCTGTGGCCTGACGAATCCAGTTCCCTGACCAGGGATGGTACCTGGTTCCCCGCTGTCTTGGGAGTGCAAGATCTTAGCCACTGGACCACCAGGGAAGCCCCTGGTCACATGGGAGCTCGTTTTCAAAGGGCAAAATACTCTTTCTCCACACAGCAGTCCTAGCCCGTGGGGTGCAGGGCAGATCATTCTTCACGAGCCAGATCTCTGGGCCGACCGCAGAAGGCAGGGGTCCCACCTGCCATCTTGGGAGTGGCTGGAGGTGACAGTGGTGACGAACAGGTTGGGGGAGAAGGCAGGGCTTTCTTTTCTTCATCCCACCATCCTATGAAGCCCTGGCTATCTGGTGACTTTGGTGAGCCTGTGGTCCCTACGGGATGTGGCAGACTTTTCAGGGAGGGGGGACAGGTGGTGGGACAGAAAAGGGCAAGAAGCAGGGGCCCTGGCTCTGTCCCTGTCACTTGCAGGCCACTGCCAGCCACGGGGAGATGTCAGAGGCACCTGGTGGAGCTCTAAGCAAGGCCCTGCCGCAGCTCCACCCTGGGGCGTCCGGGTGCTGCCAAGACAATGCACACCTCTGCTGAGAAGGGCTGCACGCGGCGTGGCCTCGGGTCTGATTCTGGTGCTGCCTCCAAGGAGCTGTGTGACATTCAGCACTTTCCTTAGCATCTCTGAACCTCAGAGCTCCCATGTGTGAAAAACGAGTTTGATACCTTCTTGCCTTTGACCCAGGTTGAAGGTGAAGATTAAATGCAGTGATGCATGTAACACACTCTGAAAACTGTGAGTTCTAGAGCTGAATAGACTCTGTGGGGGAAACAATGACGACAACAATAATAAATGTCCATCGACAGAAGAGTGGATAAACACGTAGAGCCTATACACACAACGGAATATTACTCAGTCATTAAAAGGATGGAATGCCATTTGCAACACACAGCACCATGGATGGACCTGGAGACTGTCATACTGAGTGAAGTAAGTCAGACAGAGAAGGAGAAATAGCATGTGACATCCCTTATACATGGGCTCTTAAAGGAAATCATACAAATGATTACAGAACAGAAAGAGACTCACAGACTTAGATAATGAACTTATGGTTGCCGGAGTTGGGGGAAGGATGGGGAGAAGGAAGAGAAGAAGGGAGAAGAGAGACGGACATGTACACACTGCTTATTTAAAATGGATCACCAGCAAGGACCTACTGAATAGCACAGGGAACTCTGCCCAAAGTTATGTGGCAGCCTGGATGGGATGGGAGTTTGGGAGAGAATGGATACATGTATATGTATGGCTGAGTTCTTTGGCTATTCACCTGAAACTATCCCAACGCTGTTAATTAGCTATACCCCAGTACAGAATAAGGAGTTTTTCTTTTTTAAATAAACCTTGAAAATGACACGAAAGACAATAGTGGGGAAATGTATGACCTCAGCAGTGTGTCCTTCCCTGATCTGAGAAGGTGGCTGGGTGGGCACAGGGCAACTGAGGACAGAGGGGGTCTGTCTCCTGTGAGTCTGAGTGTGGTGGGTGGGGACATGTCTCTCAGAACTCCACAGGGACCAGCTGGAATAAGCTGGAGAGAGGTGGGATGGGGAGGGTTAGGGAGACGGTTGGCTGAGAGTGGAGGCCTTTGTCCTTCCTGGGATCCAGGCTGCTTCCCGTCTGAGAGTGAAGTCACTCTGCAGAAGGCAGTTATTAAAGGGGCAGATCACAGAGAGGAAGGGGATTTGACCTCTTGACTTTCCTCCTTGGATAAGATCTGTATCAGCCCTGGAATTTTTTGTTAACTTACTGGGCTTGGGGAGACCTTGGCATAGCTGCCCGAGGTGCCCAGGGAGCCACAAGAGGCTAACAAGAGGATGCAAGTGGCCCCACCGCCCATACCTGATGGAAGCCCTGGGAGTGCAGATAAGTGGCTTGGTGTTCATGAGGCCTTTAAAAACCAGTCGGGCCACCTAGGCCTGTGGGCTCCGGCCTCACCCATCTCCATGGCAACCCGGGCTCGGGGGCGGCTTGCCAAGCCTCGATGGGCTAGATGGGCTGATTCACGGTCAGAAGTCTGGGCTGGGTGCTGCCGGCAGGAGCAAACAGGAGCAAACAGCAGCCGGATCCCCACCTCCTCTCTCACCCTCTCCTGGTGCCCACTTCCCCCGAGCTGCTATCTCTGGAAGGACGAAGCCCTTTGGCATCAGCAGAGATCTTGGGGTCCTGCCTCCTCCAGGTCTGCCAGACAAGATAACAAGGGCAGAAACCAAATTCCACCCTGATTAAAAAAAAAAAACTGCCATAACTCGCTTTCTGTAACATTCACAAGTAAACTGTTAGTTATAGCAGAATGGAAAGAGGCCAACCAGGGCCTATTACCAACTTTAGTTTTAAAACCCCAGAGACTACAGTCCTGGGGAATGACCGATCCCTACTTTCTCCTTCATCGGGCGTATGATCATCCCAGGGGCCATCTTGTTCCCCTGGGGCTTCTGCTGAGCTGTGGATCTACAGAAACCAGTACCCTCAAAGGCCACTGGCAGACTTCTTTCCAGGCCAGCAGTTCTCAATGTGTGGTCCCCAAATCAGCGACGGTGACAACTGCATCACCTGGGAACTTGTTGGATGTGCAAACTTGCTGTACCCACCCTGGACTTATTTGATTAGAAACCCAAGTAAGGTGGGCTTCCCCAATGGCTCAAGTGGTAGAGAGTCCACCTGCAATGCAGGAGACGCAGGTTCAATCCCTGAGTTGGAAAGATCCCCTGGAGAAGGGAACGGCAACCTATCCCAGTATTCTTGCCTGGAGAGTTCCATGGACAGAGGAGCCTGGCGGGCTACAGTCCACAGTCCACGGAGTTGCAAAGTCGACACGACTGAGTGGCTGCACGCAACAGCTGAGGTGAAACCCAGCAAACTGTGCTATTTTTTTGGCCACACCATGTGGCATGTGGGATCTTAATTCCCAGCAGTGGAAACACAGTCTTAAGCACTGGAACACCAGGGAAGTTCCAGCAAGCTATGTTTTAACAAGCACCCCCAGATGATTCTGCTGTGCACTCGAGTTTGAGAACTGCTGCTCTGAGACTTTCATTTAAACATTGAACAACTGGAGGACATGGTTAAGCTCTCTGGGGTGGGGAGCCTTCTGAACGCAGAGACCAGCTTTGAAATGCCAGTGCCAAAAGGCACAAAGTCACAGAATGGGGGCCTGAGCCTCCCCTGGGCGCCCGGCTACACGGCTGGCACTGGAAAGCCAGGGGTCCTGAGCCCGAGGATCACCTTGGCGGCCACACGGTGATAGGTAAGGGGGAGGATGTAGGACAGGTAGGCAGGAAGGAAGAGTTAAGAAAGATAGATACTGGCTGGACAACACTCTCTTGAACCCACTGAGCAGGGAGGAAGTCATAGTCAATGCTTCAAGTCAGTACCTGCATTTGGCTTCCCAGATGCCTCCACCCACAGACTCAACCGGTGAACCCTCCTCCCTTAGAGGCCAAAACGAACTGGGCAGCCTTGGCAGAAACATCCCTAACGTCTGCAGCCTGCGATCTCCCTAGGACAGGCTGCGCTGTGTATGGAAGGAGTTGTTTGTTGTTTAGTCGGTGACCCCATGGACTGTAGCCCACCAGGCTCCTCTGTCCATAGAATTCTCCAAGAATACTGGAGTGGGTTGACATTCCTTTCTCCAGGGGCTCTTCCCGACCCAGGGACTGAACCCACGGCTCCTGCACCAGCAGGTGGATTCTTCACCACTGGGCCACCAGGGAAACCCTGTATGGTAGTGAACTCTTCCTCAGATTTTCTTCCGGGACAGATTCCACAAGAGGGGTCCCCTGCCAACCAGGCCTCCTGATGTGCCCCCAACTGGTACCTTCCTCCCCTGCCTTTTCCAAACTGGGGAAATCTCTGAAATGGGCATTTTGTAGTCAGATGGAAAGATAATTTCTCCATTTCACCTTCTGAAAGGGATGAAGCCTATGGTAAAATTTCAGCTTTGAGTGATGCCCTGGGATGCGGGCTGGCAGAACTGAAGGAATAAGACGCTGTTGAACGTGAAAGCTCAGGGCAGCCTCAACCTTTGAAAACTTCTAAGGAGAGGCAGCTTAGGTAATAGCAACTACAGAGGGCTGCAGAAGCTGAGCTCTGGCTAAGATGTCACAATAGGAGTTTTACATTAAATATCCTGTTACTGCTCTAATGACCTTGAATTACTGTAGGAAGGTTGCCACATTACCTTCATTCCCCACCTAAGGGAAGTGAGACCTAAGGAGAGTCACCCACTGGCTGTCCCTCCCCACAGGAATCTGCATTTCTAACAAGTTATTTCCTCCCTTCCCTAATAATCTCTTGGGTCACAAAAGCCCCCTGTGGCTCAGCTCTGTGTTGCTCTTTTACACAATGTGGCACCTTGAGGTGCTGTCAATAGCAACAAGACCAAAATCCAACTATCCCCAGCCCTGCTTCCCCCAAGCCAGGACCTGGGCAGGCAGACTTCTGCTTCCTGTGGCCAAGTGTGTGTGTGCGCGTGCCTATGTGCCCTCAGTCGTGTCTGGCTCTTTGTGACCCCATGGACTGCAGCGCACCAGGCTCCTCTGTCCATGGGATTTACCAGGCAAGCATACCAAGCAAGATCTCCTCCAGGTGATCTTCCTGACCCAGGGATCGAAACTAGGAAGCCCTTCTTAATGGCTATTTCATGCTGTTAACATGCTTCGCTGATGGCTCAGATGGTTAAGAATTCGCCAGCAATGCAGGAGACTCAGGTTTGATCCCTGGGTCAGGACGATCCTGGAGAATGGAATGGCAACCCATTCCAGTATTCTTGCCTGGAGAATCCCATGAACAGAGGAACCTGGCGGGTTACCGTCCATGGGATCACAAAGAGTCAGACGTCACTTAATGACTAACACACACACTCAGAAGATCATGGCACCTAACCCACCACCTAGATAATTCCACTTTAAAAACAAAAATCAAAATTGAAATGTAAGTCTAAAGAAGTAACCTTCTCCAGGGTTCCTGAGCACAGCCTCAACCTGCCTGTGGACCCTTGGCCTCCCTTTCCTGGGATGTTAAAACGCCCGAGGGCCTCCTGGGTGGAGGAGGGGAGGTGGCTTAATAGCTACAGCCCGTGGCTGCCACTGTCTTGCTATGCCGGTGTCTTCTGGGCAATTGTGTTCAGATTGCTAACAGGAGAACAGTTCCTGGAGGGGCACAGTGAGTGGATTTCTAGGGGAGAAGAGGAACAATGGGAGACTAGAGTCCTACAGTTGGGTCCTGCTGCTCCTGGGTCAGGAAGATCCCCTGGAGAAGGAAATGAATATCCACTCCAGTGTTCTTGCCTGAAGAAGTCCATGGACAAGAGGAGCCTGGCGGGCTACAGTCCATGGAGTCGCAAAGAATCGGACTGAGCACGCATGCACAGGCTTCTGAACTCGAGGATGCGGGTGGGACTGCATTATACCCTTCAAGGCAGTTCCCATCTTCCCAGCTTGAGGTGAGGAAGCAGGCTCAGAGTGGTAAAGTAACTTGCCCTCCGTCACAGAGCAGACACGCAGTGCCTCGGTGGACAGCTGTCTCCCCGTCGTATGTACAGCATGTGCTAGACACAGGTCAGCTACTCGACTGCCTGTCTCATCCTTGGTGGAACGGGAGGGAACTTGGTCCCCTCTCTGGGGTGTGGTGGAGAGTGAAGGACCTATAAAAGTTTTTTCTTAGCACATCTTTATGGGAATTCGGCAGTGACTATGTCTGAACAAGTTCGAGACTTGAGAAATCCTCCCTTCTGAGGACCGAGCCCGCACCTTTAAAAACCAGAGCCCTGGGACTTTCCTGGTGGTCCAGTGGCTAAGACTCCATGCTCCCAGTGCAGGGGGCCCAGGTTCAATCCCTGGTCAGGGAACTGGATCCCACATGCTGCAACTAAGAGTTGACAGGCCAAACTAAAAGATCTCATGTGCCACAGTTAAAACCTGGTGCAGCCATATAAATGAAAAGAATAGCAGCAACAACAGAAAATCAGAGCCCGTATTCTGTCTAAGAGGAGAAAAGTTTCACTTCCTACGAGGTGCTGGTGTTAAGTGGTTTAGGGCTGAGGGAATAGGAGGGAGGCCTCTGCCCAAGGTAACTTCCCCTTCTAAACAAGAAACCTCACTTCAAGTTTCCACTGCCTGTTTGCCAGACTTGTAGCAGATGTCAGCCAGACCATAAATCCATTTTTTTGCTGAAAGCAGGCATTCTGATCTTAACCAAAATCATCTGATGTGGGAGATTGTTTGGGGGCTGTTTGGCTTTAAATTCCAAAATACCATTGTGTTTTCCGTTGCGTATGCCTCACTAAGATGTCTGGTGATCACACACACACACACACACACACATTCTTGTTGACATACTTTAGCCATGAGGACCAGGTTCTCATTTCATCTGTAGAACCAGTTACCACTTGCTTGCACAACCCTGAATGGTGGGAGATGTGCCTGTCCTATTCGTCTGCCAGGATGCCCCTTCGTTTTAGTCCCAACAATCAGACAACAAGCTGTCTGCCATGTTCCTAGTCCCACCCGAAGCACTTCACCTGAATCATTACACTTTCTCAATGAACTCCCCAGGTAGGTAATATTAACTTCTAGTTTTCAGATGAGAAACTTCAGGCACAGAAGTTCAGTAGCTTGTTTTGGGATCACATAGGTATCAGAGTTACAACGTGGACCCAGTACAGTCTGACTACACAGCCTAAATTCTCATGTTGCTAAGTCTTGTTGATCCGTTTTGTTAATTTCAGGGCCAGAAGTTTTCAGCTTTGTCTTTTCTCCTTCCTAGTCACGTCTGATTCTATTTCGAAAGTGGCATCTTCTCACTGTAAAGGCCCCAAGAGAGTCCCGTGTATGAACAGAGCGTCTACCATCTCAAGACAGGAAGGGACCTGCCACCCCACCTGGCCTGTAGGTGCCACGGGAGCCTGGCATCTCTCTAGAGTGGCTGCCCGATGGATGGAGGCTTGATTCCTCTTCCTGACCTCTGGCAGGAAAGCTCTGTCCATGCTCTTGCTGAACGGGCCAGAAACTGACTGTGGACCCAGCCCTGCTCTGGGAAACAGATTCTCCAGAGTAACCTAGTACACTTCCTTCTTGTCCAAGCTTTGCCACCGCTGCAAGCCTGGCAGGCACACTGCTGTAGCTGCTCACCGTCCTTATACCCCCTTACAGGCACGGCCCCACGGTGGGACCCAGAGCCTCTGCCCTTTCCCCACAGCCCGTCCTGCCAGCAGATGCCTGTGTTACAGCCCTGGGCATGGGACCCTGGGAGGCATCTGTGACATGAGGGTCATGGCACAGCTCCCTATCCTAAGGGTTCCTCCCCAGCACTGGAAGAGCATCTAAATGCCTAGTTGAAATGAGTTTTCTGGTCTCTTAAGGGTTACCTGTCTTGGGGAATCAGGGGTATAAAGTGACTGAAGTGGGCGAAAGTAGGCTGGTAGAAAGGAGGCTTTTAAAAAGTTTGAGCACAATAGTAAAACAGGATGAAATCCACAGCCCCACATCAGGAGAAGGAAGGTGCTTATAGTGCATCAGGGTGAGCAGGAGGAAGAGCCTTAGGGGACAGTTTCCTGGCCCTGGAGGGCACAGTCTGCTGGGGTAGCTTCCACCTATCAGCAGAAGACACAAATGTGAGGAGTGCAAGCAAACGGGCACACTGCAATTGTTCATCTAGAAGGGAAGAGTTGTTCTCGATTGGGACCTGTAAATAACTACATCTTAGTCCTTTCAAGCTGTTATAACAAAGTACTGTGGGCCTGTGGAAAAGTCCGAGATCGAGGAACTGTCCTCATGAGCTCATCAACACAAAGGCCATGCCTCCAAATACCACTGCATTAGACTTTAGGACTTAACATAGGAATACGAAGAGACACAGTTATAGCAAACTATCTTTTTAAACAAATGCTTTGGCTGTGCTCCCATGGCATGCGGAATCTTTGTTCCCCAACCTGGGATCAAACCCATGCCCCCTGCAGTGGAAGTGAGGAGTCTTAACCACTGGACAGCCGGAGAAGTCCCTATGGCAAACTATCTTTTAAAAACACCAAACCTTCCAAAGAAGACATCCTGATGGCCAACAGGCACATGAGAAGATGCTCATAGTCACTGTTGCTGCTGCTGCTGCTGCTAAGTCACTTCAGTCGTGTCCGACTCTGTGTGACCCCATAGTTGGCAGTCCACCAGGCTTCCCCGTCCCTGGGATTCACCAGGCAAGAACACTGAGTGGACTGCCATTTCCTTCTCCAATGCATGAAAGTGAAGTCGCTCAGTCGTGTCCAACTCTTAGTGACCCCATGGACTGCAGCCTACCAGGCTCCTCTGTCCGTGGGATTTTCCAGGCAAGAGTACTGGAGGGGGTGCCATCGCCTTCTCCGCCCCTAATTGTTAGGGAAATGCAAATCAAAACCACAGTGAGATAGATATGTTACACCTGTCAGAAAGGCTATTATCCAAAGGTCAACAAGTAATAGGTGTTGACGAGGATGTGGAGAAAGGGATCCTTGTGTAGTCTCGGTGGGCATGTAAACTGGTGGTGCAGCCAGTATTGAGGTTCCTCAGAAGATTAAAAATGGAAGTGATCCAGCAATTTCACTTGCAGTTACATATCCGAGGAACATGAAAACACTAATTTGAAAAGTTACATGCACCCTGATGTTCACTGCAGCACTATTTACTATTGTAAACAGCTATTGCCAAGATATGGTAGTAATGTAAATGTAAATGGATAAAGAAGAGGTGGTGTGTATATATTATATACACACACACACACACACACACACACACACACATACACAACAGAATATTATTCAGCCATAAAGAAACGACAGAAATTGTGCCATTTGTGACAACACGGATGGAAGTGGAAGGTATTATGTTAGGTGAAATCTGAAAAACAACAAAAATGAACAAACCAAATCCACAGACACGGAGACCAGGTGGGTGGCTGCCAGAGGGGAAGAAGGCTGGGGGATGGGGCGTGAAATAGGTGAAGGAGATCCAGAGGTACAAAATCTTCAGTTATAAAATAAATAAGTCATTTATTATGTGTAATGTATAGCATGGCAACTATAGTCAGTGATACTGGTTTGCAAATTTGAAAGTTGCTCTCATTTCAGGAAAGACACATGCACTCTGATGTTCATTGCAGCACTATTTACAATAGCCGAGGTATGGAAACAACCTAACTGTAAATGGATAAAAAGATGTGGTATATATTGAAGAAAAAAGAATGCTGTGACATTGGTGACAGATGGTACCTAGACTTACTCTGGTGCTCATTTTTCAGGGTATACAAATGTCAAATCATTATAATTTTGGAGGAAGGTCCTATTGATTTCATGAGGTCTTCCCCCCCAAATTCAGAACTTCCAGTCAAGGATGACAGCATGCAGTATTTAAAAACTATCCAGAAGTCAGTGTTTTTTTGGTGGTGGGGAAGAATTACTGGATGGATGTAATTAAAATAAAATTATCTCATCTGGACACAGGATGTTGCTTTCCACAGCTGCCTGCCATCGTCTGACGGAAAACGAACATGTCCCTGGACCAGTGTTACTTTTCCACGGAACGAAGCAGGCAAGTATCTGCAGTTAGACTTGGAAAACATAAATTTAAAAAAAAAAATGTATTGTTTAGCACTTTTGATCTCCTGAATTCCCTTAGTTGCAAAGGATGATCTCTGGGTGAACCCAGGTCTGACAGTCTCTTCCCCAGATTTTCAAGTTCCCAAACGATGTAATCAGTGCTCTTCTGTAGGTTAGAGGGAATGATGGTTTCTGCAAGACTTTGGTTGAAAAGACCTGCGACAGCTCCCAATAAAGTTCTCCTGATCCTATTCTGGGGGTGGAGGGAACACAGAATATAAACATGCAGCTTTGAGAAACTTCTCCACGCTCCTCTACCCAGACTATCCGCCAAGGAGGATACAGGACCACAGAAGCCATGATGACCTGTGACTTCAGGTCCCTCACCTCAGACAGAGGTACCCAAGAAAGCCAATCAAGGCTTGTGTTCTTCAGTAGAAAAGGTGCTTGTGTTAAGTCCCAGGGGTATTAAGCCCCAGACAGTGCGATGGATCCCAAAAGGCGAGCCTCCTTGCAAAATGGAATTGAACAGGAAAACAAGACACATCAAACACAGACACACAGTTCTGTGTGTAAGAGGGAAAATTCGCCTTGGACACAAAAAGGAAAAGCGTGAGAACACTGATGGGTGAGGTCTAAAACCGCAGAAGGCTTCATTTAGCAGAGTAAGCATTCTTGATGAGAACAGCCCTGCGAAGGGCTGTTTATCAAAATGGTTCTGTACCAGCAGTGGTTTCGTTTGAGCACAAAGAGGAAGGTCTGGAATGGTGCTGCAGGCCACTTTGAAAAGAGAGTAGAGTGTGTGTGCTGAGTGTAGAAATCCTGGCCCCTGCCCCCAGGGGCCCCATCAGGAGTCAGACCTGTTGTTGATAACCACTGGAGGGCAAAGTGGAGGGGGTAAAAGACTTCAGGAGCCAGGCAGGGAGAAGTCCTATTTTCCCGAGCAGAAGCAGACACCTGGCCTCCCCTCCCCTCTCCCCTAACCTGCCAGGCTCTGTGCAAACACAGCCGGCTCTTGCCGGGCTCCGGCTGTCCGGGTGCCAAAGGGTGGAAGCCATTTCATGCAAGAGCCCAGCGACCTGCCGAGCCCAGCACTGAGCAAACAGCCTCTGGGTGGAAGCTGCAGGTTAGATAGGAGGGGCATCAGCCAGCGCCACCCCTGCTGGTCCAACCCCCACCCAGACCCCGAATCCCAGTCCCTCTGCAGTTTGATTTCCAGAGATGGGGCCACCCGTGACATGGAGTCAGTGTCCTGAAGTGGGGATTGCAGAGGTTGGTGGAGGAACAAGGCTGGCGGTGACGCAGGAGGAGGAGGAGAAGCCTGGATGTGTGTGGACGAGGGGGGTGTGCCTGGCTACCTCTCTGGTTTCATTCCACACTTCTCAGGCAGTGGCTCCCACCCTCCCTAACATCCTTTCCCCTCAGGGATGATAAGAGCCATAGCTGTAAGCTTACTCCACACCCAGGACTAAGCTCCTGGGCCAAGTGCATCACAAGCACGTGCTCGTGTAACCCATAGCCACCCCGGGGGCAGCAGACACCAGCTCCACATGATGATGCGGAAATGAACCCAGAGCTGCTGGTGCTCTGACCATTTGGCAGCACTGCCATGAAAAGCTCACCCAGGGGGACTGGAGGCAACTCCAGGGTTAACAGGAAAGAGAGGCAAGACTCAGGTCCCAGAAATAAAGGTCAAATGAAGCCACTCTCTGAGCCAAGCCTGGGTACCCACTATACACTTCCATTTCCGGACTCCTATTCTGGGTCCTGTGGGAATGTCCTTCACTGTAGGTCACGGGGCTGGGGCTGGTTTTCTTAGGCTGACCTTTGGGACCATTTGCTCTAACTCACTGGTCTTACAGATGAGGAAGCTGAGCTATGGAGTTCAAAAGTGACCTGCTTGGTTGCTGTATAGCACAGGGAACTACAGTCCTTATCTTCTAATAACCTATAGTGGAAAATAACTTCAAAAATAATAAATGTGTATGTGTATAACTGAATCATCTTGCTGCGTGCCTGAAACACTGTAAGTCAACTAAATTTCAATAAAATGTATATATTAAGAAGAAAAAAAGTGACCTGCTCGGGACTTCGCTAGTGGTCCAGTGGTTAAGACTATGCTCCCAATGCAGGGGGCATGGGTTCGAGCCCTGGTCAAGGGACTAGATTCCACATGTCGCAGCTAAATGAAACACACACACACACACACACACACACACAAGTGACATGCTCAAAGTGGGCTGAGGGCAGAGCTGACTAACACCCAAGTCCCTGAACTCTGGTTTCCACGAAGCCTGTCTTAGGCACAGGAGATACTGTTTCTCTGGAAAGAGAAATTCCCTGCTCTTCCCATCAGTGAGGGAGGGGACAGGGATGAGGTGGGGGGACACAGTGAGCAAACGGGCAGAGGGAGGTGCGGGTAGAATGGGAAAGCCTGGCCTGGCCCAGCTCTGGTTCCCCACTAAACAGCTGAGGCTGCCACTCTGGCATCACAACAGGTTTCCCCTCTCAGTCTTTTCTGGAGGGTGGGTGGGCAAGCAGGTCAGAAGGAAACCCAGAAAAAACTGAAACGGAACTGGGAAGTTAAGAGTCCTGGCGCCACTGAAAGGACAGAGCGACTGCTGACTTGGCTGCAGGCACCAGGGGCTTACTTCGGGGGTGGGGGCAGGTGGTTCAGGCTGTGCTGTCACCGAGGGTCCCTCAGGAGTGAGAATGGGGGCCAGGGAAGAGGTACACCCTCCCTCTTTGATTGCCCCTGCCATTGAGGTGGGCCTCTCCTCTCTGGATCCCTGCTGGACCACCCTCTCAGCATCCCCTGGCCACGAGGTATGGGTGACTCCTACCCTCCCAACTCCTGCTCTTCAAGGCCCATATCAGGTCCCAAACACTGAATTTATAAATTCTGAGTCTCAAGAGAGAAAGGGAAGTGACGACATAATGATCCAAGCAAGCAGTTCCCCAGGTCACAGCTTCCCTTAAAAATCATTTCTCGAGGGCTTGTTGCCACCCTCCTGTCATTCTCGTCCAGCTGAGTATGGTGGCTAGCGGTGACAGAAAGTGCACTGGGTACACTGCAGCCCATCAGACTTGTTTTCAAACTTATCTCTGATGCTCTCCAGCCACCTGACCCTGGCTAAGTTATGGAACCTCTCTGGGAACTGGTTTCCTGGTCACTGGTAAAAACAGGGATAATGCTTTCTGCTCAGACCTTACTGTAGAACTTGGAAAAGGATTTTGCAGGCTGTACCATGCTGCACGAGGGATCACAGTGTTCCTTTATTCCATCACCTCCTAGGAGATGAGGGCTTCATCTCTATAGGGACCTTAATACAGGAGTACTGAACAATGGGCTTCCCTGGTGGCTCAGTGGTAAAGAATCCTCCTGCCAAAGCAGGAGATGTGGGTTTGATCACTGGGTCGAGAAGATCCCCTGGAGAAGGAAATGGCAATCCACTCTAGTACTCTTGTCAGGGAAATCCCACGGACAGAGGAGCCTGGTGGGCTACAGTCCATGGGGTCACAAAAGAGCTGGACACAACTTAGCGACGAAACAACAACAACGATGACAACTTAACAATAGTTGTTTCAGATTCACACAGCTGTTACCCCCACACCACCCGTTACCAGGTCCCCTTGTTGGTTTTGCAATGGAGATGGAAGAGGACAGTACCTAAAGGATCTAGGGCCGAGGTATTGGCTTGGTTCCTGTGACGCTGATCGGATCAGCCCAGTTCCAGTTCCCATTTCTTTACTGTGAAGAAGCTGGACAGGATGACCTCGAAAGTCTTTCCTAATTCTACACCCAGAATGAGTCATCTCTGTTTCAGGTGACACTGCCCATCAGCAGCACTGAGCCCAGGTGGGGGCAGCTCTGGACATGGGTGGGGTGGCATGCTGGAGGCTGCCGGAGAGGTCTGGGAGTCTCCCACCAGGCTCTGCCAGGCTCTGGAGTGGCTTGCCATGCCCTCCTCCTCCAGGGGATTTTCCCAACCCAGGGACGGAACCCATGTCTCTTGCGTCTCCTGGACTGGCAGGTGGGTTCTTTACCACTAGCGCCACCTGGGAAGCCAAAGAGTCACCAGGGGACTAGCAGGGGAAAGAAGGTGCTAGGGAGAGGCTAGAGGAAAACTCCTTAAAGGACTAGGGTGGGGGAAAGGCGCGGCTGCAGCCCGCCTTCCACATTCTTTTCTGGTGTCTCTGTTGGGGTGAGGAGGAAGCTAGGCTGGCAGCTAGCTGGGACTAGTGGGAACAGCCGGAGGGTCTCCCTAGAGCAGGCCCTGGGCTGGGCAGGGCACATCTGTTCCACCTTCACTAGGGCAGGTGTTTGGTGTTATGACTTGAGCAAGGGCAGATCCGTCTCATACCCCGTCAGCTCCAGGGAGAGGAGTAAATCTTGGGAGACTTTTCCCTGGGGCTCATGGGGAAACAGATCCGAGTGAACAAGTACAGTTTTGTTATAAGCCTCCTGTGGCACGCCCCCTGCTTCTATAGCCATCTCTCTCTGGAGAGTGGCACAGGGTCTGCCTTTCCAAATGCCTTCCTGATGGCAAAAATCGCCCACCTGTGAGCGGAGGAAGTGGCCCTGGGACTAGGACACCAAGTCCCCTACCCCTTGCCTCTGTCTCTGAGTGGCCGCTTAATCCCCCTAGGGAGGGCTCCGAGGGTCCTCTCCCCTTCCCCGCTGCCCGCCTCAGGCTGCAGTAGGCTGAGAAGCTGCCAGTGGCCGGCAGCGGGAGTCCGGGAACTCCCCGGCCTGCGTCCTCCCCAGGTGACAGTCCGCTCTCGGTGGCCCCACCCGGCTTCTGGGTGGGCTGGCGGGGGGAGGAGGTGGGGCGGCCACCTGATCCCTCCCGGAAATGGAGGAACACAGGACTCATCCCACGCGGGCGCCGATAAGCATCGGCCCCAACTCTCTCCAACTGTCTCGGAGTTCTCCAGTCCAGATACTTATCGCCCTTTGGGGGAAAATGAAAATCAAGACAAGCTAGTCTTTCAGGTAGTTTCGAGGGAGCTCGGACTTTCTCACACCAGCTCAGAATCAGTCTGAGAGCTCGGGAGTGCCGGAGGGACCCCGACTTTCATTCAAGAATGGGGTCCCGGGACGCCGACACCCGTGGTCGGGGCGTCCCCTCCCCTCTCGTGCAAACGTGCCAACAGCTCTTGGCTGAGCGTCCCCGGCGAGTCATTAGTCCCTTTTGGCGTCGGCATCCTTCCCCTCCTCGCGGCCCCGGATACTCGGGGGACCCCGCCCGGGTCACGAGCCGCACAGTCCGCCACAGCCCCCCAGGATCAGGGCCTTAAGTCCCCAGCAGAGGGGTGCTCTGATTCTTCCTCCTTCACTCTGAGGGGCTCGGGGTGGGAGCAGACACCAACTCTACCCGCAGCTCATCAGGGCTGCGCGTCAGCCGCCCGCCGCGCTTAGGACGCGCCCGGGACCAACCCGCCCGCCCCGCCCGTCTCGACTCGGGCCGAGGAGTTAGCTGGCGGCCGCAGCGCCCTCTCTTCCCCGCCAGGAGTCTTCCTCGCGCAGGCGGGGCGGGTGCCCGGCAACCCCGATCGCGGACTGAGTGTGCCGGGCGGACAGGTGGCCCCCCGAGAGGCGCGCTCGGCAGTCGCACTCACTCACCCAGAAGATGAAGTTAAATCCGAAGAGCAGGTATTTGATGCACTTGGTGCCTCCTTTGACCGGCATGATGCGAGCTAGAGTGGCCTGGGTTGGACTGATGTGAAACGGGGCCGCTTGAGGCCGGGACGGGCGGGACCGGGCTGTGGACTGCGGTGCGCGCAGCTGCTGGCTGGCCTCGGGGCTGCACTTTTAAAAAGTGCCACCCTCGGGCGCGCGACGCCGCGGTGCGCATGTGCCGGGTCCCGGCCCCGCCCCCGCCCACGCCCCGCAGGCCCCGCCCCCGGCCCACCTGCCACGCCCCGCCCAGGTTCTGGGGCCCGCGGCTCCTCCCGCCTCTGGCTCGGTGCTCCGGACCTGACTTCCCGCCTTGCCTTCCCTTTCCTCCCAACCGTCCTGGGGTCTTTCTAGGCCGTCATCCCTGGCCGATTTCATCGTGGAATTCTGTGAAGGCCTCACTCCTTTCGGTTCTCTCCTGGATTCTGCCCCTCCTGAGCCCTCTACCCTAGGGAGGACTTCCCTGGTGGGTGGTGAGGGCAGAGGGCCCTACCTAAGGTGGCCCACAGAATGAGGGCTTTTCTTGCTTGGGGCCCATTTGAAGAGAAACTGCCCTCTTTCTGTCTCCCTGGGACGGCTCCTTGCACACTTTCAGTCTGAAGCACACTCTTCACTCTGCACATGGAGACCTGCCTTCCGGATGGGAGGATTGGTAGGGGCTTATGGAAGTAATCCTGAAATACCATCAATGAGTAGCAATAGGTCTGAGAGCTGAACAGTGTGGGGTCGCTTCCTGGATCTGTGGCTCATATGCCCCAAAGAAGAGAAAGGCTGTAGCCTGGCTTCTGTTTTTGCCTCTTCTCCTCATCACCCTCCTTCTTGCCCTTGACACTGCCCACTGCCACATCTTTGAGCTCCTGTGCCAGAGTTCTTAGGGTGTTTCTCCTCTGCTCCAAAACGTCCAGCAAATGACAAACGTTGGCTAGGATATGGAGAAAAGGCAACCCTCCTAGACTGTTGGGCTGTGCTTAGTCGCTCAGTTGTATCCAACTCTTTGCAGCCCCATGGACTGCAGCCTACCAGGCGTCTCTGTCCATGGAATTATCCGGGCAAGAATATTGGCATGGGTTACCATGCCCTCCTCCAGGGGATCTTCCCAACCGAGGGATTGAACCCAGGTGTCCCGCATTGCAGGTAGATTCTTTACCATCTGAGCCACCGGGGAAGCCCTCAAAACTGTTGAGGGGGAATACAAATTGATAAAACCACTATGGAAAGCAGTATGGAGGCTCTTTAAAAAATTAAAAATAGAACTATGCAGCAATTCCACTCCTGAGTATTTGCCCCCAAAAATGAAAACACTACTTGGAAATATATTTGCACCCCTATGTTCACTGTAACATTATTTCTAGCAGCCAAGATATGGAAACAACAGAAGTGTCCATCAATAGATGAATAGATAAAGAAAAAAATATATGATGAAATATTACCCATAAGAAGAAGGGAAACTTGCAACCACATAGATAAACCTAGAGAGTATTTTGCTAAGTGAAATAAATCAGAGAGAGAAAGACAAATGGAATCTAAAAAAAAAAAAAGTGTAACTAAACAGAAACAGATACAGAGATACCAACAGTTGGTTGCCAAGTGGAGGTGGGTAGGGGGAGGAGAGAAATAGGTGAGGGAGATTAGGAGGCACAAACTTTCAGTTACAAAATAAATGAGTCATGGGTATGAAATGTACAGTGTAGGGAATATAGTCAATAATTATGTGATATCTTTGGACAGTGACAGATAATAACTAGACTTACTGTGGTGATCATTTCAAAATGTATAGAAATATCGAATCACTATGTTATGTATGTATCAGGAACTGATACAATATTGTAGGTCAATTATACTTCAAAAACAAGCAAAAAAGCTCAGAGATAGAGATTAGATTTGTGGTTACCAGAGGTGGAGGTGGAGAGATAGGAGAAGGGGAATTGGATGAAGGTGATCAAAAGGTACAAACTTCCAGTTGTAAGATAAATAAGTACTAGGGATTTAATGTACAATATGATAAATATAATCAACAATGCTGTAAGTTATAAGGAAAACTGTTAAGAAAACAAATCCTAAGAGTTCTCAGGATAATGAAAAACATGTAAATATTTTTCTGTTTCTTTCATGTATGTATATGAAACATGGATATTCACTAAACTCACTGTGGTAATCATTTCATGATGTACATGAGTCAAATCATTATGTCATACACCTTAAACATATACAGTGCTGTACATCAATTATATCTCTGTCAACTAAAAAAGATGCACAATGTGAAAGTTGTGAGTTAAGTTTTATTTGGGGCAAAATGAGGACTGCAGCCCAGGAGGCAGCACCGCAGATAGCTCTGAGAGACTGCTCCAAAGGGGCAGTGGGAGGACCATCAATATATAAGATTTTGGTGAAGGGGGAGTTTGACACCATCAAGCACTCATTTTACAAAAGGTTTTCTGCTAGTCATGAGGATTTGATGTCATCACGAAGGGATTTAGTGCTTTTCTAGATAGAAGATGGCAAGGATTGGAATCATAAAATTTGTTCCTGAAAATATCCAACTGTATAAAAACCAGTTCCACCAGGTTCCTGGGAGCACAGAGTGCCTCACTCTCCACCCTGAACCCCCTTGGGGTGTTTAAGATCAGCAGCTGCAGCAGTGCAAGGCTCAATCTCTGCAGAGGCAGATGGCAAATGCCCTTGCTGTTCAGTCACTGGCAGTGCTCTTGGAAAGTGCCAGTTTGCAGTTGACATCAATGACTTAAGTCAAAATTCCTTATTTTGCCCTCCACAGCACCCCAGCCCTGCAAGTGGCATGTGGTGTGTTCCCTCTGGCTGGCTAACTGTCCCCTCTTCCCTTGTAAAAATTCCATGCCTCCTTAAACATTCCTTTCCTGGTTCTCACCAAAGGATAAGGAGATTCCCTCTACTTTTAAAAACCCCAAACCCTTTCACATTTTTTTTTCAAAATGAAGTTTCCTTTTTTTTTTAAATGACAAAAGCAAAACCTCCTTGATTACCAAAACATCAGAAAATACCAATAGACAAAAAGAACATAACTCAAAATAATACCCATCCGAAACAGTGTGTATTACTACTTTGAAATTATATTTTGCTCTGTTTATTATCATTGTTACATTTGTCTCATCAATTTGTTCATTCAGGCCAAATGTGGTTTCAGTATCCAGGCACATGAGGGTATATTAGAGCAGGAGGGGACTGGGCCCGTTACATGACCGCAAGGAGTGAGGCTTGAGGGCCAGGGGAGCTCAAAGCAGACTTTTGACCCAAACAGGGAAGCAGGCTGCAGAGTGCCTTGAAAAGTGGTTGTAATCAAGGGAGAATTGGGCAAAGGTAGGGCAGGGGCTGTCTGGAGTCTGGGCTGGAACTCATAGTAGCAGGGAAGTGTGTGGGGAAGTGAGGCGGATATCTAGCTAGAGGTGCCTCCTGGCACTGGACTCTGCCCTCAGGGGTGAGGGATCACTGGTGGATTTAAGCGAAGGGAACCTGTGTTTTGGGTAGTTGGGTGGTAGGGGAGCAGGAGGGGCAGGCAGAAGCCTGCTTGACTTTAAGGACCATTGTCTGTGTCTCCAGACCTTGGCTCAGAGTGCTAGAGGGTTAGACTGTGGCTCAGATGATAAAGAATCTGCCTGCAAACCAGGAGACCCGGGTTGATCCCTGGGTCAGGAAGATCCCCTGGAGAAGGGAAAGGCAACCCACTCCAGTATTCTTGCCTGGAGCATTGCATGGACAGAGGAGCCTGACTGGCTGCCATCCAAGGGATCGAAAAGAGTCAGACACAACTGAGTGACTAATACCGAAAGTCGAGAACATCTGCGGTTGGGGAGTGAGGCAGCTAGAAATGGAGGTGATCTGGAGACCCACAGAGGTACATCAGGAGGATGTGCGTTCAGGTCAGAGACCCAGGGATGAACTGAGGTGGGACAGCAGAGTGGAGGCTGGAGAGAAGGTGGCAAATAGGGAGAGGGGATGAGTGTGTGAGGGGGCAGCCAGGGGAGGTCAGAGTCAGGGCAGCTCATTCACATCTTCTTCGGGTGTTTCTGGGGAGCCTGCTGTGTGCTTGGACACAGGGGATCCTGAGAGGACAACACCCTCTGTCTCACCTGGAAGAATCCCAGTGCAGGCCAGACTAAGCCCCAGGAGTCTTTGTTCAGGGTATAACTGAGCAGGACCCTATGGGGTCTTCCCCAGGACAGGCCTTCCCCATATCCTCTGCTTTAGCTCCTCTCTGAAGTACTCTGTTGTTACTGTTTAGTTACTAAATCACGTCTGACTCTTTATGACCTCATGGAGTGTAGCCTGCCAGGCTCCTCTGTCCATGGAATTCTCCAGGCA
Organism: Nanger dama; assembly: GCA_917880005.1. Classification (NCBI taxonomy): domain Eukaryota; kingdom Metazoa; phylum Chordata; class Mammalia; order Artiodactyla; family Bovidae; genus Nanger; species Nanger dama. The sequence continues at coordinate 16,076,205 of CAKJTW010000046.1, read as the reverse complement.
AGAATCCTGGAATGGAGTGCCATTTCCTTCTCCAGGGGATCTTCCTGACCCAGGGATCCATCCTACATCTCCTGCTTGGCCAGCAGATACTTTACCACTGAGCCAATTGGGAAGCCCTCTAAAGTACCTACATGACAGTATCTGAAGCACATTTTCCAAGTTGTTTCAGAGATGTGAAAACTCCTTATCGAAAGGAAGATGCTAGCTACCTGATGACCGGGAGCACACAGCCCCAGGCCTCCTGAAGCCTAAGGACTGATAACATTCACCCCTGTGACACCACCTGCTGCCTCACCATCAGCCCATCAGAGAATTGTGTGCAAGCTGATCACATACCCTGTGACCCTTCCCACTTCCCTCACCTGGTTTGTAAAAATGCTTTACCTAAACCCTTTGGAGAGCCTGGGGTTTTTCAGGGCACACAGCACCCGTCTCCTTGCATGGCCCTACAATAAATCTTTCTTTGCTCCAAACTCTGACGTTTCAGTTTATTTGGCCTCCCTGTGTGCCAGGCGCACGAACTTGTGCTAGTAGAGGGGAGATTTGGCCTAGGAACTCACGGGGGGCTGGGATGTGTCCCCAGGTCTGCCTGGGAAGGAAGAGGCTTACAGCTTCTGTGGGGACACGCAGCCAACTTTGGAAGGCGGGCCAGTAGATAAGGGGGTGGGGTGGGCGGACGGGGGTGGCGGGGTGGCAGAGGGGGAGGAATTCCAGGTAGAGGAAACCACATGCAAAGGCACAGGGCAGGAAAGCACAGGTCCGCTGCTGGGGAATCACCAAAGCGGGTGAGACAGGGAAGGAAGGAGGAGGGGAAGGAGAAGCAGAGAAAACAATTTCCTTAATGTGGCCAGGAGCGGCCACTCATAGGAGTTTTTCCCTCTGTCGCTGCCCCTCACCCACTGGGACTGAGGACGGTTTGGTCTAGCCATGTGTAGGGCAGTCTTGAAGGGAGGCAGGAAACCAGACAAGGTCTTATAAACTCAGCCAGAGTCCACCTGTCTTTCGAGAACAGCTCTAAGGAGAGGAAAGATTTTATCTTTTTAATATACCCCTCACCCTGTCCTGGGCTTCCCTAGTGGCTCAGCAGTCAAGAATTTGCTTGCAATACAGGAAACTCGGGTCTGATCCCTGCATTGGGAAGATCCCCTGGAGAAGGAGATGGCAACCTACTCCAGTTTACTGGCCTGGAGAATCCCATGGGCAGAGGAGCCTGGTAAGCTACAGTCCGTGAGATTGCAAAAGACTTAACCACTAAAAGACAACTCCCTGAACCACTCTCCCTCCTTTGCTCACAAGCCCAGATGGGAGGAGCTCAGGACACATTTAGTTTCTAACCCGAAACTCCTTCTTAGGGTGATTCTGAACCCTGGCTGCTTTATTCACCTGCCACAGGAGTGCCCAGGAAATGCTGGCAACAGCTACTATCACTGTTATTATTTGTACTATTACTGCCATCATTTGCCCTCAAGAAACCGTGGGAGGGGCCATGGTAAAACATCAAATTACTTAAAATCAAGGGGGTCCTTAGAATGTGAAAGAGGCGATCCGAGTTCTGTTCTTGGTCTGATTCTTCGGATTATATCCAATGAACCACCTCTGGATCCTCACCTGCACAATAACATTTTTTAATGTCTTTTTTAAAATTGTGGTGAAAGTCACATAACATGTGCTCAGTCACTCAGTTACCTTCAACTCTTTTGCAACCCCATGGAGAATAACCCTTCAAGCTCCTCTGTCTATGGGACTTTCCAGGTGAGAATACTGAAGTAGGTTGCCATTTCCTCTTCCAGAGGTCACATAATATAAAACACAGCATTTTGATCATATTTCACTGTACAGTTCAGTGACACTAAGTACACTCACACAGTTGTGCAACTCTCACTATCATCCTTCTCCCAAATCTTTCAGCTTCCTAAACCTGAAACTCTGTCCGCATGAAATGCTAAGTCCCCATGCCCACCACCCCCAGCCCCTGGCATCTACCAGTGTACTTTCGGACTCTATGCATTTGACTGTTCTAGGTACCTCATAAGGATCTTAGGATCCTCATGGTGGATTCACTCCAGTATTCTTGCCTGGAAAATCCCATGGACAGAGGAGCCTGACAGACTACAGCCCACGGGACTGAAAAGAGATGGAATAACTTAGTGACTGAAGAAGAACAACAACAAAGTATACTGAAATGCGTTTCTAGGATTAAGTTAATAGATGCCCTATAAACAGATTATATCTTCTTTTTTCTCCTCCCTGTGCTATACGTGGGCTCTCATCAGCCATCTGCTTCATACATAGTAGCTGTACCATGACTTTTTGAATTAGGAGATGGCAGGTCTCCTCCATTCACGGGTTCGATTCTTGGATGGGAAAGATCCCCTGGAGGAGAGCATGGCTACTCACTCCAGTGCTGTTGCCTGGAGAATCCCATGGACAGAGGAGCCTGGCGGACTACAGCCCACGGTGTGGAACAGAGTCCGACGTTACTGAGCACGCACCTTTAGCTCCATCCCCGGTGGCACGAGTCCCTGTTCCAGCGTGTGTTTGTGACGTGTGTTTTGTCCTACAGGCAACCGGGAAATGGAGCGATGGAAAAAACATGGTTTGCTTTAACTGGAAGGGGAAAAATCTGGGTAAGCCCCCTGAGTCAGAGATCACATGGAGGCAGCGAGGTCTTCCAGGCTCTGCGGTGAAGGGTGAAGGAGTGGGAAGACTTCCTCCCCTCCCTCAGAGAATCCTGTTTCTGGAAAAAACCTGCTCCTGGGGCTGAGGGTCCACTTTGGCTCTTGTGCCCCACCTGCTGGTAAGACATGAACACAGGGCTGGGGCGACGAAGACGGGCCACGCCCACCTGCCTGGGGTGTTTTCACCTCCGGTTGCAGAAGGCGGCAGGAGAACCCACTCTCAAGGGCCATTAAGGCCTCCCAGCCGCCACACCAGTGGCCATTTCTCCTTGCTGTGACCCTGCTGACCAGCCCTTCCTTCTAGACGCCTCCCCCTCACTGTCCCAGGTGCTGCGCCATCTTGGTTCACTCTTTTCCCTTCTAGAAACGTCTTTGCTGCTCCTCTGGCTTCCCTGGTGGCTCCGTGGTAAAGAATCCGCCTGCAGTGCAGGAGACACTGGAGACCTGGGTTGGATCCCTGGGTTGGGAATATGCCCTGGAGTAGGAAATGGCAACCCACTCCGGTATTTTTGCCTGGAAAAATCCCATGGATAGAGGAGCCTGTCAGGTTGCAGTCCATGGGTCACAAAAGAGTTGAACACGGCTGATTACCACACACACACACGTGTGTGTGCATGCTTTGGTGGTGAACTTCTTTAAACACACTTGCATTTGGTTGATTTCTGTGTTCTCCAAGCATCCAGTTCCTCGATGGCCTGGAGGAACCCTCTGCAAACATGTGGAAAAGCTGCAAGGGGGTGAGTCTTCCTCTTGGGCTGTGTTCTCTGCTCCCCTCTCTCCCTGGACGCACATAGCCCCCTTTTTCTCCCTCCACTTTTCTTTTGAGTTGACCTCTCCCTAAGTTCATCATGACATTCCTGGGCCTGTTGGCCATTTCTACTCTAATGTCCCCCTAGATAGCCCCTATTTCAAATCCTAAAAAGACGGTGCTGTGAAAGTGCTGCACTCAATATGCCAGCAAATTTGGAAAACTCGGCAGTGGCCACAGGACTGGAAAAGGTCAGTTTTCATTCCAGTAGAAAAGAAAGGCAATGCCAAAGAATGCTCAAACTACCACACAATTGCCCTCATCTCACACACTAGTAAAGTAATGCTCAAAATTCTCCAAGCCAGGATTCAACAATATGTGAACCGTGAATCTCCAGATGTTCAAGCTAGTTTTAGAAAAGCCAGAGGAACCAGAGATCAAATTGCCAACATCTTCTGGATCATCAAAAAAGCAAGAGTTCCTGAAAAACATCTATTTCTGCTTTATTGACTATGCCAAAACCTTTGACTGTGTGGATCACAATAAACTGTGGAAAATTCTGAAAGAGATAGGAACGCCTGCAGGTTAGGAAGCAACAGTTAGAACTAGATATGGAACAACAGACTGGTTCCAAAGAGGAAAAGGAGTACGTCAAGGCTGTATATTGTCACCCTGCTTATTTAACTTATATGCAGAGTACATCATGAGAAACACTGGGCTGGAAGAAACACAAGCTGGAATCAAGATTGCCAGGAGAAATATCAGTAACCTCAGATATGCAGATGACACCACCCTTATGGCAGAAAGTGAAGAAGAACTAAAGAGCCTCTTGATGAAAGTGGAAGAGGAGAGTGAAAAAGTTGGCTTAAAGCTCAACATTCGGAAAACTAAGATCATGGCATCTGGTCCCATCACATCATGGGCAATAGATGGGGAAACAGTGGAAACAGTGGTGGTAGACTTTATTTTGGGGGCTCCAAAATCACTGCAGATGGTGACTGCAGCCATGAAATTAAAAGATGCTTATTCCTTGGAAGAAAAATTATGACCAACCTAGACAGCATATTAAAAAGCAGACACGTTACTTTGTCAACAAAGGTCCGTCTAGTCAAGGCTATGGTTTTTCCAGTAGTCATGTATGGATGTGAAAGTTGGACTATAAAGAAGGCTGTGTGCTGAAGAATTGATGCTTTTGAGCTGTGGTGTTGGAGAAGACTCTTGAGAGTCTCTTGGACTGCAAGGAGATCCAACCAGTCCATCCTAAAGGAAATCAGTCCTGAATGTTCACTGGTAGGACTGATGCTGAAGTTGAAACTCCAATACTTTGGCCACCTGATGCAAAGAGCTGACTCATTTGAAAAGACTCTAATGCCTGGAAAGATTGAAGGTAGGAGGAGAAGGGGACAACAGAGGATGAGATGGATGGTTGGATGGCATCACCAACTCAATGGGCATGAGTTTGAGTAAACTCTGGGAGTTGGTGATGGACAGGGAGGCCTGGTGTGCTGCAGTCCATGGGGTCACAAAAAGTTGGACATGACTGGGGGACTGAACTGAACTGAGATATCCCCACCTCCTAACCCCCAAATCTGTGAAGACACACCTTCCACATCAAAAGGGATTTTGCACATATATTTATGTTAGGTTCTTGAGGTGAGGAGGTTATCCTGGAGTGTGCTTGTGGGCCCAGTGTACTCCCAAGAGTCCTTAGAGAAAGAGACAGGAGGATCAGAATCAGAGAAGAAGGCAAGCAGAGATGGGAGGGACATGGGGCCACAAGCCAAGGAATGCAGGCAACAATGGAAATTGGAAACAGCAACGGAGAAGATTCTCCCTAGAGCTGCCAGAGGCAGTAAGTAGAGCCTCACTGTTCCATTTTAGGCTTCTGACCTGAAGAATTCTAAAGTGATATGTGCTGTTAAAAAAAAAGAAAAGTTTGTTTGTTTGGCTGTGCTATGTCTTAGTTGTGTACACAAGATCTTTGTTGTGGCATGCAGGATCTTTTTTCACTTGAGTCATGCAAACTCTTAGCTGTGGCTTGTAGGATCTAGTTCCCTGACCAGAGTTAGAAACTGAGCCCCCCTGTGTTGAGAGCATGGAGTCTTAGCCAGTGGGCCATCAGGGAAGTCCCAATATGTGCTATTTTAAGCCACTGTATCTGCAGTACTTTGTCACAGAAGCAATGGAAAGCTAAAAGACTTGTCTCAAAATAAATATCAAGATCGGACTTTGTAATCTCTGAGGGCCTCCCTGTACAAGAGGCCAACTTCCTTTCTCCTTGTGCCTCTCCCCTGACCCCCGTTCTCCCTCCAGTCAGCTCCAATCCTTGCCCCCAATCCAAGACTCCTGTGCTCTGACTGGTGCCACACCTGCTCACTGATGCCACTCCTGGGTTCTTTGTGTGTGGGTTCAGACACATGTGGGCAGATGAAATATAATTAAGATGAACCTGAACGTAAGAAGCTGTGGTCCCCTGGGGCCCGTGGGGAGGGAGATGAGAGGGGACATCACCTTGGAGTGTCGCTTGCAGAAAGATGGAATCTGGACCTCATGGTGTCCCCCAAGAGGTCACTGTAACCTGGTCTGTGTCGATGTCCAGCACCTATTGCCTCTTCTGGCATCTTATCTGCTTTAGCCTTTTTGTATGATTATACTTTTCTTTTTGTCTTTTTTCCTTCTCTCTCTCTCTTTTTTTGGCAAATTAATTTTAATATACAGATACAAAAGCAACAAATATAGATTCACAGCATTTATAAGAAATCATTTAAGTAGCATCATAAATAAATTTTTTTAAACAAAATTTCAGAGAAAATACATATTTGCACGTGATCTTGTACAACACACATCAGCCATCAACAGCTATGTCCTCAGTTGGGAAGCTGTCACCTGACCTAGACAGATAACAGTGTCTTGATGTTGATGAGTTAGAATTGAAGGAAAAAGTGAAGGCAAAAGTATTAACTGCCCAGTCGTGTCTGGCTCTTTGTGACTCCATATTCTGTAGCCTGCCAGGCTCCTCTGTCCGTGAGATTTCCCAGGCAAGAATCCTGGAGTGGGTAGCCATTTCCTTTTCCAGGTCTCTCTTTCTTAATAACTCTTCTATTTTGGAATAATTTTAGGTTTATACAGAAAAGTTGCAAAGATAGTACAACTTCCCCCTAATGTTCACACCCTTTTGAAAATGTATTTATTTATATATCTGTGGCTGCCCTGGGCCTTTGTTGCTGCCCTTGGTCTTTCTCTTGTTGCAGCGAGCGGGCGTCACTCTCTAGATGCGGTGCACAGGCTTCCCATCGGAGCGGCGTCTCTTGTTGTGGAGCATGGGCTCTAGGGTGTGTAGGTGTCCGTGGCTGTAGCTTGCAAGCTCTAGAGCACAGCGCAGGCTCAGTAGTTACAGCACTTGGGATTAGTTGCTCTGGACCATGTGGGATCTTCCTGGACGAGGGATCAAACCCATGTCCTCTACATTGGCAGGCAGATTCCCAAGTACCGGACCACCAGGAAAGCCGTAATGTTCACTTTTTTTTTTTTTTTAAATCACGATTTGTCAAAACTAAGAAGTTAATATTGATATAGTACTAGACACTAAACTGCATATTGTATTCAGATTTCACCCATTTTTCCACTAATATTCTTTTTCTTTCCCAGAGTCCAATCCAAGACCCCTCAGGGATTTAACACTTTGCATTCCTTTTAATTCTATGAATGAACTGGGCTCCCTCCTGCCTTTCTACCTTTGACCCTGTCATTTACTTTGTTTACAGTAACTTTCCTGTTTCCAGTTCCCACTGAAGTCCTATTCATCCTGCTACAACCCCTCTTGCAGGCAGGGATATTGTGAGGAGGATGGTAGGAGAAGGTTAGGAGATCTGGCTGTAATATTAAATGGGGAGAATTTCCACTGCCCCTTCCATACTCAGGATCTCATTTGACTCTCATTTGGTTTTTTATTTATTTATTTTTAATTGAAGGATAATTGCTTTATAGTATTGCATTGGTTTCTACCAAACATCAACATGAGTCAGCCATAGGTTTACTCATGTCACCTTCCACTTGAACATCCCTCCCACCTCCCTCTAGGCTGTTATCCAGCCCCGGCTAAGTTCCCTGAGTCATACAGCAAACTCCCATTGGCTATCTATTTTACATACGGTAATATAAGTGTCCATGTTACTTTCTCCATACCTGCTACCCTCTCCTTCTCCCCTGCTACCCCAGCTGTTCTCGTTTGGTTTTGGTGTAAGAAAGAAAGAAAGAAAGTGAAGTTGCTCAGTCATATCTGACTCTTTGTGACCCAGTGGACTGTAGCCCACCGGGCTTCTCCATCCATGGGATTTTCCAGGCAAGAATACTGGAGTGGGTTGCCATTTCCTTCTCCAGGGGATCTTCCTGACCCAGGGATTGAACCCAGGTCTCCTGCATTGCAGGCAGACACTTTACCCTCTGAGCTACCAGGGAAGCCCTGGTTTTGATGTAACCTTTTATGCAAATCCAAGCTAGAGTGTATTATTGCTTACTCTCTGCTCCCTCCTACTCAAGAGCCTGCATCTACAGGTGAGCTTTTCAGGATTGCACAGGTGGCTGGAAGCAGAGCTGGAACAGAGCCCAGGTCTCCTGACCTCTGGGAGTTAGGTTCCTCTGTCGTGTGTGATGATCCACCCCCACGTTCCTACGCTGTCTGATCTGGGGGTGCTTTGGTGTGACACTTGGCTTGGTTTGGTGGGTGGAGGGTTTCCTGTGGTTTCATAGCAGCTGCACATTTAGATAAAACTGCATTATCCTTGGCCTCAGGGACTTTCTTCAGGCTGTTCCAGCTTACGCTGTCACAGATGTCCCCCAACCCTTCCACCCACCTCTGCCAAGCAGTCCAGGAAACCCCCCAGAATGCCAGAACCTTGGGCTCCCTAACTCTACCCACCTCCACCCTCACATCGTCCTCTGTGCCCCCCAGTCCCCTGCTTTTCTGTCTTCCTTTCACCCTCCTTTCTCTCCTTCCTTTCTTTCTTTCTCTCCTGCGCTGCATGGCATGTGGGGATCTTACTTCCCCCGACCAGGGATTGAACCCGGACCCCCTGCAATGGAAGCCCAGTCTTAACCACTGGACCACCAGGAAAGTCCTTAACCATGTTTTCATAATCTGTACAAAAGGAACAAAATGCTCCCTTCCAGGATCACTGTGGGACCTTATGGGAAACATCTCCGCACAGTGAACAACCACTAAAGACTGCCTCCCTTCCCCGGCCTGCGGACTGCTGGCCTCTCTTGGGTTCCTTACTGGCTCTGTGGGGAGGAGGTTTGGAGGCGGCCCTCCGGCTCTGCTACTCTGGGCGAGGGGGCGGTCAGGCCAGCCTGGGGGGTGGGCCCACAGCAACTGCCCCGAGCCTTTGTCTGGCTGCTGGACAGGCTTTGCCTCGATCCTCCCCTGCCCAGACTCTGGGCTTCTCTGGGCTGGGAAGAGGAGAGTGGTCTCCTCTTTGAGGGCAGCGTCATCCTCTCTCAAGGCTGAGACTGACACCCGGCGACCCCTCCCCACTTTTCTGGCCTCACTGTGCCCGGTGGTGCCAACACTCTCCTCTGCTCACACGGTCCCACAGATGCTAACTCTTCTGCTCGGCTAGAAATACCGTCTTATTTTTAGCTCTGGCCCTGGTCCATCCCACTGCACCCCTCCCTGCCTGGGCTTGTCCAGATCTGCAAGTCGTTTTCCCCAGTCCTGAGAACCACAGGAATGTTCCCCCGGCACTACACTTACATGGGCCCTGCTCAAACTTCTCTCTCTCTCTGCCCCATTTGCTTGCACACAGTCTATTTCTGCCACAGACACTCTCCAAAGTGTCTCCCAAAGCCGCCTCCTCTCCTGTTCCCCTCCCCTGCGGCTCCCTCCCAAAGAGAGGAACAGCCCTAGGAAACCCACACAGCTGGAAGGGACAAGGGAAGACCGCAATGAGTTTATGCAGCCTGCACACACACATACCACACACGCACACCACATACACACACCACACACACACACTACACACACCACACACACACCACATACAAACACACCACATATACACACACCACACATACACCACATATACACACACCACACACACACACACTACACACGCACCACATATACACATTCTACACACACCCACATACATCACACACACACCACACACACATCACACACCCACCACACACACATCACACACCCACCACACACACATCACACACCACACACACATCACACACACCACACACACACACACACACACACACACATTATGTTCTGCTTTCCATGGCATGAGGTTGGCTGTGGCTGGATCAGCTCGGTTCTCTGAGGCGGTTAACCAAGAGTCTACAACACTTTCCCCCTCGATTTAAATTCAAGATGAGCAAAGAAGCACTCCCTTTGGAGACAAAGAGTTGAGAGCTGACATTGATGTAGAACAGCAGGCTTCTGAACAGAGGCGGGTGGTGGGTGTCTCCCTGAGCCTCGCAGAGGACACTTTTCCATCTTGAGGCTGAGTTTTAAGCTTTTTTTTCTCTTCTAAATTGTTATTCATTTATTTGGCTGTGCCAGATCTTAGTTGCAGCAGGCAGGATCTAGTCCTCTGACCATGAATGGAACCCAGGTCCGCCGCACTGGCAGCACAGGGTCTTAGCCACTGGAGCACCAGGAAAGTTCCTCTAAGCATCGTTAGCATGTCTAATGTAATTATTAGCATTCCTCTAAGCACTGTCAACATAGCCCTGGCCCCATTTCTGATTCTAGGCAGGGAACTCCTTGAAGACATGGCACATTTTGTTCTCAGCCTTTAACATTTCCAGTCCCTCAGGGTAAAACCCCAATTCCTCAGGGCCTGCGATATTACGATGCCCATACCACATGGCATGTCTGGTCCTCTCTCTTCCTTCCCCCAAAACATACGCCCCAGACTCTACGATGTTTTTCTTTTTTTTTTTAGAAAGTAAATCATTTTATTCTAATCAATTCACAAACAATAGCATGAGAAAAGCACCCTTAAGAGGCTACAACCGCCTCTTCTGCCCAATCCCAAACTCAATACCATCTCAATGAACTTCTATATAGTGACAATGCCCTCTTCCACTATAGTCATGAATCATAAAAGCTATTAATGATTAAGGAGAGGTTTAACAGGTGGTCTCACACTTCACATCTTCACTACTAATTATACTTTAAATGCTAAATCAACGTGGTCATGAGACATGATTTTTCATATCTTCAATTGGAACTTCTTGATTAAGCTAATCCATTGGCCAGTTTGCACTGCTTCAGCCCTTGCTGAAACCCTCGCAAAGTTTAAGGTCACCCCCGGCTCTGGGTACACTCCAAAAACTGTTTTACCTCATAGAAGCAGGGGCCATTCTGCAGCAACTGGGCTGGCTGGGTTCCCTGAGGCTCCTGGTAAGTGATGTCAGGACTTGAGGGTTCAGCACTGCTTCCTCCACTGAAGCCCCCAGTGATGGCATGTCCTGGAGCGTGGCCGACGGCAGAACCCACAGCCACGCCAGCAGCAGTGGTTGCCATCTGGGCCATCAGACCTGGCTGCCGGGGAACAGCAGCAGGGGAGTCGACGGCAGACGGTGGAGCCACTGCTGGAGGCTGAGCTCCGGGCGCTGGCCTGGGTGCTGCTCTCATCTGAGGCGCGCAGCTGGCAGGAGGGGCCACGTGGGAAGTGTGGCTTTGGCTCCCAAGAGGCATCTTGACTGCACTGCTAAGCGACGTCGACCTAGGATGCTTCTTGAAACTGTCAAGAACAGTGTGCCTCCTGCCTTGGTCTTGCTGTTCCCTCAGCCTCGATCCTCTTCCTGAGGATACATCCTTCTATGAGCCTTGCTCTAAAGGGCCTTTATCGGCTTCTCCCCTCTACGTGTGGTCCAGCCCAGCCTATGCATCCTTGCAGCTGTCCTGTGTTGGCCCCTCATTGCGTTCTCAGCAGCTGACGTGGGGTGTGTTGATTTTTCTGGTCTCTGTCTCCATCCACTTGAATGTGAACTTCACGGGGAGCATGGCTGATCCTTCTGTTTGCCACTACATCTCCAGGGCCTAGATCATGCCCATGTGGGCATGCTTACTTGTTGAAATGGAAACGAAGGCTCCGTGCGTATGGATGAATGAGTGACCTACATCAGAAGCCTCTCAGGACAGCTGGGCCCTTGGATGAAAGACTGTCCCGGGAGGGAGAGTTGGGGGAGCACGTGGTTCCCCCTGGCCCCTGGAGGGTGGGTGGCCGCCTGCTAGCAGTAGAGTAGGGAGGGCTGGGGTGTGGGGGTGGGGCACTCCCCTGGAGGTCGTGCTGGGCGTGTCCAGATGTGAGGGGTCCCTGGTCAGCGGCCAGCCATTGCTGCCCTTCCCTTCCTGTCCAGTGAGTCAGCCTGCTGGGAAACACACTAGGGAAGTGGCCCTGTCAGGAGTACAACAGGGCCAGGGGTCAACAAAACAAGAACCCGCTCACCCACCTCGCCCCTGCCGGTAAAGGGAGCCGGCCCACCCTCACCTCCATCCCAGACTGCTGGCCCCAGAAAGTCAGAGAACCCATGCCTGGTGTCTAAGCCCCCAGCCTGTGGCCTGTGTGACAAATCCAGGAAACAAAGGCGGGACCTCCTGACCGCTGAAGCTCCTCTCCTGGTCCCTTGATTTCTGGAGCTCAGGCTGGAAGGGGAGGGAGAGCTGCCCATGAGAACTCTGCTGCTTCAGGCTTTCTTCATCTGTTTTCCTTTTTCCTCTCTCCATCCCCTTCTCCCCATCTCATCACAGGGATTGCTTCCTGTTTCAGTATTTATCACCTGCACTAGACTGTAGGTCCTTTGTGCTCACTTGATTCTGTGTCCTCAGTGCTTGGCACCCTGGAGGTGCTCAGCACACTTTGGTAAATGAATAACTATATGAAGGAAAGAATGAATTTCATCCCCTTGGGCTGATTAAGAGGCTCTGACAAGTCTGTGCTTATAATGTCAAACTGTGGTGCCCAAGAAGACTCTTGAGAGTCCCTCAGACTACAAGGAGATCAAACCAGTCAATCCTAAAAGAAATCAGTCCTGAATATTCATTGGAAGGACTGATGCTGAAGCTGAAGCTCCAATACTTCGGCCACCTGATGAGAAGAACTGACTCACTGGAAAAGACCCTGATGCTGGGAAAGACTAAAGTCAAAAGGAGGAGTGGGCGGCAGAGGATGAGATGGTTAGATAGCATCATCAACTGAATGGACATGAATCCGAGCAAATTCGGGAGACAATGAAGGACTGGGAAGCCTGGTATGCTGCAGTCCATGGGGTTACAAAGAATCAGACAGGACTTAACGACTGAACAACAGCAAGTAATAATAAGCAGGGGCAGCAGAGCCACCCTCAAGACCCCCCAGTAGAAAGTCAGGTGGGATACTCTGGGAAAAGTCCTGCAGAGCCTGCCCGAAGAGCCCTGGAGCCCTGGAGGCAGGGCAGGGAGCCCGATGGATGCCAGGCCCACACAACTCACACCTAGCACTTGATTGGCAATAGAAAGGCCAAGAAGAAAGTCTTCTCTTAGGCTATGAGTCTGAGCCTGGAACTGGATTGGGAGAGTAAAACATGGGAGGATATTGGAGTACGTGTTCCTCTTTCTCTTACCTCTGCCCACCCTGCTTCTCTGTTGTGGACCCAAAACAGGATAGGGAATGAGAAGGAAACAAGTCTCCTCCTCATCACTCACAGATTCAGTGACTATTGAAGGGGCGACTATGTCCCTGATAGTGCACTTGGGTCAAGTATGGAGAGATGAGTAAACTCAGGCCCCAGACAGCTCACAGCTGGACAGGGAGATGGACAAGTAAGCAGTTCTAGGACAAGGTCACGGCGGCTCTGATGGGCTCTGTGTAGTGCTGTGTGAAGAGAGGAGATACTCTGAGGGACTTGGTCCAGTCTACATGGAGGAGGGGATCCAGAAAAAAGCCTCCATGATTGCTGCATAGCAAGCTGTAAAATCTGTATATTTCCAATTCGAGTTCAGTGTATTTATTTTTATTCTATTTTAAATTAAATGTTTTTATTGAAGTATAGTTGCTTTATGATGTTATGTTAGTTTAGGGTTGTGAAGTTTTTACTCAGCATCCCCTGTCTTGAAAATACTCAAGTGTCTTTGGAGATTATGGTTTTTTGTTTGTTTGTTTTGATTTTTGGTTGCACTGAGAGGCTTGTGGGATCTTAGTTTGCTGACCAGGGAACCAACCCATGACCCCTGCATTGGAAGTGTAGAGTCCTTGCCACTGGACTGCCGGGGAATTCCAAGATTGTGATTTAGACACTGATAGGGAGAAATTGTTACCTGGTGGAGGAGGTTCAGAGAATCAGAGACAAAACTGCTGGACTCAGATGAGGTCAGTGACTGTTTAATTCATTTTTACACATGTGCACAGAAGCTCCAATGCTTTGGCCACCTGATGTGAAGAGCCAACTCATTGGGAAAGACCCTGATGCTGGGAGAGATTGAAAGCAGGAGAAGGGGGGCGACAGAGGATGAGATGGTTGAATGGCATCACCGCCTCAATGGACGTGAGTTTGAGCAAGCTCTGGGAGATAATGAAGGAAGGGACATCTGATGTGCTGCAGTCCACGGGGTGACAAAGAGTCAGACACAACTTAGTGACTGAACAACAACAGTAAGCCCACTTAGCCTCCTTTGGATAAAATGGTATCTTGAATTTCCTTCAAGATTCTCCCTCCCCACCCTCTGCCCTTTTGCTTTGGGTGAGATTGACCCATCTCTATAACTCAGTCCCACGACAAAGCTCCACTGGCTCATCAAAACCACAGCAATGAGTCTGGGGCGGTGGGGTTGGGCTTCCAGTAGAGCAGAGAGACTTCAGCTGAGGTTTCCAGGGGGAGACACAGGGTTTCTTCCCTGATGGGCTGAACCTGGATGCATTAAACACTGCGACCACTGTCCTGCCTTGTTATCATCACAGGTGGCCTGAGGGGACTGCAGCTGAGAAATGAAGAGAAACCAGGCCTTTGAGGAGCATAAGCCCCCAGGCGGCCTACACCAGAAGGCAGCCCAGCCAGACTCCTGGATTTCGCTTAAGCGAGCTCCCATTTGGTTTCTGTTTCTCCCTTATTTATTTAGGTTTTGGTCACTGGCAGCTGAGAGAGGCCTACATGCAGCGATGGTCACTGTCAAATTCTGTCTCATCTTCTAGCTCTCCTGGGGGATGGCGCCTCAGGTAGAAAGCATGATGGTATTCAACCAGAGCATTGTGAGTTAACACTTCTGTCTTGGACCCCTGTTTGTAAAACAAACTTTAGTTATCCTTATATTTTACTCTCCTTGAGGGCAAAAGCTGAGATAGTTTTGTTTGCTTTGTAGAACCGCAGAAACTTGCCAAAGTCCCTCAAAGAGACTGTTCTTTGTGCTTATTCTCTCCATACGGTGAAGGAAGACAGAGTCTCAGAGATGAAGCGTCCAGCCCGGGCAGACGTGGGTGCGGGAGTCTAGTGTCCAGGCTCAGCTGAGGCCAGTGGTGAAGCCTCTTGGCTCTAAGATGAGGACTAGGTACTGGCCTGGGACCAGCTCTGTCACTGACCTGCTGGGTGACTTAAGGTCACTTTAGCCCTTGGGCTTTAGTTTCCACATCATTCAAATGGGGCCACAGCCTTCACCTGCAGGAACCAGCATGTTCTGTGTACAAGTTTGCTCAAGAGCACACAGAGTCTCCCAGCGCCCTTGCTGCTTCTTAGGAGTTGGAAAGCTTGGGGGCTGGAGGGCTCCCCCAGCCCCTTCATCCACCTGGGACCTTTGATTCCCAGGGTGTGAAGTGTTGCAGGCACACCCTAACTGGCCCAGCACAGGCCTCTGTCCCCAGCCCCTACTCCACTCTGGTCTGAACAGCAAGTGCCCCCAGGGTTGCTCATAGACAGACACGGCCCAGAAACGCCAAGGGGTGCGCTTAGGGCCCTGCTGGCCTGGCCACTCTGAGGTGGCCTTGCTGCTGTAGGCTGGCTGGTGGGGGCGCTGGAGGCCCAGGCTCCCTGCCCTATCTTTGGCGGTAGTGCCGTGATGGGTCCTAGGGGGGGGGGGACCTGCAGGGGAGGCGCAATCACTGTGTGTTTTGCTTGACCTGTGCCCTGAGTGGCTCTTCCGGCCATTGTGCTCAGGATGCTTTCGTAGCCTTTTTGTAGACGCAGCAACACCCTGTATGTACTTCCCCGCATTCCAAGGAGGCCCACAGTGTGGTCACTTATGGAAGGTCTCCCAGACCCTCCTTCCTCCCCCCTTCTCTGGACTCCATCCCCTTCATGGTGCTGTAGGCACACGTTCCAGGAAACAAACTCACTCAGAAGGCAGATGCAGATAGTGAAATGCAGTTTATTACATCAGCGGGCCCAAGGCAGAGTCTCCTCTTAGCCAAGGACCCCAATCAGCATTGGTGAAAACCTTATATACCCTAAGTATACGTGCCCAAACCCACCTCCCCAAATTCCCTGAAACTAGTCTGAACAAAGGAAGAGAAAAAATACAATCAAAATTAACCCATGATTCATATGCCTTAAGCCTAGGTAGTTAACAGTGGACAATTATCAATAGGCCTGTGGTCATACCCCAATAAGCATAATAGAACTATTTGGTTACATAGATAATTAGGGTATTCTTTTAGGCAATGGAGAGTCTAGGTATGAGCCCTGGGGTTCTTCCATCCGGGGGTCTGGTTTTCCAGTTGGTATGTCATTTCTATAGATACTGGGCAATAGCTCAAAGTCCACAGTCCAGCCCAAGATGGAGTCCTGCTTTCAAGATGGAGCCTCTTCCCGTGTGTTTCCTCCTTCAATGGAAGAGGCTTCCAACCACCCAGCTTTCCCCATGACTGGCAGCCATGCTCCAGAAGTCCTTAGATCTTGGCCACACAGCAGATCAACAGCACAAGGAATGTTTTCTGCCTTAGATACTGCTTAAGAGCTTTACACACTAACCAACAGTTTCATGAAATAGATGCCCTAGTTATCAGTTCAGTTCAGTCGCTCAGTCGTGTCCGACTCTTTGCGACCTCATGAACTGCAGCATGCCAGGCCTCCCTGTTCATCACCAACTCCTGGAGTTTACTCAAACTCATGTCCTTTGAGTTGGTGATGCCATCCAACCATCCCATTGTTTGTCATCGTTCTCCTCCCGCCTTCAATCTTTCCCAGCATCCGGGTCTTTCCAAATGAGTCAGTTCTTTGCATCAGGTGACCAGAGTATTGGACTTTGAGCTTCAGCATCAGTCCTTCCAGTGAATATTCAGGACTGATGTCCTTTAGGATGGATTGTTTGGATCTCCTTGCAGTCCAAGGGACTCTTAAGAGACTTCTCCAACACCACAGTTCAAAAGCATCAATTCTTCTTCAGAGCTCAGCTTTCTTTATCAGCCCTTCTCATAAATATGAAGGAAACGGAAGCTTAGAGGGATTCAGTAACCAGCCCCCGACTCCAGCCCCAGGACACAGCAGCGGTGAGTGGCAGAGCCAGTTCTCAGAGTTCATGTGTCTGAGGCAAGAGTGTGTTCTCAGCTGCCCATTGCCCTGTCCTCTAGTTAAGTCTGATACTTTGTGCTTCAGAGGTGAGCGAAGATGAAACAGAGTTCATGAGTCATTTTTTATAATAAACTTTCAGTTTTGGATTCGCAGAATTACTGCGAATACTACAGAGATAGTACAGAGAATTCCCATATAATCAACACCCAGTTTCCCTGATTATTGACACCTTATGTTAATGTGATATACGTGTTGCTACTGATGAAGCCATATAAGTACATTGTCAGCTCTATCCCAGGCAAGAATATTGGAGTGGGGTGCCATTTCCTTCTCAGATAGTTTATTCAGAGTTCTTTATTTTTATTGTTATTTTTTAAACTTTACTTTTTTCATGTGATCATTTTTTTCTACCAAATAATCTGCATTTTACTTTTTCAATTTAATTTAATTTTTTGTTTTATTTTTGGCCACACAGGATGTGGGATCTTAGTATGGAAGGGAAGATGCTGGAGGGGCAGGTGTGAGAGCTCAAGTGGTGTCCCGAAGGAGACTATGGGACACCTAACTGTCCTTCGCTTGGTGTGTTTACTTATTTATTTTTGGCTGTATCTTGTGGCACTTGGCATCTTAGTTCCTTGACTAGTGATCAAACCTGCATCCCCTGAACTGGAAGCTTGGAATTTTAACCACTGGACTGCAGGGAAGTCCTAAGAGCTCTCTCTCTCTTTTTTCTCTTTTTTAAATCTAATGTTCCTTTTCTGTTACAGGATCTCATCTTGGACCCCACATTACATTTAGTCATCCTGTCTCCTTTGGCTTTGAGAATGTTAATGTCCTCGGTAGGGAGGCCAGAGGTCCCTAAGAGGCAGGAGGAAATAAAACTGCAAGTGGCAGACATTTTTTTTCCCCTCTTCTAATCCTGTGTTGTCATGGAACACCTGGTTCCACCTGAATTTAGCTTTATCTCAAATCTTGAGCTAACCACTGTGCTTTTCTTATGGATATGTTTTCTTAAGCTATGTTAATGAACTATGTATTTGCTAGGAAATCTGCCTTTCTTCAAGATTCAAGTCAATTGTTTTATGGCCCGGGATGACTCACCTTGTGTCAGTGCTGTCTCAGAATGCATTTTGTGGGTGAGGGGCCCGGTGCAACTCTGTTTTGAGACATTGCCTTTCTCTAATTAGCAGCCTGCTAATAGGCAACCCACTGCAGTATTTTTGCCTGGAGAATCCCAAGAAATGTAACCTGTCAGGCTCCTCTGTCTACAGGGTTGCAAGAGTTGGACATAACTTAGCGACTCAGCCACCAATAGATACATAACTCCTTGCTAAAACCTAGCAAGGAGGCACTCTTTCTGTCCCCTTCTGATGTCTATGTCAGAAACTTCCTCTATCTCTTTTATACTTTAATAAAACATTATTACCCAAAACACTCTGAGAGATCAAGCCTCATCACTGGCCTTGGATTGAATTCCTCTCCTCCGGAGGCCATGAATCCCGGCATTGTTCAGTTTGTTCAGTCAGTTCAGTCCTGTCTGACTCTGCGACCACATGAACAGCAGCACATCAGGCTTCCCTGTGTATCACCAACTCCCAGAGCTTACTCAAGTTCATGTTTGTTGAGTTGGTGATGCCATCCAACCATCTCATCCTCTGTTGTCCCCTTCTTCTCTTGACTTCAGTTTTTACCAGCAGCAGGGTCTTTTCAGATGAGTCAGTTCTTCCCATCAGGTGACCAAAGTATTGGAGTTTCAACTTTAGCATCAGTCCGTCCAATGAATATTTAAGACTGATTTCCTTTAGAATTGACTGATTGGATCTCCTTGCAGTCCAAGGGACTCTCAAGAGTCTTCCCAACACCACAGTTCAAAAGCATTAATTCTTCAGTGCTCAGCTTTCTTTATGGTCCAGCTCTCACATCCATACATGACTGCTGGAAAAACCATAGCTTTGACTAGACAGACTTATGCTGGCGAAGTAATGTCTCTGCTTTTTAATATGCTGTCTAGGTTGGTCATAACTTTTCTGCCAAGGAATAAGCGTCTTTTAATTTCATGGCTACAGTTACCATTAGCAGTGATTTTGAAGCCCCCAATAGGAAAAGGAACATGTCAAGGCTGTATATTGTCACCCTGCTTATTTAACTTATATGCAGAGTACATCATGAGAAATGCTGGGTTGGAAGAAGCACAAGCGGGAATCAAGATTGCTGGGAGAAATATCAATCACCTCAGATATGCAGATGACACCACCCTTATGGCAGAAAGTGAAGAAGAACTAAAGAGCTTCTTGATCAAAGTGAGAGAGGAGAGTGAAAAAGTTGGCTTAAAGCTCAACATTCAGAAAACTAAGATCATAGCATCCGGTCCCATCACTTCATGGCAAAGAGATGGGGAAACAGTGGAAACAGTGGCCAACTTTATTTTTCTGGGCTCCAAAATCACTGCAGGTGGTGACTGCAGTCATGAAATAAAAAGACGCTTATTCCTTGGAAGGAAAGTTATGACCAACCTAAACAAGCATATGAAAAAGCAGAGACATTACTTTGCCAGCAAAGATCCATCTAGCCAAGGCTATGGTTTTTCCAGTGGTCATGTATGGATGTGAGAGTTGGACTATAAAGAAAGGTAAGTGCTGAAGAATTGATGCTTTTGAACTGTGGTGTTGGAGAAGATTCTTCTTCTTTTTTCAATCATTTATTTGGCTGCACCAGATCTTAGTTGCAGCATGTGGGATCTAGTTCCCTGACCAGGGATTGAACTCGGGGCCCCTGCTTTGGGAGCACAGAGTCTTAGCTACTGGACCACCAGGGAAGGCCCATGGAGAAGACTCTTGAGAGTCCCTTGGACTGCAAGGAGATCCAACCAGTCCATCCTAAAGGAGATCAGTCCTGGATGTTCATTGGAAGGACCGATGTTGAAGCTGAAACTCCAATACTTTGGCCACCTGATGTGAAGAGCTGACTCATTTGAAAAGATCCTGATGCTGGGAAAGATTGAGGGCAGGGGGAGAAGAGGATGACAGAGGATGAGATGGTTGGATGGCATCACTGACTCAATGGACACAGATTTGGGTGAACTTTGCGAGTTGATGGTGGACAGGGAGGCCTGGTGTGCTGTGGTTCATGGGGTTGCAAAGAGTCGGGACATGACTGAGCGACTGACTGAACTGAAAATAAAGTCTCTCACTGTTTGCATTGTTTCCCCATCTATGTGCCATGAAGTGATAAGATAGGATGCCATGATCTTAGTTTCCTGAATGTTGAGTTTTAAAACCAACTTTTCAGTCTCCTTTTCACTTTCATCAAGAGACTCTAGTTTTTCTTCGCTCTCTGCTTAAGTGTGGTGTCATCTGCATATCTGAGGTTATTGATATTTCTCCCGGCAGTCTTGATTCCAGCTTGTGCTTCATCTAGCCTGGCATTTCACATGATGTACTCTGCTGCTGCTGCTAAGTCACTTCAGTCGTGTCCGACTCTGTGTGACCCCATAGATGGCAGCCCACCAGTCTCCCCCATCCCTGGGATTTTCCAGGCAAGAACACTGGAGTGGCTTGCCATTTTCTTCTCCAATGCATGAAAGTGAAAATGAAAGTGAAGTCGCTCAGTCATGCCCGACTCTTAGCAACCCCATGGACTGCATCCTACCAGGTTCCTCCGTCCATGGGATTTTCCAGGCAAGAGTACTGGAGTGGGGGTGCCATTGCCTTCTCTGATGATGTACTCTGCATAAAGTTAAATAAGCAGGGTGACAATATACAGCCTTGACATACTCCTTTCCCAATTTGGAACCAGCCTGTTGTTCCGCGTGTCCAGTTCTAATTGTTGCTTCTTGAACTGCATATAAGATTTTTCAGGAGGCAGGTCAGGTGGTCTGGTATTCCCATCTCTTTCAGAATTTTCCACAGTTTATTGTGATCCACACAGTCAAAGGCTTTGGCATAGTCAATTAAGCAGAAATAGATGTTTTTCTGGAACTTTCTTGCTTTTTTGATGATCCAGCAGATGTTGGCAACTAGATCTCTGGTTCCTCTGCCTTTCTTAATCCAGCTTGATCATGTGGAAGTTCATGATTCACTTATTGCTGAAGCCTGGCTTGGAGAATTTTGAGCATTGCTCTACTAGTGTGTGAGATGAGCGCAACTGTGTGGTACTTGGAAAATTCTTTGGCGTTGTCTTTCTTTGGGATTGGAATGAAAACTGATCTTTTCCAGTCCTGTGGCCAGTGCTGAGTTTTCCAAATTTGCTGGCATATTGAGTGCAACACTTTAAAAGAATCATCTTTTAGGATTTGAAATAGCTCATCTGAGATTCCATCACCTCCACTAGCCTTGTTCATAGTGATGCTTCCTAAGACCCACTTCACTTTGCATTCCAGGATGTCTGGCTCTAGGTGAGTGATCACACCATCACAGTTATCTGGGTCATGAAGATCTTTTTGTATAGTTTTTCTGTGTATTTTTGCCACCTCTTCTTAATTTCTTCTGCTTCTGTTAGGTCCATACCATTTCTCTCCTTTATTGTGCTCATCTTTGCTTGAAATATTCCCTGGTATCTCTAATTTTCTTGAAGAGATCTCTGGTCTTTCCCATTCTATTGTTTTCCCCTATTTCTTTACATTGATCACTGAGGAAGTCTCATGGCTTGTAGCAGCAAAATTTCAGCTTCTTCTATGACGGTTTCTCAGACTTTCCTTGTTTTTGGCAGCCTTGACAGTTTGGAGCGGTACTGATGGGTGATTTTGCAGAATGTTACCTAATTGGGATTTGTCTGATGTTTTTTGTCTCATAATTGGGCTGGGCGGAGGGAATTCACAGAGGTCAAGTCTCATTTCCATCATATTACAAGGGCACATGCTAACACTGACCCATGATCCTGACGTTGACCTTGATTGCCTGGCGAGGTAGTTTCTGTTGCTGTAATGTTCCTCTTCCCTTCCAAAGCTTAGTGTACTTAAGTTACGCTTTGAGCACTAGGAGGAGAAGCAGCTGGTGACTCTCCTGGGAGCAGGGAGAAGGGAGAGAGGGCAGAGAAGCATAGTGGTAGGTCTGAAGCAGAAATCTAGTTTGCATCTGGCCAGGAGGAGAAGCTGATGGGGCTTGATGGAAGAGAAGAAAGTCCAGGTCAGGATGTGGGCAAAAGCAGCCTCTCAGCACAGCTCAGCGACAGGAGAGGGTCTAGGAATTACCTGGAGATATCGGGTGAGATAACCTTCACCCCTGGGCTCCCATCTTATTTTCACGGACTTCATCTCCCAATAAAGTGGGTTGCAGTCATCAGAGAGACTTGCCCATGAAACTGAAAAAAGCTGCTGCTGAAGTTCGCTTTAAACTCCATTCTGTCTCCCCACTGGACTACTTTGCCTGAGAGTTCAGGATAAGTGAGTGTTTCTTGTAAATCCTGAAGTTATTCTGAGGATCAACACTGTTAGATTGCATCATAGTTTGGGGTTGAAAGTGGAAATTTTGCAATGTAAATGTTTATTTTAAAAAATTTAAAAAATAACAATTTATTTGGCTGTGCCGTGTCTTCACTGCAGCATCGTCAATCTCCATTGCACACGTGGGTCTTTTAGTTTTGGCATCTGGACTCTCAGCTGCAGCATGTGGGAACTAGTTCCCTGACCAGGGATAGAACTTGGGGATAGAATTGGGCGCATGGAGTCTTAGCCACTGGACCACCAGAGAAGTCCCCAGTATATAAATGTTTAAAATAAATCACAAGTTTCATAACTCTGTCTGGGCATTTGCTCATTTTATAAAGTATATGTACCAGTAATCTCAAAAGATGGAAGTGGCCTGAGCCTCCTCCTGTGAGCTAGGAGAGACCCTGCATCCTTCCAGCACCAGAAGGCTGGTGAGGGATAGGCTGGGGGGCCTGAGGAGACCAGATGGCTGGTTGGACCAGGGCAGGGCTGGACTCAGTGGCCAAGACATACATTTACATTTATCTGTCTATTTCAGGGTGTGAGCCAGGCAGATGGGGTAGAATCTGGATAGTGGATCTGAGAGAATTTGTTTCTAATGTTGGGAAGAATCTGGTAAGAATAAGCAGTGCTTTGGTTTGAAGTGGTTTTCAGCACAGTTCCTAACACCTGTCCTTCTGCCTGATGTTATACTATTAGAGAGAAATACCTGTGGACGTTTGGGGTCTAGAAGTTACTTGGTACATGAAAATACCCCTAGGATATGAAATGACTTTAGCTGTTGACAACTAGTAGAGGAGGGCCATCAGCTTCTTCTTCTTCTTTTTTTTTTTTTTGATGTGGACCATTTTTTGAAGTCTTTATTGAATTTGTTGCAAAACTGTTTCTGTTTTATGCTTTGAGTTTTTGATTATGAGGCATGTGGGATCTTAGTTCCCCGACCATGGATCGAACCAGTACCCTCTGCATTGAGAGTGAAGTTTTCACCACTGGACCACTAGCAAAGTCTTGGCAATCAGCTTCTTGAAAAGAGCAAGGTCCTCCTGTGAGAGTGGGATCTAAGATGGAGTGTGGAGAAGAGTGGAGGGCAGGGCTGTCAGACCACGGCTGCAAGACCAGGGTCCAGGGAGACACGGGGTTGATGAGGGGAAGGGGGAGGCAGACGACCAGGACCTTCATGAATCTGTGGGAAGCAGTCCTGGTGACGCCCTATTTATAGTCAGATGACCTCAGATGAGTCACCTCTGAGATTCAGTTTCCCCACTTCCCTGGGGGAAGTGTCAGATGGTCAGGATAGGAGCGCTTTCCTTGTCCTCCCATCACACACTCAGCACAACCACCACTGTCGCCATTGGCAACAGAATGCGTCGTGTGCAGGAGCCCAGGGACTCTGGGCTCAGGACTGGGTCCCAGTTACAACTGTTATTAAAAAGCAGAGACATTACTTTGCCAACAACCATCTAGTCAAGGTTATGGTTTTTCAAGTAGTCATGTATGGATGTGAGAGTTGGACTGTGAAGAAAGCTGAGCGCCGAAGAATTGATGCTTTTGAACTGTGGTGCTGGAGAAGACTCTTGAGAGTCCCTTGGACTGCAAGGAGATCCAACCAGTCCATCCTAAAAGAGATCAGTCCTGAGCATTCATTGAAAGGACTGATGTTAAAGCTGATACTCCAATACTGTGGCCACTTAATGCTGAGAGCTGACTCATTTGAAAAGACCCTGATGCTGGGAAAGACTGAGGGCAGGAGGAGAAGGGGACTGTAACAGAGGATGAGATGGCTGGATGGCATCACCAACTCAATGGGCATGAGTTTGAGTAAACTCCTGGGAGTTGGTGATGGACAGGGAGACCTGGCATGCTGCGATTCATGGGGTCGCAAAGAGTCAGACACGACTGAGCGACTGAGCTGAATTGAACAACTGTTTTAATTCTACAACCCTGGGGCATGGGTGCTGTTCCTGCCTTGATTTTATAGATGGAGAGACAGAACTTTCCAGAGGTTAAATAACACACCCAAGGTCACACACCAGGGACCCCTGTGTGACCTTCTGTGTGTGGGGGATTGGCCCCCACAGTGGAGTCAATCCTGGTCAGAGGTGGGCACCTTTTTCTGGAAAAAGTAACTATTTTAGGCTTTGTGGGTGACAGAGTCTTCTGTCCTCCTCCTCCTTCTCTCTTCCTTCCACCTTTCTCAGCTGGTGAGCTGTGCACAGACAGGCCACTGGCTGGACTGGGCCTTCAGGCCCTAGTTTACTGACCCCTGCTAACATGTGAACAGAGATGCAAATGGCTGCAGAATGGTACATTTTCAGTTTACAGAGCCAATCTCAGACCCACTCAGAGACTTCCAGGCCTGGGAGGGAGGCAGGGTGACCTGTCTGTTCCTGGTGGACACTAGGTTTACTGGAGATCCAGCGGGGTGTGGGCACCAGGACCCACAATCAGCTACTTGCCCCCTTTTGTCAGGTTGCCTTGGTGTCTGGGTGCTGGGTGGGAGGTGCTGGAGCAGAGGGGGAGAGAAAGCCTAATGTGGGGGCATGGTGGGATGCTGCCGCCAGAATGGGGAATGCCCTAACCTGGCAGGAAGCTGGGAAACCTCTTGGCTCCTCAGGGGTCTCTGGCCAGCCCGGTCAAAGAGGTTTGGGAAAGGAAGATCTTGTGTAGACACAGGAGCTGCTGTTGGTGTGCGTGGGGCTGGCCTGCACGAGCCCCTGCAGATGCAGTATGGGAAGAGCTGCGGTCCTGGATTTGAGCAGCAAAGAAAGGGTTAACCCAGGTGCACAGGTGGGTTCAAGTCCTGACACCAGTGCTGACCCACTCTGTGACCCCCTCCAGGTCTTCAGCCTCTCAGGCACTCCCTTTCCTCATCTATAAAGTGGAAACAGCAACATCCATTTCAGCAAGTTCACCAGGTAACTATTCATCCAACGCTTCCAATCCAATGGCTGATCTTCACTATTGGCGGATTCTTGATTTTCAAACTTGCCTACTTGTAATCCCTTGAATTTGTACTCAAAGTACTTTGAGGTCTTTGGAGCATGTGTGCCGAGTGGTGACTAGTGTGAGCTGTCAGAAAGTCACATTCCCAGCTGAATAAGGAGATGCTCAGTCTCCTTGTTTCCCCTCTTCGTGGTCTGCTTCGTGCCACGTCTTTCTCACATTTGTGCTTTCCGTTGGTGATTTTGCTGTTTAAAATGACCCTCACTTAAAAAAAAAAAAAGAATAATAAAAGAAACTCCTAAAGGGCACCTAAGCTTCCCAGGTGGTAAGAGTGGTAAGGAACCTGCCTGCCAATTCAGGGATGTAAGGAATGCAAGTTCAATCCCTGCGCTGGGAAGATTCCCTGGAGGAGGAAACGGCAACCCACTCTAGCATATTCCTGTCTGGAGAGTCCCCATGGAGAGAGGAGCCTGGCGGGCTGCAGTCCACAGTGTTGCACAGAGCTGGACAGACTGAAGCGACTTAGCACACAGGCAGATATTCTTTGACTCAGCCTTGTACAGGCCTCTGCTCTCAGGCTGCCTCCTCAGAGAGGCCCTCCTGACTACCGTCCATAAATACCACTTACCCCCATCACTTGCTTCCCTTATCCTGTGTCCTCTTCCTAGCGCTGTCACCATTTGAGTTAAGCTTGTTCCCCTGTGTCTTCATCAGCTCAGGTGGCTCTAACAAATGCCCAGAGACTGGGTAGCTTAAACAACAGATATTTATTTCTCATAGTACTGGAGGCTGGAAATCCAGGGTCAAGGTGCTGGGAGACTCAGCTGTCTTCCTCTCTTCTCATTGGACCCTCACAGAGCGTTCCTTGGAGCAGGCAGGCTGAGAAATCTCCCAACTCCTCTACTTTTTATCAGGGCACTAATCCCCATCATGAGGGCCCCACCCTGTGGCCCATTCTAGTTCTAATTACCTCTCAAAGGCTCCACCTCCAAACACCATTACCTGGGGTTTCACCAGGTAAAAATTAGGGTTTACCATATGAATGTTGGGGTTTCCCAGGTGGCACCGTGATAAAGAACATGCCTGCCAGTGCAGGAGGCTTGGGTTTGATCCGTGAGTTAGGAAGATCCTTCGCAGAAGGAAATGGCAACCCTCTCCAGGTGTTCTTGCCTGGAGAATTCCATGGACAGAGGTGCCTGGAGGGTTACAGTCTATGGGGTCACAAAGAGTTGGACATGACTGAGTATCACACATATGACTATTAAGAGGATATAAACACTTGTTCATCAGCTTCCTCCCTCACCAAGTGTAAGCTCTTGGAATGGTCTGTCTGACTCTTAGGGTCTCCATCACCTGCAGTAATGCCAGCACACAGTAGAACTCAGCTGAGGCTCCCTGGATGGGGAGTAGAGAGTACTGATGGATGGGTAGCAATAATAAGCAGAACCAAATAGCCTCTGCCTGGGGTTCAGGGGAGGCAAGGTGGATCTGAGCCCTGGAGGGTGGGACGGAAGGAGCAGGTGGGAGGGAGGGAGCAGGCAGGCAGGGGCTGGAGGGAGAGCCAATTCTATTAATCATGGAACTTTGCCTAGGTGGTCAGAGGAGTAAGGCAAGGGAGAGAGGGAGAGAGGATGAGGGCAGTGGGGGAGGGGCAGGAGGCATGGGTGGTGGTGGGCGGGGCCAGAGGGGCGGGGCCATCGGCACTGCCTTTTCCGTGTGACTGGCGCTGAGTCCCGGAGTCTGCTGGGCGCCCGCTGTCTGCTTCCAGGCCTGGTCATTTGTTTACTTGGCCAGTACTTTGGGTTGCCTTGGGCTTTTCTTGCTGAACTCCAGGGCAGGAGTTAAATAAATACTGGCTTCCAGATACGGGAACCAAAATCATGCAGGAAATGAAGTGGAGGGGAGGGCCAGGACCAGTTCTGGGCTTCCCCTGCTAGGGGCCCCCAGGAGTGCATTCACGCCTGCCTGGCACGTTTATTCCCAGCTCCCATGGGAAAGGAGGTGGGGCATCCTGTGTTTCCCAGTGGAAGCTTCTTGGTTTTTCTTTATAGCACCCATTAGTTCATTCATAGACCTGAAAGAAGTGAAGTGAAAATCACTCAGTCGTGTCCTATTCTTTGCAACCCCAGAGGCTCCTCTGTCCATGGAATTCTCCAGCCAAGAATACTAGAGTGGGAAGCTGTTCTGTTCTCCAGGGGATCTTCCCAACCCAGAGATCGAACCCTGGTCTCCTGCACTGCAGGCAGATTCTTTACCATCTGAGCCTCCAGGGAAGCCCTGTTAAGCACCACCTGCCACTAACAGCGGAGAAGGCAATGGCAGCCCACTCCAGTACTCTTGCCTGGAAAATCCCACGGGCGGAGGAGCCCGGTGGGCTGCAGTCCATGGAGTCGCTAAGAGTTAGACACGACTGAGCAACTTCACTTTCACTTTACACTTTCATGCATTGGAGAAGGAAATGGCAACCCACTCCAGTGTTCTTGCCTGGAGAATCCCAGGGACGGGGGAGCCTGGTGGGCTGCCGTCTATGGAGTCACACAGAGTCAGACACGACTGAAGCGACTTAGCAGCAGCAGCCACTAACAAGCTAAGGATCATAGCAGCCCTGTTCTGTGATTCTGCTCTCTGAGCATGGTGAGCTGTTAAAAGATTAACAGCTGGCTTTCACAGCCTCCACCAAGGCTGCATTTTCATGCTACTGATGTGATGTTACTGAAACCAGGTTTGTTTACCCGACTCTCTGCAAATCAAGCACCGAGACATGGGGGTTGATAGCAGAGAAGGAGTTTATTCTCAAGGCAGCCAAGCCAGGAGAATAAGTCTCAGATCCGCCTCCCAAAGGTGAGCGGCTTGGGATATTTATGGGATAAAGAAGCAGCATGATCTTAGGTGTTGGGGAAAGGGGATTGAAGTTGGGGAAAAGGTAGGGTATTTGGTATTCTGTATAGGCAAATATGGGCTTTCCTGGTGGCTCAGTGGTAAAGAAGACACCTGCCCATGCAGGAGACACAGGAGGCAAGGGTTTGATCCCTGGATTGGGAAGATCTCGTAGAGGAGGAAATGGCAAAGTACTTTAGTGTTCTTGCCTGGAGAATCCGGTGAACAGAGGAGCCTGGTGGGCGACACAGTTCATGGGGTTGCAATGAGTTGGACGCGACTTAGTGACTGAACAACAAAAAAAACGTAGGTGTATCTGGGTTATGTGCTTCTCCATGGGATGCATGTTCAAAAGTGGAGGTGCTTTAGCATGATCTGAGGGTGGAGTTTTTGGTCTTCTGACGTCAATGTCATTCACTGGACGTTTGTGCTAGTCCAGTTTTAGGGTCAGTGGGGTCAGTGGTCCCAACCAGTCTTAGCCGTCTTGAACTGGACAAGAACTGACTCCAAGTTTCTGAAAAACAACCTAAGTTTCCGTTACTATAACAACCCATGCGTCAGAGGTGCTGTCTAATAGGGGTGGTTAAGGAGTCTAGCGATATATTTATCTAGGCTATGTGAAACTTGGAGGGTAGGCAATTAAAGAAAGAAAACACAACTAAATCGAGCTTAATCAGTAAAGTCAGGTTACAACAGAAGGGTTTTAACAAGCTGTTCCCTTACCTGTTGTTCTGTAAGACAAGCTCAAGAATTTCTGCTAGTCACCAGTTTCTGCTAACCGATGGTCTCAGAGTCACTGAGTGCAAAACTGGAAAGAGTTATGTAGCACCACACCACTGTATAGAGTTCCCTCTGTGCAGATATATGTTGATATGTACCTACTACTTTAGCAGCAAAGAACTGATGCTTTTGAACTGTGGTGTTGGAGAAGACTCTTGACTGCAAGGAAATCAAACCAGTCAATCCTAAAGGAAATCAACCTGAATATTCTTTGGAAGGACTGATGCTGAAGTTGAAACTCTGACACTTTGGCCACTTGATTCGAAGAACTGACTCATTGGAAAAGACCCTGACGCTGGGAAAGATTGAAGGCAGGAGGAGAAAGGGATGACAGAGGATGAGATGGTTAGATAGCATCACTAACTCAATGAACATGAATTTTAGCAAACTTAGGGAGAAAGGGATAGACAGGGTAGCCTATTGTGTGGCAATGCATGGGGTAACAAAGAGTCGGACAGGACTTAGCAACTGAACAACAATGTACAGCTCCAACTAACACAACATTGTAAAGACAATTATACTCCAGTAAAAAATAAAATAAAATGTTGATAGTACTTAAAAAAAGAGTATGTACTGTGCTTAGTCACTCAGTCATGTCCAACTGTGTGTGACTCAATGGACTGTAGCTCACCAGGCTCCTCTGTCCATGGAGATTCCTCAGGCAAGAATACTGGAGTGGGTTGTCATGCCCTCCTCCAGGGGATTTTCCCAACCCAGGGACTGAACTCAGGTCTCCCACATTGAAGGCAAATTCTTTACTGTCTGAACTACCAGGGAAGCCCAAGAATACTAGAGTGGTTAGCCTGTTTCTTCTCCAGGGGATCTTCCCAGCCCAGGAATCGAACCAGGGTCTTCTACATTGCAGGCAGATTCTTTACCAGTTGAGCCACCAGGGAAGCCCAAAAAGAGTATAGATAATGGCAAAATGCAGAATAATTAGGAAATGATGTTTCCAGTATTTGTTACCTCTGCTTTAAATAAAATTCATTTAATTATGACTACTTACTAACAGATTCGCAAAATTCTGAAAAGTATAGCAATCGGCTCTTGCGAGCTAGGATGAGCTGGTTCCAGTTATCACTGCCTGGGAGTTTGTGCAAGACACAAATTCTTAGGCCCCACTCCAGACCTACTAAATTAGAATATGATTTCTAACACTTTTAACAATGTCCTCAGGTAATTTGCATACATGTTTGAGAAAGGTGACCTTAGAGGTAACCACTGTTTTCTGATTTTGTTTATATCTTTTAGAAATTTTCACAACACAGATGCATATATTTAAAAAATATCTTATTATTCTTATTGCTATTTTATTTATTTTTACTTTTTGGCTGTGCCAAGAGTCATGTGAGATCTTAGTTCCCTGACCAGGGATTGAACTCACACCCCCTGCCTTGGAAGCTTGGGGTCTTAACTACTGGACCAACAAGAAGTCCTGGATGCATATATTTTTATATTTTTAAAATGATGTTTTTCTGGATTTCTCTTTGAACAATTTAAAAAGATTCTATTTATAAGAGCAGTTTTAGGTCCACAGCAAAATCAAGCAGAAGGTATGGAGTTTTTCTGTATACCTCTACACATGTACGACCTCCCCCAGTATCAGCATCCCCAGCAGAAGGTACTTCCGTTACAACTAATGAATATACATAGACACTCCAGTATCACCCAGAGTCCACAAATTACATTAGGGTTCACTTGGTGTTGTACATTCTGTGGGTGTCAATGTGTGGAGTCTTAACCACAGGGTTGCCAGGAAAGTCCCTAGATTTTCAAAATATTGATCTTATGTTTGGTTACCTTGCCAGTATTTCTATTAATTTTTAGTATTTTGTAGATACTTTTGGGACAATTATATCATATGTTATTAATGATAGTTTATTTCTGATCTTTTTACTCTGTTTTTCTTCCTTTTAAAAATTATTTATTTATTTGGCTGCACTGATATTGGTTGCAGCAGGGGTGCAGAATCTAGGTCCCTAATCAGGGATTGAGCCTAGTCCCCCTGCACTGGGAATGTGAAGTCTTACCCACTGGCCCACTGAGTCACTGGGCAAGTCTCTATTTTTAATGTCTTGTTGCATTTCCTGGGATTTCCAATGTGGTTTAAACAGAAGTGGTAGGATTGGGCATCATTGTCTTGTCTTTCATCTGAAGAGGACTGATGTTACATCCTTTAGAATAGGGTTTAAAAAAATTGAAATATAGTTGATCTACAGTGCTATATTAGTTTCAGGTGTACAGCATAGTGATTCGATTTTTAAAGATTATATTCCGCTTAAAGTTATCATAGAATATTGATCATATTTCCTGTGCTCTGTATTAGATCTTCCTCTCTTGCTTATTTTATGCCTAGTAGTTCGTGCCTCTTAATATCCCTCTCCATCTCGCCCTTTCCCCTACTCTTCTCCCCACTCCTCATCACTAGCTTCTTGTGTCTGTGAGTCTCTTTCTGTTTTGTTATAGTTAATTTGTTTCATTTTTTAGATTCAGAATATACGTGAAAACAGGCAGTGTCTCTTTCTGACTTACTTCATTAAGCATAACACCCTTTAGGTCCATCCACCTTGTTGCAAATGGTAACCCATAGGTTTTTATTACTTAATCTTAGTTATATTAAGGTATTTTCTTCTATTCCTGGTTTGCTCAGAGATTTTATGAATCAGTAAATTTGTCAGGTGAGATGCTCAGAATTTTATCTTTTAATTTGTTAATGTGGCATGTGATAATGGCAGATTTTCTAATGTTAAACCATTCAAATTTCCAGGATAAATAAAACTTGGTCATGATATATTATCTTTTTTAACATATGGTTGTATTCAGTTGCTAATATTTTGTTTAGGACTTTTTACTTTTACTCGTTACTCTATAAGAATTTAGGTTTCAGTCAGAGGCCTTTAAATTGGAAAATATTGCCTCATTACAGCTACATTAAGATATGACTAATACGATTGTGAAATGAGATGTTAATAGCCTATAATACAGATGAAAATTTAAAGAAATAGCTCATTTAAAATGTCCAGTAGAAAAGAAACAAAATTGTGAGCTGCTTACTTTGCTGGAGAAGGAAACGGCAACCCACTTCAGTGTTCTTGCCTAGAGAATCCCAGGGACGAGGGAGCCTGGTGGGCTGCTGTCTATGGGGTCTCACGGTCGGACACGACTGACGCGACTTAGCAGCAGCAGCAGCAGTACTTAGCTTAATAGTGTTTGGGTTTTTACCAGTTTACAAAATGATTATACTGATATATTTAACACATATAAAATAGTTATACATATATAATTAACACAGCAAAGATAATTTTGTGGCTTCCCAGCTAGTGCAGTGGTAAAGAATCTGCCTGCCAGTGCAGGAGATATGGGTTTGATTCCTGGGTCAGGAAGATCCTCTGGAGTAAGAAATGGCAACCCACTCCAGTATTCTTGCCTGGGAAATCCCATGGACAGAGGAGCCTGGTGAGCTACAGTCCATGGGGTTGCAGAGTTGGACATGACCAAGCGCACACACATGTACAGGTGTGTTCATTATTAAGTCTGGCAGGGATTTTTTTCTTATAGTGTTCATGTCTGGTTTTGGGATCAAGGTTATATTAGATTCATAGTCTCAATTAGGGATAATGTTCTTTGTGCAAGAGTCTGCTGCTGAGTCTCTAATACTTACTCTGGACTTCTTTCTTTAACAACAGAACTCCAGGTTTTAGCTGGACACACAGTTAAAGATGATATTTTCCAGCCTGTCTCACACTCTTCCACGTGATTAAATTTTGGTGAGCATCCGCTCATCAGCACCACAGTAAGTCGACTCTTTGTGGACCCAAATCCTGAAATTTATGATTCCTACTTTGATAAACAGGTCCCCCAGGGCTTTTATTTCTAATCGTGACTAGTTTCATTAAAACTAAAAACATGATCTAGTATATAGACTTCATATATATTTATATTTATACATCCATGTAGAATTAAAAAAATATATTCACTGCTCCTTGATCTATACTTGCAGCTTCTCTAGACACCTTAAGTAGAAAGAATGTTAATTGTTGAAGTTATTAAACCAGCCACTATTTGCATGAAAGAATGTCACTTATGAATCATTTTCAGTTTTTAAAAAGATCTTTAAAAAAGTTTTCTTCAGTTGTAGGAAAGCTGGCTCCTAAACATATAAACCAACACAATTTTCACATTAAACTGAAAATATTCCAAAATTTACATGCATTATAACCAGGACCATGGAAAGAAGCTAACCAAATGCGGAGGAATCCTTTTCAGCTTCTACAAAGAATTATGACCTCTTGTTTTCCTTGAAATTCAACTCTCTTGGTGTGTCTGATTTTCTCCACTTCTGATAGAGAAGTAGCTATAAAGAAAAGTTTCTGTACTCTTAAAAAAAAATGAAAAAGTAAGTGGAATGATAAATGGCAACTGATAAGAGACCTCATTGTTGGAGACAATAAGCAGGTGGAAGGGACTGGCAGCTTCTAGAGGACATGCCCATCCAGAAAGGGAAGCCCTTCACCCCTGTTGATTGCCCATGAGAACATGGTCCAGTCTTCCTGCTGATCTAAGTGAACCGGAAGTCCACATTTTAATGTAAGAGATCCTGAGATGTTAATATTGGCTCAGAATTTAAAAACAGACAAACACACACACACAGTTATACACACACACACACACACACACACACACACACACACTCTGACTATTTATGGAAAAGAGAGGGCCAGAGAGGTTCTGAAACTTTCTCAAGGTGGAGGATTAAGTAGGTGCAGACTCTGACCTCCCAGAGTCTGAAACTTCGTCCATTTCTGAGACTCTGTGAGGAAGTAGCTGCAGCTATTAATTCCAGTCAAAGGCACGATTATATCCTACTGCTTGCAGGCTGCAAAGGGCAGTGTCCCAAATGTCCCAAGGCTTTCTCTTCCAGCAAGAAGCTCCATCTTTGGTGAATGACTTCAGGGAGGGTGGTGGCAGCTTGTTCATGGCTCATGATTTAGGATATGTTTATGTTTTTCATGCAAATTATAGCAGGTAAAATTCGGTCACATTTTTTAGAAAGAGGGAGGCTGGAAATTTGGGAGAAAAGAATTTGTCCTTGAGCATTTTTGGAAACAGAAAGAGAGATGTGCTTTTTCCTAAATCAACAAAAGTTTTATAATGTGGGCGAGGCCATTTCAAATAGAGAATGGTTGTGTTTCAGGAAGCCCTAAAGATAAGGGGAAAGTTCCTGTGGTTTCCAAATGAGTGAGCAAAACCTTCCCATGAGAGGATGTCACTGGCCCAGGGGCATTTTCTGTGTTTCAAAGCCGACATCTGGAAATGGGGAGTAACTGAATTAAAGGCCGGGTTGCTCGGTCCAGCCAAACCATGTCATCCCAAAGGCTTTTCCCACCAAGGAAGTCTGAGCTCAAAGGAGTCCAGCCTGTGTTTCATGGTATAAAGCAGGGAGAATGTAGCCGGAGATTCAGGGATGCAGGGGCACTTTCAGGACGCCCCCTGGGAGAGTGTTAGAGAAGGAAGGTCTTCCAGCTTCGTGACCTGGAGTCTCCGCCTTGGATTTGAGGGCAGGGCCCTAGAAAGGCTCAGCTTGGACTGGATACAGGGATGCAGTGCTGACGCAGGGCAGAGAACACGGGACCAAGACACAACAGCAAGGGGTGAGCACGGGCTTTTCCACATCCTCCCTGTGTAGCTTCTCAAGTCACTTTCCAGAGCACGCACTTCTTCCCCTGCGGGTTGGGACTCTGCCGGCTCTTGCTAACACCTGGTGGTGGTGAAAGTGCCCTGAAAACAGAAAGGATTCACATCACATCTGGAACCTTCTTACCACTGCAGCCTGTGCTGCATGCACCCCTGTGTTCTGTGTTCCAGCCACGCAAACCATCTTTTGGGTTTTTCATAGGTAGCTTCCTCCGGCCACTGGGCCTTTGCACATGTTGATTCCAAGACCTGAAGTGCGTCTCCCATCTTTTCTTGATTTTAATCTATTTATTCTAGAACTCAGCTCAGTTGGCACCCCTTTCCCCATCAATTTAGGTTGGAATTCTCTGTTGCAGGTATATATCCATAGTCCAACTATCTTATCACCATTCGTAGCTATATGATTTGTTGAAATCTATGTCATTCTTGTCACTAGACTGTAAGCTACTCGAGAGCAGAGGATGACGGAGTTTTGCTCATCTTTGCATCCCCAGACCCAGCCCAGATATCTGATACATATTAGAAATGAAGAATGGTTCCAGGAGTGTAGGCAGTGGGAGTTCTGGATTTAGGTACCTGGGTTTGTTGTTTTGCTCAGTCGCTCAGGCATGTCTGACATTTTGCTACCCCATGGACTGCACTGCTCCAGGCTTCCCTGTCCTTCATCATCTCCTGGAGTTTGCTCAAACTCATCTCCATTGAGTCGGTGATGCCATCCAACCATCTCATCCTCTGTTGCCCCTTTCTCCTCCTGCCCCTCAATCTCTCCCAGCATCAGGGTCTTTTCCAGTGAGTTGGCTTTTCACATCAGATGGCCTAAGTATTGGAGTTTCAGCTTCAGCTTCAGTCCTTCCAAAAACATTCAAGGTTTATTTCCTTTAGGATTCACTGGTTTGATCTCCTTGCTGTTCAAGGGACTCTCAAGATTCTTCTCCAGCACCACAATTTGAAAGCATCATTTCTTCAGTGCTCAGCATTCTTTATGGTCCAACTGTCACATCTGTATATGACTACTGGGAAAACCACAGCTTTTACTATATGGGCCTTTGTTGGCAAAGTAATATCTCTGCTTTCTAATATACTGTGTAGGTTTGTGAAAGCTTTCCTTCCAAGGAGCAAACATCTTTTAATTTCATGGCTGCAGTTACCATCCACAATGATTTTGGAGCCCAAGAATATACAATCTGTCACTATTTCCATGACATGAATTGATGGGACTGGATGCCATGATCTTAGTTTTTGAATGTTGAGTTTTAAGCTGGTTTTTTCACTCTCCTCTTTCACCCTCTTCGCTTTCTGCCATAAAAGTGGTATCATCTGCATATCTGAGGTTGTTAATATTTCTCCCAGCAATCTTCATTCCAGCTCGTAATTCATCTAGCCCAGTTTGTTGCAAGACGTACTCTGCAGAGAAATTAAATAAGCAGGGTGACAATATATAGCCTTGATGAACTCCTTTCCCAGTTTTGAACCAATCTGTTGTTTTATGTCCGGTTTTAACTGCTGCTTCTTGACCTGCATATGGGTCTCTCAAGAGACAGGTAAGGTGGTCTAGTATTCCCATCTGTTTAAGAATTTTCCACAGTTTGTTGTGATCCACACAGTCAAAGGCTTTAGCTGGTCCCTGGGTTAGGATCCTCAGAGTGAGGATCAGACAGTGTCACCTCCAAATAAGCTCTGTGTTCACACCTTTTCTTTCCCTCCCATTAAGTCACACTATACCCCATCATGTGATGTCGCATTGACATCTGTATATCTTGCATACATCAAATTATGTCATCTAATTGGTAGTGGTAGGTGGGGGTGCCAGCTTCCTAGGTGATGCTAGTGGTAAAGAACCCGCTGGCCAGTGCAGGAGATGCAAAAGGTGTGGGCTCGATCCTTGGGTTGGGAAGATCCCATGGGGGTGCCCTGGTGTGAGAGGCAAGCAGATTTGGTCCAAAGCAGCCAATTGGAGCAGGAACTGGGTTTCAGAACAAGGAGCTCGAAATTAATTAGATGCTGCCTTGTCTGGAACACTGCTTCAGAGACTTGAATTATTAATAAAAATTCTAGGAAGCCCAGTATCTTTTCAGGACCTTTATCCAATTAAGGGAAGATAAGTTCCAAGCATGCTTCCAGGCACCATTATTGTTTTTCGTTTTTCATTTTGAAAACTTTATATTGATATAATATTCATAGAGAAAGTACTCAGATTATAAGCACCCAGTTCAATATTTTATTCACAGATGAAGCACTCCCTCTCATCACCAGGACCCAGGTTAAGAAATAGAACATTACCAGAACTCCAAAAGCTCCTCTCATGCACCTTTCTAGCCATTCCACTCATCGCCCCCCCACTCATCACCCCCACCAAGGGAACACTCTTCTGACATCTAACGGCACAGATCTGCCATTTTTTGTATTCCATGCAAATGAGGTATCCAGCAAGTACTTTCCTGAGTCAAACTTCTTTCACTCAACGCTACATTTGTGAGGCTCACCTCTACTGGTATGTGAGGTTATAGACTGTTCTCACTGCTAAGCAATAACCACCGTGTGAGCACACCACAGTGTACTTATCCATCAACTGTGGGTGGATGTTTAGGTGCTTCCCGGCTTGGGACTATTACGAACAGAGGCATTGCTAGGTTGGGTTCACTGTAAAGGGGTATACAAAGTAAAGCCAACTTATTTGGTAAAACTGTCCTCTTTTAGGATCTTTCTATTCCCCCACTTCCCACTCTATCTCTTCTTTGGAAAGCAAGAATCTGATTGGATTAAGAAAGCATCTCTCCTTTTCCTTGGAATTCACAGTTCATTCTTCTTCCTACTTCTCAGATCTGCAACTTCACCTGTAAATTAAATCCTCAGTAACTTTCTGTGCTTATTCTCCCCTCTCCCTGTTTTTCCTAGCATTAAAAATGTGAAATGAAGTAATGTGAAAGTCACTCAGTTGTGTCCAACTCTCTGTGACCCCATGGACTATAGACCACCAGACTCCTCTGTCCATGGAATTCTCCAGGCAAGACTACTGAAGTGGGTTACCATTCCCTCTTTCAGGGTTTTTTCCCCACCCAGGGATCGAACCCTAGTCTCCTGCATTTCAGGAGGATTCTTTACCTTCTGAGCCACCAGGGAAGCCCCTAAAAGTGTAAACACCCCTTTTAAAGACATTACATCCTACTGTAAACACATTGCCAAAAAAAGTGGAAGTGTAAGAAACCAACAGCCTCCGGGCATCTAGAGATAAACAGTGCATAAGATGTTAGTGGCTTTCTCTCCAGTGTTTTCTTCTACATCTATTTCACATAGTTGAGATTGTCTCCTTTCATTTAAGATTATACTACAAGTATTTCCCTGTGTCATTTGTAAGTGTTCTTCACCCCTGTTTCTCCAGGCTACGTGATAATCCATCCCGTGTGTTTGCCAAAAGTTCTTTGACTCATCTCCGAAACTGGGATGTTGTGGGTGCTTGTGCTTTCATTGGATGATCAGAAACAATGCTGCAGTGATTATCTAGGAGGCAGATCTCTGTCCTCATTGTAGACGATTTCCTTAAGCTAGTTCCTAGAAATGGAATTTACTGGACCAAGAGTATCAACACTTTAAAGAAGTCAGTACCTCACATATTGTCAATCTGCTCTCTTTATGGTATTGAAAGGTGCTATTTTTTTAAACTTATTTTTGGTTGCTCTAGGTCTTCACTGCTGTGCATGGGCTTTCTCTAGTTGTGCAGGGCGAGGGCTGCTCTCTAGTTGTGGTACACAGGCTTCTCA
This sequence comes from Nanger dama, assembly GCA_917880005.1. Taxonomy (NCBI): domain Eukaryota; kingdom Metazoa; phylum Chordata; class Mammalia; order Artiodactyla; family Bovidae; genus Nanger; species Nanger dama. The sequence continues at coordinate 16,037,808 of CAKJTW010000046.1, read as the reverse complement.
CTGTGGTGGTTTCTCCTGTGGAGCGCGGGCTCTAGGGCACACGAGCTTCAGCAGCTGTGGCACACGTGGGCTTAGGTGCCCACGATGTGGGCTCTTCCAAGACAAGGGGTCACACTTGTGTCGCCTGCATTGGCAGATGGCTTCTTAACCACTGGACACCAGGGGCGTCTGGAGAAAGACTTTAAAATCAGTTTATGTGTTTTGAAGCTATTTTACAAGACGCATGCGTACAAATTTAGAATCTGTAATTTTCTGTCTGTGAAATTAGAACCCCTGCTCCTAGGATAGTGGGTCAAACATCCTATTGAGCTACTAGGACTAGAAACGCCACAAAATAGAGTGGCCTGAGCCCTCTCTAATGCTGTGGCTATAATAATGTGGTGTCATAGTTACTGAGAACAGGAGAAGAGTAGTCTGAAGCTGTGCGTTCTTTTGATAGTGGGCATTCCATTACTCTGATGGCAGTCACGAAGGCAGGAAGTGAGCATACCGCTTTGCCCACAGAAGTCCTTGGAGGAGAGGAAGTGGAGGAGGATGGCTTCCCTCTACTAGAGGCGTTAGCTGTGTACTTGGGAGCTGGTAGCCTGGCTTGAGAAATTTGGCTTGTTTATTTGGTGTAAACTTACGAGAAAGCTCTCTTTCCCGTGGAGCTGACATAGGAGAAGAGATGCTACAATGATGTAAGGAAAAGACAAAGATGAGCCCTGCTGGGAAATCTTGAAGTTCTCTTGCATTTGTGCTAGCTCCACCCTGGAGAACTTACACTCCCCAGGCAGGTGGAGGTCAACTCATCCATCCCCCTCTCTCAGGGTAGCACTGCCCCAAGTACCTCCAACAGTCACACCTTCCCATGTGTGCTTCTTCTCTGGTTGTTCATCTTCCTAGCTTAGTTCTTCAGGCTCTTATGCCTAGGCCCTCAAGGATCCCTCTTCCTTGAGCTCACAGCACATCCTCTTTTCTGGACACCAATTTAGCAATGCTGCCTGGAATTGCCTCCCACGAGAGCAGAGTGCTCTGTCTGTGTGAGTTTCCTATCATTGCTCAACCAAATTGCCACCAACTTAACGGTTTAACACAATAGAAGTTTGTTATCTTACAGTTCTGGTTAGAAGTCTGAAAGGGGGGATTTCCCTGATCGTCTAGTAGCTGAGATTCTGCACTCCCAATTTAGGGAGCCAGGGTTCAATTCTTAGTCAGGGAACTAGAGCCTGTATGCTGTAACTAGGAGTTCGAATCTTCAACTAAAATCCCTCATGCTTCAACCAGGATCCAGTGTAACCAAATAAATAAATAAATATTTAAAAAAAGAAGGCTGAAATGAGTCCAAGTCAGGGTGGGCAGAATTGTGTTGCTTCTGCAGGTTCCAGAGGCGCAAGTGTCACCTGCCTTTTCTGGCTTCTCCAGGCTGCCTCATTCCTTGGCTGCTCATCCCTTGAACCTCCACTTCTGCAAACCCCTTCCTTGACTCTAATCCGCCTACCTTTCATGTAAGGACCCTTGTGATTTGATTGGGTTTCCTGGACAATCCAGAATAACCTCCCATCTCAGTATCTGTATTTTATTTTGTATTTATTTATTTGGCTGTGTCGAGTCTTGATGCGGGCATGCAGGATCTTTAGTTGCTGTATGTGGGATCTCCTTGCCCAGCCAGGGATCCAACCCAGGGCTCCTGCGTTAGGATCCTGGAGTCTTTGCCACTGGACCACCAGGGAAGTGCCCAATATCTTTAATGAATCACATTTGCAGAGTCCCACTTTTGCCTTGTAGGGTGACTTCCACAGGTTTTGGGGACTAGAATGAGGACCTCTTTGAGTATTTATATGGGTGGCTGTACCTGTCCTCTTTCAAGCCCATGGCCCTCTTCAAATCCTCACTGTACCTATTCTGGAAGAGTCTGTCAGCCTCCTGACTGGTCTCCCTTGGCCATCCAGCCTCTCTGCAATCCCCATCTACCACAGCCAGAGTGTCTGGCCCAGAGCCTAAAGGATGCACACAGACCCTTAAAACCCTGACCCAAGGTCCTTGACAAACTGTCTTACTGCCTTTTCTGATCTCACCTGTTAGTTTCCTTTACATGCATTAACTATCAGCCTTTTTGGCATTTTGTTTATTTTAACACACCCACAACTTTCCTGCTCCTATGCTTTTACTTCTTTCTTTGCATCTGAAAGGCCCTCTGCCCTCATTTTTATCTTTCACAATCTTATTTAGCCTCATCATCAAAAGCTTTAAAACGTGGATGACTGTAGACCCAGAAATTCCAGGGGCAGGAATTTCATACTATGGAAATAACCTCAAGGGCTGTGCATAGACACAGCTTCAAAGATAAATATTGCAGCACTGCTTAAAAAGAATTTTTTTGATGGAGTTTAGTTGACTTACACTGATGTGTTAATTTCAGGTGTATAGCAAAGTGATTCAGTTACGTATATATGTGCATATATATATATATATATAGTATGCATATATATATATATAAAAGAATATATATGTGTATATTATTTTTAAGATTCTTTTCCATTACTGGTTATTACAAGATCTTGAATGCAGCAGCACTGTGAATAAAAAGAAAAAGTAGAACCAACCTAAATATACATGCAATGATATGTAAATAGAGCTGGTTGAATTTGTGGAATATCATATAAAATGAGATATGTAGTGAACAAAAGCCCAAAACCCCAAAATATTAATGCATTGAAAAACACTTTTGATATATTCAAAAGCCAAAATGGCAGACTACAAAATCCCCTGTATAAGAAAATTTTATTTAAAAATTATATTGCATATATATTAAAAAGATAAGAAAGCAGCATTATAAACTGTTGATGGCAGTTGTTTCTGGGTAGTAGTATTATGGGTGACTTTTATTTTCTTACTTTGATTTGTTCATACTTTCCTTCCTACTGTAAACACATGTTGCTTTTATAATGTTAAAGAGGTAGGGACTTCCCTGGTGGTCCAGCGGCTGACATTTCCAGCTCTTAATGTAGGGACGTGGGCGGGGTGGGGGGTGGGGGGGTGGGGTGGGGGTAGGGGTGGGGTGGAGGGGGTGGGGGTGGTGAGGTGGGGGAGGATGGGGTGGGGGTGGGGGTGGGTTCAATCTCTGGTAGGGAACTATATTCCACATGCCATAATTAAAACCTGATGTAGCCAAATAAATAGATAAATATTTAATAAAAAATAATCCTGAAGGAAGGTGAGGGCTCTGTCCCTTGACCCTCTCGCCCTCCATTGTCAGTATTTAAGAAGATGTTACAGAGTAGCATCTATGAGTGGGGTTCCATCTCCTAGGTGTGAGGCTGCCCTGGGCGGGGCGAGCTCAGCACACCACTGGGCAGGGGGCTGAGGCTCAGGTATTTGAAGTGTCACTTTGCCAAGGGTCCTCCCTTCATGCCCTGAAGCGGGGTGTCATCTGGGAAGCCAGGCTGTTTCCAAACTTCCATTCCTATTTTCATGGAACTGCTGGTCTGATTAGGGAGACAAGGCAACAGAACACCATATGTTTGTTGTTGTTCAGTCACTCTGTTGTGTCTGACTCTTTGCAGCCCCACGAATTGCAGCATGCCAGGCTTTCCTGTCCTTCATCTCCTGGAGCTTGGTCTAACTCATGTCCATGGAGTTGGTGATGCCACCCAACCATCTTGGACTCTGTCGTCCACTTCTCCTGCCCTCAGTCTTTTCCAGCACCAGGGTCTTTTCTTAATGAGTTAGCTCTTCACATCAGATAGCCAAAGTATTGGAGCTTCAGCTTCATCAACAGTCCTTACAATGAATATTTAGGATTGATTTCCTTTAGGATTGACTGATTGGATCTCCTACAGTCCAAGGGACTCTCAAGAGTTTTCTCCAACACCACAGTTCAAAAGCATCAGTTCTTTGGCATTCAGCCTTCTGTATGGCCCAGCTCTCACACACATGCGTGATTACTGGAAAAACCATAGCTTTGACTATAGGGACCTTTGTTGGCAAAGAAATGTCTCTGCTATGTTTATAGGAAAACACAAAAATTGCCAACTGATACCTTGTGGGTCTCACTACGAACAAAGCCAGTGGAGGTGATGGAATTCCAGTTGAGCTATTTCAAATCCTAAGAGATGATGCTGTGAAAGTGCTGCACTCAATATGCCAGCAAATTTGGAAAACTCAGCAGTGGCCACAGGACTGGAAAAGGTCAGTTTTCATTCCAATCCCAAAGAAAGGCAATGACAAAGAATGCTCAAACTACCGCACAATTGTATTCATTTCACATGCTAGTAAAGTAATGCTTAAAATTATCCAATCCAAGCTTCAGCAATAAGTGAACCATGAACTTCCAGATGTTCAAGACGGTTTTGGAAAAGACAGAGGAACCAGAGATCAACTTGCCAACATCCTCTGGATCACTGAAAATGCAAGAGAGTTCCAGAAAAACATCTATTTCTGCTTTATTGACTATGACAAAGCCTTTGACTGTGTGGATCACAATAAACTGTGGAAAATTCTGACAGAGATGGGAATATCAGACCACCTGACCTGCCTCTTGAGAAACCTGTGTGCAGGTCAGGAAGCAACAGTTAGAACTGGATATGGAACAACAGACTGGTTCCGAATTGGGAAGGGAGTATATTGTCAAGTATACAGGAGTATACAGTCAAGGCTGTATATTGCCACCATACTTATTTAACTTACATGCAGAGCACATCATGAGAAATGCTGGGCTGGAAGAAACACAAGCTGGAATCAAGATTGCTGGGAGAAATATCAATAACCTCAGATATGCAGATGATACCACCCTTATGGCAGAAAGTGAAGAAGAACTAAAGAGCCTCTTGATGAAAGTGAAAGAGGAGAGTGAAAAAGTTGACTTAAAGCTCAACATTCAGAAAACAAAGATCATGGCATCTGGTCCCCTCACTTCATGGCAAATAGATGGAGAAACAGTGAAAACAGTGGCAGACTTATTTTTGGTGACTGCAGATGATGACTGCAGCCATGAAACTAAAAGACTCTTACTCCTTGGAAGGAAAGTTATGACCAACCTAGACAGCATATTAAAAAGCAAAGACATTACTTTTGCAACAAATGTCTGTCTAGTCAAGGCTATGGTTTTTCCAGTGGTCATGTATGGATGCGAGAGTGGAACTATAAAGAAAGCTGAGCGCTGAAGAATTGATGCTTTTGAACTGTGGTGTTGGAGAAGACTCTTGTGAGTCCCTTGGACTGCACGGAGATCCAACCAGTCCATCCTAAAGGAGATCAGTCCTGGGTGTTCATTGGTAGGACTGATGTTGAAGCTGAAACTCCAATACTTTGGCCACCTGATGGGAAGAGCTGACTCATTTGAAAAGACCCTGATGCTGGGAAACATTGAGGGCAGGAAGAGACGGGGATGACAGAGGATGAGATGGTTAGATGGCATCATCGACTCGATGGACATGGGTTTGGGTGGACTCTGGGAGTTGGTGATGGACAGGGAGGCCTGGCGTGCTGTGGTTCATGGGGTCTGAAAGAGTTGGACATGACTGAGCGACTGAACTGAACTGAATCTTGTGGGTCCTTGTCAAATGAGCGTTGAGAGGGCAGGGGAAGGAGAGGTTGCATGGGTGGGGGCAGAAGAGATGTGCTTTGAGTTGGTGGAGCCTCCATCATGTCAATGCAGTTAGGCCCCAGACTGTTTGTCAATGTGACCTAAACACTCAGGTAGCTCAGGGCTGCTATGGGCGACCGTCTACAGCTTTCATGTCAAATAGCATTCTTTTATTCATTTTATCTGATTATATTTTGTAGGCCACCTTGAGGCATGCAGGATATCTTATTCCCTGACCAGGAATTGAACCTATGACTCCCTGCAGTGGAAGTGTTAACTGCACGATTGCATTTAATATGTAAAAGGTTTATTGAAACCACAGGGTTTAAGCTGTCAAATGTGAAACTTGATGGCTTGACCTCTGACTTGGGAGTTTCCTGAAGAAAATGGCCCTTGTGGTGACAGTAGGAGTCAAGTTGATCACCTTGCAGCCCTGAGCCCTCTGCCCATAGCACCTCCGCTGTGGCTAGTGGTTGACACAGCTCTCTTCTTATTGATGATGGCTCAGCAGGTAAAGAATTTGCCTACAATGCAAGAGACACAGGAGACGTGGGTTCGATCCCCTGGGTTGAGAATATCCCCTGGAGAAGAAAATAGAAACCCATTTCAGTATTCTTGCCCAGGAAATCACATGGACAGAGGAACCTGTTGGGTTACAGTCCTTGGGGTCACAAAGAGTCGGACATGACTGATCACGTGGCACCAGAGGAGACTTCTTATCAGATGGGGAGTCCCAGCTGTCTTTATCTACATTCCCTTGTTTTTAGGGGAAATATTAGTGTCTTAGTGGTAAAGATTCCATTTGCCAATTCAGGAGGCTCGGATTTGATCCCTGGGTCAGGAAGATCCCCTGGAGGAGAAAATGGCAACCTGCTCTAGTATTCTTGCCTGGGAAATCCCATGAACTGAGAAGCCTGGTTACCATTCATGGGGTTGCAGAGTCAGACACGACTTAGCAACTAAACAACAACAAAAAGTGTTACTATTCCAGTCAGGAGTGTTACACCCTGAAAAAAAATAGAAATTGCAGTGTCATTTAGAAATAGTCCGGAGAGTCATACCAGTTACGGCTGCCGAACGACAAATGGGTGTGTGACTGGGTCTGATGTCACTGTCCTCTGGCAGAGCAACCCCATGACTTTCCCTTTGCAACGTCTCCTGACCTAGGGGTGAGTGCTTTTTTTTTAACCTCACTGTTGACAAATTGGAGAGCAGCTGATAACTCTCTCAGATTCTGAGCAATCGTTTCCTTGTGATATCAGTCCTGGAGATCCTTTTAAATATTTTATGCTAATTAAACATTGCAGGGAGTTCAACTAGCATTTACAGAACACTTATTATGATCCATGCTCAGTGCCACACACTTTCAAAGATACGGGGATGGGTAAGGTGTGGTCCTTCTTGTAGGAGAGCAAAGAGGAGAGGCAATTTAAAGAGGAAAATAGGTGGCAAGATGGGTTCCCTTAGAGATATCAGGGTGGTTGAAGGACAGAAAAGTGGTTTCTAGACAGGTCAGTGGGGCATGAAGGAGTGAAGGAAGGAGGAAAGACTTCCAGAATAGTTATATTTGTAGGAGAAAAAACACGAGCTTTGCATCAGAGATATGAGTTCAGAACTGGCTACAGCGGGGTGGTCCTTTGCAAGTCATATAGCCCATCTGAGCCTCAGCATCCTCGTCTCTGGGATGACTGGTTGTTAGGAGGTGTAGTGGGTTGCATGGTGCCCCCTCCTCCAAACATATGTCCACATTCTCACCCCCCAGGACCTGTGGGTGTGATCTTATTTGGAAAAAAGGGTCTTTGCAGATATACTTAAGGAAATCAAGATGAGAGTGCCTAAGATTACCTATGTAAGCTCTCATGACATATGTCCTTTTAAGAAACACAGAACGAGAAGGAGAGACTATGTAAAGACGGAGGCAGAGACTGGAGCGATGCAGCCACAAGCCAAGAAAGGTCTGGAGCCCCTGGAAGCTGGAAGAGACAGGAAACTCCTTCTCTGTCTTAGAGCCATTGGAGGGGCTTGGCCTTGTTGCCATCTTTTTTTTTTTCCCAGCCACTTCGCAGCATGTGGGATCTTAGTTCTCCAACCAGGGTTCAAACCCTCACTCCCTGTATTGGAAGCACTGTGTCCTAACCACTGGACTCCCAGGAAGTCCCCTGTTGTCATCTTGATTTCAGACTCTTACAGAACTTTGAGTGGCTACATTTCTGGGGTTTGAAGCCACTCCGTTTGTGATTGTTTGTTACGAGAGCCCCAGGAAACTATATAGGAGGACTGAGTAAAAGAATGCAGGAAAGCATGCTATTTTTCTTCAGTTGCTAAGTCACGTCCAACTCACCCCATGGACTGCAGCATACCAGACTTCCCTGTCCTTCACTGTCTCCTGGAATTTGCTCAAACTTGTATCCATTGAGTCTGTGATGTTATCTAACCGTCTTATCCTTTGCCGCCCTTTTCTCTTGCCCTCAATCTTTCCCAGCATCAGCGTCTTTTCCAATGATTCTGCTCTTTGGGGGAAGGGTGATCAGCAGAAGGGAGGAGAAGGGGAGAGAGAGGGCCCTCTGGTTGCTGGAGTCCTGTGAGTGAGCACAGGAGGTGTCAGGGGAGGGAGACCACTGGGCCATGAGTGGGGTGCACAGTGGGACTGGGTGGTGATGTGTGTGGGGCCCAGGAGGCAGTTAAGTGTGTTGGCTGTGAGGCTCAGAAGGAGGAAGATCCATAGAAAAAGAAGTGGTGGGGTCCCCGGGCCCACCCTGCTCCCTTACTCCACCTGGCTAACACTGTTTTCGTGTTCTTATTGGAGTTAAAGCAGTGGCCTGGGGAGCCAGTGGCTGCCAGACCCAGAGGTCCTGTCAACAGGCCCTGAAAGTTGCTGGACTGCTTGCTTTTATTCACTGATTTTTGGCCAGTTAGCGAGACATATGGGATCTTAGTTCCCTGACCAAGGATAGAACTCACATTCCCTGTGTTAGAAGCACAGAGCCTTAACCACTGGACTGCTGGGCAAGTCCTTAGACTACTGGTCTTTAAAGGAGTCATGTGGGCTTGGGAAGGAAGGAGCAGCGAGAGGGGTGAACTTAAGACTTGAGGTCAGTGTTTTCTGAGCCCTCCATAATCCTCCTGGATTCTTGGGTCACCTTGATTGTGAAGAAGGTTAGATTTTATCTGATTTAAAGAAATTAAAGGGATGTGATGCATCTTGCCAATGCAAGTTGTGGATAAGATTCACATTCCACATGACAGATTTGAAGACGAATGTTTAAAATGTTTATAATGTTTTTTGACTGTGTGGATCACAATAAACTGGAAAATTCTGAAAAAGATGGGAATACCAGATCACCTGACTTGCCTCTTGAGAAACCTGTATGCAGGTCAGGAAGCAACAGTTAGAACTGGACATGGAACAACAGACTGGTTCCAAATAGGAAAAGGAGTACGTCAAGGCTGTATATTGTCACCCTGCTTATTTAACTTATATGCAGAGTACATCACGAGAAAGGCTGGGCTGGAAGAAGCACAAGCTGGAATGAAGATTGCTGGGAGAAATATCAATAACCTCAGATATGCAGATGACACCACCCTTCTGGCAGAAAGTGAAGAGGAACTCATAAGCCTCTTGATGAAAGTGAAAGAGGAGAGTGAAAAAGTTGGCTTAAAGCTCAACATTCAGAAAACGAAGATCATGGCATCTGGTCCCATTGCTTCATGGGAAATAGATGAGGAAACAGTGGAAACAGTGGCTGACTTTATTTTGGGGGGCTCCAAAATCACTGCAGATGGTGACTGCAGCCATGAAATTACTCCATGCTTACTCCTTGGAAGGAAAGTTATGACCAACCTAGACAGCATATTAAAAAGCAGAGACATTACTTTGCCAACAAAGATTCATCTAGTCAAGGGTATGGTTTTTCCAGTGGTTATGTACGGATGTGAAGAAAGCTGAGTGCCAAAGAATTGATTCTTTTGAACTGTGGTGTTGGAGAAGACTCTTGAGAGTCCCTCGGACTGCAAGGAGATCCAACCAGTCCATTCTGAAGGAGATCAGCCCTGGGTGTTCATTGGAAGGACTGATTCTGAAGCTGATACTCCAATATTTTGGCTACCTCATGTGGAGAGTTGACTCATTGGAAAAGACTCTAATGCTGGGAGGAATTGGGGGCAGAGAAGAAAGGGACAACAGAGGATGAGATGGCTGGATGGCATCACCGACTCAATGGACATGAATTTGGGTAAACTCTGGGAGTTGGTGATGGACAGGGAAGCCTGGCATGCTGCAGTCCATGGGGTCGCAAAGAGTCAGATATGACTGAGCAACTGAACTGAATGTTTTTGGAGGCTACCCAAGATATTGGAGACAGTGGTGCCTCCGAGAAGAGAACTAGGAAGCTGGTAGGGTAACCAGCTGTCCCAGTTTGCTGAGAACTGTCCCAGTTTTAGTAATGAAATTCCATGTCCCCAGAGTCCCTCTGTTCAGGGCAAACTGGGACAGTTGGTCACTTACTTGGAAGGAAGGGAGATTTGACTTTTCACTGTGTTTCCGTTCAAACACTGTGTATTCTGCTGCACTGGGAGGCATGTGGAACTCCCCGCCAGGAGTTGAACTAATGCCCCTATAGTGGAAGCATGGAATCTTAACCACCGGACCCAAGGGAAGTCTTCAAACACTTTGTGCTTGTACTTTTACTCTGCACCTGTGATAACTAACACTGCTCTGTCCCCGGAACATCAAACAATCCCCCAAACTCTTGTAACATAAAAAGTCACCATAATAAACAAAGGCAAATGAAGAACTGAGAAAAAAGTTCACATATTAATGTGAGGAAAAAATTATTCTAATTTCTGAAGAGCTTTTACAAATCAATAGGAAAAGATAAACATCTCTGTTGAAAATGAGCTAAAGACCGTAGCCAGAAATTCATAAAAGAAGAAACACAAATGGGCAATGTTAGAAAACATCCCCCAATAATTAACAGGATGAATATTCAAAAATAATCTTTTACCAATTTTTGCCAGTTACATTACCAAGTAATAATAAAAGAATAATTGTCTTAGCTCAGGCTGTTGTAACAAAATATCATAGACTGGATGGCTTAAGCAACAGAAATTTATTTTGGTGGTCTGGAGGCTGGAAGTCCAAGATCAAGGCGCTGGCAGATTCAGTTCTTGGTGAGAGCCTGCTTGCTAGCTTGTGGATGGCTGCCTTCTCCCTGTGTCCTCACTTGATGGATGGAGAAAACTCTGGTGACTCTTACCCTTTTATAAGGGCACTAATTCCATCATGGGGGCCCATCCTTACAACCTCATCTAACCCTAATTAATCTTGAAAGGTCCCATCTCCTTGTACCATTGCATTGGGAGTTAGGGCTTCAACAAAGAATTTTGGGATGATACAAGCATTCAGTCCATAACATAAAATTCCATGGAAGAGTGAATCGATATAATTCTTGAAAGGATGCATATAAGTCTTAATAAGTTTTTTTGACTTTTAACCCAGTAATTTCTTTCGCACCTAGGTATTTGTTTTAAGGCAATAGAACTTGTATGTGAAAATGGGTTGTAAGGATGCTGGTCCCTTTGCTGTTTGTGACAGCAAAGCCAGCATGCCAAGGTCACTGGCTCCAGGGCTTTGTCTTGTAAGGGAAAATTTCAACTGTCCCCAATCCATATCTCAGAATGTCCCCAAAACTAGAGAGGCTAATGTAAAGATACCCATGTTATAGTCATCTGTTTTTAAAATTCATGTTTTATTGAAGTATAGTTTAATTACGATGCTATGTTAATTACTGCCTTACAGCAAAGTGATATATTCTTTTCCATTATGGTTTATCCTAGGATATTGAATATAGTTCATTGTGCTATACAGTAGGACCTTGTTGTTTATTCTGTTTATCAGTTTGCATCTGCTAATCCCAAATTCCCAATCCAACCTCCCGCCTTCTACTCCTTGGCAACCACAACTCTATTCTCTATATCCCTGATTCTGTTTGTTTCATGCATATGTTCATTTGCGTCATAGTTTAGACACCATATGTAAGCGTTATCATATGGCATTCGTCTCTTTCTGACTTATTCACTCAGTGTGATAATCTCTAGTTGCATCCATGTTGCTGTAAGAGCCATTATCTTGTTCTTTTCTATGGCTGAGTAGTATTCCATTGTATATATGTACCACATCTTCCTTATCCATTCATGTGTTGATGGAAATTTAGGTTGCATCCATATCTCAGAATGTTCCAGCCATCTTAATGTGCTTTCATACTTGTCCCATATTTTCAAAATCATGAAGCAAATAAAACATACACAGAGAGGTATAGCCCATCATGTGCCACTGTCTGATCCCATCTTCTGTCTTCCTCCCTAAAGGTGGTCACTACCATGAATTTAGTGCTGTGCCACCATGCATGTTGACTTTTCCTGCAATTAAATATATTTACAGGCAATAATATATTCCTTTGGGGCTTCCCTCGTGGCTCAGATGGTAAAGAATCTGCCTGCAGTGCAAGAGACCTGGGTTTGATCCTTGGGTGGGAATGATCCTTGGAGAAGGGGATGATGACACACTCCAGCATTCATGCCTGGAGAATCCCATGGACAGAGAAGCCTGGGGGCTACAGTCCATGAGATTGCAAAGAGTCAGATACGACCGACTGATTAACACTTTCCTACTGTTTTATTTTCCATGGTCTTTATTTCGCTTCACAGAAATGCTGTTGAGCTGCAGAAATGCTCTAACACTTGCTTTTATTTTCTGCTCAGCATTATTTTAGGGATTTATTCTAGTTGATAGATGTAGCCTTGATTATTTTTGACTGTTGTTTAGTATAAATGTACTACCATTGATTTATTCATACTGTTGAAGTGTATTTAGTTGTTTACACACTTGTGAACTACACTCACTGTTGCAGTGGACACTCTGTGCAAGTTGCTTTGTGGATGTAGGTGAAAGTTTCTCCAGGGGATATGCCTAAGAGTGCGTGAGCTAGGCCATGGGAAGAACATCTTTAATAGCTGTTTCCATATTTTCCTCCAAAGTGATATACCACTTGTCTGAGCAAGAGCAAATAGTTCCAATAGCCCCACATCCTGGCCAATCTGATGGGAAGATAACTATGTGGTTTTATTTTGGGTTTCCCTGGTGACCAGTGGGGCTGAGTGATTTTTCATATGTGTACTGGCCAAAGGGGTTTTTTCCTTTTCTTTGAATTGCTTTTCTGTATCTCTTATCTGATGCTACTGGATACTTTGTTCCTACCTTACATTTTTAAAAAATTAAGATATTAATATAATTTAAAAGTAGAAAGAAAGGGAATTCCCTGGCAATACAGTAGTTAGGGCTCAGTGTTCTCACTGCTGGAGCCTGGGTTCAGTCCTTGATAAGTGAACTAAGAGCTCACCAGGCTTCACAACATGTACCCTGCCCCAAAAGATATAATTGCCATGTAACACTATATTGGTTTCTGGTGTATAATATATGATCTGACATTTGCATATATCCTGAAATGATCACTTCTGTCTTGTTAACATGTTAACATCTATCACCACAACTTCTTATCTTTGATGAGAACTTTTAAGATCCAGTCTCTTAACAATTTTCAAATATGCAATACAGTATTATTAA